>CM077561.1:33800960-35117627 GCA_039657345.1 Stephania japonica | reverse complement strand
TGTCAATTTCAATAAGTTCATGGTGTCACAATACTCAAAACACAGATACAGACTGCTCCATCTATCTCAAATTCTCAAAATCCCCCAAATGCAACCAATAAATGCTACAGAAAACACACGCCAATTCTTCCTTACAACCTAAAATCCATAAATTTGGTGATTCAAGATGTCTGTGAAGGCAAACGAAGAAGAAAATAGAAAAGGAGCCACTTAAGTAAGACCCAACAAAAATTATAGTCAAACTGAGAAAAAAAAAACAAACACACACTCAAAAACCCTATTAACAGAATCAACATCAAACAAATCTAAATTCACAAACACCCAGAAAACAATAGATAAAAAATAAATAATAAAAATAATAAAAAAGAAGAGGAATGAGAAGAATAGGCTTACAAGAGGAGTGTAGAGACCCATCACAATGTACTGAAAGATTTTCCTCCCAACAAATGGAACAAAGAACACATAAAAAGCAAACCCCAGAGCCAGAAACACAGCAACTGCCACCACCTGTAAATCACCCAAACCAGAACCAACATAAATCACACAAACACTGAACCCCCCAAAGAAAACCCAGAAAAATTAGAAGCTAAAAAAACCTGGAGAGGATGGTAAGGTAGCTGCCACCCATGTTTCCTCATTTCTTGTTGAACCCTTCACACCAAACACATAAAAGCGTTTGTGCCCAAAAACAGAGAAATCTGAGAAACACCCACAAAAATATGCAAGTGGTTTTCTTCCGCAGCTCAATAGATGGATCAGAGTCTCAAAAGGCAGCAATGTGATAAGGGTATGTGGGAAAATTTTCAAGAGGTCTAATCAGTGTGGAAAACAGGGAAAGGGGAAAAGAGAAGAGGTGGTAGATTTTGGGAAGGAGTGAAGGGACAATGCACAATGGAGAAGAAAAGAAACTTCTCTGTCTCAGCAGTTTTTCAACCTTCACAGGACCTCAAAAAGCAAATACAAACCAGAGAGGGAGAGATGGCACATATGGGTGTTGGGCCTCTGGTGTTCCTTGTGAGTACTCTGAGCAGAGATCTGACTCACACAGTGACATACACAGACACACACACAAACACAGAGAGAGAGAGAGAGAGAGAGAGAGGTCTTCTCTTGCTAATACAACAACTATACAAGTATTACTTTTCATGCACATTATTGCCCTCACAGCTTTCTGCTTTCCTTGTTTCTTGTGTAACCTTTTGTATTAAGTGTAACCAAATCATGTTAGTTCACAGATAGTTCAGTAAAAAAATCTGGAAAAACACTATTGGTCTTGATTATAATAAAACAGTCTTGAAAAACTTACTCTTAAAGTTAATTAATTTTGGTGAAAGGCAGCAACCCTACAAGAGAGGTTGTAGGGTCATATACTAATACTTTAAGCCACTCGGGTCAGGATGTTTGTTAAAAGAATGTATACAAATAATCCAATTAAGGGCATATTTTTGTGCATCTAGTTGACGTGACAGTAGGCCCCACCAATTCTCAGTTTCTACGTCCCCACCAATTCTCAGTGAGATAGTGAGACACACTGGCTGCATAAAACAGTGTTGCTAACTGAGTCACTTTAACAAGCTTCTATTAAATTTGAGGTCATATAGTTGTCGAGAATAGTCTCCTCTGGATGGTCTTATTTTGTGGTGTTGTACTGTTGTGTGAATGTAAGAAAATTAAAATAGAATATTGTACCTCTCCTAGCAAAAGAATTGATAGATGAAGGATTTGTTTAAAAAAATTAATGTTGGAAAGCTTGTTCTTAGTTAATTAATTCGTGGTTTCTCACTTACCTGGTCAAAACCAGAAATGGGGAGGTGAACATTTTCTACTCATTGAAAAGCCAAGGCAACAACCCTACAAGAGGTTGTTGTGGTTTTTCAATGTTGTGTTTTTAAAGAAACTACACAATAATGAAGGATGGAAAGAACGGTCCCTACACTATGGCATGGCATCTTCCTTTCTATGCTCCCACATCTATGTACCAATCATGCTTTCATGTCATGCTTTTTAATTTTTTGCTTCACTTTTTCTTTGAAGGGTGGATTGAGTGAGCACCCTTTGAAAGTTTGAGTGCACAAAATTGAGGACCCATCATTGAAGGAACCCTTTATAAATTCCCACGAGAAGGGTGGTTGAGATCTATAGTTTGCATTTAGATCTGGCGACAATTACAACATGAATTCATTGGTTGGGCATTGATTCATGTAGTTCAAGTGTAATGTAGCATTAACATTGTGCAATGTGGTTTCACGTTTTTCTTATTAAAAAAACAACAATGATAATCTGTCCCACTTTCAACGTAGACTTTGGCGCACATTCTTTGCTTTTAGCCGTTTATGTGTTTTGTCGATATGGGACCCGCGCTTGGGAGACAAGAAAGAGTCATAAATGGCTAAAAGACAAAGGTGCGCTCCAAAAGTATGCGTTGAAAGTGGGTCATTTTATCATTTTCCTTAAAAGAAAAATGTGGTTTCTCATTTCTTTTAAGGGTGGGGGGCCAATATTGGTTGTTGTGTGCTTGCAGAACTATGAATATTAGAACAATGTAGGAAGGAGATTTAATGGGAAGGTGTTGATGGATAGATAAGATTTAATATTTCAAGTCCGGTTTTAGGAAAGACATACATAACCAGTTATATAGAGAGCACTTAAATTAGTTGCTTTTGTTTCACCTCTTATGAGAAAAGACAAAACCTTTAATATTGAAAGTATTTAGAATGAATTGCTCTTAATTAGTTTCATTTCATATAAAAATTGAATGACCAAATTGAGAGCCAAACAGCAACTAGCCTTGTTGGTATGGAATTATAATTCTTGACTTGGCTAGATTTAGGTATGCGCAAGTGTTGCCAGAGTGCATAACGAATAGAGGTCGATGATAAAGTTTCAAATCATTGATATTTAGCACGGCTTGCTGATGTGGATTTAGGTTCAAAGAGCTTATGTGGTTGAGCAAATACAGTGTAATTGATATGAAAGGAACATATATGTAACCTAATGTACTCTTAAAAACACCATTGAGAGCCATTTGATTTGGTTGAATTTGTTGGTGCCAAAAATAGTTTTGATAAATATTACCAAGACTAAAGAAAATGATTATAATAGTAATTGAAATTTGAAAACGCATTTTGAATCTTTGATGCATTGGCGTTGCGCTCTTACCACATACGGGTATTAGTAGGTGAATACTCCTATTGTATTATGTTTGATAGTGAAACAGCACGTGCTGTTGTTGAGTTCAATATGCATAGCACCGAACGTGCACCTGTTTTTTTTTTTTTGGAGTGGCTAAACAAACCCTAATTTTTGCTTAAAGGTCACACTCTAGTAAAATTATCCAACTAGCCCTCCATATTAAAGAGTTTTTACTTACCCATACCCTACTCACCCCCACTCACCCATACCTCAGTCGTCTCTCTCTGAAATTGCGTTTTCGCTACCAACCCATATTCGACGAAATTCGAGCAAAATCATATCGATTCGATGTCGTGGGTACATTTCTCATCTCTTTTAAGGTCAATTTTGAGGTTTTTTTGCGGTTTTTTTTTTTTGAGTTGGTATTGTTTGTGGTTTCGTTGTTGGGTTTATGACTTCGATTTCGGGACTTAAATCTTACATTTTGGTACAAAGTATCAAGCGATTTCGAGCAAAAACCACTATTTTTTTTGTCATTTTCATATATTTTTTAGGAGTTTTGAAAAAAAAATTGTTCATTCTTGTTGACCACGGGTGTCGGACACACAAGGCCAACATCTCTAAAGAGTTCTCGGACACACAGACTGACACTTCTAAAGAGGTCTCAGTTGGTTCCCTCCGTCATCCACTGAGACCGAGTTCTCTTTGCAATCTCGGTCGGAGTCGGCCGACACCTCTAAAAAGGTATCGATTGGAGTTGGCTATTACCTCTTTAGAGGTCTCGGCCCTATGCGTCCGAAACCCTCGGGCGACACTTCGTCATTTCTTCAACACAATGCGACCACATCCGACCTTGTTCAATGAAAAAACACTTCTACGACACATGATGACCCAGTACAAGTGTTCTACAATGAGTAAAAAAGAGAAATGGAAAGGATCGAGGGGCGTTGGAATGAGGGTGATGGTAATGGGTGAAGTAACTTTTAGAATTTTAAGATAAAAAGTGGGGTGCGACGAAGTAAAGATTTAAAAATAGCGTCCTCTAAGTAAAAATTGGGGTCCGTTTAGCTTCTCCCTTTTTTATGCTTTTTTTACGAAAAAATATATCCATTCATATAAATAGCTCATTAGTACATTTGATTTAACAGTGAAATTACATCTATAGCAACATTTTTCCACACCTTGGATTAAAGTGACATTGTAAAAGTTTGCAAACTTATGTGCAACTTATATGTTTGTCGTCAAATGTGTTCTAATTATTTTGCTCCTACAACAATAGTCTAAAAAAACAAACAAACAAAAAAGAATATATGGCTTAATCGACCTGGCTGAATTTACAGATTAATAACTGGTCAATGGTTTTTTTTTTTGGATGCTTATTAGCCATTTTCTGCATTCAGGGCCAACTGTTTCAATTAATTTCGGCGATTGGGCCCCTAAAAATGGTGAAGTCTTGGGGTGACTTCCTCTTTGGGTTCTATGGTGCAAGGAATTAAGGACTTTGGGATTAGTTAGGTTCACTATTAAATTTTTATAAGCAGCGAAAACTCGAATACCCATGGCTATAAAAAAAATGGCGAAGTTTCATTTTCCTCCTATAGACAACTTTGAACTTGAGGCATCTAATAAGACGCATGCCTTGAAAAATTAAAAAATTCGAACACAATAGTTGGTATATGAAACCAACAATTAATTATATATACAACTATATTAATGCATCAGGGCCGTCCCTGAAGGGGGGGCGAGTGGGGCGACTGCCCCGGCCCCCAACTCTCTCAGGGCCCCTATGTTTTTGAAAAGAATATATAAATATATAATTTTTTATTTAATTTGTATTTTTTAAAGATATTTTGAGAGGTTTTGATCATACCTGCGTGCATCAATTGAGTAGGATTTTTGTGTGTTTTGCTTTGATCGTTTTATGTAGTTGATAAGAATTCATTATTTATTTTGTACTTTTATAATTGAGGAGCCCCAAGTTATTGTTTCGTCCTATGCCTCTAAATACTTGGAACCGGCATGCATACATATCATTTCTCCCTTCCAAGTTTTAAGGAAGTCAATGTAGCACTGATCCTTTGACCAAAAAAAAAAAATGCAGCACCGTTCGATAACCATTTTTTCACTTGCTTGACTAAGTAGGTGTGTGACTTATGAGCGTTTATGATAAATAGGGAGCGCTAAACGAACTTCATTAATTATTAAATGTACCTTAATTTTAAATTTTTACTTCATGTATCCCCACTTTTTACTTAGTGTACCCCATTTTTTTTCTTAAAATTCTAAAAATATCATTACTTAGTGTACCCCACTTTTTTACTTCTTGTACCTTATCACCCTCACCCTCACCCTCACTCTCACCCCAATACCCTTGCCTCCAGGTGTCGGACGAACAGAGCGTCGGATGAATAAGACCGACACCTCTTTAGAGGTCTCGGCCAACTTCAACCGATAATGCGAAGATAACTTAATTTCAATGGGTGATGGAGGGAACCGGCCGAAATTTCTTTAGAGGTATCGGACTAACTTTTGTCCAACACCTCTTTAGAAGTGTCAGCTCTGTTCATTCGACACCTCTTCAGAGGTGTCGACTCTGTTATTCCGAAACCCACGGGTGACCAGAACGAACAAAAAAACTTCAAAACTCTAAAAAAATACATGAAAACGACAAAAAAATAGTGGGTTTTGCTCAGAATCACTTAATATTTTCAATTTCATCGAAACTTTATACCTAAAATGCAAGATTCACGCCTCAAATCAAATCCCTAAGCCCAAAAATAAATTCACAAACAAAACGACTCATCAAGAAAAAAAATCCAAAAAAACCTCGTAGTTGACACTAAAAGAGATGATGAATGCATCCAAGTCGTCGAATCCATGTCGTTTTGCTCAGATTTCATCGGATTTGGCTAATTTTTGGTGAGGCGATTTGAGAGAGGTGACTGAGGTATGGTGTGAATGGGGTATGCTTAGTAAAAATTCTTTTATATAGAGGGGTAGCTGGGTAATTTCATAAAACTGGGGTACGTTTAGCAATTTATGGGGTCCGTTTAGCCTCTCCCAAAAAATATCGTCAAATTTAAATTTAAATTTATTCAAGACACTTATTTTTGAACAAATAAGTTTGACGAGTCCATTAACTCTTATTAGGACAATTGATTATATGTTTAGTGTATATATCGAGCTATTTATGATTATTAAAGTTTGAGCCCGGCTAAGTGCGCCCCACCATTTACTTAGTGCACCCCCATTCTAAGTCCCCAAATTCAAATTTAAATTTATGAGTTCACCCCATATTTTTACCAAAATACACCTTCATCCGAACCGAAACACCCAACTCAAAAACCTTGGTCGAGACATCTGTTTTAGGTTCGGCAACATATGGCCGAGACTTTTCTTCTAGGCTCGATGTTGTCCAACTGAACCTCTTTGGTGAGATTTAATTGACAATTGTCAACTTATAGATTCGGTGGGTTGCGACCGACTCTTAAATTAAAAGTTCGAAAAACTTTAACCGAATCCAATTAGAGGTTCGGTTGGCTCTTACCGACTCTCCAACAAGAGATTCAAACCTGCTAGGCCGAACCACTCGATAATGCTTACAAACCACAAGAAGAGAGTGTGGAGGGACATGTGGTGCACCAAACAAGAGAAAAGTGTAGTGGGGTGCACTAATCACAAAGAGGGGCATAAGGGTCATTTTGTAGTATGATTGAATTTTTTTTTAAGTTTGACTTTTTCTTAGGTGTACTTAGTAAATGGTGAGGTGTACTTAGCCGGGCTCTAAAGTTTTTATTGAACTTAAAAAACAAAGTCAAAGTTGGACGAAAGTCCTACATTAATAAGTTACTGGATCAATCATGACATTCAACTTTAAATATGTTTGTTTTCTTTTAAGGTTATGGGGTCGGGGTGTCTAAATGACTATTATGAGAATTGATGAGCCTAAAAAGGGAAGGCGGAAAACGGATCGGAACAGTTATCAAAATAAAATAATCTTACATAAACTTGCATAATAGTAAGGTACAAATTCAAAAAAGACCATGAGAAGGGCCAAAATGAAAAGTAGAAAAACAGAGAATGCAACAACAATGAAACAAAACACACAGAACACACAGAGATGTAAATGGCGAAGGTGAGAGGGACGGTTGAAATTAATTAAAGAAGGGGCAAAAGAGAAGTTCCCCTTTGTGTGTGAGAATGACTCCTCGATCGATATATGTCCCATTTGGAGAGGAGAGAGAGAGAGTGAGAGCGAGCGAGATGTGCTAATTGTTTAAACTATCGATCGGTGAATCTAGGTGGTATGATTTTGGCTTGTTATTGTCAGTACATTTTGTTGGAGCTGATGAGGGTAAATACTTGATAATCAAGTGGGCAGTTCAAAAACCGCATACTATTGACAGGGACCTACACTTTTTGTACACATTCTCTGTTTGCTTGGATGGACATCGATCCGGATGGGTTAGACATATCTAAATGCAGAACCTAGCGGTTCTCATGCTTCTTCGTTGAATGTTAAATTATGAAAAATATAATTAATTTTAAATCCTAACAAAAGATAAAATATAATATACACGTTTGCCTCAAAATTAATAATAATAAATCATTCAAAAGAAAATTATTAATAATAATAATGGCTTTAAAAAAATATGGCCTCCTTTAGTTCATTTTTGTTAATTTACAGACGAGTTTTCTTATGGGCAAAGACAACTTCCTGAAGTTAACTCACATTATAATTTTATATTTCATATTCGATTCAACTTTAAAGTTACAATGAAGTTGTGAATTTTAAAAACAATAAAATGTGATAATTGACATAAATACCTTTTAAATATATTTTAAAATGAAAAAAAAACTCCCTTGTGTAAGTTAAAACTCCCCTAGGAGGGTGGAGGAGATATCTCACACTCTCAAGTGTGAGTTGAGAGATAACTTGGAGGAAAGTTGGGTTTATAAAACTAACCAAACAAGATCAGTTCCAACTCTTCTTCAAGTTATCTCACACCCCCCAACTCCACCCCTAACCAAACAAGGCCTGATAATAATAGTTAAAATATCTTTGGTGAGATAGATAAGACGTCACTTATCCAAATACACGATTTAAAAAGTTGTAGGTTGTAGGTTTGACCCCTACTAAAAGTCAGGCCTCATTTGGTTTATTTTTGTCAATTTACAGTGTTAGTTCGGAGTTAACTCATTGGAGTTCATATTTTCATGTTTGGTTTAACTTTAAACTTGCAGGGAAGTTAAAAATTCTTAAACAATAAAATATATGAATTGACATAAATAGTTTTCAAACAAGAGAGAGAGAGTGAGTAATAAAAGTGTCATCATTAATAAGGAGAAATTGTGTCCAAAACTCCTGTGAGATAACTCAGTAAGAGGGGTAAGGAATATATCTTTCACCCTTCCCCGTAAGTTGGAGATAAGTTACAAGCAAGTTAGACAACCAAACAAAATTAGTTCATAACTCCCTGCAAGTTGTCTCTCGAGAGATAACTCTATCCCTAACCAAACAAGGGCCTCAGTAAAATAAATAAATAATAATATACAATAATATACGATGTCAAATCACTATAATGCAACTATAGAGGAACGAAGAATAATTGAGCCTTATTAAGATTTATAATTGAGTAATGCTAGAATGATAACGCCAACACGAAGTAATTTGAGTGCGTCTTAAAATACATACCTATGTAAAATTCAATATACTCCATTCGGTCAATAATATAAGTCGTTCTAGCAAAAACCCCTTGTTCAAAATTATAAGTCGTTTTCGAAATTCGAGAATGTATTTATTTTCTTTTTACCCATTTTAACCTTATGCAATCCAAATATTTATGATTATTCAATTCTTCCATTTATTTAATGTCAAAAGACATATATGTAAATTACACTCGTAATTAAGGCTATCTTAATTTATGTGTTTTTACCTTAAACGACTTACATTTTTTACTGGAGGGAGTATGACGTTTTGAAATTTTTTGGCTTCAAAAAATATAAAACGTTTTCATTCGAGAGAATTTTGTACCTCCTATACCTATTTTACCCCTATTTTAATCCAAACATTTATATAATTAAACACTTGCCTCTCTTTCATTAGATAAACTAAATAATTAAATTTGAGTAAGAATATAATTTAAACTCATAATTAATGATTTCTTAATATATGTGTTTTGAGTAAAAAAAAACTTAATATATTTTATGTATAATACATTGTTTGGGGCCGTGTTAACGGTTAGTACGACTAAAGTAACTTAGTGTGAGTTGGTTATTGTCATTCTACATTTTTCCTTCGTAATTTGTATATATATATTTTTCCTTCGTAATTTGTATATATATATATATATATATTTTAAATATTTCCTTTCCTTCGCAATTTTGGAGATGAGGTAATGAAGCTTAAATGAGCAGAAAATGCTACAACACCCTGTTAGAAGTCACACGATAATGTATGCCCCTCTCTAATAATTATGGTATGACATGTTAGAGGTGTCGTTCAAGCAAAGTACTAAATCAGCTGTGCTGCATTGAACTCCTCCGTGTCTTTTCTCCGTCATTAATATCAGTCCTCTCGCGCCTCACCCTTATTCCCCTCACACGTGTCGCGCATGCACACCCTTCACTTACTCTCCCAAGTACTTCCTCTCAGACCATATTGGTCGTCCGATGTACATACCAACTTTTACGCCCGTGTCCCTCGATGATCATCGACATACTTTGATTGAAATGACGAGACACGTGTTTACTTGAATGAAGTGATGAGCCAATTAATATAAAACTCCGCAGGTGTAGTGGATCAGACGATGCACGCTGAGCGAGGAGGATGGACCGATTAAGTCAACTCTCTGTCTCTATGGTACACTCCTCTCAAAGTAAGAGTAGGTTAAAGAAATAAAACAAAAGCGATCGGGGTACACATTTCCCAAGAATGAGCATTTTCTACGCAGTTATTAATATCCGTTGGATTTGCATAAAGATTCACATAAAATAAATAATGCACCATCCAGCACGACAGACTTCAATCACTGTATGCAAACTTTATCGCTAACTTGTTATTCAATCTATTTCAAAGAGAGGGGACGTACCCCTTCGTGCCACGTGCTTTATTTACTCTCTATTGGTGTTCCCGATTTGTATCTCTTGGATAAACCTGTCATCCGAGTCATCCATGATACCTTTTTGTTTAATTTTATTTATTTTTTCAAAATAAAATAAAAATTAAACCTTGTTCGATTTATTTTGTTAGCCTTTTAGAGAAAATTTCTTTTTAGGTATTGGAGATGTGAAGACTGAAATATAGATTCACGTCGATTAAGTTTAACTTAATATATTAGATAAAACTCCACATTTATATATAAGTTGAAAGTGATTTAGTTAGAGACAGTATCAATACTAGCGGAGATCCACTCATAGAAGGGCGCTAGTGGATACTTGCGAATGTTGTGCTCGCGAAAAAATTAACATAAGCTAATTAATCACTTTGAAAAAAAAAAGTTCTTAAAAATTGATCATTTTTTGTGTGGTTTCAAACTTCATTATAAAGTTACGTAATTTAAAAATAATACTATATATAATTAACAAAAATACTTATTAAAGTACATAAAGAGATAAGAGGGTATTAAGATCGATCAATTAGGTTATAACTCTCAACTTCTTTTAAGAAAGATAACTCCTTCACCTTTCTAAAAGTAACTATCTTCCCGTATGTTTTATAGAGTGTCTCTGATTATCACATTATTTAAATATTAATCTGAGTGTCTAAGTGCAATACCGTAGACGTTTCAAGTTTTAGAGTTATAAAGAGATAAGAGGGTATTAAGATGGAGCAATTAGGTTATAACTCTCAACTTCTTTTAAGAAAGATAACTACTTTACCTTTCTAAAAGTAACTATCTTTCCGTATGTTTTATAGAGTGTCTCTCATTATCACATTATTTAAATATTAATCTGAGTGTCTAAACGCAATATCGTAGACGTTTCAAGTTTACATAGTTTAGATCACAAGTGATTACAAACGCTAGATACTAGTATAACTCAGATTGCTGATTCAGCAGGTCTTAGTTTAGAAAACAAAGACCACTATGACCTTACAAGTAAATGCATCATACATATTTGTTACATACGTGACAAGCATGTTACATTTGTTACACACATTTGCACTTACAATTTTGTCACATATGTTAATGATTCATTCTAACTAATATAAGAAATGTAGGTGTCAAATTAATGACAGTTTGTTTGAACAAATAGGATTAACGAATCAATGTACTTGATTCTATGTCTCGTCCTATATTGATTCATAAATGATTAATGTAATTTCAATTTTTTTCAAAAAAAAAATTGTAGGTGCCAACATTTTTCAATTTATAGTAGTATTTTATAGGTGATTTTTAACAAAAATATTTTTTTAAGATATTTGGCAGGTGCTTAGTCCATTACTAGTCTTAATGGAATTTTTAATGTTTATGCTAAATTATCGAATTAATATTTTTTTCTTGACTTCAATGGGAATTGAAACACGATCTCTCGAAGTTTTGTCTATTTGACAAGTAATGTTTTTATTATCTCACATGAGAGGCTTTGATTATCGAATTAATATTTTATTCATAGTAACTTATCCACGACTAATCATATTGGGATTTTTAATGTTTACTTTAAATTATGACTAATCATAGTTATTTTTTCTATAGTTGGAGTGTAATGGAATACTTCATTTGATAATGCTACAATGACACCCTAAAATTACAACTAAAGTCACATCGGATAACGTGACGTACAAACTTTATGTGAAAATGGTAGTGCGTATATAGATCTCAATGCATAATACATAGGGGTATGTATCCCAAAGTATGCATGGATGGCTTCTAAAGACATGGGCCGGCACGTTGCGTCACCGGATGTAACTTTAGGTGTGACTTTTAAGACTCATTGTACCATTTTTCATATTTTTTTACTCTAGTTTCACGTGTCATTTTGATAACCAGTTGATTGTGACGGTTAGTTTTTGCTTCGATGTATTTGCGTACGACAATCGATCCATGTGCATCTAAGGGGGGAAAATGAAATCAAAAAATGAAGTCAAATTAGCATGACATATTTATCCTCGCCTCATATATATCGGCTCGGCTATATGCAAATCACATTTTACTAAGGGTAAATCAATTTATTTATTTATTTATTTTATTTTATTTTTTTCTAAAATACCATTGTCTTTGTGCACCCTATTCCCAACAACGCGAAGAAAGAGGAAAAATCACTTGAGCCCTAGGTCGATCTTTGCGTTCACCCCACGGTTGTGGTTCAAATTTGCATCAACTCAGTCGATCTACGCTTCACCTCTGTTTATCTTCGCTCTCACCCTAGGTTTTACTTTGTCTTGCTTCCAGGCAGTCATCGCGTAATCAACGACTAAACTTAGTCGATTAGAGTTGTTTATATTAATATGGATGTTTTGTCAAATTTTTTTACTATTTTTGAACAATTTTGGTAGTTGTGTATGTGTTTGTAATTGTATTTGATCTAATACGTTGGTCCATTTGTGCGTTATTGATGGTCAACGCCGATCGGTGACACATGACCGATAGACAGTGCACTGTTCGGTTGAAGGTGACCGAACAATGCATGTTAATCAGTCTTTGATGACCAAACCACATTGTAGTGTTCAGAACTTGGTTTGAACAAATGTTTGTTTGGTCACCTATGACTGAACATGCATGTTTCAATCGAACTCGACAAACCGAACAAAAGCTATTTGTTCGGCCTTGCGAGTCTGAACCAAAGGCGAAATCCTTGGTTTAAACACCAAAAAAAAAAAATACAAAAATTGAATGAAAACTCATGAAATACCTCCCCATCTTACACATCCGTGTCTCTTACACGTTCATCCTCAATTTTTATGGAAAATAGCCACCGAATAATGTAAAAAAACAATGCCTTACCAAGACAAAAAAATTGTTCAAACCTTATAAAATGCATTCAAAACAGTGTAGAATTGTAATTTTTCAGCAAGAAATATGAAGAAATCGACTCTTATGATGATAGCTAATGGGCTCCGAAATCGCAAGTTCGCGTCGCCGGTAGTCGGAGGGGATTATCTGAGTTGAAGGTGGCGTGTGTGTCGGTGCACAACGTGAGAAGGAAGAAGGGTATTTTTGAAAAATGAGTGAAAAAATAAAAAATAGTTTGCTCTCAGTAAAAAGTAGTTTGCATATATATATATATATATATATATATTTTTTTTTTTTTTTTGCAAAAAATATATTTTTTTTCATGGATTATCTATATTTTTATTGCTTAATTGGGGACCCATCTTTTCGGCATCTTAGATAGGCATGCCTCTTACATAAGGAGGAAGTTTCGAGTAATATATCAGTGTATCACGGGTCACGAATCAAGTCAGGAGCACCAAGCCCTACATGAGTCAGGGACAATTGAGCCTGCCAATTCATAGTTCATGTGACCTTCACCCAATTCATGTGACCACATTTATGCTCTCAACTCCTAGTCCCAATTCTATGTGTTGGAAAATAGAAATAAATTTAAAAGGAAAAACGACCATAAAAAACTAAGGCCCTAAAGAAAAGGTTCCAACTTAGAGAGGCGGCCTATCTGTTTTATATGTTGTTTGTTTATGTCCCTTGACCGAGCAGTTGAGAGACTCTCAGCTACTTGTCCTCGTGAGTATAGGTGTCCCATTAGATAGGTTGTTCTATAATCCTTCAATGAGTTCACTCATTAGACTTTTTTTTTTGTAGGATTAGACTCTTTTTTATACATGTTCTTGGTTGATTATGAATAATTAAGTGGAGAGAGAGAGTTTCATCTATGCACAGGACACCTAATTTGGGATTGAGGGGCTTGTAATGTGTTGAAAATAAAAAGGTTTTGTTGTAACAAAGGCAGTAAATTAATACATAATCAATCTGTTTAAAAAAAAAATACATAATCTATCTATTGAACTTTTATTTAATACTATGAATGCTTTTTTTTTTTTTTTTTTTCTCTTGATTAGAGTGGGGAATACTATGAATACTTATATCAAATTTCTCCAAATATAGTACGCAAGGTATGTTTTTTTTTCAGTACACAAGGTACTTTGAGTGAATACTCAATGCACACACCTAAATTCAATTAATGGTTTTTTTTTTTCACGGATTATTGCAGAATTCAAAGGACAATTTCATTGTACTTTTGAAAGTATCATTTATGAAATTGCTTTATAGATTCGGATTAAGCTAAAACAATGGAGTTGTGGTATCCATACTCACTAAAGCGAAAGGAAAGAATGAAATTTGTAACTCAGTTACATTTGAATTAATTGGAAAGGGAGTTCAATAAGGAAGATCGGAACTGAAAAATGAAAGCTAGTCTAGGAAAATGATTTCTTCCTTTATCCTGAGAGCAAGAAAAGGTATGCCTGAAAATGGATTTCGCCCTTCATTCTCAGTAGCCGAAAGTTACCTTAGTTGTCTACTTCCCGGTTAGAGTTGATAGCTATTTTGTAACTCAGTTATGTATATTTTCAAAGTAAAGTTAAAAAAAAAAACTTAGTTTTAGTGGTATGGTGGTGTAACCGCAAACATTTGACAAGCAAATAAAGGACATAGAAGTGATAGAGCCACTTTTATTAGATGGAACAAGAGTTTTTTTTTTTTTTGAGGAAAATGTACTTTATTCCAAATGATTTGCTAGTACATTTACAAGAAACAAGGGTACTGTGACGGCTCCAATTTTCCTGTGCAATTGGGTATGCCCGGCCTTGCCTGTGCAGGCCCCGAGTCATCACTCAGCAACCTGACGAGCCTAGTCAGCCTCTAATCATTTAATTATACAATTTATGAAAGAGTTATTGCAAATTTTACGTTGCGGAAAGTAAATAAACTAAACATAAGGGGAAATAACTCAATCAAGGGAAATATAGAAATTCTATAAATGTGGAAAACCCCGAGTATTCATGTACAATTCGATAAACATATATACATGATACCAGTCTCACCAAAAATGCCAAGTTCAATAATCCCAAAAACATAAGTATGAAACGATATACAAATAAGCAAAACATAAAACCTACTAAATAGTCTCCAAGTCCAACTACTAATCCTCACAGAAAGTCGCATAAGCAGGGCTCCTTGCCTCTACTGCACTCTGCTCTATCTGCACCCACCGTCACAAACTAGACGGTGAACAACTGAAGAAATCGAATGTAATGCCAGAAGAAGATAACAATAATTCATGATATAACAAGTAAATTAGTCTAAATATCATGCGGTAATAGAAAGACAGGAATTTAAATAAACAAGATGCATGATAAACAGACTAATAGATATCAATCGAAAGTCAAGTGTGTTCAAAGGAATCAAAAGAGGCCCATAAGTGGTATAAATCATAGCATAACGGCAAAGGCCTCGCGAGGTCTTCTCGGGCATCGACACAAACGAAGGCACAACTATGATGGGAGGGACATAAGCTCACCCACCCAGTACTCGGTGTCACACGGTCACTAAGGGTGGTCACACACTCCTGTATATGAGTGCCCGCATTTTATCCCTCTAGTGCAGGTCCTAGTACTTTTGAGACGAAACACTTACGCCAGAAAACACGCAACAAGGAATGGAATGGAATACCAATAATAGAGCATAACAAATCTGAATAAATGATAATGAATCACATGACATTTTCTTACTGGCTTACAAATCATACACAAGCTTTTAAGGCAAGTGTACTTACTTGAACTATCGCAATCCGGTATCACTCCGAGATTCTAACGCGTTCCCCACGAGTTCCCGACTATCTGACATAGGTTGAAACACCAATTAATGGTTTAGAGTTAGTATTTAGTCTTAGGGTGTTCCCTATAAGTTTGTTTTAAATAGTTTCTAAAAGCGACTCAAACAGTTGTTAAAAAGTCCACCAATTGAGTTGTATTCGGGTTACGCCATGAGGCCGTGGCCCCGTAGGGTAACAGTGGCGTTTTATACTTAAAACTCGCATACACCACACCAAAATGCACATACATACTCAAGGTATCCACACTCCATGAACAAAACAAAACCACTTACACACATTGCATTCCTTGAACCCAATTTACCCATACAATGGGCCTTTTAAAAATAAAAGTATGCTATTGGGCCTCTAATTGGGCCCATGCAATAACCGTTAAGAACAAAAAGAGAACATAAACAACCCACATTTTTTCATCATTTCTCTTCATGCCTTCACGGAGAAGCAACCACACCTTATCCTCAAAACCGTGACTCACACAACCACTAAGTACCCGTTTGGTTGGAGTTATGTGTAAGATGTAGGGATTGGCTTAGATAAGCCTGGTCTTTGTGAGAGATGGGAGTTTTATGTGCAGCTGTTTGGTTCAAGTATAAACCCATAAGGAAAAGTGGGTGAAATGTCTAAAATGCCCATATTTAATGTAGGCGAGTATTGATCGATGTGAAGAAGAATGTAATCTAGGGTTTTGTTCAAATCATGAGGGCATTTTCGACATTTCACTTCAAAAATTGGGTGGGCTTATCTAATGACAGGGTCCCCCCCTGTCATTAGATAAGCTGGTGTATAAGTGTTTATGCAAGCCTGTTGCTTAACACTTCAAGCAAACAATGGTCTTACCTCTAAGCCCAGACTTAGATAACCTAATACCCTAACCAAACAGGCCATAACATCTCAACTGTGATACACACCATACGCACCCCACATCACACACACATCTCGACAGCAAAGAAAAAGAAAAAGAAAGGAAAGAAAAAAAATGAAAGAAAACACATACAACTGCTACAACTTGAGGGACCACCTCCGGCCAGTGGAGTCGCCGGAGGTTCACCTACGATCAGCCGTGACTGGG
The DNA here is from genome assembly GCA_039657345.1 of Stephania japonica. Classification (NCBI taxonomy): domain Eukaryota; kingdom Viridiplantae; phylum Streptophyta; class Magnoliopsida; order Ranunculales; family Menispermaceae; genus Stephania; species Stephania japonica. The sequence continues at coordinate 35,100,637 of CM077561.1, read as the reverse complement.
GGCGGTTCCACCGGCCACGGCAGCCCCAAAACAGTGGGCAAAACAGTTCCAGAAATAACCTAAAATGTCAAAAACAATTTGGAAAGTATCCTCTCGTCGGAGAAACGACCCACTCGCCGGACGTGAGACCTTCCGAGAACGTTGAGACCTACATGGGTAGTCTACGCCCAAGTTCCCGGTCGGAGGTGACCCCACGGTGGCCGGAAGTGAGTGAGAAAAGTGTGTGTGCAGTGAGTAAAAATGTGAACTGTAGGAGAGAAAACATGCTGTCGAGAGAGAAAGAGATGAAAGAAAGAGAGAAGCTCACCTAGGTGTCTCCGGTGGATGGTCAAGGTCCCAGTGCCTAGAGGGAGGTGGTGGCCACCGGTCCAGGGAGGAGGAGAACGAACAGCCGAGAGGGGAGAGAGAGAACGTGAGGCCGAGAGGGAGGGAGGGAGAGAGAGAGAGGACTCACCTCGTCGACGGTGGTTCTCCGGTCTCTCTGGCGTCGTCGGAGGTACGGTGAGTCGGTGGTGGCAGTTAGGGAGAGTGAAGAGGGGATGAGAGTGTGGGGGAGCCGTTTGGGGAAGATGATGAATAGTAGGGTTTTGAGACAAAACGTTATGTATATATATAATAAAAATGACTCTTTTGCCCTTCATCCTCCTTTTCATACACTTCAAAACAGCTGCCCTTATGGGTCTTTTACCCCTTTATCACATCTCAACATACATACACATCTCAATGCCAATCTCATGGTTCTTCTCATTGTGATGTGTCACCTTAACAATTACTATCACATAACCTGTGTGTTGTGTAACTATCCAACTTCCGCGTTCAAACGACGTTCCTCGGTCCGTCTTTCCTTGTTCCGACTCTCGAAATGCACGTGGTTTCACCTTATCTATTTAATAATTATTTAAATTACACACATATCCATTTATTAGTGTTTTCACTGTGTTTTACTCCCCCGTTTACCTAGGCGTAGCCTCACTAAACTAAAAATCATCCGAACAGCTCGAGACCCGTAAAATACTAAAATACTAATACACACAATTAGAGAATCATAAAATCACTTCGGTGTCGACTCCCGAAGTTCGAAATACTGCCTAGTATCACGTAGTTGGGTCACGTTCCTAACCAGTGCAACACTAGTCGAATTAAAATTGAGGGTTGTTACAGGTACAAAATACCACTCAGAACGACTAGGCAAAGAACTATCTTCCCATGCCATAGTATGGGCAGCTAAGTTCATTGATCTATGGACAAAACAAACACAATCGGACCTCAAGTCCTTTAAAACATCCTTACAATCACTAATTACGGAGCCAACATATGATAAATCAACATAAGTGCCTTTTAATGCATGAACCACAAGCAGTGAGTCTGTCTCAATTGAGACTCGATGACCTCATCTTTGCCCCAACCAACAGAGGGCTTCCCTTACACCCAGTGCTTCCACTTCTTTAGGGTCCAGTGAGACCATCAGAGAGCCTCATATCACAACAACAAAAGAGCCTCTGTCATCCTTTAACACATCTCCAAAATAGCTAATCCCTTTTCGCAAAAAACTGCAACATCTACATTGCAGGTAAACTCCCCTGCACTTGGTAACCTCCACCTCTCCTCTCTGGTCCTCCTCCCTGTCGACGACCCCTCCCACTATAGTCGAGCATTCTTCCATGCCCCCAGTGCTGATCGCGCCCCTTGTGAAGGGACTTGCCCTGACGTCTTCCACACTATAGAATTTGGGTTGTTCCAAATATTCCACATAATCATCAACACATCCATCAGCTCTTCCTTTAAGAGATGATTGAACATAAATTTAAGGTGAGTGCACACCGACGAGGAGTAATTAACTCTCAATTGGGTATGACTCCAACATTGTTTAGCAAAAGCACAACCAAACATCACGTGAAAGACATTCTCCTCTACTGTCTTACAAACTGGGCATGATGGATTAATAAGAACCCTCATTCCGACCAGATTCAACGTCGTCGGGAGGAAATCCCGAACTGCTCTCCATATAAACACCTTAAATGCGCTGCCAATAACGAAAGTGGACATGTGGTTGAGGATATAAGACGATACCCACTTTTAACAGTATATTCTCCTTTTTGTTCCATTGGCCACACCCAAACATCTTCCCCACGTCTGAAATTGAGAGGGATTAAGAAAATTAGCTTTTGATCACGTTTATCAAAAAGATCTTTCATAATGATACAAGAGTTATAAATGAAATAGTAATTTCCATTTCTCTTCGGAACTATTGATAACTTGTATGTTTCTTTTAATTTCGAGAATGAAATTGTCTTAAATTAGGGAGACTATAACGACCCGTTACCTTAAGCAGGTGATTAGTGTTAATCCGAATTCTAATTTACCCGAGTTAAACTCGTGGTTAAGTCCGGCTTGCTTGATTAGTGTGTGCGTGGATTTGTGTCATTTGGTATTTGTATGAAATGTATTATTATTTATTGGAAATAATTGAATTAATTAACCTATAATGGAATAATTGAAAAATTATGGGACGCCTAAAACCGTGTGTAGGTCAAGGGTGATGCACATGAATTGGGGGATAGTGTGAACACAAAAGTGTGCTCATTGGTGCACACAGCTAAATTATAGGCGAGAATATTGGCATATGTATTAGAGAATAAATAAATAATTAATAAATTAGTGGGCACCTAGAGACACGGGGGGTCATGGGCGACATGTTTGGGTTGTACAGTAGTATGCACGCCTGAGGGTGCTCGTTGGCGTGATAATATAAGAAAATATATATTTATATATAAATTAAATATATAAATATATTTTTAAAAATGAGAAAAAAAAGAAAGTGTCACGAATTTGCGTCACTTTAGACACATTTATGTTAGACCAGCCTCAAGATACATGTGTACACGCGTATCTCGAATAAGTCGGTCTAAAGTTAGGAAAGCTCGGTATAGGTAAGTGAGACTCATACTCTTATCAATTATGCGACGTAAATTAATATATTTAGTTTACATAGTGTTATGGACTGAAAATAGGGCAACGTACTGTGACTTGACTATTTTAAAATATGAAAATGTTTGTAATTGCGCGACAAAGCGAATCGAGACTGAGGAATGTAAGGGTTATCCTGAGAATGATTACCACACTTTCATCCTCAATAGCCAGAGTTTTACCTGAGTCGGCAATTTCCAGTTAGAGTTGGTAACACAATCGATCTCGAATCAACCAACTGAATAAAATGTCGGTCAACGTATGAATTCAGTGGTTGCATTCTTGAGTGATGTGGGAGTACGACTCTGTTTTGAAACTCAAATTACAAGTCATAAGTACAGTTGCAATTTACCTTTGACTTGCATTCTGTTGCAATTTATGACTTGCATTATGTTATCTATTGTTTCTAAAATTTCCTACTCCTGAATAAATATGTTTTGAACTCATATTGCTATTCATTGATTCATTGATATTAGTTGATAATTGATGTGTTTACGAACATCACTTACTGAGCAAGTTGGAGTGCTCATTCCCCAATTAACATTTTAGGTTATCAACATGCGCTTTGACTCGAGAATGGAGAAGATTAGGAGTTTATAAGTCTTCTCTATGATGTAATGATATTCCCTATTGTATGCATACTGCATTGAATTACTGTTTTGTAATAAACAGGGTTGGGGTGTAGATTTAATACTGAGGTTTGTGTCGATTTTTGTATGTCTTGTAATTATCAAAAAAGTTTTAATTTTCGCTGTGTTTTGTTTCAATTATTATTCGATTATCAAAATATACAGGTTATGTTTATTAAGTGCTGGTGAAAGGCTTGCTTTAGTTAAGTTTAACTGATGTACCAAGGCTTAATTAGGGTTTCAGACCGAGCATCACCCTAATCAGGTTAGGGGACGCTGCAAAAGGTATTTTGAAAAACTCACTAACAATTTGAGGGAAGTACTTAGAATGTAGAATAAGTGGGGGCTACTAATATTATCTAAATAAATGGGTGGGGTGATATAAGGTTGAGGGGGGCTAATAGTTGCCCCGTAAATAAATGCAATCCATGCAAATACATAAACCATGTCATTATGAGAGTCATTATAGAGTTTACTTACAGTTTACGCACACTAAATCTTTTTCCTGAGGCTCGTTCTAAGTATATTCGGAGTCGTCGATGTCACTTAAAACTATTAAGAAATTTGAATAAGTATCCCATTGAATTTCTTAAGTTTTCAGTCAAATTCTAAATTATTTCAGTGTTCTCAAGTCCTAAAAACCCTTAAAATCAATTTTAAAACTTAATTCTCAAAGTCTAAATCCCATTTGTAAAACCAATAAGTTCAATTTTCATGAATCAATAGGTTTCCACACTTGTTGGCTCGGAAATCTTCAATTTATGTTTTTGAGGTTTTTAAGACATTTTTTGAGGCACAAATCCCAATGTAAAATTTTCAAAAAAATAAAATAAAAATCAAAACCTAGTTTTTATAAAAATAAATTAATTTCCTTTTATCTTGTCCAAAATTTCATATTTAAAAAGTTTATGGGGCTCGACCAAGCCTTTTCTAGTCTAGCCATTACTCTGCACTTTTGAGTATGAAATCTAGTCCGAAGTCAATCGGAATTCAAGTCCAAAGTAAATTCGAATTCCAGACAGAAGTTAATCCGAATTCTGCACAGGTTTAGTTTTATTTTAGTTTACAAACTCAAAGTGGTTCCGTTGTTCCCACTTTAAGTTTGAGAAATGTTAAAGAATATTGTGCAATTAGAAAATATGCATAAACCACTCCCAAAATTATATTGTGAAATCACTCCTGTAATTATGTGTGCACAAATTACTCCCTTGATTATGCGCTACATTATTTAGATGTTTCCTTTTGTATGTAATTGCACATCTATATATAGAGACATGTAATATATATATATATATATATATATATATATATATATATATATATATATATACAACACACAATAAACTTGCCAATTATATTCTTTCAGTGTGAAGCGATGATGCCACATCTTATGTGGACTCCACATCACCTAAAACCCAATTAGTGAAAAACAGAAGAACAATAACTAAAATTGACAAAAAAAAAAAGAGAAAATCAAAGTATTTTATTATTATATATTATTTCAAGCTCATCGAAGCAACCCCGCCCCCTTAAGAGGCAATTTTATTCCATTTACAAGCAATTTTAAACCTATTGACATTTAGTGAACATACGTAACCGTTAATAATATACCCATATAACTTTAGCAGTTCCCAATAATGAACTAGGACTACTACCAAGAGATCGATCAAAGAACACCAGACAGTTCAGAACCCAAATTAATAGATCGACAAGTTTAGAGGCAAAATCCTTTTTTTTTTAATTTTTTTTAAGAGGCAAGAATATTCTTGTAAAATCAATTCTACAACCAAACTATTTATTAGATGACATAAGAGACTGCATTTTTAGCCTTAATTATCTTTTTTTTTTGTCAAGCCATAACTATCTTTCCAATAGCATGGGCGATTGTTGCAGTGGATAACAAACAATAGGGTTTTGACAAAATAAAATAAAATATGGAGCTAGTTTATCGAATATACGTTTGCGTTACCGCATTTGGCTTGAAGATGTGGCTCCAGCATACATTATTTATGATGTGCAAAAGGTATCCATTGCATACAGTGGAAGGGAGAAATAAAACAAAGGCTTTGAGGTTACATGCACTTATTAATGATTACCTTGTGACTCTCCCCAAGAGGCTTATTTTCTTTTTACAAACGTCTCAATATCTCCTAGCTGAAATCTGAACTCTGAACGAAACAAAATTACAAAGAACCTTTTATGATACTCCTATATACAATGGAAAAGATGGAGAGTAAAAACAGGTGGTTGAAGATAAGTACACTGTTTGGAAGATCGAATTATCGAGTCGACTTCATGTTCCAAGGAACATCTGTTCTGGTTCTAAGAGAATCCTGTTAGTGGGAACAAAATTAGATCCGAAATAAATGATCTTTTCCATTGAGACTCAACCAATCAATTATTTAAGAACAAATGAAGTGATGCAAGCCATACCATTACGCCAACCCGACTCCCCAGTTTCAAACATTAGTTCCCAGGCTGTGTACTTGCGTTCTGCGGCATGCTCCATGCCTTCATTGAATGCCCTCCAAATCATACATGAGTAGAGGATATCTTAGATTCTTACGCCATAATCTACACCGCAGAACATGATTCCATCCATGTCCATACTTTGTTTTAGCATCATAAAAATCAAAACTTGTGCTCTTTTGGAGACCATTTCTTCTCAGCAATGCTTGCGTGGCGTGCTTGCTCCTTCCTCCATGAAGGCCTGAAAGAACTGAACTGCGGACCATAAACCTTGGAGCTGTGCATTGATCTAAACAGTAAGAGTTGCTTGCTGTCTTGCAGCATTCTAGGAAGCCGTCAACAATAATAGGTTTCTGGAACTGCAACGATAGGTGCTTAAATCCTGTGTCTGATCTTTGAAGCAGGCATTCGATCTCCTCTTACCATCTGCTGCATTTAAGGCATTGTTTCCAATCTTGGCAGACATAAGCCTTGCCACTCCCTTTGAAGATGTACTGAATACTTTGATGGGAGTGTCTGCCTCCAGAATAGCAAATGGATGACAATTGATTGCTACTTATTGTTCGGGACCTTCGCTGGGATCATTGAAAGCTGACTCCTGGGAGATTACTATGACTGTTTCATAGTCACAAGAGTCCTCTGCGTTTGGTTGAGACCCTTAGAATTCTCCATTTCAGCCTCCCTTTGGGCTTTCCTCTTCTCAATCTCAACCTGCTTGCAGTTCTCCTCATGTGCCCTTTGGAACATTCTCACAAAATTAAGTATGGTTGAAACAACTGCAATTCCCATAAACCATATCAGATAAGACTCGTGCAAACAAACAAAACGTTTTACGTTAACCAAGACAAATAGTTGGTTTTGTTGCAAATTGATAAGGAATAAAATAAGAAAAGAAGAAGATTGGTTAACATTGTCAAAAATTGGTCAAAGAATCTCTTCTTTGGTAAGATGGTAGAGACATCATTTGCTAAAAGACAAGGTTTCGGGAGGTTGTGGTTCGACTCCCACTGAAGTGAAAAAAAAAAAAAAAACATTGTCAAAAATTGAAAGAGATATCGGTCTTCAACAAAAAAGTCTGGTTTTCTCCTGGGACATGGGGTTGGGGCAGCCGACTAACTTTGGGGAAATAGTTGAGCCAAGGTTCGAACACCCACAATTATCAAAAAAGTCTGGTTATTTGACACCCTGTATTTGTAGTAGCCCCTACAACTAAGTTTACCCACCTATTTTTTAAAAGAAAATGCTTGGGGTACCTGCTTTAGACACCGACATGGGACACCTAGCGGTCGTCCGATACACATTGAACATGTATCTCGAGGCATATCGACGACACACAACCACTAGGTGTCTCAAGTGGGTACTCTAAGCAGCTTCCTTTTTTAAGAGTTGATAATTCACCCCAAAGAATATTGCAATCCACCCAAATTACCCTCCTCCCTTGAAATGCACATGTCTAACCCTTATTATCCTCTTCACTCTCGCCTCTTCAACAAAAAAGTCTGGTTTTCTCCTGGGTCATGGGGTTGGGGCGGCCGACTAACCTTGGGGAAATAGTCGAGCCAAGGTTCGAACACCCACAATTATCAAAAAAGTCTGGTTATTTGACACCCTGTATTTGTTGTAGTAGCCCCTACAACTAAGTTCACCCACCCATTTTTTAAAGGAAAATGCTTGGGGTACCTGCTTTAAACACCGACATGGGACACCTAGCGGTCGTCCAATACACATTGAACACATATCTCGAGACGTTTCGACAACACACGACCACTAGGTGTCTCAAGTGGGTACTCTTAGCAGCTTCCTTTTTTAAGAGTTGATAATCCACCCCAAAAGAATATTGCAATCCACCCAAATTACCCTCCTCCCTTAAAATGCACAACATGTCTAACCCTTATTATCTTCTTCACTCTCGCCTGCCTCTACCCTCTTCACTCTCCTCTGCCTCTATGCTAGATGGGCCAGCTGCTATCGCCACCATCCTGCCCTAATGGTTGCGATGCTGCCATTTGATGTCTCAATGGGGTTGGATCCAACCACCATCAACAACTTCCCAACGTTCTCAAATCGATCGTGCTTTGTTTGCCCCGTGAAACGAGCTTGGCTCATTGCTCCATCTGTCTTCGGTGATATAGTACTGAAACCTAGGGTACGGTTGGAGGGACTAAACCTTTTAAATAGGGTTCGATAGTACAAGAATGAACCTATTGTGTCGACCTCGCCACTGCGTGCCGCAACCTATGTCCGATTTTCATCTCTAATTACATCACTTTCCTCTACATTTCAAGTATAATCTGAATCTTGATTTATTTTGCTTCAAAAATTGTAGAACAAGAATGTAAATGAGGGGAGTAGGGATCAAATATTCATATACATCCATAAACTAATTCCTAAGGGTGGCGAAACGGGTTGGCGTGTCGTATTCTTGTCAACCCGTTTTATGACACTAACCCGTATAAGCTCAACACTAACACTAACCTGTTTATTTTTTGTGTTATCGTGTCAACCCATCAAACCCATTTACTTGATATATTATTTAATTTATTATTTTATAATTAATATAAAATATAAATCTTTTTCGAAATAATAATTTATTCCTAAGATCTAAATTAAATGACTATTGAAACTACACAAATTATTATTTTCTAAAAAATGTTAACAATTTACTATGTTATTTGAACTTTTAAAATTGTAATTCAACATTAATATCATGAAATAATTATACCTATATATTATATTATTATTTTAAATGAGTTAAATGGGTCATAAATGGGTTATCGTGCTTAGTCTTGTCAACCCATTTATAACACTAACCCGCATAAGCTCAACACTAACCCGTTAGTATCCCATGTTAGTTGTGTCGTGCTATCGTGTCATGACCCATTTGCCACCCATACTAATTCCAACTATTCAACACAGAGACTGCTTTGCTACGGTTGATTATTGTACAATATGTATAGTTTAGTATATGAAAATGCGTAACGTATTCCATATTGAGAGAAAAAAAGGTGCACTTACTGCCTTTCAAAAAGAAAGGATAATTAAATTCACGAAAACCTAAACCTTAAATCTTAAACATGTTTGGAGGAAAGGTTGCTCTATTTTTCTCAATTTGTGAACATGTGGCACATTTTAAAACTAACATAAATGAACTGTGCGCACTGTACATGTGGCAGTCAATCTCTGGTAGGTCAATAGCTGTACATGCATCTCTAAAAATGAAGAGGAATATGCTTGAAGCCCCACACTGTACACAGAGCTTTAGGGCGGTGACCCAATTCATTGACATTCCTTGGGATGCAATTTTCACCTGATCTATTTGAAGCAATCACTTCCTAATATTACTTGTGTTGATTAGGAATGGCAATGGAATCCGCCACCTGTGGGTATCCACCTGAATCTGACCCAATAAAGAATACCCGAACCAGAGATATTCGGATTTGGAGCGGGTTTGGATAGTAAAATACTACCCATCACGGATTCAGGTTGGGTATGGGGGTTTAGCCACTTGGATACCCGCTACCCGAATGTAATTATGTAATAGGGTTCGACTGGCGGGTACCATACCTGTTAAATAGGTATCTGCGGACCAATTTATTCTATAATGTAATGTAATGACATAATTATGTGTTTTAAGACACGTTATGATCCTTTGACCTTTTAGATGTGAGGTGTACTTTAGCATTTAGCTAATTAAGATATAAGATGCATGATTTGAGTTATATTTATTATATCTAATTATAAATAAGTTACCTCTTATAATAATATGATTTATTAGTATATCAATATTTAATCAATAATTAGCAATAGCCAAAGCATCTCTAGTGAGATGGTAAAGGCGTCACTTACCAAAAGGCAAGGTTTCGGGAGGTTGGGAGTTCGACTCCCACTCAAAAAAAAAAAAATAGCAATAAACTCAAGAAAATAATAATAATTGAAAACAAACTTCGTTTTACCTATTGTACTTTAACTATAATTTAAGAAGGTATAATCATAGGTTTTAAAAAAAAAAAAAGGTATAATCATATAATTTAGCAAGGTAAGATACATAAGCATTGTTTGCATCTAGAACTTTAACATAAATTTCAATCAACCCCTTCATAGTTTTATGGTTTAACATTGGACACTTTGACATATCAACTTTTATTGTTATTATGAACAGCTTATGATGTCTAAACTATTGTTGTGATGTAGTTTTTATTGTTAAACAAGTAATTTTTACTTTAGGTCAAGAAACAGATGATTAAATGGGTTTCTTACTAATGTTATGTTTTTATATTTTGATTAGCATCAAACGAGTTTAAGGTACCCGTGAGTAGAATTAATAGAGTTTCAGACAGGTATAGGTTTCCACATGCATTTTTAAATGATTTTGGGACAGATATGGGTATTAGTTTCATAAACAGGTTCGGTAACGGGTAGTGGCAATTTCGCAGGTATCCTACCCGTTGTCATCCCTAGTGCTGGTGAACACAAAGAGAAGAAGAATCCCAAATAATTACCTTGTTCAAATGGGCAACGTGAAGGGTCTTCACCAAAATAAAGACAAAGTGCATCAGCATTTCTACCCTGCAGGTGATCCAAACATAGACAACACAAATATCTCAGAACCCTGGGTACAAGAAAATGCAATAAGATGATTGTTGAAACAATGCAATAAGATGGTTGTTGAAAGTCTATCAACATACCACTCCTGAATACAATGAAACTAAGAATGTCACTTCTCTTTCAGCAATAATGATGAACTCCTCCAGTTTCTACAAAAGCCATGACAAGAAGGTAAGAATAATTAATAACACCCATCTTTTCGCCTTTAAAAAAAAAGCCATTGAAAAATGGTAGAAATAAGACCTGACAATACCTCTTGAAAAACTTCTGACACAGGACCATCGTTTTCAGATGCAACAAGCTCTTGCTTGACCTTTTCTATTCCTTTCATAATTGCTTGCATTTCTTCTGCCAATGACTTCAACTGAATCTGATAGGCAAAAATTGCTGATGTGATGATGTGCAATTTCATATTTTAAAAAGAAGAGAGATAAGAGTAGGATAATAACCTTGGACACTGCTTCCAAGCTAGCTAGGTCCTCGTGAAAATTCAGGAGTTCTGGTGATTTGGAAGCAATAGCCTAAAAAGTGTGAAGAGAACTCACGATTTGGGTAGAGGATGCTAAATTAAAGTCTAACTCAAGTTATTGTCATATAGCACATACATTGTACTGAGGACCTTCCACCACAAATGAAAAGATCTACAAGAGCTCGATGATAGGATCATTGAATGTATTTCTTAATTCAAGTTAATGGCATGCAACACAAACATTGCTCTAAAAACCTTTCACCACTAACAAGAAAATATACAAGAGCTCACTGATAGGATCACTGAGTATATTTCTCTTGTAAAACGGACCATTTTGCAAATTTACAAATTGACACGGTTAAGTTTTTAAAAATGTCATTGAGTGAAATCTCAAATGAGAGAAGAACACTACAAACAAAGCATAAGTTAATGGTTTAATGTAATGGGAGTATTAGAAGTTTTATTTTATTTTTATTTTTTTTAGAAGGATTTAGATAAAATTGGATTAAGAGTGAGATATTTTTAAGAGATTTAGTTGATAAAAGGAGTGCATGCTAGATACATAGGCCCTATTAAAGATATGTATGAAGGACTAGTCAAGAGTATAAAGACATTTGGAAGAACCACAAAAGAACATCAAGGATCAATTTTAAGCTCATATCTCTTTACTTTAGTTATGGACGACTAACTAGGCGTATTCAAGAGGATATACTATGGTGTATGTTATTTTTTTTGGATAATCACTTTGGCATATGTTATTTGTTGATGATATTGTCCTAGTGGACGAAGGATGAAGTAACTAGAAAATTAAACTATGGAGGAATACATAGATTCTAATGGCATGTTCGGTTCAGTTCCCGAACTGTCTTAAGTTCAAGGGATTAAGTTATACACAGGATTGTTAGTTGGATTAGCTGATTAGTCCCAAGTTGGTCAATTGTTTGCTTGGGCGGATAACATGTTTTAGTTGCTTGTGAAATGACTTACCTGCCCCTCTCTACACCCAAATCGATTGATTGAAACCATAAACTAAAATCTCCATGCCTTCAATTTTAGCTGAGTTTCTTCCCCTATAAACAAATCCCCCAAAAGCAGAAGAAGAACAAACAACAATGATCTCTTCAACACCTCTAATGGTAGAAATGCAGACCAAATCATTGACAAACCTCACGTTTTTCTCTCTCACACACTATTTATATGAGTAGAAACGAAACCCCAATCCATCCCATCATTCGCATCCATCGTACAAGAATTTCTATGTTTCAATGGCGGAATCGACCTCATATTCGGAGAACAACTACAAGAAGGATGATCAAGACGGAGGTTGAGTGACGAGTGTTCCGTTTTACAAAGACACCGGTGTGAGTCGTCCTTCCTCCACCTTCTTCATGAGTTCGCTCGTCACCTTCTTCATGGGCTCGGTAATTTCGTCACAACCAAACACAACCAATTGGATTAAGGAGCCAAAAATGATGGTTTTATTTAGTCACCACTAGTGTGTATTATGTAATCCGTCTGATTAGCTAATCCTACGAAGTGAACATCGAATTAGTCAATCCTAAATGGCTAATCCGACCTAAGAAGGTAAACCGAACATGCCATAAAGGTTTTAAGTTGAGTAGGATAAAGATTAAAGATCGAATACATGCATTGTGAGTTTAGAAATAGTAGACATCAAGATGATGAAGTGGTAAAATTAGAGGAAGTAGAAGTTCCTAAGGTGAGCCGCTTTAAATATTTAGGATCCATCATAGAAATTGATGGTAATATTAAGAATGATGTCACACATAAAACTCAAGCTAGATGGAAGAAATGGAGTGCAATATGTGTAAGCTGTGATTGAAACATTTTCAAGGCGGCGCCTAGGTTGGGTTTCCACTGCCTAGCCTTTAATAAGGCAGACGGTGGGCATAAAATTAATTATTAAAAAACATTTGTTTTTTTGAAAATATGATTTTTTTTAAATATTTTTATTTATTTTTTGAAAATATTTTTTATTTCAAAATGTGTGGAAATGTATGGAGTTGAAAATATAGTGGTGAGAATGTGTAGGTGAGAAAGTATGCCCTTTACTGTTTAGGGGTCTCTAAATAAATTAAATTATTTCTTAGGGAGGTCTACGTAAATATTTTTTTCGCCCGCCTAGGCCCGCCTCAACTAGGCGGAGCTAATATGCCTAACACCGCCTCACCACATTGAAAACATTGATTGAAACTTTCCTACCGAGTTAAAAGGAAAATTTCGCAATGAGGCCAACTATGCTTTACGGAAGTGAATGTTGAGCAGAAAAGGAATAACAAGTACATAAAGTGAACGTAGCGAAAATGAAGATGCTTAGATGGACATCTGGTAAAACTCATAAAGATAGAAAAAGAAATATAGAAATTAAAAAAAAATAAGCAGGAGTAGCACCAATTGACAAAAAAGATTAGGAAAGGGCGGTTGTGGTGATTTTGACATCCACAACGACGGCCTACACATGCACTCCCTAGAAAACTCAACTCAATAGAAACTAAAGAAATTCGACGAGATAGGGGTAGACCGAAGTTAACTTAGGGCACATTGATTAGGAAGGATTTAAATGAAGTCGAGCGTAGTGGAAGAGTTTGATTCAGTAGCCGACCGCAACTAATTTGGGATTAAGGCTATGTAGTATTGTAGTTAGAGATTAGGTTGAATCTAAATAAAATTTTTATTGTTATCCTATTAATAGGAATAGCACTAAATTAAGCGCAATAGAAGAGTTTGATCTATATAGTTGACCTGACCCCAAATTGGATTAAAGCTATTAGAAGTTACATTTATTTTAAGAGTCTAATCAGAGTATTAGTCGTCTATATATGGACATTATGTTTATAATTTCAAGGGTTTGATATTTTGTCGACATTTGATTCATGGAAATTTGAGTTTGAGATAGAGAATTCTTTTTTGTGTGTTCTTGTTTAAATATTTAGTGTCTCGTGGAAGAACACAAGTGAGAAATGTGTGTTTTCTTTAGCTTTGGTATTCTCAGACTAAACAAACAGGAAGAATATTTTTTTGTTTCTTTGGATCAAGAAATTCAAATTCATCTCTGCATTAATTCGGTATCAAAGCGTCAAGGATGAAGGCAACTACGCAGTCTCTCAAATTTGTAAGGAGAATCGATGCACTTTGCAAAGCTTAATACGTGTGCTTAGTTGTTGCACGTAGAATGACAGCCAGACAAATTCGAAGAAAGTGGCAACAAGAAGCAATTGATTTTAAGGTGGAAAATTTTCGATCACAAGACAATGTTGAATTAGTCAAACAAGACATTGATTGCATTTTCAACTTTGATGAGTCGCCCAAGTTTGATGATGATGACCAAGAGTTTGTTGAAGACAAGGTAGTCATTGGAGACAACATCATTATTATCAAAGTTATTCTGTGATCTACAAGTCTACAATTGCCAAAGTGTTTGACATAGTGATGGGTGATGGTGTCTGTCAAAAACTTCGATTTGATAGTTGAAGCTCTAGATATTGTTCTTCAGAGAGTTGCTTTATCAAGCAGTGATGAGTCCGTGTAGATTGTGTTTAAGCAAAAGTTGTCCATCAGCAAAGATTTTGCTATCAAAGCTTTCAAGATCCATAATAAGACGAAAAACTCAAGGACAATTTTTTATAGGAGGATAACAGTGAATAACGTAAATTAGATTTTTTTTTAATTATTTGCTTAATTTAATTATTTGAATTTTAAGTGTAATAAGATTTAGTTGAGTCTAAATAGAAAATTTATTGTTACCCAATTAGAGGTTATATTTGTTTTAGGAGTACGAGTTGCGACAGTGGCTTATATATAGGCATCATGTCTTAGGAGGTTGATATTTGACTAATGGAAATTTGAGTTTTGAAAGAGAGAATTCTCTTTTGTGTGTTTTTGTCTCTATACTTTGTGTTGTGGAAGAAGTTGGCATTCTCTGACTAAACAAACTGGAAAAATGCTTTATATTTTTTTAGTAGCGACAAATTCAAATTCCTCGCCACATGAACTGAGTGTTGTTTAAAATATGACATTAGTTGAATCATTAAACTTGAATATTGTTTTCTTGCAAGTTAGCCTTAAAACTTGCACATCAGTTCTTTTCCCCGAGTTCTTCGAAAAACTTCATGTGCACATATTATATTTTTAATTAGGTGTTGAGAAAAACTGAATAATTCGAGTAAGTTCGGGTAAATTTAGTAACATGACTGTAATAAGCATTCACTGCAAGGAAATTTCATTTGATAGTGAACAGACAAATGAATCATAAATAACATTATAACAGTTCAGCAAGAAATAAAACCACGACAAATGGGTTCAATTTCTTCATGTTTATAGGATGAAGACTTTCAAAACGGTGTTAACGTTGGGACCTTTGAGTACTATCTTCTAAATATAAGCATATTCAATAGTAAAACCCAACTTCAACGTAAGACTACTATTTATGTAAATAAATTTCTCATGAGAAAAGATACCCTAAAGCATACATGAAGTCCCACCATCTCAAAAGAAAATTCATGAGATAATTACTGTTCGAAAGAACTACATACTAAGAGAAGATGGTGTGCACAAAGATTTGAATATCTCAGACCAAGATATAGCGGATTATGGAAACTGCATAAAAAATTTGTTTATCGCTCCTTGCTCCTAACAGTTGCCCTATTCTTCCAGCTTCTTGTTCATTTGTTTTCCGTAGCTTGATTTTAGAGGCTGCTACTTTATTTGTTTCATCAAGGAACATAATGGCGCTACTTTACTTCTCAAATGAGCCCATGGAGATGCAGACATAAAATAGGGAAATGCAAACAAGCTTAACATTTTATAAGGCTACCTAAGTGGATAAAAAGATTAACGATTTCATACGTTAAATGCATGTATGATCAATTTTGCACTTCCTTGATACGAGCATTAAGTTAATCAATTATTGGGCCATTCAGATTTTATATCGGTAGAATTTAGGACTAAACAATTGCAAACAATTCCATCATTGCTATCAGATGTAGGATGTAGAGGCAGAAAAGGGAATACTATTGATAAATCTTAGTACATTAGTTATAGGTGAAATGTTTTTTCAAAGCCAATGGTTTATTAGCAAAAGAATTGAACAGCAGCTGAGACATTAATTTATAGTCTGACAACAAAAACTGAAATTCAAATGAATAAGACAAGCTCAGTAGTGGTTATACCTTACAAAGAAAATGCATTAGTGTCATTTTGTTGTTAGAAGAACGTGTGTCTGTGAGTTTCAGAAGGCTGTCCAAACGAAATCCTATAGCAGAACCTGTGCAAAAGCCCACGGTGATGACATAGTGATTGGAGAAAGAATGAAATCAGTGAGAAATCTTATAAATTATGAAATGACCAAAACTTTGGACTACTTCCACGTAAGTGTTTTTTCTATTTGGTAAACGAATTTTATCGTCTTCTATTATATGATGAGGTTGCAAATGATCAGGTTTACTTCTCTATTCAATTTAGAGCGTCTCAAGGGCAAGATCCGCCGAGGGAAAACAAGAACATCACTCAAGAAAGATCAACCTTGGAAAGACTAGCACAGATAAACAAGTTAAGTACTACTATAACAGAACAGAATATAAAACCAGTAGTAAAAAGCAAATGCTGATAAATGATATCATAAAGCCGCAAGGGCATTAAAATGCTCAAATAAGGTAATGCAGACTGTTTAGTAGAAAACTTGCAAGTATGATTTGTTCTGATGGAAGTTGCAAGTATGATTTGTTAAACTAAGAGAATATGACTTTAACCTCAGACATTTGCATCAGTGGGGAAAAACCTCGTCACTTGAATTGCAAAGTTCTTTTTTTCAAAGGCTTTGAAGCATAGCAATATCGCAATTAGACTACTATTTGGGCTCTCTTTAATCCAACATAATAATCTGTTTTCTCCCACAACAACATTAAAGCCTCAATCCCAAATTAGTTGGGAAAAAATTAATTTATGAAATGTATGACAACTCCAAACATATGAAATGTGCCCTAGCTAAAAGTCATGCAGTACATAAATGCTATCAAGAATCCAAGATACCATCTTCCTCATTAGTTTTCCTTTTTCTTTTCTTTTTTTTCTCAATAATCTTTGTCATTAGTCAAAATGGATGATTAATTGCTAATATGGGGGGGGAATCCAATTAGAAACTCAATTATTTAAATTTCTCAACCTGATATATGTAAGGTTTAAGAGACCCGCATATAAAATAAGCTTCATGCAAAAAATTTGAGCTTGAATTTGAAACCGTAAACCCAAATCCTCACAATTGGTTTTAGATGAGTGTTTGTAAATTGAAATAATTGTATTTAATAGAATAATCAAATTATTCGTACATTTTTGAAGAAATTAATGTCAATACAAATCTCAATGTAAACCTAAATTGATAGAATGACAATCTGAGCCCTGTATCCAACTGATTAAAGTTTGTCTGGCCTGAACTAAATAGATGGTTGGGGTAAATATGATTTAGTACTAGGCTTAGGCTGCCTCTTGGTGAAAAACTTGATTTCAAGTATAAAATTGAATTGGGTTTAGACACACCTTTTACGAAGCCAAAAACCAAATATACGTGAATCTAAATTAGCGTGAATCATATTTTATCCAACACTAATTCGAAGTTTGCAATTACATGAAAGACAAGTTTGTCAAACCTCAAAGACAAAGCCCAAAAAAAAAAAAAAAAAAAAAAGAAGAAAGAAAAAGAAAGAAATCTAAATGAAGTTTGCAAATTAGATAAATAATAGAGAACTTAAAGATCAGTTGTAGTTAGTGATAGATATCAAATCAAGGGTATTCAAAAGGGGTGCTTATATCCTGGAAAAAAAGGGGGACGCTTATAATTGTAATTGTTCTAGTGAGTTGTGTGACAAGGATAGAAAACTCAAATTTCGCCAATAGCTCCACTCACGTAAAATATAGAATTAATTTGGAGAAGTGCAATTCGGCGTAGGGATTCATTGTAAAACCTCGACATGATAGAGAAGTATAAATAACTTCATTCAAGTGTTAGAGAACATTAAAATTTTATCAAAATGCATTAAAAACATGTTTCCTTATAAAATTTTGTGTTTTTTTTTACCATCTATACTTGATCTTAAATTTTTTTAAACTTCAATTTTGATAAATTTGATCATTATGGATATTATTTCTTTTTTCAACACAGTTTTTTAGAATTTATTACTTATAAATGAGATTGAATTACGATATTTTATCTTCTATCTTGTCTTTATTCTTTAACAGTATTTCACTTTTCCAACAATTAACATTGAAATTTATATATCCTATCATTACTCTTTAACTTCAATGGAAGTTTTGTAATATTTTGTTTACATCTAATTCTTTATTCGATGGTCCAAAAAACATAATTAATTTGGCGAATTTTATTGAACTTTGGAGAATTTTCATTCAAACACAAGCAGATAAAAGGAGAGTGGGGTATATCATATGGCATATGAGAAGAATTTAAATTTGGACCATTCTCCTGTTGGTATTTTGTAAATGATCATATAGGAGAGTAATTTAATTTTTCAACGTAAGCAATTATAAACAAGTACAAGTTGGTACCATTAAACCATAAGCCAAAACAAAATCCATCCATGTCTTACTACTTATGCCATCCGCGTAAACAATGTTAATGAACCACAATCAGCCTCTAACCTTGTATACATAAACCAATGAGTATATTAATAGTTGTTAATGGACCCCAATCAGCCTCTAACCTTGTATACATCAACCAATGAGTATATCAATAGCTGGGACATCATATGAGGCCCGAATAGTCACAAGTGGTCCCAATAGGTCCTATGGTGGATATTACCACTCGCTCATATGCAGAAGTGGTTGCGGTGCGACATGAACTCAATAAAAGGACTCTTTATGCTTAATCTCGCTTAACATATCCTGTGAATGCTAAAGTATGAGAGAAATGAACATTTATAAATAACAGAGCACCAAACCTAGAAAAACTCAAATCAACATCAATGACTACTTTTTTCTCTCATTGATATATTTATTAGATGGGAACTAATATGGCTATGCATGTGGCTAAGACACATGCATGGCGCTTGCACACAAAAAAACATGTAAATGTGCCTTCCTAAATTATATGCTATCCTTAGAGCCAGGCCGGACTTGGGGAGGGGCGACCGCCTCAAGCCTCCCTTTGTGTAAAAGCCCCCAAGTTATAATTATTTAATGAAGGGGCAGTTTTTAATTCATTGATCTTTTTATTGGTAAAAAGTTCATCTCCCTCCCTCATCACAAGAACACGCTTGTGACAACATAAAGTAATTCTATATTTGCATTTACCTATTGTGTTTTTGGAAAGTGGCTCTCCCCGTCCCCCTTCCTTTGTTTCTTTTAAATTACAAGTGAAAAAATGTGTGTGAAAGAGATGAGAGAGTTCAAAATCGAATTAAACGTTGTGTTATTCCTTTGAGATGCTAAATATATATATACACAAAATTACAATGGCTAAAAGAGTTTTAGCGTATAATTAAAAATTCTAAAAAGGTAAAAAAAAAAATACAATAAGGAAAGAGATTGATTTAAGGATCTATGACTCAAAGGAAAGAAATACCTAAGGTAATAATCTCTAGTAGGAAAGTGAGATATGGATGGAATGACTTTTAACATTTCACATCCATTACTAATTGGGTTATTGACACAGGTTCTGATAACAATCTGACCCCGATTGATAGATCTAGACACAAAACGCACTGCTTTATTGATGAAAATAGCAAAGAAGGGAAAGTATAACCAGAGACGAAGGAAACTAAACCCTGGAGAAAGAGACAAACCCTCTTCTCACCTAGACGCGAAGTCTACCCCAAAATGACAAATACACTGAATGACTTGAGAGGCAGTGCAATGCCTCATTAATACTCCCCAACCCACCTATCCTTCTCTCTACGTACACTGACATTGGACACTCACACAACACGCTTCATTCATGCTTGCCGACTTCAGTGGGCCCTGCTGGTAAAGCAGATGTAGATGCACCCCCACAAGGTGAGTCCCTACTCTGCTTTCCTTTGCCCCTGCATTGGTAAGTATGAAGGGTAGGAGGCCTAACAACACTCCCCCCTGAACTACCACCTTGTCCTTAAGGTGGAAAGCCAGAAATGACTTCTGGACGTGTCGGAGTGATTCCCAAGAAGCTTTAGAATTTGGTAAAGAGGACCATTTCATCAAGACTTCCGGCCCGCGACCAAGGAACGATAGGCCAGCACAGATTTGGGACATCGACCATGACAGAATCAGTAGCAAAAAGGGGGGTATCTCCAAGGAAGCTTGAACAAAACCGACAATGGGCCTGAGTTGGGAGACGTGAAAAATCGGGTGGATGGACGCGGAAGCCGGAATCTCAAGGCGATGCGTCACCGGGTTAATGCGCTCCAATATTTTGTAAGGCCTATAGAAACAGGGACTCAATTTCACATTGGTACGACGCGCCACTGTTTGCTGTCAATATGGCCGGAGTTTCTAAACCATATCAGGTCCATGCGATGTTTATCTACATGTTGCTTCATCCTATTTTGGGCTAACAAAAGCTGGTCACGCAAGAAAGAATCAATGTCGGAAGTGTTAGATATTGGTAACAAGCCAAAACGTATCAAAGGAGGAGAGTCACACCCATACACCACTTTGAAGGGAGACATTTGAAGACATGAATGGTAGGAAGAGTTGTACCAAAATTCAGCCCAATGTAACCACTGAGACCACTCCTTCGGGTGTTGATGGATGAAGCAGTGAAAGTAAGTCTCGACACAACGGTTGACCACCTTTGTTTGGCCATCACTTTGAGGATAGCAGGCGAAGCTGCAGTGGAGCTTAGTAAGCTGGAGCCGAAACAGTTCACACCAGAATTGGCTAAGAAAGACTGTCTCTACCGTACACAATGCTACTCGGAAAGCCATGAAGTCGCACCACCTCTTTGATGAATAGTGCAACAACAATCTTGGCTGAGAATGGATGGCGAAGGGGCAAAAAATGAGCATATTTGCTCAAACGGTTGACCACTACTAAAATGGAATTCACGCCATTTGAGGATAGGAGGCCCTCAATAAAGTCCATGGACACATCTTCCCAAACGCGAACAGGGATGGGGAGGGTTGGAGCAGACTCGCAGGAGATAAAGTCTCGTATTTGTTCCTTTGACAAACAAAACAAGAGGCCACAAAATGCTTGATATCATGCTCATACCTCGCCAGTAGAATTCAAAAGCTAACCGCTTATAGGTTTTGAGAAAACCGCCATGACCACCCATTGGAGGGCAATAGAATTCATACAACAACTTGGGCTTGATGGTGGAAGAAGCAGAGATGACCCTCCGACCTTAAAAGAAAAGGAGATGACGATGCAAAGACCACCCAAGCTTAGAGAAAGACCCCTGCAACAGTCCAGTTTGAAGAGGGCCCAAAAAAGGATCATTGAGGATCTCTGAATCAATAGTAGCAGCATCAACTACCGAGGAGACCATAAGGGAGGACAGTTCAGGCTCAAAAAGAAATCGGGACAAGGCGTCGACTGCTTGATTGGAGACCCCAGGCTTGTAATGAATCTTGAAGTGAAACCCCAACAATTTAACCAACCAACGTTGATACTCGGGAGCTACGACACGTTACCCGAACACAAATTTCAGGCTATGTTGGTCTGTGCGAACCAAGAACTTCCACACCATCAAGTAATGCCGCCACTTCTGGACTGCCAACACAATGACCATGAGCTCGTAGGCAGACTCAGAACGAGCCCGTAGAGAAAGAGCTTGACTAAATAAGGCGATGGGTCTGTCACATTGAGAGAGAACGACGCCCACTCCTACACCGGAAGCATCAGTTTCCACCACAAACAAGGCATCAACATCCGGTAAAGCCAAGGTTGGTACATCCATCACGGCTTGTTTCAGCTGCTGGATTGCAAAAGTGGCCTAATCGAACCAAGGAAAAGAATCCTCGCGCAACAGTTGGGTTAGAGGTGCTGCTATCTTGCTATAGTCCTTGATGAAACGCCCGAAGACCCGGTAAGGCCCAAGAAACCTCGAAACTCCTTCGAGGAGGTAGGCATTGGCCAACACTCCATGGCCGCCACCTTCTCAGGGTTGGCCCGTACTCCATCACCAGATATGATATGCCCCAGGTATTTGAGGTTAATACGAGCAAAACAACATTTCTTAAAATTCACTAAAAGAGAGTTGAGTTGGAGGTTAGACAGGACCTGCCAAAGATGCTTGCAGTGGTCAGCCATAGAAGAGCTATAGACCAAAATGTCATCGAAAAATACCAAAAAACAAAACGGCGGCCCCTTAAATATAGAATTCATGAGGGACTGAAATGTGGCCAAGGCATTGGAGAGGCCAAAGGGCATCACTAGAAACTCAAAGTGGCCTCGTGAGTGTGAAAGCCTGTTTTCGGATCATCCACTGCCTTCACTCGGATTTGGTGATATCTCGAACGTAAGTCGTGCTTAGAAAAAATAGAAGCACCATGAAGTTCATCAAGTAATTCATCAATGTTAGGAATGGGGAAGCGATTTGGTACGGTGGCCTTGTTCAAGGATCGAAAGTCTACACAAAAGCCCCAACTCCCATCTTTTTTCTTGACCAAGAGCACGGGGCTGGAAAATGGGCTATTACTCGGCTGGATCGCCCTTGCAAAAAGCATCTCAGACACTTAACTTCTCAATTTCTGTTTTCTGAATCTGGGGGTAGCGATAAGGCCTCACGCGAACAGGTTTTGTCCCTTCCTTCAACACGATGGCGTGGTCAAAAGGGCGAGAAGGTGGCAAACCAGTTGGTTGTTGAAGCAAAGGCACAAACTCCTCCAACAGATGTTGAATACAAGGCTCTATATGATGGGGTAAAGCCATTGTCCCCAAAGCCGAGAAGCTTAGTTATTCCACTAAGAACCCACCCAACTTGGTATCTAACGAGCGTTGTAAAGACTTGCAAGATACCAAGGCTCGATGAAATGTGGGATCACCTTAAACCACGATTGGTTTCTCGTTATAGACCAAAGAGATAGTCAATCGCTGCCAATCAATAGTAGTAACACCAATGGTGGTCAACCATTTCATACCAAGAATGAGGTCATGTCTGTGCACTCCGATCTGGTAGAAGTTGGCCAACACCTTGAGCCCTTGGAAACTGACCTGAACCCCCTTACAAACACCAGAACTTGGCGGTCGTGCCCTTCCACTAACGACAACCCCATAATCGGCAATAGGCGAGGCAGGAATATGCAGGGCACTCACCAAAGCTGGAGAGATAAAATTATGAGAAGCCCCCACGTCGATCAGTATCACCACTTCACGGCCTTGGATAGTCCCCTTAGCCTTGATGGTACGGGGATCTGGCACCCCATCGATCGCGTGCACTGAGAGTTTGAGATTGGCCAGATCAGTTCGTTCCTCTGTAACATCGGAAGGAGAATCAACAGATGTGTCCCCCTGGTCATCATCCACCAACAACACATTTAACACTTTCTTATTATAACGATGCCGTGCAAACCACTTATCATCACATCTATAACACAAACCTTGCTTCTAGCGTGCTTGAGCCTCCGACTCTGTCAAGCGTTTATTCTTCGAAGGTGAAACATTTGGTGTGGAAAGAAGCTGGGCTCACTGAGGAAAAGGACGATGATGTGGGACTGGACTTCCCGTGTGGACTTGCTAGAGTAATGGGCTTGGGTTGGGCCTCCCGTGTAGGGTTGGTAACAGTGTGGCTAACCCATTGTGGGCCCTTTGATTCAGTTTTGGCAACAGGCCCGACATAAATGGGTTGGGCTTAAACGCCCGAAAGCCCAAAAGACTCGCTCTCCTTGAACTTCTTCTCGAACTTTCCAGCTCGCACCACCGCCGCCTTGACTGTTGCCGGCGGATCCACCATCATCTCCACCCGCAATAATCTTTTCAACCCATTAATAAACACCGCCATCTTCTGTAACTTCGTCACCCCAACCTCGTGAAGCAATAACTCAAAGCGCTCCCTATACTCAGTCACAGTGGTCTCTTGTTTAATCGAAAAGAATTGTTGGCATAAACTCTGGGGATCGACTTCAGTGAAACGAAGCACTAGTTGTGCCTTGAGCTCTGACCAGCTCTCGAATGGTCGAACCATTTCTTCCGTTTGCAGCCAGATCTGAGCAGCGCCAATCAAGCAGATCCGAGCGGCACGGAGCTTGGAGATCTCCGACAACTCGTGCAAGGCAAAGTATTGCTTTGCTTTATTCAACCATACCAAAAGCTCTCCTCCATCACAAGTCGGCATCACAATTATGCGCACTCTATCTGCATCGTACTCCTCTCTTAAACAAAAATTCGTCCTCGAATTTTGATCTTCTAATGAATGTGACAAACTTGTATAAAATCTTCAAAAACAGACAAGGAACTCTCGAATTCAACCTCAATGAAATCATCAACTATTAGTGGAACATAAATGCGAGGAGGAATTCTTCAACTTCACCCCGAAAACCATGTATCTTCGTTGACGACACCTCATCACACAACGCCACCACAGACACTTGTGGTATCCACGTCAACTATTTAACCTCAAGTACACGGCCATCATTTCCAAATACCACCTTTTCTTCAATAATGGTGTCATCATTGTCATAAAAATTGGTGGCTTGTTGATGTCGAAGATGTGGCAGTCATTGGTTTCGATTAGATCAATGCATTCTTCTGATCGACAATCTTCGTCATTGCACTCACCTTCCTTGTCAGAAGAGAAATCTCTTTCTGTTTCATAAAAAACAGTAGGTTCTTTTCGACAACTTCGGGTAATAGCCATATTAGCAGATAATTCATTCAATTGTGTCTGCAATTGTTCCTGCGACGCAAAATTTGAGCGAAGCGCTGCTCGTTTCGGGGCTTGATTGTGTTGCTGATAAATATCTTCGACTCGTTGGTTCTAGTTCTTCGGTGCCATGATTATTTCCAAATCACGATTTATGAAAGCTCTGATACCAATTAAAGCAGCGGAGATTTCTAAATCGGATGCACGAACACCACGAACAAACCACCTAGGGGCTAGAGAGAATTAACACCAAATTCTCAATAAAAGAAATAAAATTCTTTATTAATATAATCAAAATCACCTTTTTGTAATCGTTGCATAGCCTTATATATAGGCTTCTAAAGCAACTACACTACGAAGAAAAAATACATCGTGACCTACTAAAATAGTTACATACCAAAAGTCTTCTAACACATTAAGTAATTAACTACCAATATAATAGTATTTTATTTTAATGTAACTAAAAGAACTCAATCAACTAGATATGCCCAAGCTACCGAATAGCTAAATATAAAACTAAAACTTTAACCAAAAATAATTCTTCTCCTCAATAAACACTTGCCTAATTAAAACTTCTAATTTAACTATAATATTAAATTAACCATGTCCTAATTATGAAAATTAAACACCAATTGAACTTTCCAAATTGATGACTCTCGCAATTGCTCAAACCCATCAATTGTCTCGGAATGTGCACCACTTCAAACTCTATCTGCATCAATTCTTTTCTAACTATTGTGTATTTCAAGATCTACTCTTGAAAAAAGCAATTAGAGTGTGTAGAGAACGTAATGGTCTTTATTAACTAAATACTAATGTCGTTCCTTTTAGTTCTTTTGCAACAATTTATCATTATGTGGATTTATGGCATTTGCGTCTTGGACATTCAAGTTCTAACATTTCACTTAAATTTTCTACTTTAGACTCTACGATTTCATTTTCAAATAAACGTTCATGCACAATATGCCCTTTGGCTAAGCAATCACATTTACCTTTTAGTCATAATACTACTAAACCTATTGTTTGTTTTGACTTAATTCATGTTGATGTTTGGGGACCATATAGTGATTCATCTATTACTGGTGCACATAATTTTTTAAGCTACATGGGTATATAACTATGTTTAATGCAACAAAAACCCAAGCATTTTTCATCCCCAAAACTTTTTTATTTTGATTAAAAATCAATTTAATGTTTCTATTAAACAAATATGTAGTGGCAATGGTTCAGAGTTTTTCAATAAAACTACCAATGATTTTTTTTTTGCCTCAGTTGGTGTGCTTACACGCCTCAACAAAATGGAGTGGTTGAGCGCAAGCATTGACACTTGCTTAATATTGCACGAGCACTTCATTTCCAAGCAAGTTTCCCACTAAACTTTTGGGGTGAGTGTCTACTTACTACAACTTATTTAATTAATAGGACCCCATCTAAAGTACTCAATGGAAAAACTCCTTATGAGTTGTTTAACAAATTGCCTACCTATGCACATCTATGTATTTTTGGTTGCTAATGTTTTGGTCGTAACACTCATATCCAACATAAATTTGATCAATGTGCCCTTCCTGAAAATTTTTAGTGGACACCCTTTAGCCCATAAAGGCTACAAAATATTTGATATTCAAATTCGAAAGATATATGTTTGTTGTGATGTCTTTTTTCATGAAAGTATACTTCCTTGTCAGCCTTTTATTCATATAATTCCTCTTCGACAAATAATATATCATTACCAATATTCACTAATGAACCATCAATGATTGATGAAGCATTGCTTCACGAACCATCTTCTCCAATTATATCACCATCTAGACTTATTGCTACAACTATTGTCCCTCCTAATAATAATGAACCTAATTTAGATTTAGTACGAGTTGATCCTCCTCTAATACGAACATCACGAGTATCACAACCATCAGTAAAATTGAAGGATTATCATTGTTATAATGTTCAAACACATTCATCATCAACTGGAACAATTTTTCCTTTGCGAAAGTTTTTATCTTATGATAAATTTTCTCATGCACATTTTTTCTTAGTTTTTTGTTTTCTCTTGTTGAACCTACTAGTTTTTTGCAAGCTAAGCATATTCCCAAATGGAAACAAGCAATGCAAACTGAACTTAATGCATTAGAAACTATCAACACTTGTCTCTTGTTTCTTTACTCGCTAATCAAAATCCAATTGGCTATAAGTGGGTTTATAAAATAAGAGGGTTGCTATTGCAACCCATTCATCCACTCTTCCCACCCAACTTGTATAACAACTCAGCCATGTTTTACAATTTTATAAGACCACCCAACAAAAAATAATAAATCCCTAAAGTACCCAAAAGAACACTACCTAACGTGACCTGTCCCCTTCCTTAACATCAATGCACACCTATCGTACTAGCGATATGAACACCGATGTAGGTGTCTCGGGCCCTGACGACTAGATGGTCGATGTGTCTGTCGTGTTGGAGCATTAAAGGGAAATGGTCGTTTGTGCATGGTGCATTTGTGTGGGCTAATGGCGGACAAAGGCCAGTCGTTGATTGTTTTGAGTATTCTTTGAAGAAGAACAATAAACCATGATCAACCAAGTAATCAGTAATTGGTTTTCTAATAAAGTGATCGAAACTGTGGAGAAAGTATTTATTGAATTGTAGACATTGTTCTTTCTAGGGATATGGGTTTAATTAATGATGTCGTGGTAATTGGTTGTGGAGGGTTTGGCACTTGGCGAGAGCAGTGATGGGTGCATTTGGGAGTTGTCTGAAGGGCAGGGACAATGATATGGGTTTTTTTTTTTTTGACTTAGACAATGCCTGGAGTTTAGTTCGAAGATAGTGGTAGGCAAAAAAGAAAGGAGAGATGGGGGAAGAGCGAAGAGGTTTTGGAAAAGAAAGGTGGATTTGTAAAGGGTAATGTTGTCATTAACTCGGGTATATTTTTGGTAACAAATCTTAAAATTTTTAGATCGAGTGGGAAGAGAGGATGGATGGGTTGCAATAGTAGCCCTCTAAAATAAAACATCATGTTGATGGTAACATAGAACACTACAAAGCATGTCTAGTGGCAAAATGGTACACCTAAACCGAAGGAATTGATTACCATGAAACAATTGCGCCCATTGCAAAATTGCTAACTGTGCAAACATTATTAGCTGTAGCAGCAATAAAGCATTGGTCATTGCATCAATTTGACGTTCAAACTGCATTCTTACATAGTGATTTATATTAAGATGTTTATATTCTCTTGCCATCTAGTCATCCTAGTAAGGGGGAGAAAAATTTAGTATGCAAACTAAATAAATCTTTTTATGGTTTAAAACAAGCATCTCACAATTGGTTTGTAAAATTTCCTACTGCTTATTATCTATTGGATTTATTCAATTACATGTTAATCACTGATTTTTTATATTGTGAAATGATTCTTTATGTACTTTTATTCTAATTTATGTTGATGATATCGTGTTTACAGGAAATAATCCTGATGGCATTCTTGAAGCCAAAAGATTTCCCTTTAGTTAATTTCACGAAAAAGATTTAGGCACACTCAAATATGTCCTTGGAATTGAAGTTGCTCGCTCACTAGAAGACATCTATTTAAGTAAACGGAAATATGGCTAGATTTGCTCCAAGATTCTGGGCTCACTGGCGCTCACATTGCAGATACTCCTATGGAACAACACCTCAAACTTGAAAATGAGAGTGGTGAAATACTATCGGATCCCTCCATCTATCGCTGAATAGTTGGTCGACTCATCTAGCTCACTATTACAAGACCAGACATCACTTTCACTACTAACATTTAAGTCAGTTTATCAATCAACCTCGAGAAACCACATCTTGATGGTGCCAATCGTTTGTTGCATTATTTAAAGAAAACTCCAGCCTCTAGGTCAAGGTATTCTATTATCATCTAAGAGTTTGTTACAACTCACAACATATAGTGATTCAAATTGGGCAAGTTGTCCAGGAACAAAACGCTCAACCACAGGATTTTGCATTTTTCTTGGTTTAAGTCCAATTTTTTGGAAAAGTAAAAAAAATCCACCATATCTCATTCTTCCGCTGAAGCTGAATATTGCTCAATGGCCATGACAACTCGTGAAATTGCTTGGCTTTCTACATTACTTCAACTTTTTCTCAATTCCTCTCATGATCAAGTTGTTGACATCTTCACTAAATCATTGGGCAAAGATCAATTTTATAAATTGCATGACAAGCTGGGCATATTATATTTACATGCTCCAACTTGAGGGGGAGTATTAGATGGCATATTTGACATATCTCACTTTCCTTCTAGAGATTATTACCTTAGGTGTTTTTTTTCCTTTTAAGTCATAGATCTTTAAATCATTCTCATTCCTTATAGCATTATTTTCTTACCTTTTTGTAATCTTTAATTATTGGCTGAAACTCTTTTTTAGCCGTTGTAATTTTGTGTATGTATATTCATGTATCCCAAAAAAAAAAACGCAACTTTAAATTCAATTTTTTTTTGTAGACCTTTGAATTCAATTTTGAACTCTCTCATTTCTTTCTCAAAAATATTAGTACACACATTTAAGAGTTATTAATGTAGCTAGCAAAATGACCATTGAAGCTTAATCAAACGGTCATAAATGCTATCACTATACACTTGTACATTTTTGTGCTAAACATAGTTCATTAATGCTAACAACATTAAATGCATAACAAAAACACATAGTTCCCATGACATGGGAACTTATTTTGGTTCCCATTGTAGAATTTCCTTATATATCACTCCATCCAGTCAAATATATTCGATGCTCTGCAAATTTCCCTTGTAAAAAAATATAAGCTCTTCCAATTTGAAAGAGCTTTTACCAATTTCACCCTTCTTTATTAGGGGTGGCATTAATCTTTTCTGAGACATTTATTTCTTACCTCTGCGATGAAGGTGCGATGAAGGTGTTCTCGAAGAAAAAAAAGAGTTTTTGTTTCACATGCTTCCTTCCTCAATCACTGACTTCTCGTTTCTCCTCATTTTAAGAAGACTAGAAAAAACCATGTCTAGTAAAAAAAAAGATATCCGTTGCCCTCTAGTAATACTCCACAAATCTGATTAGATTGGTGAAGCGGAGGAAATCATGGAGGAAATTATTGAGCATAGCATGTACAGGAGTGATCCATGGGGTCCTCTAGAGATCAACACCGCCAACTACGCCACCAACGCCAAACAACCGCGACCTCTAGAACAGTCACTAGTTAGCTCATCTTTGCCCTCCTCGCCGACTTCATCATTCTCCACTAATTTCACCTGCTTATATCACTTGACTTCACCGATCCTCTCTCTGTTCTTCCCTTTTTTTGTTCATGATTGTTCTTCTCAAAGAGCAAAAATGGGGTTTGGAGTGAAGGGGAAAGTAAAGTTAGTGTGTGAATAGACATTTTAGATGGGTAGGTCACATGTGTCAATGTAAGTGAAAACGTGTCAAGAAGACTTTGTTTGAAAAAAAAAATTTAGATGGGTAGGTCACAGGAGTAGTTGCTAATTAAATCACGTGTTTTAAGTCAAGGACAATAAAGTAATTCTATCATGTAATCAATGCATGCGTTAATCCGGGTGTTTTGGCTAAAACGTCATATAATTATGAGTTATGACCGAAGGGAGTATGCAACAAAACTTACTGAATTAACTGTATGGCTACATTTCTACTAATTAATGATGCTCGTAAAAGCACATAATATTTTAAAATATACAATATTAGCAAAGCCTTTTATTTTTTAACATTTAGAGGAGTCTTAGATTTTTTTTGAAAAGTTGACAAATTTATCAGTGTTAAGATGTGGTAGTTTAGATGAGTTGTTTAGATAGATTTATTCTGTTAAGAATTGAGGTTAAGATTTGAGATTATTCGGTTGTAACCAAATATATTATGGATGTACCTGTTATGCATATAAATAGGTGCTATGTACTTAAGAAAGATGCACAACAAACATTATCTCTTTTATAAATTAACATGGTATAAGAGCTTGGTTATGGGTGATCTATGGTTTCTCCATTGTTTTGGTCGACTTCGTGGTGCGTGCTTTGCGTCGCATCGTCTCTGCTGTGTTCGTGTCCCTGCATCTTCGTTTATGCGTCCTGTTTGCCTTATCAATCTCATCCATTTTGTTGTCCAACCTGCATCGTCTATGCCTCATTTTTGTAGTCCTTGTGCGTCGTCTCCATCCTTGTGCCTGAGTGAACCCCAACTGCCTCGACTTTGTCTTTATGGTGCTTTGCCCGTGAAGAACTCGCTTAGTAAAGCCTACGCTACTCACTTGGTTTTAGTTCTATTATGAATATGTCGTATGTCTGTTCTCGAAAGTCCACCTTGCCCTACTGCCTTTGTGTCATTGTTCCTCACTGTTGCCTTTGTGTCTTGACGATGTCGATCGCCTTGCATCTGAAATCAGCTCGTACTTGTGCAAAGCCTGTCCACTCGTGTGCTCAGCCTTGCTTGCCCGTGAAGATTTGCAAATTTGCACTGAGAAGATTTGCAAATTTGTTGAAGAAAAAGATTGAGAGCTATTTAACTAACTCTATCAAATTATTCAATCAATTTTTTTTATCTTTTTTTTAAGACAGTGTCACAATGTCATTTTTTCACTGTGCCTTCCCATTGTGTGCAAGAGAAGCCCGTCTTTGGTGCTTTTTGTGTCTGTCGTTTGCGTGGGCTTGTGTGCATATCACAGGACATCGTAGTCTAAGATATGCCTCATTCACCATATTTTGCTCCGTTATTCCTTCCGTCGACTCTACTCCGCCAGTCGTTCCGTCGACTCCTGTTGTTGCGTTGTGTATTCTATTATTCTAACTCTGCCACATCTGAACTTGTTTCTGCCGCCTTGGGTAGTCGTTGATCTGCTCCGCAACGAACCTTTAAATTATCTTGATTACTGATTCGATTTGCAAACTCAAGTTGGTTTCTTAAACCACCTTGAGTTTGAGGGGAGGTATTAGAATTTGTGGTTATCTATAGTTAAATAGTTGTAACTTCTTATTTGTTCATATCTTTGTTTTGATGTGTTCTTTATCTTTTAGGTATTTATATATTCAAGTAGGTTGTACTTCGTGATTTATTTCATCTAATGAAATTTAGTTCTTTAGAAATTAACATGGTATCAGAGCTTAGGTAAATCAATGGGGGTGTGGTTGATTTTCAATCAATCACACTTTTGATCGCATGGTTGTATCACCAATTCGTGATATGTCATATGTCCGCTGCCGATCTTTTAATTTGTCCCTTGCGTCTGATTCGATTCACCGCTCGCCCGTCACACACCGAGTTCTTCCATCTCTACTTTACGCACAACAAGCCTCGTCAAGTTTTGCTTTTGTTGATGTCACCTTGCATCACCCGTCTACATCTCCACGACTCCACCACTCAAGTCCATGTCGTTCTGCCATATCTCCATCAATCAACCAACATGTGCTTGCGAGACTCACTCCAACCTCTCGTGATTTATGAACCATCATTGCATCTAACCACATCTACTCGTTCACCCTGTATGCATCTGCTTTGTGGTCATCTCGAGGCCATCTACTCATTCGTTCGATTGGTGATCATTCACGAACTGCTCTGCCCACGTGCATGTGCACTCTTGATTGGCTTAATCCTCCGCCAATATGTCGTGGGTTACAACATCTGTTCATGCTTTGTGAGTTGTTATTCAACACAAGATATGATATCTGTCCGCAATTTGTTCCTATGCTATCGCTCCACTGATTCAGTTGTCAAACTCAAGTTGGTTAAGGAAAACTCATCTTGAGTTTGAGGGAGGGTGTTAGTATATGGTACTTTAGATTAAGTTGAGTTGTTTAGATAGATTTATTCTGTTAAGATTTGAGACTATGCTATCGCTCCACTGATTCAGTTGTCAAACTCAAGTTGGTTAAGGAAAACTCATCTTGAGTTTGAGGGAGGGTGTTAGTATATGGTACTTTAGATTAAGTTGAGTTGTTTAGATAGATTTATTCTGTTAAGATTTGAGATTATTCGTTGTAACCAAAGATATTATGGTTGTAACTGTTATGCATATAAATAGGTGCTATGTACTCAAGAAAGATACACAACAAACATTATTCTCTTTTATAAATTAAGAGATATCATACTATCATAAAATGTAATTTTGATATGACGGTTCAAGTCATCTATAAACAGAAGAATGTGCAATGACAATAAATCCTTAGAAAGAAAGTTGGTTAACAAAAGATGTAAAGTTTACAAAATCGTATGAATTCAGTTATAGCATATACATAAAGTGGAATTAAAATGGTTTATGCAAGTATGGCCCCAATTTTCTGGCTTCGTCCTAGACCCCAAAAAAGTTAGGAACGACCTTGGCTATCCTCATCTTCATGACATTAATATTTTGTTCATTTCAACAAAAAAGATATGAGCCATGAACTACAACATCAACAAAACCTCAATCCCAAATAATCTAATATTGGCCATAAAAAAGGTTATTGCATGTGATTGGAAAAAAAAAAAAACTAAAAAATCATAGAAATAGAAATAAATCAAGGAGCCGTAGGTACTCCAGATTACTCAATAGAGATGTTAAAGTATATCATGCATATAAATTAATGCAATTGCACCATTGCAACCTGTAGTATGAATCTAATAAGAAAATCTATGATAAGAATTAGGTATGCATGGACAAAAGTAACACAAGGGTCACTAAAGGAAAAGAAAATAACAGCATTATCATAATTCGTAAGCATATAAGAATGCAGTATGCAACGACTTCAAAGTATTAATGAGTTATCTTACCCCTTGCAGTTCCTTGGTTTATCAAATTTCCCAAGTAAAGAATTTTCTTCATAATTTCCTTCAATTTGGTTGAACTATGGACCTGGTCATATTCATTAAGATAGGAGAAAGATGAAAACGAAAAGTAAATACAACTCAGATAGAGTAGTTCAAGAAACATTGATAGATACCTCGTTGCAAATAGAATTTATAGCATTTAAGTTCTTTCTGAAATCGGAAATCTGCAAAAGAGGCTCAAAATGAGTGGGGAAGAAACTACGGGAATTTGACAATACCATTTTAAAACGAGAAGTATATTTAACCTGTGACCCGAAGAGAATCTTGAAAGAAAATACTCTTAATTTGGACTCCACTCTTGGAACTTTCATCAACTCCAAGAAGAACTACAACGCATGATTCAGTTAACAGGTAAAATCATAGTCATATGGTAACATAACATGAGATTAATATACATATGAACAGCAAGTAATTGACAATGAAAAAACTCTTCAAATGCCTTCAGTCCATAATGTGGTAATGATGGTAAAGGCCCTACAACTCTGACCTTAAGGTAAGAAATTCTCCCTACTAAGATTATTTATCTTATAAAAGAGGAATTAGTAAAAACACAGACATGGAAATTATGTATTAAAGCACATAAATTAAGGACAAGATAAGAAATGACTGGAGCTTGAAGAAGAAAAAACAGCAATTCGTTGACCTTACTTCATAGAATAATGCAAACCAATTTAAGACAACAATAAGTGCAGAGAATCAAAAATGGAAAACACTTTTCTAGCGTCTCCTTATAGATGGTGCACTCCAATTTTATAGATAGGGAAACCTTATACTCCCTCCGTTCCACAATATCTGTCACATTTTGGGAATTTCTTAAACCCTAAACCTTAAGAAAGTAGTTAGTCGAGCAAAAACAAATTCATGGAAGATCTATATACAAAGCTAGGTAATAAAGATGGCGAAAAATATATTTATAGGCTAACTAAATTAAGAGATAAAAAGAAACAAGACCTAAATCATGTAAGATGTATTAAGGACGAAAACCAAAATGTTTTCACACACAAAGATGATATAAGGAGAGATAAAGAAGCTACTTCTATAGTTTATTTAATGATAGTCAAGTTAATATCATAATAGATGAAAATCCACACCGAGAAAGAAGTGTAAACTATACACGCAACAGTAGGATTTCGAAAGTTAATGGGGCATTGAAAAAGATGAAAATAGAGAAAATATGTGGCCTAGATGAAATACCCATAGAGGTTGGGAAATGCTTAGGAGAAATTGGATTGACTTGGTTAACAAAACTCTTCAACAAAAGTTTAAAATCGAAACGGATGCTAATGGATTGGAGAAGAAACACCCTTGTACCAATCTTCAAAAACAAAGGAGACATTTAAAGTTGTTCAAACTACCGGAGAATTGAACTTATGAGTCATACTATGAAACTTTGGGAAATGATAATTGACAATAGACTAAGAAAAAAAACAACAATATCAGAGAATCAATTTGGCTTCATGCCTGAAAGGTCAACTATGGAGACGATTTTCCTAGTAAGAAGATTGATGGAAAAATATAGAGAAAAGAAAAAGGATCTTCATATGATGTTTGCAGATTTAGAAAAAGCATACGATAAGGTTCCTAGAGATATTCTTTGGTGGGTTCTAGAAAGAAAAGGAGTGCATGCTAGATACATAGACACTATTAATATTAAGGATATGTATAAGGGAGTAGTAACTAGTATCAAGACATTTGGAGAAACTACAAAAGAATTTCCTATTACAATAGGACTACATCAAGGATCGACTTTAAGCTCATATCTCTTTTCTTTAGTTATGGATGAACTAACTAGGCATATTCAAGAAGACATACCATGGTGTATGTTATTTGCAAATGACATTGTCTTAGTGGACGAAACACGAGATAGAGTGAATAGGAAATTAAAACTTTGGAGGAATACATTAGAATCTAAAGGCTTTAAGTTGAGTAAGACGAAGACCGAATGCATGCATTGTGAGTTTAGAAATACTAGACACAGAGATGATAGAGGGGTAAAATTAGGGGTAGTAGAAGTTCTTAAGGTGAAACACTTTAGATATCTAGGATCAATCATACAAAATGATGGCAATATTGAGAATGATGTTACGCAAAGAATTCAAGCTGGATGGAAGAAATGGAGGAGTGCAACAGGTGTGATCTGTGATAGAAATATCCCTACCAAGTTATAAAGGAAAATCGTATAGAACCGCAATTAGATCAGCTATGCTCTATGGAAGTGACTGTTGAGCGGTAAAGCAACAACAATTACATAAAATGAACGTAGCAGAAATGAGAATGCTTCGGTGGATGTGTAGTAAAACTCGTAAAAATAAAATAAGAAACACAGAAATTCAAATAAAAGTAGGAGTATCACCAATTGACACAAAGATTAGGGAAGGACGGTTGCAGTGGTTTGGACACCTGCAAAGACGGCCTACAAATGCTCCCACTAGAAAACTTGACTCAATAAAAATTGAAGAAATTCGGCAAGGTAAGGGTAGACCGAAGTTAACCTGGGGTGCATTAATAAAGACGGACTTTAATGGTTTGGAATGCTTACCATCAATTGCACACAATCGAGCACAATGGAAGAGTTTTGATCTATGTAGCTGACCCCAATTAATGTGGGATTGAGGCTATGTTGTTTGTGTATACCTATAATAAATGAAGTCATTTATGAAAGGGCAATTTAGTCTTCTTATGAAATCTTAATGATGAATACTCATCACTTAATTCTTGAGCACAGGCCAAAATGCGACCGACATTGTGGAACGGAAGGAGTACCATGCAGATTGTGCAAGATAAAATCGACCATTATTTTTTGATAGTACAACCTACACACTTAAATTCTATTAACACTGCAAGACACCCAATTAATTTGGGACTGAGGCTATATTGTTGTATACCTATAATAAATGAAGTCATTTACGAGAGGGTAATTAGTGTTCTTACGAAATC
This sequence comes from Stephania japonica, assembly GCA_039657345.1. Lineage (NCBI taxonomy): Eukaryota > Viridiplantae > Streptophyta > Magnoliopsida > Ranunculales > Menispermaceae > Stephania > Stephania japonica. The sequence continues at coordinate 35,063,928 of CM077561.1, read as the reverse complement.
TTAATTCTTGAGCACATGCGACCGACATTGTGGAATGAAAGGAGTACTACGCAGATTGTGAAAGACAAAATCGACCATTATTTTTTGATGGTACAACCTACACACTTTAATTCTATTACCACTGCAAGACAAGAGGGGTTCCTCTCATTTGATTTTTGCATGTCTCCTATTTCCATAAATGAGACATCATGCCCCCATCTTTCTCCTTCCATAATCTCCCATCTTTCTCTTTCCATAAAAAATTCCTTATTCTTTCTTCAACAGCCTTTGTCACGTTTACAAGTAGTTTAAAAATACAAAAAGTATATAAGCAGGAACAACACTTAACAACGATCTAATTAAGGTTATTCTTTTTGAGAAGAAACCTGTCCTTTGTCCATTTACTCTCTTATCAATCTTGGACATTGTAAGCAAAAATCATTAATCCACCAGAGGTCTTAACAATTGATTGATTGATTGGTTGATTGCTTGATTGGAGATATGTTGGAAGTTTCCGTAATTGTCACTGTCCTTATAACTCTATAAATATAGAGCTATTGCAATTGTAAAAATAAGAGAGAAGCATGAATGAAATCATACCTTCTCACAAATTTCTCTGTGTTAGTTTCTTTCATGGTATCAGAGCCATAGGCAAACGCCATGGTTGATATCCCCATCTCACCAACAACCTCTGGCTCCACAGAAGGCTCGGTGTCCACAATGGCTTCTGAGCATGTCAATGCTCCTTTCAATCCATTCGGTAACTCGTTGTCACAAGGGATGACGATCAAACTTGATCAAGACAACTTCCTTCTCAGGAGGTCTAGCATCATGTCTTTTGAGAAAGGAATTAAGCTCGATGAGTACTTGCTAGGAACTAAAGCTCGTCCCCTACAATTCCTTAATGCGCCTAGAACAACCAACCCAGATTTTGAAGATTGGGTAAGCAAGGACCATATGTTGGTCACTTTGCTTCTCAACTCTCTCTCGCCGAACATAGCCTACCAAGTTCATGGCCATGAATCTGCCGCTGTCATATGGAAAGCAATAGAGACACTCTGTGGTGCTTATAACAAAGTTAAGGTTCAACTGTCTCGAACAGGGTTGCAGACCACAAGAAAAGACTCTCTTACCATTCCTGAGTTCCATAACAAGATGATGAAGTTCTCGAATAGTCTCACAACGATTGGATCTCCTGTTCCAATTGCAGAACTCATCTCTTGCACCCTTGCCGGCCTAGATGGTGACTACCTCCCCATCACCATTCTTCTACAAGACAAAGAGGAGCTCTCACAGGCAGAACTTCAAGCTTCCTTGTTGAGCTTTGAAGCAAAACTTCAACAAATCCAAAATATTCAAGCCCTAGCCTCCCCCTTTATGAGTGCACCCAATCAAAGCTCTTTGCAATTTGGGCAGAACAATAACTCATAAAGGGCCGAAGCGACAATCAAAGATGCCGTGGAGGAGGCCGAGGAGGTGGTCTCTACTACCAAAGTAACAATCGACCCACTTGCCAAATCTGTGGCAAAATTGGCCACACCGCTGCCGTGTGTTACCATAGAAACAACACTTCCTACATGGGCCTATACCATCTGCTTTGCAACCACAACACCACGCCCACCTACCGATCCACTATCCTCTGCGTTCTTGGCTACCCCTCCATCCATCCCCGACTCCTCCTGGTACTTTGACAGCGGAGCCACCCATCTCCTGACCTCGGGCCCTTCTTTCCTCAGCAACAAATCCTACTCAGGTAAACAATCCATAGTTGTTGGTAATGGTAATCGAATACCCATATGTGCAACTGGCTCCTTATCCCTCACTTCAACCCCTTCCTTTTACATCCTAAACACCTTACTAGTTCCTTCAATCCAGAAAAATCTACTATTCGTTTCTCAGTTAACTTCTAATAATGTCTCTGTTGAGTTTCATTCCAATTTTTGTCTTGTGAAAGATGCTCTTACCAACCGGGTTCTACTTTGAGGGATCCTTGATGGACTGTACCGTGTCCCTAACTCCCCACCTATGTCTTCCAGTTCAATCAAGCCTCAGACATTTTACTCTTCCAGTGCTTCCATCGACTCCAATGTCTGGCACATGAGATTGGGTCATGCCCCTCAGCCAACAATTCACCAAGTGTTGAGATTATGCAATAAGTCCATGAGCTTCAATAAAATTTCCTTTTGCAATTCTTGTCAATTTGGGAAATCTCGTGCACTTCCTTTTCAATTAAATCCTAGACGTGCCTCCCACATTCTTGATCTTATACACACTGATATCTGGGGACCTGCCTCCTCTCCTAGGTCATCGGGTTTTCGATACTATATCCATTTTGTCGACGACCACAGTCGTTTCCCTTGAATCTATCCACTTAAACTGAAATCGGAGCCACATTTATCACCTTCAAAACCTATGTGGAAAAACAATTATCTACCTCCATTAAAGCTGTCCAATCCGATTGGGGAGGCGAATATTGCCTTTTTCAAACATACCTCACTGTCCATGGAATTCGTTTCCAATATCCATGCCCCTACACACACAAACAACACGGTCGAGCCGAATGAAAACACAGGCACATCATGGACATGACCCTTTCTCTTCTCGCACACTCTCACTTTCCACTATCCTACTGGTGGGAAGCCGCTCACACGAAAACATTCATCATAAATTGTCTACCTACTCCAGTCCTCAATGGTACCTCACCATATCAAGTTCTTTCCCACCGTCCTCCTAATTACTCTATTCTTCGCACTTTTGGTTGTGCTTGTTACCCTTGTTTGCGTCCATACAATCAACACAAACTCCAGTTTCGATCCACCAAATGTATATTCATGGGGTACAGTTCATCGCATCAAGGATAAATCTGCCTCAGTCCAAATGGTCGTACATATCTCTCTCGCCATGTTATATTTAATGAACATGATTTTCCATATCCTCAATTATTTCCCACAAATCTTTCTCACCAAGAGTCTCACTCATTCCCTATACTGTTGTCACATTTCAACCCCAACAACCACCTCCCACCAACGCCATCAAACCCACCCATCTCATCTTCATCATCACCAACTCCAAGTTCCCCACCACCAACGGTCATTCCTCCTCCCACTATTAACCTTCACACTATGGTGACAAGGGCTAAGGATGGAATATCCAAAAGAAAGGTATTCACCGCCTCCAACATCGACTCCTCTACAGGCTACTGTATCCCCCACTCCACCACCACACAAGCTCTGTCTCTTCCTATCTGGAAGGATGCTATGGAACAAGAACTTGCTGCCTTACATCGCAACCACACTTGGTCGTTGGTTCCTCCAACCAACACTTAAAAACTGGTAGGCACCAAATGGATCTTCAAAATCAAGCGGAATTCAGATGGCAACATCCACAAACACAAGGCCCGACTTGTCGCAAAAGGTTACAAACAACAGCCAGGAATTGAATTTCATGAAACTTATAGCCCCGTTATTAAGCCCTCCACAGTTCGTATCATCCTCACTCTTGTTGCTACATACAACTGGCCATTGAAATAGTTGAATGTCAACAACGCCTTTTTCCATGGCCTTCTCTCCGAGAAGGTATTCATTCCCCAACCCACTGGCTTCGTGGATTCAACAATGTCTCATCATGTATGCCAACTACACAAGGCACTGTACGGCTTGAGACAAGCTACTCGGGCCTGGTTCGATCGTCTTCGCCACACTTCTGAACTGGGGCTTTCGAAATTCTAAGGCAGACAATTCTCTTTTCATACACAAACAGGGCACCTCTGTCACATACATCCTCATCTATGTCGATGATCTCATAATTACACGCAATTCCAACAACTTCATCACCAAGTTCATTACCGCTCTGGATAACCAATTTTCATTGAAGGATTTGGGTGATCTTCATTATTTTCTAGGCATCGAGGTTCGAGGGGATCATTCCGGAATCTATCTATCTCAACGCAGCTATGTCTCCTCCCTCATACAAACTGCTGGATTCTCAAACTTGAAGTCTGTGGCTACTCCATGCTCCTCAAAACTCGACTTCTCGGAATCCAGCCCCACCTTCTCTGACTACACCTTGTATTGTCGATTAATTGGAGGTCTCCAATATCTGACTCACACTCACCCTGACATTGCCTTTGCAGTTAATCGCCTCAGTCAGTTTAAAAAAGAACAAAAAATTGTGCACTGGTAGGCCTTTAAACGCATTCTTCGTTACCTTGTTGGATCTCCGCAGGTTTGTCTACACATCAAAGCAAGTTCATCACTCAACATAGTCGCATACTCTGATGTCGACTGGGGGTCCTCCCAATTTGATCGCAAATCGATGGCTGGATACTATGTGTATCTTGGTCACACCTTAATTTCTTGGCAAGTCAACGACGCGTTCGAGTACCGAGAGTGAGTACCGCTCTCTCGCCCACACCGCAGCAGAAATAATGTGGCTCGAATCCTTACTCCCTGACATTCACCACCCGCCTCAATCCAAACCCATCTTATGGTGTGACAATCAAAGTGCTTTCTCTCTTGCCAAGAATCCCATTTTCCATGCTCGCACCAAACACATCGAAATCGATGTGCACTTCATTCGAGACCGAGTTCTCAAACAACTACTAGACATTCGCTACGTTCCTTCTAAACATCAAGTTGTTGATTGTATTACGAAACCTATGCTCTCCTCTCGCCATCAGCTTATGTGTACCAAACTTGGCTTGACAACACTCCTGCCAAGTTTGAGGGGGGATGTAAGCAAGAATCATTAATCCACCAGAGGTCTTAACAATTGATCAATTGATTGATTGGTTGGTTAATTGATTGGTTGATTGGTTGCTTGATTGATTGCTTGATTGGAAATTTGTTGGAAGTTTTCATAATTGTCACTATCCCTATAACTCTATAAATATAAAGCTATTGTAATTGTAAAAATAATAGAGAAGCATGAATGAAATCATACCTTCTCATAAATTTCTGTGTTAGTTTCTTTCAAACATGATTGGCCCCATAAAGCTTACTCAATGGTTCCCTCCTACTTTGCCATTCTAAAGATTTATCGTGCTTTCAAAAAGATCTGAAATAATAAATCATTTTACTTTTATAAAGATCTAAAATAATAAATTATACTCCTAAAATTTTGATCAAAATAAATATTAGAACATATTAAAAAAAATAACAACTGTGTTACGATTCAGGGGAGGCCACCCAGTTCAATGTTCTAATGTAGGAAGAAGAAGAGAGCAGTGGATCAAAAGTTCCAGACCCAGCTGAGTCAGTCAAGTGAGTCGGTTAGGAAAGTAAGAGAAGAGTTGTAGAGTATGGTGGTCCCATGTGTGCAAGTCTTGTAAGGGTGTGAAGTTGGTTAGAGCGTCTATAGTAAGGAGGATAAATGATGTGTAGTCATGTAGTACTGTCCATCTTGGTTATTGCGAGTAATTGATGACCATTCGATCTGGTGAGAGTCTATCTGGTATTGAACTTTGTGGTTTTCCATTAATAATTATAAACTCTAGAGGTTTCGAGCTCTCTTCTTTGTATCATCCAGCTTGCTATCAAACTATTCCCCTAATTAAAAAAAAAAAAAAAAAAAGTCTTGACTAAATAAGTATTTTAGTGAGAAGATTGGTAAAATTAAATATCAAGAATTAAAAATACTTCAGCATAAAAGCACCCATATAAATACAGTTTCTTTTTTTTTATTATTTTCTTAATGACATGTTTTTTATTGCCCAGACGGTCTTTTAGATCACAAAATTCTACACTCTCCAATCAGGTCATAGTTTATACCAATCACAGTTCCAAGTTCTATCAACACTTATAGATATCTAAGATCAATCATACAAAAGATGGGTCATATTAAGGATTATTAAGGATGATGTTACACAAAGAATTCAAGCAGGATGGAAGAAGTGACGGAGTGGTGTGCTATATAATCAAAATATCCCTTTTAAGCTAAAAAGAAACTCTATAATACCACAACGTGAATGGTGGTAAAAACAAAACAAACATAAAATGAATGTAACATTAATGAGGATGATTGGGTGGATGGTAAGACTTGTAAAGATATAATAAAAAAGACAAATATGCAACAAAGTAGTACACTAGTAGGCTAATAGCTACAATGGAGACAAAAACTAGGGAAGGGCAGTTACAATAGTTTGGACACATCCTTAGATGGCCTAGAAATGTCCCGTTTAGAAAACTCAACATACTAGAAACGGAAGATATTAGATGATATAGAAGTAGACCTAAGATAACTTGTAATGCATTTATTAAGAACAAGTTAAGGGATTTTAAAAGTACCCATCAAGTGCAATAAATCAAGTGGAGTGGAAGAGTTTGATCCATGTAGCCGATCCCAACTAATTTGGGGTTGAGGTTTTGTTGCTGTGGTGGTGGTGGCTGAACCTTCATGTTTTACATTTTGTTTGGTCAATAAAGAAGTTTTAGTAATCGAACCAAATTAAAACCAAAACTAACATTATGATCCATATACGAGGTTTCTACTTCAGGAAATTTAACCACCAAGTCACAAACTACTTTAACTATAACATCTGAAAAAGCGCACATTCCACCAAGTTGACTGTTCCAACCTAAGATACACAAGGTATGCATATTAAAACACAATTGCAACTCATCTTAAATGTGGAGAAGGATTGTAATCGCCTACACTTTCACACTACACAAAAGTACTCAGAACAATACTAGGAATACATCATTAAGCGAAATGAAAAGCTAATATATCAAGGACTCCCAAACCTGTTCACACTTCCCCAATTCTTCCTTGTTCCCGGCGTATCCCTGTCGAATGGATGAAATACAAATTAAAGAAAGGACACTTCAATGTCTAGAGCACATCTAAAATAATAGATTCATCTAAAACACATCCGGTATGTAAACAACCTTGAGCAGTTCCATCTCAGCTTTCGTAGGACAATTTTTTATGAGACTCTCCACTTGATCAATATCTAGAATTAATTCGTCCAATGTCAGTAATGATGCCTGTTAAACATTTTCATGGTTAGTTAACAAAAATTGCATTAAAATTATATATTTTTTGAGAATAGATCCTAAGAAGAGTCCAGTTCAGATATTCCTAATGTTTTGCAAAGCGACGGTCAGCAGGAAGCCATGTAGCAATGCCATTTAAATGCTGCAGGGTTACATGAAAAAAAGACATCTATTATGTTTCTTTCTTACCTCTAGGTTGGCAAGAAGGTAAGATATCATTACCTCAGCCCAAAAAGAAGAAAAGATAAAGATGAGGAAGAGAGTTTGCCATTGTGTAAATCAGCTTTTCCTCCGGATGTAAATTTACCAAATTTTAAGAGAATGTAGTGCACGGGTATTCCTGAGTATGGTACATTCTAGTTGACTCAGGAACCAAACTAGTGTTCTGAAAGTTCCTAGTGTCTCTTACCATCTGACAATTACATCTTGCATAACTACTATAGAAATTAGGGAAAGAATATATGATAATAATCGGTTTGCAAAACAAAACCCTAAGACAGGAGACGAGAAGTGATGCGCACCATCATATCAGAATATGGCATTTTAAATTTTGTAAGCATGATCTCACAGTTCTTGGACCTCCTCAGTTCAATCTGCATTGTACAACATAGAGGACCATCACTCAAACGTTAATTGAGAGACATGAAAGATAGCAACTAAACATACAACAGGAACCGCGTACTAAAGATACAGTGAACGAGCCTTATGTAACATAGCAATCATCATGGATAGGACAAAAGAGTTGAGAGACAAATAAGTAACCAACTGAAAAGAATAAAAGTAGAAAATCTGAACACAATCACTGCATTGTTTTCATAAGTTTATATATATATATATATATGTATTGACAGTCTTATACATGAAAAAGGTTAAAGACTGTTCCATTACGACCGTGATACTTGATTTCAGAAACAACCATTGTAAATAAAGGGTAAGTCTGAGTTCATCAACCTAGAACCTGCAACAGATGGATCATAATCCAGTGGGTCATTTTGAAGACTGCACATATATGTGTATGTTTGCAAATGCCCCACTTATAAAATTCGACATAATTTTTCTTTTATGTCAGAAAATTCAACATAAATGAAACTGAATAAATTTAACGATGTAGTGGGCCTAAGATAACTTGGGATGCATTGAGTAGATAGGATTTTGAAAGCATGCCATCAATGGCAATGGATCAAGTGGAGTGGAAGTGTTTGATCCACATAGCCAAGCCCAACTAATTTGAGAATGAGGTGTTGTTGTCATAATACAAATAAAACTTATAGAAATGCACTAAATGCACATCCTACTAGTCTCTGTTACATTATAACCCACAATTGAAAGCCTTAAAATACTTGTGTAATCTAATGATTCACATCCAAGCAATGATATCCTTCTAGACTCCAATTATTTAAAATTTTTATCATACTTGATATAATCTTGGTCTCAAAGGATCACCATTACCACCATTGACCTCGTAGCGTCACATAGTTTGCGAAACTCAAATATTGAGTATTAGTTTATCGGCTAAATTAGCATTCCAGCCCCTGAACTACACATGCTTTAGCAAATCAATCCTCAAAATAAATGGACTGACTAGCAAAAATCCCCCAAACTAAAAAAGCTTCAGCAAAAAAACTCAAACTTAACACCAACTTAACTTCTGTTTGTTCTCTTTGTTTTTGCTCTTTTTTGCAGCCCTGAGGAAAAGCAACACATTTTTAGCCATTTAAGATCTTCGCTGACATGTAATGATCTATCTTTGTTTGTTGCTCTCTCCCTTGCGGCGAGTGTGGTGATTTTCGGTTTCTCCCTAGTGGTGAGTTGGTGATTTCCTGTTTCTCCCTTGTGGTGAGTATGTCTTGTCTTGTTGATTAACAAGTTTTGTTCTATCAATGGCTTCTACAGAGAATGCAGACCAAGCGACCAAAGAGGAAGATGAGGAAGTCTCTCCCTTGTGGTGAGTGTGTCTTGTCTTGTTGATTAACAAGTTATTTTCTATCAATGACTTCTACTTGAGAATGTAGATTTAGTGTGCAAAGAGGAAGAGGAGGAAGTGGATCGGATTCCTCTTAACATCAGAGAAAGAAGGCTGATGATAGATGATGGGACTGATCTGACAAAGTTTTCCGGCACCGGTGATGTGAAGGATGATGATGAGAATGGCGATCAATCCTTTATTAGAAACTGAATCAGTTTGACTGACGGGGGACTGATTATCGGCGTGAATTGCAGATGAACGATTGGAACAACTCCCACTTCGCTTAAAATTTCGGTTTAGAAACTGGTTCTATTAAGAAAGGGAGTTGGGCCTTTCAATGAAAGCCAAGTTGACGCTTACTCAAAAAATAGACCAATGGCGGGTTCTGAGAAGCAAAATCCGGGAAGCACTTTTTTTTTTCTCAGAAGGGGAAGCACTTAGTTGGATAAGAAAGGAAGGACTCACATCTGTTATGTTCATTTTAAAAGCTATTCAAGGTTTATGTTCATTATTGAATTAAAAGCTCTAAACATTGTGAAAGCTATTCAATAGTATAGCTTATGTTCACTTTGCGGATTAGATGTGGGATATTGTGTCTTGATGAAAGGGCTCGCAAATCTAAAGGTTTGTTATGTGTGAAGGTCTGCGAATCAAGTCGCATGCATTAACTAGGGTGATTGTTACAATGCTAGGCTATTGTAATTTGGAATAAGTTGCTCCATCAATATTAATTTTTGTATTGAATAATGATCTTCAATGAATGATATAATATTTTTTCTAAAAAAATAATTCCGTTTGTTTTTGCCTACATAAACTGTTGACAACAACAACAACAATAATTCAAGCGGCTAGGGTTTTGAGCATTGGTTGTTTTTTTTGTGATTCTTTAGTTTGAACCACCGCCAATCTTTCTCTTTTGATCGGCGGTGGTTCCAATAACAATCTTTATTTTTATTTATTCAATAAAAGTCAGATCTATTTAGATCTAAAATGTTTCGTTTCATTCAGCCAGGAGCAGTTGTCAAATTCATCATTGGGACCACTTGCCTTTCCTCCACACATGCATCTGCTATCACTCAATTCCGTCTCCACTTCTATATGTTGTGTATGGATTTTTTTCACTAGGTTTTTTATTTCAGTAAGTTATCGTCTTCCCTTGTTGAAAGTCTGTGTTTGTCTTCCCTCGTCGAAAGATTTTGTTCGTCTTTCCTTGTTGGAAGTTCTATTTCTCGTTATGGTTATATTATTGTAGAGGCAAAAGACTGTATAAGTTGCACACAAGTTTGCAAACTTTCGCAACGTCGATTTAATCTCAAAGAGAAGGAAAAGGGTTGTTATTTATGTAATTTCATTGTTAAATCAGATGTAATAGTGAGCAATTTTTATGAATAGAAATATCTTTTTGTCAAGAAAAAAAAAAAACAGGAACAACAACAATAACAACAACAACATACAACAACAATAAAAACATAGTTTAAAAATAAAATAAAGGCACAAATTTTATTAGATATAAACTAAAAAAAATAAACTGTTCAAAAATAGATATTTTTAATTTTTACTAAAAAAAGGGTCGTCACACTTATTACGAAATTTAATACCACTTTTTTTTAAACCAAATTTAATACAACTTAATTATTAAATATCATTTTTTGAGTTGTTTTCGATTGCATTTTTTTTTTTTAGTTTTTTGGTACAAATATCTATTTTTTGGTACAAACTTTTTAATACACCACTTTTTTTAATCATTATTATTGAAATAAGGCAAACTTATTTGTCAGTTTGGGTTGTCCAAATCTATGTAGTAGAAGCTATAGCTTGATTCATATCCACGATTCAAATTTTTTTACAAAGAGACCATATGAATTACCCTTTTGATCCCTTCTTTCAAATAGTTTAAAAAAATATATTATTTTTATACTAAAAAACATAAATTTAGAAGTACATTTGATCCATTCCTCAAATGATTCAAAAGATTAAAAATTTAGAAAAAAAAATTTTGACCAAGTGGCTGTTTTGAACTACCTTAGTAAAGTTGTAATATAAAAAAAATAACTTTTTCTTGATAAAATAATATTTTTAATTAAAAGAAAATTGGTAAAAGTCTATTCTTTACATATAAAAGTTTTTTGTTTTTTAAGAAAAATCTAACTTTTTGAGGTCGCCTAGTATTTTTATTAAAACAAATATCTACCTTGTAGTTTATGCCTAAAAATTAGCAATTTTTAAAGAGTTTTGTGAGTTAAGTTTTTTTTATTAATTGTCACATCAGCACTCCACATAAGCAAAAACAAACAAAAGTTAAGTTGGTGTTGAATTTCGATTTTTTTGCCAAAGCATTTTTTAGTTCATAGACTTTTTTGCAAGTCCATTTAGTTTGAGGGTTGATTCGCTGAAGCATGTGTAGTTCAAGGGCTAAAATGCTAATTTAACCTTAATTTGTCTATTTGTTTGTTTGTCTATCACTTTGTCGGCCTATAAAAGGTGGGCACGTAGAAAAAAATCTAGAGAGACGAGACAAGATTTCTCTAATGAATTATGTGAAAGAGTTCCTTAGCTTCAAGAGAAAGACCCTTTCTCACAAATGAACATGCCTGGATGATTGGTTGCCAAACATAGGCCTCCACAAAGTCGTAAGACCACGTATGAAGGTTGATGCCTGAGCAATGACGGAAAGTCGAGGAAGTTTTTTTTTAATTAATTGCCACATCAGCAGTTCACATAGGCAAAAACAAACGAAGTAAAGTTGTTAAATTTGTGTTTTTATTTTGCTAAAGCTTTTTGAGTTCATAGGCTCTTTTGCAAGTCAATTTAGTTTGAGTGTTGATTCGTTTAAGCATGTGTAGTTCAAGGGCTAAAATGTTAATTTAGCCATAGTTTATCTATCTGATAAAAAAGTTGGCAAGTAGAAAAAAAACCTAGAGACACGAGACAAGATCTCTTTAATGAACTCTGTGAAATAGTTAACTTCTAGAGAAAGGCCCTTTCTCACAAATGAACATGCCCGGATAATTAGTTGCCAAAACATAGGCCTCTATAAAGTCGTAATACCGTGTATGGAGGTTGATGTCTGCGCAACAACAGAAAGTCAAGGAAGTTGACGAATTTATGACAGAGAGGAACTGACAACCGAAGCTCTGATGGAGTGCAGGTGTAACTATGAAGTGCATGTTTTTGTGTGTAGAAACATAAATCAAAGATTAGAGTTTTTTGAGGCATATTCATTGCTTTTGATAAAAATTATTCCTTTTATCCACAGATCAAACTATGGAAACCACATCTCCACATTCCTAACAAATAACAATTAGGGAGAAAAAAAATAAATCCCCGTTAAGCTATACATATGGACCAAGTATAAGATAATCAAAGAATAAAACATGGAAATAACTAAATAAGTATCAGATGTCCATCAACAGAACATAACCCCATTTATTTTTAAATTAAAGTGATCAGAGAGAAAACATGAAAAGAAATCATAACTAGATGCATCCAATAGAAGAAGGCTAACAAGTAGGAAAGTCCCATGTGAGCCAATGCAAGAGGTAAAATCTCACAAAAACATCTAGAAACTTATAAATCAAATCTGAAATTATTCTTGAAATAATTACCAGATGGACTTTCTCTGGTTTAGATCCAACTGACTTACGCCGTCCTCTAAGTTTACTTCCTGAGCAACTATCAACTGAATTTGGGATCGCAGTAGAAAAAAGAGTCTCAAGTTCGGAGACATCAAATTCTGACACACTAGCATTCAAGGAAAATACCAGATCAATATGGTAAAAAAAAAAGCGAAGTAATATCACTAAGCAATATCACTAAGCAAACCAAATATACTAAAATATACTAAAAAAGCGAAGTTACATGAGAAACTACTCCCTCCGTTCAATAATATAAGTCGTTCTAGCCAAAACCCCTTGTTCAAAATTGTAAGTCGTTTTCGGTATTCGAGAGTGTATTTATTGCTTTTTTACTCATTTTACCCTTATGCAAACCAAACATTTATGATTCTTCAATTCTTCCTTTCATTTAATGCCAAAGGACATATATGTAAATTACACTTATAATTAAGGCTCTCTTAATTCTTGTGCCTTTACCTTAAACAACTTACAGTTTTGACCGGAGGGAGTATATTTCTAGTTCTTATTATAATGTCTTTATAACATTTTAATGACTCGAGAATAGAAAAAGAAAGGAAAGAAAACTCTAAAGAGTTGAGTTTCAAATTAAAGTCTCTAGAAACATTTTATTTAGTATGATTCGGTAGCCAAATTGGTCCACACACTTTCTACGTAGTATTAATCTTCCTTTTTTCAAGTAAATAGAATGAATCATAACCATTGAATCAATTGCTTAAAATGAAGAAATTACCATTGTGACTTTTCAAATCTCAACTAGTTTCCAAATCAAAACAATACACTTTATTTACTTGTTTTAAAAAAGTAACTATCCATTCATTATCAATATTTATTTTTCACGCTTGATTTTGAGATTCAGATCTCTATCAAAAGTAAATTCTTTTGCTTTTAGTTTGTATTTATGATACCTTTGCATTACATATACTATGGAAAAGACAATGTTTGAGTGATATCAGCAAATGATTAGTCACAATACATATCAAAAGAAAATTTGAAAGTTATAAGCACCATTAAGATTACCTTAGAGGTTCACCATATCTTTGCAATTCATCCCACAAGCTCCCTCGCATGGCTTTTGCTACCTTAATCCAATGCAACGGCTTTAAAGATGGTCTTCGAGATCCTGAAGCAGGAGTTCCTTGCCAACCCAGGCTTTTAGGACATTTCACATGAGCGCCTAAATTTCTTGAAGCGTCATTTAACCTACTCGCATAGGCTTCTCTAGTGCCAAAAGGTGGAGACGGGGGAATTTTACTACCTTGAGAACTAGATGCATTTGGAGATCTACCAGATCCAGGAGGTGGCGGCGGTGGAGGAGGGGTTTTTACACTTGCTGGAGAAAGAGTTGTTGGCGGAGCTCCATGCTTTGGAGGTGGAGGTGGAGGTGGTGGTGGAGGAGCAGGTTTTACACTTGCTGGAGAGAGAGTTGTTGACGAAACTCCATGCTTAGGAGGAGGAGGAGGAGGAGGAGGAGGAGGTGGTGATGGTGGTGGTGGTGGCGGTGGTGGTGGTGGTTGACATGGTAGTGTCGTTGGGAGTGGAACTCCATTTGAACATATTTGAGTCATAGCAGGGGGTTGATGGGGAGCTGAAGGCGCTAATAACTGAACATTCTCTTTGTGAGGAAGGCAAGTAGAAAGTAACGGTTGACGAAAGAGCGATGGTGAAGGTGAAGGTGAAGGTGAAGGTGAAGGAGGTGAAAAAGCTTGAGTCACACGTATAAACCTATGAAAAAATGTTGGACATGAATTCGGAGGAGGAGGGGGGGGGGTGGGGGTGGGGGTGGGGGTGGGGGGGGGTGGGGGTGGTGGGAGAGGAGGGGCCGGAAGCTCCTGTTTTGTTTTTGAAATATTAAATTGCATCTGGGGATATTGAACACATTGGTTTGGATCCTCTACCACCAGTGAAGGAGGTGGGTGTGGCCATGTCCTATTTGGTAATAAAGAAGGACATTGGCCTTGCAGTGGACTGCCTTGTATAGTATGTTGGTGGCATGGTAATTGCATGAACTCAGAGGAGGAAACATTATTTGGAGCTTCCAAATTACAAACGCTCCTAGTTTCTGGCAATATCATATAAGTTCCATAACAATCCTGCAGATGAATATCACAGTTTACTGCATCTGGACCCATGGCTGGTTTTAAATGGGTAAATTGTATATTAACCTTTACTTCCATTTTCTGATGCTTATGCTTGCCACCCAAGTTCTTCTCATTATAAGTATTTCTTTTGCTGTGCTTTACGTCACTTGTTTCTTGCAGCATGTACCTAGCAGTCCCTTCTTTGCCTTCTAATTTTCCGTGCAGATCAGAAATAACTTCCTTTTCCAATCTGCATTTCTGATTATTCTTGGTGTTGCAATGAAATGGGAGAGAATCAGAATCCTTTTTCCAACCATGTCCGTAACCTTCTTCAACTTTTCTGTCATGAACTGAGTGAATACGAGAATCATCATTCTTGTTCGAAAAATTTAAATTCTCTCGTTGAACTCGGCCAAGAGGAGATATGCCCTTTCCTTCTAGCCTGTGACTTTTGTTTTCGACTAAGATTCCTTGCTCAGTGTAGAATTCAGGATATCCATTTCCACATAGCCCATCAATATTATTACTAAAAAGCTCCTCTACCTCAAAGAACTCATCTTCTACGCCATCTATCCTGTCATCAACTCCACTCACTACTTCTTTATTGATATTAGATCCAGCGGCATCAAAATCCAAAAACAGTATCTGATATGGAAGTCATACTTTAGCACATACCATTCCATAATTAGACAAATGAACTCCAAAAAGATGAACATGTACCTCTGCTTTGAAATCCTTCGGGAATTGGTCCTTGGCAAACCATGGGATATCAATATCATCTCGATTCAGCACCAAGACATTTGATTGGATAAATGCAGAATTAAACATAACCCTGAACATAATTTCCTCCAGCAACGTGCCTTCATCCAAATGGATGCACTCAAGAACCACATCTCCTTGAACAGGTACATGCAAATCTATTTTCATTGGAACATTTTCTGCCTGCATATAATGTATATCAATAATTTAAAATGGTAAGAAGATTTATCCTTGGGGTTTCAGTTGCATAAGCTTTATGTACCTGCCGAAAGTAATGCCCATGTGTTTTAGTTTTGGGGGCTGAAATGAGTAACTTGGGATTTTTGTCTGCGCCAGAAGGATTTTGACCATAAACACGAGCTAATGGCCTGAGACCAGTTTCTCGATGAAACAAAGGAAGAGCTCTAATGATAAGAGACTCCAGAATCAGTAATGCACAAGAAGGGGCCCGATTGGCACAAAGATTCCGTTGGGAGATGTACTGCAAATACCTTAGTTGGGAAGGCATAGGATTTAAAGGAGACAATAGGTGACGAAATTCCTTAGGGGCTTGCTTATAGACCATCTCCAGAGTCTTTTGCTCCCCAGAGTGCTGCTTCCTGTATAATAAGAGGCCAGCAAGCATGAAAGCAAGTATCGGCCATCCGCCTCTCTCACAGTGCATAAGAAGTATGTTTTGTTGACCTTCCAATGACAACCAGCTCTCGCTGGATCTCAGGAAATGATGAATCATCTCTAAAGCTAGCAGAGGACACCTTTCATATTGCCTAGGATAATCCATAACAGTCATGTCATAATGAGACAAAATGTCTGAAATCAGGCTTCTCCTTTCTCCCTCCCCAAAGTTAAATACCATAAATGAAGCATCTGGATAGTGATCTCGCAACTGGGCCATAGTGCTACGCATGTAAAGCTTAAACTCATCATGTCCCAACACATCTTTGGAGAGGCAACAGTCGAATACTGCAATAATTTACCAAAACTTCATGACACATTTAAAAAAAGAAAAGAGAGGACCTTCCATTGAGAAGGAAAGTAAATGTAACATGCGGAAAAGAATAATACTAGGAAGTAAATCGCCAAATAATAAATAAGACCCAACGACCAAAAAGATGACAAAATGAATAAATAAATAAGTAATATCATTTTTAAGGGTCTAAAATTGAGCTTAGAAATATTAATTCAGAAACTTTCATGAACCACATAAACATCTAAAGGAGAGCTCTTAATTCGATTATCTATGATCAACACTCTAATGCAAAGCAAACTCCATAATTTAGGTTCCTTCAAAGCACAAACTAGAGAAGAGATCTTTTTAGAAGTCAGATTCAGGCATCATTATCCATATTTCAGACCCTTGTTGCATAACCTTTCTCCATCAATTCATTCATTGGTTAATTGTTTGTGAAGTCCCAATGGATTTATAACCTCCCTCATCTATATCACATAACGAAATAATCTACGAAAAACTCAAGCCCTCACATCTTCTTTTGTTGTTCCACCACAATGAAATCCTCGTAAAACAGAAAACCCTTAGCCCTGCCGTACACTCTCGAATCATGGTTATTCATCTCAAGAATACATTATGTCTTCAAGCAACATGATAACCACGAGGTTGAGTACACTGATCAAGGTTCCTTTCAAAAACAAAATTCGATCATCATTTTTTTCCATTCCATTTAGCATCAGCAGCCTAGTCCTGCTCGACTATTATATGCCAATCAAGGTCAATGCTCACAAGTAATTGCAATTTTTGAAGAGTTGGAATTACTTCACCTGACCTTTAACATGATCCTTTAAGATGATGTTTTTATGCACAAGATGAAAATGCAAAGAAACCCCTGAATTCTGATTAAAAGTGTCCTTTGCCTTACTCACACATTTAGCCACGTGTCCCACCATGAAGTTAATAAAAGCAAAATCCAACTTATCAAAATCTCAACAATATCTTAGACTCAAACTTGGATAATAACCCAACAAAAACATGATGGACCTTACCACGCCAAATGCAAGTGCCAAGCTAGGATGTTCAAGAGTGAAATTTTGGTAGGAGAACGTGAAGCCAAACTTAACACTGGATTAATTAGTAAAACGACATTTCTTCATCACTTTTACTTTTTAACTAGACTACTGTCTTTTATCGGTGTAAACTAAAACACAATTTTATCTTCTAATAGTCTTCTAATAGTCTTCTAATACTGACAACTGCCATCAGGATGCTTATATAGAACACATCTTCTCGAAAAAAAAAAAAAAGAAAGAACCATCTGTAGGACCTTAGCTAACTTAAATTGACAAATAAATAAGTTTCAGCTAAAGTGATTAGTTTCTGAGGCTAGTAAATAAAACCAATTGTAGGTCTTTCAAATTAACCCAACAAATGAAAAGCAGTCACCCTACGAACTCTGTCACCATTTTTAATGATCCTACCACAATATCAACATCCTCTTCATCCAAGCAGGCAATGCCTTCACAATTCCCACAAAAAAAAATCACAAAAGATACTATAATACTGCATAGACTATGCCAGATGAAGTAGATTTTCCGTGGGATTAGTCAAACCTTAATCAGGAGGAGCTGGGGCGGTTCGGGCCTTAAAGGGTCACAAATAAAACTAATTGAAATTCCCAAATAGATTCAAAGAACTGTGACCTTAAAGGGTCATCTTCAACAACTACGTTTCCATTGGTACCCAAACTAACATTCACATCAAATAGGCTCCATATCTATGAAAAAAGCCATCTACATGGGCCTAGCTTGTCCTTCAAAACCCCGCACTCAGCCGAGTCATCGTCAGGTTCAGATAAAAAAGTCTTAAAGGAGTGCTCACAATTCACATGTATTGCTCCCTTCCATCAAAGCTGCGAAGGGCAAAAATGGAAAAAGGAAAAGTCTAACAAATCACAACAGAAAAGAAAAGAAGGCGCGCACATCAGGTGCTGTGAGTATCTCGAGGTATATCTCAGCCAGAATCTCGTCTTCATCGATCATCACAAGGCACGTCAAGTACAAATTCCCAAACAGTACAGACTCAGAATCGAAGGCGTTTAACAAGAACCAAATCAAAGGAAACCTAAAAAGAAACCGAAACCGGGCAAACCTCGAGATGATGTTGCATAAACTCACCGTAAACTCTGTCGCATATCTCGAGGAGACGATCCGGCGGCTTCCTGTAGAACAATCTCCTGAGCAGCGCCATTGCTGTTCTTCAAAGTCGGTTCAAATCTCCAAATCTCACCAGAAATCGTGAGAAAGCATATAGTGTATATATATATATATAGTCACTCAAATTTCACAATCATAGCAACACAGAGCAGAGCAGAGCAGACAAGCAAAAAAAACTTTAAAAGTATCAATGGAGATGAGAAGTAGAGAGAGAGAGAGAGAGAGAGAGAGAGAGAGAGAGAGAGAGAGAGAAGAAGAAGAAAAGAAGAAACGATGGAGAGAGTTTGCTTTGAATTTGGTGAGGCAGAATGAAAAAGGGAGGGGAAAGAGTGAAGTGTAGAGAAGAGGAGTGATGAGTCATGAGAGAGAAGGTCGGTGGGGCCAGGGGTTGGGTACACGTGGCAAGATTAGGGAGGGAGGGAGTGCTCTCGACTGTCATTTAGTTGTCGTGCTCCGATGTCAAACGGCCAAATCGACTCATAGCCGGGCGGGTGTGGTGGTGTACTGGAGAAGGGAATGGGGAATCTCGAGGCGGGCTAGTTTACGTAATTAGCTGCGCTACGGACGGACGCGATTCAGAGAAAGCTGACAGTCTGATCTGTTCTAATGTGGTGGGGTAGAAGAGCCCACATATAATCTAAAGGTACAAAAACAATTCCTAACGACTAGTCCACGGTCCACATTTGTTACACTGTTGTTAGGTCCATGGACACACATTGAAATATATGAAAACACATCTCGATATATATCCGCGTGTGCTTAATCCCAATCTTTCACTGGGGAATTGGGATGCAAGCGGAGGACAATCCTGAAATTGTCACTCACCTTGTTATCAAACTCATTTACTAAATTAGTACAAAAAAAAAAAAAAAACTCATTCACTAAATAGTGCGACTATTCAAACTCCATTTTTGTTCTCCTTACCCCATTACTGAATTTGATCCCATTTTTAAATTTTTGTTACTGCTTCTACCCCACATTTTTATAATTAATTATGAGATTACCCCAGCCCTCAATGACTCTAATGATATGGACACCGCTCGACCCAATTCCATAATTAAACTCTAATCTTATCCACATAAGACTTAACTACGTATTAGTCAGTCTTTACAATCTAAACGTCTCATTACTCGTATTCAGGATAAGTAATACACTAGTCCTACCAGTTTATGAAATTTTGAGTTAATTAAAACTTTTATCAAGTTAATTATTTTAGCGGAAGTCTTAATGATTATGCGGAAGAAAATTTGTAGCTTATGCGGAAGCCATTTAAATAACCTTAAGTGTGGAAAACCAAAAAATTATATCACATATATGTCAACCTCAAAATACAGTAAAATAGTGTAACAGTCTAAGTCAGGTCAGGAACTAAAGCTCAACTCAATATACAACCCAAATAGTAATTGAAAAGACAAAGTACTAACAAAAAATACCAAAAAACCTACAATCGAAGCAGTGTCACGTCGCTAGTGAATGATTAAATGTAGTGAATGATTAAGTATTTTCTAAAAAAAAATAGTAGATTAAATTGAACAAAAGCCCGTTTGAGATAAGGAAAATAATTGGTGACTCACTTTTGACCCCTATATTCAGAGGCGCACCTATATTCGGAGGCGGACCTGTTGTACCCTTTCTGCCCCCAAGCTCGACACATGCTCCTTATATAATAAGTGTAGTTTTATAAAAAAAAAATGTGTTTGAATTGTCTTGAGTAGGTATTTAATGGGTATAAAGACAGCCTGATTATTTTTATATTGGTAATCACTTACAATTGTCAATTAGTTTGTTATGCTAGTTTTTCATATTAATATTTTTTTTTTGTTTGAAAAAAAGATTAAGGTTAAAGTTTGCCCCCTAACAAGATTTCCTGGTTCCGCCTCTGCCTATATTTGACATCTAATTTTTGTGGTCTTTTCACTGTGTTGTACGTGCGCACATGTTTCAAAGTGTTTCTGAAGGACCATCATCTAAAGTGGGTTACTTGAGTCAAATTCTCACAGACGCGCGCCACACACAAGTGTGCAAGCCCGTGGATCTCCTTCGCTAACACCGATATTTAACATCTAATTTTTGTGGTCTTTTCACTATGTTGTACGTGCGCACATGTTTCAAATTGTTTCTGAAGGACCATCATCTAAAGTGGGTTACTTGTGTCAAATTCTCACGACGCGCGCCACACACAAGTGCGCAAGCCCGTAGATCTCCTTCGCTAACACCGATACTATCTCCAACTTAACCACCTTCAACTTTAAATATAGGGTTTTATATAAAAAGGGCTTTAATCGACATGGGACTAACTTTCAGCCCTGACATCTTCAACAACTTGCCACTTCCCTTGAGATAAAACCTTGAAATGCCCTATATTCTTTGCTAAAAATAAGAGTCCGGCTAAATGCACCCCGAAAAAGTTAAACTTAAAAAAATCAATCCTACTACAAAATAACCCTTATGCCACTCATTGTGATTAGTGCACCCCACTCCAATTTCTAAATGCACCCCACACATTTTCTTCTTTGTGATTTGTAGGCACCATCAAGGAGTTCGGCCTCGAAGGTTGGAATCTCTTGTTGGAGAGTCAGTCGGAGCCCACCGAACCTCTAGTTGGAGAGTTGGTCACAACTTGTTGAACCTTTAATTAGAGAGTCAGTTGGAACCCATCGAACCTTTAGGTCGGTAGTCGTCAACTAAATTTTACTAAAAAGGTTCGGTTGGACAACACTGAGTCTAGTGGATAAGTCTCGGCTACATGTCGCCGAACTTAAAATAGATGTCTCGACCAAGGTTTTGGAGTTGGGTGTTTCAGTTAAGATGAAAGGGTATTTTGGTAAAAATGTGGGGTGCACTTAGAAATTGAAATTTGAATTTGAGGTGCCATGTAAAATAGGTGCATTTAGTAAAAGGTGAGGTGTACTTAGCCGGACTAACGAAAAGACAAAAGATGATTGAGGGACCAATTAACGATTTGATAGATTTTTGGGCCTCCAGATTAGCTGTTTGGGCACTCGCTTGTGCTTGTCTTCATCTTATGATGCTAATCCATCGGTTTTCCAGTGATTACTTCAAATTAAGTCCACTATTTATTGTCATCGAAAAAAAGTCCACTGTTTATTATCATGATGTCCGGTCCTCGCAATTAATCCTCTTTCCTCAACTTTTTGGAAGAATGAAAAAAAAAACCCTTCTAAATCCTTTCTGATAATTATAGAGATCGGTCGATTGAAAACTTTTTTTAAAATACTGGGACTTCTGAAGTGTATTTTATTATACAAACTTAGGAGGTTACCCTAATTCATACGTAATACGTAATATTTTCCTCAAAAAAAATTAATACATAATATGGATTTTCTTCGTGAA
Source organism: Stephania japonica (assembly GCA_039657345.1). Lineage (NCBI taxonomy): Eukaryota > Viridiplantae > Streptophyta > Magnoliopsida > Ranunculales > Menispermaceae > Stephania > Stephania japonica. The sequence continues at coordinate 35,042,000 of CM077561.1, read as the reverse complement.
GAGTACTAAATGATACAATGACATGCTGTATATTTTTTTTTTATGATGTTGTATACTTAAGCTAATAAAATTGAGATCATTTGTGATTATTTAATTTGGGATCGTCAGTATGCATTTTAATTTTCACATAACTTTAATGATGCTTGAAGCACTATGTGATCAAAGAAAATGATGTCGCATCTTATCAAAAAAAAAAAAAAAAAAAAGAAAATGATGTTGCATAATGCTCATGCCACACAATATTTGGTGGAAAAGGATTCAAATCATGAATAATATTGAATTAGGGCTTATGATCAAAAGTCAAGCTTAAAATAGTTCTTTAATGTCATGAGGTTATCATGCATTCACCTAAAATTATCAGTTTGCATGCATGCACTTATTACATACGGATATATTAATCTGAAGCTAGCTCTTAATTAATTATACTTTCGGTCTAGTTAGTTATTAGAGTAATATCTAAATCTTATCTCCTAGAATTTTATTAGAAATAAATGTGCTAATTTTTTTCCTTATATATATTTTTTATGTACGTAAAAAGTGTAAATTAAATTAATTTTTAATTAACTTAACCGAAAGCTAAAGTTTATAAAGACTCCCTTTTTTTTTTTCTAGAACTGCAACTTGTCCACTATGAGGTTCAAACTTCCGACTTCATACCCAAGTAACCTCATACCAAATCAGTGAACCAAAGCTTATAAAGACTTACTATGAAATATTCTCAAATTTTTTTTAATTAACGCTATGGATCACAAACTCGGCACACCCGTAGCCGCCACCTCCAAACCCTAAATCTCATTTTTCTCTCTTTTGATTTTCTTTGTTATTTTGCGTTTGAACCACCGCCAATCTTCTCTTTTGATCTGCGATGGTTCAATAACAACATTTATTGCATTATTTTTTAATAAAATACAAATTTGTTTAGGATCTGAAAGTTTCAACCCTGCAACAGTTATCAAATCTATCATTGGCATCGCTTGCTCCTCCTCCATGAGTGCATTTACTACCATCACTCGAGTTTATCTCCCCTTATATTGCTCATGCGTGGATCTCGCTTACTGTTGTTGGTTTGATAGTCGCTTATTAGGTTATCTTTTTCAATAAGGAGTGTCTTCCAATGTTAGAAGTTTATGTTTGTTTTCCCTTGTCGGAAGTCTTTGTTTGTCTCTCCTTGTTGGAAGTTTTGTTTTTCGTTATGCTCTTTAGTATGTCTTTGTACTGTTGTGTTTCAAACGTTTGTCAAGAGAACAATCATTGATTGTCATAGTATTCCATTGTTACAGTTGCAATTTTTCAAATTCAACTCCGTGGCAGTTCAATGTTCTTATGAACAATTAGTATTAGCGAATCAATGTGCTTTTATTTAGGTGATTGATTCTATGTCTCGTCCTGTTTTATTGAATGTATTGAGCCATTATGATTAATGAAATTTCTATTTTACTTCAAAAAAAATAACGGTATGGATATAATCTCATCATCTCTCGTAAGAACTCAAGTAGTTTCTTTGCCTTTAGAAATAAGAATATATGTATTTGACTATAATTGGTCATAATTAATGACCATTATCATCTAATCATCTAATAAATATAAAACAAAATGTTAGTAGTTTTGTTTTCAAAGAAAAGTTTTGCAGTTTCCGTGTTTATAGTACATTTGTACGTATACCCGCATTTATATATGTGACGCAAATGTTAAAACAACTTTATCAAATAAAAAAAAAGAACAAGATAAACCAACTTTAATTAGCTTATTAATTAATTAATAATAAGATCTGTTCCTACCAAAAAAAAAAAAAAGATCTGTCGCTAAAAAGTATTGACTTTCAGCCAAACCCTCCTTTAGTTATTAAACATCATTTGAAAACTTTTGCTAAGTACTTCTTAATTAATGACAGTTTTGAAATGCGAGGACATAGATATATAAAGCTACCTAAGAAAAAGTTTAGTAGCTCGTACGTACATGAATTTGATTACAAAAGTTACACTAGTTAGGGGGGTTGCACAATATGAAACCTTGAGGAGGGAAAATCTTTAGATTTCCAAGAAAGAGGAGACAAATTTGCTTTCAAAAATACACGAACCGTGATTTGAATTTCATATTAGAGAAGGCATAATAATTTCCAAGCAATAATTACATCATACAGTACTACTACTACTGGCAATAGTTGTGCAGCTTTGAATAATTGTTGGAGTCCTTTTGTCTCCTATTGCTTTGATGCAAGTTTTCTTTTGGATTCACACAAACCCTTTGTTTGGTTGCTTTTGATGTGGTGGGAGTGGTGGGGAATATATAATCCTTAATGGACGCCATTGATTTATGATCAAAGTTGCAGACAAAAACACAAAAACAATGTGTTAGATATTATAAAGGGAGGGGATGAGAGTTGGTGTCAATGATTCACTTTTTCTTCTCTCTCGAAGGGTCTCTGTCCTTCGTTTCAATACAAACAACTATCTATCATATTTTTGTTGATAAAAACTATCTATCATATATATAGTGCATGCCACGGCTTCCTTAATTTATGTGCTTGTAGCTCACTACAGCAGTCTCTACAAATTATATAGCCTAAACTGCCCAAACCGCCTTAGTCTAGTCTGATTTTTTAAACTCACGATCTGGGAGTAGTTCATAAAATATGAAAACCACAACTTTCAATATTGACCGGATGGTGGTGGTTTTCAATTTTTTTAAAAACCACAATTCACAAAACTGAATTAGTATAAGGGCATTTAAAAGAATTTTAATAGAGTATGTTTTGACGTGTATTACTTCTAATATAATTAATACAATACTAATTAAGAAGATAATGTTTTCTTAAAAAAAACTAAGATATAATGTAATGTGCAGCTAATGAAAGTCTGGTGATGTGAGTCATCATAAGTTTCCCCCAGTTCGAGTTAGGAGACTCTAGATTAATAAATTATAAGGAAGAACAAACGGTTATGAACTTTGCTTAGTTTTCACTCATATATGCATTGACGGACCTAGGTTCAATATGCCCCGGCTAGAGCCCACCCCAAGTTGAAAATATCTCCTTGTATATTACTTACTTCTACTTAAAACAAAAGCATCATATCTTATTTTAGCCCACCCCAATTTGTCAAAGAAAAAAAACTAGCCCACCCCATAAGAAAAATGACTAGTCAACCCCAATAAAATTTGAGAGAAATCGTCAAAAAGTTTGTCTATTCATTTTATTTATGAATTTAATTAAATGTTCATCATTAGTAGTATTATATTTTTCCCAAAAATTATTCATATTTTCTTTATCGTTTCCTAAATAAATCTTGCTAACCAGCTCAAAGTCAAGTCAAGTTTGATTTTATGTTTTCTAAATATATATATATATATATATATATATATATATAATTAAGCTTGTTAAGCTCTGTTGTTACTAATTTCATGTAAATGTCTTTGTGGCATATTTTGGCATCTTATCGAGTTTTGTTAATATTAACCAGTTGGTAATTTTTTTTGAGTCCAACCAGTTGGTACTTAATTAATTAGATTTTAATTTAATTTCATGAATTCTTCCTTGCTTTTGTAAGTAATTGTTTAGTTTTATTTAATGTGTTATTTTTTTGGGTTTCCCACGTAGTGTCTAGGTGTCAACTAATCTCCTACTCGAGTTATATCGGGCCCCAATATGGGGCAATGTGTGTTAATTTACGAAGTAAACAATTGATGCTTGTTTAATTTTCTTGAATAATTATTGAATTATAGATTTTAACATAAAGAAATTTAATTTTAGTTGTTTATATCTTGGCCAAGCTTCACAAATTAAATTGTTCCAAGTAGCATGAATTTTTTTTTTATAAGAAATAAACATATTGCCTCCACCGAGGTTTGAACCATTACTAATTACTCTCAAATCTCATACCATACCATTGGACCACTCAATTAGTTGATCCCCAATAACAAGAAATTAAGACATGCTTCATTCATAACTCCTTACACTTGAAATCTTCTTTATTATAAAACTATAGACTGGGAAGTTACCTTGACTATAGCCCAGTGCACTTTAAAATCCTGGGTCTGCGCCATTGCATATATGATATATTATTATAAAAGGTTTTTAGTAGATAATTAACCTAATCAAAAACATTTTTGAAAACAAAAATCTGGACACATATATGATGATCCTATAATAGTTACATATGTATTTTTCTTCTTCTTCATCAAAAAAAGTTGTGTACACATTTAATTTGTCGAAACGAATTTGTTTTAATTTATTTTTTAATTTATTTTTTTAATTTTTATTTTTTGTCTAAACTCCGTGGATTATTCAACTACTCCATGTTCAGTATAGTGGCGCACGGTATAAGTGTGGAACCCAACCTTGATATTTTCATTTTGAGGACCACAAAAACAAAAACCTTATTTAGAGGTCCACTTCACCCGCTTGGGCCTACTTGCAGTACTGTTTTTTTTCGGTTGGAACTCAGTTGCGTACTTGAGCTTTGGTTGGATGTACTCTAGTCTGCATTAGCTATTGGGCTCTCCTCGTTACCCGGCCCAGCTTGTCCAAACATTGCATGCGTTGCGCAACTACTGACCTTTTTTTTGTTATTTTGATTAAAACAGTTGTATTCATATTGCATCGAACACTGAGATCAAGTACATGCAACTATAGCTACCTCATCAAGAGGCTAATTTCATACATTTGGCCATTTGGCCAGTATATATATGGCAAAGCTGCATCATTACATATACAACCCCATTAGCTTGTCTACGAATCCTAAATCTCAAAAAATAAAACTTCTAATAAGGAATGAAAATCAAACTTTCAACTAGAGAAGAGAATCTAAACCTTCCAACGAGGGAAGGAAACTACTTATTTAATAAGAAAACACCAATGAAAAGTATCGATCCAGTAGACGCAGGTGCAAATCTACACACAAGCGTAAATGAAGATGTAGAGTTGAAGAATCAACTTGTACCAATGTTGAATTTGATAACTGCAACACGAAGGAATCATTCATCGATCTCACACCTAATCATATATGTTTTATTTGACGAACAAAAAAGAAAATGATATCGTTAGAACCATCGCCGATTAAAAGAGAAGATCGTTGGTGGTTCAAAAATTAAAATCACAAAAAAAGAGTCAAATATTAAGAAAGTTGGTTTTCCCTTAGTTTGACATATATGTTTATGTGGTTCAAAAACAACAAAATTTATTCTTCCTTGGGTGTACAATTTTTTTCAACCCCTCCTTACTTTGCTTAATAGGAATTAGACAATCACCTACTAATTGACAAATAACTCAATTAATTGATGCAATGTTAAATATGTTTTTATTTTATTGTACATAGTATTTTGTCTCTATGATAAAAATATGTTTACCAAGTTAAAAAGAAAATTTTATAGGAACGCAATTAGGCCTGTTATGTTTTATGGAAGTGAATGTTGGGTGGTAAAATATTAACAATTATATAGCAAAAATGAGGATGCTTTATGTGGATGTGTGGTAAAACTCGTAAAGATGGGATAAGAAATACAAAAATTCAAACTTTTTTATGTAGTTGTTGTTGATGCAGTAGAGGTGAGATATACTTTGACCAATTGACTCAAAAAAACTTTTGATTAGGAAATTAAAAAATTGTGATATTATGTATTTATTTTTTGGTAATTGGTTTTGCGGTGGGTTTTTTAAGATTCACATCTTTAAAAAAAAAACGGGCAAAAAACGCCCGTAAAAATATACGACGACCCGTATAGATGTCCACTGTGGTTTCGAGGATCAAGGAAGAGAGCAGCTTGTGGTGGTGTTAGTCACCTGCAAAGACGGCCTATAGATGACCCTGTTGGGTTTTAGGGATCAAGCGCAACGAATTTTTTGAAACCTTTTCAGAATATCCCGAATCAAAATCCTATCGATTCTATTAAACTGATATATCAAGAGAGAAAAATCATACCTTAACAAGCACAACTTCATGTTTGCCTTGTTTGGCGTTGATCGATTCCTTCAAGACGCGGCCAGAGACGAATGTCCTCTATCAGAAATTTACACACGAACGGATGATCACGATCTGGAGTGCTAGCGCCTAAAATTCTAGAGAAGAAAATTCTCACAAAAACTCTCTAGAAAAAGTTCCTCTCATATTACAACTGTGACCCTAATGTCTTATTTATAGTTCAATAAGTCGAGTTGTAAAAGAACTCTATCTCATAGTCATACTCTAATAAGAGTCTTAGATAAAGTTCAACTCTGAAAAGGATAGAATCATAGACAACCTAAAATTACTAATCCAATAAGAGTTGTAATTTATTTAAAACTCAAATAAGAATTAAAGTCATACTTTAATTTCAATTAGAGTCATATTCAAAATAGGATTCACTAAGAGACTAAATTTCTAGTCACACTAGAAATGTAAGAGAGTTTTGAATCCTAGTCAAACTAAGACACTTAATGAGAATCTTCAAAATGAATTTTATTAAATAAAATTCTTCAATCTAAATAATATTAAATCGCGCAAGTCCGTTCTTTGTGTGCGACCTAATAGGTTCATACAACGTTGGCAGTGAACCAAAACCCTTTTTAGCACACAAGTCATAAGCGGCCTCTAGCAAGACATTATGACTACCCAAATTGTATGAAGATCAATAAATTGATACAACCTAATAGATAGTGTATATCATATCCTTTTGTCACGCGATATCTTTTTTATTGAACTTAAGATATGGAATGTCGCTCTTATAGTTCAATCTACTAGTCTCGATCTCTGAGTAGACTAAAATTGTCAAGTGACATTGATCCAATCAATTCACTAGGCATAACCATTTATCAGTCTAACATATCGAGGGGCCTAATAGATATCTCTCTCTAAAAGAGAGGGATAAATCCTATCTTGATCACACAACTTCCACACATTAGTCGGACAATGACCAATCATAATCTTTATAATCATCTGGTTAAAGACAACGTTTAATTGTGTCAAATCATTGTGCTCCTAATATTGGAGTCTCTAATGATTTCAAGTCGAAGAACTAAATGATATAACTATCATGAGAATCACTTATGACATTGACCATGTAGCATTCTTATGGCGGGTTGGTCAAGTATTTGTTTCTAACAAATACTCATGATCTTGATCCGTACCCGTATATGCATAATCATCACATGACTATCAATCAAGACTCATACTATACTTAATTTATTATTGTTCCCACAATAATAACTAACTAGAGACGTTTAGAATTTGACGCGTGTCATAACATGCTAAACATAATTCCCGATTTTGAGACCGAAAAGCTATAAAAGATTGCAGTAGTGGCAAGCTCGGGGTCGAACCTCAAGGATTGAGTTACTGACTTAGGTTTCTAGGGGAGAAGAGAAAACAAGGGATTTTGTAAAACTTTTAGAAACTTTGAAAACTTTGGAAATAAAGTAATGTAATGGAAGAAAATCTAGGTATTCAGTTTCATGGTCTTTGCAATACAACTTGGGAATAACTCCATTAATTCTTGATTTATGAAAGATTTGAGAATAATCTATGATCTAGTGCAGCTATAGACCCGGTGACGCACTCGATTCCTCGCACTCCCTGATGTCGGCAGCCAAGGTACGACCGTTAACTACTTCCCAAACCAAACACGTAACCTGATCGCTAGTGCTCTAGATTTAACGTATTGGCCGCATTACCTCTGTAACGGTCCGAATTTAATTCACCGTTATTTGTGACGTATTACAGACGTGGCGGATAGCTCAGACACCCGTGGGACCCGCAGCTAGGCTAGAGCGCAACTGGAGTTAGGTAAATAATTATTTTGTTTGTTGTTTGTCTAATTTGAGATGTTTATGTTAAAATAGGTTAAATGACATCGCGATGTGTGTAATTATATCTCAAATGACGTGTGAGATTGTGTTTAGTATTCGCCTCGATATGCTTGTCGATGGGTATCGGGTAAACTAAAAACTGAAATATTAGGCCGGGGGAAAATAATACACACATTAAATGAATTAAATGTGATAAAATAGTAAATTGGTGGGCGACTAGGGATACGCCGGGTCGTGGTCGACACGCATAGGTGGTACAGTAGTGTGCACGCCCGAGTACGCTCGTTGGCGAGCACGACAAAAATTGAAGGCGCGAAAATATAGACGGATATATATTTGTATATATATATGTAATTTAAAATATATATATGTATATATAAATATATATATATATCAAAAAATAAATAAATATTTGTGAAATTATCAAAAAAGGGTATTTAGTTGTTTAGAAAAAGTGGATGAACACAAGGGCATTTTGGTCATTTTTTCGTTAACCGCCTTCTTCTTTGTTAAATCGAAAGGAAAAAAAATAGTGAAGAGAGACCAAGATCGGGAGAAGAGAAAGAGGGGGAGAGCTGGGGAGTTCGGGGAGCTCGTGACGTCGAGACGTCGAGGTGAATGGTGTTGGTTTGCTGTTGTTGTCGTTGTGTACGTTGTTGTAGTGGAGGTGGTGGTGATGATTCGGTGGTGGTGTGGTGGAGCTCGAGGGCTCGGACGAACTGCGAGCGCAGTTCGTCCGAGGAGGGAGACGACTCCCGTGTCGTCTCCCCCTCCTTTCCAATCTAAGGGGAAAAAAAGAACCAGAGGCTCTGCTTCTGTTGTTTTGGAGAAGAAGATGAGGGGAGGGTGCACGCACCCGCGGCCCAACCCGGGTGGGCCTGGACCGAGCCCAACCTGGGTGGGCTTGCACCTGAACTGGGCCCAACCCGGACCCGATCCAGGTGGGTCGAACCGGGTCTTACCCAGTTGGGTCGGGTCAAACTCGGTTCAGGGGACCCACCCCATAATATTTAAATAATATATTTTCATTTTATTTTATTATTTTATTTAAATAAATTAAAAACCGTTTTAAATAAAATAAAATACAGAAAAATAGAGAAAAATAGCTAAAAATTATGGAAAAATTTAGAAAAATCCAGAAAATATGAGAAATTAGAAAATGGGTTAATAAATGAGTTTTGGGGATTTTCTCGAGATTTGGCGAGATGTTGTTGGGGTTTTTACTTCGAAAAATGTAAAATTGACATTATATATCCAATTGACGCTAATTCAATGATAAATAATCTTAGGTACATTTGGGTGATAATTTTGATTGTCGGGTGATTATTGGAGCTAGACTAGGGTTTGGATTTCGGGACACGGAGTGCGGATTGAGGTGTGTAGTATCCCAACTGAAATTACTTGAGTATTTACTTCTTTTGGCATTTGAATTCAATTTCTTTCATTTCAATACTCTATTCTGGGTTATGTTTATATGGGCGAACGTTGAGCGGGGCTCCCTCTGTTCCATTCTTGTGTGTATGTCCATTACATCATAACACGTGCTACTAGATTGATCTCGGTGAATAGTACGACCTGGGTATCACGTCGTGGCGTGTGTCGGTGCGCCGTAGGTGTAACACCGGCCGTCGAGTGGATCCAGATGTTTGCCATGCTTGAGTTAGACTCGCCGACAGTATTCTGTGGAAGAGTCCGAATTATGGTGTAGTCTCCCTAGGGGCTAGGAACACATTTTGAGCTTTTCCTATTATATATTCATGCGATGAACTCAGTTGCCTGTATTTGTTTACGCATGTTTATTTAATAGCTTTATTTAAATTCCAGTATTTACTTCCAGTGATGCTCACTTAATTTCCTTGGGAATACTCACTCTGGACTCGTCATCTGTCTTTTTGTGATGGCTTGAGTGCAGATCCTAGTACGAGCAAGGGCAAGGGTAAGGGCAAGCTGCTGAGTACTGTTGATCTGAGAACTCCTGACTCGTATGTTTGTATTATATTTATTTTGTTTTCATTTTGGATTTGAGAATCTTGAGATACTCTATGTATATAGATCTTTTTGTGACTTCAGAGGTATTTTTGGTTATGTATGGGTTTTCCAAATTAGGTTTATAGCTTAGGTTACACATTTATAATATCATTATCCGAGTGAATGCTAGAAAGACTTCCGCTGTGTAAATTTGAGGATTTTATGATAACTTAACATATAATTTGACTTCAATACAACTTAATCAATAAATGGATAATTAATAAGGTTTAAAAAGATAAAATGGAGGATATAAATCAATGTAGAGCACAACTGTCGCTGGTAAGACAGACTGTGGGTCCGCATTGGCCCCCGTGACGATCTATTTGGAAAATAGGTTGTTACAATTTTTGTATCAGAGCCTAGGTTTAGTGTAACGGCCCGTTATTTATTAACGCCGTTATTTACCTTATTTCAGATTAGGACGCCAGCTCGGACGACACGTGGACGCCGCGGATAGATTAGGCATGTTCCGGACCTAGGTATTGACTGTGTAATATTGTTTTTCTAATTGTGGTGATTTATTGATATTTTCATTTTCTTGATAATGATGTAATATCTGTCACCGGTGTGCATTTAAAATAAACTTGTCGGGCGAGTTGTGAGCCGGGGTTTTAGTTCGGTGAACGCGCCAACGCGGGGTTTGGTAGCAGTGAGGCTAGGCGTTGGGGTTTAATTAGATTTAAATTATTAAACATGCTATGGTTGAGGATTTTATTTAATTAAATGCAAATATATAGTCTTAAGCTAAGGTATGGAAATTTAATTGGGTACACTAAGTGTGGGACCGCCTCGGGAAGCGTGCTTGGACACGGGCACGGGGTGCCGAGTGGTCGGGGAATTAGTGTGACCATATTCACAAATTGATAGAATTTATTGATGACTAGAATAGGTGTTATAAATTGAATCAAATTGGAGTAAATAAAATCCTATAGTTTGAACTGAATAATCAGTACACTTAGGATAAGCCTCGAGATGCACAACAATGAGATTCAAGGCTAGATGGTGTCTTGATAAGTCTCTAGGGATTTGGTGACGCAGGGTGATCAGGAATCGTCCGATCTTCCTCGAGATGCGCACAGACGCTAGATTAAAAACCCAACTATATATATGCACACAATCGATGGATCAAACATGCAAAAGGAAGCATTGTTTTTCAAGAAATTGTGAGGAGATCAAGGAGAGGTCTGAGGTTGGAGAGGATGATTTGAGGCTTGGGGGAGATGATTCTGGGCGTCTAACACTCAAGCTAAGGTAATAAATTTTCATTTTTGTTGATTTTTCATTAAAATGGGTATTTGAGTGAAATTGTGATTTCGAGAGAATTCATCACCGTTTTTGTTTAAATTTGGTATGTTTGAGGTTGGTTTGATAAACCATTTCGATTGGAAATCGAATTTGTGGAAAAGTGAGGTGATTTGATAAATTTTGGGTTATTTGCATGTATTTTGATCCGAGAATTTGGAGTTGTTTTTTGGGGTTTTATGGTGAAATTTAGAGGTTTTGGAGGTCTCCTATGGATTGAGATTGAAGGTGAATAGAGAGGAGTAGAGAAGAGAAGAAGATTGAGGAAAAAAAAAAAAAAAAGATGAAGAACCAGAGGCGCTGGTGCGCCTCTGGTGGGGAGGAAGAAGAAGGGGGGCACGCACGCGTGCGCGTGCGTGCACCCTCGGGCGGGCCGGGCCGGCCCAGCCCATCCCGGTGGGCCGGCCAAATCGCCCGGCCCAACCCGGGTGGGCTGGGACCGGCCGTCCCGACCCGCCTGAGGGGCGAACCGGCCGACCCGGTTGGGTCGGGTCCGACCCGTTCGGGGACCCACATATATTATTTAAATAATATATTTAAATAATATTTTTATTTATTTAAAAAAAAACAGTTTAATTTGCTGGAAAATAGGAAAAAAATAGGGGAAAAATATCAGAAAAATTGGGAAAAATTCTAGAAAAATATAGAAAATTAGAAAAAGGTAGAAAAGTGGTTTCGGGATTTTTCGGGTATTTTTGGAACCCCGACATAGCCCGGGAGAGGTACCACAACTAAAAATTTGTAAATTCTTATAAAATAACATAAAATTATAGAATATGTTCTCAAAAAGTATAAAACACTATAAATGGACTTCAGGGACCGGGAAACCATAGCTTGGACATTGGGGAGCTAGGTGGGGCGTACTGACGGGTCCGAAAAGTCCTGAGTGCGTATTTTCGGCACGTAAAACCCAACTGAACACCACTACTGCATTTACTTATTTATTTCCATTGAGCTTTATTTCCTTGAAAATCTGTGAATTTTATTCCTACTGGGGCGGTTATGGGACCGCCTATGTATCCACGGTAGTTGAGGTCGCTGGCTAGGTGTGTAGCGCGTGGTCTAGGAACTCGGTAGATGATATCCCGAGTTGGGCTCCATTTCACGCGTTCGATTAGCCCACCAGGGTAAATGTCGCTGGGATACAGTCGTAGGGTCGGAGGCATGGGCCACGGCCAGGGCTCTAGGTCCTAGTACACACTTAGTGGCTGTGTTCACACCCCTTGTCTATCAATGTGTTTATATACATGCGATTAGCTTTGAGCGGTTTGTCGCATATTTTCCTTCCTACCGCATGTTTATTTAACACTACTTTTGGCTCTGTTACTTATTTCATTAATTATTTATGCACGGTGGTTTTCCTTGGGATTTTACTTACTGGGCTCGCCATCTGTCTTTTTGTGGTGGCTGAGCGCAGATCCTAGTACTAGCAGAGGCAAGGGGATCATCGGCGATTGCATCTGACTTGCCTACGCCGAGGCCTGCTGGTACGTGTGATGTCTATATTTTGATATTTTGTATTATATTTTTGGGTTGGGAAACTGGATACATACTTGTACTGGTATACATACTATAGCGCTTGATCGCTCGTATGCACAAGATACAAATGTAGGGTTTTCCACTATAGGTTTGATCAGTAAAACTTTTATATATATATGAATGCATTTTTGTCAAACTTTAAATTCTTCCGCTGTTAATTTTCTTCTAAATGATCAAGTAAGTGACTATAACAACTTATATGATAACTACCTAAGTACGAAGGCAGACGAGTGACGTGGCAGGCGTTTCCGGTGTACGAACAGGGGAAATGGGAAGCCACGGGGCGGCCTCGGAATTTGGGGCCGTCGCATTTAGGAAAACCTAGGGCTCGAATTTGAGGAAAACCTGATCATAAACCTATTGAATAAGCTTTAAATGTGGAAATCCAAAGGAATTGCCTAAATTCTTAGTTGGGAAGCAATGAGAGATGGGTAGAAATCAGGGTATACGTGTTATGTTTTTGTTCGTATATTACCTACGTTACACGTATATTCGTACTAAGGCACATTCTTTGATGCAGATACCGATGGACGGACAACCTTCAGGTACGACTTAGCCAGAGGTTGGGGATACTGGCGATCTTGCTAGGCCGACATTGATGTTAGATTCGTTAGCGCGGACAGTAGATAATAGGTTCGCACAGTTGTTGGATTTATTGAGGACTCATGAGACTGTGACAGCTCCTACTACAGTTATTGCTGCACCATTGGTAACTACTCTTGCAGTTGTTGCTCCCACTACTGCTGAGACTCAGGGGCAGGCTACAGTATCCGAGACACATGCCGAGAGGGCTATACCAATGGTTGTTCCAGCTGAGATTGCGTTAGTTGTAACTCCTTCGACTACTGAGCAGCCAGCTATAGCGTCTTCATCAGGGAGTTTGATGACAGTGGAGGCGAAAAAGTTGAAGGATTATCTTAGATTCTCTCCAGGATACATTCATGGAGCCAAAGACCCAGAGATAGCCGGGAGGTGGCTATTGGCTCATGAGAGATTACATGAGATGTTACTGGTTGATGAGGTGGATAAACCGAGATTGGCTAGTTATTGTTTGAAATCTGCTGCTATATGGTGGACCACCTATAAAACGACACATCCTGCAATTACTACTTGGGTTGAGTTCAGAACATTGTTCATGGATGAGTATATACCTATGGAGGTCAAGATTCGATTAAGAGAGGAGTTCTTGACATTGGTTCAGCGCGATATGTCTGTGACCAAGTATATGGAAAGGTACAGATATTTATTGTCCTACTCTATGGACTTGGCAGGGACTGACCGATAATATATTACTTTGTTCGAGGAATGAATGAGAGGATAGCTACTATAGTTGTTTCCAGTGGAGCGACTACTTTGGCTCAGGTATACGACATATCTCTTTCTTAGGAGACTTATATAGTATAGAGTGCTAGCAGATTGGAGATTCAGACTGCATTGCGAGGTCAGCAGTGTTGGGAAATTTGCCCTAGGTCAATCCATTAATAGTCTTTATGAATACATTTTAGTTAATAAAATAGAGGATTTCATTTGTTGTTTATTATAATTGATTTGCGTGTTTACATTATAATAAGATCCATGGGTATTTACAGAAATATCCTAAATGTCCCTAGTCGATTATTATACTGAGAACTATAATGAATTAAGACTAGTGTGAGTCTTGATTGATGATCATACGATGATTTTACGAATCAAGATCATGAGTACTTGTTAGGGAACAAAGTACTGGACCGACCCGCTATGAGAACACCATATGGATTAAGTCATAGTTGTTTCTCATGATATGTATATTATTCAGTCCTCTGACTTGAGATTACCAGAGACTTCAACATTAGGAATACAGTGATTTGACGCAATCAAACGTTGTTTTTAACCGGACGATTATAAAGGTTGTGATTGGTTACTGTGTGAATAATGTTGTGAAGTTGTGTAATCAAGATAGAATTTGTCCCTCTCATATAGAGAGAGATATCCAGTGGATCTCCCGATGTGTTAGACTGTTAAAAGGCCTAGTCTAGGTGAATTGATATTGATCAATGTCACTTAAATGTTTTCAGTCTACTTAGAGATCGAGACTAGTACGATTGAACATATTGGATGACAATTCCATGCCTAATGTTTTATCAAAAGGATATCGTATGATAAAAGGATGTTATATATATTATTGATTAGGTTGTATCGATTTGATCTTTGTACAACTTGGGTAGTCATAATGTCTTGTTAGAGACCGCTTATGACTTGTATACCAAAATATGTTTTGGTATACTGCCAATGTTGTATGAGCCTATTGGTTTGCACACTAAGAATGGTTTTGTGAGATTTTAAAATGGTTCGGAAAAATGAATTTTATATGGTAAAATTCATGACAGAAACGTCCCTATGGTGTATTACACTTATACTTCTTGAGTAGGGGTATATGTGTAATTTACTTAACCGTCTATATACAAGCGTTGTATAAATAGACGTTTTAAGTTACAATACCTGTACGAAAGATTAAAAGGCCGAAACTCTATTTTTGTTTTAGAAACGACTTAGGGTTTTTGGTATGCTCTGGATCGTTTTGGAGAGAAACAAAAAGGTTTGGTATTCTCTCGAAGCTAGCACTTCAAATCTCGGTCACCGTTCATGTGTGGATTGCTGATAGAGGGCGTTCATCGTTGGCAGCGTCTTAGAGATCGATTAACCTTCAGAAAGGTACATTGCGACTGAGGTATGATTAAGTTTTCATAGTTTAAACGTTTTAATGGAATCAGATTCAGATCCTGTTGGGGTTTTTCTCAAAATTATTTTGTAATCTCCACTGCGTATGAACCCCAAACACCAACAAGCAGAGTCATCCAGTTCAGGGTTCTCGGTTTAATCAGAGGCCGAAGAGACAAATAAGAGATCAAGGTCGACAGGGACAGGGCCAGAGACCTCGTAGAGGTAAAGGTGATTGGCAGTCAAATCAGGGTCGTAGAGGTGACAGAGATCGTCGGGATGATCGAGATAGACGCGATGATCGCGAGGTAGCGTATTCTGCGGCCTATACATCAGTTGATCGGCCGAGACAACAGCAGAGGCATGATAGAGGTCAGGGTCAGAGAGGCTAGAGCTGAGGCCAGAGTAAGGCACAGAGTCAAAGGACTACTAGCAGATCAGTAACTCGAACTTGTTATCGTTGTAGTCAGGTAGGACATCTTGTGGCTGAGTGTACCGAGACCGGACCGGTACCATCATGAGGCATCGAGCCGAAATAGGGCCCAAACAGCTACTTTTGGGGTTACACAGCCAGACTGGGAGGCGACCAGACAACTTGTTGAAGGTATGTTATCTGTTTATGATACTTTTATGCATGTTATGTTCGATTCCGGCAGCACACTTTCCTTTATATCTGGACATATGGTAGGATTGTTTGGGTTAGGTGCACAGACTTTAGATACACATTTTGTTCTTAGCACAACAACTGGGAATAAGATTTATCCTAACCGAATTTATCGGGATTGTATGATTGAGATTGAGGACATCAGTTACTGGCTGACTTTAGAGTATTAGAATACTTGGAATTCGACGCGATGTTCAGTATGGATTTGTTATCGTTGTATCACGCACATATCTACTATTTTAGCAAGACGGTGACATTTCACATCGAGGGGATTCCAGAGTTTTCATTTGTCGGAGCTGTGTCAACATTACCTATCACTCGAGGCAGACTAGTTATGTCGCATGAGATGAAGGCGTATGTGGCTATGGTGGAGCCAGAGATTAAGACAATGATTAGGGTTGAGGATGTCCCGGTTGTTTGCGAATTCCCCGACATATTTCCTGAGGATTTTTCAGGATTGCCACCACCGAGAGCTATTGAATTCATTATCGAGCTAATTCCTGGAACTCAACCGCTTTACAACAGGACGTATAAGATGTCAGCATCGGAGCAGAGGGATTTGAGGACCCAGTTAGAGGAGTTACTGCAAAAGGGATTCATTCACCCTATCATGTCACCTTGGGGAGCTCCAGTTCTTTTTGTGAAGAAGAAGGACGGCTCGATGCAGATGTGTGTGGACTATAGGAAGTTGAATCAGGTGACTATTTGGAATCGTTACCCACTTCCCAGGATCGATGACTTTTTCAATCAGTTGGCAGGAGCCAAATTCTTTTCGAAGATTGACCTCAGATCGGGATATCATCAGTTGAAGATTCGGGAGAGTGATATCGAGAAGACGGCTTTTAGCACGCGCTATGGATTGTTTGAGTTTATAGTCATGCCATTTGGGTTAACTAACGCACCGACGATATTCATAAATTTAATGTACAGGGTGCTCCGACCGTTTTTGGATCGATACGTCATAGTTTTCATCGACGACATCCTGATTTACAGCAAGATTCGTGTGAAGCATGAGAGACATCTCAAGGAGGTGTTGACGACGCTGAGAGTGCACCGACTTTACGCTAAGTTCAGCAAGTGCGCGTTTTGGCTGAGTGAGGCGAAGTTTCTCGGACATGTTATCGGTAATCAAAGGATATCTGTTGATGGAGACAAGATTCAAGCGATTATTGGTTGGAGGACAACTGAGTCAGTTTCGGACATCCGGAGTTTACTGGGATTGACAGGATATTACAGGCGATTTGCACATGATTTTTCCTTAATTGCAGCGCCGATGACGAGGTTGAGCAAGAAAGATGTCATATTTGACTGGTCACAAGAGTGTGAGGATGCTTTTTGGGAGCTGAAGAGGCAGTTGACTTCTGCACCAGTTTTGACATTACCTGTAGTAGGAAAGGGTTTCTCGGTTTACATTGATGCGTCAGGCACTGGGTTGGGTTATGTGTTAATGCAGGACAGACATCCAGTGACCTATTTATTGCGACGATTAAGACCGCATGAGGAGAGTTATCCAGTGCACGATTTGGAGCTTGCGGCATCTGTGTTTGCACTTAAGGCTTGGAGGCACTATTTGTATGGTGAAAAGTTCATACTATTTACCGATCACCAGAGTTTGAAATATTTGTTCACTCAAAGGGAGTTGAACATGAGACAACGGAGATAGCTCGAGTTACTAAAGGACTAAGATTTCGCTATCGAGTATCATCCGGGAAAGGCTAATGTCGTAGCTGATGCGCTGAGCAGGAGTAACATCGAGATTCAAACGGGATTGCGACTTATGACACACGAGCATGGGTTGCTTGAGGCTGCATCGGTGTTGTGTGTAACAATCTGCGGCCAGATACGAGTTCCTACGGTGTCTCTAGAGTGGGTTACTGAGTTGCAGAAAACTGATGACCGGTATTTACGGATCACTGGGCTGGCTCAGGATCTGGGGTGTACCGAGTGGTCTAAGGGTTCAGACGGGTGCTTGAGACACAGGGGTCGTTTGTGAATACCGGAGGTACTGGAGCTCAGGGACAGTATTCTCGAGGACACACACCGGTCGCGATTTACAGTTCATCCTGGTCGGACCAAGATGTATCACGATCTTCAGCGATTGTTTTGGTGGCCAAGGATGAAAGCTAACGTGGGGAGGTATGTCCGGAGTTGTCATATTTGCCAGCAGATAAAAGTTGAGTACAGAAGATAAGTTGGGTTGCTACAACCACTGCCCATTCCTCAGTGGAAATGGGAACACGTGACTATGGACTTCGTCAGCGTCCTACTGCAGACTACGAGGAGACACGACGCAGTTTGGGTAGTTATTGACAGGTTGACGAAGTCGGCACATTTCATACCGATGGCTATGAGATATTCAGTTACACAGTTGAGCACTATTTTCGAGAAAGAGATTGTCAGATTGCACGGTGTACTGGTCTCCATTGTTTCTGACAGAGATCCGAGGTTTACTTCAAAACTTTGGGAGAGTATGCAGGAGCAGTTTGGCACTCAATTACAGTTCAGTACTGCGTACCATCTTCAGACTGATGGGCAGTCGGAGCGGTTGATTCAGATTCTCGAGGATATGCTCAGGGCATGTATTTTACAGTTTGGTGGATCGTGGGAGGGTTATCTGCCGTTGTGCGAGTCTGCGTACAACAACAGATATCAGGCAAGTATCGGGATGCCACCATTCGAGGCACTATATGGTAGGCCCTGCAGGTCACCAGCATGTTGGGCAGCACCGGTGGATACATCGGCTATAGAACCTGAGGTTGTTGTGGATCACACTGAGAAGGTGAAGCAGATTAGACAGAGACTTCAGGCGGCACAGGATAGACAGAAAAAATATGCGGATAGATATCACGGGGATCTGATCTACGAGGTTGGAGACATGGTGTACTTGAAAGTTTTGCCTTGGAAAGGTTATTAGAGATTTGGAATTAAGGAAAAATTAGCACCAAGGTTTATTGGACCGTTCAAAGTGGAGGAACGTGTCGATAAAGTGGCATACCGTTTAAAGTTATCGCCACAGTTAGCGGGGGTACATCCGGTGTTTCACATATCCTTGTTGAGGTTAGCTAGGTCGGGATTGAGACCTATGATTGATGTACGTCAGATTGAGATGCGACCATACGTGTCGTTTGAGGAACAACCTGTGGAGACCATGGATAGGAAGATTCAGAATTTGAGGAACAGGGAGCTCCCAAAGGTTTTAGTTCGTTGGCAGTATCATGGAATTGAGGGATTAACCTGGGAGCTCGAGTCTACCATGCGACGACGGTATCCCCACTTATTTACTGGTAAGTATTTAAGTTTAATTTAAATTTCATGACGAAATTTCACTTAGTTGGTAAGAATTGTAACGGTCCGAATTTAATTCGCCATTATTTGTGACGTATTGCAGACGTGGCGGACAACTCAGACACCCGTGGGACCCGCAGCTAGGCTAGAGCGTGCCTAGAGTTAGGTAAATAGTTATTTTGTGTGTTGTTTGTCTAATTTGCGATGTTTATGTTAAAATAGGTTAAATGACATCGCGATATGTGTAATTATATCTCAAATGACGTGTGAGATTATGTTTAGTATTCGCCTCGATATGCGTGTCGATACGGGTACTGGATAGACTAAAAAATGAAATATTAGGCCGGGGGAAATAATACACACATTAAATGAATTAAATGTGATAAAATAGTAAATTGGTGGGCGCCTAGGGACACGTGGGGTCGTGGTCGACATGCGTGGGTGATACCGTAGTGTGCACGCCCGAGTACGCTCGTTGGCGCGCACGACGAAGTTGTAGGCACGAAAATATAGACATATATATATTTATATATATATATATATGTAATTTAAAATACATATGTATGTATGTATATATATACATATATATATATAAATCAGAAAATAAATAAATATTTGTGAAATTACCAAAAAGGGTATTTGGTTGTTTAGAAAAAGTGAATGAACACAAGGGCATTTTGGTCATTTTCCCATTAACCGCCTTCTTCTTCGTTAAATCGAAAGGAAAAAAAATAGTGAAGAAAGATCGAGATCGGGAGAAGAGAAGGAAGAGGAGAGCTCGGGAGTTCGGGGAGCTCGTGACGTCGAGACGTTGAAAAACGTAAAATTGAAGCTAATTCAATGATAAATAATCTTAGGTACATTTGGGTGATAATTTTGATTGTCGGGTAATTATTGGAGCTAGACCAGGGTTTGGATTTTGGGAAGCGAAGTGCAGATTGAAGTGTGTAGTATCCCAACTGAAATTGCATGAGTATTTACTTCTTTTGGCATTTGAATTCAACTTCTTTCATTTTAATACTCTATTCTGGGTTATGTTTATATGGGCGGACGTTGAGCGGGACTCCCTCCATTCCATTCTTGTGTGTATATCCACTACACCATAGCACGTGCTACCAGATCTATCTCGGTGAATAGTACGACCCAGGTATCACGTCGTGGCATGTGTCGGTGCGCCGTAGGTGTAACGCCGGCCATCGAGTGGATCCAGATGCTTGCCTTGCTTGAGTTGGACTTGTCGGCAGTATTCTGTGGAAGAGTCCGAATTATGGTGTAGTCTGACCCTAGCGGCTAGGAACACACTTTGAGCTTTTCCTATTATATATATTCATGCGATGAGCTCAGTTGCTTATATTTGTTTACGCATGTTTATTTAATAGCTTTATTTAAATTTCAGTATTTACTTCCAGTGATGCTCACTTAATTTCCTTGGGAATACTCACTCTGGACTCGTCATTTGTCTTTTTGTAATGGCTTAAGTGCAGATCCTAGTATAAGCAGGGGCAAGGGCAAGCTACTAGAGTACTGTTGATCTGAGAACTCCTGACTCGTACGTTTGTATTATATTTATTTTGTTTTCATTTTGGGTTTGAGAATTTTGAGATACTTTATGTATATAGATCTTTTTGTGACTTAAGAGGTATTTTTGATTATGTATGGGTTTTTCACATTAGGTTTATAGCTTAGGTTACACATTTATAGTATCATTATCTGAGTGAATGCTAGAAAGGCTTTCGCTGTGTGTAAATTTGAGGATTTTATGATAACTTAACATATAATTTGACTTCAATACAACTTAATCAATAAATGGATAATTAATAAGGTTTAAAAAGATAAAATGGAGGATATAAATCAATGTAGAGCACAGCTGTCGCTGGTAAGACAGACTGTGGGTTCGCATTGGCCCCCGTGGCGGTCTATTTGAAAAATGGGCCGTTACAACCTCGGTTCGTGAAGGCACTACACCTAGAAAACTGAATCACTAGTACTTCCAATTTAGCATAGATCCCTGAGGTACTTGACCGGTTGGTCAATTATTACAAGCTTGAGTCTACCACGCGAGGACGAACGTTTCGACTTCAATGACTAAGGGTAGTCAACCTAATATGCATGCACATCGCTATACATACAATCAAATCTAACCCTATGATTAAAAACAATACCAAAGAGAATAAACCATAGAAAAGAATCAAGAGAATTAAATATAAATAAACCTCATAACAAAATCCCAAGTCGCAAAGCTTGACCGATCCACATTCAACCTAGAGGAAGGAGATTAGCTAGACATAATCAAACAAAAAACCTAGTTTCTAATGGAAAATCGAAGTAAAACAAAAGTTAATTTCGTTTGAGAGTCTATTGGTATTTATGAGAACACCCCAAAGTGTGTTGAAAACCAAAAATTTCAAAAAGTAGGTAAAATCTCAAAATTTTGAGTCTTCAGGGAGGCGGCGATGTGTTGGTGCATGTTCACGACGTCCTCATGGCGTGTTTTTTTAGCTATCTGGTTCACTCATATGTGAGATATGCTGCTAGAATTTGTTAAGCACGGCGTGACTCACGGCATGAAAACTTCTTCCTTGAAATACGATTTTGGATAACTTAGAGGCCGAATCTAAAGAAGCTTGTGAGACATGAAAATGTTTAGCTTGGAGTCTACTTTGCAAAAAATAAAACAAAAAGTCATTTGGATTTGGTTTGAGGAAGTTATGGCCTTTATACTGAAAAGGGATCATTAAGGAACTCGACCAAACTTTGCCAACTGTGTGTCGCTCTTTTGAGCCAATTAAAGTCCATATCTCATGATGCTTATAAGAGTTGAAAATGTACATCTTGAAGTTTTCTTTTCAACAAGACCAACGGTGAGTTGTTTCGACTTTGAATGTGAAAGTTATGGCTTGTGAAATAAACATTACTTAATTAAGTTCATAACACACCTTTGGTCTAACAACGCCCGACTCGTGTACAATCCCTGAAATACATAAAACAAACATTTGTCACTTTAAAATAAGATAAATATAGTCCATAAACTCTTAATAACCTATACTAAATCATGCCTAAATTAACACTCATCAAACACCCCAAAACTTAGACTTTCCTCGTTCCGAGCAAAGGAGTGAATGAAAACCTATACTCTACTCTTATACTACAATGACTAATCCTAACAAACCTATGCCAATCGCCAAGTCAAGTTTGAGTTTCTTTTTTTATTTAAGTTTGACACTCAAGTAACAATCACCCAAAAGAAGTTCAGAGTTAAATAGTGTGAAAACGAAATCCAAACATCAGTGAAAATCACCATTTCAAAAACTAGAATCAATCCTGACAAAAACTTTCAACTATTCAAGATTTTATAGAACCACTACATTAGAGCATACAAGTTCAGAATTTCTTATAAATAGTGCATCAACACCAAAAAATGAACTATCAACGAAAAATGCAACACACTATCCATAAAATATAGACTAAACACAAGAAAATAGAGATAATCAGACTTAAATATTTGAAAATATGGAACATCACATTGAAATAACTCAATTGATCTAGCTATAAGCACTTGGTCAAATCTTTTTAATTTAAAGAGTTTTCATGGACTTTCGCCTTTATGCGTATATATACTCTATTTTCCTCCAAAATTTTTAAAAGTAGTACAGTCCCTACTCCATTTCCTGTGGAAACCACTTTTCTTACTTTTTCCCACCACAAGATTGCCTGCTCCATTTCCTATGGTATCTGTGAGATTCTCTTAAATAAAACTCTTGTTGACTCTTCTCACTTCCATTATAATCAAACGAGTCATCCAATGCAAGTTCAAGTCTAATCATTCCCAAAAAGTAGTCAAGTCATATAAATTAATGTCTCAAGTGAGCTACATTCTCGTTCTAGCACCCTAGAAATATGAAAACTTGCAAAATGCGACTGCTTGTCTCTTTGGTCTCTAGCACAATCCCTAAACTTCATACGAGCTCTTTAATAAGCAATCTCAAAGATATTGGACAACACTCTATATTAAGTATAACTCCTAATATTAAAAAAGGTTCAGGTCACAAAAGTAGCTTAATTTGAACTCATCCATAACTAAAAACACTCAATAAGGTTTTAGGCAACTCTATATGTAACAAAATAACTATAAACATGCACGAACTAATATAAACAACTACTAACCTAAATGATGCAATGCATAACTTGTCATAACAAGAAAATGAGGTGAAAAAGAAAAACACCACTATAACTTACCATACCCATGAAATACACAAAAAATAATAAAACAATTCTACATGTTATGCGTTAATCCCACTCATTCAACACTCTACTATACTTGAAACGCCCCCAAACTTATCTTAAATCTTGTCCTCAAGGTTTAAAACAATAATAAAGCTATCAAATTACAAAATGAAAGAAAAGAGGTGAAAAGAACATGGAATGACATAGATAAGTAATGGGGAAATGACATGCTAAAATGAATATGCAAAACCTAATGGACTAAAATATCTCATAAAATATCAAATATGGTGATAAAAAATGCTCTACTCAGGAAACTACGGGAATATACATACCAATACCTTCAGCAGACTCGAAAATTAATCCTAATAACCTAAAGCAAGAACTTACCAAATCCCAAATAAACTAACTATATATACTAACCATGGAGTTTCAGCAGTGATATCGGGAGAACTATATCTAACTTGGAGCCTCAACAAGATATCGGGCTCTTAATTTCAACAAAAAAGTGTATCATACACCTCTAAATAGTCATAAATGGGATAATGGTGAGTTCACCAAACGAATATAAAAACAAGCAAACTAAAAAGATAAATGATAGAAACTTGGGCTGCTTCCTAATGGCACTTTTGGTTAGAGTCGTTAGATCGATTTCAGAATCATACGTGCTAGGCACGCTGTCCCACTCGAGCATGTCTCGAGTGGTTCTCGTATGTGCAGCTCCACCGTGGGAGAAGGAAACATTATGTGTTAGCAAGGGGGTGGTGGAAAAGTCTCACCAACTCTAGGTACCTAACGACCGTCTTGCTTGTCCAACCTAATCTCATTTTGAAATGGTGGGTTAGAAACATACATAACAAATAAGCAAGAAACAACAATAGGGGATTTAACAATGTTAAAAATATTAAATGTAACAATAACACCATCAAACTCCATAGATATGGTCCCACAAAACACATCAACCTTAGTCCTTGTAGTCCGTAGGAAAGGTGAACCCAAAAGAAGGAAGGTAAGGCATGGAGAAAATCATCTCCCATATCCATCACATAAAAGTAACCGAAAATATAAAATCATGAATCTTGATTGGGATATCCTCGATGAACCCAATCGAGTGTACAAGCGACCTATTAGCTAGGTGGATTGCAACCCGAATGTCCTTAAGAGAACCATCATGAAGAGACTCATATAAAGAACTGGACATGACATTTATGGAAGCGCCAAGATCACACATGACACTCTCAACAGTAATATTACCTACCTTACAAGAAACAGTAAACATACCAAGGTTTGAACATTTGAGTGGTAGCTTTCTCTCAATCTGCTCCTCTGGTACTTCATGTATCTCCAAACTTACCTCGTCCACATCTGCGCATATCTACTTATGGGGATCCTCGATCATAATGACCTGTGCGACCTCCTCAACCTTCTCATGAATATCTACAATTTTCTCAACTGGGGGAGGTGGAAGGATGTTTGTTGGTATCGTAAGATCTCTGTGTTTCTGGAACAACTCCGGAAAGAATCTCTACGGGAAAGGAGCTCTCATCAAGATCTCATGTCACCTCCTCGCCTCTACCTCCTCGTCCTGCTCAGGTGTAGTGTTATGCTCTCTACGGACTACCTCAGTCTCCCTAGACTCGCTCTCAGTAGCTAATGATATAACATTTACATGCGCCTTAGGGTTAGGGATGGGTTGGGCGGGCAATCTACCATGGTCTTCATGCCTACCTACGTTTTTAGCTAATTGACTCACTTGAATTACTAAGTCATGCACAGTAGCATCATTATTAGCTTTGTACTATGTCACATCTGTCGCAAGGTTGTCAACCTTAGTAATGAGTGTCTTCATCATATCTTCTAAGTGTCTGGTATTTCTGAATAGGTTGGAGCTATGGAGGGAGGGGTTGTCCCATCGGAACGAACAGTGAGAAGTTCTGATTATGTGGCCCATAACTTAAATAGGGGCTTTTCACGGCTTGATTATATGTATTACCATTAGTGTTGCCTTATTGATTCCTAGGATGACTTTGGAATTCGCCACCTAAAACGTTAGCTTGTTCTCTAAACAAGGTGGAACAAGAATCAGTAGTATGGCGAGAAGCGTCACAGAAGTCGTAAGTCTTGGTCTGAGCTTTCTCAGAAGTAAGGAAACACTCCATGAGATCAGTGAGTTTGTCAAGCTTCCTATCAGTGTTGCTTGACCCACTTCCACTGAAGTTGTGTCTATAAGGCTCCTCATCCTTATCGTCATCAATATATTGACGAGATTGACTAACCATAGATTTGAACAACTTGAACATCTCGTCAGTTGTTCTCTTCTTATAGGCTCCACCACAGGTGTTATCAATCATGTGCTTCTCAAGGGACCAAGACCCTTGTAGAGGAATCGACAAGAGAGGTTTTACTCTAACCATGTTGGGGACACTGTGCAATTAGTCTTTTGAATGTTCCCCAATAGTCATTGAAGGTTTCTCCCATTTTCATCTTGATATTACATATCTCTGAGATAAGCTGAGATGACTGGGATTCGGGAAAGTATTCCCTTAAAAATGCTGAAATCAAGTCATTCTAGCAAGTGATAGATTCCGGGGGGAGGTAAAACAACCACTCTTGCGCTCTATCTTTAAGACAGAACGGGAAAATCAACAATTTGAGTTCATCTTCCTGTGCTCTAGGTGGCTTCATCATTAAACATTTGGGATCAAAATGATGAAAGTTACCGGATCTTCATGATCCAAGCCATGGAAGGAGGGTAAAAGGTTTAAGAAACCGAACTTAGGCTCAAAGTTTCCCCTACGTGCAAGACATGCAATGCAATGGAACGTCATGGTTGAGGTCGAACAGGGAGTCCTTATCGCATTCAGAAGGTGACCTCTGCAGGTGTGGTAATCCATTTCTCATTTCTGCCTCTTTCTGATATGCTCGAAAGTTTCATCATTGAACTCCACAGGCCTGGGTGTATTCAAAACATACACTAGATGAAACGCCACTAGTAGGAAATGCATGCACTTATGCCACCTTAGGAAATCTTCTCCATTGAAGCGATCGAGCTTCACGATGTTCACCGACAATTCCTTGATCGGAGCCATTGCAACAATGAAAGTTTCCTTTAGATTGTTAGAATAGAGTGAGAAGCAATGACTTTAGAGCGTGTAATAATGTCACTTTCCTAAAGGAAACTTTGTACTCCTATTGCAAGAGTTCAACAAAAATTCAATAGGATACTATGAAGTCCCGATTTGCATTGACAATAGTGAAAATCGAACTAGAGCAAATGCTGTGAGGTTTTTGGCGATTATATTTTATGTCATGTCCTTTTTTACTCCCATGCCTCTTTCTTATAGTTAGAGAAAGAAGTGAGGTTGTAGACCATTATCAATTGAGTGGTCAAATGATAACCGCTCCACATTACTTGAGTTTTCAATTTGTAACTGCTCAACTTTAATTTGTTGAATGGGTTTTGTAATTGTTCATTTATTGAGTATTTATTGAGTCTAGTAACTACCTACTTAATTACAACAAACTCTTTTAAAAATGTATAACATGGGTTTCGTAACTGCTATTTATTGGGTCTATTAAGTACCCATTTAATTACAACAATTTCTTTTGAAAATGTGTAACAGTATTATGTTACCAAGTTTTGAAAACGTACTCTTTACAAATAGGGGTAGAAAATTTTCCTAAACCAATTATCAAGTCTAATCCTACGGCATAATTTAAGGAAACGATAAAATCTAATTGAATTTAAAATTCATCAAATATGAAACTCATCACAGATTCTCTACTGGAAGTCATGGATAAAAATGTCTTATGGAATTACACAATCATTAGCTATTATGTCACACAACACTTAGCTGTAGTACCCTCAAATGTCAAAAGTCATTGCCCCAAAATAGGGGACCAAAATCAAACACATATTGGCCCCCCAATAGAGTTATAATAGAGTAATAATAGAGTAATAGAAAGAGTTTCATGTCTAAGGGCCCCGACAACTTCAAAATAACACGAGCAGTGTAGCAATAATTAGTTCCTAGAATCCATCCTCAACACCGAATGCGAATTCAGCCCTGATCTTGACAATTACACATGCAAGGTTTTGTAATTTTGAAGTGAAAGAAGAGGAAGAGAAGTTTTCAGCATATATTAGTAGGGGGATCTTCTGCAATTTTGGGAGCAACATAGCGTCTTCAACAACATCAACAATACCCATCCTCTTCTCGCTGCTTTAAACTCTGCAAAATCAAAAGGATTTTAATTCAAAAATAAAATCTGAGGGATTTCGAAACCTCCCTTTAAATTGAAACAAAGTAAAAAAAAAAAAAATCACGAACACGAAGATCAAAGACTTTCTTTGCAATCTTGATCTCCTTGTAAGTACTCAAACACAACTTCTCCAAATTGCATGACAACTTGTGCCCATCACTGCCTTAATCTGCATCTGCTTAATGACGCCTTCATCTTCATTTCTCCCGTCCACTTCTTATAAGAGCCACCACTACTCAATGGTGATTGGTGAGTCGAACAACTAAAAAAGATGTCGTTCTTCAATTTATACGGATGCGTGTTTAAAGTTGATTCAAATTGTGATTTCGTTTTAAAAACCGAAAGTCAGTTGTAACTGTTTTGTGATTTATGTTTTTTTCCTTTTCATATTTTCCTTACTTTTGATATTTTAAATTTGGGTTGTGCTATTCAATTCTAATCATGGTTGATGTTGAAATTATAGGCCTAAATGAAAATAAATTAATAAATAAGTTTTTTTTTGATAAAAATAAATTAATAAATAAGTTAAACAAGGTAAAATGACAATTTTGGTAATAACACACATAAAGGATGAACTAAACATGGACCTAAGGATGGTCCTAGGACTAAAAGAGATTAATATGAGATGTAGGCCTTGGATTTAGTCAGCCAAACCCTAGTCTCATAGGTTCACTATATAAACCACATTATGGTTTGTAGCCACTTTGACTTGAAATAAATAACAACTGAGAGAATTAGAGAAGAAAACCCTATAAGACTACTTTAGTCGATTTGTAGTGGAGAGGGACCAACATCAAATCTACAACATTCACTATCATCCACAATTTTATGTTTTTTTTCTTTTTCATATTTTCTTACTTTTGATATTTTAAATTTGGGTTGCGCTATTCAATTCTAATCATGGTTGTTTCAGGGGGAATTCCAACATACAAAGTTAAAGCATCCACTAACATCGGTGGCATTGAAATTTATTTATATATGTGAATTTCCTCTCCAAATATACAACCCAAGTTCAATTTGAGCAAAGTAGACGATGTCCACATCAGACTCACTTGAGTTGAAATTGATCGTTGCAATAAGTTCTCTTTGAAAATCTGACCTCTTAGGCTCTCATAGAAGAAGAGCGCATCGCCAAGTTGAAGTTCATGTCTCCTACAAAAATCCTGTTGGATTCTCAATCCAAATGCATGGCAACAAAGTCTCAAAGAGGTGGTCTAGGAAAGGGATAATGGAGTCACGTTTGAACTGAATAAATGAATTCTCAATGCACGGTGCATGATTAACGTGACGTTTTCAGTGATCAAACTAATATGAACGATTGAACGAGATTACAAACTTTTCTTTCTTAATTAACAAGTTTGATTACTGATTGATCAAATAAGGCCCAAACTTCTCCATCAATTAGTGTTGATTAATTGATATTTTTTTCAAATTTAATTTTAAGCATTTAACTGTAATTGGATATAATCATTTGAGTTTACCAAATTAGATTGGACCTGATTATGGATTGCAACCTTAATCCGTAGATGCAATCCGCAATCTGGTCCAACTAATTTTTATCTACATTGTCATTGGCTTAAACATCTTGAACTATATTGAGGTGATGCTAGCAAAATCTTTTAAGAATTAACATGAATGACTTGAAAAAAAAAATTACGCCAAGGTGAGGTAAAAAAACTGTCTGACATTATTATTATTGGCAAATCTCAAGCTCTTCCCACAAAAAGAAAAAAAAAGAAGAAAACTGATGAAGACCCAACATGTAAAACACTCCACGAAATATATAGCGTATCTCATGCAAAATGGGGCAAATAAAGGTTATCGCCTCCTTCTAATTAATGGGATTTTTTTAGGCTGTCTAATTAATAGAATTCATGAATATTAAAATCACCAATTTGTTTTTGTTTCAAAAGCAACCTGAACATGCCAGAAATTCAATCACATGCTTCGCATATGCCGGTCCACTATAAAAAAACTGTTTTGTGATTTAAACATATTTGTAGGAAAAGGAAACTAACTAAAAGCTGCGGTTTTAGCCGTGCAAATCTCTGGGAGAAAATTGTGATTTTTTCCCACAATTACCATTTGCATAAATGTTCCAACCAATTAGAAAAAAAATATATGGGTATTCTTGGAAAGATACGTGGCAAAATATCCTCACCGTGGAAAGTGGTTTATGAACTTTTATTATAGAATAGATAGATAGATAGATAGATAGATAGATAGATAGCTATGAGGAGGCAGGATAACACTTTGCAAGTTAAAGTGTTAGACAACTATATAAAGATGTTATATTTGTGTAATTATGGTATTTATAGTATTACTATATCCATGTCGTGATTACTTTCCTTATTTATACTTTTTAAAATTCTATAAATAAGAGTATCACATTGTATTCAATTTGCTATGATTAATACAAATTCAATTACATTATGTGCGAGTGAACTTCGTCCTTTGCCGTCTTACAAAAGGCTGCCCAAACGCTAACTCCAGTGCTCGACTGTTATCTGCACCACTCGCGACCATACTCACACCCATTTAATCCTCAAGGACTCTTATGTGAGTATTCGATTTGCAAACTCAAGTTAGTTTCATTGTCACCACCTTGAGTTTGAGAGGGGATGTTAGGTAACTATATAAAGTTGCTATATGTGTCATTATGGTATTTACGGTATTACTATATTCATGTTGTGATTACTTTTTTGATGCCCTTAATTCCTAAATCTAATAAATTAGTCCCAATATCGAGGATAATTTAGTAATATGCATGGTACTTGTGTAGTGAATAATGTGTATATTATATCCTATTTAGTTGACTTAGGTGAAAATATAGGCCTAAATGAAAATAAATTAATAAATAAGTTAAACAAGGTAAAATGACAATTTTGGTAATAACACACATAAAGGATGGACTAAACATGAACCTAAGGATGGTCCTAGAACTAAAAGAGATTAATATGAGATATAGGCCTTGGATTTAGTCAACCAAACCCTAGTCTCATAGGTTCATTATATAAACCACATTATGGTTTGTAGCCACTTTGGCTTGAAATAAACAACAGGGAGAATTAGAGAAGAAAACCCAATAAGACTACTTTAGTGGATTTGTAGTGGAGAGGGACCATTATCAAATCTACAACAACTAGGTAATAATCTTGCCTCTTCTTCTCTAATGTTTCAACACTTTGATTCACTTATTTGGTTTACAAAGAAAAGCATGGTTTTCATGAGATTTTAGGGTAGGAGATGAACCTTGTGTTTTCAATTATGATTTAGGTCATCTCTACACCACTTTCTTTGATTTACAAGTGGATTTGTAGTCAGAATGACGTTTTCCATGATTTGTAGCAAATGGTTGCCAATCCATGCTTTCAATTCATGATTTTGGTTCGGATATTATATTTGATGAACGGGAATGTTTATGTGGTTTTAAATGAAGTATATACTGTTGTTTTGGTCATATTTGGACCCTTGGAGGTCGACGCAAGTCGCTGGGAGTGAGCAATTGGGTTCTGGCTCTGAAAATCCAATCCCACATTTAGTGCCACAACAACGACTCACTTACAGGTGGTATGACATTGGCCACGACGTTGCTGGAGAACTCTTTCGGTCCAACAATTACCAACACTGTGGCCTATAGCGTATGACGTTGGAAGGTGCTGAAACGTAATAATTATGTCAATTTTTTAAGTTCCCAGTGATTTCTCAGAGATTCCCAACGCCTTAGGGCACCTGGGGGTGCTGGGAATCTTTAACAATTTTTATATTTTGAGGGTTTCACTCTAATGATCATAACTTCTTCGTTTTAAATCCGATTTTGACTTCTTTATACTATTGAAAAGTTAAATGAGATTTTTACAATATGGAATGAGCAAACCTTAATTATCTAGTGATTTACTATTTTAAAAAAATTAGATTTGAAGGTTAAAGATCAAAATCAAAGGAATAGCTTATCTCAAACAAACTTGCTAATAACGTACCTACCCTATACTAATGTAGACATTCAAGGAGGTTTGGATAGGAACTTCCTGAACTAGAATTGAAATTGGGAAAGCAAAGCTTGAAGTAAGTGGAATGTGCTCTACTTTGACATCATTGCAAGTAGATATGATAGGATTTACTTAGAAATTGTTGATGCTTTATTTGGAATCCTCCATGATATCTCGTTGATGGATTGCTTATTAATTGATGTCATGTCACCTTTACCTTACTTTAACTTAGAATACGAATGAAACTGATATATAAATGTTCTCAAAGTCATACACCAATGGGCTTATGGACAGTTTGGGTAGACATATAATCGTACTCTAAAGGGTCTATGGGCAGGTTGGGTAGACATAATATCCACCAATGGGCCTACGGGCTTGTTGGATATACATACTTAGTTGCTATTCTTTGATTCTATAGTATTCATGCTTCGTTGCTTATCCTTGTTGAATTATCATATTTGGGCACACGTTTATTTTAGGTAATGGATAAACGAACTATACTTCTTGCTTAAAGGACCTCATTACTTCTTGTACCCCATTTTTTTTAACTTTAAATACCACTATTTTTTTCTAAATTGAAAGAATACCCTCAACCTCACCCTAACACCCCTTAATCCTCATTTTCTCGATTTTAACCATTATATAGGAAAAAAATATGGTACAAAAAGTGGGGGTACAAAGAGTAATGAGGTCCTCTAAACAAAAATTGGGGTTCGTTTAGCTGCTCCCTTATTTTATCTTGCATGTTATAGTATGCTTGTTTATGTTACTTATTCATGCCTGAAATGATAATAGGATTCTTAAATTATTCTCTTCTTGCATGTTAGTTATATACGCATTAAGTATTATTTGGAGTGATTGATGGTAGAGCACATCCTACTTTATTGAGCCCGTTGTTTATTGCTCAACCCACTTCTTTCCTCCAGGTACCTCATCAACTGCTGCTCAGGATAGAGGAAAGAGCAAGGTCGTAGCATAGAAGTTATTTTCTCATTTGTAAGGTTGTTTATTTATATCTATTTGGTTTGAGACATTTTATGTAATAAACATTAGATTTTTTTGATCATCATAAACATTAGATTTTATTATGAGTAGATTTTGTGAAACTCATAGACTAGTTGTTTTATCTCTTGTAAGACTATCTACTTTATTTCTGCACCTTATAGATTTAGAAGGCTTTTATTTTGCACTTTTTATATGCCTTGGTAGTCTATTTATAGATTGTTTTATTGTAGTTCTGCAGGTTAAGGCTTCCTAGATCATTACTCGACTCATTGGGTCATCTTGAGGGGTTTGAGTATGGTTTAGGCCAGGTGACTGGGGCCACCGGGGTTTGGGTCATCACAACTTTATTTATTTATGTATTGTAAAACTCTATAAATAAGAGCATCCCATTGTATTTAATAGTTTGCTCTAATTAATACAAATTTAATTACATTAATGTAAAGTGAACTAAAAAGTAAACTTAATCGACCTATAAAAGTTAAGAAGAGAAACTCAATTATATTTCTTTTTTTTTTGTCAAATATATATTATACATTTCTTTATTATCTTGAATCCAAAACATATATATATACACTTTGGAGTACGTACTGACTCCTTAATAAAAAAAAGGCAAATGATATCATTTGGTCCTTGAACTTTTACATTTTTGTTGATTTGGCCCTTTAACTTTCATTAGTTCAATTTAGTCCCTGAATTTAATTTCATTTCCATCAACTTTTGGTCATTTTGTTAAGTTTGGAAAGTAACAAATAATAACGAAACAGTTCACAATCGATTTTTTGGATTGATGAATTAGTTGTAAGCTGCCTGTAAAAGTGCTTGTGAAGTGCTTTATTCGCAACCATTGTTCTCCAAACTTAACAAAATGACCAAAAATAGGGAAATGAAAGTTAATAGACAAAAAAAATGAACTGATGAAAGTTTGAGATGACCAAAAAGTAGGGAAATGAAAGTTAATAGACAAAAAAAGTGAACTGATGAAAGTTTGAGAACTAAATTCACAAAAGCTTGAAAGTTTTGGGACCAAATAATATGCCATAAAAAAAGATATACTAGTACATGTATGGGGAGAGGCTCCTTTGGTGGCCTGATTAAGAGAGTGTGGGGCAATGGGTGTGTGGGTTCATGGGTGACGTATATAGTACAACAATACAAGTCTAATTGCTGAACTATAGGGGTTATATCTGCAGGGAGGGGCTGAAGCAGGCGTGGGAGCAACATGTCCATTCTCTGATAGTTGAGTCAGACTCCATTACATCTCTAACTCTCTTATCCAAGGAGCAAACTGAACATCATCCAGCAGAGACTATCATTCGGGATTGCCAGGAGTTCCTAACAAGATAGTGGCGAGTTAGATGTCAACACGTGCTCTTGGGAAGGGAATCAATGTGCGGATCAAGCCCATCGTAGGTCTCTTTAGTTCAGTTAGCCACCCCCCGGCATTGAATTCCCAACTGTTGGGGATGCCATGGAAATTACTTGCCCCCGGCCTTGAATTCCCAACTGTTGGGGGAATTACTTTCACAAGATTGTAACATAGCTTACGACGCTGGTGTACGGTGTACCAAAAAACAAAAGAAAGATACACCACATATAACTCAAAAACCTCATCTGCTAATCATTAACATTTGGTCCGTCAATACTAATTTTATATCTCAAACTTAAAGACCCTCTAATTTATAGGGGAAATTTGACAAAATAGTCCAAAAGTCTAACCAATAATGAAAAATAACCTTTTTTTATAACGTGATGAAAAATAGCCCAAAAGTTGTGGTGAAATATCTAAATTACCCTTTAACCAAATTGATACACGCTCAACAAGAAGAAAGAAGAGACGGAGAGGGAAGGAATGTGGGTGGGTGGGTGGATAGGAGGGGCGAACAGGAGGTTTTCTAGGGTGACAATGACTGTGGCGGAGGCAGATAAGTTGGTAGTCGCAGTCATGGCGGCTGTGGACACAGTCGTTCAAGGGCATCATCAAAAGTGAATGATAAATTGTTGATATTGTTAATATTGTCGATATTGTTAATATTGTCAATATTGTTGATATTGTCAATATTGTTGTGTATGTAGGATTATATTGATTGTATATTCAAAATTGTTTGACACATTGATAAAGGTTCAAGGTATTATCATTTTTATGTGTTGGATATTAGTTCAAAGAGCAACTCATCTTTTCTCACACTAGAACAAATTCTACTTTTCATAGAGGTTTTGAACCTCTATGAAAGACTTTTCATAGAGGTTTTTGACCTCTATGAAAAGTGTTATCTTTTAAGGTGTTATCTTATCCTCAAAGCTTACATAGGGGTTTGAAACCTCAATCAAATATTGACTATTTCATAGGGGTTTCAAACCTCTATCAAATTTTGGCTATTTCATAGGGGTTTCAAACCCCTATCAATTGTAGTGATTTCATAGGGGTTTGAAACCTCTATATTATCGTCAAAGGATTTGATAGGGGTTTCAAATCCCTATCAAATGTAATTTAAAAAAAAATAATAATAACTGAAAATGCTTAAAATTAATTTTTATTTCCATTTTCAATTGAAAATATACAAATCTACATTCCACTCGCAATATTATTATTCCATTAAGAAATTCGCAGTGTTCTACAACCAATCAATAAAACGACAAATTGATAGCTACACATTTCATGAAACCAATCAACAAAACTCAGCTTTTCAGCTTTTTCAGAAAAAGCTGATTGAGAAGGGCAAAATAGAGAGATGAAAAGATCGTAGTTTCAGTAGATATGCGAAATGGTTAACTCTCCGATAGTCCAACAAAGAGGGAAAAATAAAGCAACACACTACCAATTAAACATGCAAAAGCAAAACATGAAAAGAACAATTTTCATTATGATGCTAATAACGCTTCAATCTTGGCAATTTGATCATCTTCATTTTTGGAGTTGGACTCCTATTAGCTTCATCAAACATGTCGTGCTTCCACTTCTCTGCGCGGACTGTTGGGGATTCGAAATCCTTGAACAACATGAAAACGACATAAAGCAGATCTAGATTCAGTTTGAGCATCAAAAGATAGGCTTTGAAGTTGCTCAATTAGGGATTCGAAATCCTTGAACTTAAACTTGAAATAGATAATTGTGTCATATAAAGTTTAAAAAATCAAAAATCAAAATGAAGGTTACCTCTGCTCTGAGGAAGGGAACCCATCATACCCATCTTCTCAATCAAGAATTGGACCAGAAATCCACCAAAGTAGACAGAGTATATTAAACTTGGTATCATCAAAAGGGCATAGCCAATTATTGACCTGTAAAATTCAAAATACATATCGAATAAATAACAATTTCTCTACCGGCAGATGCCAAGACAATTAAGAAGGAAAAACATGAGAAAGTGAATAAAGTGAAAAAACCAAATAATTCTTCCCTCCTACACTCTCTACTTTCTTTTTCTTTCTTGTTTTCCTTTATTCCTTTTTTTTTAAAACTTTTTGCCGTGCAAAAAAGCAAGATGAGATGATTTCTCCAAAACCTGGCCAAGAACACGTGATATAAGTCCCATAATGTGAATCAAGCTACACGTAAATTAGAATCATGTAAAGGTGTTGTCTTTCGCTTCGAAAAGCGCCTTTATTAATTGTTTTACTTAATAGTAAAGATTATCATGCCTGGTAGATCCGAAAGTGTGACCCTTATTGTTACTGAGTGCGGTTCCTCATTACTTATTATGTTCCCGTACATATAGTCGAAATCGTAGAAGAAAAAAAGTACTATCCAAAGATCACTAGCTTAGCTTTTTAAAGGAAGAAATGGAGCACCTACAACGAGGTAATAGAGTTGAAGAACATAATATGACACATTGCTCGTACAAGATATTACAAAAATCTCAAATGAATAGTAACTTACTTGGTTGATCGATAACCAAAATGCTTGTTCAATATCCAAAATAATATTCTTGCTGAAATCATGGACGCCGTAGGAAAAATGTCAAGAAACCTCCACTCGAGTCAAGCGAAGAAGGTAAACTCGCCAATACGAGTTTATTCGCATGAATTTAAGGTTCTATAAGCAACAACTCAATGACCACAGAGCGAATTTAAGGTTCTAAACAAAATTTAAAAATGTCCTAATATATATACACATCTACAAAATTCCCATTCAGAAAAGGATGAAAGAAAGCCCTTCATCAGACACAACTGATAACATAGGAACAACATCAATTCAAATGATAACATGAGAGCAAGGAGCCCATGTGCTTACATAATGTAGTAGAAAGAATATAAAATTAAGGATGCGATCAAGGCGAAAGTCACATAATCATACATACCAAAGTAATGAGCGCATACAATCCAAAAGCTCCCCAAAACCTTGCTTCATCAGAAAACACCTGCAACTTGTGCACATGAATGAATTGTCTCACAAGATTAACTAACACTAGTTTTGTAGTTAATTCAGATAGGCTAAAGTACAATGTAGAAAAGACAAAAAGATGAGAAAAAGGTAAATCCAAATAACCATCATTGTAAGAACTTAAAACAATTTTCCCCCAGTAAGTATACAACACGTCATTACAGTTAGGTACTTAGATCGAACATGTATAAATTATAAGAGGACTGAACCAGAAAATCACTCTTAATGTTTTTTAGATGTAAAGAGAGAAAACAACCTATTGCCCATTGGTCATTTCAATTAAAGCAAGCTCACATTTCACATGTTCAAGAGAAGGTTCCAGTCAACTTCTTGCAAGAGTTTTTTCTTAGCACCGCATCCCAGCACAATGGTGCTAGATGGAAAAGGTATATCCTATCACTTTAGCAGGTAGCTTGCCTTCAGTTCATGTCATTAGAGTTTGAAAAGAAAAGGCAGACGTAGCTGCTAGTACGTAGCAATTTACGATACATACGAATGATAGGCTGCTTTGCAACCCAACGACTAAGAACCCCAAAAAACCCAATGATTATTACAAATTTGCACATTCCAGAAACATGGAAAGTAATAGATAAGCCGACATTCAACCGCTAGTTTTCGCTATTGACATCCTAAAAAGAGTATAAGCTTTGAGTTTTTCGTAGTCAATCATACAAAAGAAATAAATAGAAAGTTGCGAGAGTAATTACAAGAGGTAGAAGGTAACGACAACGAAAGTCATAGAATAAATTATCTGATGCAAGCAAAAGAGATAATAATATCTCTAAACTGCAAGAAGATTTGGATTTGTAAAGCATCATTTACAAAATGTAACTTTTTTATTCAAAATCCTTTTCATGACACTACATGGCATCATTGTAAAAAATTGGCAATACCTACAATTCAGTATTATAATGCCTGTAGTCAGTACATTGTCATGCCAGAGAATATTTTATATTGATCAATCTAAGATATTCTAATAAAATTAGCCCCCAACAAAGGTGGTGCAGTGGCATTCATAACTCTCACTAAGGCAGAAGGGTGTGGGTGTGGGATCAATTCTTGGCAGCTACGTTATATTCCCATGGTTTCTTAATCAAAGTAAGAAGGGGCAGAAAAAGATTCGGACACCCATGGTTATTAAAAAAAAAGGTTCACAATAGATAAATTCATAGCCCAACATAAGATAAGAAAACATAGATGAAATTATAATTTCTTAATCTAATGTTGTTCTATTATATATGATTGAGGTTAAGAAGGATATAAATAAAGTTTCGACAATGAAATGAACCACAAGTCGGCAAAAGAAGTTTTTAGTACCTCATTTGATAATGTGATCATGAAGTCTTCATCTCAAGAAGTGAGTCACTTGTGTTCAATCCTCCTCCTTATAAAAATGGTGGTTTCCCTCCAAAGTCTCTGCATATGTGTGGTAGTCAGGTTTGAAGCCTAAACTGAATAGTCGAGCAACCAGGCCCAATTATCCTTGATTATGAAAAAATATTGGAATCACAATGAAAATCAACACGAAGTTTTTAAAAAAGGAAAAACAAAGAAGAAGATGTTTAACAATGGGGAGGAAATGTAAGTGTATTGGGGAGGAAATGCATTTTAGTCAGGTGGATTTATGAATGATGTTTAACAATGGTTGTAACTAACAGTCTTGCAATTTACAACTCATCTCAAATGCATCCATACTACTGTATATCATTCTCACTTTGAACAAGTGGGGTGCACAAAGAAGAATTACAGGAAATGAAAATTGCCCATCACCAAAATGAAACCATCAATTGCATCACATACCATAAACCATGATAAGTAATCAAAGAAAACAGCATGGTCGTCGTGATTTCCACTCTCCTCACTGAAGATAGAAGCTCTTCCATTGGCATTTTGTAGCTCAGAAGAGCTTGAGAAGGCTTTAAGTAAACTAAATAGATTCTCTCCCCGTGCTTGGATGCTCCCTGGTCTAATTTATAATAAAAAAAGAAAGAAAGAAGGACATGATTCAGAGAAAGAAAAAGATGAAACTAATGTTTGAACATAGAATTTATCTAAGCATATGTACCAAAATGCATATGAATGCATACAATAGTCTTTCTACAGTATCATAAGAAGTATGATAAAATTATCCGCCAAGGAGGAAGATAATATCCAATCTGGAATGTTCCCATCATCTTGGCAAATATTCTCATAATCGTATCACCAGGAATAATAGGAAAAACATCCTGCACAGATAATGAATCACTTTCACATATCACAATTTTGCACAAGCAAAAATATCTAGGCATGGCAGAAGAGGAACCAACTATCTATACACACAAAAGATTTATCAAAACGTGGTAAGGAAAAGTGAAAAACAAATTGACATCATTGCCTCACCTAATTGGCAGAAAATTAACTAAAAACAACAGATCCAATAATACACCCATCAATCCATACTGATGAATTTCAATGAAATCTCAAAAACCCACCAAAATCTAACAAAATCTAACAAAACCCAAAACACCCATTAGCCCAAATAGATGAATTTCAAAGAAAACACATGAAAACGGACTTGTGGATGGGTGTCGGTCGCTTTCGTGGTGTTCTTGTTCTGTTCTGTGGTGGTCGCGGATTTGTTGAATGTTGCGTTCGTTGTAGAGGACTGCAAACCCAAATGGGTCTGCTTTGTAGCTGAAAATAAGCTCTGCACTGGCCACCTCCGACATATGGAACATCACATTAGATTTTTAATTGATAGTTGAAAGGAAAGTTGATTTATAGAAATACATTAAAATATGGAACATCACATTAGATTTTTAAAGTATCTAGACTTAAAAGTAGTCTATGTTAATCAATGTAAAAACTAAAACGTTTTAAAAAAAAGAACTTACAGCCAAAATAAGAAAAGGGATTACTTCCATTTTGATTAGGGTGGACTTTACTCCAATGGCACTAAAAAATCCAATGGATCTAAGAACAGCAAGCATGATTAGGAGAACTCCTGAGAAGCCATGGCTATCTATGATAATAGGTTTTAATCCATTGAACAAGGGGCACTATTCCAATAGCTCTTTTTCTCACTGGAATAGATCAATATCTTTCCACCTCAGTGAGATCAAAGTATATACACATTTTCTCAACCTTAGACAAAAGCGATTAGTAGTGATAGTAATTAGGAAAATGCAAACAAGTAGACAAATATTCAAGTACTAGCTCTCGATTCGGTGCCTAACATCAGGGGATTCTCATTATTTAAACTCAAATCTACCTTTCCTATGTCAAAATCAACCCTAGATTTACCTAAACATAGCTTCATTTCAAAGGTTCTGAAAAATCAAAATGAGATTTCACTTTCCTACTTTTCTGAACACTTTGCAACGATTCAACATCATCAATTAATCATCCACTTCATCAAATCCACAAAACCTACATTCAAATGAGCAATTTCACAAAAAATATCCACACAAATAACCGAATTTAGTCAACATACTAGAACCATCAAAATCACACAATGAAGAGACGGTGAGATCGACGAAGCAATGTGAATCGAATTCAAGAAGAAACAACAATGAAGAGAGATCTCGCACTCACTCGAGAGAGAGATCGAGAGACCGAGAGACACAGAGAGAGAGAGATCGAGAGATCGAGAGACCGAGAGACAGAGAGACAGAGAGAGACAGAGAGATACACGAAAATGAAGCGAAGACGAAGACGAAGACGATTTCGATCCTTCGGCGGAGTGAGTGAACCCAATTAAAACCTCTATGAATTAAGTGTTATAGAAACCTTAATCATCTAATACATAGGGGTTACTCAAAAACCTCTATCAATTAAGTGTTATAAAAAGCCTAAATTGTTCTAGTGTCATTATTCACTAAAGGTTGGTATATGATTATTTACAATATAGACGATATAACCAATATTGACAATGGTATTTTGCACACTGATGATATTACCAATACGACAATACGAATAATCACTACCTATTCCAATGTTTTTGTATTTGATTCATTAACATTAACATTGATGGTAGAGTCGACGATGAGCTTGTGTTAGGCTAACCAAAGCTTATAATTAACATTAACTATCACCAAACCTAAAAAAAAATTGACTATTACCTATCAAAATTTTTTTTTAGGATTGTTGTAGAAGAAAATTGTCATTCTTTATTTTTTCATAAGTATTTAAAAAAAATCTCGTTGGAAGAAAGAAAGGATAAACAAATTTAAATTAAATATGTAAATGTTATGTTCGTCAATTTTTGAGGTTAATTGATTTATGGAATGGAGATGTGTGTTTATATAAATCAATTTGATACGAAACGGAAGTTCTTAGAGAAAATATACTATATTGTATATTGTATAATACCGCCAATGTCCTCTATACTGTGGATCCATTGGCTTCTTGAAGAGAGTTACGTGACTATAACATAGAGGATATGATTATTGACAGACTATACAATTGATGGTAGTAGCTTGAAGAGTAGATAATCAAGAAGAGTTAATGGACATGACTCTAGCTTGAAAGGAGATGAGAAGAGTTGATGGGTCATAACTTGAAGAGATGAGAAAAGTTGATGGAATGTACTTTGAAGAGTGTTGTTATTGCTAAATGTTTCTAGATAAGAAGCCCTTGTAGGACGAGTTTTCATAAAAAAATACTGTCAATATAAATAATATTGATAATATTGACAATAACTTCAATAAGTTTGTTGCAACAAATAAAAATTACTCATAAAAATACATCCTGAAAAGACAGATTAATAAGGCATTAATACCAATAAAAACGCATTCTAGCATCCAATGAATTTATACAAAAATTCACATATATAAATTATCTTTCTTATGATTCCTTAAGTAGTAATTACAAGTAGGAAGGTTGGATGCATTTCCTTAAGGCATACATGCAAGTAGGAAGGTAGGATGCACTTCACTAAGGCACACAAAAAACCACTTGTAATAATTACAAGTAGGGAGGTAGGATACATGATGTTTATTCCCCACCAAAACATTTAATCTACAAATAAAATATCTCTACGAACTTGAACAAACAAATCTGGATAAAACCCTGTTGTTCATGTCTTTAAGACTCATTTGTTTTACATTCTTGAATGTCTTATTCTGCAACAAACAAGTTCATCCGATTAGTAGGTCTTTAACTCATAAAAATGGCAATAGCTTGAATATTATTAATATGTTGAACAACATGTGAATATATAATCAATACAACCCTACATCGACAATATCAACAATATTGACATTATCGATAATACATGAAAGTTTATCATTCACTTTAGTAGCAATTGGAACCAAATATATCTGTTTGTGTTCAATGAAAAAAACTAAACATGTTCTTTAAGTACATGAAGAAATCAAGGATCTCTAAGAAGCAACCGCCAAGTCATTGAAGCAAATTAGCTATCCAAGAAGTAGGCACTACTATTCATCTTTGAATACGTCACACCATTCTTCTCCCTCTTCTCTGGTCATAGTCATGCAAGGAAGTAGCTAAGTTGCTAACTACGACCGCAATTAATCACATTTGAACTCACTAACTACCACTTGAAGCTTAGATAACCACTGATTAAGAATAATAACATTATAGATGATATATTTAGAAAAAATGACGCGCGTTGTTACACGTCAAATATAATTTCGATTCTTAGATTGAAAACTACAAAAGACTGTAGTAGTAGTAAGCACGGGGTTAAACCTCAAAGATCGGGTAATTGACTTAGGTTTCAAGGAAAGAAGAGAAAACAAGAGATTTTGTAAAACTTTTGGAAACTTTGAAAAATTTTGAATTAGAGTAATGTAATGGAAGAAAATCTAGGTATTCAACTTCATGGTCTTCGCAATACAACTTGGATTGATTCCATTAATCCTTAGTTATAAAATATATGAGACTAATTTATGATCTAGTGCAGCTATAGACCCGGTGACAAACTCGGTTCCTCGCACTTCCTGATGTTGGCGGCCGTCAAGGTATGACCGTTGACTACTTCCCTAACCAAACATGCAACCTAATTGCTAGTGCTCCAGATTTAACGCGTTGGCCGCATTACCTCGATCTGTGAAGGCACTACACCTAGACAACCAGATCGCTAGTGCTCCTGATTTAGCCTAGATCCCTATGGTACTTAACTGGTTGGCCAATTGTCACAAGTTTGAGTCTACCGCGTGAGGACGGACGTTTCAACTTCAATGACTAAGGGTAGTCAACTTAATATGCCTGCACAACGCTATATATACGATCAAATCTAACCCTATGATTAAAAATAATACCAAAGAGAATAAACTATAGAAAAGAATCAAGAGAATTAAATATAAATAAACCTCA
The DNA here is from genome assembly GCA_039657345.1 of Stephania japonica. Lineage (NCBI taxonomy): Eukaryota > Viridiplantae > Streptophyta > Magnoliopsida > Ranunculales > Menispermaceae > Stephania > Stephania japonica. The sequence goes on along the minus strand of CM077561.1, from coordinate 34,998,528 downwards.
TAATAGAATCCCAAGTCGCAAAGCTTGATCGATCCACCTTCAACCTAGAGGAAGGAGATTAACTAGACATAATTAAACCAAAAATCTAGTTTCTAATGTAAAATGAAATTAAAACAAGAGTTCTTTTCGAATTAGAGTCTATTGGTATTTATAAGAACACCCCAAAAATCCCGAAAAGTAAGTAAAATCTTGAAATTTCGAGTCTTCAGGGTGGCGGCGATGTCTTGTTCACGGCGTCCTCACGGTGTGAAAAATTTATCTGTCTTGCAACATGATTTTGAACCATTTAGAGGCCAAATCTGAAAAGGCTTGTAAGACATGAAAATGTTAATCTTAGAGTCTAACTTCTAAAAAAGTAAATGGAAAGTCATTTGGATTTAAGATGAGAAATTTATTGCTTTTATACTGAAGAGGGGTCATTAAGAAACTTGACCAAACTTTTTTAACTGTGTGTCACTCTTTTGAGTTACTTTAAATCCATATCTTATAAAATTGTTTGTCTCAAAGTCTTCTTTCCAACAAGACTAATGGCGAGTCGTTCTGACGTCGGATGTGAAAGTTATGGCTTATGAACTGAACGTCACTCAATTAAGTTCATAACACGCCTTTTGCTCCAAAAATGTCCGACTCATGTAAAATCTCTGAAACACATAAAACAAACATTTGTCACTATAAAAAAAGATAAATATAGTCCATTAACTCCTAATATCCTATACTAAATCATATCTAAATGAACACTCATCAAAAAATAATTAAGCATTAGTGTATTACATGTTTAAAATGTATTATTTTTCAACTTCAATCCTTTTTTTTAAATCTTGGTGTATTACATATTTAAAATGTTTTTTTATTAAGAAAGAAACTTGAGATTTATACAACTACAAGAGCCCTTTCAACTTCCTAGTCGACCTCAACCCCCGGGGTATTCATGTACAATTCGATAGCATATATACATGATACCAGTCTCAATAAAGATATACTTTTTTAATCACCTACTATAACGTCTCGAAAATCTTGGGAAAAAGGAAATAACAAATATATCACAATATGACATTGGATAGGGAAAGTGTTTTACACAACCCATACACACACCAATTGAGACTTGTTATGGATTTATATCAAAAATGAGTGGTTTAGGTCCCTTTTACAAGTCCATATTTATTTAATACCAATATCTATACTTATAATCTTATTTATTCATTCTTAAACCTACAATAATGTACATTAGTACTAATGTTCACATTCATTAGTACATTACTTAATCATGTAAAACTATGCTTTTCACTATTCCAAGCATAGTTTTGATCTTTCCTCCTCTCACTATATGTAATACATTTTTTTAGCATTAAGAAAGAAATCACTTGAGATTTATACAACTACAAACAACAAAAGCCCTTTGGTTGCTCACAAACAACATCTCGTTAGAGAAGATAAAACAAGAAGAGAGAAGAGAAGGAAGAGAGAGGAGGAAAAGATTGTTGTCAATACAAGTATATAAATGATGTAATGTGTGTTCGTGGCGATCAATAGTAATAGACTTTTTTGTTAGGTAGTGAAAACTTCTATATGTAGGTAAACTTGAAAAGTAGATTAGTGTTTTTCATTTGGCGATATATACATACATACATATATATATACTAATATACTAATACATGTTCACATTGTAACGTTTTTTTTTGATGCTTCCAGAGAAAAGTCCACATTGTAATGAGATTCCCTCTATACCAAAGAGAAGATAATTCTCAACTTTAAGATTGGTACTACTTCTTTTTATAACTTTGCCAATTACCAAGACTCCATTTGTCATAATTGTTAAAGAAAAAAAACTAGTTACTCAAAGTAAATATAATTTTTAACCATTGAAACAACATAACATTCAAAATTGTCAATTGTCTATAAAGTTACTTTGTTGTCGACCGTCCTTATGATGTCATCTCATACATAGTCAATATTGTTTATTTAGAGGCAATGCTCAAGAAATGTCACTTAGTGCAAGCATTAAAATCTAAGAAAACTAATTAGGAAAAATCCAAAGAAAAACAAAAACAATAAGAAATCTAAAGAGTGTGTTTGCGTTTGAAACTAAATAGTACTTGTCAAAGTTTGATGGAAACCAAATACGTCTTGTGTAGATCCTCAAACATGGTGCCAAAGAAATCATCTCCAATGCTAATGAGGGCATTTATAAACAATTAATTATAGCATTAATTGTTCACAGACAATATATAGCCTAGAAGTAGTTCTAAACCCTAGTTTTTTTTTAGGAACTAAACCCTAATTTTTAGATTGGAAAAGAAAACCTATAGTTATTGATTGAACAAGATAATCGATACCAAATAAAAGTCTGAGAAATTACAGATGCTTTGAATCTGTGTTGGCAGTTTTCTTCTCCTACTTCTCTCCAGCCTTCATGCTCATGTCAATCATCTTCATTGTTCTCCATTTTCAACTTCTTTTTGTTTAGTTCTTTTTTGGTCTCCTCCTCGATTCTGTGAAATATTGGATTACCATTCTAGGGGCACTTAAGACATTTTCCAAGTAGGTTTGGGTTAAAAAAACTTATCCAAAAAAATTGGGCTACTTTCATTATAGGTAGCTCTTTTGTGTTATTTTGTCAAAATTTCTCGATAATTTATTTTGCAATAATATTTCTTATCAAACACCTTGAAAAGTATGGATGGATAGATATTGTCAATATTGACAATATTGACAATATTGATTATACTAACAATATTGACTATATTAACAATATATTGTGTCAATAGTGATCAAAGAAACATGAAACCCGTGTAAATCAACATGTCATTTTTCCTTTTTGGTTTACATTAACATATTGATTTGTGTTAAATGAAAGTTTTTAATTGCAAGTGATAATAATTACTATTTCTTCTACATTGCCCATATCAACTATATTGTCAATAAATATTGTCATGAGCTTATGAACTACTTCAATCAATCAATCAAATTTTGAATGAAATAAAACTAAATGGTAACTACTTTTATGTCCATATTGTCTATATCTTACTTATTGACAATATGCATTGATATGGCATACAAAGATTGACAATATGCATTGGAAATGACATACAAAGATAAAGAAAGCTAGTTTCCACCCAAAAAAGTAAATAAATAAAATTTGTTAGATGTGTCATTGTTGAATAACCCACGTAATACTTGTGTATATCTACTTTGTCAAGAACTTTTGTATATATGTGAGAAGCTCTAAGGCATGTGACAACATTCAAATGCTTATATATATGCATGTGGGTGGTCAAAAAAAAAGTTTTTAGGTTGGAGTTTAAATGATATGTTGAGAAGCTAGAAGTCCCTAATAATAATATTTAATCTAGGCTGGTCTATCCTTTTTGGAGTTAATGCAAGCATGAGAAAATTTTTGTTGATATGATGTTGATCGTTTTGGCGTTAAGACAGACACAACAAGACTTTTAGGTGGTTTTTGCTTAAAAAATCTCTAATTTTTGTAAATATCATTCATATAGAGAACCTATCAAATTGGAATACATGCATTTGTAAGGAGTCAACAAAAAATCGTAAACTCTAGAATCACAACTCATTTAATTGAAACCAACAAACAATATAAAACAAGAATCAACACCAAGAAATCAAACAAAAACTGATCAAGAAGTCTCAACTCCTTCCATTATAAATTAAATCAAAGCTAAAGTGAAAAGCAAACCTCCGTTTCTCCTCCTCACACCCAAACTCAAACAACAACTTCTCAAGCAAAATCCAAACACGAATAAGACTTCTCACCACCCAAATGCCCTAGGCACCATCTTCATCTTTGTTGAGTCGAAATCACTTGTACATGAAGTGTTCAAAATGACTAGTGTAACACGGAGAGGGAGGGAAAAGAAGACCTTCAAGAGTGCAGAGAGAGAGGATGAAGAGGAGTGAGTGTAGAGACGTATATATGTAGAGTGTAGGCAAGGAGAAGAGAGAGTTGAGAGAAAGCTTGATCGTGGTGGAGAAGATGAATAGTGGAGCCAAAAACCCTCCCCTTCTCTTCCGTATCAGTAGGATGTGTTTTGAAAACTTGAAGGGTAGAAAAACTTTTCACCCCTATATTTGGGCTAAAAAACAAATATGAAAAACATGGGTTATTTTTCATTATTAGGGGTTCGTTTGAGGCTATTTTGTCAAATTTTCTAATTAATAGCGGTGAACAGGGCCGACCTTGACATTTTTGGGGCCTACGACAATGTAAGAAATTAGAGCCTTTTATATTCAACTTGTTTTCTATAAAAAATGTTTAGCTTAATCATATTTTTTTTACGCTGACTTCCTTGCCAAGGAGCTTTATTTACTGGGATAGACTTCAATTTCTTTAATAGTAGTTCTCAATGTATAGCTCTATTTCTAATGCAAGATGCCATGAATAAGGCGGCTATGTAACCCTGGCCTTTAGGCCTTGTTTCCACAAAAAAAATCTTTTTGATATGCTTATGCTATTATTATATTTATATAATTTTATAAACTGTATATTTTTTTTTCGTATATAAAGTGTGTGTGTGTGTTATGTTAAAGCATATATCTTTAGTGAGATGGATGAGATATCACTTGCTAAAAGATAAGGTTTAAAGATGTCGCAGGTTCGACAGTTGTTGATGTAAAAAAAAGAGTCGCGCTATGTGCACCTTGGTATCTTCTCAGGGCACCCCAGGACTTTTACCAAAATGCCCCTAGTTTGTGAACAACGCACCCCACTACCCAAGACACATGTTAAAGTAGTCTCGGTCGTGTCTTGCCAAGCCCGTAGTACAGTGTTGGTCTATACCAATTGACATCCAAATAAGGTAGTCAAACACCCAACTCAATGTTTGACCACCGAAACTATACAAGTAGTTTCGTTGGCCTTGTGCTGAGACGTGTGTATGCATCGGTTGACACTAACCGACACAACAACTTATGTCTTGGTCTTGTGTGTGTCCGAGACCATATGTTTAGTCATTTCCCTCCGAGACCTGAAATGTAATGTCGGTTAATATAGTATCGTGCTATGGACACCTACCAATTACTCAGGGCACCCCGATAGGCACCCCACCAATTACTCTAGGCACCCCAGGGCAAATGTGTCATTTTCTTTGAGAACCAACATAAATATAAAAAGCCAGGGATGCCCTGAAAGGATACCGGGGTGCACATAGCGCGACTCAAGAAAACTAAATTAAATAAAGTGTGTGTGTGTGTGTTTTTTTTTTTTTTTAAATTAAATTAAATGTATATAAATTTATAGTTTTGAAGATAATATGATCATGAATACGATCATATAAATGTTATTATTTTTTGTAATCAGTTAAATAGTTTATATATAATTCTTATCTTTTTTTTAGGGTAATCATTAATGATTTATAATCAAAATTTCAATTAGTTTTTTGATAAAAAATGTTAGTTTTGTTAATTTATTATAATTGCCCAAAAGAATGGTATTGTTGAGTTTATGAAAGAGAGAGGAGAGAGTGGAGGAGAGAGTGAAGTACATGGCGAGATTCATCTAAGTGGGGCCCCTTACACAACAACATAATAAGACCACGTACATAAAGCCATGAATTTAGAAAAACCCATAAATACATAGTCGAAAGAAAAACCCACAAATACATATAGATTAGCAATATTTGGGGGCCTTTCTGGGGTGAGGGGCCTAGGGCTGTCGCCTGCCCCGCCCTCCCCCAGAACCAGGCTGGCTGGTGAAGTTATAGTCAATTTTCTTAGAAAAAAAATAACCCCAAGCATATTTAAAAGTTAATTAGTCGCTAACCCAATTTTTTTTTTAGTTTATAAACAAGTTTTTATAGTTTTGATTATCAGTTTTGTTTCTCTAACATCTTTTAATTATTGTTTTCTTAGAACTTTTGAATTATTGTTAAATGTGATGCATTAATAACTTTTAGTTTTTTTACTTATTTTTATTTTTTTATATCAACTTTTAGTGTTTTATTCGGGGGCACTTGTAATCATTTTTAAATTACTTTAATTAATTTAATTTTTAAAAATTGACACTGTCATCGTTAATATGTATTTTCCAGATTTGTTCGACGATAATTACTCTATTTTTTCTAATAAAATATTAATCATTGTCAAGACACTACTTAGAAAAATTCAATATTAACTATCAAACTTTGAATTACTAAAATACTATTTTACACTTTTATCAAACGTGCCCTTTAAATTCTGAGTTACTATAAGAAGTAGGGGTGTGCACGGTAAAACCGCTCAAACTGCCCAAACCACCAAATCCATGATGGTATAGTTTGGTTTTTGAATTCGCGATTTGTGGTTGGTTCAGAAAACTTGAAAATCGCGGAATCACGGTTTAGTAGTGGTTTTTTTTGAAAAAATCGAGGTTAACCAATCCGCGGTTACCTTTATTTATTCTTTTACTATCATCTAATCCTATTACATTTTAAAACATTATTTAGGCGCTAATTAGCAAAATGCGTTGAGTTATTAACTTAGTAAGTAAATCTTATATGAACTTTTAGTTCTTATTAAACTCTTATATTGTTCATAACTTTATATTTCTAATTGTTGTTATATTGTAGGAACAAAGAATAAATTGGAACTTGGAAGAATGGAGTTGAAGGCTTTTCATGTTGAATCTATTTGCTTTTGTTGTTTTAACTTTTGAAATGAACTTGGATTCATAACTTTGTTGTATTTCAATGTGTTTTTGGTGGATAATTGTGTATGGACATATATTTTGTTGTATGTTTTGTTGATGGACATGTATTTTGTTGTTTGTTTTGTTGATGGACATGTATGGAATCCATGTAGTTTTTTGTTTTTTGTTTTATTTTGAAAATGTTGCAGGAAAATCGTGACCAAACTATGCAAACTGCGGTCAATTTGGTCGCAGTTTAGAGGGAACGTGGTTTGGTGGTGGTTTGCAAATTGGCCAAATCGTGAACCCTCAGTTTGGTCACGATTTGATGGTTTGCACCACAAATCGTAGTTTGACCACCAAATCACGATTTGACCACCCCTAATAAGAAGAAGCTGATAGAGTAAAATCTTGTTAGTTAGTTAGTTAGTTGGAATGACTATGAGAATGTCTTTTTGAAAGTAGCATGCGGAGGCCTCGCGATGTCCAACCTTTTAAAGTTGTCTTGTCTAGATTCAATTCTCGTTCTTTTAGCTTGACTAATCTCATAGAAATTATTCTGGTGTTCAAATTCTATAATTCTAGCTAAAGAATGTACTCAAGAGATTATATATGACTCACTATTCAATAATTTATGAACTCTGTTACTATTAGAGTTATGAGATTCATTTTGTTGTCCATGCTACATCCCTTCTTTTTTACTAAACAATATTTAGTTAACTTAATTATTTATTTTTTACTGGGAAAAAATAACTATTTATCTTGAAAATATTAATCTAAATTAATTTTAAATTTTTAGACACTACATAGATTAACTTCTTAATGACTTTTTTTTTCTAAAATCTTAGTGATTATTTAAATCTTGTGTCTCGAAAGTAACCAAAGCATCTCTGATGAGATGGTAGATACATCACTTGACAAAAACATCGTTTGGAGAGGTTGTGAGTTCGACTCATACTTACATAAAAAAAAGTCACGAAAGTAGAAACTCTCTCCTCTTATTTTCTTCGTTTGTTATTATTATGTTGTTTTGGAATGAAAACATATAATTACGTGCGTGAAACTCATCCAGTTGATTGGGTTAACAATAATAAATTAACATTTGACAAAAAAAAAGTTAACAATAAACACTATTAATAAAATGTAAGAAATGATTTCATCAAAAAAATGTAAGAAAGGAAGAATAGGCATTGCCTCCGTCGCTTGGGCCTTTATGTGTTGCATATGTACGGAGAATAGAAATGACACGTGGCGGGAGGGGAAGAGAGAGGACAGGTAAGAAAGAGAGGGTTGTGTGCTCACCCGCGAAATAGGGGAGGTTTAAAACTTAGAGAGAGAAATTTGAACCAGAACCAGAACTAGAAGAAGAGAGAGAGAGAGATAGATAGGGAGGGGTTTGTCCGCTCTGGTGTCTCCATTAATTCCTCTCTCTCTCTCTCCCCCCTCTATTTCGTTTTGCAGATTTATATTGACATATTTATAGGGGCTTCATAAAAGAGGTGTGTTTGCATTTTGGGTGCAAGGAGAGGAGGGGAAAAACACCCACCTCGCCTCCCCACCCACCTCCATTTCCATTCAGGTCTTCCCCCCTCTCTCAAATTGTTCATTAAAATCTGCTATGTTTTTCTTCTTTTCCTGTGAAGAATTACAATGTTTGTTCACATGTTGATGCTTTTGTTTGTTTGTTTGGTTTGTTGAATTCAATTCAGATGGAGAATTTATTTATTTTGTTTGTTTTTCTCTATGATTCGCTTTTGATGTTTTCTTCTCTCTTTTGTCTTGTAATTGGTTGTTTTTGTGTTTTTATGTAATAAAAGGTGGTCCTTTTCAGGATTTGTGTATGTCCTTATTTTGCTACAACATTTAATTTGAAATCATTGCCTATCTATCCCTTTTTTTGCTTGTTATTTCTACAAATAAAAAAAAAAAACAATTCACTTTCATTTCCTACATTTTTTGCAACATTAAACATACCCTTTTTGTCTTTCTATTTCTTTGAGTTTCCTTGCGTATATATCCAAGTGATCAGAATTGAATTCTCTTTCAAGGTGATGCAGCGTTAAAATCCTTAGTGTTCAGTCTGTTTCCCTTAGTCATTATTAAAAGAAATTTAAAGTTGCTAGATTTTTGTGTGCTAAATCTAATGTTATTATTGTTATTCATTTCGAGTGTGAATGCATTTCATGAATATTAATGGTAGGCAGGGTGATCAAGTGATGTTAACAATAATAGCTAAAGCAGGAACATTATCCTTGGATGAAAAATACAATTTTGTCCTACAAAAAAAAATACAATTTTGTATGTGCTTGTTCAACATATTTGAGGATATGGAATCAATAATAATGGATCAAAGAAAATGAAATGAGAAACAAACTTGAGGTGGATTTGAATATAGAATTTTAATTTGCCTATTCTTAATTTTAATTTTAATTTTGATCTTAGTTTGGATTGATCTGATTCCTTATTTTGCCTACTCTTGAATTTTGAGTTTTTCGGTATTATTATTACAAGGATAATTATTCGTTGGTTCTTGAATTCTATGTAGATTGGTAGCTAATTCATGGAATACCCATGCTTTGAGAAAGTAAAAAAACACCCACACACACATATATAAAATTTTTTTTTCATGTACTGTGATCTTTTGAACATTATCAACGGGTTTTCTTTTCCCTCATTAGTCACTTAAACTCATTAGAACTCATATATTGTTCTTTTCACTTTGTGGTATGTATTTTTGTATAGTCAAGATTGTAATATGATGATATTTTCTTATACATCATGGATATGTTGAGAAAATAATTGACATGTTCTTTGCTTATACGACGCTCGAATGTTTACCTATTCTATTTGTTAGATTAGCATCTCATTTGACTATTTTGTTGCTACTGGGATTTGTAAATGAAGTTCATGATTATGGGTGGCTGTGTATCTACAACAAGTGGAAACGGGAGAGTTAAGTCCCAGAGGAAACACCCTCGTAGTTCAAGTAAATATCGTGGGAAGATTCCTAAGCCTCTACCAGGGACACCTAAGAAACGAATTAGCGATGTCGAAAAAGTAACTGATTTTGCTGTTAGTGAGTTTGTCCGTGTAGATTATGAGAATGGTGCAACAACCACCTGTACAAGATCTGAGGTTGCCAATTCAACATTTCATCTCACCCAACTGCAATGGCACCACAGCCAAATTGATGCTAATGGTAATTGAGCTTTCTCTTAGAATTATATGTCTAAATTATTTTAATGGTTGAAAATATTATAAATCCTGACTATTAGAGGGAAACTGCATCATGCATTAGGATTAACTGATTATCTTATGGGGTTTCAACCAATAACTTGCACTTTTGTCTCTTACATTAGATGCTTGCCAAAATATAGAAAATAAATAATTAAAAAAGATTACTGATTGCCTGTAAGTCATATGCATGTTTGATGGTTATGGCCATCTAACAAAATTAATTTTCTGTTTATAACAATTCTCTTCCGGTCACAGATAGTGAATTTACTTCTTTCTTTCATATAAAAGGCAAGAAAAAACAAGTGAATTTTTCATAGCCTGATCCTTACTTATATTTTATCTAATGCCAGATAAAATCCATTCTGTGCTTTAGTAGTACACTTTTGAATTTTAGATGCCATTGCTAAATTTATATATTATCTGTACTTTGTATTGTTGTAAATTCATTAGTTGAGTTAGTTTTCTCTAACAAAATATCCATTATCTTTTCCTGGAGGAAACTAGAAGAAGTTAGAAAAGAATATGTCATGAATGACAAATATTACCTTAAAAATGACTAATCCTATTTCTCAAAAAAAAAAAATAGAAAAATAAAAAAATATAAAGGAAGACTAGCCTTGGAGTAGTCTTCCATTTCCATTCACTCTCTATATAGAGCATAATTTTGTATATTTGTTGACTTGAATTAGCTTCAACAAAACAAATGGTTCTACATGAGTTTTACATGCGTTATTTTTTAATGAAAAAATATGTTCTTCATTTTCAAAGAGATTTCAATACTATTTTCTCAGAAATTTTGTTTGCATTTTTATTGTAAAAAAATTATTTCATAGCTTTTCCTAACATGTGGCAAGAAGCCTATCATACATACTATTTTTAGAATTTTTTAATTTGTTTCTTCATTTCTATGCGGTACTATGTCAAGAGGAAGCGTGGTTTGACTCAACTAGTATTTTGGACTCTGATGATGAGGACTTTCTCAGCATTCATGGGGGTAATGCTCAAGTATCAATCAGAGTAAAAAATCCAATTTAAAATACTAATTATGAATATAAACACTTGCATGGAATGACTTCATGTTCATCATTGAATATTTTTGTATGGACATGAGGGTTGGGAATGCTATGAAATCCAAGCTAGAAAAAAGATAGTTGATATTTGTGAATAAATAATTTCTTTACATTATTGTTGGAGGGAGTGGATGAATCACATCTAATTGAAATTTACGCTTCATAGATTACATTTATAATCTATTCAATAACTTACCTAAGAAAATGAATACCAATTGAGTAATTTCAATTCCGCAAGGTTATTTTAACTAGTTTATCATTTATGTTTTGCATCCTTTTGATTTTCAGGGTAGTTTCTCTACTAGCATGTGAGAGAACAAAAATATCACATAATTATGATTGGCCGATTGATTTAATTTTCACCTGTTTGGTTATCGTCATGGTTTCAATAAAAAATCGAAATGCAAAAGCTATTGTCTTAAATACTTGTTGTCATCCTGCATATCTATTTTAGTATTTTCTTGTATTCATGATGTCTTGAAAAGGTGCCTTTCTCTTGTGATTATTTTGATGCTTTGGTTATAGTAAAAATCTGTCTTTTTTGCAGATTGTTTTCCTTCCATAGGCAATGTCATTGGGAATGGATCAAGCACCCAAATGCTTCAATGTGAGAATGCTTCACTTTTTCTAGATACTAGATGCCAGTATGGGGAATATTATGAAAGCACTCCTAAATCATTTGCTCTAGAACGTTATTTAAAAATAGATAGTGGCAACGTTGATACATTTTGCAAAGAAGAGTACAAAACAAGTATTGTGAAGACAAAGATAACTCTACAGGATTCTCTTGGAAGTTTTAATTGTCGAAAAGATAATAGAACTCAAGAAAAGATTCAAGATAATAATTTGAAGTCTCTCTTGCCTCACTTACTTCCAACTGTCAGCTTTAATGACAAGAATCTTGCTCCAACAAGCCCAGTCTTGACTACTCAAATGACAACTGCAGCAGTTCTTAGGCTCTCGTTTAAGAGAAAATCATGTGATGGAGAAGAAACTGCAGAAATATGCAAGGTTTCAGGTTTGTTGTGTTTTCATTCCCCTGTATGATATAATCAACCCCAACTAATTTGGTATTGATCGAGGCTTTGTTTTTGTTGTTGATGTGTGATATATTTTGATTGACACTTACAGTGAATTTATTCGCTCCATGTTTTTTATGTCTAGTGTGCAAGCTTTTAAAACTACTTGATCAGTTTCATTATTTGTACTACAATGGTCAAAAGGCTTAGAGGCATACTTTTAAAACTCTCCAACTATGTACTCAAGGACCTAAATAACTAAAACAATAAAATTTTGCCATCTTTTTGTGATAACAAATACATATGAAAGCTAGGATTTTGGTATCTATGCAGTGTTATGAATTTTGGCTTTATCTTAGTTGATCGATCTTAATGACTTGGTTTAATTTGTTATATTAAATAAATATATTCTAGTCTCATTTGTTAATATTAGGATTCTGGCCAGTTTCAGGTGCTTCAAAGAGATTCTTATATCATCCTAGAGCTGGATTACTTATTCCATGTTCAATAGGAGACAATCCAACTTCAGGATGTTGGACTTCAATTCCACCTTCAGCATTCAAACTCCGTGGGCCAAATTATTTCAGGCATGCTCTATTTTATATATGAATGGAATTTGATCTCGCATTAAGTGGTAGTAATAATAATTTTAGCTTATGACATATGAATTCATGATATGTTATAACCAATTAGCAGTAAATTGTTAATTATGCAGAGATAAGAAGAAGTCCCCGGCTCCAACATGTAGTCCTTATACCCCAATTGGTATAGATTTATTCGCATGCCCCAGAAAGATCCATCATATTGCTCAACACCTTGAACTTCCACCTGTTAAAGCAAACCAAAAATTGCCACCCTTACTCATTGTCAACATTCAGGTATCTCTCTACATCATTGTTTTGTTCTCGCATTTTAGGCAAAACAAAGATGATTTTCCATTGTTCGAGGGACAACATTGTATGTGTAAGAAAATATGTTGATTATCAAGATTATGTCTTACTTCTACGCACGTAAGATAATTAAAAGATATATTATGTTCCTTATCAAAATGTTTTTCATGTTATTGTGATGTCCTCAAATATTAAGAATTTCAGGGAACCTTCACTACCTAGAGAACCACCCAGGGACTAGGATATAACTGAAGGCGTAATCCCTAGGTTATGGCTTGGTCAACATCACCAAATCAGGATGAATTAAAAAGAAAGTAAAATGACGTTGGATTTTCTTATTATGCTCTTTTATGTGTTGTAGCTACCTACTTATCCTGCTACAATGTTCCTCGGCGATAATGATGGGGAAGGGATGAGTCTTGTATTATACTTCAAACTTTCTGAGACATTTGAAAAAGATGTTAGTCCTTGTTTTCAAGCTAGCATCCAGGTACTATTACTACTTCTACCATTGTTATTGCAATTGTTGTTGTTGTTGTTGTTTTATTATTATTTTGTTGGATTGAAATATTTCTTCAATAGTATGAAGTGCTTCTATTATTTAGTAAAAAACCAGAAGCAAATACTTTGAATATGTGATCATTGACCGGTTGTAAATATTCATCACTAGTTATTGCTATTTTCTTTATTTTCCTTTTATGACATTTGTCTGATTAAAATTTGCAAAGAGAGCCTTTTTTTAAATAGGAAATTTCGTACTCGTCCTAAATTTTCTATATCTTCTTATCTTTTCATAGTTCCTGTATTGTTTTATCGATCGCGAAAAATGTCGATACATCATTTCTCTCCTTACACTGTCTTTTACGGTACCTTCTCTAAGATGGCTTGCACATTTTGATTTGCCATTGGTATTAATATTCCGCGAGTGGTTTAAATACTTGTAGAATGCATGAGAAAAAATTTGACTAGTTTGGTATTGAAATTGGTGCTCTTTTTTGGTAAATATTGGTGCTTTTGTAAATATATTTAATTTTCAGCATATAACAATTTGCACAAATTGTCATTTTTCATTTGTTTTGCTAGTTTTTTAGCATAATTCTGCTCAGAATCTGGTTAAACCAAAACCTATCTATGTTGTAAAAACCTATTGATAAACCCCACCTATTTTTTGTAAAAAGTTAATATGCTCATCCTAACAAAATAATGCAATCTTCCTACATTACCTCGACGCTTGGTTTTGGCAATGACCTTTCAAAATAAACGACGACTCAGAAGATCACAAAGGAAATGCCACAGTGAAAGGGGCGAGATGGTAGTGGTAGCGACATACCAAACGTAGATGCAACAAAAGTGAAAACGATGAGCTTTAGAAACAGATTATTAGTGTTAGGCTTGCATGAAGGAGACATTAGGGGTGGGTAATTACAATATAAATAGGGTTTTGTTTAACAAAACTCTTTTGTTCATCATAGATTTTAATTTTACTTGGCTTGGTTTCGTAGAAATTGGAGCTACAAGTTAATAGTTTGGTGTTATAGAACAATCTTATTGATTAAATTTCTAATTCACTCTTTCATATTGGTCCTAAAGAATAACTTTTATTTTAGAAATTGGTTGAGGATGAAATGGAAAAAGTGAAAGGGTTTGCAACAGAATCCAATGTTCCATTTAGAGAAAGACTAAAAATCTTGGGTGGACTTGTTAATCCTGAGGATCTTCATCTAGGCTCTACAGAGAGGAAGCTCCTAAATGCTTACAATGAAAAGCCAGTGCTTTCGCGCCCTCAACACAATTTTTACAAGGTAAAATATTTTCTTCCTTTGGGCCTTATGTTTATGCATTAAAATAACTGAATCAAACTTTTTTACCAACTACTTTTGAGGTTAGTAATAGCCATTTGTCAAATTAAACCTTATGAAGGTTCTCATCTGGTAAATTATATTGACTATTTACTTGAGACACAAAATAATAATGGGGAGTTCTTTGGCGGTAAAAATTGTACTGTGACTTACCTCCATTGAGATATTTTCTTTTCTGGAAAGAAGAATTTTAGAATAGTCCTAATAATTAATTATCATGTATTCATGATCTATCTTTAAAGATATTGCTAGTTTGGTTCACCAAACAATGAATTTAGTTAGTGCAATCATTAAATGCCAATTGATTTTTATTTTTGCATATGATGACCTACCATATCAAATACAACATCGTATTTATGATTATAGCTAATAGATCAACTATACCTTGCTAGAAAACAAAACCTGACTATATGAGTCAGATCCATGTTATCTTGGCCATTCTCAATGTCAAGTGGAAGAATCATGTTTCTTTGGTTAACCAATCTAAGTTTCCTCCATTAACGTCGAAATGTTTAGAGAAAGTATAAGAACCATGAAATCGCATGGCCAGCGTATGAATACTGTATGTCAACATTCAAGCTATCATGTTTAGTATTGAAGACTGCAGTAAAATCTGGCTAGTTATGTTGTGGGGATTTTCTTTATTTGAGGGAAAGTACTTGATCTGCCACTAATGAATTGGTTTTTGCTGGGTTTTTAGTAAAGTATCTAAAAACCTTGCAAAAGGATTTTTATATTGATACCATTCTATTTCTCGTGAAGGGTTTCAATTACTTTGAGATCGACCTCGACATACATCGATTCAGCTACATATCAAGGAAAGGACTTGAAGCATTCCGTGAACGTCTGAAAGATGGAATACTTGATTTGGGGTTGACCATCCAGGTACACTAAGAATCAAATCTAATAGGAAACTACTTGTATTAAATAAATTGAACATAAACATTAAATTCTACAAACTGAAAAGCTAGTGCTAGTGGCTCATTACTCATGAAGGATGCCTTTATACATAAAATGAGTTTTTCAGTATAGAAGTTAATGCAAACTGATACTTTGCAGGCACAAAAACAGGAAGAATTGCCAGAGGAAGTCCTTTGCTGTGTTAGATTGAACAAGATTGATTTTGTAAATCATGGTCAAATACCTACAATCGTAACCAGTAATGAAGACTAACTCGGATTAGGAAAATCTTAATGTTCTGGCATTCGCAACCAACCAATCGTCTATCGTAATACTAATTGGAAATATTAGGAGACATACTTTGATTCAACCTCGAATGAAAAAGAGAAAGAGAGAAGATTCAAGAAAGAGAGACACACATTTGTGAATTGAGAGATTACTTGTTTATCTATTCACGATTTGGTAATCTTTTTCTTATTTTGAAAACGATTTGGTCATCTTTTTCAATAATTTGTGTGATGTATATTATTTAGCAACTTGTACAATATGTCCATTTCATTTAATCCATCCATAGAATATCCTAAACTTGGTTCACCCAGTTTTCATTGATCTCAGTATGGCCTTTTGGAGTTTTAGAAAATGATGTACAAATTAATCTTTATCGTACTTGTATGTATAGAATCATGCATATAATTTGCATGTATTGTAAATAAGAAAAAAATCATGGAAAAATTTACCTATATTACGAGAGCAACATGTGCAAGAAAAAAAAATGCTACCTTCATTTTTAAATGTTTGTCACATTTTTACTTCAAATATATATTACACAAATAATATACATTAGAAAATTAAGAAAGTACTAATTGCTCAATTTTCAATTTTAACCCAATCCATTAAGTCTCGTAGAAATATGGCAATGAATGAATAATAATTGATGCGTAAAATTACAGTTTCCATCCCTATTTGTAAAAATATAGATTTACCTTTTTTCAAGCAAAGATTTACCCTTTTTGCAGTTTGATATGTCCACACATAAAAATTTGTGAGTTTTAATGGTTTCTATAACGAAAGGTCACGCGCTTTTGTGATTTTTTCAGTGTTTCTAAGCTACCCATTATGAAATCTTGTTGGTTTTTCGTGGTGAAGAGATGAGAGTAGAATTAGGCCTTGATCATCAAAAGGTGGAATCACACAAAGGACCATTATGAATTATTGAAGAACAAAAAGGAGTGCAATAGAGATGGTGATAAGAGTAATAAAAAGAATCAAAGAAGGGATACGAAGGGTTGAAACAAACATGACTATGCAACTAATTAATCATACATATTTTTGTATCCCTTTATTAACATTGTTGTTTAAATTTTGATTTTCCTTTTTCAATATGGTAGATGCTAATATTTTTTCTTTTTGCTATGAACTTTAATTTTTTTTGAGGAAAACGAACTTTATTTATTAATGTTGTTTAGCAGTAAATTATAATAATTTGATAGTTCTGATCTTATTGTCTTTTTGGATGTAATTGATGATTATTGAAGTTGATAATTTTTTAGCCGGACTAAACCTGAGCCTTCAAGGACAATCGAATTTGGGTACACCTAGCCCTTCATCATAATTGAAGCACCCAACTCTAAAACTTAATTCGGTCAAGACATCTAATTTAGGTTCGACAATACATCGATGAGACTTATCTTCCAATTAAGTTCGGTTTTGTCCAACTAAACCACTATGGCGAAATTTGGTTGATAACTGTTGACCTAAAGGTTTGGTGGGTTATGACTGACTCTCCAATTAAAGGTTTGGTGGGCTTCGACCGACTCTCCATGGGACTACAGGTTTGGTGGGTTCTACTGACTCTCCAACTAGAGATTCGGACCTGCGAGACCAAGCCACTCGATGATGACCTATAAATTACAAGAAGAAATGTGTGTGGAGGTGTACCAAACGAGACAAAATGGGATGGGGTGCACAAAACGCAGTGAGGGGCACAAGAGTCATTTTCATTAGAATTGAAATTTTCTAAATTTGTTGGGTTGCCATCATGGATAGTGTCACAGGATCACTAATGAGAGGATTTACCCTAAGGACCACCTTAGTTCAGCACTCCAACAAAATTCATACTAACAAGCAACAATAGGCACAAAAGGGAGCTTTACTGATCTTTGATTGATGGGTTACAACTTTACCACCTTATGCTTCCCCAAGCATAAGGGGTTGGCTTTATAGAAAATGTGAAGTGGTTATATAACCAAATGGACACATGTCCTACTTTACAAGCATCAAAGACTAAGTAAACCACACCACACTCCCATATAGTCAAACAATTGCCTAACTGCTTGCCTCCTCTGCTGCCACTTGGCCTCGTAACTTCTATGACCACCTGGTCAGTAGGCACATCTTCCATGTGCTAGGGACTTGCTTGGACGTGCCTTAGTCATGCTCTGAGAATTGACCAAGGTAGTTGCATAACCGCTTAGGAACTGCCATGCTTGACTTGGTCCATCTAAGCCTAGGGACGCTCCTCGATTTAAGGGTCGTGCTTGGTGGTGCTTAGCTGAGCATAAGCACCCTTGGGTGCCTGCCGGAGCCTGGCTAAGTTCTGGTCCTACCGACACGAGGTGGTTTCATGATGGTCTTTAGGCAAGGCCTTGGCGTGCATGCCAAGGCCTTTTTTAGGGTTACCCTTGACTTCCAGCACATACCACCCCCAGGAGAGGTCCCCCTTCTATAGTAGATGTTAAGCCGTTCCTAGCCGTCCAATAGGGAACATCAAAAAGTAAGACCAATCATACTTTGACCTAGTCAACACCAGAGTCAAGGAAAGTCAATTGTGCTCTTGCCAAGGTCTTGCCTTGCCCATGCCAAGGCGTGATCTTGATCATGCCAAGGTATGTGCCAAGCTTTCACTAAGGTGCATGCTAAGTCGCCATTGTACGCGCCAAGGAGAGTGCCTTGCTCGTGCACGTGCTCTCTTAGGTATGCGCCATGCCAACTTAGGTACGCAAGCCGTGCCCACCTAGGTACGTGTCGTGCCCGCTAAGGGACGCGCGCCGTGCCCGCTAATGTACACGCGCTCGTGTCTGCTAAGGTATGCACCTGTGCGCACTTAGGTACGCGCCGTGCCCCACCGTGCCCACTTAGGTAAACACCGTGCCCACTTTGGTACGCGCTGCGCCCTCTTAGGTAACTGCTATACACTGAACCCCAATCCATCACCTGAGTCCCCCGAAGCCTTTCGGGTCCACCGAGACTCGGTCGTTTGCTGAGTTATCTTGCCGCACTGCCCAGCATACTCCGGTCCAGCTATCGGGGTGGTAACAAACCTCCCCTAGCCGAAATGTTCGATGCCCTTATCGAACTGCTCGGTTCTTACCGCTTCTGGTAGTCTGTTATCTCCTTCTCAAACTGCCATAGGGTAGTGTCCCACTCCCAAGTAGGTTCCTTTACATCAACCCACTTGATCAAGTAGAAAATCTGCCTATTTTTCTTACTCTAACCACGCACCTCGTGGTTTAAAATCTTCTCGATCTCCCCTGCAAATTCCTTCCGTACTAAGGGTGGAGCTCGTTTGGCTGCACTCTGCCCCAGATCCGCTTGATCTAAATGGAAAGGTTTAAGGTAACTGACATGAAATATAGGGTGTACCTTTAACCTCTCTGGTAGCTTAAGCCTGTAAGCTACCCTTCCAACTCGTTTGACCACCTCAAATGGTCCGTCATATCACTGAACCAACCTTTTTGTATCTCTTTCTTGTTGAACTTCTTCAAAATTTGAGGATTAAGCTTTTACAAGACCAAGTCTCCTTCTTGAACTCCGGGGCCTCCTGTTCTGATCAACATACTTCTTCATCCGTCGAATAGCTTTAGCCAAGCTGTCTTGAGCTGCCTCCCGCAACTCCTGCTTACTCCTCGCAAAGCGATAAGCCGTTGGGCATGATCCCATCGACTTTGACTTTGCTACCTTGTGTGGGTAGCTGGCTGTTGTCCCGTCGCCACCTCGAAGGGACTCATCTCCGTAGTAAAACTTATGTAGAAATTGTAGTGAAATTGGGCCGAATCAAGCAAGTCCACCCAGTTGGACTTTCTTGCATTCACATAGTGTCTAAGGTAGTCCTCCAATAAAGCATTGATCCTCTTTGTCTGCCCATCCGTTTGAGGATGGTTGGTTGTCGAGAACTTCAACTCGAACCCAGCAAGTTGAAGAGGGCAGTCCAAAATCGCCCTGTGAATCTTGTATCACGATCACTTATGATGTTCTCCGGAATCCCCCAATATTTTGCCACATGTTTCAAAAATAATTATGCAGACATGTCTACATCACAATTCTTCGGAGCGGCAATGAATGTAGCATACTTCGAGAATTGATCCACCACCACAATAACGCTAGTCATCCCCTGCGTCTTGGGAAGACCCGTGATGAAATCCATGGAAATGCTTCTGAAGGGTCTGTTTGGTATTGGTAGAGGCTCCAAAAAGCCTGCTGCCTTCCTCCTCTCTGTCTTACCTTACTGGCACACAAGACAAGTTCGCACATACAGAGTCCACTCCTCCTCCATCTTTGGCTAAAAGAACGAACGAGACAGGAAGAATAAGGTATGCTTCATGCCTGGATGTCCTGCCTACTGAGCATCATGAATCTCCTTCAAGAGTTCTTGCCTCAATCCGCTTGTGCTAGGTACATATGGTTGTCGTCCTTTAGCATAAAGGATCCCATCTTCACACCAGAATCTCCGAGTAACACCTTCAGTTACTAGCTTCACCACTTTCACGCAAATAGGATCTTGCCCGTCTCTTCCTTGATTCGAGGCAAGAATTAGCTTTCCAATACTACAATTGCCGAAACCACCTCAGGTACCACCTTTCGATTGAGAGCATTAAGGACTGAACTAAGCCTTCCAAGCTTGTGTTCAAACTGGACATCATACTCCGCCAAGAATTTTAGCCACCTTGCTTGCTTTTAGGAGAGTTTCTTCTAGGTTATGAAGTAGGTGATTGCGACATTATATGTGCACAATGAAACTCGTCCCAAGCAAGTAGTGCCTCTAAATTTTGAAGGCATGCACCATAACAAACATCTCCTTCTTATGAGCAGGATATCGATGTTCAACATCCTCCAGCTTCTTGCTCTCAAAGGCAATGGGGTGTCCCTCCTGGACAAGCACCACCCCTAAAGCCCTATTTGACACGTCGGTATGGACTTCGAAAGGGAGTTCGAAGTTAGGTAAATTCAACACTGGTTCAAAGGCAATGACTTGCCTCAATCTCTCCATCGCCTGGTCGCACTTTTTTGTCCATGATCACGCACGATCTTTCTTCAAAAGATTTGTCAACGGTGCCACCTTCCTTGAGTAGCCCTCAACGAATTGCTAATAATAATTCGCCAAGCCAAGGAATGATCGAAGTTCAGGGACTTTTGTGGGGTTTGGCCACTTCCACAATTGCACGAATGTTCTCTAGATCCATCAACAACTTCCCTAACTTATAATATGACCAAGAAAAGTGATGGTTTGTCTTGCAAACTCACACTTTTGCTTCTTTACAAACAGCTGGTTAGTTCACAAAGTAGTCAAAACTTTCCTCAAGTGATCAATATGATCTTGGAAGTTTTGACTATATATAACAATATCATCCAAATAAACAACTACAAATCGATCAATACATTCCTTCAATACATCATTCATCAAGTGACAAAATGTGGCAAGGGCATTTGTGAGACCGAAATGCATAACAAGATACTCAAACAAACCATACCTCGTAACTATGGCTATTTTAGGTTCATCTCCAACAGCAATATGAACTTGGTAGTACCCCATCGCAAATCCAACTTGGTAAAGTATGAGGCACCGGACAAGCAATCAATCAAATCCGCCACCAAGGGAATTGAGTACTTGTTCTTCACTATGAGCTTGTTCAAAGCCCTGTAGTCAATACACATTCGAAGGGACTCATCGTGCTTCTTCTGAAATAGGAATGAGGCTCTGAATGGTGCCTTGGATGTCTGATTGAACCCCGCATCCAACAACTCCTCTAACTGCTTTCTCACCTCCTCCAACTCCTTAGGAGCCATTCGATAAGGGGGCTAGGCTGGTGGCTTTGAGCTTGGTATAAGCTCAATAGCATGATCAATGGTCCTCTGTAGTGGTAGATGCTTTGGCAGCTCTGGAGGCATGGCATCTTCGAACTCCTCCAGTACACCAGCTACGACATCAGGGACCTCTACCGCAACTCCTGGCTTCATCTCCACCAATGTTGCCAAGTAAGTTGGCTGCCCTTTTCTCAGACCATCTTTGAGTTGAATCACCGATAAATGGATCTTCTTGTCACCTTCTTTCCCTGTAGCATCACTAACAACAGGTACAAAGCAAGGATGGGACTTGTTCATGATGAACAATCCCCTTAAAAAAGGCATTAAGGCAATACTCCCTAAATAGAGAAAATCATTCCCTAGGATGATGTCGAAATCATCTAGAGGAACTGCCATTAAGTTGATATTTCCTTCCCAAGATCCAACCTTGATGTCAACATTATAGGCCATACCTTGAATTTGCTTGGCCTTAGAATTCACAGCCTTCATGCGACTAGAATTTTTAGCAAGTGTAAGCTGTAGCTTGCTTAACATATGATCTGCCACGAATGAATGTGTCACCCTTGAATCTACCATAGAAAGGACCTTGTGTTGGTTCACCTTTGCCTCCACGTAGAGCAATCCCTCTGATTTTCTTAGCCTTGCTTGTTGAATGGCATTCAATAATTGTAATGGGTTCATCCGAGTCTCAGTAGTATTTTTTGCAATTAGGGCAGAAATCTTCTCCTTCTTTGGACACACCCGTGCTCGATATGACCCATTGCAAATGAAACAACCCTTTGAGGATGATGAGGGCTGTGCATCTGCTTTGGGTGTCACTAATGAGAGGGTTTACCTTAAGGAAAATTTTCTCACTTAATGCCACTCCGTGGTGCCTAAGGACCACCCCATATGAGATTCCTCTTTAGTCACCAATGAAGTTCAAGAGCTTTGAGCCTCCTCCCTTTGCACACCGAATGTTGCTTCGAGCAGACTCTAACAAAATTCACACTAACAAGCAACAATAGGCACAAAGGGGAGCTTTACTGATCTTTGATTGATTGGTTACAACTTTACCACCTTATACTTCTCTAAGCATAAGGGGTTGGCTTTATAGAAAACAGCTGAAGTGGTTACATAACCGAATGGATACATGTCCTACTTTACAAGCATCAAAGACTAAGTAAACCACACCATATTCCCATGTAGTCAAGCAGTTGCCTAACCTTGCCTCCTCTGCTGCCACCTCCTCGTAACTGCCATGACCACCTGG
Organism: Stephania japonica; assembly: GCA_039657345.1. Lineage (NCBI taxonomy): Eukaryota > Viridiplantae > Streptophyta > Magnoliopsida > Ranunculales > Menispermaceae > Stephania > Stephania japonica. The sequence goes on along the minus strand of CM077561.1, from coordinate 34,975,598 downwards.
TCAATAGGCACATCTTCTATATGCTAGGGACTTGCTTGAACGTGCCCTGGTCATGCTTTGAGCTGTGATCAAGGTAGTTGCATAACCGCCTAGGAACTACCATGCTTGACTTGGTCCATCTAAGTCTAGGGACGCTCCTTGATTTCAGGGTCGTGCTTGGTGCTGCCTAGCTGAGCCTAGGCACCCTTGGGTGCGTGCTGGATCCTGGCTAAGTCCGGTTCCTACCGGCACGGAGGTGGTTACATGATGGTCTTTGGGTAAGGCCTTGGCATGCATGCCCAAGGCCTTTTTTTGCCTTCTTGCCCATACCACCCTCAGGAGAGGTCCCCCTCCTATAGTAGATGTTAAGCCGTTCTTGGCCCTCCAATAGGGAACATCTAAAAGTGAGACTAATCATACTTTGACCTGGTTAACGCCAGAGTCAAGGAAAGTCAACTGTGCTCGTACCAAGGTCTTGCCTTACCCGTGCCAAGGCGCGACCTTGCTCGTGCCAAGTTATGTGCCAAGCTTTCGCTTAGGTACATGCCAAGTCACCGCTGTGCTCGCGCCAAATCACCGCTATGCTCGCGTTAGGGAGAGCGCCTTGCCCGTGCACGTGCTCACTTAGGTACACGCCGTGCCCCACTTAGGTACGCGTTGTGCTTGCTAAGGTATCCACCGTGCCTACTAAGGTACGCGTGCTGTGCCTGCTAAGGTACGCACCATGCCCGCTAATGTATGCGCGTCCGTGCCAGCTAAGGTATGCGCCCGCGCACACTTAGCTACGCGTCGTGCCCCACCGTGCCCACTTAGGTAAACACCGTGCTTACTTAGGTACGCGTCGTGCTCACTTATGTATCCGCCGTGCATTGAACCCCAATCCATCACTTGAGTCCCCCGAAGCATTCCGAGTCCACCGAGACTCGGTAATTTGCTGAGTTATCCTGCTGCCCAGCCTAACATACTTCGGTCCAGCTATTGGGGTGGTAACAAATAGCTAGCTGGGTGCCTATAGTTTGGCTCTATTATTTTTTTTGGCAATATAACAGTATACTAAAAATTTGAAGAATTCGTTAATAACACGTTTTTTCCCTCAAAATTAAACTTAATTTGCAATTTGACTTCTTTTCTTAAAGAAAAATTAATTAGATGACATTTAATTCGAAGGGAATTCCAATTTCCTTGTCCATGATTTATTCCTTTAATAAGTGGAAACATAAATTGAAACACGAATACAGTACAATTACATCAAAGAAATTAAGCGAATGAAATGACTGCAATTAAAAATATATGAAACTATCTAAAAACCACCCTCTATACCTAACATTCAATGTTTATTTGAATGGAAATACTTGGACAAGAAAAAAAAGGAATCTAGAAAACATTGAATTATTTAAATTAAAGCCTCAAAGTCAGATCAAGTTTTGGGTCTTGCTCTTGTTTTCCTTGAAGAAGATCAACTACCGCTTGACCATGATCACCATTTTGAGAACTCTTTCCATTTACGGGTCCAATATGATCTCCTTCAACATCACATTGATCACCCTTTTTATAAGGATGAACATCATCCATCACTCCCACGCTACTAATTGCAGTTTGTATGTTGGGCTGATGATGATTGTGAAGTGATGTATGAGATCTCATCAAAGTTGATGGCCATCTACCATCCCCATATCCAATAGACCATGGAAAGCATGGCCCATGATGCATTGCTGAATATTGCATTTTCATGCCGTGATGAAGATGTGAAAAGCCACGCATGCTTGAATAAGGATATGATGAGTAGTAAGGATGGTAGCCGAAACCAACCGGATCGCTGACGGTTCCTTGCCCTTGCTTCGCCAAGGTTCTTTCACGTTTGTGCGCGTTTTGATGCCCTCCCAATGCTTGAGAACTGAAGAACTTCCTTCTACAATAGTTGCACATGAAAACTTTAGATTCTGCCTTCTTGGCATGCGTGTGATCATGATCATGAGGATTGAGGTTGAGTTCAAGCTTCGGGCCGAGAATATTTGATTGGTTGCTCAAGGGTTTCATATCGAAACCAAAGTTCAATCTCACCATGTCGCGATCATTAATATCATAGCGTTGCTTGTTCTTTTCATTGATCTTCTTGCATGGAGAGTCTTCATCGGGACCAAATCGTTGCTTTGAAGTACAAACGACATTGTCATGAAATTTCAAAGATGGAATTGAGAATAGAGGTGAGAGTTGTTAATTTATAGAACAAGGGATGAATGGTGGATATGTATCTTCCATTTAAGGATATATGATATGTTGTGTACATATAGTTATTGCGTTCAACTTCAAAAAAGTGAAACTTTGAGTTGTTAAAAAAATATATGGAAATTTATTACTTGGTAACTGACATTGATCTTGCCATTAATTAATTTAATTAAATTTCCTTTTAAGCTCTCTCTAATTACCAGTTTTGAATGGAAGGCAAAGCTGAATTCAAAATCCATCTCACATACCTCTAATATTTAATAAATCATATACCATATTTGTGATGCGTATACATAAGATACCGTGTCTTTACTAATTAGTAAGTGTTTTCTTATTTACGATATACTACATTTTTTTTGTACGATATACTACATATTTGGAGACTCTGTGGTACACATCTACATGTGTGTTTGCATATCTCAATGTGTATCGCATGGTATATAGCTGAATGACTTTAATAGGATATTATTGCAGCATTGCCCTTTATTGTTAGCATTTGTGTTACAAGTACTGTTCATTATCTAGTTGCCTAGTACAAGTAAAAATAAAGATGACTCATGGCAGGCATGTATTATGATCATTTGATTTGAGAATTCAAATTTTTATTTCTCATTAATTTTTTGTATATATATATATATGATGAATAGATATATTAATTAATTTCTTCAAAAAAGATATATTAATTAATTGAAAAATAATGATAATTATTGCATACAACTGAAGCAAAGTCTATATAAAAAAGGGTGTATATTGCTAATATAAGCTTAATTTTCTATCTAGAGTTGGGATAAATTAAGAGTCGTGCAAAAGGCACCCCAGCGATTACCGAGGGCACCCCATTTTTATGAATTGATGTCGGTTGGTGTCAAACGAGACGTACACACATGTCTTGGCACAAGGCAACCGAGAACACTTGCATAGCACTCTCGGTTGTCACCTATCGAGTTGGGTGTTTGACCTCATGATTTGGACATCGGTTGGTATAGACCTACACTTTAATACAAGTCTCGACAAGACATGACCGATATCACTTTAATGTGTGTTTTGGGTGGTGGGGTGTGTTGGTTGATATAAAGGGTATTTTGGTAAGTTCTTATGGTGCCCTTGGAGATTTGTTAGGTGCCCAAATTAATGGGGCACCCTCTGTAATCAGTGGGGTGCCCTTAGTGTATTTTTTTGTGACGGTCCTAGTTCCCCACAAACTAGGCCCTACCAGGCCTAAGCCTATGTTGACCCCCCGAGTCAACCTCCTCGAGGTCAACTTAGGCCTAGTCAACCTTCATTTCCATTATTTTCAGTCATTTAACAATTATTCAAAATTTACAAATTTTATAAGTTTAGCGGAAGCAATTTAACTTAAACAAATTAAATAACTAGATATAACAAAGTCGAACAACTTATGATGTGGAACCCTACATATATACAAACAACATATATATCAAGTAAAGTGAGTCTAAAGGAAATTTATATACATGTATCTATATGTCTCACAACCCCAAAATATCCTAAAAGTGAGAAACATCATATATATATACCTCCCACTTAATATTAAAACATTTTTATTTTTTTTTATAAAAACATTTATATTTAACAATTCTGCGGAAAACTTATTAGCATGAAATAACTATGAAATTTTATGCCATTTAAAACATTAACCTAATGTGGAAAACCTGGAAAAATACCATGCATATAACTAAGGAGAAAATAAACAAAAATTTATATACATATATATAAATACATATTGTATCTCAAAAACTCGAGCCGAAACAACAACAAACTCAGAAATAGTCGCCTAGTACTTCCTTGCCCTTACTTTGCTCGATGAAGGATTTCCACTCACTCATACAACAAATACAGTGACGAGTCCAGTGAGTAAATTCTCAAGAAAAATTCACACAATAATCATGAAATAAAACTAATAAATCTACAAGACATATGAATATGACCTTTTGGCAATTGAAAATCACATTCACATGGCTGTAGGCGGCATACATCATTACAAAACACCAGCGAGAAATATAAAACATCATAAAATACTTCAAAAACAACAATAATTAAATAAACTGGCTAGATGTTAAGCAGTAAATAATTCACCAACTGATTAATCGCGATAAATCCCCAACCTAACCTGGTCGGCATATCGATAAAATAAGATAGGAATCCACGTATTTATATTATTCAAGATTCCAGTCACTAAACCCCAACTTTAGTAAATGACACTATCCCTTTGACAATGTTACCCACAGGAACTAGCCTAATCCCTCCCGACAGTCGTAAGTATATTCTACTGCCATCGATATGAGCCCTGTCCTAAGACGAGTCATGCAAGGAATTTAACCACCTCCACTATATATACACAACCGAAGCTTAATGAGTGAGATCCATGTGTGCCCACCAACAGACACACATAAATCGATACAAATAAACCACGATAACGTATGAATAAAGTGAAGCATTATCAAGGGTCTTACACACCTCAGTACGATTTTCAATACCCAAAAATAATCCTCGATCTAATACCATTCTTGCCTCGAGATGTGTGCCTGATACCTGACTATGGTACCCAGTTCCTTGATGTCCTAAAGAATCATTGAAATCCTCAAAACTTGAAAAATTCAAACATTTTATTTTTATTTTTATTTTTATGGTCCGATGCTACAAGGGACGCTGTCGTGAATAAACCCTACGACATCCCCCACAGTGTCCCCCACGACGTCGACTAGGAAAATCCATTACCTAGATGTCGTGGGTGGCACCAGAATCGAACCCTACTTTTTGGGGTTTTTCAGACCCCCGACCCGTCGTCGTAGTCTAAACCCGTTCCAAACTCCTATGGTTCTCCAAACGAACCATAGTGTGACTTCAAACCTTGACCAATCATAATCGAATCAACAATCCCTGACGATTTCTCGTAAAAATGCCAATAAATCTCATTTATATTCAAACAACTTCCACAAATCCTCAAATAATGCTTAAATCCAGAACCAAAAACCATAAAAACTACATAAAAAACTAGTGAGATCTTCTCACTCTTCGAAACCTACGACAAAATCCGTGAAATCATACTCGAAAGATAGAGAATGACGAGAGGAGAGTAGATATTACCTCGAACGTCGATCTCTTGCTCTAGTCCTCCTCAAATCACCTCCTAAAGCTCACTAAAATTCCCAACTTCTCCACCAATTTTATTCCAAAACATTTAGGAGAGAGAAAAGGTGGTGAAGGTAAAAAAAGTCCACCTATTTATAGGTCCCATTTGATCTTGTGTGGTGTGTCCATCTCAAGATTCATCTTGTGGTCTCAATCAAGTCCAAATGTCATCCCTAGGTGGCTTAATTGGAGACTTTGTCTCTTGGTCTTATCCTCTCAATCTAACAATCATTTGTTGCTCGGGAGTTCTATCACCCGACACCTGGCAACTCGACCTGCCTTACTTAACCTCGACAACATAATTGGCCTACGCCGCATTCCTATATCGATTAATTGTCATATTTAATTATACTTATCTATGTAAACCCATTCCCTGACCTAGTGCACTTGTAATTCGTCCACCCAATACCTGCATCTATGCGCTTTTCGGGGCGACTACCCGTCACTCTATCTCGCCAGATAACATATATATAAACTCACACATGCAATATAATAAGTTATATAATAATACTTACCATCGCATTTACGAAATTAATCACTCAGAAATAATATTTCCCGCTAACGTGGCGTTAACGTGAACCTGAGTTGGTGTCTACGTTCCAAAAATAATCGATAACGACGTCAATTAAAAATTGGTAGTTATAGTTCTTCCCAACTGGGGAAAAATTCAACCTTGAAATTTAGATTTCAAGCAAATCCTGGTTCATCGAACCGATCTCAGTGTGAACACTTCATACACCCCGGTAGTACCACTACCAATGTTGAACTTCTCTACAGTCTCTTGTACACTCCTACTATTCACGTACCCATCAAAAGGGACGTATTGTCAAACCGAGATACAAGTACGTGACGCTCATGTAATCAAGGCAGTCACTCTCCCTCAACACCTCCGCAACCTGCAACTCAACCTAATCCAATGCCTAATAAACTCTAATCTAGTCACCTGGTACCGGTCAACTCAAAATCTCTCCTATCGTGTATCCCGACAAAATAGACTTGACACAACACTACCGCCCATGACCTACCCCACCATAACGTCATCAAACTGTTGTAGATGATAAACTTAATCAGGTCATAACAGACCATGCAAACCATAACCGAACATCTAGACCATGCATGCATGACATAACCAAACTTGTGATTTATTTAAAAAAATACACTTACCCTAAACCCTCCGCAGGGACGTCTCCCAGCCTGGCTCATTCAATACTTGCACCGGCTCTCGAGTCTGCACTGGTGTCACAACTGCTGGAGTCTCTAACCTTTGTGGACAACCTCGCTTAATGTGTCCCTCCTGCCCACATTACTAACTTGTAGTACTTTGTCGTGGTCTCTAACTCCCTGACCTCTAGTCCTGACCCTGTAACCTCTGACCTTTGCCTCCCTGATCCTGGCATACATTTGCAATGACGTCGGTAATGCTAGTACCGCATACGCTCTAACGGTCATGGTCATCGCCCTTGCGATCATGACCATACTGCCAGTCATGCTCGTTGTATCGCTCTAAGTGTCCTTTAACCCCTGGTTCGGCTTAGACCCCTGTTTGGTCTGCCTCTCTATCCCTGTAGATCCCTGTCGTCTGTCCCTCTGTAACAAATATGTCTCGTGTGAGAGAGCCTGATCATACATGTCATGCAAAGTCTATGCACCGCTAGAAACAATGACTCTGGCAATGTCCTCTACCAGTCCTTGGACAAAATAATATGTCTGCGATCTCTCCGGACCTGCCACATCCATGGCGTATTGTATCAAGTATCGAGAACACTCCATGTACTGTAATACTGACTTGATGCCCTGTTTCATAGCTAAGAACCCCTCCCTCTGCTTCAATTGGAACTCTATTGGAATGTATTGGTCATAGAACACCTGTTGATACTCTGCCCATGTGGTCGGCTCAGGATGAGTATCAGTGTATATCATCCACCACATGGCCACATGATCACCCCTCAGCATGTGTCCTGACATGCGGCATGAATACTCTTTCGGGAATCCTAATCAGCTTATGTAAGCTTTAATGAGCGATCGACCACTTCCTGGTTGTCTCCGGGGCTTCGCCCCCTTAAAAATGTTTAGGATCAAACTTGATGAACTCTCTCATTAACTTAACCTCTATATTCAATGAGTCTCAAATACATCTGTCGGCGCCGATGTAGTTGCAGGTGTCTTAGTCTTATCCGTCGTTGGCTCAGTCTGTAACACTGTCAGTGTAACCTCCACTGCATGAGTCTCTTGTACAACTTCCTAAGTCGGTACACTCTGAATGATAGGGACAGTGTTGTCTCTGTAGTGCTCGATGTCCGTACGGTGGTAAGAAAGGCAAGCGTCGCTGTTTGGATGTGCATCATCTCCATGAGTAGCTCAAACTTCTTATTGTAAGCTTTAAATCGTGCGATGACTTCCATATCCAAACTTCCATCTCCAGTTTGATCACTCGTCTGACTCACCTCTGTAACTGGTGGAGTATGTTGTCCATTCATCACGATCTGCATCGAAAGACATACTCTGTATTAGCATCGATATATATGCATATTATATGTAGTATACGATTAAAAACATATAACACGTATATAACCCTACCGCTACCTGACCAAAATTTGCTTCCCAACTAAAGTTCTAAGGCAAATTCATCAATTTTCCACATCTAAAGTTTTATTCATTAAGTTATATACTCTTTCATTAAACTTCCATGAGGTTCCTTAAACCATGCTCTAATACCAAATGTGACAGCCTCCCAAATCTTGAGGCCGCCATGTCATACGCCGCGGGCCCACAACCTTGCTATGTCACTGCCTTGTTGTGTCCCACACACACCACTCATCACTTAATCCTCATTCCTCAGTGTTTTAAAACATTTAAATTTAACAACTCAGCGGAAGACTTATTAGCATGAAATAAATGTGTAATTATATTTCTTTTAGGGCATTAATCTAATGTGAAAAACTCGATAAAATACCATGCATATAACTAAGGCAAAAATAAAAAGAAATTTAGATACATGTATTCAGTGTTCTACAATTCCCAAAACCTAACAAAAATAATATATGAATTCATACTGTATCTAAAAAACTCGAGTCGAAATAACAACAAACTCAGAAATAGTCACCTAGTACTTCATTGTTCTTGCTCTTGCTCGATGAATGATCTGCACTCAGTCACGTAACAAATACAATGACAAGTCTAGTTAGTAAATTTCCAAGAGAAGTCCACATAATATTCATGAAATAAAATTGATAAATTTATGGGACATATGAATTTAACCGCTAGCAACAAAATCACATTCCCATGGTTATAGGCATCATACATCATTACAAAATACTAGCAAGAAATATAAAGCATCACAAAATACTTAAAAACAATAATTAAATAAACTAGCTCGACGTTAAGCAGTAAATAATTCACCAACTGATTAACCATGATAAATCCTCGACCTAACCTAGGTTGACATATCGGTAAAACAAGATAGGAATCCACGTATATATACTATTCAAGAATCCAGTAATTAAACCCCAACTTCAGTAAACGATATGATCCCTTCGTCAATGTTACCCATCAGGAACCACCCTAATCCTTCCCAACATTCGTAAGTATATCCTATTGCCATCGACATGAGCCCTGTCACAAGACGACTCATGTAAGAAATTTAGCCACCAGAAATATATCCCCCAGGCCCTCACTGTGGTCCAGACTGTTTCAAACTCCTATGGTTCTCCAAACTAGCCATAGTGTGACTTCAAACCTCGACCAATCATAAATGAATCGACAAACCCCAACAATTTCTCTTCAAAATGTTGATAAATCTCATTTTTATTCAATAACAACAACTTCCACAAATCCTCACATGATTCTCAAATCCACCACCAAAAAAATTAAAAACTATACCAAAAATTAGTGAGCTCATCTCACTTTTCAAAACCTACGCCAAAATTAGTGAAATTGTAGCCAAACTATAGAGAATGATGAGAAGGGAATATATCTTACCTCAGAATGTTGATCTCTTGCTCAAATCCTCCTCAAATCACCTCTTAAAGCTCACCAAAATTTCCAACTTCTCCACCAATTTTTGTCCAAACCACTTAGGGGAGGGAAAAGGTGGTGAAAATAAAACAAATACACTTATTTATATGTCCCATTTGATCTTATGTTGTATGTCCATCTCAAGGCTGATCTTATGGTCTCAATTAAGTCAAAAAGTCCTCCCTAGGTGACTTAAAGAGTGACTTAGTCTCTTGGTCTTATCCTCTCAACCCAACAATCATTTGTTCTTCGGACGTTCTAACACTCGGCACCCGACAACTCGACCTGCCACACTCAACCTTGATGACATAATTGGCTTACGCCGCATTCCTATATCGATTAATTGTCATATTTAATTGCATTTATTTATGTGAATCCATTCCCCAGCCTAGTGCATGCATAATTCGCCCGCCCGGTACCCGTGTCTACACGCTTTTTAGGGCGACTACGCGTCTCTCTATCTCGTCCGATAACATTGATATAAACTCACACATGCGATGTATTAAGTTATATAATAATATTTACCATCGCATTTACGAAATCAATCAATTAGAAATACATTTCCCGCAAACGTGGCGTTACCGTGGACCTAAACTGGCATATACGTTCCAAAAATACTCGACAATGATGTCAATTAAAAATTTGTCCGTTACAGAACACATCAACTACCTAGTGAACACATCAATTGATTACACTTGAACTCATAGTGAAACATATCAACCTGGTACGTAGTAACCCCTGGTGAACTAATCGACCAAGTATACACTAGCCACTAGTGAACTAATAAACCTGTTAAGCAACACATGCATGATACAAAAAATAACTCACAAAATGCACAACAATTACTTATCCTAGACGGGTTGTCGTATCATCTATTTGATTGGTTGGGCCATCATGTGGGCTTTCTTTAGCCTGTGTGGCCCTAGTACTAGAGAAACTCTCCAGCAATCAACGCTGATGTGACCTCTTAGACTGCACTTGTAACAAGTTTGTTTGTCTTGTCCTCCAGACTAACGACCCCCAGATCTTTGACCCTGACCCTGGTCCCTTCCCTTTGGTTAAAGGCTATCAACCTATATATAATTAGTGTTTAATGATCTAGGATTACTATATAATTATAATAACGTAATTATGAATATACTTTAAGTAAATTGTCTAGATATAAAACGATTTATAATTCATTGTCTAAGATATATTGTTTAGAAGTTTAATTTATTTTGATCGTTTGTTTACTTGATTGAATTGAATTTAGTTTGCTCATAGTTTAGTTGATTTAATTAATTGTTTTAGTTTAAGTAGATAGTATTAATTTCTTGTTTCCTATTATTATTAAATTAATTTCCAGCTATAATTAAATTAGTTAAACTAAAATAAAATAAAAAGTCATAAACTTTAGGTAGACCTAGTTCTTAAGAGATTTACAAAATCCCAATGGAGATGATGTCCCACTTAGCACTACTACAAATAATAGGAATATATGGGAAAATATTGTGCACGCTCGACACGTGTCGATTTTTGGCGCCGTTGCTGGAAGTTTTTAAAATAATCTCTTAGAAACTCTTTTTTGTTGATTATCATATAAAATGGCTAAAGAAGAGGAATAACTTACTTTTAGGCAAGCCAATAGGAATGTAGACCATGTGATGTCAGACTCAACTGGTCAGCCTTACTAATCCGTACTCGAGCTAGGTTACGGTAAAGCTATGGATTAAGGTATTTTACGACTAATTTTTAAAAATTTGAATTAAAATTCGAATTCATGAAAGCTTTACCACACTTTTACGGTGAAGATGATGAAGACCCTCAAATGTTTATTAGGAATTACGGACATAAGGTTAACGCAATGAAACCCAAGGATATAGAATTATGTTATGTTATACTAAATGTTTTTTCTTCTTCATTAAGAGGTCAAGCTTTAGATTGGTTATTTTACATTCCTCAAAACTCTATAACCAACTGGTTGGGAATGTTACAAGCTTTTCTTGATCAATACGTCTCAACATGAAAAATTAGTTTGATTAGACAAAAAATTAGCAATGCTAGGTTGAAAGTTGGAGAAACTTTTGATGAATTTTGGGATAGATATCAAAGATTGGTCTCATTATGTCCAAAACATGGATTTACAGAAAAAGTTATAATGCAATATTCTTATGAAGCATTAAATCACTTAGAACGAAGATTCTTAGAAAACATGTGGTGGATCTTTGCTAGACACAACACCAACCTTAGCAAAAGAAGCTATAAATAAGATGGTTAAACAATATAAACAATATGGTGAAAAGAGTGAATTAGTCAATGAAAATCCAAGTGAGGTAAATAAAAGGACATATAAGACACTGAATGATAAAATTGTTGAGCTAAAAGCCATGGTTGAATTATTATTAAAGGATAGGCAAAATAGAATTAAACCATCATTCTAATGATGAATGCCCTCAAACAAAAATTGAAGACACTTACGTTATTATGAATCGATATGATGGATTTGTTGAACCCAATTATAACTTTAGTAAATATACAAATTACTCACACCCAAATGTAAGTAATGGTATTAATAATCATGGTTATCAAAGGTATAGGATGCCAAATAATTCAAATAGAGAGAATGGCCAAATAATTCAAACATTACAAAATGATATCACTAAATTAAAGAACCAATTGAGTCAAATGGCAACACAAATGAGTGCATTTGTTAATCAATAGAATTTACCATCCCATCCTTACCCTACTTCATGTGAAAAAGCACCAGCAATAACTCTAAGAAATGGTAAACATATGGGTGAGCCCAAAATGCCTGACCAATTAGTTTCTAAGAAGGAATTAGAAGCAGAATTAGAAACATAAGTCGAAGTAACAAATACAAGGATTCCCAATGAAAAAGCTAGTGACCCTAATAAGGGTAGACCAACTACTATTAAGCCACCATTTCCCCATCATTTAGAAATAATAAAATGCTAAGAAATCGCAAGAAGAAAAAAAATTATGATACATTAATGAAAGTGGTAGTTAATATACTTTTTTTTAAGTTATTCAAAATGTTCTAAAATATGAGAAATTTATGAAAGACATGCACTAATAAGATGAAAGCAAATGAAAAGGTGAGTTTAGGAGAACATGTTTAGGTACTAATCCAAAAGAAGTTACCTCCTAAGTGCTTCGATTCTAGAATGTTCTTTGTTTCGTGTACGATTGATAATATAGGAATTTCTAAAGCATTGTGTGATCTAAGTGCATCAATCAATGCTATGGCTTTATCTATTTACTTGCAAATGAAGGATATACACCTAGAAGAAACGAGTATAATGGTATAATTGGCAGATAGATCCAATGTTGAACCTGTAGGATTGTTAGAAGATGTACTGGTTAGAGTCAATGATTTAGTATTCTCAAAAGATTTCTATATCTTAGACATGAAAGAAGATAACTTCTCTAATAAAACTTTTTTAATCCTAGGAAGAATATTTTTGAAAATAGCAAAAGCAAAAATTGATGTTTCAAATGGAACATTGACCATGGAAGTAGACAATGATACAATGAACTTTAATATCTATGATGCAATGAAATATCCATTAGATGTTTCTTCTTTATGTACCGTAGATCTAAAATATCCATTAGTGAATGAATTTTTTAGAAAAGACAAAAAGGATAAATTAAAACTGGTAATAGAATATTTAAACGAGAATGATGATGTAGATGAAGAAACAGAAGAGATAATAAATACCTTAGAATCATATAAGAAACTATCAACTCTTTCCTATTGCATAGAGTTACCCATGATTCATTCGAAACTCTTACTTTCTATAGTCAAAGCCCAGTGTTAAATCTAAAAACTTTACCAGATCATTTAAAATATGCTTATTTAGGAAATGAAAATAATTTACCATTAATAATTTCTAATAAATTAACAAATTTAGAAGAAGACAAATTAATTAATGTACTAAGAGAATTTAAGAAAGCAATAGGATGGACAATAGCTGATATTACAGGTATAAGTCCTGCTACGTGCATGCTTAGGACAAACCTAGAAAAAGATACAAAGATACTAGACAAGCTCAATGTAGATTAAACCCACCTATACTGGATGTAGTTAAAACTAAAATATTGAAGTTATTAGATGTAGGAATGATATTTCTAATAGCGGATAGTAATTAGGTTAGCTCGGTTCAAGCAGTTCCTAAAATGACGTTAATTATGGTAATAACAAACGAACATGGAGAATTAGTACCAACTAGGATCCAAAATTGTTGGAGGGTATGTATAGATTATAGGAAGCTAAATGCCTCAACTAGAAAGGATCATTATCCCCTCCTGTTTATAGATTAGATATTAGAAAGATTAGCTAGAAGAACCCATTACTGTTGTCTATATGGTTACTCAGGATTTCATCAAATATATGTAGCACCAGAAGATTAGGAAAAACAACTATTGCTTGTCCCTTCAGTACGTTTTCTTATGGATGTATGCTTTTTGGTCTATGTAACGCACCTGCAACCTTCCAAATGCGCATGGTAAGTATTTACTCTTACTATGTAGTTCATGGATGATTTTATAGTATACGGTAATTTTTTCGATGAATGTATAATCCAATTTAACCAAAATACTTGAGAAATGTGTACAAAAGAATTTAGTGTTGAACTATGAAAAGTGTCATTTTATGGTAGAACAAGGACTTCTATTAGGACAAATAATATCACATAAAGCTATAGAGGTAGATCCCGCTAAAATTCAAGTAATCAAGACGTTACCTTATCCCACGATAGTGAGTGAAGTACGTTCTTTTCTTGGTCATGCAGATTTTATAGAAGATTTGTGAAAGATTTCTCTAAAATAAAACAACCTTTATGTAAATTTTTACAAAAAGATGTTCCCTTTGAATTTACAGATGACTGCAAGATAGCTTTCAATAAATTAAAGGAATATTTAATAACCCACCAGTGATAAAATCACTGGATTGGTCACTACCTTTCGAGATAATGTGTGATGCAAGTAATTGTGCAGTTGGAGCTTTTTAGGTCAAAAGGTATGAATGGATTCTCATGTTATATAATATGCTTCCAGAACATTAGATCGCGCCCTAAGAAAACAACACCACTACTAAAAAAAGAACTTTTAGCAGTAGTATTTGCCTTAGAGAAATTTAGACCTTATCTATTAGGAACAAAAGTAATAGTTTATTCCGATCTCGCTGCATTATGATGCCTAATGGCTAAACAAGATTCTAAACTTAGATTAATAAAATGGATATTATTACTACAAGAATTTGATCTTATTATAAAGGATAAGAAAGGGGCCGAAAATTTAGTGGCAGATCAATTAAGTACGCTAGAAAATAGAGAACCTCCATTACCATTAAGAGATGAATTTCTCGATAAATACTTGCACAATGTAGTAAATAATAGACCATGGTATGCTGATATGGTTAATTATCTTACAACAAATAGGTTACCACCTTACTTAAAAAGAGCTCAAAAGAATAAAATAAAAAATGAGTTTAAAAACTATTTATAGAAATTTTGCACAGACCAAATAATTAGAAGATGTATCCCACGGTCAGAGGTACAATTAGTTACAATCCATTACCATACTTATGCCTGTGGAAGCCATTTTGGCTCATGCATAACTGCTCGTCAAATTTTAGATTCAGGATTCTTTTGACCAACTCGTATTTCATGATTGCTAAGTCTACCCAAAAACTTGTCCAAACTGTAAAAAAACTGGAAACTTAAGACAAAAAAAATCAAATGCCTTTATTTCCTATTATATTTAATGTATGGGGCATAAGTTTTATGGGACCTGTTCCCACGTCCAATGGTAATATTTATATATTACTTGCTATAGATTAAGTGTTTAAGTAGGTAGAAGCAAAAACTACTAAAACTAATGACTCTAAAATAATAACTAATTTCCTTAGATCAAAGATTTTTACTATTTTTGGAGCACTTAGAGCCTTAGTGATAGAGGTTCACGTTTTTGTAATTGATTAGTTGCTAGTCTACTTGCTAATTATAACGTTACACATAAAACATCTACTGCATATCATCCCCAAACTAGTAGACTAACTGAAATTTCAAATAGAGAAATTAAATAAATACTAGAAAAGATGGTATGTACAACACGTAAGGACTAGAGCCTTAGATAAGAAGATGTGTTATGAGTATATAGGACAACATTTAAGACACCCATAGGAATGACACCATATAAGTTAGTGTGACGGCCCCAATTTTCCTGTGCAATTGGGTACGCCCGGCTTAGACCCGTGTAGGCCCCAAGTCATCACTTGGTAACCTGACCAGCCTAGTTAGCCTTCAATTTAATCAATTTAGTACTTTATGAAAGAGTTATTGCAATAATACACAGCGGAAGACTAAACAATAAATAACAAGGGGAAATAACTCAATCAAAGGGAAATTAGGAATTCTATAATTGTGGAAAACCCCGGTATTCATGTACAATTCGATAAGCATATATACATGATACCAGTCTCACCAAAACACCAAGTTCAGTAATCCCAGAAACATAAGTAAGAAACGATATACAAAAGATCAAAACATAAAACCTACTCTAGGGTTCCTCAAGTCCAGACGCTCATATAAAGTCTCCTAGGCAAGGTCCCTTGCCTCTACTGCACTTCGCTATATTTGCACCCACCGTCACAAACTAGACGGTGAGTAACTGAGAGAAATCGAAAGTAATGCCAGAAGAATATAACAGTAATTCATGAATTATCAATCAATGCAGTCTAAATATCATGTAGGAATTGAAAGACAGGAAGTTAAATAAACAAGGTGCATGATAGGCAGACTGGAAACAATAACAATCGAAACATGCGTGTTCTACGAGTCAAGAGAGGCCATAAGTGGTTTAAAATCCACAACAATACCACAACAATATCTACAACAATCCACAACAATCCAGTACATGGTATCACACAATCACTAGGGGTGGTCAAACACTCATGCGCACGAGTGCCCGCGTTTTATCCCTTTTAGTGCAGACCGCATGTACCTTCGAGACACACACTTATGCCAAGAACACACATACAAGGAATATGGAATGGAATGCCAACAAATAGATAATAGCAAACACAATGGAATGAAGATGAATCACATGGTATTTTCTTAACTGGCTTACTAACGTACACAAGTTTTTGAGACAAATGTACTTACCTGAACTAATCGCAACCCGTGTAACAACACTCTCGCGTTCCTAGTAAGTATCCCCGAGTTTCTCGCTACCTGACAAGGTTGGAAACTCTAATTAATGGGTCGAATCATTAACTAAACCCTAGGTTGGTACCCTAGCATTTTCTCAGTGTTTTAATGACTCGAACACTTCGTTAACTCAATCGGTAAATCAAACCAAAAATACAACGAAACACAATGACTCTTTTGGGTATTATAACCACACTTATGTAAGCCTAATTATAGGTCTTAAGCTCGGCTCAGTCGTATGTGAAATCACACCATAGTCTCGAGGACCGGCGGTGTGTCCACGACGTCACTACCGTTTAACCAACTTGAAACACAACTTCGATGTCATCCAACAATTACGACTCAATACTAAACTTAACATGACCATACACCGGCGAGTAGGGAACTCAAGGTGTGGTCCAACATCCGTAGAGTGTCAACACAACATGGAAAGGCCGTGTGCACGCCCTACGTCGCGTTGACAACTACTCGACGCAATATAAACAATTCACGCATATCTCCGCCATTACGACTCATCATCATTGATATGGACGCTCCGGGGCTATGAGACTCCATGACGGGCATGGTAAGGTCTTCGACAGTTCCCCATGTCATCGCGTCGATGACAGTACCGCCACAACGGGTGGTTTCCGTCGAGAAAGTTACAACACGCATAACATTACATAAATGACATAATATATCAATAATGCCGCTGTTTTAGGCCACTCCGAGAGTTGTGAGACACAAGCATAGGCTTAGCTTGGTCCCCGACATCCCCAGTCATGGTGGCACAGTGGTGGTGTCGACCATGGCAACGGATTTCAGCGAGGACTTAAAAACAGTCCACACAACATGACAACAACATCACCTAGGTTCAAGACATTGAAACAGTTCCAACACGACCAAATCGATCACAACAAGAACAGCGAGGCATCATCGAGGTCATGGAGAGGTCCCCGACAACCCCCACACTCGGTGGTTTGGCCAGCAGGGCCGCCCACACATGCATATTCCGGCGAGACATAATATAATAACCAATTTATGAAAACAGTGCACAATCGATCATAACACCCTATGTGACACAAACGTGGGTGCTCCAGGGATGTGGGGATTTTGGGGCACCACTAGGGACCATCCCCGACCACCCTTGACCAGTGCCACCGCCTCCGACAGCGGCAAAACATGACAGCAGTGAAAACAGTCACGAAAACAATAAAAAAAACAATAAAGAAAAACAATGAGAAAAGAGAGAAAGAGTGGAAGAGAGGGAGAGAAGAAGATCTCCGGCGAGAGGGATGAACCCCAACCACCTCTGGACCTCTGACAACCGGTGGTGTGCTCGGCCAAGGCAGGGAAGAATGGACCGAGAGAGGGAGATCGTGAGACCATGAATGAGAGAGAAAGTGAGAGAAAACAAAGCGAGAGAGAGAACAAACCGAGAAAGAGTGACGGATCTCCGGTGAGCTCGTCCACTGCTGGGTCCCGGGGACCAGTGCAGGTTCGTCGACGGCGAGAAGAGGTGGAGGGTGGCGGTGAGATGAGGAAGATGAAGTGAGACCGTGAGTGAGAGAGAAAGGGAGAGATATAGAGAAACGTGTGAGCATAGACAGAGAGAGAGATGACGAGCCTCCGACGTCAGCTCCAGTGAGGGTTCCGGCGAGAGGCCGAGTGGATAGAGGAGGGTTGGTGGCGGTGGTGTGATTGAAGAAGACAATGAATAGTGTTTGGTGTAGGGTTTTCTCCAACGTTTATGTTTTTATATGCCTTAAATGAGTCAAATGGCCCTTTTGCCCTCCAATTTGCTTCTCACACACTTCAAAACAGTTGCCCTTATGTGTCTTTTACCTCATCATCACATCTAAACATAAACACACATCTCGATGTCCATCCCATGGCTCCTTACCATTGGGCTGTGTCACTTTAACAATTTAAATTCCATAGTCCATATGTTACAAGACTATCCAACTCCCACGTTCAAACAACATTCCGTGGTCTGTATTTTTTCGTCAATTGGCTCGCTGCGCCCGTTTTCTCGCCACATACTATCAACTAATTTATATAAATTAATAAAAATTCATTTATTTGACTTCTTTATTGTGTTTTTATCCCCCGTTTGACTATGCGAGACCTCACTCAATTTAAAATCGCCCGAACGACGCGAGACTCGTAAAATACTAAAATACTAATACACACAATCAAAGAATCATAAAATCACTTCGGTGTCGACTCCCGAAGTTCGAAATACTGTCCAGTATTCACGTAGCCGGGTCACAATCCTGACAAGTGTAACGCAAGTCAGTTAAAAATTTGGGGTTGTTACAGTTAGTTTTTGGGAAAGCATGTCATCTACCAGTTGAATTTGAACATAAAGCCTGATGGGCAATTAGGATATGTAATATGAACTATGATGGTGCTGAACAACAACGTAAGTTAAATCCTTAAGAATTAGAAGAAATTAGGAATGAAGCTTATGACAATGCAACAATCTATAAAGATAAAACTAAAGCACTTCATGAAAAAAGATTGACAGTCAAAACTTTTCAAATATGAGGCAAAGTGTTACTCTTTTGTTCACGACTTAAATTATTTCCTGGAAAACTTCGCTTAAGATGGGTATGACCTTTTCTAGTTACAAATGTATTCGCATATGGTGCGGTAGAGATAGAAAGCTTAGAAACAGAAAATATATTTAAGGTTAATGGCCATAGGTTAAAACCTTATTACGAAACTTTTGTTAAGTAGGATGTGGAGATTATCAATTTACTTCAAGATGAAAATACACAGAGTCATCAACATAGTGAAACGAAGCTTTGCGTGCACGTAAACATAAGTGAAACATTCACACTCTGGATGTACAAGAAGCCACACCGTAAGAAGAACAAGAAGAATGCAAATACTGATTCATAACCTGAGGAAGAACAATTAACGAATAATGAAAATGATCTTAATCAAGAAGAGCTTCATGCTTTCAGTCATCTTCTAGACCTTTTCAAGGATTATCTCGGAAAAATCTATCTCAATGTGCAGATCAAATAAACCAATTTCCTAAAGGTTCAACTGGATATAGGAGTTGATATGAACATTCTACCAAAACGTTGGTTTAATGAAACTAAGTAAAAAATTGATTTTTGACCTCCATTAGTAGTTCATAGACCAAATGGAGACAAGATAGAACCCTTTGGGGTAGCCTTAAAAGTCCCAGTTCAAGTGAGACGATTCCCTATTTGTAACAAATTTTTTGATAATGCCAGAAGCTAAGGATGACACGATCTTATTAGGACGACCTTTTCTCAAGCTTGTTGGAGCTATCATTGATGTACGTGATCGGCTAGTTACACTGTAGATGGGAGATGATAAGATATATTTTCAGGATAGTTTCAAGATAGTTTAGGAAATTGAAGAAAACCAAGTTCATGACGACTATGCGGACAAGAACTATTATTATGAAGATAAAACTGCGACTGGACATTTCTTAGATGCTGATGAAGAATTAGTTAAGGATACTAAGGAATCAATTGATGTTCGATTTGATTCAATCAATCTGAACAAAGACTGATTTCCTACTAAGTCACCAAACGACTATTAACAACAATGCTCTATGGGAGGCAGCTCATTATCTATCTTAACTTTTACATTTAGAATTAGAATTAGAATAAATTAGTTATTTTTATATCCTCCCAGCTTTTGACTCTTATAATGGGATTATTTCTGGATTTTCGAATAATTTCATATAAGGGGGTTGATCGAGTTTTATTGTATTCCTGCATTATAATTATAATTGTTTATTTAAGTTAGTTTGTTTATTTATAGTAATAAAATTATTGATTAGTACAAGTTGTACACAAATTCTCATGATTTTAAATAATTTTACCTTTTTATGTAATATATACGATAAATAAGTAAGAAAATGAATTAAATCGAAAAAATAGTAAATTAAGCTTGGCGAATGTCCAACCCTTTCAGTACAATCGATCACAAAATAGGTCTCAGTTGCAAAAACCATAGTGTGTTTTTGAGCCAGCGAATGTCAACAATTCTTGCTTATGACTAGGATTCGCTAAACAAATCATTGGACCACATAGACTTATTTTCAGCGATTTTTATAGTGAAAAGTCAGTGAATCAACTTAAATCCTAATTCGTTGAACACAAATTCAAGTTTTTAAAAGTAGAGCCCCAATTTTCCAACTTAAAACCTTTCACACCCAAGAACCATTGCACCCTTTCGATCCAATTTCCAAATTTGTGCCTATATTCGACCATTTTAAGCTTGATTTTATGGTATTTAAGTGATTCTTACATCAATCTTCACACATTCAGTTTAAAATTTGGTGAGTTGTGAGTAAATAGAGAAACCGAGGGTTTGAGCAAGGGGATTTGACTTAGAGCTTAGATATGAGGTTTTTGAGTCGTTGCACACTAAAAACCTGACGAATTCACTCTAAAGAAGGGAATACATCGACGCCCTATCAATTTGTCGCAATTCCATGATTTTCAAAATAAATGTTATTGAATTTTATAGTCGATTTCTTGATGGGTATAGATAGGAAATATTGAAGATGGGTTTTAAAATGAGTTTCAGGGTGTGTTTTCAAATTTTCAAACAATATAATGATTAACTTCAAATCGCATTATTTTTCAACTACTTACGTGCAATTTTTACGAAAAAAATATTGGTAAAGTCTGGGAGTGTGAACTCACTGGTAGTAGGTGGAATATTGGGAATGGGAGATCAATTCTTTTTTGGTTGGATAACTAGCTTGACATGGACCAGAATCTCCATGACTTAGCTTTGGTGGTTATTCTGAACTCTATGTGTGACGGTCTCAAATACTGAGATTGTCACGTG
Source organism: Stephania japonica (assembly GCA_039657345.1). Lineage (NCBI taxonomy): Eukaryota > Viridiplantae > Streptophyta > Magnoliopsida > Ranunculales > Menispermaceae > Stephania > Stephania japonica. The sequence continues at coordinate 34,954,194 of CM077561.1, read as the reverse complement.
ACCCACTCTCTCTACCCGCAAGCATAGTAGCGCCTGTCACTTCACCGTATACGTCATCACTACTACCACATCCGCAGCTCTGTGAAGTGATGCTCCGTCTAAAAAATCCTACTATATTGAATTGTTTAGTTCTCCTTAACATCAAACAGGTTCGTTATGTTGGGAAATGTGCCTTAGGTCAATCCATTAACAGTCTTTATGAATATATTTTAATTAATAAAATAGAGGATTTCATTTGCTGTTTATTATAATTGATTTGCATGTTTACATTATAATAAGATCCATGGGTATTTACGAAATATCCTAAATGTCCCTAGTCGATTATTATACTGGGAACTATAATGAATTAAGACTAGTGTGAGTCTTGATTGATGATCATACGATGATCATACGTATAAGAATATGAATCAAGATCATGAGTACTTGTTAGGGAACAAAGTGCTGGACCAACCCGCTATGAGAACATTACATGGATTAAGTCATAGTTGTTTCTCATGATAGATATATTTTTCAGTCCTCTGACTTGAGATTACCGAGAGACTTCAACATTAGGAATACGATGATTTGACGCAATCAAACGTTGTCTTTAACCGGACGATTATAAAGGTTCGATTGGTTACTTGTGTGAATAATGTGGTGAAGTTGTGTAATCGAGATAGAATTTGTCCCTCTCATATAAAGAAAGATATCCAGTGGATCCCTCGATGTGTTAGACTGTTAAAAGGCCTAGTCGAAGTGAATTGATATTGATCAATGTCACTTAGATGTTTTCAGTCTACCTAGAAATCGAGACTAGTACGATTGAACATGTTGGATGACAATTCCATGCCTTATGTTTGATCAAAAGGATATCGTGTGACAAAAGGATGTTATATACACTATTGATTAGGTTGTATCGATTTGATATTCGTACAACTTGGGTAGTCATAATGTCTTGCTAGAGGCCACTTATGACTTGTATACCAAAATGTGTTTTGGTACACTGCCAACGTTGTATGAGCCTATTGGGTCGCACACTGAGAATGGTTTTGCGAGATTTTAAGATAGTTCAGAAAAATGAATTTTATATGATAAAATTCATGATAGAAACGTCCTTGTAGTGTATTACACTTATACTTCTTTAAGTAGGGGTATATGTGTAATTTACTTAACCGTCTATATATAAGGTTGTATAAATAGACGTTTTGAGTTAGAATACAAGTACGAAAGATTTAAAAAGGGCTGAGACTCTATTTTTTTCGTTTTAAGAAACGACTTAGGGTTTTTGGTATGCTCTGGATTATTTTGGAGAGAAACAAAAAGGTTTGATATTCTCTTAAAGCTAGCACTTCAAATCTCGGCCGCCATTCGTTTGTGGACTGCTGATAGAGGGCGTTTGTTGTTGGCAGCGCCTTAGAGATCGATTAACCTTCAGGAAAGGTACATTGCGAGTAAGATATGATTAAGTTTTCATAGCATAAACGTGTTTTAATGGAATCATATTCAGATCCTGTTGGGGTTTTTCTCAAAATAGTTTTGAAATCTCCGCTGTGCATGAACCCCAAAACCCAACAGTGGTATCAGCGCATTCGAATTTGATTCCATTAAACTCATTGCATGTTTTCTTGTGATATATGATTGAAAGCATGTTAATAGTTGATGTATATATGATATACATAAGTTTTTGGTGAGGTTTATTATCATGTTTTGTGTATATGATACATATATTCGTGATTTAATTGAAATTAGTTTCGTACATGCTAGTAACCATGTTAGGTTAATTTGAATAATTTTAATGAATTGAGTTTCGTGTTCTATGATCCATGACACCATTAGGTTCGATTGGGATAGTAGTTCATGATTCAATTACATGTTTGTGATTATTTGGATGAAGATCAAAATTGCAAATAATTAATTTTTGAAATTATTTATTTATCTTGTTATATCTATTTTGTTATGAAGTTTCTATTTGATAAAGATAGATAACAATTAGATTAGGAGACATATGCAAAATCGGTTTCATTATCCCTATTGGATAGGAGATAAATGTGGAGAAGTTTGTTATTGGTGATATGCTAGGATTCAAATATCTAAAGTCCTAATTGGATTAGGATAAGATGATTAGTTAGATGTAGGCCCGAGTTAATTAAAACGTATTAATTGACTTAATTTTGGATAAATTAAAGGGTAAATTTAGTATAGTAAAATCAGCGAAAAATATGATTTTTTATAGCGAATTTCAATTTTCGGAATTGAGATTTGTCTTCTAAAAAAAAAAGGGGGCGCTGCCCCCTGACCGGCCAGCGTGATCGCCGTCTAACTAATCCTAGCGCACGAAAATTCTTCTATTAGTGAATAGCATAAAAATTTCCTAAATTGTTTTGTGGTTCTACAAATCAATAAAATATATGATATTTCATTGCTTACTTAAAAATCATTAAAACTGAATAAAATCCCTCTATTAAATCTTAAGTTTTGTGCCATCCAATTTTAAACACTTATAAAGGCCTTGATCGCACTAATATAGTTTCAGCCATAGTTGGGTGTATTGTGTTATCTTGGTGAGATAAGTTGGGTAAGAGTTACCTAAATGTTTAAATTGGTCCGACTTAATAAAGCTATCAAAATAGTTTTGGACTTTAGGCATATGATGAGATAAAAACATGCTAAGACATAAGATGTCTTGTATCTCATAAAAGTATCTAAAATTAAATAAGATGTAATTGGTAACTGTTACCTACCTAAATAATCTAGTTCTGTGTTTCATGCCATAGCTGTCATAGAATTAGGTGAAATATGGATTTAGTCCCCTAAATAAATAGTATGTTTTAGGAGGGTTGTTAATTTAGTGGGAGTCTATTCCTCTATACTAAAATAAACTCTGCATAATCTTTATTGTAGATAAATGGTCTCTTTAAGTAATAATAATCCCCTGTCACTGCGATCTATCCTTGAAAAGGATAAGCTATATGGGACTAACTTTCTTGACTGGTTTAGAAACTTGAGAATCGTTCTCAAGCATGAACGTAAGTTGTATGTTCTGGATGCTCCGATCCTTGAGGACCCACCAGCCAATGCTACGAAAGCTGTGAAGAATGCGCATAATAAGCATGTCAACGATTCTACTGATGTTGCATGCATTATGTTGGCAACTATGGTTCCTGAACTTTAGAAGGACATGGAACTAATGGAAACCTATGACATGGCTGTAACGCTGAAGGAAATGTTCCAATAGCAAGTTAGGCAAGAAAGGTTCGAGACAGTCAAGTACCTGCATTCTTGTAAGATGACTGAGGGTGCGTCAGTTAGTCCTCATGTTCTGAAAATGAAGGGTTATGTTGACCAACTTGATAGACTCGGATTTCCCATAAGTCAAGAGTTGGCTACGGATTTGATCCTAAATTCATTACCAGAGAGTTACTCACAATTTGTGATGAACTACAATATGAATAATATGGAGAAATCAATTTCAGAGTTGCATTTGATGCTCAAAACTGCTAAACAAAATATCAAGAAACCCTCTAGTAATGTGTTGATGGTCCAAAAGGGAAAGGGAATGAAGAAGAAAGGCAAAGGTAAGGCTAAAGTTGCCAAGGCCAGCTCTTCGCACTGCACTGTCATGAAGCCTATGGAACAAGTTAAGCCCCACTGTTCTGCTTCAAAGCACCAAAAGGAAAAGGAAGGAAATTGTCATTTCTGCCATGCGCCTGGACATTGGTTCAGAAATTGCAAACTCTATCTGGAAGATCTAAAGAAGAAAAAGGGTAGTGCGACTACCACCTCAGGTATTTATGTTATTGAAATTAATTTATCTACTAGTGATTCCTGGGTATTGGATACCGGATGTGGATCTCACATTTGTATAAATATGCAGGGACTCACCAGAAGTAGAAAGTTGAAGAAAGGAGAAGTCATCCTCTGCGTAGGGAATGGAGCAAGAGTTGCTGCCCTGGCTGTTGGATCATATGACTTAGTCTTATCTAGTGGACTTATTTTAACTTTAAATAATTTTTATTATGTGCCTGCCTTGAGCAGAAACATTATTTCTGTTTCATGTTTGGATATGGAAGGTTTTGATTTTATTATTGCGAATAATAGATGTTCAATTTCTCGTAAAGGCATTTTTTATGCAAATGCTGATTTGTGTGATGGTCTTTATATTCTAAGCATGAAAAAGTCCACTGATACTCCAGTCTTTAACATAAATACAAAGAGATTCAAGTCAAATGATTTGAATCAAACCTATCTTTGGCATTATCATCTTGGCCACATAAATGAGAAACACATAACGAAGCTCCATAAAGATGGACTTCTAGATTCATTTGATTTGGAATCATATGAAACGTGTGTATCTTGTTTACTAGGCAAGATGACTAAAAGTCCCTGTGACGGCCCCAATTTCCCCGTGCAATTGGGTACGCTCGGCCTAGACCCGTGCAGGCCCCAAGTCATCACTTGGTAACCTGACGAGCCTAGTCAGCCTTCAATTTAATCAATTTAGTACTTTATGAAAGTGTTATTGCAATAATATACAGCAGAAGACTAGACAATATATAACAAGGGGAAATAACTCAATCAAAGGGAAATTAGGAATTCTATAATTGTGGAAAACCCCGGTATTCATGTACAATTCGATAAATCAACATACATGATACTAATCTCAATAATAATACCAAGTTCTATAAACCAAAAACATACATATATAAAGCGATATACAAATGAGCAAAACATATAACCTACTCTAGGGTTCCTCAAGTCCAGCCGCTAATCCTCACAAAATGTCGCCTAAGCAAGGCTCTTTGCCTCTACTTGCACTCCGCTATATATCTGCACCCACCGTCACAAACTAGACGGTGAGCAAGCGAGAGAAATCGAAAGTAATGCCGAGAAGAATATAACATAATTCATGAATTATCAATCAAAGCGATCTAAATATCATGCAGGAATTGAAAGACAGGAAGTTAAATAAACAAGGTGCATGATAGGTAGACTGGAAACAATAACAATCGAAACATGCGTGTTCTACGAGTCAAGAGAGGCCATAAGTGGTCTAAAATCCACAACAATACCACAACAATATCCACAACAATCCACAACAATCCAGTACATGGTATCACACAATCACTAGGGGTGGTCAAACACTCGTGGCCACGAGTGCCCGCGTTATATCCCTTCTAGTGCAGGCCGCATGTACCTTCGAGACACACACTTATGCCAAGAACACACATACAAGGAATATGGAATGGAATGCCAACAAATAGATAATAGCAAACACAATGGAATGAAGATGAATCACATGATATTTTCTTAACTGGCTTACTAACGTACACAAGTTTTTGAGACAAGTGTACTTACCTGAACTAATCGCAACCCGTGCAACAACACTCTCGCATCCCTAACGCGTATCCCCGAGTTTCCTGCTACCTGACAAGGTTGGAAACTCTAATTAATGGGTCGAATCATTAACTAAACCCTAGGTTGGTACCCTAGCATTTTCTCAGTGTTTTAATGACTCGAACACTTCGTTAACTCAATCGGTAAATCAAACCAAAAATACAACGAAACACAATGACTCTTTTGGGTATCATAACCACACTAATGTAAGCCTAATTATAGGTCTTAAGCTCGGCTCAGTCGTATGTGAAATCACGCCATAGTCTCGAGGACCGGCGGTGTGTCCACGACGTCACTACCGTTCAACCAACTTGATACAAAACTTCGAAGTCGTCCAACAATTACGACTCAATACTAAACTTAACATGACCATACACCGGCGAGTAAGGAAACTCAGGGTGTGGTCTAACATTCGTAGAGTGTCAACACAGCATGGAAAGGCCGTGTGCACGCCCTACGTCTCGTTGACAATTACTCGACGCAATATAAACAACTCACGCATATCTACGCCATTATGACTTATCATCATTGATATGGACGCTCCGGGGTTATGAGACTCCATGAATGACATGGTAAGGTCTTCGGCAGTCCCCCATGTCATCGCGTCGATGATAGTACCGCCTCGATGGGTGGTTTTCAGCGAGAAGGTTACAATACGCATGAAATCACATAAATGCATAACATAACAATAACGTCGCTATTTTTAGGCCACTCCGAGAGTCATGAGGCACAAGCATGGACTTAGCTTGGTCCTAGACATCCCCAGTCACGGTGGCATAGCGGTGACGTCGCCCACGGTAACGAACTTCGGCGAGAAGGAGCATAACACCCATGAAATCAACATATCATACAATACCAAAAGTTTGTGCTCGCCTCACTGTTGTTGACCACTCTTGAGAGCTGTGGGACCCAAGCCAAGGCTTAGTGGGGTCCTCGACAACCTCCGATCCGGTGGTCCAGTGGCGGCGCCACCCCACAGGGGCAATTTCCGATGAGGGTTCAAAACAGTCCCACACAACACATTAACAATATTAACTCAGTTCAAGACACTAAAACAATTCCAGCACGAACAAACCGAACACAATAAGGATAGCGAGGCATCATCGAGGTCATGGGGAGGTCCTCGACAACCCCCACACTCGGTGGTTTGGCCAGCAGGGCCGCCGACACAAGTACATTCCGGCGATACGCAATATAATAACCAATTTATGAAAACAGTGCATAATCGATCACTACACCCTATGCGACGCAAACGTGGGTGCTCCGGGGATGTGGAGATTTTGGGGCACCACTAGGGACCGTCCCCGACCACCTCGACCAGCGCGCCACCACCTCCGGCAATGCAAAACATGACGACAAATAAAAATAGTCACAAAAACGGTTTCACAACAATAAAGAAAGAAAAACGGTGAAAAAGAGAAAGAGTGGAAGAGAGGGAGAGAGGAAGATCTCCGGCGAGAGAGGTGAACCTCAGCCACCTCTGGACCTCCAACAACCGGTGGGGTGCTCGGCCAAGGCAGGGAAGAATGGACCGAGAGAGGGAGAGAGTAAGACCGTGAATGAGAGAGAACAAAGTGAGAGAGTACAAACCGAGAGAGAGAGTGACGAATCTCCGGTGAGCTCGTCCACTGCTGGGGTCCCGGGGACCAGTGCCGGTTCGTCGACGGCGAGAAGAGGTGGAGGGTGACGGTGGTGAGTATGGTAAGAGGCCGAGAGAGAAGGCCGTGAGAATGAGGGTGAGATCGAGAGAATGAGGGTGAGATCGAGAGGGAGAGAGAGAGAGACCACTGACCTCTGGTGAGGGTTCCGGCGAGGTCGTGATTGGCCTGACGAGGGAGAGGGGCGGTGGTGGTGGGAGAGAACGTGAGGTGCGGTGTGATGGAGAGAGAGCCCAAGACCGAGAGAGAAGAGAGGACAACCGAGAGTGAACGAGAGAGGAAGAGTGGGAGACGTCTTCCCCGTCGACGGTGGCTCTCTGGTCACCACTAACCTCGTCGGGATCGGTGGTGCAGTGATGGCAGTAGGGAGGAATGAAGAGAAGAGGTGGCGGTGGTGTTTTGATGGAGATGATGAATAGTAGGGTTTTGTTAAAAACGTTGTATATATATATGATAAAAATGACCATTTTGCCCTTCCCCCTTCTTTTCATACACCTCAAAACAGCTACCCTTATGGGTCTTTTACCACTTTGTCACATCTCAACATACAAACACATCTCGAGGCAAATCTCATGGTTCTCCTCATTTGAGTTGTGTCACCTTAACAATTTCCTCTCCATAGCCCGTATGTCGCGTAGTTAACTAACTCTCGCGTTCAAACGACGTTCTTCATCCCGTATTGTTTTGCCCCGACTCCCGTAACGCGCGTATTCTCGCCTTGTCTCACCAATAAATTAATTAAATAAATTAAAAATTCATTTATTTGTATTCTTTACTTGTTTTTTTATCCCCCGTTTAACTAGTCGAAACCTCACTCAATTAAATATATAGCCCAACCGGCTTGAAACCCGAAAAATACTAAAATACTAATACACACAATCAAAGAATCATAAAATCACTTCGGTGTCGACTCCCGAAGTTCGAAATACTGTCCAGTATTCACGTAGCCGGGTCATAATTCTGACAAGTCCAACACAAGTCAGTTAAAAATTTGGGGTTGTTACAGTTTACTGGACATAGTGAAAGGGCAAGTGATTTATTAGGTCTAATACATACTAATATATGCGGTCCTATAAACACAATGGCTAAAGTAGGTTATCAGTACTTTATTACATTTACTGATGATTTCAGCAGATATGGTTATGTATATCTTACGAAACACAAAGCTGAATCATTTGAGATGTTTCGAACATTTCAAAATGAAGTGCAGAATCAACTTGGCAAAACTACCAAAGCACTTCGATCGATCGAGGTGGTGAATATTTGAGCCAAGAATTTGATGATCATCTTAGAAATTGTGGGATTGTCTCACAATTAACTCCACCAGCAACTCCACAATGGAATGGAGTTTCTAAAAAGAGAAATCGAACCTTATTAGATATGGTTTGATCTATGATGAGTCATGCGGATCTTCCATTATCCTTTTGGGGTTATGCATTACAAACTGCAGCTTCCACTCTAAATCGAGTTCCTTCTAAAGCGGTTGATAAAACACCATATGAGATATGGTACGGGAAGAGACCTAGTTTGTCTTTTCTTAAGATTTGGGGCAGTGAGGCTTACGTAAAATGACAAGTCTCAGAAAAACTAGCACCTAAATCTGACAAGTGTCTATTTGTGGGGTATCCTAAGGAAACAAAAGGATATTACTTTTATAATCCCGCTGAGAACAAAGTGTTTGTTGCTCGGTATGGTGACTTTATGGAAAAATAGTTTATTTCAAAAGACACTAGTGGGAGAGAAATAAATCTTGAAGAAGTTCAAGAATCACAGATAAACACTGAACCGCTAATGGAAGTTCAACAACGTTCTGAACCAGTTGAACCTTCGCAAGTGACACAAGGCCCACGTAAATCTGGTAGGGTAAGACATGAGCCAGAGAGATTCGGATTTCTCATTACTAATAGTCGTGATGTGTTGCTTATGGATCAAAATGAGCCCACCACTTATCAGGAGGCTATGTCTAGACCAGACTCAGATAAATGGCTAAGTGCCATGAACTCTGAGATGCAATCCATGTATGATAACCAAGTTTAGAACTTGGTTGATTTACCTGAAGGTGGTAAGACCATTGGATGTAAATGGGTTTTCAAGAAGAAAACTGATATGGATGGCAAAGTGCATACTTTCAAAGCAAGACTTGTTGCAAAAGGTTTTAGGCAGACTCAAGGTGTTGATTATGATGAAACTTTTTCGCCAGTAGCCATGCTTAAATCCATAAGAATTTTAATTTCCATTGCTGCATATTATAACTATGAGATATGGCAAATGGATGTAAGAACAACATTTCTTAATGGAAAGCTGCTTGAGGACGTGTATATGACACAACCTGAAGGTTTTGCACAACTTGAGAATTCTAGGAAGGTATGCAAGCTTCAAAGATCCATTTATGGATTAAAGCAAGCTTCTCGGAGTTGGAATCTTCGTTTTGATGAAGCAATCAAGGATTTTGGTTTTATTAAGAACGAAGATGAGCCTTGTGTATACAAGAAGGTCAGTGGGAGTGTAGTTGTTTTTCTGGTACTGTATGTTGATGATATATTACTCATTGGAAATGACATCCCAACATTGCAGAGTGTCAAGTCTTGGTTAGGGAAGTGTTTCTTAATGAAAGACTTAGGAGATGCAGTCTACATCCTAGGGATAAGGATCTATAGGGATAAATCTAAGAGGCTAATTGGTCTAAGTCAGAGTGCTTACATAGACAAGGTACTGAATAGGTTCAGTTTGCAAGACTCTAAAAGAGGATTGTTGCCAATGTCTCATGGCATAAGTCTCAGCAAGAATCAATGTCCTAGGACAAATGATGAACGAGATCGTATGAATAAGATTCCATATGCATCTGCTATTGGATCTATCATGTACGCCATGCTATGCACTCTCTACGATGTATCATATGCTTTGAGCACTACAAGCGAGATATCGATCGATCCAGGTGAGAGTCACTGGATAGCAAGAAGAACATCCTTAAGTACTTAAGAAGGACTAAGGAAGTGTTCTTGGTCTATGGAGGTTTTGAAAATGATCTAGTTGTAAATGGTTACACGAGATGCAAGTTTTCAAACCGATATAAATGATTTCGATCGCAATCTGGATATGTGTTTACTTTGAATGGGGTGCGATGAAGTGGAAAAGTTCGAAGTAAGAGATCGTGGCGATTCTACAACGTGTTTGAGTATATTGCAACGTCTGATGCAACAAAGGAGGCAGTATGGATCAAAAGGTTCATTTCTGAACTAGGTGTGGTTCCAAGTATTGCTAACTCTGTTTGTTTGTATTGTACAATAACGGGGCAATAGCACAGGCCAAGGAACCTAGATCACACCACAGATCCAAACATATACTCAGGAGTTTTCATGTCATCAGAGAAATTATTGAGAGGGGAGAAGTAAAGATTTGCAGAGTACCTACTGAAGACAACGTTGCGGATCCATTGACAAAGACTCTTCCATAAGCGAAACATGATGGTCATGTTAGATCATTAGGCATTAGATGCATGAATGATTGGCCCTAGAGCAAGTGGGAGATGTTGGGAAATGTGCCCTAGGTCAATCCATTAACAGTCTTTATGAATACATTTTAGTTAATAAAATAGAGGATTTCATTTGCTGTTTATTGTAATTGATTTGCATGTTTACATTATAATAAGATCCATGGGTATTTATAGAAATATCCTAAATGTCCCTAGTCGATTATTATACTGGGAACTATAATGAATTAAGACTAGTGTGAGTCTTGATTGATGATCATACGATGATCATACGTATAGGAATACGAATCAAGATCATGAGTACTTGTTAGGGAACAAAGTGCTGGACCGACCCATGAGAGAACATCACATGGATTAAGTCATAGTTGTTTCTCATGATAGATATATTTTTCAGTCCTCTGACTTGAGATTACCAGAGACTTCAACATTAGGAATACAGTGATTTGACGCAATCAAACGTTGTCTTTAACCGGACGATTATAAAGGTTGTGATTGGTTACTTGTGTGAATAATGTGGTGAAGTTGTGTAATCAAGATAGAATTTGTCCCTCTCATATAAAGAGAGATGTCCAGTAGATCTCTCGATGTGTTAGACTGTTAAAAGGCCTAGTCTAAGTGAATTGATATTGATCAATTTCACTTAGATGTTTTCAGTCTACCTAGAAATCGAGACTAGTACGATTGAACATGTTGGATGACAATTCCATGCCTTATGTTTGATCAAAAGGATATCGTGTGACAAAAGGATGTTATATACACTATTGATTAGGTTGTATCGATTTGATATTCGTACAACTTGGGTAGTCATAATGTCTTGCTAGAGGCCACTTTTGACTTGTATACCAAAATGTGTTTTGGTACACTGCCAATTTTGTATGAGTCTATTGGGTCGCACACTGAGAATGGTTTTGCGAGATTTTAAGATGGTTCAGAAAAATGAATTTTATGTGATAAAATTCATGACAGAAACGTCCATGTAGTGTATTACACTTATACTTCTTTAAGTAGGGGTATATGTGTAATTTACTTAACCGTCTATATACAAGGTTGTATTAATAGACGTTTTGAGTTAGAATATAAGTACGAAAGATTTAAAAAGGGTTGAAACTCTATTTTTTCGTTTTAAGAAACGACTTAGGGTTTTTGTATGCTCTGGATTGTTTTGGAGAGAAACAAAAAGATTTGATATTCTCTCGAAGCTAGCACTTCAAATCTCGGCCACCATTCATATGTGGACTGCTGATAGAGGGCGTTCATTGTTGGCAGCGCCTTGGAGATCGATTAACCTTCAGGAAAGGTACATTGCGAGTGAGGTATGATTAAGTTTTTATAGTATAAACGTGTTTTAATGGAATCATATTCGGATCCTGTTGGGGTTTTTCTCAAAATAGTTTTGAAATCTCCGCTGTGCATGAACCAAAACCCAACACGTTAATCATAGCGAAAGCCTTTAATACGCATATTATGAAAATTTATTAAACCTAGAGAGTGGAAAAAAACCTGAAAATATAATACCATGCATATAACTAAGACGAAATATACAGGAAATATACATGTACCAGGGTTCTAAAGTCCCAAACCCAGCAAAACAATATATACATACACTGATAATAAAAAACGCAAGTTGTAAGCAGCAACGCCCTCTGAGATAATCGCCTAATACCTCATTTCCCTTGCTCTTGCTCGTACCAGGATCTGCGCTCAGTTGCCCAACACATATAGCAACGAGCCCAGTGAGTAAATTTTCAAGCGAAGTCTAAAAAATAGTCATGAAAACATCGATAACTTACGAGACATGTGAATATGACCCAAACAACAGGAATCATATTCCCATGGCTGGCAGTAAGCAACCATCACAACATCACATCAATCACACACCAACTGTGAATGTAAAGCATCCAAAATATCAAAGAACAACAACTAATTAAATAAATGGGCTCGAACGTATAATCAATAGATAAATAATCATCACTCGTTTAATCACGATAAAACCATGACCTCGGTCATACGATAATAAAAACGGAGTTCTTAGCATAACCCAGTGCTTAATAACAAGCTTACAATGACTACACCTCAATTCAGTAAACGGTGTACTCTTTCCAAGCTTTTTAGTTCTAAGAGTACCCTTAATCCTTCGAGGCAGTTGTAGATACATTCTACTCCCATCTACATGGTCATCGTCGTAGACTTGCCCATGCTCAAGCGTGTAGCCATAACTAAGTTGAAAAAACCATGCGTAACCACCAGTAGTCACCACATACGATAAGATAATCAATAAAATGCACGCCATGAATTTAAAGTGTAACTTTCTAAAGTGTTTTACGCACCTGAAAATATGCACCCCTACTTTTGGACCAGCCAATCCGACCTGCCTAGCTCTCCGATGCTCGAGCTACAGTTCCCTAGTCCCTGAAGTCCATTTATAGTGTTTTTACAATATTTAAAAACACATAATGTAATTTTTATGATATTATATCATGTTTTCAAATTTTCAGTTGTGGTAACTCTCTCGGACTATGTCGAAGTTCCAAAAATACTAAAAAGTTTCGAAACCACTTTTCTATATTTTTCTCAATTTCTTTTATTTTCTATAATTTCCCAATTTTTTTGGAATTTTCCAACTATTTCCCTATTTTCCAAAAATAATATATAAAAATATAAAATATATTATATTTAATTTTTTTAATTATTTTAAAGTGGGCCCCACTTGATCGGTTCGGTCCAGGCGGTTGGACCGATCTGGGCCGGTCCGGCCCTGGTTCGGTGGAACCACGCGTGCTGCACGCGTGTGCGTCATCCCCATCCTAGAGACGGATTCGTCTATGGTTTTAACCAAAGACAAATACGTCTATTTTTTCTTCTTCTTCTTTTTCTTTCTTCTCTATCACTGATCCAATAACACCTCAAAGAGACCAATTTTAACATAAAAAACCATAGAAACAACAATAAATTTCTCGGATCAACATGCATGTCTGATTCTTCGTTCAGTAAAACCTCATTACAACCAGTTTAAACCGCAATTAGCATTACCTAAACCTCAAATTCACAAAGAGTTCGATCAAAATAGTAACTCCCACCTAGAATTTTCATTTTAATGGAATAAACCCAACTTCAAGCTATTTTAATGGAAAATCCATTACCCGAAGGAGTTACCTGAGTTTAATCCTCATTTCAGCTCCTCAATTCGTGTTCGATCTCCTTCAATCCTCTAAACTAGCTCCTCTGTCACTTATTTTTCAAATTCCTCTACCTTACAACCCAAGCTTTGCATGTGTGAATTCTCAACAGAACACCCACATATATAGCCCTTAGCGTAATCTCTTTCAACGTGTGCATCTCGAGGATGATCTAAGGGTCCCTGATTGCCCTGTCTAGCTTCTTGAGTGACACAACTTGTGACTTAATTTGCCTTGTAACTCACTTCCATGCCCATCACTATGTCCATCTGGTGGTCTCTACCTTTTCCTACAAACTATAGGCCTTAGATTTATCAATTTAATTCAACTATACATTAGTCACATTAATACCCCTAGTTAGTATATAGACCTTTTTAATTAATTCAATTTATGTCCTACTAACTCTCAACTATCAGACACTCAATGCTTCGTACCTCGGCTACCCGACACCCGGTACCGTACCTGACACACACTTTGAGTTAAATACCCTACTCGTAACCTTGCCCGACATCAACTTACACACATGTGATGTTTATATAAATAATAATAAATTCCCATATCACAATAATAGACATACAACATACACAAATAACACAATGTAACCTGGGTACTTATATGCGAATCACCCAAGTGTCCACGTAATGTCCGAATTACCCGTTAATTCCCTGGATTAATACTAATCCTTATTAAATTAATTAAGGCCATTACAATTCTTCCCAACTAGGAGAATTTTGTCCTCGAAATTGAATAATCTCGAGTAACATCCCCAGTTCATCAAACCGCACACTTCCCCGTCAGTTCCACCACTCGACTAACTCTTCTACAGTTCCTTGGACACTACTACACCTACTCACAGGGTCGAGTCTTCAAACCGAGCTACAGGTGCATGTCTCACAAGTGAAACATCATCACGACTTTTCCCTGACATCACCGCCACCTGTACTCAATCAAAACTTATGCCCAAGAAACCCTAATCCAGTAACCACTTCCCGATCGACTAACACTTCTTTACCTATCATGTATACCAACATGATAACGCTGATACATTACAATAGCTCATGGAAAATCCTGCTATATAACTTGACAACACAACCATATGGCCCCACAAACCATATAATAACATAAATCAACCATGCATCAATATAGGTCATGTATGCACAAAACGTAACATCTAATTATGCAAATAAATAACTTACCCTGAACCTTACGTTGGGGCGTCTCCCTGCCTGGCTCAGTCGCTGTGTGCACCGGCTCTCGAGTTTGCACCGGTGTCCTAGGTACTGGAGTCTCTAACTCTTGCGTACAGTCACATTTGATGTACCCTCCTGTCCATATCGCCAACACACGAACCCCTGTCTCAGCTATCCATTCCCCAACCCCTGGATTTTACCCTGCAATCTCCGATATTTGCCTCCTTGGTCCTGAGTGTAGCGCTGTTGTGGTGCCGCTGTAGTGGTACTGCATAGAATCTGCCATCTTGATCACTGCCCCAACGATCCCGACCCTGCTGCCTATCCTCGTCATCGTAGTGCTCGCATTTCCTCTTTTGGCCGTGGTCTGACCTAGAACCCTGTCTAGTTTGTCTATCTGTACCTACAGGTGCCTGTCTACTATCCTTCTGAAGTAGATGTCTCTTGTGTGAGGGCTCGATTGTACATCTCCTGTAAAGTCTCGTACGTCGTTAGAGACTATGACACTGGCTATCTCGGCCTCCAGTCTTTTGACGAAATAATATATCTGGTGTCGCTCTCTCCCCACAACATCCATGGAGTACCGCAACAGGTACCTATACTTATCCATATACTGCATGACTGACCGCTTGCCCTGTCGGAGTGATAGGAACTCATCCCTTAGCCTCAACTACACTTTGATGGGGATGTACTAATCGTGGAAAATGTATCGAAACTTTAATTACGTAGTTGGCTCTGGATGTGTGTCGGTGTATGTTGTCCACCACACTGCCGCGTCGCCTCTCAACATATGCCTTGAGATACGTGCCTGAATGCTCTTTGGGATCTTCATTAACTTGTGCAGCCATTGATGTGCAATGAGCCACTTCCCCGCTTCCAATAATACCTGGCTCAAACTTGATAAACTCCTTCATCAGTCTAACCTCTAACGTCAATTCGCCTCGAATACGTTAATTGATGCCACTATCAGTGCAACCTTTACTCTGGAGTCTCATGTGCTACTGCCTACGTTGGTACCATTTGAATGATAGGTG
This sequence comes from Stephania japonica, assembly GCA_039657345.1. Lineage (NCBI taxonomy): Eukaryota > Viridiplantae > Streptophyta > Magnoliopsida > Ranunculales > Menispermaceae > Stephania > Stephania japonica. The sequence continues at coordinate 34,938,273 of CM077561.1, read as the reverse complement.
CGGCTGTCGTCTATGTCGTACTCTATGGTCGATCAACTGTGAATGATGTTATGGCTGCTGTTTGTACCCTCATCATATCTAGGAGTAACTCAAACCGTCTATCGTGTGCTGCAAATCATGCGACTACTATAGGATCCATATCTCCATCTTCGCCGTATGATCACTTGCCTGAACATATTTTAAACTTGATGGAACCTGCTGTTCGTCCATCGAAATCTGCATTGAAAGTCGTGCGTCAGATCACTACGTCATTTGTATATATAGTATACAACATAATCATAACACATATATAAGTCCAAGCTCTACCCGACTTATGTTGCTTCCCAACTAGGATTCTAAGTCAAGTTCTTCAGGTTTCACAACTAGTGCTTGTTTGTTTGAATTTATTATCTTTCTCCAGACTTATCTATTCTAAGGCCTTATCGACCTTGCTTTGATACCAAACTATGACAGCCTCAAATTCTGAGATCGTCCCGTGACCCATGCTCTCTACCCGTAAGCACAGTAGTGCCTGTCACATCATTAGATATGTCATCACTATTGCCACATCCGCAACTCTGTGAAGTGACGCTCCATCTAACAAATCCTACTATATTGAATTGTTTAGTTCTTCTTAACATCTAGTAGCTTAGTTAATCATAGTGAAAGCCTTTATTGCACATATTATGAAAATTTATTAAACCTTGATAGTGGAAAAAACCCTAGAAATAGAATACCATGCATATAACTGAGATGAAATATACAATAATCCATATACATGTACTAGGATTCAAAAGTCCCCAAAACCCAACAAAATAATATACATACTCTGATAATAAAAAACACGAGTTGTAAGCACTAATAGCCTTAGAGATAATCGTCTAACACCTTTTTTCCCTTGCTCTTGCTCGTACCAGGATCTGCGCTCAGTTGCCCAACACATACAACAACGAGCCCAGTGAGTAAATTCCCAAGAGAAGTCTACACAATACTCATGAAAACATTAATAACCTGCGAGACATGTGAATATGACCTTGACAACATCACATCAATCGCACACCAACTGTGAATGTAAAGCATCCAAAATATTCAAAAACAACAAATAATTAAATAAATGGGCTCAAATGTATAATCAACAGATAAATAATCATCACTCATTTAATCACGATAAAACCATGACCCGTCGATCATACAATAATAAAAACGGAGTTCTTAGCACAACCCAGTGCTTAATAACAGGCTTACAATGACTACACCTCAACTCGGTAAACGGGCGTACTCCTTTCCAAGTTTTTTAGTTCTTAGAGTACCTTTAATCCCTCGACACAGTTGTAAATACATTCTAATTTCATCTACACGGTCGCCATCGTTGATTAGCCCATGCTCAAGCGTATAGCCATAACCAAGATGAAAAATCCATACATAACCACCAGTAGTCACCGCATACAATAAGATAATCAATAAATGCACGCTATGAATTTAAAGTGTAACTTTCTCAAGGGTTTTACCCACGTGAAAATATGCACTCCGACTTTTGAACTCGCCAATTCGACTCGCCTAGCTCCCCGATGCTCGTGCTATGATTCCCTTGTCCCTGAAGTTTATTTATAGTGTTTTTACATTATTTAAAAACACATTATGTAATTGTTATGATATTATATCATGTTTTGAAATTTTTAGTTGTGGCACCTCTCCCGGACTATGTCGAGGTTCCAAAAATACTCGAAAAGTCTCGAAACAACTTTTCTACATTTTTCTCAATTTCTTATATTTTGTATAATTTTTTCCAATTTTTTTGAAAATCTCAAACTATTTCCCTATTTTCTAAAAATAATATATAAAAATATAAAATATATTTTATTTAATTTTTTAATTATTTTTAAAGTGGGCTCACCTGAACCTGTTTGGTCCAGGCAGTTGGACCGGCCTGGGCCCGTCCAGCCTGGGTCAGGGGGACGCACGCGCGCCGCACGCGCACGCGTGTCATCCTCCTCTAGAGACGAATACGTCCATTTTTTTCCTCTTCTTCTTCCCTCTTATCTCTATCACTGATCTAATAATACCTCAAAGGGACCAATTTAAGCATCAAATACCACAAAACAACAATAAATTTCTCGATCAACATGCATGTCTGATTTTTTCCAACTTATACAAACTACCCGAATTTTCAGTAAAACCTCGTTACAACCACTTTAAACCTCAATTAGCATTACCCAAACCTCAAATTCACAAAGAGTTCGATAAAAATAGTAACCACACCTAGAGTTTTCATTTTAATGGAATAAACTCAACTTCAAGCTATTTTAATGGAAAATCGATAACTCTAAGGAGTTACCTGAGTTTGATCCTCACTCCAGCTCCTCAATTCGTGTTTGATCTTCTTCAATCCACCAAACCAGCTCTTCTGTCACTTATTTTTCAATTTTCCTCTACCCTACAACCCAAGCTTTGCATGTGAGAATTCTCAACATAACACCCATATATACTCCTTGGCCTAATCTCTTTCAATGCACGCATCTCGAGGACGATCTAAGGGTCCTTGATTGCCCAACTTAGCTTCTTGAGTAACACAACTTGTGACTTAATCTGCCTCGTAACTCACATCCATGCCCATCACTATGTCTATCTGGTGGTCTCTACCTTTTTTTACAAACTATAGGCCTTAGATTTATCAATTTAATTCAACTATAAATTAGTCACATTAATACCCATAGTTAGTATATAGACTTTTTTAATTAATTCAATTTATGTCCTACTAACTCTCAACTACCTAGCAACCAAAGCCCCATACCCCAGCTACCCGACACCCGGTACTCGTACCTGACACGCACTTTGAGTTAAATACCCATCTTTTAACCTTGCCCGACATCAACTTACACACATGTGATGTTTATATAAATAATAATAAATTCACACATCACAATAATATACATACAACATACACAAATAACACAATATAACTTGGGTACTCATATTTGAGTCAACCCAATTGTCCACATAACACCCGAATTAATCTGTTAATTCCCTGGATTAACACTAATCCTTATTAAATTAATTTGGGTCGTTACACTATGAAGAATGATATCATGTCAAATTATGTCTTATCCTTTGGTGTTTGGAATTGGGATTTATTACATAATTTACTTCCTGCTACCGTACTTCTCCGTATTGCGACGATTCCCCCCCGGACTTTACGTTGAATGAGAATGATATGATTTATTGGGGATTTATCCCATCGAGAAATTTCTCCACATCCTCGGCTTATTCTTCCATCTCTCTTATAGATGGGCAGCCTCAGTCCCCGCTCTGGGGGTGTGATTTGGAAGTGAAATCCATGAAAGAATACATACATTCCTCTGGTAGGCTGCTTGTGATGCACTACTCACAGACTCTGTTTGTACAAGACGCAACATGATAGATGATGAAAAGTGCACCCTATGCGCGGAAGGAACTGAGACGTTGAATCATATACTCAGGGAATATCCACTTTCAGCTCTAATCTGGGATAAATGTAACAATAGTATTGATTTGATCTCCTTTATGACCTCACCCTTTGAAGTTTTGTTTTTAGAGAATCTAAGAAGTAAGAAATCCTTTATGGGTGTCAAATGGCCAATCATTTTTTCGACAACCTGTTGGTCCCTATGGAATAGACGTAATAGAGTGGTGATTCCTAGTGAAGAAAGGTCACAGCCTCTCTATGGAACTCAATTTTTGCTAAGGTGAGTTCCTTACAGTTAGTCCGCGACTATCGCCATTCATACTGTGAAGAGAGCCTTAAAGCTCATTAGTCAGGATAAACCTCCTAACTGCTGGACGAAAGTTAACTCGGATGGGGCCTTTAAATGGGATACCCAAACTGCAAGTGCGAGTGGACTTTTGAGGGATCCTAATGGTTATGGGTGGCGGGTTTCCTTAGTAACGTGGGAACATGCTCAGTTTTTGACACAGAGCTTTGGGGTGCCTTATTGGGACTACAAGTTGCATGGGAGCGAAACTGTAGAAAAGTCATATTAGAATTGGATAATAAATTTGTTATCCTAATAATCACCATTGACACCTGATTTATTTGATCCGAGAGATGATAGGAAGGAACTGGGAGCTTCGTATTGTTCATGTATATCGGGAGGGGAACTATGCAGCAGATTGCATGGCGAATTTAGCTGCTCATCACAGTGTTAGTTCATACCATCTTCAACACTGCCCATCTAGCCTGACTTTTATTATTAGCGATGATGTAAGGGGAGTGTCACTCCCTAGGACGTGTCCTCTGTAACTAGGCAAGCATGCCTCCTTTTCAATAAAAGAAAATCATTTTTCATACCTTACACTTTGAAGTTCTTCAATAAGTTATTCATTTTCCGTTATATATACAGGATTCCAATTTGCTCATTTTTTCATAATCGAGGCATTGGATATGGCGAGAAGAGGTAAAGGTAGAGAGTAGGAGTAGTAGTCAAGATAAAGGGAAAGGGAAATTGGTAGAAAAACCCAAATAAAACTATGCGACACTTAATGAAGATTATACCTATCGGTGTTAGTATTAGGGAACTAAGGCCAGGAAGAGATGAGTTGAGAACAACATCTCCACCTGATTCAGACGAAGAAGAATATTTTAGGTGTACCGATCCTAGCTCTTTAGTCCCTTAGAATCTTATGTTGATCGTTGGCCCGAAATCTCAAAGGGCATACTATAAGGATAAAAAGAGAGCTATTATACATGAGTGGGGATTTCACATTGAGAATGCGAGTACATATGAGAATGAAATTATGAGTATAATCAAGGAAAGAAAGTGGACAGTTTTACTTTGAAATTATGTGGGAAAGAGGAGAAAGGATGTTCTGAATTGGTGCGACAATTTTATGCGAATGGGCATGTTAGTGAAGATACGAATATTGTTCTAGTAAAAGGAAAGAAAATTGATATTTTACCCTCGAGAATTAATAGATATTATGGGCTCTCGGAGAAAAGACGACAGAGGGTAGAGATGATTATCCAAACATTGTCTATGTGGATAAGGAGACATATCCTTTTGCAAAGATTTAAGAAGCTTTAAAAGTGATTCCTGGGAAGGGGTTTGCTCTCGATAGTGAAGGATGTCCTAAGTTCATTGAAACCACGAATTTTAGGAAAATTACGAAGAGCTGGAGCTATATCATTAATGTATGTTTTACCCCACTTCCCAACATTATGAGGTGATGAATTATAGAGCCGCGTTACTTTATCATATCGTTGAGAAGAAGGTTCATATAAATGTTGGGAGGATCATTCATGATGCGATAAGGAAGGCAATGACAACTATAAAGAATGAAAGTATACCATTCCCAATATTAATTACACAGTTTTATTGGAAGGCTAAAGTGAACTTTAATGACATACCGTTCAATGTATCCCCTCAAAAGACAATTAATGATGCAAGGGTACATAGAATGATGGCAGTGGATGGATATAAGGACTCATAAGATGAATAAGAGTACTATAATATGGTAAATGTAAGAGATGCTGAGCAACGTCGAAGATGAGATTAAAAAAAAGACAATTGTGGATGCAAGACATGCTTCAAGTCTGATGGCTAACGTGAATGTTCCAACTATGGATGTGAGCACGACACCATCTTCGTTTTTGTCTAGCACGAAAAGAATTTTTCAATCTTTACTTTCCACCTTCACGTGTGGTCAAGCATGGATTCAACGAAAATGAAGAAATTATAGCTGCAAATGAGAGAATTTTGGAACACCGTCACTTTATGGCAAAGAGAGAATACGCTGAAAGGTTTCAAGGTTCGAGACAAAGCGTTTATGTCACGTCAATGCTATTGTAGATTCTATATTCTTTATTTTAGATGAATATAGAATGAAATTGAATATAAATAAAATGGATTTCTAATAAAAGTGATATTTTTTATTACCCAATTGAATATAGTAAGGAATCAATTTTATACCCTTTTGATTGACTTAACTAGTTGATGTATACACTGGAGGAGTTTAGAGGGATTGATTGTTTTGTGTTATACATGATACTTGGTGCAAGATTGATACAATAGTGCAAGATGAACAAGACAAATTTCTAAGGATCTTGTGATATAAAGATTACTGATCTTTTGTATTTTTATATAGTATATATAGAAAATTATTATGCCACAATTAAGGGAAGAAAAAGGAGATAAACTGTTATAAATTGAACGGTTTTATAGAACCAAAATAAATTCTTTTATGTTATTCATATATCAATGCACATATAGACAAAGTTATAATCCCAAATTAGAAACCCAAGCACACCCTTTTCTACACGTTCTTGCCTAATAAAAAATATACATTTTCCAATTATGAAATACACATACGATACTTGCTAAAAATCACTCCAACGCTTACATAGAATATGCTAAATTAACTTGCTCTCAATACCCCCCTCAAGTTGGAGCATGCAAATCACAAATGCCAACTTGCCACGCAAAGCTAAAAATTGTTATTGTCCCAATGCTTTAGTTAGTACATCAGCCAATTGCATAGAAGTTGAAACATATGTAGGTCGAATGAGGCCATCATTAACAGCATCACGAACAAAATGACAGTCAATCTCTATATGTTTGGTACGTTCATGAAAAACTAGATTTGCAGCAATATGTAATGCTGCTTGACTATCACAGTAAAGTGGAATTAAAGTTGGATGTGCCACGCCAAGTGATAATAATAACTCTTTCAACCACTTTAATTCACAATTAGCATTTGCCATAGCTCTGTATTCTGCTTCAGCTGAAGAGTAGAAAACCGTATGTTGATCTTTGGTTTTCCGAAAATTGGAGATGTTCCTAAGGAAAAGTGCCAACTCATCAATGAGCAACGAGTCATAGGACAACTCGCCCAATCAGAGTCACACTAAGCATATAATTGTAAAGCACTATCTATTCTCAATAAAATACCTTGACTTAGATTGCCTTTCAAATAACACATAACTTGTAGAGCAGCATTTAGTGAGCATCTTGCGGTTGTTGCATAAATTGAGCTAAAATATGCACACAATAAGAGGTCGCGTAACAGATAAGTAAATGAGACGTCTTCCTGGATGTCTATAGCTTTTAGAATTTGTCTACAGTGAGCTTTTGTCTAGGGCAAGATTGTGATTCTGCTCTAAAGGAAAGGAAGCGAGTTTAGCACCAAGAACACCAGCTTTGAGACAAGAAAAAACCCTCATATTTTTGAGCAACTTCAATGCCCAAGAAATATTTCAAAGATCCAAAATCTTTCATATGAAAACAATTGCTCAAATATTGTTTGAACTTTTGGATGCATGTGAAGGTCACCCAAGAGGGGGGGTGAATTGGGTTACCGAGAGTTTATTGCCTTTTTATAACTTTATGCACAAATAATAAAGATAATGCATACACCAATGATAAATGTCAATGCTATACAATCAAGAAGGGGGTAGAAGATATGGAAATAAGACACGTGGTTTATAGTGGTTCGATCCAACCGATCTACATCCACTACCTAACCTCCCCGGTTAAGATTTTCAAACCTCACTTATATTATCAATAAGTGTTACACCCTAAGCCAATTAGCCTAGTGAATGCCTAGCCTTAACTAGGTCTTTTACACGATGCCTTACCGCAATAAGGTCTTATACAACAACCTAGCCGCAACTAGGATTTTCCACCTAGACCCACCTAGGACTTTTCCCACCTAGCCGCAACTAGGATAAATGCCTAGCCTCAACTAGGACTTCCCTTTCGACTTAGATCCCACTAAGTCTTACAACCAAGATTTGATTAATACAATTGAAATTACATTTTACAAAGTAAAGTGGTATCAAGTTCAAATACAAGCAAGCCTCCTAGAGCCTAATCACTCTTATGCATGCAAGTACAAAAACAATTGAGAAATGCAAGTATAAAACTGATTTTATGCAAAACTCAAATATGAAACCTTTTAAATAGATTGATGAGAACAAAACCGGTTTCAATTCCAAAGAACAAGAAGTTTGATAAAAATCAAGTTTAAGCACAAACTCTTGTTCAAATCAGTCCAAGGGTTTAATGAATCAAGTTTAAGTGCAAAACCCAATACAAGTGTGTTTAACAACACAACAAGTAATTTCCCAAATCAATCACACAAGAATATATAATTTAAGCACAAGAAAAGCTAGGGAATGGACTTTCTTACAACCTCAAGAAGATGACTTGAAAATCAGTTCTGGAGAGGTTGTTGTACTCCTTAGAGTGCCTCAAGAGTGCTGGTTTTGATGTTGAATGAACAGCCTCTTAGTGTAGCTTGAAAACCCCAAGCTCCTTCTTTTGAAGAATTTGAGCACAAATGTTTTTCTTTGATTTTAAAACCTAATTTTTGTGCCTTGTGTGTTTGGGAGAGTTGTATATATTTATAAACCAATATATGACCGTTGTGTGCATCCAAGGGCCGAGATTTGATCAAAAATTCAAATTAAAGTGAATTTTTTAGCTTTATAAAAAAGTTTATCAGATCTGCAAATTAGCGCGCTAATTCTATGACCTAGCGCGCTAACTCGCACATAGCGCGCTAATAGCGATTAGCACGCTAACCGCTGCAGGACCTCGAATAATTAATTACGTCCCTTGTGTTAGCGACCCTTTAACACGTCCTAGACCCAATGAGCCCTCATATAACATATAATACATGTTTGTTATGGTTCATATGGCCTATTTGGATGGTTCGGATATTTTCACAAATCCCGAAAATGGAAAATCTCGGTTTCATGATTTGCGAGGGACTTTTCTGCAAATATGCAGTTTTCTTTTCAAAGACTTTTCAAAAACAAGTTTTTCTTTTTCAAAAGCTTTCGCAATGATTTTTAAAATGCGATATTAATATACGCATATAGTTTAACATAGTTTAGACTTATGAGACCGAAATCTTCAAGTAATCACTTGACATTTGAAAATCCATTTTAAAATCACGATATGCATGAACTAATGCAATAGGCTTGCTTAAGTGAACTTGAATACCTTACATCAATTTTACAACTCGTGGCCTTGATCTTTCGTCTTCATTCCTTTATGTATGTCGAGTCTTGAACTTGTATAGCTTGAATGCTCGAATACCCATGATGTGATGTTTCGCAACCTTTGACTAAACTGAAATACACTTGATAAAACTTATTAGTATATTTTCACCTTGTTTGTTTCCATCAAAATTCCGGTCGGAGTTAGAGTGACTAACCACTTAGTCCAACAATCTCCCCCTTTTTGATGATAACAAACAATGTGTACTTGAAAAGCATAAAACATAATACAAGTGTATGAACATCACAATAATGGATAAAATTTATACTCTCTCAAGTTCAACACTCTTTCTCCTCCGTTTGATACCATCAAAAAGTGGGGCACGAAAAAAAAAATCATGATATCATTAGAAAGGCTCCCCCGTTTTATGAGAATGATAACAACTAAGTGCTCCCCCTATTGATGTGCATCAGATGAAAACTTAAGGAGATAGTCGAGAATCTAGGCTCCCCCTATCAACATGCATGTTTCAGTTTGTGATACCAACATATTTCTTATTTTAGGTACATGTCTTGCTCCCCCAAAAAATTAGATGCCAACAAAAAATGGGTATAAAGTTTTCCCCTATCAATGTCATTCACATTACCTAAAGGTCTCCCCCAATTTAAAACAATGGCTTCAACACATGACTTTAAATGTGAAGTTTGTCTGGTCAGGGGGTATTAGCGCGCTAATTGATTGACCTAGCGCGCTAATAGAAATACCTAGCGCGCTAATTCCTCTCTGGAATTTCGGAATTAAAATTTTTGAATTTTTGATGCACAACTCCGATTTACCTCAAACTTCATGGACACTTCATTAACATCATATAAAGATGATTAAAACACTTAAAACATGTGTAGAAGGTCCGATTTATGAGAAATGCCTAACTCATGCCATGTCAATGAATTTGGCCTAAAAGTGCTTGGCTACATTGTATTAATTCATCATGGTTCTACAAAATATATGTGAAATGCAGTCATGACATCAAAAATAACAGTGTATTCATGCTATGTGTATGTGACTAATGTAAGGCCTATCATGCTTAACTCCTATATATCAATTTGTCGTTTTAGCACATTCATGTTCCAAAGTGAATCTGATTCACTCTATGAATCATGGACTTTGGTACCCATGCACCTTTGTATTCCATGATATGTGTATCATATACATTCTTTTCTACCCATGCAAGTTTACCTCTATTGGTCCTATTTAGGACACATTTGCCAACATTATGAGATCTATTGCATTTTAAACATCTCTTAGACTCGGCCAAAAGCTTTCCATAGCTCAATAGGCTTGCACCATAGCCTATGCCTCTCTTGTTGAGTGCACGTCGTTGTGCGCCCAACATCATGTCAAACATTTTGGTGCCACTTATAAACTTGGTCACCTTAGTGGTCAAGTCCTCTATTTCTTTTGCTAAGCCTATTTTCTCATTTATGGCCAAATCTAAGTCCTGTTGGAGATCATCAATAATCTCATTTTGAGATTCAATCTCACTAATGGCTTTGATCAAACTCTTTTTGAGTTGTTTGGTCTTTTTGACCTCCTTTTCTAATTTATTCCTAAGGTCATGAATAATAGACATATCATCCAATGCATTTACATAATCATAATTAAAAGATGAAGAGTCACTTACCTCACTCCTTGCCATAAGGCAAAGGATGGCTTTCTCATTTTCTGACTCGGAGTCGGAGCTAGATGATGATGATGATGATGATGATTCATGTCTCTTGCTTCTTCTCAAGTACTTGCATTCCGATGCTCTATGTCCCGGTTTGCCGCATTCATAGCAAATCATCTCGCGTGACTTGCTTCCGTAGTTTGCACCTTTGTACTTCTTTTTGTACTTGTCTCTTTTGTATGTTGCCTTCTTGAGCTTTCTTGACAAAGATGGCAACTTCTTGTTCAATTGATTCACTTTCACTTGAGCTCCCATCATCTTCGCCCGATAGGCATGTAGCTTTTAAGGCATGCTCCTTCTTTGACTCTTTCTTGGTCGAACCACCAAGTGCTTCCAATCTAGCACGGTCTCTTAGCTCAAATTCATGAACCGTCAATTCTCCGCATAATGCATCAAAGGTATAATTTCCAAGGTTTTGAGCCGATTGAATAGCATATTTCTTCGCATCCCATTCCTTAGGCAAGCCTCTAAGGAACTTGTATACCGAGTTCTCTTGATCATAATGTTTTCCAAGATTTTTGATTTCATTCAAGAGCTTCGTGAACCTTGTGATGGCCGTGGCTATGTCTTCATGGGGCTCCACTCGAAAGGTCTCATAATGTTCTTCAAGAATCCTCAACTTAGTGTTCTTGACTTGTTGTGTACCTTCATAATGCACTTCAAGTTTTTCCCATACTTCCTTGGCCGTTTGACAAGCACTAACTCGGTTGAATTCGTTCTCACTTAGTGCACAAAACAAATGATTCATGGCTTGATCATTTGAGAGCTCGATCTTGATCTCCTCGGCGGTGTATTCTTTCAAGGACTTGTTCGGTGGAGAATAGCCATTTTCAATTGTGTCCCACAAATGTCTCCCTTGTGCTCTAATGTAAAACTTCATTCGAACTTTTCAATGAGCATAATTTGTTCCATGAAAGTAGGGAGGTCGGACGGATGAGTTGCCATCCCTAAGGCGAGAGAAATCTAGAGATTGCATCCTTGCACAAAAACACTCAAAGATACGTTAGTAACACTTTGAGCAATAACCCGCTCTGATACCAATTGAAGGTCACCCAAGAGGGGTGATGAATTGGGTTACCGAGAGTTTATTGCCTTTTTATAACTTTATGCACAAATAATAAAGATAATGCATACACCAATGATAAATGTCAATGCTATGCAATCAAGAAGGGGGTAGAAGATATGGAAATAAGACACGTGATTTATAGTGGTTCGATCCAACCGATCTACATCCACTACCTAACCTCCCCGGTTAGGATTTTCAAACCTCACTTATATTATCAATAAGTGTTACGCCCTAAGCCAACTAGCCTAGTGAATGCCTAGCCTCAACTAGGCCTTTTACACGATGCCTTACCGCAATAAGGTCTTATACAACCACCTAGCCGCAACTAGGATTTTCCACCTAGACCCACCTAGGACTTTTCCCACCTAGCCGCAACTAGGATAAATGCCTAGCCTCAACTAGGTCTTCCCTTTCGACTTAGATCCCACTAAGTCTTACAACCAAGATTTGATTAATACAATTGAAATTACATTTTACAAAGTAAAGTGGTATCAAGTTCAAATACAAGCAAGCCTCCTAGAGCCTAATCACTCTTATGCATGCAAGTACAAAAACAATTGAGAAATGCAAGTATAAAACTGATTTTATGCAAAACTCAAATATGAAACCTTTTAAATAGATTGATGAGAACAAAACTGGTTTCAATTCCAAAGAACAAGAAGTTTGATAAAAATCAAGTTTAAGCACAAACTCTTGTTCAAATCAGTCCAAGGGTTTAATGAATCAAGTTTAAGTGCAAAACCCAATACAAGTGTGTTTAACAACACAACAACTAATTTCCCAAATCAATCACACAAGAATATATAATTTAAGCACAAGAAAAGCCAGGGAATGGACTTTCTTACAACCCCAAGAAGATGACTTGAAAATCAGTTCTGGAGAGGTTGTTGTACTCCTTAGAGTGCCTCAAGAGTGCTGGTTTTGATGTTGAATGAACAGCCTCTTAGTGTAGCTTGAAAACCCCAAGCTCCTTCTCTTGAAAAATTTGAGCACAAATGTTTTTCTTTGATTTTAAAACCTAATTTTTGTGCCTTGTATGTTTGGGAGAGTTGTATATATTTATAATTCAATATATGATCGTTGTGTGCATCCAAGGACCGAGATTTGATCAAAAATTCGAATTAAAGTGAATTTTTTGGCTTTATAAAAAAAGCTGTCAGGACTGCAATTAGCGCGCTAATTCTATGACCTAGCGCGCTAACTCTACACATAGCGCGCTAATAGCAGTATTAGCGCGCTAACTGCAGGGGCCTCAGAATAATTAATTCTGTCCCTTGTGTTAGCGACCCTTTAACACGTCCTAGACCCAATGAGCCCTCACATAACATATAATACATGTTTGTTATGGTTCATATGGCCTATTTGGATAGTTCGGATATTTTCACAAATCCCGAAAATGGAAAATCTCGGTTTCATGATTTGCGAGGGACTTTTCTGCAAATATGCAGTTTTCTTTTCAAAGACTTTTCAAAAACAAGTTTTTCTTTTTCAAAAGCTTTCGAAATGATTTTTAAAATGCGATATTAATATACGCATATAGTTTAACATAGTTTAGACTTATGGGACTGAAATCTTCAAGTAATCACTTGACATTTGAAAATCCATTTTAAAATCACGATATGCATGAACTAATGCAATAGGCTTGCTTAAGTGAACTTGAATACCTTACATCAATTTTACAACTCGTGGCCTTGATCTTTCGTCTTCATTCCTTTATGTATGTCGAGTCTTGAACTTGTATAGCTTGAATGCTCGAATACCCATGATGTGATGTTTCGCAACCTTGACTAAACTGAAATACACTTGATAAAACTTATTAGTATATTTTCACCTTGTTTGTTTCCATCAAAATTCCGGTCGGAGTTAGAGTGACTAACCACTTAGTCCAACAACATGATTGTTGCCTGAGACATTAAGATCATCAACATAGAAAGAACTTGAAGTTGGAGGTTGCCTTGATGTAGAGTAAATAAAGAATAATTTGAGTAGGATTAGCGAAAACCACAAGATCGCAAGGCACTTAGAACCTTAGCAAACCAACATCTGGGAACCTATTTGAGACCATACAATGACTTTTTCAATTTACAGACCATGTTCAATTTTTTTGAATGGAATTCAGGAGGCAAGCATATATAAACTTCCTCCTCCAGTCTCCATGCAAGAATGCCTTGTGCACATCCATTTGATGAAGTTCCCAGTTTTTAGCCATTGTTACAGCCAAGAAAGTATGGACTGTCACCCTTTTTGCTACTGGTGCAAGAGTTTCATTATAATCAATGTCTTCAACTTGGTGATTTCTAAGAATAACCAGACGAGCTTTGTAACATTCAATTCTCCCATCTGCATTGTATTTGATTTTATACACCTATTTACATCCAATAGCACATTTTCCTAATGGCAAGGGTTCAATTTTCAAGTCTCATTAGCTTCTAATGCTTGGATTTCTTTTTGCATTGCATCTCTCCAATTGGCATCTTTGACGACATCAATAAAGGAATTTGGTTCAATCCCTGCACTAATAGTTGCCAAGAAAGCACGATGGTGCATAGAGAATTTATCACAGTTTCTCATAATGTGTTATAGGATAGTGGTTACTTGAGGAATGCGAAAGAGCAAGTGAGTGCGAAGAGGGGCTCATTAAGGGGTGCATCTTCTGAACTGTATGTAATACAAAATCATGCAATAATGTTAACTGTTGTTTGACTCGATGACCACATCCCAGTTCTTATTCATTAGAGTTTCCCCTATCTGTGATTCCTTTCATGTCAATAGAGTTAACATGGGGTGGGGGTTCTTCATGAACTGAAGCTTGTGTACTCTCCTCTTCAGACGAGGACACTACAATATTATCTTGACAATGTTTGAAGAGAATATTTGCTTCATCGACCAACTCTTTAGGCTCAATGATAGGAAATTTTGTAGAAAACATGTTGGAAATAGATGAGAATTCATGCTCAAGAAAAATAACATCCTTTGAAACAAAAAAATCATTTGTATCAAGATCATATCAGTTCCAACCTTTCTTTCCAAAAGAATAACCCAAAAAATGCACTTCCTACTTTGAATTGCGAATTTATCTCCACCATGGTGTTGATTATGAGCGTATGCCAAACAACCAAAACTCGAAGACTTTTATAAGGAGGTTGACCAAACAAGAGCTCATAAGGACTTTTTCCATTTAATATCTCAGACGGTGTTCGATTAATCAAGTAAGCAGCAATCAATATGCATTCTCCCCAAAATTAATTGGATGATTTGTTTGGAAGCGAAGTGCATGTGCCACATTAAGTATATGTCCGTGTTATCGTTCCACTCTTCCATTCTATTGAGGAGTTCTTACACAAGAAGCTTGATGAATAATGCCATGCTCTACAAAAAAATTTTGTCAAGCAAGTAAATTTGGTCCCATTATCGTTGCGCACAACTTTCACAAATCGGTTGAATTGTCTCTTGATCATTGCCAAGATTTTTTGCAGAGATTGAGAAACTTCGGATTTTTCTTTCAGCAAATAAATCCACACTCCTCGAAAATAATCATCAACAATTGTCAGAAAATAATGAGCACCACAAGAAGATGAAGTTCTATAAGGACCCCATAAGTCACAATGAATTAATTCAAATATATTAGAAGCTTTATTGTCACTAACAACAAATTCTCCTCTACTTTGTTTGGCTTTGAAACATACTTCACACTCTTTATTTTGTTTAGAACTAATATCATCAAATGGTAAAGATTGAAGAACTTTATGAGAAGGATGTCCAAGTCGGTGACGCCAAAAATCAACAAGGTTTTGTTTAGTCATCTGGAATGCTCGAGCCACCATTACACCCCTAAAATAATATAGCCTCTCTTGTCGTTCACCCGCACCAATCAACATACTCAAATTGTGGTCCTGTATAACAATAAACTTATTAGTGAACTGGACATTGCAATCACTATCCTCAACCAACTCTGACATTGAGATCAAGTTACAATGCAAATCTAGAACGTATAAAACATTATTTAAGGTAAGATGTTCATCTAACACTACAGTTCCTTCTTTCTCTGCTCTTGTTTGCTTCCTATTAGGCAATCCAATCGGACAAACAAGCATATTCTTAATGTCACTTAGCGAACAAAAATCTCCTATCATATGATGAGATGCGCCAGTGTCAATTATCCAATCCAAAGATGCAAGCTTACCAGCTTGAAGTCCCTGCTTATTTTCCTTTTAAGACTTCAACAAATTCATCAATACAGTCCACTGTTCATTACTCAATCTGTTCATACTAGCTTTATCAGTTTCAATGATTGGGCCCCGAGGTTGAGCATTTTGCGTAGATGTGTCTGTAGCATTGGCTTGTATGGTCACGCCACGACCAGTCCCCCCTGGCGTATTAGACACCTGTCTGCGACGCGACTCGCGCGTCCACCTCCACGAGGGTGATCACCCACCATTATGGATAGCCAATTAAATTAGAATAGGATGTCACATCATGCCCGATACGTTTGCAAAGTGTACAAACTGTAGAAGATTTCTCTTTAAGAACGTTTCGTCCTTTTGAGAGATAGTATGGAGATGTTGTGTTCTTTGCTAGCCCATCACCATTGTGTTCATGACTGCCGTTTCCGCCACTCACCGATTCCTTACTTATCTTAAAAGCAAAATTAGGAAGCAAAAATCCTCAACGGCTTTGATACCATGAACGGTTCTATAGATTCAAAATAAATTCTTTTCTGTTATTCATATATCAATACACATATATACAAAGTTACAATCCCAAATTAGAACCCAAGCACACCCTTTTCTACATGTTCTTGCCTAATAAAAAAATATACACTTTCCCATTATGAAATACACACATGGTACTTGCTAAAAATCACTCCAACGCATATATAGAATATGCTAAATTAACTTGCTCTCAATATAAATTATGCTAAGTTAGAAAGAATACTTCCTCAACTATAGTGAAAATGAGAAGTGCTAATAAGAGTTTTTCAAGAAAAAATAAAGAGTCTCATAGATTCCATAGAAAATAGCAAGGAATCTAATAGTGAGAAAAGGGTGAGGAAGAATTCCTGTAAAAAAATGAAACGGTATCCACAGGAAATGGAGCAGGGAACCGTAACAAATGAAAAATAAATATATAGGAATGAAGTAGAAAAAAATAATGAGAGATGAAATATGGCGAATGTTCAAAAAATCTTCAAAGAAAAGATTTAGCTCTAGTGCTTGAAGCAAAGTTGTGAAGTATTTCTTTATTTAACACTTTAAATGAAAAAATCTCTATAAACTTTGATTGTCTTTATATTATAAAGTATTTTCTAAAATTAAGATTGATCTTGTGGTTTTTGTGTTTTGAGATTCTATACAAGTCATCATAAGTTTGATGCTATCAGTGGAGATTGAGAAAACCTACATTGTGGCCTAGTTTGTATTGATTGAACTTTGTGTTTAGAGGTGTATTGCATTACGATGGTTAAGTTATCATTGAGGGGTTGTTTGTTCTTTTAAGTCATTCTATTATATCATAACTTCTATTTACTTGAGGGTAATATGTTTCTATTGGAAGGTCACTTTTGTTTAAAACTTTTGTTTGAACTTCTATTTGAACTTTTAGTTTAAGTAATTATATCGAAATCATGATATAAGGAATAAAAAGAGAATATGATTAAGAGTATTCCTTTGCTTGGGACAACAAAGTGTTTAGTTTGGGGGTGTTTGATATGTCAATAATTAGGCATGTTTTATAGTGCAATTTAGGTTGATTTTAGATATAAATGACAATATTACACTAGGTATTCTCTTATTTTTGCGATTTCAAGTTATATTTATGAAAAATGAAGAAATGGAAGAAAAAAGAAGAAAAGTCATAATTAACTAGAAAAGAAGTCTAACGAATCCACAACGAATGGAAAATGAACTAGGAATCGTTGTGAGACTCAACAGAGAAAAAAACACCCAGCGAATGTGTAGCGAATTTAAGAATGTATAGGATTCGCTAGTCACATCGCTGAAGCACAGAGAGGAAAACTTGGCGATTTACCCAACAAACGATGAATAAACTGGATTCGCTAAGGTCGATGATGTGTTTTTAAGATAAGGATTAGGAATTTGAGTTTATCTAGGACTTGTACACATTAGGAAACTATAAGTAGAACCTTAGGGCTTCGAAATTAAGAGCCCTCTTTTAGTCAACTTTAATTTTCAAGACTTTTCAATTAGATTTAGGTTGGTTTGTTTGTGCATTGCTTTTGAAGTTTTTTGAAGATTCAAGCTATATCAAAGACATTTTATATTAATGTCTTTCAATTATTTATCTTATGTGATGAGTTCTTTCAATATGCGTAAGTCGTTTACTAGTCTAAACAATTATTTAGGAATGAATTTAAACCGTTTTACAATGTAGTCATAATAAGAGAATATATGCGTTTAATGCTTTAAACCAATTATATAACATCAATCACGGTGTTAACATATTCATTTTTATGTATTACGAATCAAAGATGTTTTATGTAGAGTGCATAGTGGTCAATATGTGTCTTGGTATACGGTATCTACATCTATGTCTATAGTTATTGACAACAATTATAGAAGTAGTAACTAAAATTAATCTATAGGGCTTTCAAGTGGATGTATTAGGTGATTGTGTTCTAAGTTGTTTATTATGTGGCTTCGTTTAATAATATGGTTTATTTGAATTATGTGTTATCCAATCATTAGAGTGACATAGGTAAGAATATGGCTTTTCCATTGATATAAGGAAAATCGGTGGTTGGATAAAGGATATCAACCTACATATAATTAGTGTTTAATAATCTAAGATTATTATATAATTATAATATTATAATTATATATGACTATACTTTAAGTAAATTGTTCCAGATATAAAACGATTTATAATTCATTGCCTAAGATATATTGTTTAGATGTTTAATTTATATTAATCGTTTGTTTACTTGATTGAATTGAATTTAGTTTGCTCATAGTTTAGTTGATTTAATTAATTGTCTTAGTTTAAATAGATAGTATTATTTCTTGTTATAATTAAATTAGCTAAATTAAAATGAAATAAAAAAGACAAAAACTTTAGTTAGACATAGTTCTTAAGAGATTTACAAAATCCATGTAGAGATGATATCCCATTTACCACTACTACAAATAATAGGAATATACGAGAAACTATTATGCATGCTCGACTCGTGCCAACGATGTCAAATATAACGCGTATTAAGGTTACCAATCCCACATGAATGTTACAGTGGTAAGCATGGGGTCGAATCCACATGACTCAGTCAAATCAAGTTTAACAAACAAAAAGGAAATTAGGAATTTTGAAAATAGTTTAATTATACTAAAAACATGAAAGTAAATAATTTTAAATTAGAGTAAAAGAAACATACCTAAGAATGAGGATCCATAATCTAGCCCAAATGTTGTTTTCATGTCTTGTTTCATCGGTTTTGAAAAATAAGTTGTAAAACAATTTTCCTAGATTATAGGTGTTGGGATCACCAACACCCTAGTTCTCCTATTCTCGATAGATGGGACAACCACTCTTTTAATACTTCTCTTACTCAAGTGTACAACCTTGGGCAACCGCTCTCCAAATTTAGCAGGTGAGCAAAATTCAAATATGTAGTAACACCAACCGCTAGAAAATCTTAGGCAACTGCTCTCAAGATTTAATCTAGTACTTGATGTTGCTCACTTAGAATCATAGGTGTGTTAGGTCACTTATAAGTGATCGCCACTTCTAAACTCAGTTGGTATCACAGACTCAACTGGGTTGATAGCAAGTTAATGGAGTTCTACGAAAAGAGAATTGCAAAATGATACAAACTCAAAAACTATCATTAAGGCATCATAAAAAAAACAACATAAAGATAGAGAATTGAAACAAAACACTATTATTAAAGAAAACCTCAACAAGATATGAAAAACAACTTTAACGGGTTGGAGAGCTTCACCTCGACTTAGGTATTGAAGAACCTAGCTAGACATGGCTACTCTACTTCACAATACTCTTAATTCACTCTGAATACAATGTGTTTTTGTCCATAGTGGTGCCCCCTTTGTATAGTTGTGCCTAAATACAAAAATAGCAACCCCGGGATTAAGCACCTTCTAAAATCTCTCAAAACTTATATTTTGCGATCTTGGCACTGTGGTTATTAAGGTGCAGCGCGGGATGGAAATAGCAAGTCTTAGATAACAAGTCGGTCTAGAAACTTCTAAATTTCGATCTAGCATCGTGGATGGTGACGTACGTTGTAATTTTGGCATTGCGCCTTATAAAATGGTGTCGTGCCTTGTTATGTCGTGGCGCCCTACTTGTCGTTGTAGGTCCATCCTGATGCCATGCTCTGCTTTTCGCAGCGTCAACCATGCTAGTTTTTGTACGAACTTTGACTTCTTTCTCGGGATTGTCTAAAATACGCACAAAAATTCAAATACCCTGTAAATCTCAAAAGTAATCATTTAGAACTATAAAACACAACTTTAAATTTGGTTTATATAGCAAAATCCCTATATAAAAGTGCATATTTAATGACTCATCAAATACCCTCAAACTTTGATCTTTGCACATCCCGAGCAAAGGAGAACTTGACTACAATGACTCAAAAACAAAATTCAAAATTGAGTGATCTTACTCTAAAAGACTTTGTACCTGAATATTCAAAACATTGGAATCCTTCCGAATAAAATTTGATCAATCTATTTAACAAGAGAATTGGAATTTTGGAAGGCTAATTTGATTACTCAAAGTTGGTTACCTTTCCAAGATAACATTTTTTCAAGACTCAAAGCAATTCAAAACTATGACCATCAACTAGTCAAAAGTTCTTTGTCTCTTTCATTAAAGCAGTAGGTTCAAGCGATCTCCAAATTTCATGAATTCTAGTGGATTCTTCAAATGGACTTTTAATAACCACTTCCAACTTATTTGTAGACTTTGCACTGAAAATAGTCTATATGGCTTGTTTTCAGAGCTAGGCTATTATAAAATCAAACATTAGAAAAACTTACTTAATTTTAACATACAAGCACTCGAGCTAAATCTTTTTTTTGGAGGAGTTTTCATAATGACTTTCGTCTTTCTTTCATATATATAATACCTCACTTTTCTCCCTCGATATATTTTTTATATGGCTCCTACTCCATTTCTTGAGGATACTGATTTTTTCATAATTTGTCCAACCATTTGGTTCCCTGCTCCATTTCCTATGAAACTTGTGGGACTCTCTATAAATTTTCTTTTTATTATTTGAAAACTCTTGTTAGCACTTCTCATTTTTACTAAAACTATCGTTAAAGCATTGAATTTAAGACAAACATGCCTACTTCTCCTTTAAAAGTGTCAAATCATTAACAATTTCGCTCCAAGTGGATTTTCTCTAGTTTTAGAATCCTAGAGATTTGAACTTTCCCATAAGAATGTTTTGACCTACTCACTTTGGTCTTAAGACATGATCCATTCTTACTCTAAGTCTCTATTTATATTGTTAAGTAGGTATAAAAGCTCTTCTACTTCTTTTGAGTCTGAAAGTAAACAATATGACAAAATTACTACTTAACCTCAATCGAAAGCAAATTTCTTAATATAGGTACGACTCGATGAAATAATTAAATACTAAACTAGTATTACATGCATGCAAATTTTATTAATTTCAAGATGAAATGGATAAGTTGGAAGATAAGAAATGGAAAGAAAATGAAAACATACCACCATGAATCCACTGAAGTCGCAAAAGTTAGAAAAATTTTAGAATATACCTGTGGATCTTCATTCCAATGATTTTGTCCAACAGTCTACTTGCCTAACACCCTAAAACTTGTTTCGAACCTTGTCCTCAAGGTTCAAAATTAAGTCTGGTACGTACATAAGAAACAAGAAAAGAAATGGTGGAAAAAACATAGATATATAATATTAAGAAATTGATACAATTTTCATGCAAATAAAAAACATAAATTAAATCCTAAAAAACTTTTACCTCTGGGCTGCCTCCCACTAGCGTCGGTGTTTAAAGTCAATGGCTCGACTTGGCATGATAGATCATGTGACACATACTAATTTGGAGAAGTCGTGAACAAATTGCGTCCCTGCTTTCTTGGGTAATGTGATATGCATGGCTCTCCTTATGGTTTTGGAAAAGATTTTCTTTTATCATGATCATCTAACACGAAAGTGTCATCGGCACATAAGATTTTCAAATGCCCTGCGATGACCCCAAATCCTTACAAACTGGGCCCTGTTCGACCTAAGCCTACGTGGACCCCTGAGTCCGCCTCTGCGAGGTCAACGTAGACCTAGTTAGCCATCCTTTCTATTATTACTTGTTATTCAGTGGTTTAAAGTCAAGTTATTATTCTTATTTGCAAGATTTAAGGTTTAGCGGAAGCTATAAACATCTACAAAATGTGCAAATAGAAATAAATAGAGTCGAGACATCCTATGGTCTGGAACCCTGCATATGTTCAAATGGCATGCATAAAAAGTACTAAGTGTACAAATAGAAGTAATATACATGCATTGGTATGTCTCGCAACTCTAAAATAGCCCAAGTGTATCAAAACAATATATATAGATAATACAAAAAGGATAACCTATAAAAGTGAGTATGGGAAGGCCGTTCTGATATCCTCAGAGTAAATCACCTAGTATCGGCACCACTCCCCTACTTGATTGCAGATTTGCATATGGTCAAATACAATAATGAAAATTCCAGTAAGTAAAAGCCAGTAGGATCTAAATAGTACTTCAAAATAAATAAAGCAGTCTAAAAGTCATCCAGATAGAAAGAAAGTTGTAAAGGATGCATGAATAACTGTAAAAATGAAAGTACGAGGAGAAATGAATGTCAAAGAAACGAAAGAGAGCACCCAAGTAGTCCAAGACCCGAGTGCGGGTGCCACAGAGTCGGGTCATAGAGTCATGGCAACGCCAAGCAAACTTGGGTCTTAGGACGTGGCAACGCCTGCTGTACCTAGACTATCATGAATAAGGGATATTAACGGCGCCTCGGATAAAGCACATCTCATTTCGACCAAAAATATAGTGAATCGAGGTACCCGGTGGTGAGCCAACAACCATTCCCCGGACACACTTTCTTGACTCACTTTGACCTCGGACACTCGTATAGGAGTAAGAATTCTAAGAAAGAGATACAACGCAATAGCATAATAAATTTAAGCTAGCTGAATTATCGTGTATTACCTCAGATCAACGCTATCATGCCCTTACGACTCTAACATGCTCCCCAACTGACACCCAATACCAGACACTAATAGCTTATGTCCCTGGTAGCCATTTGGATCAATTTATATCATGTTAGAGTTTATTTGATAAGGTTTAGATTTTTAAATCTCCAAAATTGTTCAAAACAGGAACATCATAGTGGTGACAAATTTTTTGAGGAGAGTTTTCAATGTAAAAACCCTCGAAATCCTCAAAGCCAGCTATCCTTTAATTTTCACAACTTTTTTCTATTTTTCTTAGATTTTTCTAAATTTTCTTGAATTTTTATGATTTTCTGTTATTTTTATAAATTAATATATATCTATACAATATATAATGCCAATCCTCCCTAGGATCCTATTAGTTCTAAATTTACGCTTATTCCATATTTGTCCTTAATTTCTTTTTACTTATTGGTTTAAAAAGAAGTTAACTAATAATCATTGGGGGCATTTGTGGAAAACAAACACACTTATAGTTAGTTTTCTAATTGAAACCTTTATTAACTTTTCCTAATATATCTCCATTTCTCTCTCATACCCACGTATCTCTCTACAACCGTCCTCCTCCCTTGTAGTTTGCAAAGTTGAAAATTCAAACATAATTTCTGCCATTTTTTTTTAAAAGATTTTGCATATCATCCATGGATAGAGATCTACATTTATTCCTAGATTTGTAGTTTGACAATAAAGGGGTTGGGCATGTAGTGATGATTTTATTCAATTAGTTGCATCAACCTACATTCATAGCAAGACTCACCAATCTCAACCTAGTGGAATTATCGGGGTAGCGAGACTAGGCTAGGAAATAACAATTTATTTCAAATCTACCTTAACATAAATTAAGTTATTTAATTTAGTTGAAAAATACGACGAGGAAAGTGCCTCGAGTTGCGTGCGAGCCGGGAACCGAGTAATTGGCACTTTGGAGAATTTTGTTTTATATTAATATGAATTTATAAGAGATTAATATGCATTATGGAGTTATTAAAATGTATATGGTTCTATGTAATTGAGCAAATCAAATTAGAATCCTATAGTTGGTTGGAAAATACAACACACATAGACTTACCTCGAGATTCGTGTGAGCACACACCCCCATACACTTGTGTCACACATGTGTGTTACAAGGCTGGATTTTAGTGGAGAGTAGGAGCAAAGGATGGCCACAAGATATCATAGAGATTGGATGGACACATTAGATCAAAACCCCCACTATAAAAACCATCTTTTCTCATACATTGCTTCATAATGCATGTCTTTGGCTGAAAATTCAGAGTTGTGGAGAACATTTGTCACGGCCCAATTTCCTAATCTTGATTAACTTGCCTAATTAGGATCACCGACCCGTGACGTGGGGCCCGCATGAGACGCGCACATTGACCGAGGCACGTGGCCGAGGTAAATGTTATATTTGTACTGGTGTATGCCTAGTGTTGTGTATGTGTGTAGACTAATTAAGTCCATTTTTGCAAACCATAGACGTCGAGTTGACGTGAGCGGGGACACACCTTGGAGTGCGAGCAAGTATGAGTACTTAGTGGAATTATCGGGGTAGCGAGACTAGGCTAGGAAATAACAATTTATTTCAAATCTACCTTAACATAAATTAAGTTATTTAATTTAGTTGAAAAATACGACGAGGAAAGTGCCTCGAGTTGCGTGCGAGCCGGGGAACCGAGTAATTGGCACTTTGGAGAATTTTGTTTTATATTAATATGAATTTATAAGAGATTAATATGCATTATGGAGTTATTAAAATGTATATGGTTCTATGTAATTGAGCAAATCAAATTAGAATCCTATAGTTGGTTGGAAAATACAACACACATAGACTTACCTCGAGATTCGTGTGAGCACACACCCCCATACACTTGTGTCACACATGTGTGTTACAAGGCTGGATTTTAGTGGAGAGTAGGAGCAAAGGATGGCCACAAGATATCATAGAGATTGGATGGACACATTAGATCAAAACCCCCACTATAAAAACCATCTTTTCTCATACATTGCTTCATAATGCATGTCTTTGGCTGAAAATTCAGAGTTGTGGAGAACTCTCTTGCTGGAAAACTTGGGAGATTTAAAGGAGTTTTTATAGCACAAATCAAGGGATCAAACACCCCCCATCAAAGAACACCAACTAGGTAACCTTCCTTCCTCCTCATGCATTCAAGTTGTAGTATTTTTGAGTTCAATCAAAGGGGTTTTCTGTGGGGATGATTCTAAAGTGTTTCGATGTAGATTTGATCCAATTCTAAACCTTAATCTCAAACAACAAGTTCCATTTTCGGATATTGTAAGTTTTTGCCAAAAAAAAAATGGAATTTTCTTATGATTTCGATTTTGGAAATTTTCGAGCTAGTAAATAATGTTGTTTTTGAAAACAAAGTTCATATTTGAATTCTCCATTGAAAAACACTTGCGATTCCAAAAGAGGTTTCGAAAATCAGTGAGATTTTGGTTGGATTAAAAATTTCAGTTTTGGGTATGTTCTTGAAGTTCTTGAGGTGTAGTTTAAAAATGCATGTTTAATCTTGTTAATTAATGCATATTTTAATTTTAGAAAATTTGGTAAGACATCAACATGGCGTCAACGGGTCGTCGATGGGGCATCGACGCCGGCGATGTGGCGCGAGCAAAGACTAACGAGGTGCTTGGTTCGGCCAACATGAGTTGTTGGCCGAACCAAAGACACTCCTAACGTGCGTTCAAGCACAGCAGAAAGCTTGTGCTTGAACGCACAAGTTAGGAGGTGATTGTGAAGGCCCAAGTCCATGTATATGGGCTTGGGCCATCCAAAATTTAAAAAAAAAAAAAAAAAAAAAAAAAAAAAAAAACCATATGCATATATATGTGCCAACAAAGATATATATGTATATGCATGTACATGGGCCAAGTCCATGTATATGGGCTTGGGACCTAAAATGTGTACGATGGTGGGCTTTTGTTGTGCACAAATACATTCATGTGCATAAAATGTGGGCCTTTAATGTGTGCCAAAAGCCCACATGCATAGGGACCTATATAAATAATAATGCTCATATACAAAAATTATAGAAATTAACTAGGAATTTAGAAAATAAAAATAAAAATAAAAATAAAAATAAATAATAATAAAAATAATAATATACATATATATATATTTATATATGTGTATACATTTATATATATACACATACACATATATGTATACATACAAAAATAATAATAATGATAATAATATAAAATATATCTATGTAATAAAAGTATTAAAAATAAATAAATAAATGATATGAAATGACCTTTCAGGGACCTAGGGGTGTTACGAGATTTCGAGAGCGGTAGTCGGAGTGTCGCGAGGTCGGATAGCCATAGCTATCCTGTGACTAGTAAGTGAAACTGTGGGAACTCTTTACTTTATTTCATTCCAGTCATTTATAAATTTTCAGTCTATTTGTAGACTAGCTAATTTATTTCCCACATCATGCTTTCCTTGTTTCTACTCATATTGAATATCGATATAGCATGATGCCTTGTTTATTATATCATTGACTCCATGTTTCCTTATATGCTCAATGTTTGTCTTGGAATGTGGCTAATGGATATTTAGAAAATGCATGCTATAGGGTTATCTCGTTATGTTGGACTTGTCTTCTACTTCCTTGGGGCTTTGTAGCCTAACTTATGTTGAAATCGTAACAACTTTAGAATATATATTCTTGAAAACTAAAGTAGGGATTATCTAGTGTCCATTGCACATGAGATGCGCGGATTCACGAGGATTTCGGTCTTTCGGGGTCTCCGGCACTCGCCACTACACTTGGGCGCACACGTGACATGGATCACGGGGTTGTCGCAAGTATAAATGATTTAAATACGCCGAGCACAGCTCCGCAATTTGAGGTTATTAGGAAAAAAAAAAGAGATTATTATCATATGTTGAGCATAGCTCCATACAGTAGTGGAAAAGGCTAGGTGATAGTTCTCACCGCCGACCGGACGTAGATCATCTCGACTTAGCCTGTGTCAGTTTATGGGTATCTGTTAACGTTGGTATTTACTTGCATTATTTATTCAGCATTTCTTCACTACATATGCTTTTAAATACCTTTTGTTTAAATTGGAAATGTAGTATTAGATTTCCCCAGGTTATCACTTAAATATCACTATACTCACCGTCTAGTTTGTGACGGTGGGTGTAGGTCCATCGAGCACACCAGCCGGGCAAGGAGAAGATCGGCGACTACCTCTCGAGCTCGAGCGCGTAGCTGCCCGTACATGTAGGGTACTTTTTGTATTATGTTTACTTATGTCTTTATCTTTTGGGATGTTATTGGGATGACTGTTAGATTACCCGACTTTTGGCTTTCACTTTGTTTATATATGTTCGCCGTTTACTTGCATATATATGGTGATCGTTATTTCCCGGATTCCACACTTAGGCTTTATAAAAAAAAAAAAAAAAAAAAATTCCGCTAAAATATTAAAGACTTCCGCTAAATAAAATAATTGTTTAAACAAGAGAACACAGTAGTACAGTCGACTAATTCGTAATCGGGTCCTATGTGTTGTTATTAGGGCTTAATTACGGGATTAGGTGACGGTGCCCTAGATTAGAAGCGGGGCCGTCACAGTTGGTATCAGAGCTTAGGCTTTAGAACCTTAGGGGCAAGGCATAGTGTTGAATAAGGATTTTGATACTAATTTCCTGATTGGTATCAAAGATCATTTATCAAGGAGTAAAGCATAAATTTGAATAAAATACACACCCTAGAAGTGGAAACCAGATGAACCTTACCTAGGAATTATTTTGTTGGGAATTGAGTGAAAGTGAGTTGGGAATTTGTATATATATGCTATCTTTTTCAATATGTATACGTATATACGTGGTAGACTTCGTAATAGTGATAGGAAATCGTTATCCACATGTAGACGACGATGACGGATGCACGCGAGAC
This sequence comes from Stephania japonica, assembly GCA_039657345.1. Classification (NCBI taxonomy): domain Eukaryota; kingdom Viridiplantae; phylum Streptophyta; class Magnoliopsida; order Ranunculales; family Menispermaceae; genus Stephania; species Stephania japonica. The sequence continues at coordinate 34,910,368 of CM077561.1, read as the reverse complement.
AAAGCGACGGGGTGCTAGCGTGAGTCGGCCTCCTACTACATCGACGACGACTATCGGAGGTTGGCGGATAGAGTAGCGGCACAGGGACAGCAGATGGCTGATTTCATGGCCTTCATGACAGCACAGATCACCGCACTTACTCAGGCCGTCGCCACTACTCTGCGACTACCACACATCCGACGACCGGACCTACTATTATACCACCCAGCGTTCCAGATACCGCACCCGTACTAGACCCACCTATTGTTCAGGACACGGTAGTGACGCCGACCCTTCCGGTAGTGACCGTTTCGACGGCAGAGGTAGCATGATGACTCCGACTCCCACACCTACACCTTCAGCTCGGCGAGTAGGGATTCAGCTGGTGAAGGACTTTCTCCGCCTTCAGCCAGTGTACTTCGACGGGGAGAGAAACTTTGAGAAGATTGAGGGATGGATATTATCACAGAGAAGCTACATCGGATTTTGGGGATCGAGGATAGACTTCGCCCGCATTTGTCTTCTTATACGCTACGAGAGATGCCGACGTCTGGTGGCGCACCACCATAGCTACCGATGGGGACTTTGTGTCATGGACGGCCTTTAAGGCCAAGTTTTATCAGCAGTACTTCCCGCCGGCAGTCATGATGAGGTTGAGGAGAGAGTTTATGAGTTTGAGGCGAGAGCGATGAGAGTCGGGCTATGGAGTACCGAGATAGATACGGTATCCGAGGCGCTTGCGCGGGGATTTGGTCCGAGATGAGTTGGGAGATGTGTATCATTTTGGGGCGGTCCGAGGCGTACATTGGCTATCACGTAGTCAGCACGGGCGCTAGGACACTCACCGAGATATACGAGCGTGCACTTTCCCACGAGACCTACTACCTTGGTGTAATAGCTGACAGGGCAGGCTTAGGGCAGAGATTGACATTAGAGCAGGCCGCAGATTTTGAGAGGAGACGACGGAGTGGCAAGGCACCTAGGACATGGGATAGAGGTTCTCAGGGATCAGGGATGACTTCACGTTTCACATCGGTGGTACCTCAGGTGTCTTATGTCGCGTCAGCACAGAGCTCAGGGAGAGGACGTTCCTTACCACCACCATCGATTAGGCCAGCATTACCAGCGCCAGAGAGACTTGCCCTTCCGGCACCATCAGCACCACGACAGTATCAGCAGCAGGGTGGTAGAGGCCGAGGCAGGGGTAGAGGCCGAGAGGGACCACGTCAGGGACAGAGACAGACTCCAGTTCAGGGACAGCCACAGTCCGGTCAGCGTAGACAGGTCTCATGTTACAGGTGCGGACAGGTGGGACATTTGGTGAGGGAGTGTCCACAGCCAGCAGCAGTGTATCCACCACAGAGTCGAGAGGCAGCTCACATGGTGGCACAGCCGGATACTAACGCCACGCGAGTCTTATCGAGGGTACGATTTCTATCGCTGGTAGAGAGTCTTATGCTTTATTTGATTCGGGTTCCACTATTTCCTTCATTTCTGGACGCATGTTAGGCATACTAGGACTGACACCGATTAGGCTTGGAGTACATTTGATATTGAGCACCGCCGCCGGAGATAGGGTTTACCCTAATAGTTTAGTTGAGAGAGTTCCAAGAGAGATTAGTGGGATAGAGTTACCCGCCGACTTTAGAGTCCTTGAGATGTTAGAGTTCGACGCTCTCTTCGGGATGGACGGTTATCGCATACCATGCTCACATAGATTGTTTTAGTAAGTCTATCGTATTTGAGATTCCAGACGTCCGATGTTCGTACACCGAGGTAGTACACCGAGAGTCGATACCACGAGAGGTAGATTGGCGACTAGTGAGGAGATGGAGACTCTAGTAGCCTTGTATACTATAGCAAGAGAGTTAGGGACCCCGACTTGAGGACATACCGATCGTTAGAGAGTTTTCGACGTCTTTCCTGAGGAGTTGCCGGGACTACCGCCACCGCGAGAGGTAGACTTCATCATCGAGTTAGTACTGTGCACCAAACCGATCGCGATACCACCTTACCGCATGGCCCCGAAGGAGTTAGAGGAGTTGAAGGCTCGCCTTAAGGACATGGGGGAGAAAGGATTCATCACGCCTTCCATGTTGCCGTGGGGAGCGCCGCATTTTTGTGAAAAAGAAGGATGGTAGTCTACGATCGTGCATCGACTACAGTGCAACCGAATAAGGTTACAATCAAGAACAAGTACCCGCTACCGAGGATTGATGATTTGTTTGAGCAATGAGAGGAGCACGCTTCTTCTCCAAGATAGACCCGAGATCGTGGTATCATCGCCTAGGATCGTGGACGAGGACCGCCTAAGACAAATGCGTTCGCACCGTATATGGACACTACCAATTTACGGTTATGCCGTTCGGGCTAACCAACGCCCCATTGTGTTTATGGACCTTATGCACCGAGTATTCGTGCCATTTCTTGACCAGTTCGTAGTAGTCTTCATCGATGACATTCGATCTATTCGAGGACACGGAGGATCACGAGCAAGACTCGGGGAGACGTTGCGAGATGTTGAGGAAGCACCGTTTATATGCCAAGTTCAAAGAAGTGTGAGTTTTGGCTTTCGTAAGTCAAGTTTTGGGTCACGTTGTTGGAGCGACGGGGATTGCCGTAGATCCGCCAAGATTCGACGATTATGGATCGCGGCGCCGACGACGTCGGATGACGAGAGATCGGGAGTTTTCGGGGTTAGCAGGCTACTACCGCAGCTTTCGTTAAGGATTTTTTAAAGATTGCTTCACCGATGACTAGACTAACACGAAAGACGTCGCGTATGATCGACAGATGAATGCGAGAACGCATTTGAGCAGCTTGAAGAGGTTGTTGACGACCGCACAGATTGACACCGCCTAAGGTTGGACAGGGATTCCTAGTATACACCGATGCTTCACACACGGACTTGGATGCGTGTTGATGCGTGGTAGCGAGTTGTGGCTTATGCTTCGAGACAAAGAAGATACATGAGAAGAACTACCCGACGCATGACCTTGAGTTAGCAGCAGTCGTATTTGCGCTGAAGGTGTGGAGGCACCACTTGTATGGGGAGAGATTCACACTTTTCACTGATCACAAGAGTCTGAAGTATCTCTTCACACAGAAGGAACTGAATATGAGACAGCGCAGGTGGTTAGAATTCTTGAAGGACTATGACTTTTCATTAGAATATCACCCAGGAAAAGCGAATATAGTCGCCGACGCACTGAGTAGGAGACCAACCAGAGACGCCGAGGTTGTCAGATGTCATATGACACACGAGTACGGGTTACTTGAGGCAGCGATGACAGTAGGTCAGTCAGACGTTCCTGTCGATAACCGGATTGAGATCTGCGCACGACGAGAGTACATACCGTGTCTACACAGAGTGTGTCAGAGGGTCAGAGGACTGACAAGTTGTACCAAGCAATTCAAATGAGTTAGCGCGGAGTTTAGATTGTGTTGATTGGACAGAGACATCCGATCGTTGTCCGAGATTCAAAGGTTGTGGATACCCGAGATGCCGGAGCTGAGAGTGGAAATCCTTCAGGATTCACACCATTCCCGATTTATCGTTCATCCAGCAGACTAAGATGTATCACGACATGAAGAGACATTTCGGTGGCCTGGGATGAAAGCGGATGTGTCAGAGTTTATCAGGAATTGTGAGATTTGTCAGCAAGTGAAGGCAGAGCATCGTAGACCTGGAGGACTATTACAACCATTGCCCATTCCGAGATGGAAATGGGAAGACATCGCCATGGACTTCATCAGAGGGTTGCCGAGGACAGCCAAGAAACATGATTCCATTTGGGTGATAGTTGATAGACTTACAAAGTCTGCTCATTTTCTCGCGCTTGCGGCGCAAGACTACACGTTTGATCAGCTGAGTATACTCTTCGAGAGGGAGATCATTAGGCTGCATGGGGTACCGTTGACCATCACATCAGACAGAGATGCTACGTATACTTCCAGGATGTGGCAGAGTATGCAAGAGCAGTACGGTACACGCCTACAGTTCAGCACAGCTTTCCATCCTCAGACTGACGGACAGACAGAGAGACTGAATGAGGTTCTAGAGGACATGTTGCGAGCCTGTGTGTTAGAGTTCGGCGGATCTTGGGAGGAGTACCTACCATTGTGTGAGTTTGCGTACAATAACAGTTATCAGGCTAGCATTGAGATGGCACCATTTGAGGCTTTATATGGCAGACCGTGTCGCTCACCCTCGTGTTGGGCTGAGCGAGAGGACAGAGTGTCAGTAGGGCCTGAGATTGTTGTTGACCACACTGAGAAGGTACGATTGATTCGACAGAGAATCAAGGCAGCCCAAGAGAGGCAGAAGAAGTATGCAGACAAGTACCACAGTGATATCACTTATTCCGAGGGAGCCTACGTCTATCTTAAGGTCTCCCCTCGGAAGGGTTTGCAGAGATTTGGTGTGAAGGGCAAGCTCGCACCGCGTTTCATCGGGCCATTCAGAGTTAGGAAACGGGTTAGAAAGGTTGCATACGAGTTAGAGCTTCCTCCGCAGATGTCAGGTGTTCATCCGGTCTTCCATATTTCGATGCTTCGACTGGCTGAGTCGAAGGCAGGCGCACGACCGACAGTTGACTTGAGCCAGATCGACCTGAGCGAGGATTTCTCATATGAGGAGCACCTATCCGATCCTAGACCGAAAGGTACAACAACTTGAGGAACAAGTGTATCCCAAAGGTGCTCGTCAAGTGGCGCCCATAGCGATTCAGAACTCACTTGGGAGCGGGAAGACTATATGCGAGATCGTTTCCCGTACCTTTTCGAGTCAGGTATAATCCTAACCTGAATTTAATTTCGAGGACGAAATTTCCATTTTGTTGGGAATATTTGTCACGGCCCAATTTCCTAATCTTGATTAACTTGCCTAATTAGGATCACCGACCCGTGACGTGGGGCCCGCATGAGACGCGCACATTGACCGAGGCACGTGGCCGAGGTAAATGTTATATTTGTACTGGTGTATGCCTAGTGTTGTGTATGTGTGTAGACTAATTAAGTCCATTTTTGCAAACCATAGACGTCGAGTTGACGTGAGCGGGGACACGCCTTGGAGTGCGAGCAAGTATGAGTACTTAGTGGAATTATCGGGGTAGCGAGACTAGGCTAGGAAATAACAATTTATTTCAAATCTACCTTAACATAAATTAAGTTATTTAATTTAGTTGAAAAATACGACGAGGAAAGTGCCTCGAGTTGCGTGCGAGCCGGGAACCGAGTAATTGGCACTTTGGAGAATTTTGTTTTATATTAATATGAATTTATAAGAGATTAATATGCATTATGGAGTTATTAAAATGTATATGGTTCTATGTAATTGAGCAAATCAAATTAGAATCCTATAGTTGGTTGGAAAATACAACACACATAGACTTACCTCGAGATTCGTGTGAGCACACACCCCCATACACTTGTGTCACACATGTGTGTTACAAGGCTGGATTTTAGTGGAGAGTAGGAGCAAAGGATGGCCACAAGATATCATAGAGATTGGATGGACACATTAGATCAAAACCCCCACTATAAAAACCATCTTTTCTCATACATTGCTTCATAATGCATGTCTTTGGCTGAGAATTCAGAGTTGTGGAGAACTCTCTTGCTGGAAAACTTGGGAGATTTAAAGGAGTTTTTATAGCACAAATCAAGGGATCAAACACCCCCCATCAAAGAACACCAACTAGGTAACCTTCCTTCCTCCTCATGCATTCAAGTTGTAGTATTTTTGAGTTCAATCAAAGGGGTTTTCTCATGGGGGATGATTCTAAAGTGTTTCGATGTAGATTTGATCCAATTCTAAACCTTAATCTCAAACAACAAGTTCCATTTTCGGATATTGTAAGTTTTTGCCAAAAAAAAAATGGAATTTTCTTATGATTTCGATTTTGGGAATTTTCGAGCTAGTAAATAATGTTGTTTTTGAAAACAAAGTTCATATTTGGATTCTCCATTGAAAAACACTTGCGATTCCAAAAGAGGTTTCGAAAATCAAACAGAGATTTTGGTTGGATTAAAAATTTCGCTTTGGGTATGTTCTTGAAGTTCTTGAGGTGTAGTTTAAAAATGCATGTTTAATCTTGTTAATTAATGCATATTTTAATTTTAGAAAATTTGGTAAGACATCAACATGGCGTCAACGGGTCGTCGATGGGGCATCGACGCCGGCCGATGCGTGCGAGCAAAGACACCAACGAGGTGCCGGGTTCGGCCAACATGAGTTGTTTGGCCGAACCAAAGACACTCCTAACGTGCGTTCAAGACAAGCAGAAAGCTTGTGCTTGAACGCACAAGTTAGAGGTGATTGTGAAGGCCCAAGTCCATGTATATGGGCTTGGGCCATCCAAAATTTAAAAAAAAAAAAAAAAAAAAAAAAAAAAAACCATATGCATATATATGTGCCAACAACATATATATGTATATGCATGTACATGGGCCAAGTCCATGTATATGGGCTTGGGACCTAAAATGTGTACGATGGTGGGCTTTTGTTGTGCACAAATCACATTCATGTGCATAAAATGTGGGCCTTTAATGTGTGCCAAAAGCCCACATGCATAGGGACCTATATAAATAATAATGCTCATATACAAAAATTATAGAAATTAACTAGGAATTTAGAAAATAAAAATAAAAATAAAAATAAAAATAAAAATAAATAATAATAAAAATAATAATATACATATATATATTTATATATGTGTATACATTTATATATATACACATACACATATATGTATACATACAAAAATAATAATAATGATAATAATATAAAATATATCTATGTAATAAAAGTATTAAAAATAAATAAATAAATGATATGAAATGACCTTTCGGGGACCTAGGGGTGTTACGAGATTTCGAGAGCGGTAGTCTGAGTGTCGCGAGGTCGGATAGCCATAGCTATCCCGTGACTAGTAAGTGAAACTGTGGGAACTCTTTACTTTATTTCATTCCAGTCATTTATAAATTTTCGTCTATTTGTAGACTATCTAATTTATTTCCCACATCATGCTTTCCTTGTTTCTACTCATATTGAATATCGATATAGCATGATGCCTTGTTTATTATATCATTGACTCCATGTTTCCTTATATGCTCAATGTTTGTCTTGGAATGTGGCTAATGGATATTTAGAAAATGCATGCTATAGGGTTATCTCGTTATGTTGGACTTGTCTTCTACTTCCCTTGGGGCTTTGTAGCCTAACTTATGTTGAAATCGTAACAACTTTAGGATATATATTCTTGAAAACTAAAGTAGGGATTATCTAGTGTCCATTGCACATGAGATGCGCGGATTCACGAGGATTTCGGTCTTTCGGGGTCTCCGGCACTCGCCACTACACTTGGGCGGCACACGTGACATGGATCACGGGGTTGTCGGCAAGTATAAATGATTTAAATACGCCGAGCACAGCTCCGCAATTTGAGGTTATTAGGAAAAAAAAAAAGAGAGATTATTATCATATGTTGAGCATAGCTCCATACAGTAGTGGAAAATGCTAGGTGATAGTTCTCACCGCCGACCGGACGTAGATCATCTCGACTTAGCTTTGTGTCGGTTTATGGGTATCTCGTTAACGTTGGTATTTACTTGCATTATTTATTCAGCATTTCTTCACTACATATGCTTTTAAATACCTTTTGTTTAAATTGGAAATGTAGTATTAGATTTCCCCAGCTTATCACTTAAATATCACTATACTCACCGTCTAGTTTGTGACGGTGGGTGTAGGTCCATCGAGCAAAGACACCAGTGCCGGGGCAAGGAGAAGATCGGCGACTACCTCGAGCTCCGAGCGCGTAGCTGCCCGTACATGTAGGGTACTTTTTGTATTATGTTTACTTGTCTTTAGCTTTTGGGATGTTATTGGGATGAGTGTTAGATTACCCGACTTTTGGCTTTCACTTTGTTTATATATGTTCGCCGTTTACTTGCATATATATGGTGATCGTTATTTCCTGGATTCCACACTTAGGCTTTATAAAAAAAAAAAAAAAAAATTCCGCTAAAATATTAAAGACTTCCGCTAAATAAAATAATTGTTTAAACAAGAGAACACAGGTAGTACAGGCTGACTAATTCGTAATCGGGTCCTATGTGTTGTTATTAGGGCTTAATTACGGGATTAGGCCGGACGGTGCCCTAGATTAGAAGCGGGGCCGTCACATCACCATCATGATTTGATATGACTAATTGTGATAATTGTTAGTGTTTTTGTTTTTTTATATCAGTTTTTTTAGTGTTTTAGTTATTCTATATATATTGTGGTTGATAATAGTGGTTAATTTTATTTTTCCTTTTTGGATGTGGAGGACGATATACTCCTAATTAAGTTCAAAGACTAATTCATCGATTTGGAAACTTCTCATCTATATCCATGCATGATAATTTAATGGAGCAAATCACAATTCATCACGAGTGTAGATATGCAGAGAAGTTAATTTTCCTATTTACTTTCACTATACATTGACAATCATTTTTATATTAACCTAAGTTGTCAATTGATTACATCTATATATCTTTGGATAATTACACTCTCTGGAGGGCAAATTTTGTGACAGATGGATTGCATGGATAGATATCTATATATGGAGAAAAACCATATATTTGGACACATTAATTAACTAATTGTTTCCATTTTTTCTATTATTTTTTGTGAAGGTTCATGCTATTGAAAAGAGAAAGTCCAAACTCCAAAGACTATAGTGAACACGGGCGTGTGAAGAGGGTCCTCGAGTTTGCTAGATGTTATGGTTTGACTTTTGAAAGAAATGGATGTCTTCAATGAAATAGAAGGACAACGGGAGGAAAATTGTAAAAGCGGGAGGGTTAATTAAGGGCGATTAGACAAAATATAATGTAAATTGATGCATAGGGGTTTTATTTTGGGTTCATTTTTATTTTACAAGGTAAAAGATTTATTTTGGGTTCATGAAGTAACAAAAAATGTCAACGGTGGAATAGAACCACATTATTTTGCTAGAAATCCTAATCCAGTATTCAGTCTAGGACACATGATCCATTTATTAGATACTCATCATATCAAAATGCTTCACATTATAGTTGAGATAATTATCATTATTTATTACAATTCATTAATAGATGCTTAGATTCGGTTGTTTTTTTCCATTGTGTGTTATTATAAATTTTTTTTAAATTCATACCATATTATTGTTGATTTAGACGTCTCTTTTACGGAAAAAGATCGGCTGACCCTCTTTGGACACTGAGATAGATGCACCTACCATATGAGTGTTGTCCGATGCAAGTGTAATGTGCATCTCGAGATGCATAGTGTGGTGCCCTTCTGGTAGATGTGCCTATGAATTTTATTTAGACATTCATCATTTAGTCTAAACACTTGCATAGATGTGACAATGTTATAAAAATAAATTTTCAACCTCTAAATTTCTCAATTGTGACTTTGGCAAAATTTTTTTTTTTTCAACTTTCATCATAACATATCTATTTGTTTTACTTACAATGCACGTGCTTATCGACTAGTGTCTATATATATATATTTAATTGCGGGCTTTGAACCCCTAAATTGGACTCAATTCAGCCCGATTGGGCGGGCCTGACCTCGACCCGGCCCAACAATCCAGGGGATTGCACGCACGAGGTGTACGATCCCCCCTTCTCTATTTCGTGAAATCAAAAGATAGAAGGGGCGGACTGCAACCCCCCTTTCTTTTGTTCTTTTTCTCCTCTTTCATTTCACCTCCATTTCTCCATTAAATCAAGACTATGACAATAAAATTTCTCATCAAATCAAATAAAATCAACTCCATAAAACTTCAACATCTCCATTAAAGATCCATCAACCCCAACGACTTGACTTCATCTATTTAAAATCCCAAATCCATACACATTAGCTACCAAGAATTGAAGAAAAGTAGAGGTTGAAGCACTTACCTAGCTTGGTTTCCTTATCTTTCTCCAACGAAAACACAACTCCTCACTCCACCACCTACTAGCCGATTGAGGCATGCTAGAGTGACCCACTTTTTAACCCACGTTTAGCACCGACCTCATTGGATGTCATTCAAATCATGTTGAGATGCGTGCGTGCGCATCTCGAGGCTAAAATGAATGGCATCCGATGAGGTTGGTGCTAAATGTGGGTGTCAAAAGTGGGTTACTCTAACATTTCTAGCCGATTCTCTCTCTCTCTCTCTCTCTCTCTCCCTACATATTTTTATTCTACTTCACACACTTACTTGGAGACAACATATTTTTATTCTACTTCACACACTCGCTTAGGGACACACCAAATGTCAGGCCCTTCAAAACTCAAAAATACTAAGCCACGTAAAGTATTATAATTATTCATGGACTTAAGTATATTAATTAATTTTATTTCATTAAACTTAGATTTCACCGATCTTGTCGATCTACCTGAACACCTGTGTACACACACATCTCGGGGTATATCTCTTTCGCGAAATCAGCAAATAAATAATATAAATTGCGTATACAAGTGTAGTTAACGTATTTACAAGCATCATACAAAAATAATATATTATATTTACCCCAGTGTCGACGTCCGAGAGTTGGCCAAGTACTCCATGTCACGACAGGTCCAAGTCACAGTCTTCAAATGTCACGTGATGCGTTAGAATTTTAAGGTCTTGACATGCCCTTTCTTTTCCACCCCCGTTTCGAACTTAACCAGTTTTGTGGTAGAGCAGGTGGTTTTCCCGACACGAGAGGTTAATCTTCTTGCTCTCTTCTTCTGGCTCCTCTAGCCTTTCCAAAGTGACTACAATTTTCTTCTTAGCTTTTTCTTCATGAACTTCTACTATCACAACATCTGACTCCGATGGAGAATCTAGAGTTCACCCTCTGATTTAGACCAATACTCATCTTCCTCAACACCTCTCAATGTAATCGCACTCGTATTCTCTTTTGAACCACAAGGTACAGGCACAAAAGAATCTACTTCATTAATCAAATTATTAAGGCTGACATTTATTTGACCAATTAGAGTTCCTATATTTTGAAACTTGAATTCATCTCGTGCTGATGTTGTTCCATTTGTTCTTGATAGCGTAGACTATCTTAATTGAACTGTTTATTGATTGAGACTAAATCTTTCATGATTTCCTCAAGAGAACATTCTTCTTGTTGAGAAATTCATGAGCTTGGCGTAACTTGTAGAAGTTGGGTTGTGGCGATACATATCTCCACTCAGGATAATTTTCATATTCCGGGTAGTCATGACAAGCATCAGTGGGATAAGGGACATCGACAAACTCCATAAACTTCCACATAACCTTATTGCTCAATAGAAGGCCAATTAAAAAATTCTCGTTTAAACCTTGATATACTTACCCCATTCTTAATATAATAGTATGAGTTATCGTAATGGTCATAGTTTGGGGAGTAGAAGACCATTGTTAAGTTACCTGCAAATATATGCTAGAGATAAGGGTCTAAATATAAAGATACAACAAAAAGAAAAGAAAAGTTAAACTTGAATTGGAACCGAATCCCCAAAAATGGCACCAAAATTTGATCGAGCGTGTCAAATATAACTCGTATTAAGATTACCAATCGCATAGGAATGTAGCAGTGATAAGCATGGGGTCAAATTCACATGATTTACTTAAATCAAATTTAACAAATGAAAAGGAAATTGGGGGTTTTGAAAATAGTTTAATTATACCAAAAATAGGAAAATAAAAATTGTAAATCCAAGTAAAAGAAACATACCTAAGTTTGAGGATCCACATTTAGCCCTAATGTTGTTCTCATGTCTTATTTCATCGATTTTGAAAGATGGGTTTTAAAACAATTTCCCTAGATTATAGGTGTTGGGATCACTAACACCCTAGTTCTCCCATTCTAGATAGATAGGGCAATCGCTCTCTTATGTCACGATGGGATACCTAACACTATAAAAACACTAAGAACATGGTTTTCTCAAAACAAGGAACAAATACACTCCAAAGTTCAAAATATTCAAAAAGGAGAACTTTGATTTTTGTGAAGGAGACAAAGGAGATTCTTGGGGCTGTCCACTAGCACTACAATCCAGCACTTTGAAGCATTCAAAGGAGTACACGAATCTCTTCAAAACTGATCTCTTTTGTCATCTTCTTGGTTGTAAGCAAGTCCTTGTTCTAGATTCTTTTCTTGAGCTTAATCTACATAGTTTTGTGGGTTTTGAATGAAAATCAGTTTGTTGTGTGTTTGAACACCATCATCTTGGGTTTTGCACTTAAACTTATTTTATCAAACCCTAAGATTGTTTTGAACAAGAGTTTTGCATTTAAACTTGATTTTTGTCAAACTATTGTTCTTTGCTTCGAAATCGGTTTTGCACAAATACATTAGATTTTAAAATGATTTCATATTTGGAATTTGCAACAAAATCAGTGACACACTTTGCATTTTCCATTCATTCTCATACTTGCATGCATTAGAGTTGTTAGGCTCTAGGAGACTTGCTAGTGTTTGAATTTGATACCACTTTATATTGTAAAGTGTATCTCATTTCTTTTCAGCAAATTGTTGTAAGTGTATGATTGTAAGACTTAGTGGAATCTAAGTCAAAGGGGAAGACCTAATTGAGGTTAGGCACAAACTCTAGTTGCGACTAGATAGGAAGTCCTGATTGTAATTAGGTATTCTAGGCTTGTATGCTTAGGTTGTAACACTTATTGGAATATAAATGAGGGTTTAAAATCCTAACCGGGGAGGTTAGGTAGTGGATGTAGATCATTTGATCGAACCACTATAAATCGTGTGTCGCTTTCCATCTCTTCTATCACATTCACTTGCATAGCATAGACATTCGTTGTTATTTGTGCATAAAAAGTTTAAAAAAGCAATAACCTCTCGACACACCTAATTCACCCCCTTCTTGGGTGTAGTTTCAATTGGTATCAGAGTGGGTTATTGCTCAAAGTATTACTAACATATCTTTGAGTGTTTTTGTGCAAGGATGCAAAGTCTAGATCTGGCTCGCCTTAGGGAAGGTAACTCCTTGAGTAGGCCTTCGTATTTTGATGGAACCAATTACGCTCATTGTAAAGTGAGAATGAAGTTTTACATAAGAGCGCAAAATAGATTCCTATGGGACGCAATTGAAAGTGGCTACACTCCACCGGACAAGCCGTTGAAAGAATACACCGCCGAGGAGATCAAGAGTGAGCTCTCAAATGATCAAGCCATGAATCACCTATTTTGTGCATTAAGCGAAAATGAGTTCAACCGAGTGAGAGCTTGTCAAACGGCCAAGGAAGTATGGGAAAAACTTGAGGTCCACTATAAAGGTACCATGCAAGTGAAGAAGACAAAGTTGAGGATCCTTGAGGAACACTATGAGACCTTTCGAGTTGTATCTGATGAAGATATCGCCACTGCCATCACACGGTTCACTAAGTTATTAAATGAGATCAAGAATCTTGGAAAGCATTATGATCAAGAGATATCGGTATACAAATTCCTTAGAGGCTTGCCTAAGGAATGAGATGCCAAGAAGTATGCTATCCAATCGGCACAAAATCTTGGAGATTACACATTGATGCATTGTGTGGAGAGTTAACGGTCCATAAATTCGAGCTCAAAGACCGAGCAAGATTGGAAGCATTAAGTGGAGGTACAAAGAGTTCAAGAAAAGAGATCACCTTGAAGGAAAATAGCTCCCCTAGTGCATCGGTAGAGATCATTGAAGATGAAAAATCTTGTGATGACAATGATCTTGATGAGGAAGTAGCCATGCTTTCAAGAAAGCTCAACAAGGCCATATACAAGCGAGACAAGTATAAGAAGAAGTTTCGAAGTGGAAGCAAGGGAGGAAAGTCAAACGAAACCATATGCTTTGGTTGTGGCAAACTGGGTCACATCAAGGCGGATTGCAAATCTAAGAAGGTGTTTGACAAAAAGAAAGGAAAGAAGAGCTTCAAAGCAACTTGGGATGACTCATTATCATCAAGTTCGAAATCCAAATCGGAGAATGAAAAGGCAATACTTTGTCTTATGGTACAAGGCGAGGTAAATTCTAACCCTTTTAATTTTGATGATATTGATGATTTGGATAATGTTCCAAATCTTGATGAACTTAGGAAAGAGTTGGAAAAGGAGGTCAAAAAGACCAAACAACTCAAAAAAAGCCTAACCATAGCAATTAGTGAGATAGAGTCACAAAATGAGACCATCAATGATCTCTAAAATGACTTGAATGAAGTCATAGAGGAAAGAGATGCCTTAGTCAAGGAAGTAGAGGACTTGACTAGCACGGTGCATAAGTTCACCAATGACAAAGAAATGTTTGACATGATGTTGGGAGCTCAACGACGTGCACTCAACAAAAGAGGCATAGGTTATGGAGCAAACTTGTTAAGCTACAAGAAATTGCTAAATGATGATCGTAGATGCTCCAAATGCAATAAGACTCATGTAGTTGGGAAATGTGCATTACAAAAGACCAAAGCGAGTAGACTAGCATGGGTAGTTAAAAATGTTTATGACACTAACTTTCTCGGACACAAAGGTGTTTGGGTACCAAAATCTAGTTTGTTTCCCATTGTGTAGGATGCAAGGAAGAGCACCCCATGGTACTTAGATAGTAGGTGCTCAAGACACATGACCGGAGATGCACATCAATTCATTGAGCTAAAGCGGCATGACGGTGGAAAGGTTACATTTGAAGACAACAACAAAGGAAGAGTCATTGGCCTCGGAACCGTCGGTAACCATTCACTTTCTATTTCTAATGTTTATCTTGTTGATGGTTTGAAACATAACTTGCTTAGTGTTAGCCAATTGTGTGACAAAGGATTTCATGTTATGTTTGAATCATCGAAATGCATAGTTAGGAATGAGAAGCATGAAACTTTGTTTATCGCATATAGAGATAAGAATGTTTATGCCATCAACTTTGATGAGATGAATATGCAAAATATTTCATGTTTGAGTGCATAAAGTGATTGTGATGCATGGTTGTGGCACCTTAGACTAGGACATTCTAGCATGAAAAATTAGTCAAAATTGACTAAGCATGATTTAGTTAAGGGCCTACCTAAATGCACCTTTAAGAAAGATAAGGAATGTGAACCTTGTATCTTTGGTAAACAAGTGAAATCGTCATTTAAGACGAAAGTAACAAGTAATGTGACTCGAGCCTTAGACCTTATCCATATGGATTTGTTCGGACCTACCCAAACACAAAGTCTAGGAGGGAAATCATATTGCTTTGTCATTGTTGATGACTTTACAAGGTATACATGGGTGTATTTTCTATCTCATAAGCATGAAGTGTTTGATGTGTTTGAAACGTTTTGTGCTTTAGTAGAGAATGAAAAGGGATACAAAATCACCATCATTAGAAGTGATAGAGGTGGTGAGTTTGTAAATAGGAACTTGGAGGATTTTTGTGATAAACAAGGTTATACACACCAATTATCCTCTCCTAGAACACCCCAACAAAATGGAGTTGTTGAAAGAAAAAATAGAACACTCCAAGAGATGTGTAGGACTATGCTAAATGAGTACAACATAGCTAAGCACTTTTGGGCCGAAGCCATTAACACGGCATGCTATGTTATAAATAGAGTAAATGCCCGAAAGCAAGTGAAAAAGACTCCTTATAAATTATGGAAAGGCCGAAAACCCAATATAAGTTACTTTAAGGTGTTCGGTTGCACTTGCTATGTTCTAAATGATAGGGATCAATTAGACAAATTTGACCTAAAGTATAAAGTATGCATTTTTCTAGGGTACTCCACACATAGGAAAGCATATAGGGTGTTTAATAAATCAACCAAAACCATAGAAGAATCTATTCATGTGAAATTTGATGAAGTAGATCCCAAAGTTAAGATAATGCAAAATCTTGAAAAATTGAGGATTGACGATGAAGATGATGACACTCTAGGACAAACCTCAAATAGTCAAGAGCTTGAGGTAAACAAGGAATCCGAAACAAGTGTGCCTAAGAATTTAAGACTCCTCATTGGTCATTCATCTCAACAAATCTTAGGTGATCCAAACAAAGGAATAATCACTAGGTCAACATTGCATAGAGATGAAGGACACTTAGCTTTTGTGTCACAAATCAAGTCCACCAAGATAGATGATGCCTTAGGAGATGAGTTTTGGGTAATGGCTATGCAAGAAGAGCTAAGCCACTTTGTTAGGAACAAAGTATGGACATTAGTACCTAGACCTAAGGACCACACAATCATAGGCACCAAATGGGTTTTTAGAAACAAAAAGAATGAAAAAGATGAAATTGTAAGAAACAAGGCTAGGTTGGTTGCACAAGGCTACAATCAAGAAGAAGGAATTGATTATGAGGAAGCCTTTGCACCTGTAGCAAGACAAGAAACAATTCGCATGTTGCTTGCTTATGCTTGCTACAACGGGTTTCTACTATATCAAATGGATGTTAAAAGTGCATTTCTAAATGGGTTCATCCATGAAGAAGTATATGTAGAACAACCACCAGGATTTGAAGATTATGAACATCCAAGCCATGTCTACCATCTTCAAAAAGCCTTGTATAGACTAAGACAAGCCCCTAGAGCTTGGTATGATAGACTTAGTGCATTTTTACTTTAGAAAGGATTCAAGAAAGGAACACTGGATCCCACTTTGTTCATCTTGATCAAAAAATATGATATGCTACTTGTTCAAATCTATGTTGATGATATCATTTTCGGGTCATCTAACACACATTTATGTGATGAATTCTCATCATTGATGACAAATGAATTTGAAATGAGCATGATGGGTAAACTAACATACTTTCTAGGCTTGCAAATAAAGCAATCTAAACATGGCAGTTTTATAAATCATGCGAAGTATGTGAGGGACATGTTGAAGAAGTTCAAATTTGAAAATCTGAAAGCATGTGACACTCCTAGTAGTTCTACTATCAAAATGGACAAAGACCAACTAGGAAAATCCATAGATCCTAAACTTTACCGTAGAATGATAGGTAGCCTCCTATACTTGACCGCTAGTAGACCTGACATTATGTTTAGTGTGTGCTTATGTGCTAGATTTCAATCCGATCCTAAAGAGTCCCACTTAAAATGTGTAAAGCGCATATTTCGATATCTGAGTGGAATACAAGACTTAGGATTGTGGTTCAACAAAACCAAAAGTTTTGAACTCCGAAGCTTTGTTGATTCTGATTATGCGGGAAGTCTAGTTGATAGGAAAAACACTTTCGGATTTTTCCATTTGCTAAGAAACTCACTTATCTCATGGTTTGGCAAAAAGCAAAATTCCGTGGCTTTATCTACAGCGGAGGCCGAATATGTGGCTGTCGGGAGTTGTGCTCATGTTCTATACATGAAACAACAACTCGAGGATTATCAAATCCTAGTTGGGTGTGCTGAAATTTACTGTGATAACACGAGTGCTCTAAATATATCGAAAAATCCGGTGTTACATTCTCGAACAAAACATATTGAGATTAGACACCATTTTCTTCGCGATCATGTCCAAAAGGGCGATGTTAAACTCGTCCATGTGCCCACAGTGGACCATCTAGCGGATATATTTACTAAGCCTTTGCCTAGAGATCAATTTTCTAAGATTTGGCTTGAGTTAGGCATGGTTCGAGAATCGGACCTTCTACACATATTTTAGCTGTTCCAAACCTTTTTATATGGTGTTAGTAAAGTTTCCAAGAAGTTTAAGGTGAATCGAAGTTGTATGTCAAAAATCCAAAAATTTCATGTCCAAAATTTCCAGAGGAAAATTAGCGCGCTAATGATGGGAATTAGCGCGCTAATAGTTGAGTGACCAAAAATTTCCAGAGGGAAATTAGCGTGCTAATGATGTACTGGCCCAGAATACGAATCGACTCATTAGCGCGCTAATTCTTCCATTAGCGCGCTAATGTCGTTCGGCCAGGGGTTTATAAATTAGCTTTTACCTAACAAATCACTCATTTCCCACATTTTTCCTCTCCTCTCCTCGACAACGCCTCTTCCCTCTCTTCTCATCGCTTCTCCACGCCTTCGCTCTCCTCACGTCGTCTCCACCGCGATCTCCACTCCAACAAGGTAACAATCTTTCCTTCTCTTTGTCAATCTTTCCATTTTTCATCCCAATGTCGAATCGTTGCCCCTCTTCCCGTTCGACCGCCACCACCAATCCCTGTCCAATCGCCCCCCACGTCTCGTCCTACCCAAGCCACATCATCTCGTCGTCCATCACGACGTCGTGTCGTTCAACCATCTTCCTCCTCCAATAGTGAGTCTGAATCCTCACAACTCGCCCCCACTCCGGCGAATGCCCCACGACGTGAGTGTCGCGCCAAGTCCGTCAATGAGTCCACATCAGTTCTTGAGTTCGTGGCTCCCCGACTAACGGATGCCAAAATCCTTCGACCCGCTGTTGTCGATTTTGCTTTCTTTGATAGGGCTCATCTCCCAATTCGAGAGATTTTCAATAAGGCGTGATGGACCACTTTTTGCGCCCACAACGCCAACTACAACCCCCCTTGGTTCGAGTCTTCTATTCCAATCTTCAAACAACGAACCATTTTGTTCTTCGTTCGTCCGTGGGTGCCCGATCTATTGAGATTATGCCTGAATATCTCGCCCAACGACTTCAACTTCCATTGCACCCTCCTACCACTACGGTAGTGTGCAAATTTCTTAGTTGGCCTTTTGATCGTCTCGAAGTACTTAATTCCTTTCTTCGGCCAAAAAGAACTTTAACTATATATCCGACTGGTATAAAGGATACTGATTTCAAACTCCTACCTCACCTCCTTCATAAGGTACTTCACAAGGTCATTCTTCCACGAGGAGGTAGTAAAAACTATGTCACTTTTCTTGACATGTTCATTCTTGGGCACCTATTTCGCATGATTCCTCTATGCCTGCCCCACATCATTATTGGTTATATGACGAGCACGTGTAGCTCGGGTCGTCATCTCCCGTATGCACATATCATCACATCCTACTTGGAGTCTGCCCAAGTGCATCTCGCATTAGGCGGTCGTCCCCTCCTCACTGTCTATGATACCATTGACATGGCCACTCTGAAGGCCATGAAGTATCGCTACGTATGCGACAGGCAGCGGTGGACACGGGAAGATGCAATCTCGGACGGTCAGTATTACGGCGGCTATGAGTCTCCATTGCCTACGGACCATCCAGTTGCTCCGTTTGATGCGCCCGATTACTTGGAGTATAGCTATAGTTTTGGAGATGATGACAATGCTGACGATGAAGGCTTTGCTGGCGATGATGACCATGATGACGATGAGGAAGTTCATCACGACTCCGCAGTTCCACCCCCGCCGCCGCAGCAATACGAGACAGCACCGCCTCCACCTCCCTCTACGTTTGGCGATTTCACGCCTCCACCGGATATGTCCTCTTCGTCGGTGTACGTCTCTGCACAGCTGGGATACCTGCACACCTACATGACTCAGACCTTCGCTACCGTCGAGGCGAGTATCCCGCATCATAATGATAGGCTTCATTGTATCGAGGGTCAGCTGCTTCCAGCTTACACCACGCGTAATGACCGTGCCTCCAGCTCTGCACGTCCACCATCGTCCTCAAGGAGGAGTGTTTAGACTTCTTATAGATCTTTAGGCATTAGGTTCCATTTGGTCATTTTTAGGTGTATAGAGACATTATATGTAGGTGACCACTAGGCTCCACACTGTTAGACTTTGATGCTCTACATATTTCTCTTTTGCTCATGTTTAAGCCACAACTATGTTCACATTGCTTTATGCTATCTATATCATGATTTTCTTGCGTATCTCTGAGTTTATATATGGCTTTTTCTTGCTTCACTATGATTTATCATATCTGATTGAGTACCGCTTCCGTCTATTATTTTTTGAAACGCATAGAGTAAGGGGAGCGTATATTTTCTCGTATTGATTCCACTATGCATCATTCTATTCTCTAAAGGGGGAGTTTGGCCCCACTTTTTGATGTTATCAAACGGGGGAGAAAATGTGGTTGAACTTGAAAATGTTGATGTATTTGAAATTGCATAAATGAAATGTATAATCTTGAATGCGATATACACTTAGATTATGTTTTACACTTTTAAAGTTCACATTGTTTGTTATCATCAAAAAGGGGGAGATTGTTGGACTAAGTGGTTAGTCACTCTAACTCCGACCGGAATTTTGATGGAAACAAACAAGGTGAAAATGTACTAATTAATATCAAGTGTATTTCAATTTTTGTTAAAGGATGCAAAACAACACATCACGGGCATTCAAGTCATACAAGTTCAAGACTCGGCATTCATGAAAGAACGAAGACGAAAGATCGAACAACAATTTGTAATTTTGATGTAAGGTATTCAAATTCTTTCACGCAAGCCAAATGCATTAGTACATGCATATCAAGTTTCTTAAACTAATTTTCAAAAGTCATGAGGTAACTTGGAGTTTCAAAATGAAATTTTAACACATGACTAGGTCTATGAGTTTAAACAATGTGAGAAAGTGTGTCAATGGTCATTTGCATATTGGAGATCATTGTTGAAGTTTTCAAAACTGAAAAACTTGTTTTTGAAAGGTTTTTTAAAGGAAAAACTGTAAATTTGCAGAAAAGTCCCTCGCATGTTATGAAATCGTGATTTTTCGTTTTTGGGATTTATAAAAATTGAAACCACACCCAAGAGGGGGGTGAATTAGGTGTGTCGAGAGGTTATTGACTTTTTAATCTTTTTATGCACAAGTAACAACGAATGTCTATGCTATGCAAGTGAAAGGGGTAGAAGAGATGGAAAGCGACACACGATTTATAGTGGTTCGATCAAATGATCTATATCCACCACCTAACCTCCCCGGTTAGTATTTTTAAACCCTCACTTATATTCCAAATAAGTGTTACAACCTAAGCATACAAGCCTAGAATGCCTAATTACAATTAGGACTTCCTATCTAGTCGCAACTAGAGATTGTGCCTAGCCTCAACTAGGTCTTCCCCTTTGACTTAGATTCCACTAAGTCTTACAATCATACACTTACAACATTTGCTGAAAAGAAATGAGATACACTTTACAATATAAAGTGGTATCAAATTCAAACACTAGCAAGCCTCCTAGAGCCTAACAACTCTAATGCATGCAAGTATGAGAATGAATGGAAAATGCAAAGTGTGTCACTGATTTTGTTGCAAATTCAAAATATGAAATCATTTTAAAATCCAATGTATTTGTGCAAAACCGATTTCGAAGTAAAGAACAATAGTTTGACAAAAATCAAGTTTAAGTGTAGAACTCTTGTTCAAAACACTCTTAGGGTTTGATAAAATAAGTTTAAGCACAAAACCCAAGATGATGATGTTTAAACATACAACAAACTGATTTTCATTCAAAACACACAAAACTATGTAGATTAAGCTCAACAAAAAGAATCTAGAACAAGGACTTGCTTACAACCAAGAAGATGACAAAAGAGATCAGTTTTGAAGAGATTCTTGTACTCCTTTGAATGCTTCAAAGTGCTGGATTATAGTGCTAGTGGACAGCCTCAAGAATCTCCTTTGTCTCCTTCACAAAATTCAAAGTTCTCCTTTTTGAATCTTTTGAGCTTTTGAGTGTGTTTGTTCCTTGTTATGAGAAAACCATGTTCTTGGTGTTTTTATAGTGTTAGGTATCCCATTGTGACAGTTTATGACCGTTCTAGGGATCCAAGGGTCCAGAATTCATCAAGAATTTAAATTAAAGTTCATTTTTTAGCTTTTTGAAAAAGCTGTCAGGTGGGCAATTAGCGCGCTAATACTGAGACCTAGCGCGCTAACTCTGCAC
The DNA here is from genome assembly GCA_039657345.1 of Stephania japonica. Lineage (NCBI taxonomy): Eukaryota > Viridiplantae > Streptophyta > Magnoliopsida > Ranunculales > Menispermaceae > Stephania > Stephania japonica. The sequence continues at coordinate 34,888,609 of CM077561.1, read as the reverse complement.
TTAGCGCGCTAATCGCAGTATTAGCACGCTAACTGCAGGGAGTTCAAAATAATTATTTTATCCCTTTGTGTTAGCAACCCTTAAACACGTCCGGGACCCAACCAACCCTAATGTAACATGTTATACACGTTTATTATGGGTCATTAAGCCTAATTGGATGGTACGGATATTTTTACAAACCCCGAAAACAGAAAATCACGATTTCATAACTTGCGAGGGACTTTTCTGCAAATTTGCAGTTTTTCTTTTCAAAAACCTTTTAGAAACAAGTTTTTCAGTTTTGAAGATTTCAACAATGATCTCCAAAATGCAAATGATCATTAACACATAATCTCACATTGTTTGAACTCATGGACCTAGTTATGTGTTAAATTTCATTTTGAAACTCCAAGTTACTTCATGACTTTTGAAAATTGGTTTTAAGAAACTTGATATGCATGAACTAATGCATTTGGCTTGCGTGAAAGAATTTGAATACCTTACATCGAAATTACAAATTGTGATATGATCTTTCATCTTCATTCCTTCATGAATGCCGGGTCTTGAACTTGTATGGCTTGAATACCCGTGATGTGTTGTTTTGCATCCTTTGACAAAAACTGAAATACACTTGATATTAATTAGTACATTTTCACCTTGTTTGTTTCCATTAAAATCCCGGTCGTAGTTAGAGTGACTAACCACTTAGTCCAACAATCTCCCCCTTTTTGATGATAGCAAACAATGTGAACTTTAAAAGTGTAAAACATAATCTAAGTGTGTATTGCATTCAAGATTATATATTTCATTTGTGCAAGTTCAAGCACATCAACATTTTCAAGTTCAACCACATTGATCCCCCGTTTGATAACATCAAAAAGTGGGGCCAAACTCCCCCGTTTAAGAAATACAATGATACATAATTAAAATCAATACAAGAACATATACGCTCCCCTTACTCTATGCATATCAAAAGACAATAGACGGGAGCGGTACACAATCAGATATGATGAATCGTAGTGAAGCAAGAAAAGCCATATATAGACTCAGAGATACGCAAAAAAAATCATGATATAGATAGCATAAAGCGATGTTAACATAGTTGTGGCTTAAACATAAGCAAATATGTAGAACATCAAAGTCTAACAGTTTGGAGCCTAGTGCTCAACTACATATAGTGTTTCTATACACAAAAAAAGAGCAAATAGAGCCTAATGCTGAACAAGTAATGAAAAGCCTAAACACTCCTCCTCGAGGATGATGGTCGACGTGTAGAACTAGAAGAACGATCATTGCACGCGGGGCAAGCTGGAAGCAACTGACCTTCAATACGACGAAGACGATCATTTTGATGTTGGATGCTCGCCTCGACGGTAGCGAAGGTCTGAGTCATGTAGGTGTGCAGGTAGCCCAGCTGTGTAGAGACATATACCGACGAGGGGGACATATCCGGTGGTGGCGTGAAGCTGCCAAACGTAGAGGGAGGTGGAGGTGGGGCTGTCTCGTAGTGTTGCGGCGGCGGGGGTGGAACTGCGGTGTCATGATGAACTTCCTCATCGCCATCATGGTCATCATCGCCAGCAGAGCCTACATCGTCATCATGGTCATCGTCACCAAAACTGTAGCTATACTCCAAGTAGTCGGGCGCATCAAATGGGGCAACTGGTGGGTCCATAGGCAACGGAGACTCATAGCCGCCGTAATACTGACCGTCCGGATCGCATCTTCTCGTGTCCACCGCCGCCCTGTCGCGCATGTAGCGATACTTCATGGCCTTCAGCGTGGCCATGTCGATGGTGTCATAGACAGTGAGGGGACGACCTCCTCATGCAAGATCCACTTGGGCGGACTCCAAGTAGGACATGATAATATGGGCATAAGGAAGATGACGACCTGAGCTGCACGTGCTCGTCATATAGCCAATGATAATGTGGGGCAAGCTGAGAGGAATGGCTCGAAATAGATGCCCAATGACAAACATGTCAAGAAGAGTGACATAGTTCTTACTCCCACCTCGAGGAAGAATAAATTTGTGAAGTACTTTATGGAGAAGGTGGGGCATCAGTTTAAAATCGGTATCCATTATACCAGTCGGATATACAGTTAAGGTTCGTTTTGGCCTTAGAAAGGAGTTAAGTACTTCGAGACAATCAAAAGGCCAACTAAGAAATTTGCACATTACCGTAGTGGTAGGAGGGTGCAACGGAAGGTGAAGCCGTTGAGCAAGATTTTCAGGGGTGATCTCAATGGATCGGCCACCAACTGACGAGCGAAGAACGAAATGGTTCGTTGTTTGGAGATTGGAATAGAAAACACGAACCAATGGGGGGTTGTAATTGGCGTTATGGGTGCAAAAGATGGTCCATCCTGCCGTATCAAAAATCTCCCGAATTGGGAGATGAGCCCTATCAAAGAAGGCAAAATCGACAACGGCGGGTCGAAGGATTTTGGCATCCGTTAGTCGGGGAGCCACAGACTCGAGGACCGATGTGGCCTCATGCACTGATTTGGCGCGACCCTCACGTTGTGGGCATTCGCCGGAGTGGGGGTGGGTTGTGAGGATTCAAACTCACTATTGGAGGAGGAAGATGGTTGGACAACACCGCGTCGCGATGGACGTCGAAAGGATGTGGCTTGTGTGGGACGAGAGGACGTGGTGGGGGCGGTTGGACGGGGATTGGTGGTGGCGGCCGGACGGGAAGAGGGACGGGCAGAGGGACGACGAGTTGACATTGCGGAAAAATGAAGAAAATGACAAAGAAGAGGGAAGATTGTTACCTTGTGGGAGAGGAATCGAGGTGGAGACGTCGAGAGAGGAGTGGGGAGTCGCGGATCGAAGAGAGGAGTCGTGGTCGAAGAGAAGAGAAGAGAGAGAGATGTGGGAGGTGAATGAAAAAAATAGGGTAATTTGGAATTTATAAGCCCTGGCCGAACGACATTAGCGCGCTAATGACAGAATTAGCGCGCTAATGTGTCGATTCATATTCTGGGCCAGTACATTATTAGCTCGCTAATGACTGGAATTAGCGCGCTAATTTCCCTCTGGAAATTTTGGACATGAAATTTTTTGGATTTTTGACATACAACTCGAATTGACCTCAAAATCTTTGGACACTTCAAAAACACCATATAAGTAGGTTTAGAACAACTAAAACATGTGTAGAAGGTTCGATTCTCGAACCATGCCTAACTCACGCCGAATTTTGGAAAATTGATCTTTAGGCAAGGGCTTGGTGAATATATCGGCTAATTGGTCCTCTGTGGACACATGGACAAGTTTAACATCACCCTTTTGGACGTGATCACGAAGAAAATGGTGCCTAATCTCAATGTGTTTTGTTCGAGAGTGTAACACCGGATTTTTCAATATGTTTATTGCACTTGTGTTATCACAATAAATTTCAGCACACCCAACAAGGATTTGATAATCCTTAAGTTGTTATTTCATGTATAGAACTTGAGCACAACAACTCCCGGCAGCCACATATTCGGCCTCCGCCGTAGACAAAGCCGCAAAATTTTACTTTTTGCTAAACCATGAGATAAGTGAGTTTCCTAGCAAATGACAAAATCCAGAAGTACTTTTCCTATCAACTAGACTCCCCGCAAAATCAGAATCAACAAAACTTTGGAGTTCAAAACTCTTGGTTTTGTTGAACCATAATCCTAAGTCTTGTGTTCCACTTAGATATCGAAATATGCGCTTTACACATTTTAAGTGGGACTCTTTAGGATCGGATTGAAATCTAGCACATAAGCACACACTGAACATAATGTCAGGTCTACTAGCGGTCAAGTATAGGAGGCTACCTATCATTCCACGGTAAAGTTTAGGATCTATGGATTTTCCTAGTTGGTCTTTGTCCATTTTGATAGTTGAACTACTAAGAGTGTCACATGCTTTCAGATTTTCGAATTTGAACTTCTTTAGCATGTCCCTCACATACTTTGCTTGATTTATAAAAATGCCATGCTTGGATTGCTTTATTTGCAAGCCTAGAAAGTATGTTAGTTCACCCATCATGCTCATTTCAAATTCATTTGTCATCAATGATGAGAATTCATCACATAAACGTGTGTTAGATGACCCGAAAATGATATCATCAACACAGATTTGAACAAGTAGCATATCATGTTTTTTGATCAAAATGAACAAAGTGGGGTCTAGTGTTCCTTTCATGAATCATTTCTCAAGTAGAAACGCACTAAGTCTATCATACCAAGCTCTAGGGACTTGTCTTAGTCCATACAAGGCTTTTTGAAGATGATAGGCATGTCTTGGATGTTCATGATCTTCAAATCCCGGTGGTTGTTCTACATATACTTCTTCATGATGAACCCATTTAGAAATGCACTTTTAACATCCATTTGGTATAGTAGAAACCCGTTGTAGCAAGCATAAGCAAACAACATGCGAATTGCTTCTAGTCTTGCTACGGGTGCAAAGGCTTCCTCATAATCAATTCCTTCTTCTTGATTGTAGCCTTGTACAACCAACCTAGCCTTGTTTCTTACAATTTCACCTTTTTCATTCTTTTTGTTTCTAAAGACCCATTTGGTGCCTATGATTGAGTGGTCCTTAGGTCTAGGTACTAATTTCCATACTTTGTTCCTAACAAAGTGGCTTAACTCTTCTTGCATAGCCATTACCCAAAACTCATCTCTTAAGGCGTCATCTATCTTGGTGGGCTCGGTTTGTGACACAAAAGCTAAGTGTCCTTCATCTCTTTGCAATGTTGACCTAGTGATTATTCCTTTGTTTGGATCACCTATGATTTGTTGAGATGAATAACCAATGAGGAGTCTTGAATTCTTAGGCACGCTTGTTTCAGATTCCTTGTTTATCTCAAGTTCTTGACTATTTGAGGTTTGTCCTAGAGTGCCATCATCTTCATCGTCAATCCTTAATTTTTCAAGATTTTGCATTATTTTAACTTTGGGATCTACTTCATCAAATTTTACATGAATAGATTCTTCTATGGTTTTGGTTGATTTATTAAATACCCTATATGCTTTGCTATGTGTGGAGTACCCTAGAAAAATGCATACTTTAAACTTTGGGTCAAATTTATCTAATTGATCCCTATCATTTAGAACATAACAAGTGCAACCGAACACCTTAAAATAACTTATGTTGGGTTTTCGGCCGTTCCATAGTTCATAAGGAGTCTTTTTCACTTGCTTTCGGATATTTACTCTATTTATAACATAGCATGCCGTGTTAATGGCTTCGGCCCAAAAGTGCTTAGCTATGTTGTACTCATTTAGCATAGTCCTACACATCTCTTGGAGTGTTCTATTTTTTTCTTTCAACAACTCCATTTTGTTGGGGTGTTCTAGGAGAGGATAATTGGTGTGTATAACCTTGTTTATCACAAAAATCCTCCAAGTTCCTATTCACAAACTCACCACCTCTATAACTTATAATGATGGTGATTTTGTATCCCTTTTCATTTTCTACTAAAGCACAAAACTTTACAAACACATCAAACACTTCATGCTTGTGAGATAGAAAATATACCCATGTATACCTTGTAAAGTCGTCAACAATAACAAAGCAATATGATTTACCTCCTAAACTTTGTGTTTGGGTAGGTCCGAACAAATCCATATGGATAAGTTCTAAGGCTCGAGTCACATTACTTGCTACTTTCGTCTTAATGACGATTTCACTTGTTTACGAAGAATGCAGGATTCACATTCCTTATCTTTCTTAAAGGTGCACTTGGGTAGGCCCTTAACTAAATCATGCTTAGTCAATTTTGACAAATTTTCCATGCTAGAATGTCCTAGTCTACGGTGCCACAACCATACATCACAATCACTTTGTGCACTCAAACATGAAACATTTTGCATATTCATCTCATCAAAGTTGATGGCATAAACATTCTTATCTCTATATGCGTTAAACAAAGTTTCATGCTTTTCATTCCAAACAATGCATTTCGATGATTCAAACATAACATAAAATCCTTTGTCACACAATTGGCTAACACTAAGCAAGTTATGTTTCAAACCATCAACAAGATAAACATTAGAAATAGAAAGTGAATGGTTACCGACGGTTCCGAGACCAATAACTCTTCCTTTGTTGTTGTCTCCAAATGTAACCTTTCCACCGTCATGCCGCTTTAGCTCAATGAATTGATGTGCATCTCTGGTTATGTGTCTTGAGCACCCACTATCTAAGTACCACGGGGTGCTCTTCCTTGCATCCTACACAATGGGAAACACACTAGATTTTGGTACCCAAACACCTTTGGGTCCAAGAAAGTTAGTCTCATAAACATTTTTAACTACCCATGCTAGTCTACCCTTTTTGGCCTTTTGTAAAGCACATTTCCCCACCACATGAGACCTATTGCACTTTGAACATCTACGATCATCATTTAATAATTTCTTATAACTCAACAAGTTTGCTCCATAACCTATGCCCCTTTTGTGGAGTGCACGTCGTTGTGCTCCCAACATCATGTCAAGCATTTCTTTGCCATTGGTGAACTTATGCACCGTGCTAGTCAAGTCTCCTACTTCCTTGACTAAGGCATCTCTTTCCTCTATGACTTCATTCAAGTCATTTTGGAGATCATTAATGATCTCATTTTATGACTCTATCTCACTAATTGCTATGGTTAGGCTCTTTTTGAGTTGTTTGGTCTTTTTGACCTCCTTTTCCAACTCTTTCCTAAGTTCATCAAGATTTGGAGCATTGTCCAAATCATCAATATTATCAAAATTAAAAGGGTTAGAATTTACCTCGCTTTGTGCTATAAGACAAAGTATTGTCTTTTCACTTTCCGAATCGGATTCCGAACTTGATGATGATGAGTCATCCCAAGTTGCCTTGAAGCTCTTCTTTCCTTTCTTCTTGTCAAACACCTTCTTTGATTTGCAATCCGCCTTGATGTGACCCGGTTTGCCACAACCAAAGCATATGGTTTCGTTTGACTTTCCTCCCTTGTTTCCACTTCGAAACTTCTTCTTATACTTGTCTCGCTTGTATATGGCCTTGTTGAGCTTTCTTGAAAGCATGACTACTTCCTCCTCAAGATCATTGTCATCACAAGATTTTCCATCTTCAATGATCTCTACCGACGCACTAGGGGAGCTATTTGCCTTCAAGGCGATCTCTTTTCTTGAACTCTTTGTACCTCCACTTAATGCTTCCAATCTTGCTCGGTCTTTGAGTTCGAATTCGTGGACCGTTAACTCTCTACACAATGCATCGAATGTGTAGTCTCCATGATTTTGTGCCTATTGGATAGCATACTTCTTGGCATCCCATTCCTTAGGCAAGCCTCTAAGGAATTCGTATACCGATGTCTCTTGATCATAGTGTTTTCCAAGATTCTTGATCTCATTTAACAACTTAGTGAACCGTGTGATGGCGGTGGCTATATCTTCATTGGATCCAACTCAGAAGGTCTCATAGTGTTCCTCAAGGATCCTCAACTTTGTCTTCTTTACTTGCATGGTACCTTCATAGTGGACCTTAAGCTTTTCCCACACTTCCTTCACCGTTTGACAAGCACTCACTCGGTTGAACTCATTTTCGCTCAATGCACAAAATAGGTGATTCATGGCTTGATCATTTGAAAGCTCACTCTTGATCTCCTCGGCGGTGTATTCTTTCAATGGCTTGTCGGGTGGAGTGTAACCACTTTCAATTGCGTCCAATAGGAATCTATTTTGCGCTCTTATGTAGAACTTCATTCTCACTTTTCAATGAGCGTAGTTGGCTCCATCAAAGTACGAAGGCCTGCTCGAGGAGTTACCTTCCCTAAGGCGAGCCGGATCTAGACTTTGCATCCTTGCACAAAAACACTCAAAGATACGTTAGTAATGCTTTGAGCAATAACCCGCTCTGATACCAATTGAAACCACACCCAAGAGGGGGTGAATTGGGTGTGTCGAGAGGTTATTGCCTTTTTAATCTTTTTATGCACAAGTAACAACGAATTTCTATGCTATGCAAGTGAAAAGGGTAGAAGAGATGGAAAGCGACACACGATTTATAGTGGTTTGATCAAATGATCTACATCCACTACCTAACCTCCCCGGTTAGGATTTTTAAATCCTCACTTATATTCCAAATAAGTGTTACAACCTAAGCATATAAGCCTAGAATGCCTAATTACAATTAGGACTTCCAATCTAGTCGCAACTAGAGATTGTGCCTAGCCTCAACTAGGTTTTCCCATTTGACTTAGATTCCACTAAGTCTTAGAATCATACACTTACAACAATTTGCTGAAAAGAAATGAGATACACTTTACAATATAAAGTGGTATCAAATTCAAACACTAGCAAGCCTCCTAGAGCCTAACAACTCTAATGCATGCAAGTATGAGAATGAATGGAAAATGCAAAGTGTGTCACTGATTTTGTTGCAAATTCAAAATATGAAATCATTTTAAAATCCAATGTATTTGTGCAAAACCGATTTCGAAGTAAAGAACAATAGTTTGACAAAAATCAAGTTTAAGTGTAGAACTCTTGTTCAAAACACTCTTAGGGTTTGATAAAATAAGTTTAAGCACAAAACCCAAGATGATGATGTTTAAACATACAACAAACTGATTTTCATTCAAAACACACAAAACTATGTAGATTAAGCTCAACAAAAAGAATCTAGAACAAGGACTTGCTTACAACCAAGAAGATGACAAAAGAGATCAGTTTTGAAGAGATTCTTGTACTCCTTTGAATGCTTCAAAGTGCTGGATTATAGTGCTAGTGGACAGCCTCAAGAATCTCCTTTGTCTCCTTCACAAAATTCAAAGTTCTCCTTTTTGAATCTTTTGAGCTTTTGAGTGTGTTTGTTCCTTGTTATGAGAAAACCATGTTCTTGGTGTTTTTATAGTGTTAGGTATCCCATTGTGACAGTTTATGACCGTTCTAGGGATCCAAGGGTCCAGAATTCATCAAGAATTTAAATTAAAGTTCATTTTTTAGCTTTTTGAAAAAGCTGTCAGGTGGGCAATTAGCGCGCTAATACTGAGACCTAGCGCGCTAACTCTGCACTTAGCGCGCTAATCGCAGTATTAGCACGCTAACTGCAGGGAGTTCAAAATAATTATTTTATCCCTTTGTGTTAGCAACCCTTAAACACGTCCGGGACCCAACCAACCCTAATGTAACATGTTATACACGTTTATTATGGGTCATTAAGCCTAATTGGATGGTACGGATATTTTTACAAACCCCGAAAACAGAAAATCACGATTTCATAACTTGCGAGGGACTTTTCTGCAAATTTGCAGTTTTTCTTTTCAAAAACCTTTTAGAAACAAGTTTTTCAGTTTTGAAGATTTCAACAATGATCTCCAAAATGCAAATGATCATTAACACATAATCTCACATTGTTTGAACTCATGGACCTAGTCATGTGTTAAATTTCATTTTGAAACTCCAAGTTACTTCATGACTTTTGAAAATTGGTTTTAAGAAACTTGATATGCATGAACTAATGCATTTGGCTTGCGTGAAAGAATTTGAATACCTTACATCGAAATTAAAAATTGTGATATGATCTTTCATCTTCATTCCTTCATGAATGCCGGGTCTTGAACTTGTATGGCTTGAATACCCGTGATGTGTTGTTTTGCATCCTTTGACAAAAACTGAAATAAACTTGATATTAATTAGTACATTTTCACCTTGTTTGTTTCCATCAAAATCCCGGTCGGAGTTAGAGTGACTAACCACTTAGTCCAACAAAAATATTCGAACCATCCAATTAGGCTTAATGACCCATAATAAACGTGTATAACATGTTATATTAGGGTTGGTTGGGTCTCAGACGAGTTTAAGGGTCGCTAACACAAAGGGATAAAATATTTATTCTGAGCTCCCTACAGTTAGCGCGCTAATGCTGCCATTAGCGCGCTAAGTTCAGAGTTAGCGCGCTAGGTCTCAGCATTAGCGCGCTAATTGCCCACCTGACAGCTTTTTTAAAAAGCTGAAAAATGAACTTTAATTTGAAATCTTGATGAATTCTGGACCCTTGGATCCCTAGAACGGTCATAAACTGTCACAATGGGATACCTAACACTATAAAAACACCAAGAACATGGTTTTCTCACAACAAGGAACAAACACACTCAAAAGCTCAAAATATTCAAAAAGGAGAACTTTGATTTTTGTGAAGGAGACAAAGGAGATTCTTGGGGTTGTCCACTAGCACTACAATCCAGCACTTTGAAGCATTCAAAGGAGTACAAGAATCTCTTCAAAACTGATCTCTTTTGTCATCTTCTTGGTTGTAAGCAAGTCCTTGTTCTAGATTCTTTTCTTGAGCTTAATTTACATAGTTTTGTGTGTTTTGAATGAAAATCAGTTTGTTGTGTGTTTGAACACCATCATCTTGGGTTTTGCACTTAAACTTATTTTATCAAACCCTAAGATTGTTTTGAACAATAGTTTTGCACTTAAACTTGATTTTTGTCAAACTATTGTTCTTTGCTTCGAAATCGGTTTTGCACAAATACATTGGATTTTAAAACGATTTCATATTTGGAATTTGCAACAAAATCAGTGACACACTTTGCATTTTCCATTCATTCTCATACTTGCATGCATTAGAGTTGTTAGGCTCTAGGAGGCTTGCTAGTGTTTGAATTTGATACCACTTTATATTGTAAAGTGTATCTCATTTCTTTTCAGCAAATTGTTGTAAGTGTATGATTGTAAGACTTAGTGGAATCTAAGTCAAAGGGGAAGACCTAGTTGAGGCTAGGCACAAACTCTAGTTGCGACTAGATAGGAAGTCCTAATTGTAATTAGGCATTCTAGGCTTGTATGCTTAGGTTGTAACACTTATTTGGAATATAAGTGAGGGTTTAAAATTCTAACCGGGGAGGTTAGGTAGTGGATGTAGATCATTTGATCGAACCACTATAAATCGTGTGTCGCTTTCCATATCTTCTATCCCGTTCACTTGCATAGCATAGACATTCATTGTTATTTTTGCATAAAAAGTTTAAAAAGGCAATAACCTCTCGACACACCCAATTCACTCCCCCTCTTGGGTGTGGTTTCATGCACTAGCACAGCCAGATTCAGGTGCTACCCGCCAGCTAGTGGAAGGTATGTTGTATATGTATAGCAAACTTGAACATGCCATATTTGATTCTGGTAGTACTCTTTCTTTTATTGCTGGATGGTTAGTTGGAGAATTAAGGTTAGATGCACATACACTGGAGACCAATCTTGTTCTCAACACGACTGCTGGGGATAAGATTTTCCCTAATCAAATAGTTCGTGATGTCATGGTTGAGGTTTCCGGACATTAGTTACCAGCCGATCTACGAGTATTGGAGTATTTAGAGTTTGACGCACTCTTTGGAATGGATTGGCTGTCAGCGTACCATGCACGGATAGATTATTTTGAGAAAAAGGTAGACTTTAGTATTTTGGGTTTAATGGAGTTTTCATTGACCGGGACTGCATCGGAGTTACCTATTACCAGCGGTAGATTAGCGACTACTCAAGAGATGGAGGAGTTCGCAGCGGTAGTTGAGCCTGAAACTCGAGCGGCTACCCGGATTGAGGACATAGCCGTAGTCCGAGAATTTGTTAATGTTTTTCCTGATGATTTGCCCGGATTACCACCATCTCGAGCGATAGAGTTCATTATAGAGTTGATACTAGGGACCCAACCTATCTCTAGCAGACCGTACCGAATGTCACCTGTGGAGCAGGAAGAGGTTAGGAGACTGCTAGAGGATTTGTTGCCAAAGAGATTCATTCATCCTCGTATGTCACCCTGGGGAGCACCTGTATTATTTGTAAGGAAGAAGGATGGATCACTCAGGATGTGTATAGATTATCGGAAGTTGAATCAGGTAACCATCAAGAATCGTTACCCACTTCAGAGGATTTATGATGACCAGTTGAAAGGTGCGAAAATCTTCTCGAAGATTGATTTATGTTTAGGATATCATCAGTTGTGGATTTGAAAAGAAGATATCCAGAAGACTGCTTTCAGTACCAGATAAGGACTGTTTGAGTTTACGGTATTACCATTTGGATTGACGAATGCTCCAGCAATTTTCATGGATTTAATGCATCGAGTGCTGAGTGAAGGTCACCCAAGAGGGGGGGTGAATTGGGTTACCGAGTGATTATCGCCTTTTTAAAACTTTATGCACAAATAGTAATGATAATGCATACACCAATGATAAATATCTATGCTATGCAAGTGAATGGGGTAGAAGAGATGGAAATAAGACACACGATATATAGTGGTTCGATCCAACCGATCTACATCCACTACCTAACCTCCCCGGTTAGGATTTTCAAACCCCACTTATATTATCAATAAGTGTTACACCCTAAGCAAACTAGCCTAGTGAATGCCTAGCCTCAACTAGGTCTTTTACACGATGCCTTATCGCAATAAGGTCTTATACAACCACCTAGCCACAACTAGGATTTTCCCCACCTAGACCCACCTAGGAATTTTCCCACCTAGCCGCAACTAGGATATATGCCTAGCCTCAACTAGGTCTTCTCTTTCGACTTAGATCCCACTAAGTCTTACAATCAAGATTTGAATACAATTGAAATATACTTTACAAAGTAAAGTGGTATCAAGTTCAAGTACAAGCAAGCCACCTAGAGCCTAATCACTCTTATGCATGCAAGTATGAAAACAATTGAGAAATGCAAATATAAAACTGATTTTGTGCAAAACTCAAATATGAAACCGTTTTAAATAGATTGAAGAGAGCAAAACCGGTTTCAAATCCAAAGAACAAGAAGTTTGATAAAAATCAAGCTTAAGCACGAATTCTTGTTCAAATCAGTCCAAGGGTTTAATGAATCAAGTTTAAGAGCAAAACCTAATACAAGTGTGTTTAAAAAACACAACAAGTAGTTTCCCAAATCAATCACACAAGAATATATAAATTGAGTACAAGAAAAGCTAGGGAATGGACTTTCTTACAACCCCAAGAAGATGACTTGAAAATCAGTTCTGGAGAGGTTGTTGTACTCCTTAGAGTGCCCCAAGAATGCTTTGGTTTTGAAGTTGAAGAAACAGCCTCTAAGTGTAGCTTGAAAACCCCAAGCTCCTTCTCTTGAAAAATTTGAGCACAAATGTTTTTCTTTGATTTTAAAACCTAATTTGTGTTCCTTGTGTGTTTGGGAGTGTTGTATATATTTATAGACTCATATATGACCGTTGTGTGCATCCAAGGGCCGAGATTTGATCAAAAATTCGAATTAAAGCGAATTTTTCAGCTTTATAAAAAAAGTTTGTCAGATTTTTGCAATTAGCGCGCTAATTTTATGACCTACGCGCTAACTCGCACATAGCGCGCTAATAACAAGATATTAGCGCGCTAGCTAATGCAGGGACCTCGAAATAATTAATTACTGTCCTTGTGTTAGCGACCCTTTAACACGTCCTAGACCCAATAAGCCCTCATATAACATATAATACATGTTTGTTATGGGTCATATGGCCTATTTGGATGGTCCGGATATTTTCACAAATCCCGAAAATGGAAAATCTCGGACTTTTCTGCAAATATACAGTTTTCTTTTCAAAGATCTTTCAAAAACAAGTTTTTCTTTTTCAAAAGCTTTCACTATGATTTTCAAAATGCGATATTAACATACACATATAGTTTAACATAGTTTAGACTTATAAGTCCGAAATCTTCGAGTAATCACTTGACATTTGAAAATCCATTTTAAAATTACGATATGCATGAACTAATGCAATAGGCTTGCTTAAGTGAACTTGAATACCTTACATTAATTTTACAGCTCGTGGTCTTGATCTTTTGCCTTCATTCCTTTGTATGCCGAGTCTTGAACTTGTATAGCTTGAATGCTTGAATACCCATGATGTGATGTTTCGCAACCTTTGACGAAACTGAAATACACTTGATAAAACTTATTAGTATATTTTCACCTTGTTTGTTTCCATCAAAATTTCGGTCGAAGTTAGAGTGACTAACCGCTTAGTCCAACAATCTCCCCCTTTTTGATGATAACAAACAATGTGAACTTGACAAGCATAAAACATAATACAAGTGTATGAACATCACAATAATGGATAAAATTTATACTCTCTCAAGTTCAACACTCTTTCTCCCCCGTTTGATACCATCAAAAAGTGGGGCACGAAAAGATCATGATACCATAAGAAAGGCTCCCCCGTTATATGAAAATGATACCAAATAAATGCTCCCCCTATCGATATGCATCAAATGAAAGCTTTAAGGAATCTAGGCTCCCCCTATCAACATGCATGATTAGGTTTGTGATTCCAATAAATTCCTCATTTTTAGTACATGTCTTAACCCAAAAAGAATAGATACCAAAAAAAATGGGTATAATGGTTTTCCCTTATCAATGTCATTCACATTATCTAAGGTCTCCCCCAATTTAAAACAATGGCTTCAACACATGACTTTAAAACATGGTAAATGTGAAGTTTTTTCTGGTCAGGGGGTATTAGCGCGCTAATTGATGGACCTAGCGCGCTAATTGCTGGACCTAGCGCGCTAATGGAAATACCTAGCGCGCTAATTCCTCTCTGGAATTTCGGAATTAAAATTTTTGAGTTTTTGATGCACAACTCCGATTTACCTCAAACTTCATGGACACTTCATTAACACCATATAAAGATGATTAAAACACTTAAAACATGTGTAGAAGGTCCAATTTATGTGAGATGCCTAACTCACACCGTGTCAATAAATTTGGCCTAAATGTGCTTGGCTACATTGTATTAAATTCATTATGGTCCTACATAAAATGTATATAAGATGCAGTCATGACATCAAAAATAACAGTGTATGCATGCTAAGTGTATGTAACTAATACTAGACCTATCATCCTTAGCTCCTATATATATATATATTAATTTGTCGTTTTAGCACATTCATGTTCCAAAGTGAATTTAATTCACTCTATGAATCATGGACTTTGGTACCCATACACCTTTGTGTTCCCTAACATGTGTATCACATACATTCTTTTCTACCCATGCAAGTTTAGCTTTATTGGTCCTATTTAGTACACATTTGCCAACATTATGAGATCTATTGCATTTTAAGCATATCTTAGACTCGGCCAAAAGCTTTTCATAGCTCAATAGGCTTGCACCATAGCCTATGCCTCTCTTGTTTAGTGCACGTCGTTGTGCACCCAACATCATGTCAAACATTTTAGTGCCACTTGTGAACTTGGTCACCGTAGTGGTCAAGTCCTCTATTTCTTTTGCTAGGCCATTTTTCTCATTTATGGCCAATTCTAAGTCCTGTTGTAGATCATCAATAATCTCATTTTGAGATTCAATTTCACTAATAGCTTTGATCAAACTCTTTTTGAGTTGCTTGGCCTTCTTGACCTCCTTTTCTAATTCATTCCTAAGGTCATGAATAATAGACATATTATCCAATGCATTTACATCATCATAATTAAAAGATGAAGAGTCACTTACCTCACTCTTTGCCATAAGGCAAAGGATGGCTTTCTCATTTTCTGACTCGGAGTCGGAGCTAGATGATGATGATGATGATTCATGTCTCTTGCTTCTTCTCAAGTACTTGCATTCCGATGCTCTATGTCCCGGTTTGCCGCATTCATAGCAAATCATCTCGCGTGACTTGCTTCCGTAGTTTGCACCTTTGTACTTCTTTTTGTACTTGTCTCTTTTGTATGTTGCCTTCTTGAGCTTTCTTGATAGCATGACAACTTCTTGTTCAATTGATTCACTTTCACTTGAGCTCCCATCATCTTCGCCCGATAGGCATGTAGCTTTTAAGGCATGCTCTTTCTTTGACTCTTTCTTGGTCGAACCACCAAGTGCTTCCAATCTAGCACGGTCTCTTAGCTCAAATTCATGAACCGTCAATTCTCCGCATAATGCATCAAAGGTATAATTTCCAAGGTTTTGAGCCGATTGAATAGCATATTTCTTCGCATCCCATTCCTTAGGCAAGCCTCTAAGGAACTTGTATACCGAGTTCTCTTGATCATAATGTTTGCCAAGATTTTTGATTTCATTCAAGAGCTTCGTGAACCTTGTGATTGCCGTGGCTATGTCTTCATGGGGCTCCACTCGAAAGGTCTCATAATGTTCTTCAAGAATCCTCAACTTAGTGTTCTTGACTTGTTGTGTACCTTCATAATGCACTTCAAGTTTTTCCCATACTTCCTTGGCCGTTTGACAAGCACTAACTCGGTTGAATTCGTTCTCACTTAGTGCACAAAACAAATGATTCATGGCTTGATCATTTGAGAGCTCGATCTTGATCTCCTCGGCGGTGTATTCTTTTAAGGACTTGTTCGGTGGAGAGTAGCCATTTTCAATTGTGTCCCACAAATGTCTCCCTTGTGCTCTAATGTAAAACTTCATTCGAACTTTCCAATGAGCATAATTTGTTCCATCAAAGTATGGAGGTCGGACGGATGAGTTGCCTTCCCTAAGGCGAGAGAAATCTAGAGATTGCATCCTTGCACAAAAACACTCAAAGATACGTTAGTAACACTTTGAGCAATAACCCGCTCTGATACCAATTGAAGGTCACCCAAGAGGGGGTGAATTGGGTTACCGAGTGATTATCGCCTTTTTAAAACTTTATGCACAAATAGTAATGATAATGCATACACCAATGATAAATATCTATGCTATGCAAGTGAATGGGGTAGAAGAGATGGAAATAAGACACACGATATATAGTGGTTCGATCCAACCGATCTACATCCACTACCTAACCTCCCCTAGGTAGGATTTTCAAACCCTACTTATATTATCAATAAGTGTTACACCCTAAGCAAACTAGCCTAGTGAATGCCTAGCCTCAACTAGGTCTTTTACACGATGCCTTATCGCAATAAGGTCTTATACAACCACCTAGCCGCAACTAGGATTTTCCCACCTAGACCCACCTAGGAATTTTCCCACCTAGCCATAACTAGGATATATGCCTAGCCTCAACTAGGTCTTCTCTTTCGACTTAGATCCCACTAAGTCTTACAATCAAGATTTGAATACAATTGAAATATACTTTACAAAGTAAAGTGGTATCAAGTTCAAGTACAAGCAAGCCACCTAGAGCCTAATCACTCTTATGCATGCAAGTATGAAAACAATTGAGAAATGTAAATATAAAATTGATTTTGTGCAAAACTCAAATATGAAACCGTTTTAAATAGATTGAGAGAGCAAAACCGGTTTCAAATCCAAAGAACAAGAAGTTTGATAAAAATCAAGCTTAAGCACAAATTCTTGTTCAAATCAGTCCAAGGGTTTAATGAATCAAGTTTAAGAGCAAAACCTAATACAAGTGTGTTTAAAAACACAACAAGTAGTTTCCCAAATCAATCACACAAGAATATATAAATTGAGCACAAGAAAAGCTAGGGAATGGACTTTCTTACAACCCCAAGAAGATGACTTGAAAATCAGTTCGGAGAGAGGTTGTTGTACTCCTTAGAGTGCCCCAAGAATGCTTTGGTTTTGAAGTTGAAGAAACAGACTCTAAATGTAACTTGAAAACCCCAAGCTCCTTCTCTTGAAAAATTTGAGCACAAATGTTTTTCTTTGATTTTAAAACCTAATTTGTGTTCCTTGTGTGTTTGGGAGTGTTGTATATATTTATAGACTCATATATGACCGTTGTGTGCATCCAAGGGCCGAGATTTGATCAAAAATTCGAATTAAAGTGAATTTTTCAGCTTTATAAAAAAAGTCTGTCAGGGGCGCAATTAGCGCGCTAATTTTATGACCTAGCGCGCTAACTCTCGCACATAGCGCGCTAATAACAAGATTAGCGCGCTAACTGCAGGGACCTCGAATAATTAATTAATCGTCCCTTGTGTTAGCGACCCTTTAACACGTCCTAGACCCAATAAGCCCTCATATAACATATAATACATGTTTGTTATGGGTCATATGGCCTATTTGGATGGTCCGGATATTTTCACAAATCCCGAAAATGGAAAATCTCGGTTTCATGATTTGCGAGGGACTTTTACGCAAATATACAGTTTTCTTTTCAAAGATCTTTCAAAAACAAGTTTTTCTTTTTCAAAAGCTTTCACTATGATTTTCAAAATGCGATATTAACATACACATATAGTTTAACATAGTTTAGACTTATAAGTCCGAAATCTTCGAGTAATCACTTGACATTTGAAAATCCATTTTAAAATTACGATATGCATGAACTAATGCAATAGGCTTGCTTAAGTGAACTTGAATACCTTACATTAATTTTACAGCTCGTGGTCTTGATCTTTTGCCTTCATTCCTTTGTATGCCGAGTCTTGAACTTGTATAGCTTGAATGCTTGAATACCCATGATGTGATGTTTCGCAACCTTTGACGAAACTGAAATACACTTGATAAAACTTATTAGTATATTTTCACCTTGTTTGTTTCCATCAAAATTTCGGTCGAAGTTAGAGTGACTAACCGCTTAGTCCAACACTGAGACCTTACTTGGATCGGTTTGTGATATTTTTTATTGATGACATATTGATATACAGTCGAATGCGAGAGGATCATGAGAGTCACCTTCGATCAGTGTTGACAACGTTGAGGGAGCACCGGCTATATGCGAAATTCAGTAAGTGTGAATTCTGGATGAGGGAAGTGAAGTTCTTAGGACATGTTGTCAGCGATCAGGGCATCTCTGTTGAGGGAGATAAGGTTAGAGCGGTGATTGACTGGAAGAGACCAAAAACTGTTTTTGAGATATGGAGTTTCTTGGGTCTAGCGGGTTATTATCGTCGCTTTGTGCGGGATTTTTCTATGATTGCATCACAAATGACGAGGTTGACAAAGAAGGATGTTCCTTTTGAGTGGTCTGAAGAGTGTGAACACGCATTTTTGGAATTGAAGAAGCGGTTAACTTCTGCACCGGTATTGACGTTACCTAAGGCGGGAAGAGTTTGACTGTTTACACTACGCTTCAGGAACTGGACTCGGATGTGTTCTGATACAGGAGGGATGACCCGTGGCTTATTTATCCAGGAAATTAAGACCACATGAGTGTAATTATCCTGTACATGATTTAGAGCTTGCAGTTGTTGTTTTTGCACTCAAAGCTTGGAGACATTATTTGTATGGGGAGAAATTTATACTTTACACCGACCATCAGAGTTTACGCTATATCTTCACGCAGAGAGATCTGAATATGCGTCAGAGGAGATGGCTAGAGTTGTTGAAAGATTATGATTTCACCATTGAATATCACCCTGGCAAGGCCAATGTGGTGGCAGATGCTCTGAGTAGATGCGGAGTCAACAGTCAAACTAGTAATCATCATATGAGACTGTTGGAGATAGCATCGGTTATGAGCATGGTAGAGGGTACATCGATGAGTGATGTACAGATTTGTGGTCAGATGAGAGTACCGACAGTGTCACTAGAGCGGGTAATCGGGTGTCAGCGGGCTGATGGGCTCTATGAGCGGTTCGACGGGTTGGCACGGGATCCCGTGTGCACTGATTGGTCGAAAACATCTGATGGATGCATGCGATACCAGGGAATACTGTGGATACCTGCGGTGCCAGATATACGGGATGGTATACTGGAGGATGCTCATCGATCACGTTATACGGTTCATCCAGGCAGAACCAAGATGTATCATGATTTGCGGAGATTGTTTTGGTGGCCAGGGATGAAGGCTGATATTGGAGAGTATGTTCGGGGATGTCATATATGTCAACAGGTGAAGGCGGAACACAGATGACCTGGTGGATTGTTACAGCCGTTACCCATTCCTCAGTGGTTATGGGAACATGTTACTATGGATTTTGTTAGTGGGTTACCACAAACTTCCAGAGACATGATGCAATTTGGGTGGTAATAGACAGACTGACGAAATCGGCACACTTTATACCCATTTTGATGCGATACACGTTCACTCAGTTGAGCAGACTATTCGAGTAGGAGATTGTTCGATTACATGGGGTACCAATTTCCATAGTATCTGATAGGGACCCCAGATTTACTTTGAGATTTTGGGAGGCGATGTAGGAGCAGTTTGGCACCAGGTTGCAGTGTAGCACTGCTTATCATCCACAGATCGATGGTTAGTCTGAGAGATTGATACAAATTTTGGAAGATATGCTTCGAGCTTGTATTTTGCAATTTGGAGATACGTAGGAGGGTATTTATATTATTTTGTTGGTTATTTTGTAGGTGTATTATTGTTTTATTACCTATGCGACAGGAAACGGTTGATGCGTTCACCGGGGGATGTTGATTGAAAAATTGATTGAGCACGCGATACACTAGGCCATAGCGAGGGCTATCGGGTGACGGACTAGGATTGAGCGTTATCACTGGCGGATTCCCAGAGGGATGAGTTATGGGCAATGGGCCAGGTGATGCGTACACTAGTGGGGATCCCGACATACTAGAGTATGGTCTAGGACTGGGTCGCGGATGGAATGGCGAGGCCAGCTAAATTCTTCTAGTGTTGCAGTTCATGGTTTGAGAGGAGGTTTACGCAAATTTCGGGGATGAAATTTCTTTTAGTTGGGAAGAATTGTAACGACCCAAATTAATTAAATCATGATTAGTGTTAATCACGAGATTAACGGGTAATTCAGGCGTTACGTGGACAGCTGGGTGGATTCGGATAGGAGTACCCAGGTTTTACTATGTTATTTGTGCATGTTGTATGTTTATTATTGTGATGGTAAAGTTATTATTATGTATATAAACATCACATGTGTGTAACTTGATGTTGGGCGAGGTTGAGAGCCGGGTTTAATCGTGATCGATACGTGTGGGTGGTACGGTAGTGCGCACGCCCGAGTACGCTCGTTGGCGCGCACGACGAAATTATAAATGCGAAAATATAGGTGAGTGTATATATTTATATATATAGGTAAATTGATATACATATTAAATCAGAAAATAAAATAGAAAATGTGAAATTACCAATAAGGGTATGTAAGTTGTAAATGAAAGAGATAGACATGAGGGGCATTTTGGTCATTTCCACCATCAAACCGTCTTCTCTCTCGATAAATCGAAAAAAAAAAAACACAGACGAAGAAACGAGGAGATCGAGGCGAGAGAGGAAGGAGAGAGGAGAGAGGAGAGCTCGGGTTTGGGGGTTCGTGAGGGGTCGAGGAGATCAAGGTGAGGTTGTTGTTGTTAGTTTGTGGCATGGTGTTGTGTGGTGGTGGAGGTGGTGAGCTCGGCCATGGCAGCCATGGCCGAGAATTGGAATCGGCCGGGGAGGGAGACGACGTGTGGTCTCCCCACCCCTCTCAATTCCATTGATGAAGGAAGAGAGAAAGAAAGAAAGGAATCAATCGAAAAAAAAAAAAAAAGAGTGTCGCTCTTTCTAGTTCTAGTGGGGGAAGAGATGACCCCGAACCGGGCCGGTTCGGCTCGGTTAAGCCGAACCCGGTTCGACTCGGTTCATGGAAAGAAATAAAAAAAAGAAGAGAAAAGAAAGAGAAAATGAAAAGAAAATCCAGAAAAAATAGGAAAAAATATGAAAAAATAGTATTTTGACCAAATAAATAGAAATTGAGGAATTTATATGGAAAAGAGAAAATTCAAAAGTCGGAGGAGACTTTATACCGAGGTTTTTACCTCGAAAAATGTAAAATTGACATAATATGTCAAATTGAAGCTAATTCAATGATAAATAATCTTAGGTACATTTGGGGTGATACTTTTGATTTGTTGGGTGGTTATTGGAGCTAGACCGGGGTTGGTTGGATTTCGGGGTTGTTGGAGTGCGAATTGAGGTATGTAAAACCCAATTGAACACCACTATTGCATTTACTTATTCTATTCATTGAGCTTTATTTCTTTGTCAATCTAAATCCGATTGTGATGGAAACGGTAGCGTTCCGACGATTTTTTTCGGTGTGTGGAGTTTGTTCTTCTCAAATGTATTTGGTGACTAGGATACAGTCAGCGGGGTCATTGGAGTAGGGTATGACCGGGCCACTGATCCTAGCTTCACTAGCGGTATTTAATGCACACCCATTTGTTATCTTCGTGTTGGTATTCATGCATTTCCTTTTGAGCAGTTGCCTGCGTTATTTCCTTGCTATTGCATGATTATTTGACACTGTTTATTGGTTTCTATTCATATTCCTAAATTGAAATGCCTGGTGGTTTTCCTTGGTGTTTTACTTACTGGACTCGTTATCTGGTTTTTGTGATAACTGAGTGCAGATCCTAGTACCAACAAGGGTAAGGAGGTAGTTAGCGATTACATCTGACTTACCACTTCAAGACTTGCTAGTACGTGTGCTGGTACATATATGGTTTTGATATTTTGTAGTATTTTAGGATGGGAAACTTGTTATTGTTGTACTTGTATATAACACTGTTTCAGCTAATCGCATGTATGCATGTACAGTCCGGGATTCCACTATAGGTGCACTAATCAATACTATATTAAAGTGTTTGACTTTATTAGGATCTTCCGCTGTGAAATGGTAATATATAGATAAATTGTGAAATGGTAATATATAGATAAAATAGTATGAAATTCAGGAACATCACTTCACAGAGTATATGTGGATATAGTGAGGAGATGGATGAATGAGTGACGTGTGCAGGTGCTTCTGAGTGTGTGCTGGAGAAGTACCTATTGCATGGGGCGACCCGAGAAATTGGGGCCGCCACAATCAGTCTGATGGTAAAATGTTATGATGAGGTGCACTCTGGAACCCAACTGCCTATACAAACCTTGCCACATCATCGATGCAAATCAAGGATCCTTATATGAAACGATGAATACTGGTACTCCATGCAACCTCACATTCTAATCAATATAGAGTTTGCTCAGCTTATTAAGTATGTCTTAGGTAGCTACGGGTAGAAAATGAACCGATTTGGTAAAACGATCCATTATGACCCAAATAACATTATTTCCTTTCCGTGATCTTGAAAAACCAACCACAAAGTCCATCGAGATATGTTCCCACTTCCATTCAAGAATGGGTAACGGCTGCAACTGACCACTTGGTCTCTGATGCTCTGCCTTTACCTGCTGACATTTATCACATCTCCTAATGTACTCTGCAATATCAGTGTTCATCTTCGACCACTAATACATCAACTTCATATTCTGATACATCTTGTTACCTCTCGGATGAATAGTGAATTTGAACTTATGTGAATCTTGGAGTAGTTCTTTCAACTCTTCCTGAGCAGGAATCCATAATTTGTCTCGATATCTCAAAGCTCCATCTGCCGACTCTCTCCAATCTAGATATTCTGCATTATTAGCCCAAGCCTTATAGTAATCATATTCTGAGTCTGTCTTCTAACACTCGATGATTATGGTGATTGTCTTTAGCTCGACTCTTAATTATGCATACACTGAGTTCTCTGGCAAGTCATTATGAATGCTAAACAATGACATATCTTCAAGTAGTTGGTACTCCCGTGTCATTAATGAGGCAACTATCTCCGTCACACGTCTCTATTTACTTAAAGCATTTGCTACCACATTCGCCTTCCTTGGATGGTACTCTAAGCTAAAATCATAGTTCTTTAGAAATTCGAGCCATCTCCTCTGTCTTATGTTCAACTTACACACTGAGTAAAAAGATATTTCAAACTCTTGTGATCAGTATAAACAGTAAACTTTTCGCCATAAAAATAATGTCTCCAAATCTTGAAGGCAAAGACAACTGTTTCTAACTCAAGATCGTGAACCGATAGTTCTTTTCATGGGTCTTGAGTTGTCCAGATACGTAGGCTATCACTTTCCCATCCTACATCAACACTCCACCAAGTCCGATTCTTGAAACATCTGTATAAACTGTCAGCACCATCCCTGGTTCTAGTAGTGTCAACACTGGGGCTGTAGTCAATTTCTGCTTCAATTTCACAAAAGCATTCTCACACTTATCATTCTAATTAAATGGTTCATTCTTCTGTATCAGCTGTATGTCAACGGGGCAGCAGCAATGCTAGAGAAACCTTTAACAAATCTTCTATAATAACCTGCCAATCCCAATAAACTTCTAATCTCTGTCACTGAACTCGGTTTCGCCAATCCATCACTGCCTTAAATTTATCACAATCCATTATCACCCCTTTTGCAGATGATGGTGTGTCCCAAAACTTCACTTCTGTCGCCCATAACTCACACTTACTGAACTTAGCATACAATCTGTGGTTCTTTAATGTTTGTAATGTAATTTCAAGATGCGCCTCGTGATCTTCCCGAGACTTCGATTAAATCATTATGTCATCAATGAAAATAATGACAAACTGATCTAGATAAGGTTGAAATACACGATGCATGAGATCCATAAACATTGCATGCACGTTTGTCAGTCCAAAGGGCATAACTGTAAACTCGAAATGACCATTTCTCGTATTGAACGCGGTTTTCGAAACATCCTCCTCCCTGATCTTTAGCCGATGATACCCTGACCTCATATCAATCTTCAAGAAAAATTTAGCTCCTCTTATCTAGTTCTATAGATCGTTAATTCTCAACAATGTATATTTGTTTGTCATAATTGCTCGATTCATCTGATAATACTCTACTAATATTCTCATACTCCCATATTTCTTCTTTACAAAATAAGACTCAAACGCCTCAAAGTAACATACTTGGGGTTATGGAACTTTGCTCTGACAACTCTTCAAATTTGGTCTTCAACTTTTGCAATTCCTTAGGTTTCATACGATAAGGAGGTATGGATATTGGCTTCGTTACGAGAATAAGATCGATGATAAACTCAATCTCCTTATATGAAGGAATACCCGGTAGACCGAGAGGAAAGACCTTCAAATTCTTGCACAATAGGTATCTTCTGAATCTCATCTTCCTCACCTTTTTTTTCTCAAAGTGGTTACTCCCATCATTTGTTCAATTTCCTGAATGGTCGCCATTTTTCCTTAAGTGGTATGTCGAGGAGGTATTCTGCCTCTGAATAAAAATAGAGGTAGATTTGGGATTTCAAGAATGACTGTCTTGCGAAGCAATCAATATGAGTATAGTAAGCGTCAAGCCAATCCATTCCCAACAATGCATCATAATCAAGGAACTCCAAAACTCTAAGGTCCGTGGGTAGGTCATGCTTACCAATCTTGACCACATAGTCTCGATAAATAAGAATTAGGTATATTTTCTCACTCACTGCGGTGCTCAATACAAGTAGTTTATATCTTCAACAAGTTGATAGCTATGTCTCGATCTGACTCTGCTACCGTTTTCATTTGTCTTATGATCCACTAGGCCACACTGCCCACCGATGTCGCTAGAGAACTAAGGCACTGACTTTTGTAGTGACTCTACCTCCAGCACTTAAATTAAATATGTATGCCCGAAAGTCTGGATGTCCCACTTGTGGCATCTGTCGCCAGCTTCCGGTCCTCAGACTCACCTGAGTCTCTGGTTCCTTTAGTAGTTTCATGGGCTACGTAATGACTGTGTGGTGCTGATGAATCTGCCACTATCTAGTCATGTGACGGCCCGCTCTTAATCTAGGGCACCGCTCGGCCTAATCTCGTAATCAAGCCATAATCACGAAACACATGACCCAATTATGTATTAATCAGCCTTTACTACCTATGTTCTCTATTTTAAACAATTAATTTAGTTAGTAGATGTCTTTACAATTTTAAAGCGGAAGTCTTAATTATTTCAGTGGAAACAATTTTTTTTTAATCCTAAGTGTGGAATCTAGGAAATAACGATCACCATATATATGCAAGTAAACGATGAACATATATAAACAAAGTGAAAGCCAAAAGTCAAGTAATCTAACACTCATCCTAATAACATCCCAAAAAGATAAAGACGTAAGTAAATATAATACAAAAAGTACCCTACATGTACGGGCAGCTACATGTTCGGAGTTCAGAGGTAGTCGCCGATCTTCTCCTTGCCGGCACTGTGTCTCTTTCTCACGGACCTACACCTATCGTCACAAACTAGACGGTGAGTATAGTGATATTTAAGTGATAACTGGGGAAACCTAATACTATATTTCCAATTTAAACAAAATGTATTTAAAAGCATATGTAGCTGAAGAAATGTTGAACAATAATGCAAGTAAATACCAATGTTAACTGATACACATAAACTAACACAGGTTAAGTCGAGATGATCTACGTTCGGTCGGCGGTGAGAACTATCACCTAGCCTACTCCACAACTATATGGAGTTGTGCTCAACATATAATAATATCTTTTTTTTTAACCTCAAGTGGCAGAGTTGTGCTCTATGCATATAAATCATTCATACTTGTCGTCAACCCCGTGGCCCATGCCACGTGTGCTGCCCAAGTGTAGTGGCGAGTGCCGGAGACCCCGAAAGACCGAAATCCCCGTGAATCCGCACATCTCGTGTGCAATGGACACTAGATAATCCCTACTTTAGATTTCAAGAATTAATATCCTACAATTGCTATGATTCCAACACAAGTTAGGCTACAAAGCCCCAAGGAAATAGAACACAAGTCCAACATAATAGATAACACTATAACATGCATCTTCTAAATATCCATTAGCCATATTATAATACAAACATTGAGCATATAAGGAAGCATGGAGTCAATGATATATCAAATAAGGCATCATGCTATATCAATATTCATAATGAATAGAAACAAGGAAAGCATGATGTGGGAAATAAATCAACTAGTCTACAAATAGATTGAAAAATGATAAATGACTAGAAAGAAATAAAGTAAAGAGTTCTCATAGTTTCACTTACAAGTCAACGCAGTAGTCCTAGCTATCCGCCTCTCGACACCCAAACACTCACACCCGGATTCAAGTATATCTCTCGAAGTTTTTTGGTGTCAATCTAGGTTATATTAGATGTATTTAGTCTTTAAATTAAGAGTTAAGACTATCCGACACCTAAACGACTCAAAACAACTATACAAATGACCATTGTATAAACAAACCTTTTCTTTTGACAAATTTTTGAAAAATCATGTCTTAATTTTGAAAAAACTAATGGTTCTAGGTTGTTTCTCTCTGTCTTAGCTTTCTAACGGTATATGGAGCATCAAAATTTGAGTTAAAATAAAAAAGTTATGGTCATTTTACGAATAGAGGTAATGTTGTCCGTCTGGAGCGAATCTAGCGCGCTAAGTCAAAATCTAGTGCACTAATTGTTCTTGAGTGAATAATGTATCCTTCCTAGGAACATCTAGCACGCCAGGTGGTGTACCTAGCGTGCTAACTGTGCAAGAACTAAAATTTTCAAAGAGAATTTCTAGCGTTTCGGACACTCGAAACACCACCAAAACACTACTGATCCATACATGACTCATTTTAACATAGATCAACACCGAAAACAACCGAAAAACATCAAAATTCTAAAAATTTTGGAATCAAAGTCATGCATGTCATTTTTCAAAATTTTTACCAAAAACCTCAAATTCCCAAAATTTTCTATTTAAACCTCAAATGATACTTAGATAAACCATTATACAGCATAGAGACACTCCCAAGCCAGAAATCTCGGTTCAAATATATTTTTCAACAAAAACCCTAAACTTAAACTCATTTTAATGGAGAATGAGGCAAGAAGTGTGATTACCTTAGTTAGATCTAGTGGATCTTCACTCATAGCTCGAAAATCCTCTCTCAAATCCTCTAGAATTCTCTCTTTAGTTCGGATTTATTTTGCATAGGAATAGTATAAGTCATCTCATCAAGTTGTATATATAGGTGTTGTTGGGATCTAGTGTATATTGTGTATCTCGAGGTAAATCCGGTGGTCACTAACTAGCCAGTTTAGCTTCTCATGTGACACAACTTGAGTGACTCTCATCATGGGAGTGTGTGGCAGCACGGATCTCGAGGTCATCCTAAGGTTAGTTTAATTCACAACAAACTATAGGATATTAAAATATAATTTCTTAAATAAATAAACTATAGGCCAACTTAATTAATGTACATTAATCCCATATGGACCATAATTAATTGGTCACACAAATTTATAAAATTTATCTAAGTGGTATCTCTAACTCACAACTACCCGAACTCGGTGTCCCAACTCGTGCGTAACTCGAGACACTTTCCCCGTGTGTCGAACGTTGTATTTTCTAACTTAATTATATAATTTAATTTATGCTAATGTACATTTGAAATTAATTACTATTTCCTAGCCTAGTCTTGCTACCTCGGGTAATTCCACTAGGTACCTGTATTTGCACACACTCCAAGGCGTGTCCCCGCTCGCGTCAACTCGACGTTTATGGTTTGCAAAATTTGACTTAATTAGTCTACATACATATACAACACTAGGCATACACCAATACAAATATAACATTTACATCGGCCACGTGCTTCGGTCAGTGTGCACATCTCATGCGGGCCCTACATCACGGGTCGGTGATCCTGATTAAACAAGTAAATCAAGATTAGGAAATTAGGCCGTGACATATATTATAGACACTTTGAGAAACCCCTCGTCTCCACTTCCTTTACCCTGACCATAATTCAGTTGTACTGAAATTTTGAGCCCGCTACTTCCTCTCATTATTGCATCGTAGTGAAGTACACTCTTTGCTGCTTTTTCATAAATCTAGTGTACGGGAGTCGATGTGCCACCTCATATCTCTGGTCTCATCATAACCTTTACGAGCCTATATCTAAACGATATAATATATACATACGAGTAAAAGTATCATAATATAACTTTTAATTTCCCCTCCCCAACTTAGACATTTCTTAAAACTCTTATTAATTACTTAGGTTCTGAATTTGTTCTCAAAATAATTTTCTTTACTTTTCAACTTTCAATAAACCGTTCTGATACCAACATTGTTGGTATTTCTCAATTTATATTTTTCCCTAAGATTAAGCTTAGTCTCTAATACAAACGTTATTGGTATCTTAACTTTTGCATTTTATGTTTTAACCACTCTGATACTACATTGTCACCCATTTTCCAGATGAATCCCGACCAGCCTAACCCGATCCATAACTCGCTAACCAACTCTGTCATTGAGTTATGAACCAAACTAGTAAGCCTTCTATCAACACTAACTTCTTTATCATTTATCAACAATTGGGATTTAATAAATGAATCATAATCGCAGTGAAATATTATTAAATAAAACTTAATCAAAGTTTTGACATAAAAGTTATTTACGGCCTTCACAATTCTCAACTAGAATAATACCTCTCTAGTTCAAATTATTTAAATCCTAACCCGATGATAATAAATATAAATAAAAACAAGGTGAATGGTTCGATCTTGAACCATACCAAATCATAAATCAGAAATACTCCTTTAAACAACTAAAGTTGCTCCTTTCTCTTTGTCAACTCTCGACGAAAAACTTGTGGGAAAAAAATGTTGGGTGAGTACAAATAGTTCAACGGTGCTCAGTAAGTTGGGTTAAGTTACGGGCGTTATGAACATTCCATTTAGTAAATGCAAAATTAAATAAAATGCATGACTTGCAAATATTTAATATGACGAAAGGAATAAACAAGAAAGTATATAAACAAAATATTTATCAATGCATCAAAATGTGCAAATGCTAAACATGTATGAGATACTGTGATAGACATCTCAAACATGCTAAAGTTCGTGAAGGTTGACCCTACTATGGCCATAGCGGTATCAACACTTCATTCCCTTATACTGTGCAAGATTCACCTATCACCAAGTCAACATCTCGTCCAACTGGACATAACACCTACTACCAAAATTTATTGAGAATATTGGATCTTATTATTATTCTCAATTATTAAATATTCATTATGGGCAAGTTGCCCTATGTTGTTCTCCCTTGTACGGTCCAACTGTCCGAACTCCTAGTCGAACTGGTAGCATCTGGTGGAAGGACTTCTAGCGAGCTCCACTAAGTTATCTACATACAATGTCTAACAATGCACCCCGATCTACCTACATGACTTACTTACATGATTCCTATCATATAACCCAGTAGAGAGGTAAATAATCATAAAATCAATAACTTAAATCCCAACTTATCTGGTACGCTAATTTCAAAATGTCTACTTGGCACTCACAAGCGTACTCCCAAGTTCAATTAACCTAAATAGGTTAAATGCTTATTAACTATACAAGTTGACTTACATATTTTTATATTAAAACTAATTTCGAAAATCTTTCAAAAAATACCCTTAGAAATACTTATTCAAAATATTTTGAATAATCTCTTCTTTGTAATATTTAAAAACCCACCATTCTCATTCA
Organism: Stephania japonica; assembly: GCA_039657345.1. Lineage (NCBI taxonomy): Eukaryota > Viridiplantae > Streptophyta > Magnoliopsida > Ranunculales > Menispermaceae > Stephania > Stephania japonica. The sequence goes on along the minus strand of CM077561.1, from coordinate 34,858,466 downwards.
TATTTGAAAACCCACAATTTTATTTTATTTTATTTTATATTTTTTAAATCAATAATAAATCTTTCGACGAAACTTTTCTAGTTAAAAGAATTCTAATCAACAAGAAAACTTGTTTGAATATCTTAATAACATATAGATCTCATACAATACTTAAGTAGATCGATAGAAAACCTAATTAAACCTCAACATCAATTGAAAAAATTTAAAAACTAAATTAAAAGAGATTACCTAACGCGAGGAACTCCAAAGATCACCTCCCTCGTTCCTCTTTCAGCACTCTTTCTATTTTGTGTGAAGCCTTTCTACACACATTTGTTGTTTTAAAAGGAGATCAATTAAGATCTTAAATTTATCCCCCGAATCACACCTTCCTTAATTCTCTCTCCCTCTCTTGCACACCAAGTTTACCACATTCAACGTACCTTAAATTTTAAAAATCTCTAACTTCCTAAATAATGAGATTTCAAACCTTTACTTTCCGAAAGTAACGGTCTCCTCAAATTAATGAGAAATTTAATTCTTACTTTCCATATTGGTTTGTTCAAAATTAAAAGTGTTGGCCACTCCAAACCCTAGTGTCTCCTAGTCTTAATCTATGGGCCCCACAAGCTTTTAAGTGAGTTAGAGTTTCCTAGTTTATACAAACATGGTATATCTTATTTTGCTTAAAATTAGTGTTGTCACAACAAGTCAGTCTAGAAACTTCTAAATTTTGATCTTGCGTCGTACGTTGTAATTTTGGCGTCGTGCGTTCAAAACTGGCGTCATGGCTTGTTCTGTTGTAGCACCCTAATTGGCGTTGTGGGTTCATACTAACGTCGTGCTCTGCTTCTGGTGGCGCTAACCCTGTTGGTTTTTTACTGAACTTTGACTTCTTTCCCAGATTTGTCTAAAACATGCAAAAACATTCAAATACCCTTAAATCTCAAAAGTAATCATTTAGAACCATAAAATACAACTTTGAATCTGATTTACATAGTAAAATCCCTATATCAAAGTGCATTTTTAATAACTCATCAATCATATAATAATATATGAATAGTTGAAATAAAACAAAATCTCTTTATTTATTTGAACATTGTTAAATAAAACTTTTAAAAACCATTTTTTTACTAAGTTTGCATGTGTCATAAATACATATGTACATATATATATATATATATAAATATGGGGCACAGGCTCCGCACGTAGAAATATTTAGAGGGTGCATGCTTCTTTTTTTGTGCGGAACGGAACTTAGACTCAATATTAGTGAATTCTCATGGAAAGGATTACTTGGAAAGAGCAATATGTTGCTTTACTCTTTCTACTAAACAAAAGATAAATTAATTTGAGTTGCTTTTGTACGAAACAACGATTTAAGACTTTGCGAGTAATGAGTGAAGAGGGCTAACTTAAAAAATAGAGCAAATTCATATGCAAGAATAATACCATAACTAACATCATATCATGCACCTCGTGATACATAACCTCGTATCCCTAAGTGAACGAACACAATAATGGATGCTAGGGGAGGCGTGTGTTTCATTGTGTGCCTACGGGGAGTAGGAGATATTGAAACTGTGGGATTCTTGATCTTACAGGATAGTGATTTCGACAGGCGTGTCAAGTAATGTATTGGAGAAGATGTAGGATTCTTGATTTTCTTTGCAGTGTATTGATTTTTCAGATCTCTCGCGAGCCTCCTAGAGATCTCTCGGGTAAATCGACATAAACATAAGTTAATATTGATAAATTTAGGTTTCAAACTAGTCCAGTATCATCCTAGAACTCTATCCCAAGTTCTGTCATAGTTTCATGCCCGGAACCTTTTTTTCCACTTATTTTTCACATTTTGACTTTCAATGCTGTGGGTGATGTCATGGTCGTGGAATTTAAAATGTCCCACCGTTGTGCTGATCTAAGGGGGGTGTATTCAATTGAGATTTTTAGAGACTTTTAGTTACTTTTATAAGTGGACTACTTTTAGAGACTTTTAGAGACTTGTTAGATTTTTGTAAACTTTTAAAAACTTTGGTAGACTTTGATAGACTTTATTTTTAATGACTTTTAGTAACTTTAATGGACTTTTGTAAGGACTTTAATAGACTTTGATAAACTTTTATTTGGATGACTTTTGATAAACATCCATGTAAATCTCGAAATTGAACAGGGTTATGTGCCCCACTTTTCACCATCTTCAACCTTTGCTTCACTCTTCCTTCGTCTCTCCTCACTGTCTTGTTGAATCTCTCTCTCAATCCCTTCTCTCGTTCTCTCTCAATTTCGCCCCTATGATGAATAAAGAAAAGAAGAAGACGAGACTGTTAATTTTGATTTTAGGGACTGTGTATGCATGGGTGTTTGTGTCATTGAGGGAGAGGGAGAAAGGAAAGAAGTAATCAATAAATAAAAAAAATAGAAGAGACCGAGACAGTCGAACCGGAGGGAGAGGAAGAAGATGACTTAACTAGGGAGAGGTTGGCTATGGTTGTATTCGGCTATGGGGGAGGGAAGAGTTTAAGCTCAACCCTAGCCAAAATCATCATATTCTTCACTATCTGAGGATAATGCATCTTCAGTATCTAATTCAATTGGAAATTAAGTAAACCACAAACCTATAATTTCACAAATAATTGGAATCTCTACTCTACAAGATAGCCTCAATATCAAATTAATTGGGTTGGCTACATAAATCAAACTCTTCTATTGAGCTTGATTCAGTGCAACAGAATAAATGTGTCCCAAGTTGACTCCAAGTTGAATTTCTTTAGGTTTCTATTGAGCTTAAGACCAACCAAATTAACAGAAATTTGAAATTGAATCAAACCAATGACTATCAAAAAATCAAAAATAGTAATTCAGATTCAATTTATTATAAGAGAATTCTTTACAGTGAAAAAAACCGTTACACAGAATCATCATAGAAAAACCACTCAAATCTGTACTCAAAAACCATAAAAGCCAAACTTTTCACTCTGTAAACACCTTCTCCACCTCCCCAAAAAACCCAATTCATATTTCACCAAGTAAAGCCAGTTCCCAAACCCAGAAACCCTAATCGTACTTCTCTCTCCACATATATACAAGAAAGAAAACCCAAGAAACCGCCATTAAAATGTCCCCAACGGCCTGCCTCGGCCAATCACTCGCCAAATCCTTAATCCTCCTCTCGAAGTAGGCTCTTATTTGTATAGATATTTGGGTTTAGGATTAAAGCATATAAATAGAAGCAACACATTGTGAATGCATTACAAAGAGAACCAGATGTTGGAGAAGTGAGAGAGAGGGAGAGAGAGAGATGTTGGATGTTACGTCTCAAAGCAAACAATGGAGACGTGAGGCAGCGATGGAGAAGCGAGGCAGCGTCGAATGGAGGAGCGCAGACGACCGAGAGAGAAAAAGAGAGCGAGAGAGATTTCGAGATGAGAGAGAGAGGCCACAAAGAAGAAAAAAGAAAGTCTCCAAAAGTTTCTCGTGGAGGCAAAGAGATGGAGAAGACTTTCAACATATATAGGGTTAGGTAAAAAGTCTCCAAAAGTCATCCAAACCCACAAATCTACCAAATTTCTAAACAAATTGAATAACCCTTACTTTTAGAGACTCTCTAAAAGTTTAAATTGAATACCCCAAAACTTTTAGAGACTTTTTAAAAGTCTCTAAAAGTTCACATTGAATATACCAAACTTTTAGAGACTATCTAAAAGTTTTAATTGAATACCCCTAAACTTTTTTAGTCAATAAAAGTAACTAAAAGTCTCTAAAGATCTCAATTGAATACACCCCTGTAAGTTGTTCGTTGCCCCGAATTGTGCTAATCTAAGTTGTTCGCTGCCCCGAAAGGCACCATGGACAACGCAATGGGAATCATGCCCACGGCCACTAGCGAACCCAAGTGGTGCAGTGCACTAGGCTACAGCCTAGGAAAAAATCTCCAAACCCCCTAATGTAAATGTGATTTACTCCACAAAAAAGAATGAAATATATAGGGCCAAGTCTCACAAAATTCAATGCATTCTTACTTCAACCTAACAAAACTGCACTAAAATACTAATTGAAAATATCCCAACAATCAATAGAAAAAAGTATTATCCACCTATCATAATTGAAAACTAAAGGGACAGAGAATATTTGATTTGACATTTTGAGAAAAAGAAACTAAAATAAAATTTTGAAACAACAAATTATATTTTTTTACACAATTCAATCCATGAAAAGAATTAACTAATTACAAAACTCTTTTTTTTGTGAGTGACAAGATCCTTTTTGGTTCATTCACTAATAAGAGGTTTTGGCTTCTTTTTTTTTTTTTTTTTTATTTTCTTTTAGTAGATTATTTTGAATTCTAAGGTTTGTGATCGACTTTTATCTTTTATATATATTTTTTGTTATATAAAAGAAGTAAAAGATTTTTTTTTTCTTTTTCCTTTTCCTTTTTTTGTAGTTGTTAATTTACTTAATAAATAGGATGAAGTTTAATTGACAAAAAAATAGGTTGAAGTTTTTGATTGGGCTTCACTCGATTTTCATTTTACATTGGTCACGCCCCTCATCGAGTGGCTAACATGTGTATTAATCATAGTCAATCATGATTGAATGATGCCTCACATAAATAATTAGCCCAAGACAAGAAACCATCCTGGGTCCGCCCCTGCCCACGACGTCGTAGGCAGCGTCGTTTCTTGCACAAACTTGAACTCCTCCTTTGAGTTCTCGGCTTTCCCGACAACTCCTCGGACCAATTTTCCCCAAAGGGGCTTTCAAAAACCATTAGAGAGTGCCTAGATATGGGAGTAGCCTCAATCATAACCATTCCATGATATCAGACCAACAAATATTTATTAACAATCACACAAAATCATAGCGTCCTCGTTGCATAACCATCATCAACAACCACGGAAGCTGAGTTCTAGTGAACTCTCTCAGCTGTCCAAACAACACAACAACTCAGAAATACCAACCCATATCAATCTATACACAAAGCCCAACGATTTCACATTAAAAGTTGAAGAAACTTGAAGAGAGAAACGTTGGAATTATTTGGTGGACACACATACATACAATTATATACAATTATATGTCATGTGCTATTATAATGTTTGGCCTATTAAATAAAGTGATTTAATAAGGTTTAAGGTTTTGGGCTCCTAAATCATCATATAAAGTGTGGGTCTAATGTGTGTAGAAATCCTAAGATAGTTTCTTAATTCTTGATAGGTGAACTGGAAATAGTACACAACCTAAGTATTTAAGTGGTTGTGGCACTCCTACCAAAAAAAAAAAAAAAAAAGATTTGGTCCCAAAGAGAACTTTAACCGATTCTCTTCACAGTCTCCCCATCTGCTAAAGGAATCGCAGACATAAAGCTTATCTTAGAAGACTCAACCTATTGAAGATGCGATCCATAGTATTAGATACGCTTTCACACTTCATTTTATTTATATCAATATATGGTTTCTCGCATAGATATTTTATCGGTTAAACACAACAAGTGGTATCATAGTGTACCTTTGGGTTTGATCATTGAAAGATTTATTTTTCTTCCTTTAATCACTATTAGTATTCGGATCTTCAAGAAAATTCTTGAAGAATAAAGTTGTTTTTTATTCAGTTATTCTGGTTATATCAGTTTTTCTTGTTTCGGAGGAAATTTTTAAATTCGGATGATTTTCGCTGCTCACGTTGTTGAGAAAAATTGTCGCCTCCTATCACGTTGTTGCCGGAATGTTTTGGCATGTCAGGTGTGCTGGCAATGTCGAAGAAAGATTATTGGTGGCGGCGTTTAGTGATTTGGATAACCGACTTGAACATAGTGAAAATTAATACAATTCTTTTAAAATAAAAAAGCCTTGCCGGCTCCCGGCAATAGTGCCGGTGACAAGGTGTCCGGTGGGTTCGTTCGCCAAACTGAAGTATGCAGACATGGTGGCGGCGGCAGCTGTGCTTGGTTGTTTCTATTGAATAAGATCAATGAGAACCAATGGATCATCATCGTTTCACGTACAACTTAAGATAGGTTAAAAGCACTGATGAGGTCTGAGCCTTTGACCTTTTTTATGTAAGCCCATTATATTTTCTTAAGTAAAAAAAGGGGGACCCATAGATTATGATTTTAAAGAAAGTACAATCAAGTACGGCATCACATCACTATGAGGATAAAGAATGATTATGGTACATTTAAAAAAAAATAACGACTATGATAGTTAATAGTTAAAAAAATAATAATCTAACATACACTTTGAGTGTACATTTGAAGTATATAATTTATTTTTTAACTTATTTATAATTTTTTATTAGATGTGGGGTTCACACTTTGAGAAATAAAAAAGAACTATAAATAAGTTAAAACACAAAGTGTGAATCTCAAGTGTGCGCTAAATTATCAATTTTTAATTATGGTGATGAACTTCAATTAAAAAGTTAAAACTAAGTTAGTTTATTTAAAGAAAGCTCAACGGTTTATTTTTGGACCGATTTATTTGTGGGGCCTAAGTTATTTGGCGGTTCAATTATATAGGTTTTGGTTTTAATTTTAAGCCTAACATACATGGCTCATGAACCAACCTTTTTGAAGCCAATTTTTATTATTTTCCGAGGGTCATTACTTGCTCATACACAATCATCAATTTAAAAAATGAGCTAATCAAGTTTTGGTGCACGTACGTACATAAAGATTTTGGCTAATATTTTTTTTTGAAGGAGCCGAAAATAGGTTAAGTAATTGACTTACAATTTTTTTTGAGGTGCTCAAAAATATTTCTAACTTTGAACTTTTTTTTTTTGAAAACTAACTTTGAACATGATTTATGAATTTTATGGATTTTAGCTATTTACTTTTTGGGAAGCTAGAAATATGGAATTAATAAATTATATCAATTATTAATTTTGGTGATTGATGAATTCGAATATTGGCATTATATTTTATTTCGAAATTGATATTTTACTGTTGGTTAGTCAAACAATATATTGCCAAAGTAACCTCTATTGTCTAAATTAATTGGTATTAAATTATCAAGTTGATTGCATGTGTTTAAATTTCATACGGATAATAATCAGCCCAAAGGAAGATTATTATTTGGTCGAAATTTATTCACTTAAGATATTGATATTTTATTATTAGTTAGTTGAAACAATATGTTGCCAAAGTAACCTCTATTCTCTAGATTGATTGATATTGAATTATCAATTCGGTTGTGTATGTTCGAATTTCATGCGGATAATAGTCGGCCTAAAGGAAGATTATTACTTGGCTGGAATTTATTCACACTTGAGGTGATAAATGTGTGGCAATTATTCGATTTTTCATGTGGATTGTAAGTCGGTGACAGGAGTTCATTGTCAATGTTTGGTCACTACAACAATAGTACCACTCACAAGTTAATAAAGACGAAGCTTCAATATTGTGCTAGGTATCTTATAATGGGGTTGCCAATATTTAAATTTGGTAATTGTTTTAAGTTCTCGGATTTTGATTGTGGGTCCGTTGCATTTGTCGATTTGTTTTCTACTCGGTAAACATTTCTACTACTAAAATATCTACAAATTTTAATTTAATACTTGAGTTTAAGGATAATTTTTTTCATAGTTTTGGAAAGAGAATGAGTCGCTTGTTCTCGACGACATAGATCTTGTAGTGAACCCAAAACCTGAAGCCTGCCATGGGTGCCAACATGGACCTACAACTGACCACGTAGCTGCTAGTTGTGTCCCACGCGCAACAACTATTTTTTACTCCTTGTTTATCTAAGTTATTAAAATTAAAATGCATTAATTAGGCAGGAGCCTTAAAAATATGTAATTTGTAATTTATTTCATTAAGTAAAAGTGCATCACTCCTACGTGAAAAACCCGACAATGTACACTGTGATATAATTTAGCAAAAGTAATTACATACATGTACAAGTATCTCAAAAGTCCCCAATACCAAAAATAAAGTCAAACAACAAAATAAAAACATTCAAGTCGATCCGTAGCGATAGGAAATCACAAGTAGTTCGTTAGATTGTACCGACCCAAAAATCTAACTCGTGCCACGTGTCATTTTAGGTCATACGTGGGCCCATTTGTCGTGATATGTGTATAATTATCGGTCGTCGACATCGAGGTATGTTGTTTTTGTTCAGTGTTTGTATTACTTATTTTATTACCCAAATGTTAATCACAATGTCCCAAACGTGTGAGGACATTTGTGTGTGAGCGTTGTGTTCATAAACGAATTCGACTTGGAAAATTGTGCATTACGGGTGCCGGGTGAACAGTTGTCAGGTAATTAGTTGTTTGGGGATAATTAAATTAAAACACTGACAAAATATAGTTAAATATAATAATTAAATGTTGGATAATGTGTCTGGTATGTTGATATGTTCGTGAGCACATGACGGTGCGAGTTGTGGTGCGGTTCAGGTGCGGGAACGCCCGGGAAAAGCCTTGATATATTTGTGCTTAAAAAGGATAGGAACAAGGGACAAGTCAACATGGAGTCACCATGTAAATCACCTAGGTTGTTGGATGGGGTGGTTTTAAGCCACAAGATAGGCCTTGAGATGAGGGGATGGGTTAAGATGCATAAGAAGATATAAAAATGGGGTTTTTGACTATTTCTATCAACTTTTCTCTCTCTCTCTCACTCAAATTCGAGAATTTTAAAAAGTTCTATAGTTTTTTAGGAGGATCGACGCCACCTACGACGTGTATAAAGGTGAGATCCTTGTTCATCTCTCAATTCTCGACGGTTTGGTATAAGTTTTGCGGGTTTTCGTCATGAATTTTCGAACCGCATGTTGAGCACCATTTTTTTGGGATTTTTATGTTGATTTGGATGTTGATGGTGATCAATTATAGCATGGGTGTTGATTATGTTGTTGTTGATTTGAAGGAAGGAAAAAAAAAGCCTCTATTCTTCTCCTCTTTCATTTTGATGAAAACGAAAGAGGAGGTCGCGTACAATCCTTGCCTGTCAAGTTAGGCCGAGCTCAAGCCCACCTAATAGGGCTAAACCAGGCCGGCTGGCTGAACCGATTCAAGGAAAAAGGGGCCCAAAAGGCCCCAAACTACAAAAAAAAAATGTAAATAAAACAAAACAAAATAAAATAAATAACATAAAATTAAATAATAATCATAAAAATTTAAGAAAATTCAGGAAAAATTGGGAAAAATAGAAAAGGAAAAATAGAAAAGGTTGATGAAATTATATAAAAATCGGTTTCTTAATAAGCATGCCACCATTATGATTTTCCTAATTTGAACAATTTTGGGATTTAAAAATCTAAATTTTCCAAATAGGCTTTAACACAATGTAAATTTGACCAAATGATTACCAGGGATTTAGTTTAGTAGTGTTGGGTATTGGGTACGGATTTGAAGGTGTGTCGAGCCGGTTTAAGTGCATATAGTTTCAGATACAAGTAAGTAACCTAGTGAGGAATTTTATAATCATTTCATTTTAGCTTTAATTTGTTATTGTTATTGATCTATTCCTGTTTTGAAATTCCATTCTATTGAGTTGTTCGAGGGCAAGTGAATCAATGTGATCCTTTGGTAGTACGGTTTATATGAGGTAATATGCCAGAGTCACAAACTCGGGATGCATGATATTGGTTTATGGTTCAATACGAGGTGAGAGTTCTTATTTAGACTCATCCGCGTGATTTTAAGATGGCGTTAGTGTATCACATCATAAGCTCCGAGTCTTGTAAGTGTTTTTCCTCGATTTAATGTCCGTTTGGTTAGAACTACTTGCGCCTCTCTATTGATTTTTGGGACACTCATTTTCGATAGATTTACGTTATTTACAGTCTTATTTATTCATGCATTCCTTGTACCTTTTCTTTCTATCGGCATGAATATAGACTGATTTATTATTTTGAAATGTTGTATATATGTCTTGCTTGGTGTTACTTACCTGGGCTCGTCATTCTTGTGTTTGACTGAGTGCAGATCCGTAGTTCAATAAATGAAAGGCTCCTCAGCTAGGTGACTTGATTTGAGGATACCGGAGCAGTTCTCATCTTGATTGATGTAGGTTACATTTTTGTATATTATTGTTTTGAAATATTAGGATATTGGTATGAAAGATCTTGGGACATGTATATTTGATGGTACTCTCCTCTGATTTGGCTTTTTGATGATATACATATCGGGTTTCTGTGACGATCCCAAAACCACATTGGTTCGCCACGGGGGCCATGCGGGCCTACAGTTGGCTAAACAGCTACCAGCTGTGTCCCACGGCTAACGAGTCACTATATTTACCTAATTGTCAAGTTAATTATTGATATATTGAAATTGCGGAAGCTTTTACCATAACTGAGCATGAATAAGTTAAACATGTTACACCTATAATGGAAAACCCTGAAGTACTCAGTATATAGGAGACAACTGCTATCAGTGAATAGTTATATACCAGTCCTGAAAATGATATAGTCACAAGTCCCCAATAATAATAAATAAAATAATTTAATAATATCTATACATACCAGTAGGTCATCGACAGTGGACAAGTAAAGATGTGTTGCATGTGATGTCTTGGCCCCTACTGATACATAAGATCTGTGCTCAAGCCATCACAAGAGGCAGATGACGAGCCCAGTAAGTAAAATTTCAAGGAAAACTACCGTGCATTATTAAAGAAATAAATATCATCCAAAGATAGCATTCGATAGTCATGTGGAAAAGAAGGAAAATATGCAGGCAGCTGCTCAAAGCTCATCACATTAATATAAAATACCAAGAAAAAGACAAAGCAGATGTGACCCCAGCTGACTAATGTAACGACCCAATTTAAAATTGCCGTTAATTATGACGTCATTGCAGATGTGGATGCCAACGAGGACGGTCAAGGGTCCCACAGCGAGGCTGGAACGCACTCGAACTAGGTATACAGTCCCTTTTGCTTGTTGTGGTAAATTGTGATGAAAATGTACAAATTAGCTAATTTCATTACAATATGTATGTTAATGTAGTTTATTGACGAGTGAGGAATTGCCTCGGGGTGCGTACAGACACGGGACACGAGGCACGGGGTGCCGGGTAGTCGGGAGACTAGTGTGGTCTTACCCACAAATTTTGGGAAATTATTGAATAGAATAGATAATTGATATAAGCTAAATCAATTGGAAATCAATAAGTCCTATAGTTAAGGAGAATAAAACAACAGTGGGATGATCCTCGAGATGCACAATGGAGAGAATCGAGGTGTCAAGTGTCGAGATAGGGTGTGTAAGTTGGAGTGACACAGGGTGATCAATAACCCTTAGATTATTCTCGAGATGGGCACACACACTTGATCAAATGCCAAGTATATATACATGCTTGATCGATCAAACAAGGGAGAGAAAGAGAGTGAGATTGGAGAGGAAGCTTGGAAGAGAGAATCGGTGGGAAGAAGAGGAGGAAGAACAGCCACTAAGGTGTGAAGGAAGTGATTTTGGCATCCAACAACAAGATCAAAAAGTATGGACACAACAAACTTGAGTTTTATGAGATTTTTGGTGTGGGTTAGAAATTTTGAAATCCGAATTTGTTAGTGAATTAGACACTTGGTTTTGTTGAGAGTGAGTGTGTATGAGAATGACATTAGATGGTTGTGATTTTAAGCTAATTTGAGAGGAGTTTGATGAATTTCTGAAAAATGGGTTTTGAAAAGGTGATTTTAGATGATTCTTGGATTTTGACTTTAAACTTGATGAATTTGTGTTTAAATGGTGTTTTTGAGGTGGATGATGAGTTTTAGTGGTGTTGGAATAAAATGAATGGGTGTATGAAGTGGTTTGGAATGTGGATTTTTGAACTGGAATTTCTGTACAGAGCGCGATTAGCGCGCTAATGGGTGGACCTAGCGTGCTAATTACCCTCTAGAAAATGATGAACAAAATCTCATTAGCGCGCTAATAGTTCACTGGAACTCAAAAATTGGAAAATGAATAAATGAGTCTAAATAACATTATAAACCCATTGATTGACTAATAACCCTCATAAATGAATTCCAGGAGTATTGGAATAGTAATTGGAGTCGGGGTTTAGTCGGGAATCAGACTGGAAGAAATATCGGGGAATTGAAGGAATCGAGCCGGGGGGTTAACAGGTGGAACGAGCCGGGGGGTTTTATGTGCATGTACTTTGTTTCATCACTATATTTATGCATGCGATGGTCCTTTTTACAGTTGTCTGTATTTCTCTTGTTCCGCATGTTTAAATTATAGTATTTTAAATTCCAAGATTTTTACTTCGTAATTACTTGGTGAATTTCCTTGGGATTACTCACTGACTCGTCATATGTGATGGGCTAAGTGCATCCTAGTACGAGCCAGGGAAAGGGCAATCTTGAGGACTATATCGATTGACAGCTCTAGCCCTTCTCGTACGTATGTTTATGTTTACTCGTTTTATATTGGGTTTTGGGCTTGAGAGACAGATTGTACATTTGATATTTTGAGGATCAGATGAGATGTATATGATGTACAGTTGATATGGTTTCCACTTAGGCATTTTGCTAATAAAATACAAGATAAATCTTCATGTTGTTCATTTAAGTTTCCGCTGCTAACTTGAGGTTATATGATATTAATAGAATAAAAAATAATAAGAATTGATCGATGATGGGTAATTGGGCGTGGGACACAACTGGCGGTGACGTGGACAGTTGTGGGCCCGAGTGGCCTCCCGTGGCGAACCAATGTAGAAATTGGGGCCGCCACAACTAAGCTATGTACTTCGGACCAGGAGCCCTGGATATGAAATCTTCCAATCCCTCTAACTGTGTCCAAATGGTATTAGCCCTATTGGCATACATCGAACACGTGGATCGGTATTCAACTCGGGAATAGCATCTACCGAGGCCGCGAACACGTGCTACATACTTAGAAAGCGACCCCAACATCTTGCAGATACTTAGGCAGTAGTGGTGTTCAATTAGGTTTTACGTACCTCAAACTGAGCTCAATAACCTCGAAACACCCCCGATTCGATCCCCAACTAGTCCTCCGACTCCAAATACTGAGATCCCGTGACACCTGAGATCGATTTTCGGTGTTTTATTGTTAATTAAGTGAGTTTATTATCAATTAGGCTCAGTTAAAGACTTAGAAATTACTGAGTTCTGGTCCCCAACGTGCTAGGCGGTTGGCCAGCACACTGGGTGATTCTTCGTGCACTGTTCATGCATGAAAATCATCTTCCTCGCGTGCCCAGCGCGCAGGTATGACCCTGCTCAGAATTTCAGCAGCGAGTTCTAGGTTTTCTAGGTTTCCATTACACCTAAACATGATCCTCATCACTCCCATACTTCAATCGCATCAAATCTCACACAAATACAAAGATATTTACAAGATTTTACCCAAAACATAGGATTGAGCATGCATGTATGTATATCCAAAAATGACCACAAATCATTCTAATTTTCCACAAATTTATCTAACTTGATGTATTTTATCAAAATAAACCTCTAGATAACTTCAAATCCAAAACAACAGTGGCAAATTTTTAAGAAATTTGGTAGAACCTCAAAACCTAACAAAACCATATTTTCATGAAAATGCAAGATTGGGGTGAAAAGATTACTTTAGATTCATTGTGGGATGCCCAAATTCACTCTCCAAACCTTTAGATTCGTTCCATAACAAGGATTCTTCCCTCAAAATTCTCATAAAAGTGTTGAGAATGATTTGGTTTGCATGTTCCCACTAATCGTTTGGTATATATAGTTGTGAATCTAATCTAACGCTCACATGTATCTCGAGGTTGATTTAACGGTCCCTAATAAGCTTGTGTCACTCAAATCCTGGATACCTTATCATGACACAATTGTCCTCAATGTACCCTGTTGTGTATCTCGAGAATAATCCTATGATTGTTGATTTATCTGATTACAACTATAGGACTTTGTATATTTGAATTTATTTAATTTATATAACCTAGCTAACCCATCAATTAAATTCTATAAAATGGTAAATATGGATAGACTAACTTCCCGGCTACCTGGCACTTCATGCCCCGCATCCGGCACACACCCCAAGGCAGTCCTATACTTAGTGTACCTAATTAATCTACATAGCCTAAGGTTATACTAACCCAATTATCTCAAGTCCTCAATCAATATCACATTATTATTGTTTGCCTTAGTCTATCCTTAACACCTGGTCAATGACTATCAAAAACCCTGCGTTGGCACGTTCTATACGAGATAAAACCCCACACTCAACCTTGCCCGTCACCAACATACACGTATGCGATGTGGCATTTATATTAATAAAATTTTAACATCGCAATAATAGGCATACAACATACACAAATAACATATACATCTTGGGTACTCCTATCCGAGTCATCCCAGCTGTCCACGTAATGCCCAAATTAACTCGTTATCCTTGGGATTAACCTTAATCATGATTAATTGAATTTGGGTCGTTATAGCTTCCATACTCTAGGTTGTCCTAATTTTATGTCTTGGAGTTATTTATTTAGTTAGAGATTTATCGCTTTCGCTACACTTTGAATAACTCACTAATATTGAATAACTAAACTTTAATATTGTTTAATAATTGGTAAATGGTAAGGAATGTTGAGTAGGCTTGCGTGACTCGACAAGATTGGCTCGGGGTCCACGTAAGTATAGGCTGGGCGGGGTCCAATTTTTTGTTGTGGAACTGGGGTTGTCATAGTCTCCTGGCCTTTGCTCATAGTAGGTCCTGCACTCAATCTATCATAAATGGCAAATGACGAGTCAGAACTAAAACCCATAAGGAAACCACCCAGCATTTATAATAACAGAAGCCGACAATATGTTAAATAAACATGCGCATTAAATAGGCAATTGTAAATAAAACGCATACATAATTAACACCGATAAACTCAAAATGGATGTGTCATGTAGTAGGATTAAACCCTAATCCAGATATCACGATCCCCCAAAAGGCTTCCCTCCTCCTCCACTGGTCCGTCACCTAAGTCTGTCCCTATTGTCTAGCCTATCTAAATTCGCCCACATACCTCTGAATAAACCAGAATTCGGTGGCAAAGTAAACAACTGGCCATGCAACATAAGTAAGCACATGGAAAAAAGAATACAACAACAAACAATAATAGGTGAAACAAATGAAAAACCAACAAATAATTACTCGAATATATCCCTTAAGGGGTTTACGCACCTCAACCACATCCAATACCAGGTATTAGTCCCCGGTTCAATCCAACTAGTTCTTCCTAAGTCCCTATTATCCTAATAAACCATTGGAATCCTTAAAATCTTGAAATCCAATCAATTATCAATTTATTATTATATTTTTATTTTATTTTTTAAATTTATTGTGTAGGGCACCGTGGGTGGCGCCGTCGTTAGCAAATGCTCACGGTGCCTAGGGGAGTAATGCCTTGTCCACCACGTTGTGGGTGGTGCCGTGAAGATTCACTCTCCACGGCGTCATTAGTGGCTTCCCCAACAGAATCCCCTGTTTAGGGTTTTTCAGAAATCTCGACCCGTCGTCGCGACCCAAACTCGTTCCAACCTTCTATGGTTCTCCAAACCAACCATATTATGCGTCCAAACCTCGTTAAATCTCAGCAAATCGATAGACCCGGCATATTTCTGCCAAAACATTGTAAAAATCTGTTTTCTTCAAAACAACAACCTCGGCTTATTGGTCTCTTAGCTCCAACTCTTCAAATCACGAAGAAAACATCACCAAACCTTCCACTGTTCTCACCAATTTTCATCCAAACACCTTGAGGAGAGAGAAAAGGTGGTCAAATGAGACATAAATCTCATTTTTATATGTTCATTTTGATCCAATGTGCAACCATATCCTAGGCTTCATTTTGTGGTCTCAAATGAGTCAATAGGTTCACCAAAACATGACACAAATGTGGACTTGGTCCTTAGTCTTATCCTTGCTCAAGACCAATCATTTGATCCTTGGGTGTTCGGACAACTGACATTTGGCAACTTAACCCGTCGTTCAAAACTTTTACACTATATCCGACCTACGACGTGTTCCCATATTCGTTATTTACTACATATAATTGTATTTGTTTTTGTAAACCCATTCCCTAGCTTATTGTTTACATCATTCGCCGTCTGGTTCCTGAATCGGTACGCTTTTATAGGCAAAACCTGTCACACTACCTCGCCCGACCTAATCAATATAAATCACACATGCGATCTAATCAGTCATAATTTAATCATTATCATCACAATTACTCAAACAATCAGTCAAAAATAGCATTTCTGCCCAATCCAGGCATACCGTAGCCTGTTTGTGGTGTCTCCGTGGACCTGAGTTGGTGTCCATACCCAAAAATATGTGAATAATGGCCTTAATGAAATTTAGGACACTACAGATTTAGACTTTGCACTTTGGATTAAGCAAACCCTTCTTATATAGAGAAAAGTTCCTGTGATAGAAAGAGGAATTTTGAGAAATGGATATGCTCAAATGGCAGGAGTCATATGGTCATGAAATGTACAATTTCAAAAACTTCTAAGGCATATTAAAGAAAAATAAGAGAAAAATGTGGATAATACAACGCAAAAGGGGTAATATGAGGAACCATAGAAAAATGCTAAAGAATTTGGATGCTACTTATATGGGAGGGTTTTTCATATTAAAAAAAGAATTGTATTAAATAAAACGGTTGCATGTAAGGAAATGCACTTTTTATATTTATTTTTGGTTTTTTCTGAATTTAATTTAATTTAAGTATCAATGCACACTCGGTGGGTAGATTCGGTGTTGCTGCATACATAAGTATGTCAATGCAAGATTGTTTGGATTGTCGAATGCCAATTGATGGTGAAAGATACATCAATATTCATGATGGAATAAAAATGAAGATTGAGGCTATAAAGAATTTTAGGTTATCATTTAGGATTGGAAATCTTTTGGGATTGAAAGAGACTTATCTTTTTTTGGTGTTTATTTCCATGTTAAACAAATTCGGTTATGTTTGGAAATGGACAATTTAGTCTCTTTTCATGATTCGGTGCTTATTGATTCCAGTTCCTTATCAAGTTTTGATAACCTTTACTCAATATAATCGCCTCATTTAATGAATCCTTGCATATTGACTTAAGAGGTAGTAAAAGAAAATTAACTGAAAAATGAAATTAAAAACTGCAAATTACATTATGAACAAAGTTCCAACTAAATCTACTATCAAAACCTTTTATAAATTTTGGATAAGGCCAAAGACTTAGTCTAAGGTATTTACACATTTAGGGCTGCCAGCTAAGACAAGGCCTTATAAGCCTAGTAAAAGGAAGTTGGACTCCATAATGGTTAGTAGTTATTTTGTTGAGTATTTTGAAAGGTTAAAAGGGGGTATAAATTTTATGATCCCATGAACAAATTTTTATGAGACGAGAAATGCTTGAATCTTTTAAGGTTGTTGAGTTTGAGTAAGGAGATAAAATGTCTTTGTCTTGAAAGAGGAATTCATTCTTCTCACAGTATTATTGATAATGATCGAGTTATCATTCCTGATGTTGTTCAAGAAAGAATTTCAGAACCGTAAGACAATATTGAGAATCTCCCTATTCTAAATCAATTAAGTATTCTAGATGAACAACTCAACAACCTTAAAATCAATAGCAAATTAAGGAATCCATCTATGGATTTAAGCAAGCTTCTCATTAGTGGTATTTATAGTTTCATCAAATCGCTATCTCTTTTGATTTTAAGATAAATTTGGTTGATGACCGCACATACCAGAAGTTTAATGGGAGTTGGTATATTTTCATAATTTTGTATGTTGATGACATTGCTTGCCAATAATGATATAGGCTTATTGCACGAAACCAAGAGGTTTCTATATGAGAATTTATAGATAAAAGACCTTAGTGACATCTCTTTTGTGTTGGGCATTTAGATACATCAAGATTTTTCTCGAGGTAATTAATTTTATATTATCACAAGAGAGCTATATCTATAAGATACTCAAGGGATTGACATGCAAATTCAAAAATCAAGTTATACCCATGTTACTAAAGGAGACAAGTTTAGTCTCAATCAGTGTCCTAAGAATGATTTTGAAGGTAAGTAAATTAATGCAAAGATTCCTTATGCTTCAATTGTAGGAATTTTGATGTATGCACCAGTTAGTACGTGTTCATATATTTCATACATTTTTTCGAATATTATGCAGATATATTTGAGCAATTTGGGAATGGATTATTAGGTTGTAGCCAAAATTTCATATAGTTTCTAAAGAGAAAAAAGGCTACATGCCACATACTGGAAATCAGGATCAGTAGGAGTTCATCATGTATTTTGATTCTGATTTCACAAGATGCCATAACATTAGACAATCCACTTCAAGCTATATTTATCGGCTAGTTAGGGAAGCTATTTTTTTGGAAAAGTGTTAAGCAAACACTTTAAGTTTCTTCCATTTCGGAAGTTGAGTTTATAGCATATGTTTTGATGCATCCTATCTTGGAATAAAACTGCGAGACTTGCCCCTACAAATTATGAAAAGAATTGAAAGACGATAAAGTTAATTTTTGACAATAAGTCGGTTGTGTTATATTCCAATAACAACAGGGACTCTTCAAAGTCAAAGGATATTGAGATTAAGTTCTTGGTTGTTAAATAAGGAAATATTTCAGCGTGGTCAGATATCTATAGAATATATTTGGACAAACTCTATGATTGCAAATCTGCTAACTTAAGGTTTATCGTCCAAGACCTTTCATGAACTTACCGCTCACATAGGTGTCATGTAATTTGATGATATGCTAGTTTAGTGGTAGTTTGATTTATGTTTATTGATGTTTGTAGACATGTTTATGGTTATTTGGTTATTACTGTAGTATAAAGTTTTTTGTTACACACTCTGTTTCATTTGGTTTGATCTCAATAAAGAATTAAGGAGGACCAGTTGGAAATAGGCATGTTAAAGATCACATTGCGTGAAACTTCCATACTACACATCCATGCTTGATCCCTGTCATTCATTGTATTGATGTATGTGACCATTGATAGGTCCATTCGCAAATAATGTGATGAAGCCCCCTTTGATCCTATGTTGATATGATTGATGAACCAGATTGTTTCAATGATTAAAGTTAATAGCAATTCAGAGCTCCTTAAGGTTTATTGTGACATATATTATCAGGTATTATATATATGTAGTCCAAGTGGGAAATTGTTGGAATTATTTAATGGACATACATATATACAATTATATGCCATATGCTATTATAAGGTTTAAAGTTTTTTTCCTAAATCATCATATAAAATGTGGGTCCGATATGTGTAGAAACCCTAGTGTAGTTTCCAAATTCTTGATGGGCAAAATGGGAATAGTACACAACTTAAATATTTAAGTGGTTGTGGTCCTCTATAGAGCTATAACCGGTTGTCCTCATAGTCTCACTATCTGCTGAAAGAATCACAGATCTAAAGCTTATCTTGGAAGACTCATGTAACGACCTTAAAATCTAACTCATCCCACATGTCATTTTAGGTGGTATGTGGGCATATTTGCGGTGATACGGGTGTCTAATTCTTGGTCGTCGACACCGAGGTATGTTATTTTTATCTAGTATTTATATTATTGATTTTACTACTTGAATGTAAATTCTAATGTTCCAAACGTGTGAGGACATTTGTGTTTGCACGTTGGTGTTAAGAAATGAGTTCGGCCTAAGAAAATGTGAGTTACGAGTGTCGAGCGAACTGTTGGCAGGTAATTAGCTGTTTGGGGGATAATTGAAACAAAACACTAACAAAATACAATTAAATATAATAATTAATCGACGTGTAACATGTCCGGTATATTGGTACGTCCGTGAGCATACGATGTGCGAGTCGTAGTACGGTAATGTCCGAGAAATCACAATTTTGTGTTTTAGATGGATAGAAATAAAAAGGAAGTCACCCATGTGACTGTTGGTGTTTAGGGTTTATATGCAGCGGAGATTACAAAATAATTTTGAGAAAAACCCCAACAGGATCCGAATCTGATTCCATTAAAACGTTTAAACTATGAAAACTTAATCATACCTTAGTCACAATGTACTTTTCCGAAGGTTAATCGATCTCTAAGGTGGTGCTAACAACGAACGCCCTCTATTAGCAGTCCACACACGAACGGCAGCCAAGATTTGAAGTGCTAGCTTCGAGAGAATACCAAACCTTTTTTGTTTCTCTTCAAAACGATCCAAAGCATACCAAAAACCTTAAGTCATCTCTAAAATGAAAAAAATAGAGTTTCGGCCTTTTTCTTTCATACTTTTATTCTAACTCAAAGCGTCTATTTATACAACCTTTGTATATAGATGGTTAAGTAAATTTCACATATACCCCTACTTAAAGAAGTATAAGTGTAATACACTACAAGGAGACGTTTACGTCATGAATTTTATCATATAAAATTCGTTTTTCCAACCATCTTAAAATCTCGTAAAACCATTCTTAGTGTGCAACCTAATAGGCTCATTCAACGTTGGCGGCAATTAAACACGAAATTTTAAGTTTATTATTTCATCGAGGCCCGGATGAGAGGATCGGTGGGGTGATAGTCGCGACTGGTGCGGAGACGCTACAGAGTGTTTATGATAGAGCATTAGCTCGCGAGACATATCTACGACACCGAGGTGAGCTTGGAGATGGGTCTGGACAGAGTTCTCGGTCTGATCAAAGACCGAAGAGACAGAGAGAGCAGCCTGATAGACAGAGACATGATCAGGGTCGACGAGATAGGCGTTTCGAGCAGCAGAGAGGAGATGAGAGGCAGGTAGTGTACGTTACTGCACCTGCACCATTTGAGCAGCCTCGACATCGTGTGCGAGATGGAGGAGGTCGTGGTAGAGGACAGAGAGGTCGGGGTCGTGACAGAGCTCAGGTACATATAGTATCACAGTCAGATTGGCAGGATACACGACGATGTTTTAGATGTCATCGTGCCGGACATATACGATTAATTGTCCGATGTCGCCTTCGTCATCACGACCGCAGATTGAGGCGCCTAGGGAGAGATTCTAGCAAGACATTATGACTACCCAAGTTTATCGAGGCGATTGCCCCACGAGGAGAATTAATATCAAATCGATACAACGGCATCGCGATGTGTGTAATTGTAATAAATAATGTATATATAACATCCTTTTGTCACACAATATCCTTTTGATCAAACATAAGGCATGGAATTGTCATCTAACATGTTCAATCGTACTAGTCTCGATCTTTAGGTAGACTGAAAACATCCAAGTGAAATTGATCATTATCAATTCACTTAGACTAGGCCTTTTAATAGTTTAACACATCGAGGGATCCACTGGATATCTCTCTCTATATGAAAGTAACAAATTCTATCTCGATTACACAACTTCACCACATTATTCACATAGTAACCAATCACAACCTTTATAATCGTCCGGTTAAAGACAACATTTGATTGCGTCAAATCACTATATTCCTAATCTTGAAGTCTCTAGTAATCTCAAGTCAGAGGACTGAATAATATACATATCACGAGAAACAACTATGACTTAATCCATGTGATGTTCTCATAGCGGGTCGGTCCAGTACTTTGCTCCCTAACAAGTACTCATGATCTTAATTCGTATTCCTAACGTATGATTATCGTATGATCGTCAATCAAGACTCACACTAGTCTTAATCCATTATAGTTCCCAATATAATAATCGACTAGGGACATTTAGGATATTTCTGTAAATACCCATATATCTTATTATAATGTAAACATGCAAATCAATTATAATAAACCTCAAATGAAAATCGTCTCTATTTTATTAACTAAAAGTATTCATAAAGACAATTAATGGATTGACCTAGGGCACATTCCCAACAGTGAGTCACTAAGTTGAGTGTGAGGTTGGTGAAATGGAGTGAATGTAGGTCAATAGATGAACTTCGAGATGCGTGTGAGAGTAAAGATGAAGAGATTAGTATAAAAAGCAATTTTATCACCTTTTCTCTCTCATTCATCTCTCTCCAACGAATTGAGCAAAGTGAGGTTGAGTTTTCATGGGCTTTGGTTTGAATCAAAAGCCAAAAATCGACCTACGTGTATTAAGGTTAGATCTCGGATCCTCGTCCAATTCTCTTTGTTTCGACACCTATTTTGTGGGTTTTTGTCACAATTTTTCGGACACCATGTTATGTCACAATTTTTTCTAGATTTTTGGTGATGATTTATTGAGGTTGTATGATCATCAAATGTGTTGTTACGATGGTCGAGAATGGATTTTGGGTTTGATCAATTTTTGGGATTTTGTTGTGATTTTTGATTCGGGGATTACCGACGTGTTTGGTACGAAGTAACAATTTTTTGGATTTGTACGGAGGTCTCTATGAATTTGGGATAGGCTCAGAGTGTAACGACATGAGCCGGGGTTGCAAAAAACCCCAAATTCTTGTTCTGGCTTTAACGCCACGAGGGACGTCGTGGAGCCTAAAGCCCTACATCGGTCTTGGCATCTAGGACATGGACACTCCCTGTCCCCATGCTTTAAGTGACACCACAGGGTGTCAACCCCTACAATGCCACTCACGACGTGACACTGTTCACATACCAATTTTCTTAGAAATTTTGGAAAATATTGGGGATCTCTCAGGTATCCAAATGGGTCCAAATACAACCCAATACTCTAGTAATTTTTTATTCATTATTTCATGAATGAATAAAATAATGAAAAATTAGGTAAATTGAGAAAAATTAACAAAAATTGTAATTAAATGACTACTAGAGGTGACGAGTGACGAGTCGGGCGTGTGAGTGCGTGTAGTATAAATTACAGGTAACTAAACCAGTAAGGAATTGTACAGTTATTTCATTGAGCTTTAATTTATTATTTTTATCACTTTGTTCCTACTTTGGTTTTCCATTATGATTGAGTTGTCTGAGGTTAAGTAAGTCAACAGGGATCCTTAGGAGGAGTGGCGGTCTAAGGTAACATACCAGTGTCATGACCTCGGGAAGCACTGCTTTAACGACTCAAGAATTTGAGTATTTGTAAATGATGACGTGTACTATTTATTTATACTCGTATATGAGTAACCGGATAGTGAAGTTGGTAAACAAGTAGGAAAATGTGTCGAATGGACATCGACTGACGGTTATGGGTACACGGGATGTAAGAACACTGAAAATGTTAATAAATAAGCCAATTAAATGATAATTGAGCAAATTGACTATGAGAGAACGTCGACGAGACCAAAAATACGTAACTTGAGAGTCGTAGTATGTTTTGGAGTGCGAAAATGCGAGAACTGACTAAGGAGTTGGTTAGTTAAATGGTGAGTAAGTCACCTAGTGGAGTCACATAGGGGAGTTATAGTAGGTGGACAGCTAAAAATATTATTAGTTGGATCTACCTCGGGATACACATGTTTAAGTGGATGATGAGGGGGCCTATATAAGGCCCACCTATCCACTTTTCCTCTCAATTTCTCCTTCTTTTCTCTTCTTTCTTTCTTCTCTTCTTTTCTTGAAAACCAAGAAAACTCTTGAACAGCCATTGGAGGGTTGGTCTTGGTGGTCCGAGTCTCGCCAGAGCTTTTAGTTGGAATCCATCACGATGACCATGGATGCCGTACGTGACATCAATCTAATCGAGAATCTTGATGCCTTAACGATCCACGGAGTGATCCACACTTAATTTTGTAGTCAATATCGGGTTGAGTGGTGTTTTTGTTGTTTCATCGAGTGACGACGTTTGGGATGGCTTTGGTTGTTTTGGACAATTTCTGGGGGTTCCATGACGATCTAAAGTAAATTTTGGATAGTCACGGGTCCCTGTACAAGTTGGAGAAAGGCACGGAGCTCGGTGATGTAAACTGGGGTTCAAAAAACCCAAAAACTGGTCTAGATAGGGCGCCGCGACCGACGTTGTGAGACGACCCCACGTCCAGATGCATCTACACATCTCTGGAGAAAACAAAAAAATTAAGCCCCATTTTGTGCTGGGCCTGGCCAGGCTCAGTGCCTGGTCAGGGTAGGGCTTACGAGTCTGGTCAGACCTGACCTAACTAGAAATAAATAAAAAATAAAAAAAATAAAATTTGGAAAATAGAGAAAAAAAATCCATAAAATATGATAAAAATCTAGAAAATAATATTTTGACCAACTAAATAGAAATTGATGAATTTCTATAAAAAATGAAGTTTTTGGAATTTTACAAGACTTTGTATCGGGGTTTTCTTACCTCGTAAAGTGTATAATTTACAACTTTGACCCAATTGAATACTACGAACACGGTGGACTAGTAACGAGGGATTTGGAATCTATTTGAGACATGTAAAAGCCGCGAGGGACGGATTTCGCTATCTTACTAGGTAAGTTAGTAAGCCAGCAAGAAAATGATATGTAATTTAATTTCCTCTATTGTTGTGATATTTGAATTGTTCCTATGTTTGGCATTTCATTCTATTCCTTAGTTGTGTGTTATTGGCGTAAGTATGTGTCTCGAAGGTACTTGCGACTGCACTACTTGGGACAACGTGGGCACTACTGCAAAAGTGTGTGACCACCCCTAATGATTATGTGATACCAAGTACTGAATTTTTGTGGATATTGTTGTGGTTATCGATGTTGCGACATCGCTATTGTGGATATTGTTGTGGATTTAGACCACTTATGACCTCTTTTGATTCTTGGAACACGCAAATTTTGATTGCTATATGCTAGTCCGATTATCATACACTTTGAGTTATTTATCTGCCTTTTCAATTTTTGCATGATTCTTGGACTGCCTCATTGGTTAATCTTGAATTACTGTTATATTCTTCTGTCATTACTTTCAATTTCTCTCAGTTACTCACCGTATAGTTTATGACGGTGGATGCAGATAGGACAAGTACCAGCAAGGGAAAAGGATCGACGTTAGGTGACTTCCTCTAAGCACTCCTCAGGGGCGATTTCTTTCCTTGCTACATAGTGGGTCTTTCTTTCAGTTGGTGTATGTTGTTTTGGAACTACTATGGGTACTATTATTGGGTTGTGAGAATTAGATATCATGCACTATCCTATTCATACTATAGTTACCAGATAATACATGTTTATCTTTATTTCAGGGTTCCACATTTGTAGTAATATTCCTTATTTCCCTTTTTATTGAGTTATTACACGATTGTAGTTGAATTTTCATTGCGTATTGATCTGATAAACCTTATAATCTAATAACTCTTGTAAAAATTGATGAATTGAGGCTGACTAGGCACGCATAAACTTTTCGAGTACCAACTCGGGAGTTTATGTGGGGTATAGGAAATTGTATGGGAAATTGGGTCGTCACAAATGCACATTGTATTGATTTTTTGCGAGATGTGAGTTCGTAACTGGATTATCAGGAAGTCTTGATCTCGAGGATTTAGGGTTGTTGGGTGTTGACTACATCCTAAACTTCGAGTCTTGTTGAATTTTCCTCGACTCAATGGCTGTTTGTTCGAGACTACTTGCGCTTCTTTATTTGATTTGTTGGACGCTCATCTTTTGAAATGTTGTATACATCCTGTTTGATGTTACTTACCTGGGCTCGTCATTCTTTTGTTTGACTGAATGCAGATCCGCAGTCTAGAAAAGGAAATGCTCTATAATTGGGTGATCTACTTTGAGGATACCAGAGTGGTTTATCCCTCTTAACTGATGTAGGTCTTATTCATTTTGTATTACATATATATTTGATTTTTTTCACATTGGGATATGGGTTTGTGAGAGATCTTGGGACATGTATACATCGATATTACTATCCTCTAACTTGATATATTGAAGATGGTATACATACGCGGGGTTTCCATACTCTATGTTATCTAGCGTGTGTCATGGAGTTCGTTCAATTAGTTTGAGGTTTAGTTATTTTTGCTATATTTTGATAATTCACTAACTTGAATACTTAAGTTAAATTGATATAATGATGCTTAATTATTGGATAATGGTAAGGAAGGTTGATTAGGCTTGTGTTGACTTCGCGAGGTTGACTTGGGGGCCACGTAAGTCTAGGCTGGGTGGGGGTCCATTTTAAAATTGTGGAACTGAAGTCATCATAATTGTTATCAGAGTATAAAGTTTTAAAACTTGGCTCTTAATTAAATCACAACCAGTTAAGACACAAATCAATTATTAGTTAGGATAATGGTTGAACTTAGAGTGGAACCCTATGATCCCAACTTAAGTCTTAATTGGGAAGTGAGAAAAGTTGGGGAGATTAAAACTGGACTATGAGTTATTTGATGTATTGTATATACTACTATCGATAACTACATCATGATCGAGAACTCACTTTTGTTGCGGATTGCATCCTCAATTAGCTCAAGACCCACGGTAGCAGTTCGGGAGATGTTTAGGTAAGGCGGATGCTTGGTGGCGTAGCATGGTGGCTACCAAGGGCAAGCCCAAGGATTGGGTTGAGTTTAAGAAAAGGTTCAATCATAAGTAATTCCCACCTACATTTATGAACATGTAGATGTATGAGTTCCAGTCAGGTACAGAGATAGACAAAGTGTTTCATCTGGATCGTGTTCTCAGCATACAAGTTGGGAGTGTGGATAGTTAGGTCATTTCTCCAGTACATGTCCACTATTGGCCGAGGGCAGCTGCAGCAGAGTCGAGAGAAGGATCATATCATTGCCGCTTCAAAACAGACTGCTACCCATAACCTTATTGAGGGTATGGTTTACATTTGTAGTCATTTCATGCATACTATATTTGATTCTGGTTTCACTGTTTCATTTATATCTGGTCGCATGGTTGATGAATTGGGATTAAGACCTACTAGACTAGAGAAACCCTTGATCCTTAACACAGTTGCTAGGGACAAAATTTACCCAAACTTTTTGTGTGTTGATTGTTCGGTAGAGATAGGGGGTCACGTCTTACCTGTAGACCTAAAAGTGTTAGAGTTCCTAGAGTTCGATGCTTTGTTGGGCATTGGTTGGCTACATATCATTGTATAGATCCATTATTTCAGCAAGAGGATCACATTTCAGATTCTTGAGCATTTGGAGTTCAATTTTGAGGGGACTTTGACTAGTTTATCAATTACCAGAGCCAGAGTAGCTTCTAGCAGTGACGTCGAGACTTTTGCTAGTGTTTTAAGTACGACGGAGAGAGTTGAGACTAGGTTGGAGGAGCTACCCGTGGTATGTGAGATTTTAGATGTTTTTCTTGCTATGTTACCAGGTTTACCACCGCCTACGAGATCCATTGATTTGATCCCAAGGAACAAACCTATATCGATATCGTTGTACCGTATGGCTCAAGAGAACTAAAGGAGCTGAGAGGACAACTTGAAGAGTTGTTAGTGTTCGGATTCATTCACCAGAGCATGTCACCTTGAGGCATACTAGTTTTGTTTGTTAAAAAGAAAGATGGCAGCTTGAGACTGTGTATTGACTACTGACAGCATAACTAGGTAACAATGAAGAACAAGTATTCATTTCCTTACATTGATGACTTATTCGACCAGCTAAAAGGAGCACAATGGTTCTCGAAGATTGATTTAAGATCTAAGTACCATCAGCTGAGGATTAGAGCAATGGACATGAAATAAATTGCATTTCACACTCGATACGGGCATTATCAGTTTACAGTCATATCTTTTGGGCTAACTAACGCCCCAGCGATGTTTATGGATTTGATGGATCGAGGTTTGAGACAATACTTGGATAGGTTTGTCATTGTGTTCATCGACGACATCCTTATCTACTTTAGGACTTGCAAGGGTCATGGGGAGCACCTCAGGATGATTTTGCAGCACTAAGGGAGCACTGACTGTATGCCAAGTTCAGTAAGTTTGAGTTTTAGCTTACAGAGGTTGGATTTCTAGGTCACATCATTAGAGCTAGCGAAGTGTCAGTGGACTATGTAAAGGTCAGAGCAATGATTGATTTGCCTACATCAAGATTAGTGAAAAATATTTTCAATTTTCTTATCTTAGTAGGGTACTATAGACGTTTCGTTTAGGACTTCTCGAAGATTGCGACACCTATGATGCAATTGAAGAAGAAGGATACCCATTTTCAGTAGAATGGCAGTTGTGAGCAAGCGTTTCTGACATTGAAGGAACACTTGACTACCACACCAGTTTTGGTTTTGCCTGAGTTAGGGAAGGGTTTTGAGGTGAACGCCAATGCTTCTAAGGTTGGTTTGGGTTGTGTTTTGATGTAGGACAATAGAGTGATTGCTTACGCGTATCTCGACAACTGAGGATTCACAAGAAGAACTACCCTAAGCATGACTTGGAGTTAGCGGCAGTGGTCTTCGCACTGAAGATTTTGTGTCATTATCTCTACGGGGAGAGATTTATATTGTTTACTGACCACAAGAGTTTGAAGTATCTCTTTACTCGAAGAGTTTATGCAACAGAAGTACCTCTTATGACTCGAGTACCAACCGGGAGTTGAATATGCATTGAGCCGTTGAGGGATTGACTCAGAGGTTCTTACTTGCTACATGACATACTAGTATGGGTTGCTCTGTCTGTCGAATTGATTATTTTGATTCCTCTCTTTAAAAACAATTTTGACCACCAGGGAAGATTCCATTATGTTTAAACTATGAAAACTTAATCATACCTCAATCGCAATACCTCTAGAGGGTTAATCGATCTCTAAGGCGTTGCTGAATGACGTTCTTACTTGCTATACACATGACATACTAAAGTGTATGGGTTGCTATCTAAAACGATCGAGTACCAAAAACTGATGTATTTTGTTGATATCCTTTTTTAAAATAGTGTAATACACTACAAGGACGTTTACGTCATGAATTTTATCATATAAAATTCATTTTTCTGAACCATCTTAAAATCTCGCAAAACCATTCTCAGTGTGCGACCCAATAGGCTCATACAACGTTGGCAGTGTACCAAAACACATATTGGTATACAAGTCATAAGCGGCCTCTAGCAAGACATTATGACTACCCAAGTTGTACGAATATCAAATCAATAGAACCTAATCAATAGTGTATATAACATCCTTTTGTCACTCGATATCCTTTTGATCAAACATAAGGCACGGAATTGTCATCCAACATGTTCAATCGTACTAGTCTCAATTTCTAGGTAGACTAAAAACATCTAAGTGACATTAATCAATATCAATTTACTTAGACTAGGCCTTTTAACAGTCTAACACATCGAGGGATCCACTGGATTTCTCTCTTTATATTAGAGGGACAAATTCTATCTCGATTACACAACTTCACCCCATTATTCACACAAGAACCAAAATGTATTCATAAAGACGGTTAATGGATTGACCTAGGGCACATTTCCCAACACTGACTAGCACCAAAGTGTTGATTTGTGGGCAAATGAGGACTCAAACAATGTCGATTCAGAGTGTACTCGAGGGTCAATGAGCTGAAGAGCAGTACCAGAGGGTTTCTTGAATTGCTTAGAGTCTGGATCATCCAGATTAAAGTCAGTTGACAGACTCATGCTTGAGGTTTAGAGGATTGTAATGACCATCAAAGTTAATTGGTGCCACGTGTTACGTTTCAGGACTGTGACCCGAATGTCATGACTTGCCATACTGACTAAGCTTCGAGAGTCAAGACCGAGGTATATTTTATTTTTTTGTGATGTTTATATTATTATGTCTGCCCGAATGTGAATGACAAATTTCTTAGTGTGTGATTTTATTTTTTTTATTGCACTGGATTTGTGTGTAAGGTTTTACCCAGGAGAAAATGAATTTTCAGATAATAGGGTAAAATTTGGGTGTTTCAAACACAGAAAATAATAATTAATAAATTATTGAAAAATAATAAATGAAATAAATAAATAATATGCAAATACATTTTGAGGCTTAGAATGGTCGTATAGGCGCAACATGCAAGTCGTGATGCAGAGTCAAATGTTGGAATACCCGTAAAATGAGATATTGTTCTCATTGGATAAGTGCAAGTGTCACAAGTGAGTCAAAGAGTTGTTGGGACAGCTTTGTTGTAAGCCATAGATGTGCCTCGAGATATGTGTGTGCAAGTGATGAAAGGAGAAAGTATAAAAGAGTTTGTGTTGACTTCCATTTTCTCATCAAACCAAAACACAAACACTTTGCTCACCACCCACCCACTATCCGATAAAAAATTGAAAGATTGGGAAGGATTTTTATTGAATTTGGCGAGGATTAACAGGTGGAATCGATCGAGCACCTCGGCAAAGGTGAGATCCCGTCTTTCGTTTCGATTTTAGGCATTTGGATGTATTTTTGGGGTGTTTCTAAAAATCCAAATTTGGGAGTTTGCTCCAATGAATTTGTGAAATTTTTAGGAGTAAACGGTTATCATTTATGAAGCTTTGGTGTGTATTAATGGGAAATGAAGTGGTATTGAATTTTTGGTACTTTTGTGGATTTTTAGAAATATTGGAGTAAATTATGGATTTGGATGTTTTTGGCGGGGTTTGAATGGGTTTTTGTTTAGTGTACAGGTCCTACGATGATGGCGTAGGCTCAGAACACGGTGACGTTAGCCGGGTTATCGAAAACCCACGTTATTTATTCCTGCTAAGGGCGTCGTGGAGTACAAATCTCCACCGCGTCGATCACGACATCCCAAACATAGGGAAATTGGTTTAGATGATTTAAGTGATGCCATGAATAATTACTCTTGGCGGCGTTACTTACGATGTCTAGTCCAGAGAGAACAGATTCTCACACTTTAAGGGATGTCATAAGAGAGCCTTGGGCTTGGCGACGTCACCCATGACGTCTGAAATAGTGTAACAATGAATTTCTTAAAAAAATTTCAAAACTTTAGGGAAGCTTTAGGGATTAATCTAGGGTCATAATATGACTCTAATACAATCAATTTAGGTCTAAATGAACATCAAGAATTTAGGAAATCAAACTAGACAAGTTAGAGCTAAGCGAATAATAGATTTTTGCTTCGATTGAGGTAAGTTAATAAGCCAGTTAAGGAAGTGCATAGTAATTAATTTCCCATTATTATTGATTCTATTTATTTGAACCTATTCTTGGAATTCCTTTCTTTATACTACTTGGTTGAGTGTTTTTGGCCTAAGTGTATCGAGAAGGTACTCTTGGGATCATGGTTAGGTGAGCTAACGTGAACATTTCTGCAGAAGTGTTGCCCATCCACCTAATAATGAGTTTTCTCTCGAGTATTGGATTGTTGTTGGTTGTTGTGGCTTATTGTGGTTATAGACCATTATTTTTCTCCTTTGATCCAATAAACACTCAAATATCATTGAATTACTTGTCACTCTATCTATCATGCAATTTGTGTTATTTATCTGCCTTTAAATATCGTATGATTCTTAGAGTGCTTTATTAATTATTCATGAATTATTGTTTATGTCCTTCTAGTTTTACTTTCAATTTATTACGTACTCACCATCTAGTTGTGATGGTGGGTGTAGATCGGGCATATATTAGCAATAGAAAGGGATCGATGATTTGTGACTTCCTTTAAGAACTCTCGAAGAGATTTATTTCCTTCTATATTATATGTTATGCTCTTTTTGACTTGTGATTAATGTATACTATTTTTGAAAACAATGGGAATATTTAGGATCGATTGACTTAGATATCATGTACTATCATTTTGTTTATTATTGGTTACTAAATATACATGTTTATTTAGTTATTTTAGGGTTTCCACACTTTTGGTTGTTCTTAACTTATATTGTTGAGAATATTAGAATGTTAGTTTAATTCCGCTGCATTTAATAATCAAGACTTTCATAATCTAATTACTAAACTTGAAATGATTAAAATATTGAGGATGTAACAAACGGAGGTTGACTAGGCTTGTGTTGACTTCGCGAATATGGATTCGGGGGTCTATGTGGACTTAAGCCGGCGAGGCCCATTTTATGGGGAATTGGGGCCATAATAAGAGTGAATGTGGATTCCATCAGTTGATGAGCTATGCGATGAGATATTTCATGAGAAACACCGCTCACATTTTATGATTCATACGAGCAGGACCAAGAAGTATGCAGATGTGTGTCATCTTTTTTGGTGGCCGGGGATGAAGACCAATGTTTCTGACTGCGTTCGAGGGTGTGAGATATATCAATGAGTTAAGGCTGAGCATCGCAGACCCAGTAGGTTATTACAACCATTTCCCATTCCTCGGTGGAAGTAGAAACATATTGCCATGGATTTCATTAGTGATCTCGATCTCAGCGTGGACATTATAACATTTGGTGATTATAGACATGTTGACAAAATCTATGCACTTTTTACTAATCTCGACCACACATCGGATGGATAGGCTAGCGAGTTTGTAAGAGCGAGAGATTGTTCGACTACATGGGGTTCCGTTATCAATTGTGTCTAATAGAGGGACACAGTTTATGTCTCATATTTGGCAGAGCATGTAGGCACAATTCGACACGCGATTGAATCTCAGCACTGCCTATAATCCATAGACTGATGATAGTTAGAGAAATTAATTATTATTCTCGAGGATATGCTAAAGATGTGTTGTTAAAGTACGATGGATCATGGGAGGAGCATTTTCATTTGTGTGAGTTTACCTATAATAACAGTTATCAGACTAATATTGGTATGACATAGTTTGAGGCACTTTACGGTAGATCATGCAGATCTCCATCTTGTTGGGCGGAGCTCGATGATGTGGCAGTTATTAGGCCAGAGATTATAGTGGATAACTCAGAGAAGATAAGCTTGATCAGATTGAGACTGAAAGGTGTGCATGAGAGGCAAAAGAAGTATTACGACAAGTATCACAACGAGTTAGAGTATTAGGTTGGGGATTATGTCTATCTGAAGGTACCTTCGATGAATGGTCACAATAGGTTCGGGATAAAAGGGAAGCTTGCACCAAGGTTCATTGGTCCATTCAGAGTGGTGAAAAGAATAGGCAAGGTTGTAATGACCGAAATATTCTCCGACCCATTTTAAAGATATTTTGATGATTTTATATTAAAGTGTATGAACAAATGAAATTGATACATGAAATTAATCTTAACAAGATTTGGACTAAGTGGAAATAGTTTATATGGGCTTCACAAGGAAATTGGGTCCATAGGGGTATTTATGTAATTTGGGTTGAATTTGTGAAAAACCCTAACTATATAAGGATAGGTTGCAAACCCTAGTCACCCTTTTTGTTGTTTCAACAAGTTTGAGAGAGAGGAGAAGAAGAGGAAACACCAATCAAGGAGAGGTAATCTCTTGTTGTGATTTTTTTCCTTTTTTCCTTTCTTTCTCTTTTCTTTCTTTTCTTCTTCTTTTTGTTTGATTTGTTTTTGTAGGAAGAAGGAAGAAGGAGGGGTGGCGGCTCCAAGGGGAGCCACCGGAGAAGACCACGGCGCCACTGAGGAGCAGCGGCGCCGCCGTCTGTATGGGGGGGTGGCTTTAGCCACCCCATAAACGTGAGGAAAAAGGGGGGTGGCAATAGCCACCCCACTTCCTCCATCACCACCACCACCACCGCCACCGCGGCTGGTGAGCAGCGGTGGAGGGTTCCCCAGTGCCGGCGAGCACTGGGGACCACCCTCGAACCTAGATCTGAGGGTTGGGATGGGTGGGGGAAACCCCCACCCCGTGAACCCGAGACGCCAGGGGTGTTTGCCCCTGGTTTCGGTCCCAGGGGAAAACAGGCCCCTGGACCATTCCAGGGACCAGTCACCCTTAGGGGGGGTGGTTAGACCGGTTGACCAGGGGTTAGGACGTCCCTGGCCAACCAAACAGGGACCGATTTGGTCCCTGTACCACCAAACAGGGACCAAATTGGTCACTGGCCAAATAAATTGGAAAAAAATATAAAATAAAATAAAATAGGATAAACTTACGATAGGCGTCGACATCCTGACGAAGCCCTTAAACGGCACAACACGTGGGACCCACACCATTGGGTTCCAAATATGAATTAAAAATTAAAATATGCAATTTCAAATTGAGTGAAATTCTTATGTAGAGTTGTATAAATTGCGTAGATTCGTGAGGCAGTTTACGTGGGACCCTAAACGTGAGAGGAGTCGGTATAGGCGTGGCGATGGGTCCAGGTAAGTGGGGAGCTTCGTTCATGCATTAAATATGGCATGACTATTTAATAATTAGGAATTCATGTTTTGAATAGAACGACTTGGCTATGGGTTGCGTCATGATATTGGTTTGGATCTCTATTATCTATGGAATGGTGAATACACTGTTTTGCCTTTTATATTATTCGATGCCCCAGAATGTCGTGGAGTTCCACCGCGGGCCAAATTAGCAAGTAGTCTATATCTTGGACGCCCCAGAATGTTTGTGGTAGTTAACCACCGAGGGTTTTACTTGACTAATAGAATGCATAAGGTGAATTATTCGATGGTAAGGGTTTGGAGTTCCATCCTTTGCTACTTGATGAATTCTTTGAGACGTGTAGCGGTGACGGCTTGGATGAAACTATCTTTATTTTGGTGCAATTATTTAGAGGGCGTAACGGCCATTGCGTTTCCACTAGTTATTGTACAATTTCGAAAGTAGATGATTCGGTCACCGGATCCTTACCAATATCTAGTTCGCATTGAATGGAACAACGGATTATATTAATATATATCTATCGCATTTCATTTAAATCTCTCATTTGATTTTATATGTATGTCATGTGTAGATTTTATAAATGAAAAATGATGAATATTATCATGCATGAAATAAATGAATGTTTATCAAATGTGTTGTAAAACTGTCATGGTTTTATTTGTATTATAGTGAATGGATTACAACTTGAAATATTGATACGTAGATTATTGGATGTTTTGTTTGGAAATAAAAAAAGAACTGTTTATATGTTCTTCTTAGAATATGAATCCATTTTCATAACTACGATGAGCATGAACAATGTATTTACTTGTACCTAATTATGTGCTCATTTATATGCTTATATTTGGTTATGATTTACATTTATTCGGTTCTTACATGATGTGTTGTGAGTATGGATTTAGTGTCATGTAGAACTTGCATGAGTACTAGGTAGTACTTGCATATTTAATGTTTGAGCGAGTCTTTTCTCCTATTGAGCACCGTTGGTTCTTTAGCTCACCCCACTTTACCCCACAGGTCCCTCTACCAGCATGATAGATAAGAAAGGCAAGGGAAATGAATTGTCTTGAAGTTCCTTCGCATGTGATCCTCGTATGATATTAGTATATTATTAATATTAATCGTTTTGTAAACCTCGTACGTGGGTTATAACTTAAGACTTAGTTAATGGGTAGTTTTGAATCTTTATATTATTATTATGAAGTTGTATGAGACTTTTAAATATTAAAGATTATATGATTTTATGATGATTATCTTTTAAACTCTTATTATCATATATCTTGTTAAAATGATTATTCTGCAGGTTTAATTAGGCGTGCCAAGCCGTTATTTGGGACTTGTTCAGGTATCGGGTCTAGGTAACGGTTTGGGCCGGACGACTTGACCCTAGGTCAGAGTAGGGTCGTCTCAGTTGGTATCAGAGCCTAGGGATTAGAACCTAGGGAAACATTAGGTTAGGCAAACCTACGTTGTAGAGCCTTAAAAAAATCAAGTTTAAGTCGAACAAATCCATGGTATGGGACATAGGTTTGAGTCGACTTAATGTGCACAAATGTCAAAATTCTAGATTGGGAAGGGATCGAAAACCAAAGATAAAATGTTAATATATTGTTATATGTTTATGAATGTAATATATTTATATCATTAGATATTTTTGCAAATTCCTCAAATTATTGGACTAACCACTTGTTGCTCTACAGTGCACTATGAGTAACCAAGAGGGAAGTTCTCATAATTTGAGGGATGCTCAGGACAGAGATGATAGACATTAGCGTAGGGAAATGGAACAGCGCATCTCTTCCTTGATGGAGTCACATCAAAAAGCCCTGCAAGAAATGGCGTCTGCCCAAGAAAGGAATATGGCCCATATTATGGAACTTATACAAACACAAGGAAATGCTAGATCAGCCGAGCAAGTGCAGGTAGGACAGGGGTCTAATCCTCCACTAGAACTTGTCCATGGGCACCAAGTTGCAAAGGAAGGCGCGGATTCCGTCACTAATACGGTGGCAGCAGCTGTACATGGAGGAGACAAGGATACAGAGGCATATCGGAGAAGAAAATTACAGAAGGAGTTCATGAAATATGACATACCTCGTTTCTATGGGGATAGGGATCCCGTAGAGGCTGAAGCATGGATCTTGCATATGGATAAGAGGATGAAGACTCTAAGTATTGATGAATGGACCATGGTGCCTCTAGTGTCTTTCTTGTTGGAGCATCGAGCCCACAAATGGTGGTTATCTATGGAAAGAGCTCAAGGGACTAATATGACTTGGTCACAGTTCAAGAAGTTGTTTTATGATGAGTGGCTCCCAAAATCAGTAAAGGCAACAAAGATTCGAGAATTTCTTGACTTAGTGCAAGGCAGCATGAGTGTAGCAGATTATGCAGCGAAGTACAATGAATTAGCGGAGTTTGCGCACGAGTATGTTCCATCTGAGACGACACGGAGGAGACGTTTCGTTGATGGGTTGATGGAGGAGATACACTCCCTAGTGGCAGGATCAGGGGCAGAGACATTTCAACAAGCGTATAACAGGGCACTCGACTGTAGGATGCATTTCGCATTGATGAGACACGATCTGGTCGGTATGGTCAGGGCAAAAGAAACTTTGACAGCTATCAGAGGGGTCCTGAGAAAAACTCAAAGAAACTTCGGTTTGGATGAGCATCAAGCGGACCGACACACTCGGTGGTAGCATCGAAGGCCACACACACTTTGACGGGGACCACCACACATTCCCATGCTTCCGCACCTTCGACTAACCAGGGTGTGACATTTAAACAGCCACGTCCACCGCAACAGAGTAAGAATAGTGGTAGGGGATCAATAGGGCCAAGGCCGAGTGTATCAGGTAGTGTCGTGCAGCCACAGCCGAATGCTCAGAAGTCACATATTGTATGTTTTCGGTGTAAGACGTCGGGGCATTACAAGAGCCAATGTCCTTACCCACCATCATCTGAGGAGAGTGCAGCCCTAGTTGCTCGAGGAAGAGTCCATGCTATGGCGGAACAGGATCAGAGAGCCGCGCGATAGTTAGTCGCAGGTACGGTTTCAATTAATGGTCGTAACATGTATACATTATTTGATTCTGGTTCTACTATTTCTCTTATCTCGGAGCTATGGTACATGCTTTGGGATTGACACCAATTAGAGCACACACATACTTGATTTTGAGCACAGTCTCCACCGAAAAAGATTTACCCTAATATGGCATGTGAGGGGTGCATGATAAAAATTGGGGATCACACTATGCTGTTTGATTTGCGAGTGTTAGAATGTTTAGAATATGATGCACTATTGGGTATGGACTGGTTAGAGACGTATCACGCTAAAATAGATTGTTTCAATAAGACGGTGACCTTTCAGATTCTGGGAACTATTCCATTTGAGTTTAGAGGTTGTTCTTTGGCTAATGTTATCAGCCGAAGTAGAATTGCGACTTTTGATGAGATAGAGACTATTGCGAGTCTAACTTCTATGGGAGAAAAGGGACAAGAAGTCCTAATTGAGAAGATTCCTGTTGTTAGGGATTTTTCAAATGTTTTTCCTTGTGACCTTCCAAGACTTCCTCCACTTTGAGACATTGACTTTGTGATTGACCTTATTCTTGGTACCAGACCAGTTTCTAAGGCACTCTATCGTATGGCGGCTACCGAGTTGAAAGAGTTGAAGAAGTAACTAGAGGAGTTGACTCAGAAAGGCTTAATTTCCCCAAGCGTCTCGCCATGGGGAGCGCCCGTGTTATTCGTTAAAAAGAAGGACGGCAGTTTGAGAATGTGTATTGACTACCGACAGTTGAATAAGGTGACTATTCGGAACAAGTATCCGCTTCCCAGGATCGATGATTTATTTGACCAACTAAGGGGAGCAAGATTCTTTTCGAAAATAGATTTGAGATTGGGGTACCATCAGCTGCGCATACGAGAAGAAGACATACTAAAGACAACATTTAGTACACGATATGGTCACTTTCAGTTCACAGTAATGTCGTGTAACGACCCAAATATTCTCCGACCCATTTTAAATGTATTTGATTGATTTTATATTAAACTATGTGAACAAATGAAATTGTTATACAAAATTAATATTAACAAGACTTGGACTAAGTGAAAATAGTTTGAATGGGCTTAACGAGGAAATTGGGCCCATAGGGGTATTTATGTCATTAGGGTTGAATTTATGAGAAACCCTAACTATATAAAGATATGTTGCAAACCTTAGTCACCCCTTTTTGTTGTTTCAACAAGTTTGAGAGAGAGGAGAAGAAGAGGAAGCATTGAGCAATCAAGGAGAGTTAATCTTTTGGTGGTGATTTTTCTTTTTTTTTTTTCTTTTCTTCTTCTTTGGTTTGTTTTGTATTTGGAGGAAGAGGGAAAGAGGGGTGGCGGCTCCAAGGGGAGCCGCTAAATTTGGGGCGGCGCCTGGTGGCACTGCCGGAGAAGACAACGGCGCCGCTGAGGAGCAGCGGCGCCGCCGTCTAAAATGGGGGGGGTGGCTTTAGCCACCCCATAATGGTGAGGAAGAAAGGGGTGGCAATAGCCACCCCACTTCCTCCATCACCGTCACCACCACCGCCACCGCGGCTCATTGCCACCCCCCCACTTCCTCCATCACCGCCACCACCACCGCCACCGCGGCTGGTGAGCCGCGGTGGAGGGGTCCTCAGTGCCGGTGAGCACTGGGGACCACCCTCCGACCTAGATCCGAGGGTTGGGGGTGGGGGAAACCCCCACCCGTAGAGGCCGAGACGCCAGGGGCATCTGCCCCTGGTTTGGTCCTAGGGACAGACTGGCCCCTGGAAAGGTCCAGGGGCCTGTCTGCCCATAGGGGGGCTGGGTGGACGTTGACCAGGGGCTGGGATGCTCCTGGCCAACTAAACAGGGACCAATTTGGTCCATGTACCACCAAACAGGGACCAAATTGGTCCCTGGCCAAATAAATTAAGAAAAGAAATTTAATAAAATAAAATAAAAATAGGATAAACCTACGATGAGCGTCGACACCCTCGACAAAGCCCTTAAACGACACATCACGTGGGACCCATACCATTTGGGTCCCCAAATATGAATTAAAAATTAAAATACTCAACTTTAAATGAGTAAAATGCTTATGTAGTATTATATGAATTGTTTAGATTCGCGAGGCGGTTCACGTGGGACTCCAAACGCGCGAGGAGTCGGTATTGGCATCGCAACGGGTCCAGGTAAGTGGGGAGCTTCGCTCATGCGTTAAATATGGCTTGATTATTAGATTATTAGGAATGCATGTTTTGAATGTAACGACTTGGGAATGGGTTGCGTCGTGATATTGGTTTGGATCTCTATTATCTATGGAATTGTGAATACATTGTTTTGCCTTATATGTTATTCGGTGTCCCAGAATGTGTGGAGTTCCACCGCGGGCCAAATTAGCAAGTAGTCTATATCTTAGACGACCCAAAATATTATGGTAGTTAACCAGAGAGGGTTTACTTGACTAATTGAATGCATAAGGTGAATTATTCGAGGGTAAGGGTTTGGAGTTCCATCATTTGCTACTTGATTCTTTGAGACGTGTAGCGGTGACGGCTTGGATGAATCTATCTTTATTTTGGTGCAATTATTCAGAGGGCCTAACGGCCATTGCGTTTCCTCTAGTTATTGTACCAATTTGAAAGTAGATGATTCGGTCACCGGATCCTTACCAATATCTAGTTCGCATTGAATGGAACAACGGCTTATATTAATGTATATCTATCGCATTTCATTTAAATCTTTCATTTGAATTTATATGTATGTCATACGTAGATTTTATAAATGAATAATGATGAATATTATCATGCATGAAATAAATGAATGTTTGTCAAATGTGTGGTAAAACTGTTATGCTTTTATATATAGTATAGTGAATGGAAAACGACTTGAAATATTGACACGAAGATTATTGGATGTCTAATTTGGAAATGGAAATACTATTTATTCATTCTTCTTAGAATATGAATTCATTTTCATAACTACGATTAGCATGAACAATGCCTTTACTTGTATCGAATTATGTGTTCATTTATATGCTTATATTTGGTTATTACATGATATGGTATGAGTATGGATTTGAGGTCAAGTAGAATTTGCATGAGTACTAGGTAGTACTTGCATATTTAATGTTTGAGCGAGTCTTTCCTCTTATTGAGCATCGTTGGTTCTTTAACTCACCCCACTCTACCCCACAGGTCCCTCTACCAGCGCGATAGACAAGAAAAGCAAGGGAAAGGATTTATCTTGAAGTGCCTTCATATGTGAGACTCGTATAATACTAGTGTATTATTAATATTAATCGTTTTGTAAACCTCGTACGTGGGTTATAACTTGAGAATTAGTTAATGGGTAGTTTTGAACCTTTATAATATTATTATGAAGTTGTATGAGATATTTAAATATTAAAGATGATAGATCTTATTATGATATATAGGTTTATATGGTTTTGTTGTGATTATTTTTCACACACTTATTATTATATATATTGTTTAGAATGATTATTCCGCAGGTTTACTTA
Organism: Stephania japonica; assembly: GCA_039657345.1. NCBI lineage: Eukaryota > Viridiplantae > Streptophyta > Magnoliopsida > Ranunculales > Menispermaceae > Stephania > Stephania japonica. The sequence goes on along the minus strand of CM077561.1, from coordinate 34,817,969 downwards.
GGCGTGCCAAGCCGTTACTTGGGCCTGGTTCAGGTATCGGGTTTAGGTAACGATTTGGGCCGGGCGACTTAACCCTAGGTCAGGGAAGGGTCGTCACAATTGGTATCAGAGCCTAGGGATTAGAACCTAGAGAAACATTAGGTTAGGAAAAACCTAAGTTGTAGAGCCTTAAAAAAATCAAGTTTAAGTCCAACAAATCCATAGTATGGGACATCGGTTTGAGTCGACTTAATGTGCACAAATGTCAAAATTTTAGATTGGGAAGGGACGGAAAACCAAAGATAAAATGTTAATATATTGTTATATGTTGATGAATGTAATATATTTATAACATTAGATATTTTTTGCAAATTTCTCAAATTATTGGACTAACCACTTGTCGCTCTACAGTGCACTATGAGTAACCATGGGAGAAGTTCGCATAATTTAAGGGATGCTCAGGACAGAGATGATAGACATTGGCGAAGGGAAATGGAGCAGCACATCTCTTCCCTGACGGAGTCACATCAAAAAGCCCTACAGGAAATGGCGTCTGCTCAAGAAAGGAATATGGCTCATATTATGGAACTTATTCAAACACAAGGAAATGCTAGATCAGTCGAGCAAGTGCAGGTGGGACAGGGGCCTAATCCTCCACTAGAACCTGTCCATGAACACCAAGTAGCAGAGGAAGGCGCGGATTCCGTCACTAATACGGTGGCAGCAGCTGTACATGGAGGAGACAAGGATACAGAGGCATATCGGAGAGGAAAATTACAGAAGGAGTTCATGAAGTATGACATACCTTGTTTCTATGGGAATAGGGATCCCGTAGAGGCTTAAGCATGGATCTTGCACATGGATAAGAGGATGAAGACTCTAAGTATTGATGAGTGGACTATGGTGCCTCTAGTGTCTTTCTTGTTGGAGCATCGAGCCCACAAATGGTGGTTGTCCATCGAAAGAGCTCAAGGGACTAATATGTCTTGGACATAGTTCAAGAAATTGTTTTATGATGAGTGGCTTCCAGAATCAGTAAAGGCAGCAAAGATTCGAGAATTTCTTGACTTAGTGCAAAGATGGCGGCATGAGTGTAGATTATGCAAAGAAAGTACAATGAATTAGCGGAGTTTGCGCATGAGTACGTTCCATCTGAGACGACACGGAGAAGACGTTTCGTTGATGGGTTGATAGTGGAGATTCATTCCCTAGTGGCAACATCAGGGGCAAAGACATTTCAACAAGCGTATAACAGGGCACTCGACTGTGAAGATGCACTCCGCATTGATGAGACACGATCTAGTCGGTATGGTCAAGGCAAAAGAAACTTTGATAGTTATCAGAGGGGACCTGAGAAAAACTCAAAGAAACTTCGGCTTAGAGGAGCATCAAGCGGACCGACACACTTAGTGGTTGCATCGAAGGCCACACACCCTTTGACGGGGAACACCACACCTTCCCATGCTTCCGCACCTTCGACTAACCAGGGTGTAACATTTAAACAGCCACGTCCACCGCAACAGAGTAAGAATAGTGGTAGGGGGTCTGTAGGGCCAAGGCCGAGTGTATCAGGAAGTGTCGCGCAGCCACAACCGAATGCTCAGAAGTCACATATTGTATGTTTTCGATGCAAGACGTTGGGGCATTACAAGAACCAATGTCCATACCCACCATCATCTGAGGAGAGTGTAGCCCTAGTTGCTCGAGGAAGAGTTCATGCTATGGCGGAACAGGATCAGAGAGCCGCGCGATAGTCAGTCGCAGTTACGGTTTCAATTAATGGTCGTAACATGCATACATTATTTGATTCTGGTTCTACTATTTCTCTTATCTCGGGGGCTATGGTACATGCTTTGGGATTGACACCAATTAGAGCACACACATACTTGATTTTGAGCACGCCTCCACCGAAAAGATATACCCTAATATGACATGTGAGGGGTGCATAATTAAAATTGGGGATCACACTATGTCGTATGATTTGCGAGTGTTAGAATGTTTAGAATATGATGCACTATTGGGAATGGACTGGTTAGAGACGTATCATGCTAAGATAGATTGTTTCAATAAGACGGTGATCTTTCAGATTCTGGGCACTACTCCATTTGAGTTTAGAGGTTGTTCTTTGGCTAATGTTATCAGCCGAAGTAGAATTGCGACTTTTGATGAGATCGAGACTATTGCGAGTCTAACTTCTATGGGAGAGGAGGGACTAGAAGTCCTAATTGAGAATATTCCTGTTGTTAGGGATTTTCCAGATGTTTTTCCTTCTGACCTTCCAAGACTTCCTCCATATCGAGACATTGACTTTGTGATTGACCTTATTCCCGGTACTAGATCAGTTTCTAAGGCACCCTATCGTATGGCGGCTACCGAGTTGAAAGAGTTGAAGAAGCAACTAGAGGAGTTGACTCAGAAAGGCTTAATTTCCCCAAGTGTCTCGCCATAGGGAGCGCCCGTGTTATTTGTGAAGAAGGACGACAGTTTAAGAATGTGTATTGACTACCAACAGTTGAATAAGGTGACTATTCGGAACAAGTATCCGCTTCCCAGGATCGATGATTTATTTGACCAACTGAGGGGAGCAAGATTCTTTTTGAAAATAGATTTGAGATCGGGGTACCATCAGTTGCGCATACGAGAAGAAGACATACCAAAGACAGCATTTAGTACACGATATGGTTACTTTCAGTTTATAGTGATGCCGTTTGGACTTACCAATGCGCCAGCCATGTTCATGGATTTGATGCACCGTGTTTTCAAACCTTTCCTCGATCAGTTTGTGATTGTATTTATCGATGACATTATGATATATTCTAAGACTGAGTCAGACCATAGAAAGCATCTTAGGAAAGTGTTGCAGACATTAAGGGAACACAAGCTTTATGCTAAACTAAGCAAGTGTGAGTTTTGGGTTTTTGAAGTGAAATTTTTGGGCCATGTGGTGAATGCGGAAGGTGTAACTGTTGATCCCACGAAGATTAAGGCGATCCTTAGATGGCCAAAACCTAAAAATGCTTCAGAAATACGAAGTTTCCTAGGACTAGTAGGATATTATCGGCGTTTTGTGTAAAATTTCTCGTCGATTGCTTCACCGCTTACTGAGTTGACGCGGAAGGATGTTACATATATTTGGAGTGATGCATGCGAAAAAGCTTTCCAATTGTTGAAGGAGAGTTTGACCACCGCACCTATTTTGGTCTTACCAGAGTCCGATAAGGAATTGTAAGTGTACACCGACGCTTGAGGGATTGGATTGGGAGGAGTACTAATGCAAGACAAGAAAGTAATCGCCTATGTTTCACGCCAACTGAAGATTCACGAGAAGAATTATCCGGTGCATGACTTAGAGTTAGCGAAGAATGTGTGTTTGCTTTGAAATTATGGAGACATTATCTTTACGGGGAAAAGTTTACTGTTTATTCAGATCACAAATGTTTGAAGTACATGTTTACTCAAAGTGATTTGAACATGAGACAGAGGAGGTGGTTGGAATTCTTGAAAGACTACGACTTCACACTTGAGTATTACCCAGGGAAAGCGAATGTAGTGGCGGATGCTTTGAGCCGTATTCGATTGGAGTCAGAGTCCGAAGTTGTAATGCTAATACATGAAGTACTTGTAAAAGACTCAGATGTCATAAGGAATCAAGAACATATTCAGATGAGAGCGGAACCAGTAGCATTGTTTAGAGTGATTGACTGTCAGAGGGCTGATTCTGATTATAGACGGTACAGGTCATTGGCGAATAACAGTGATGATAGGGATTGGAGACTGTCAGGTGATGGGGCGTTGAGGTTCCGTGACAAAGTATGGATACCATCTCATAGACAGTTGAGAGATGATTTGCTCAAAGAAGTGCATAGATCATGGTTTACAATGCATCCGAGAGGCAATAAAATGTATCAAGATATGAAACGAATGTATTGGTGGCCGGGGATGAAAGTTGACATCGCTACTTACATTCAAAACTGCGAGATCTGTCAGCTAGTAAAAGTAGATCACCAAAAGCTGGGAGGATTATTGCAACCATTGCCTATTCCACAATGGAAGTAGGAACACATAGCCATGGATTTTGTTTCGGGGTTGCCGAACACACAAAAAGGACATGATGTGGTTTGGGTGGTTGTAGATCGTTTGACTAAGTCAGCACATTTTATTCCTATCTCCATGGGATATTCAGCATACAGACTTGGAGGTATGTACGTCAATGAAATTGTCAGGTTACATGGGGTTCCGGTGACTATAGTGTCGGATCGTGATCCGAGATTTACCTATCAGTTTTGGAGAGGGTTTCAGCACCAGATGGGAACTCAAATCAATCTCAGTACGGCCTTTCACCCTCAGACTGATGGGCAAACCGAGAGATTGATTCAGATACTTGAGGACATACTTCGAGCCTGTGTATTGGATTTCGGTGGAAGTTGGGAAAAGTACATTTCGTTGTGCGAGTTCGCATACAATAACAGTTTTCAAGCAAGTATTGGTATGTCACCTTTTGAGGCTCTTTATGGGAGACCGTGTAGATCTCCAGTTTGTTGGACCGAGGTCGGAGATGTGGTGTTGCTTGGACCAGAAATGGTTCATGATCAAACAGAAAGAATTAAGATTATTAGGCAAGTCCGATGGCAATTTCATGGGGAGCAAGAGTTGACTTGGGAGCAGGAGGATTACATGATAGAGAATTTTCCATTTCTCTTTGAATCTTGAGGTATGACTTTGATTTAATTTCGAGGAATAAATTCTTTAAATTGGGGATATTGTAATGACCCAAATATTCTCCGACCCATTTTAAAGGTATTTGATTGATTTTATATTAAAGTATGTGAACAAATGAAATTGTTATACAAAATTAATATTAACAAGACTTGGACTAAGTGAAAATAGTTTGAATGGACTTAATGAGGAAATTGGGCACATAGGGGTATTTATGTCATTAGGGTTGAATTTGTGAGAAACCCTAACTATATAAGGATATGTTGCAAACCCTAGTCACCCCTTTTTGTTGTTTCAACAAGTTTGAGAGAGAGGAGAAGAGGAAGCATTGAACAATCAAGGAGAGGTAATCTTTTGGTGGTGATTTTTCCATTTTTTTTCTTTTCTTTCTTCTTTTTTTTCTTTTCTTCTTCTTTGGTTTGTTTTCTATTTGGAGGAAGAGGGAAAGAGGGGTGGCGGCTCCAAGGGGAGCCGCTGGTTTTGGGGGCGGCGCCACCAAGACAGCGGCGCCGCTGAGGAGCATCGGCACCGCCGCCTAATATGGGGGGGTGGCTTTAGCCACCCCATAATGGTGAGGAAGAAGGGGGTGGCAATAGCCACCCCACTTCTTCCATCACCGCCACCACCACTGCCACCGCGGCTTGTGAGCCGCGGTGGAGGGGTCCCCAGTGCTGGACCTAGATCGAAGTGTTGGGGTTGGGGAAACCCCCACCCGTGGAGGCCGAGACGCCAGGGGCGTCTGCCCCTGGTTTGGTCCCAGGAGCAGACTGGCCCCTGGAAAGGTCCAGGGGCCTGTCTGTCCTAGGGGGGGCTGGGTGGACGTTGACCAGGGGCTGGGATGCCCCTGGCCAACTAAACAGGGACCAATTTTGTCCCTGTACCACTAAACAGGGACCAAATTGGTCCCTGGCCAAATAAATTAAGAAAAAAATTTTAATAAAATAAAATAAAAATAGGATAAACCTACGATGGGCGTCAACACCCTTGACAAAGCCCTTAAACGGCACATCACGTGGGACTCACACCATTTGGGTCCCCAAATATGAATTAAAAATTAAAATACTCAACTTTAAATGAGTAAAATGCTTATGTAGTATTATATGAATTGTTTAGATTCGCGAGGCAGTTCACGTGGGACCCCAAACGCGCGAGGAATCGGTATAGGTATCGCGACGGGTCCAGGTAAGTGGGGAGCTTCACTCATGCATTAAATATGGCTTGATTATTAGATAATTAGGAATGCGTGTTTTGAATGTAACGACTTGGGAATGGGTTGCGTCGTGATATTGGTTTGGATCTCTATTATCTATGGAATTGTGAATACATTGTTTTGTCTTCTATGTTATTTGGTGCCCCAGAATGTGTGCAGTTCCACCGCGGGTCAAATTAGCAAGTAGTCTATATCTTGGACGGCCCAGAATGTTGTGGTAGTTAACCACCGAGGGTTTACTTGACTAATTGAATGCATAATGTGAATTATTCGAGGGTAAGGGTTTGGAGTTCCATCCTTTGCTACTTGATGATTCTTTAAGACGTGTAGCGGTGACGGCTTGGATGAATCTATCTTTATTTTGGTGCAATTATTTAGAGGGAGTAACGGTCATTGCGTTTCCTCTAGTTATTGTACCAATTCGAAAGTAGATGATTCGGTCACCAGATCCTTACCAATATCTAGTTCGCATTGAATGGAACAACGGCTTATATTAATATGTATATATATATCTATCGCATTTCATTTAAATCTTTTATTTGACTCTATATGTATGTCATTTGTAGATTTTATAAATGAATAATGATGAATATTATCATGCATGAAATAAATTAATGTTTATCAAATGTGTGGTAAACTGTTATGCTTTTATATATAGTATAGTGAATGGAAAACGACTTGAAATATTGACACGAAGATTATTGGATGTCTAATTTGGAAATGGAAATACTATTTATTCATTCTTCTTAGAATATGAATTCATTTTCATAACTACAATTAGCATGAACAATGCCTTTACTTGTATCGAATTATGTGTTCATTTATATGCTTATATTTGGTTATGATTTACATTTATTCGATTATTACATCATATGTTATGAGTATGAATTTGAGGTCATGTAGAATTTGCATGAGTACTAGGTAGTACTTGCATATTTAATGTTTGAGCGAGTCTTTCCTCTTATTGAGCATCGTTGGTTCTTTAGCTCACCCCACTCTACCCCACAGGTCCCTCTACCAGCGCAATAGACAAGAAAAGCAATGGAAAGGATTTATCTTGAAGTGTCTTCATATGTGAGACTCATATAATACTAGTGTATTATTAATATTAATCGTTTTGTAAACCTCGTACGTGGGTTATAACTTGAGACTTAGTTAATGTGTAGTTTTGAACCTTTATAATATTATTATGAAGTTGTATGAGATATTTAAATATTAAAGACGATAGATCTTATTATGACATACAGGTTTATATGGTTTTGTTGTGATTATTTTTCACACACTTATTATTATATATATTGTTTAGAATGATTATTCCGCAGGTTTACTTAGGCGTGTCAAGCCGTTACTTGGGCCTGGTTCAGGTATCGGGTTTAGGTAACGGTTTGACCCTAGGTCAGCGAAGGGTCGTCACATGCCGTTTGGACTTACCAATGCGCCAGCCATGTTCATAGATTTGATGCACCGTGTTTTCAAACCGTTCCTCGATCAGTTTGTGATAGTATTTATCGATGACATCATGATATATTCTAAGACTGAGTCGGACCATAGGAAACATCTTAGGAAAGTGTTGTAGACATTAAGAGAACACAAGCTTTACGCTAAGCTAAGCAAGTGTGAGTTTTGGGCTTCCGAAGTGAAATTTTTGGGCCATGTGGTGAATGCGGAAGGTGTAACAATTGATCCCACGAAGATTGAGGCGATCCTTAGATGGCCACAACCTAAAAATGCTTCAGAAATACAAAGTTTCCTAGGACTAGCAGGGTATTATCGGCGTTTTGTGCAAAATTTCTCGTCAATTGCTTCACCGCTTACTGAGTTGACCCGAAAGGATATTACTTATGTTTGGAGTGATGCATGCGAAAAAGCTTTCCAGTTGTTAAAGGAGCGTTTGACCACCGTACCTATTTTGGTCCTACCGGAGTCCGGTAAGGAATTGTCAGTGTACACCGACGCTTCGGGGATTGGATTGGGAGGAGTACTAATGCAAGACAATAAGGTAATCGCCTATGCTTCACACCAACTGAAGATTCACGAGAAGAATTATCCGGTGCATGACTTAGAGTTAGCAGCGGTGGTGTTTGCTTTGAAATTATGAAGACATTATCTGTACGAGGAAAAGTTTACTGTTTACTCAGATCACAAAAGTTTGAAGTACCTGTTTACTCAAAGTGATTTGAACATGAGACAGAGGAGGTGGTTAGAATTCTTGAAAGACTACGACTTCACACTTGAGTATCACCCAGGAAAAGCGAATGTAGTGGCGAATGCTTTGAGCCGTATACGATTGGAATCAGAGTCTGAGGTTGTAATGCAAATACATGAAGTACCTGTAGAAGACTCAGATGTTATAAGGAGTCAAGAGCATGTTCAGATGAGAGCGGAACCAGTAGCATTGTTTAGAGTGATTGACTATCAGAGGGCCGATTCTGAGTATGGACGGTACAGGTCATTGGCAGATAACAATGATGACAAGGATTGGAGACTGTCAGGTGATGGGGCGTTGAGGTTCTGAGACAGAGTATGGATACCATCTCATAGACAGTTGAGAGATGATTTACTCAAAGACGCGCATAGATCATGGTTTACAGTGCATCCGGGAGGCAATAAAATGTACCAAGATATGAAACGAATATATTGGTGGCCGGGGATGAAAGTTGACATCGCTACTTACATTTAGAACTGCAAGATCTGCCAGTTAGTAAAAGCAGATCACCAAAAGTCAGGAGGATTATTGCAACCATTGCCTATTCCACAATGGAAGTGGGAACACATAGCCATGGATTTTGTTTTGGGGCTGCCGAACACACAAAAAGGACATGATGCGGTTTGAGTGGTTGTAGATCGTTTGACTAAGTCGGCACACTTTATTCCTATCTCCATGGGATATTCAGCATACAGGCTGGGAGGCATGTACGTCAATGAAATTGTCAGGTTACATGGGGTTCCGGTGACTATAGTGTCGGATCATGATCCGAGATTTACCTCTCAATTTTGGAGAGGGTTTCAGCACCAGATGGGAACTCAACTCAATCTCAGTACGACCTTTCACCCTCAGACTGATGGGCAGACCGAGAGATTGATCCGAAAACTACTTGAGGACATGCTTCGAGCCTGTGTATTGGATTTCGGTAGAAGTTGGGAAAATACATTTCATTGTGTGAGTTCGCATATAATAACAGTTTTCAAGCAAGTATTGGTATGACACCTTTTGAGGCTCTTTATGGAAGACCGTGTAGATCTCCAGTTTGTTGGACCGAGGTCGGAGATGTGGTGTTGCTTAGACCAGAAATGGTTCATGATCAAACAGAAAGAATTAAGATTATTAGGCAATGACTAGAAAACGCCCAAAGCCGTCAAAAAAAGTATTCCGATAAGGACCATCGAGATGTTGTATTCAAGGAAGGGGAATACGTACTTTTGAAAGTTTCTCCTATGAAAGGGCATCACCGATTCGGGTTAAAAGGAAAGTTATCTCCTAGATTCATCGGACCATTCATGATCAAGAACATGGTGGGACCAGTAGCCTTTCGTCTCAAGTTACCACCACAGTTAGCGGGAGTACATGATGTTTTTCATATCTCCATGTTGAGGAAGGCACATAATAAACATGCACCGAGGATTGATTAGGGACAAGTTGATCTAAGGGAGGACGTATCATATGATGAGCAGCCGATCCAGATAGTGGATAGGAAAATAAGAAAATTACGTAATAATGAATACGCAATAGTGCAAGTTCGATGGCAATTCCATGGGGAACAAGAGTTGACTTGGGAGCGGGAGGATTACATGATAAAGAATTTTTCATTTCTATTTGAATCTTGAGGTATGACTCTGATTTAATTTTGAGGACGAAATTCTTTAAATTGGAGATATTGTAACGACCCAAATATTCTCCGACCCATTTTAAAGATATTTTGATGATTTTATATTAAAGTGTATGAACAAATGAAATTGATACACGAAATTAATCTTAACAAGACTTGGACTAAGTGGAAATAGTTTATATGGGCTTCACAAGGAAATTGGGCCCATAGGGGTATTTACGTCATTTGGGTTGAATTTGTGAAAAACCCTAACTATATAAGGATAGGTTGCAAACCCTAGTCACCCCTTTTGTTGTTTCAACAAGTTTGAGAGAGAGGAGAAGAAGAGGAAACACCAATCAAGGAGAGGTAATCTCTTCTTTGTGATTTTTTTTTTCCTTTTTCCTTTCTTTCTCTTTTCTTTCTTTTCTTCTTCTTTTTGTTTGATTTGTTTTTATAGGAAGAAGGAAGAAGGAGGGGTGGCGGCTCCAAGGGGAGCCACCGGAGAAGACCAGCGGCGCCGCCGAGGAGCAGCGGCGCGCCGCCATCAGATGGGGGCGACTTTAGCCACCCCATAAACGTGAAGAAGAAGGGGGTGGCAGTAGCCACCCCACTTCCTCCATCACCACCACCACCGCCGCCACCGTAGCTGGTGAGCCACGGTGGAGGGGTCCCCAGTGCCGGCGAGCACTGGGGACCACCCTCGGACCTAGATCCGAGGGTTGGGATGGGTGGGGGAACCACCCCGTGAACCCGAGACGCCAGGGGCGTCTGCCTCTAGTTTCGATCCTAAGGGTAGACAGGCCCCTGGACCATTCTAGGGGCCAGTCACCCCTGGGGGGTGGTTGGACCCGTTGACCAGGAACTGGGACGCCCCTGGCCAACCAAACAGGTACCAAATTGGTCCCTGGCCAAATAAATTGGAAAAAAAATATAAAATAAAATAAAATAAAATAGGATAAACCTATGATGGGCGTCGACATCCCGACGAAGCCCTTAAACGGCACAACACGTGGGACCCACACCATTGGGTCCCCAAATATGAATTAAAAATTAAAATATGCAACTTTAAATTGAGTGAAATTCTTATGTACAGTTGTATAAATTGCGTAGATTTGCGAGGCGGTTCACGTGGGACCCTAAACGCGCGAGGAGTCGGTATAGGCGTCGCGATGGGTCCAGGTAAGTGGGGAGCTTCGCTCATGCATTAAATATGGCTTGACTATTAGATAATTAGGAATTCATGTTTTGAATAGAACGACTTGAGTATGGGTTGCGTCATGATATTGGTTTGGATCTCTATTATCTATGGAATGGTGAATACACTATTTTGCCTTTTATGTTATTCAATGCCCCAGAATGTCGTGGAGTTCCACCGCGGGCCAAATTAGCAAGTAGTCTATATCTTGGACGCCCCAGAATGTTTGTGGTAGTTAACCACCGAGGGTTTTACTTGACTAATAGAATGCATAAGGTGAATTATTCGAGGGTAAGGGTTTGGAGTTCCATCCTTTGCTACTTGATGAATTCTTTGAGACGTGTAGCAGTGACGGCTTAGATGAAACTATCTTTATTTTGGTGCAATTATTTAGAGGGCGTAACGGCCATTGCGTTTCCACTAGTTATTGTACCAATTCAAAAGTAGATGATTCGGTCACCGGATCCTTACCAATATCTAGTTCGCATTGAATGAAACAACGGATTATATTAATATATATCTATCGCATTTCATTTAAATCTCTCATTTTATTTTATATGTATGTCATGTGTAGATTTTATAAATGAAAAATGATGAATATTATCATGCATGAAATAAATGAATGTTTATCAAATGTGTTGTAAAACTGTCATGATTTTATGTGTATTATAGTGAATGGATTACAACTTGACATATTGATACGTAGATTATTGGATGTTTTGTTTGGAAATAAAAAAATATATATTTATATGTTCTTAGAATATGAATCCATTTTCATAACTACGATGAGCATGAACAATGTATTTTACTTGTACCTAATTATGTGTTCATTTATATGCTTATATTTGGTTATGATTTACATTTATTCGGTTCTTACATGTTGTGTTGTGAGTATGGATTTGGTGTCATGTAGAACTTGCATGAGTACTAGGTAGTACTTGCATATTTAATGTTTGAGCGAGTCTTTCCTCTTATTGAGCACCGTTGGTTCTTTAGCTCACCCCACTTTACCCCACAGGTCCTTCTACCAGCATGATAGACAAGAAAGGCAAGGGAAATGATCTGTCTTGAAGTTCCTTCGCATTTGATCCTCGTATGATATTAGTATATTATTAATATTAATCGTTTTGTAAACCTCGTACGTGGGTTATAACTTAAGACTTAGTTAATGGGTAGTTTTGAACATTTATATTATTATTATGAAGTTGTATGAGACTTTTAAATATTAAAGATTATATGATTTTATGATGATTATCTTTTAAACTCTTATTATCATATATCTTGTTAGAATGATTATTCCACTGGTTTAATTAGGTGTGCCAAGCCGTTATTTGGGCCTGGTTCAGGTATCGGGTCTAGGTAACGGTTTGGGCCGGACGACTTGACCCTAGGTCAGGGTAGGGTCGTCTCAAAGGTTGCGTACGAGTTGGATTTGTCACCTCAGTTGTCTGGGATCCATCTTATGTTTCATGTTTCGATGCTTTGACTAGATAGGTGGAGAGATGGCAAACAACCAACAGTCGACTAGAGCTAAATATACTTGAGGGAGGATATCACTTATGAGGAGCAACATATTTACATTTTGGACCGTAAGGTGAAGATTATGAAGAACAAGGACATCCTATAATTCCTTTTCAAATGGCAGCACCACGACGATGAGGAGTTGACGTTGGAGCTCAAGTCTTATATACGCGAGTATTTTCCCTACCTCTTTTGAGTTTTGGTAAGACTTTCCCTTTTGTTTTATTTTTAATTTCGAAAACAAAATTCTAGTTAGTTGTAAAACTGTAATGACTCTAAAATCTAACTCATGCCACGTATCATTTTAGGGCATACGTGGACTCATTTCTCATGATACGCGTGTCTAATTTTCAGTCGTCAACACCAAGGTATTTTATTTTTGTCTGGTGTTTGTATTATTTATTTTTTTACCCAAATGTAAACTCCATTGTCTTAAAACGTGTGAGAACGTTTGTCTATTTATTTTAAGTATTTTATTTATTTTAACTTGGCAACAAAGTTTGTTAGTTTATTTATTACAATCATAACTAAGGAACTTCATAGATTTTAATTATTTCAATTAAGATGTTGTTTTATATATTTATCAATCACATCCCATATTTGTTTTACACGTATCTCGAGGCACTACCTACCTCTCTCACAATTCACATAAAATGTGGTAAATATGAAAACTAGTGTAATGCTATGCTAATTTCTATAAAATACAAGCAATATACACAAATATCACACAAAAATAACATGATTTGGCCCTCGTGCACGAGTTTTCTAACCAAAATTTACAAGTCGACCTTAATTATGGTTCGTTAATTCTAATATTTAGGGCACTAATCTAGTTTAATTAATTTGTGTAGTCACAAAATGGCCTACTCCTCTCGAATCTATCCACATTTTGCCCCAAAACTCGAGATTGGATAGCCTAAAATTAAAGCCCTAAACACCTTCAATAACAAAAACACAAAAACAAATACAACAATTGCCAAAAATTTGGAAATCGAACTCAAAATAGTGAGAATAACTTCATCGAAGAAGAATCGATGTGATCTCGTCGAATTTTGATTGGATTGGAGGGTTCGAAACGAGAGAAAGGGGAGCATGGTATCGGTTGTGCATTTTGGAGGTGGGGTATGGATGAGCAAGAACTCTTTTATATGAATGAGAGTTTGGTCATTTTATGTTGGGGCAAAGTTAGAAGGTCCAAAAAATCCGATTGGGGTACATTGATAAAAAATTGGGGTTTGTTTAGCCGATCCCAAAAAAAATTCCCAAACACAACTCTAAAATAGTGAAGTGAAGGGAGTTCTTGAGAATTATACCATAAAGGCCTCAAAAAGAAAAAAAAACTACTCCATAAAAATAGAGTTTTTTGTAAGGAAAATGCTAGGAAGACACACCGAAAGTCACATCGACTGACGTGGAGAGGTGTGACTTTGGGGTGTGAGTTAGGGGAGGGAGAAGGGTTTCCCTAGCTCGTACTAACGTGCAATAGAGGGGAGATGATGGGTCCATTAATTACCCTGATGCACACCCTCTCCTCTCTATCATGCATCATTACGGTTCACGAAACCCCTCTCCCTCCTCTAACTCATGCCCCAAAGTCACACCCCTCCATGTTAGCCGGTATGACTTTCGATGTGACTTAAGGGTGTCATTAGGGGCGAAGACAATATTAAGGTGGAGGGGGGCCAAGATTTTTCACATTTTCTCATGGTCACAATAATGTAGAATCAAGCCTTTTTTAAAAAATTAAAACATTTTAATTAAAAAAAGTGTGTTTTGAAGTAATAAGTTTTAATTTCAAGTTGTAGTAGTGGATTATACATGTCAAAGCCTCTCGTGTAGATGGTAAAGATATCACTTACCAAAAAGTAAGAACTCGAGAGATCGTAGTTCAATTTTCACTAAAGTAAAAAAAAGCCAATTAGACCATGCATGATTCAATTATTTTAGTTTTTTTTAATTTGTTAGTGCCCCAAATAAAAAGAAAAGAAAAAAATTAGACTAATTGTAATTGATATAGCAACATAACAATTTAAAAAAAGGGAGCGGCTAAATGGACCCCACTAATTATTAAACGTACCCCTGTCTTGAATTTTTACTTCATGTACCCCATTTTTTACTTAAGGGAGCGGCTAAATGGACCCCACTTTTTACTAAAATTTCAAAAATACTCTAATTTTTACTTCATGTACCCCATTTTTTACTTTCATCCTCACCTCCAATTTTTTTCTTAAAATTTTAAAAAACTCTACTTTTTTTTACTTCGGTCTCCCATCACCTACACCGATAATGCTCAAGATAACTCTGCTCACGTGAGTTTTCAATCGAAATCTCTTTAAAGGTATCGACACCTCTTTTCGAGGTCTCGATGTTAGTCCGAAACCGACCGTAATGAACAAAAATAACTCGGTCGAAAAATACATGAAAATGGCGAAAACAAATAGTGGGGTTTGCTCGGAATCACGTAATATTTTCTATTTCATTGAAACTTTGTAACCAAAAAACAAGATTCAAGCCTCAAATTGAAACCCTAAACCTAAAAACAAATTCGCAAACAAAACGACGCAAAAAGGAAAAAAAATCCAAAAAAAACCTTGAAATCGACACTAAAAAAGATGATGAATGTACCTACGGCGTGAAGTTCATGTGGTTTTGCTCAAATTTCGTTGGATTTAGCCTATTTTTCATGAGTGCATTTGAGATAGGTGATATAAAGAGTATATTCATTGTCTAGACTCAACCCGATTTTAAATTTAGACAAGACTAGCATGTCCATTCCCGATTTACTTAAAATTTGGGTTGCCCAATTGTTCTAATTTGTCGCAATTTTGAAAATTTACTTCTCATATCAAAAGCCTCTTCAAATGTTAAAATATACATAGATTACAATCTCGTATGTTTTTCTTTTGAAAAGAAATCGAAATTTCATTAATCATTCATGACTCAATACAGGACCTGACATAGAATCAAATACATTGATTCGCTAATCCTATTTGTGCAATCAAACTATCATTAATTTAGCTTTTTTGAAAATTGAAACAGTTTGACAATCAGATATTGTTCTCTACAATGTTGAAAGTCATGACAATACACAAAAGTACTAAATCCACAAAACGAATAACAAAACTTCTCAACAAGAAGAAGATCTAAAACTTCTCAACAAGAAGATCTAAAACTTCTCAACAAAGAGAAGACCTCAAAACTTCCCAACAAGGAGAAGACAAATCAAAACTTCTAACTAGGAAAAAAAACTAACTATAAAGTAAGAACTAAAGATAAATCAATCCAGTGCGTCACACAAATCCATGCAACACCGTTGATAAAGATGCACCGCAACAAAGATGGACCAATATCTACAAATCTGATTAGATGTATTTTTTATTAAAACATTTAATGTCAATGTCTCAACAAATATTGCAAACTATAAATCATTGTCACATTACTGCAAATAATTTAATGTAGTTAAAATATTTAATGTCAAGAAAAAAATATTCAAGTATAAAAGACTAAAATTTAATTTATTTTAAAATCAAAAATATATTTAGTACATTAATTTATGTGTATTAGAGTAGATTATTATTTGTTAATATATTTTATTAGTAATAAGTGTCCAATATACATTTTCTATCAAAGATATTTTAACTTTATTTAAAATTCAAACTAAGTCTAGGTTCGAGTTTCAAGGCCTTGTTCAGACCTGGCCCGATTTTAAATTCACATAAGAGGTATTTCACAAATTTATCAAAATATTGTTGAACCCTTTTTAACAATTAGTGAGACATTAAATTGCCAATCCTAATAGTAAAAGGGTGGTCCTTTTGGGGTATGCTTAGCAATTAGTGAGGTATGATAAGTAAAAATTCTTTTATAAAGAGGGGTAATTAAATAATTTTATAAAATTAGGAGTACCTTTAGCAATTAGTGGTGTCATTTAGCCACTCCTTAAATTATTAATTAGTGTCGGGTAGTGGTTGATGGCTCCCAAGCATCAATTGTTAGGGTAAAACAGGAAAGAAAGTGCTAGGGTTGAAGAGTGTGGTACTATAAAAGAAGAGAGAGCAAGCGAAGAAGAGAAAGAGAGCGCCTTAGGCCGAGCGCTCTGCCTCTTAAGAGCAGAGGGGGCGTGGTATTCCACGGGAGAGGTTAATAATCGTGGCGCATGATATCATACTCGTGCGATAGGCGCACATTAGAAGTGGGCGTCCTTTTGCCGCTTTGCTGCTCTAGCTTCTGCAGTCTCAGCGAGGGTTTCGCCCCACATTTTTTTTAATTTTTTTTTTTAATTTTTTTTTTTCTATTCATCTTCTATGCTTCCGTGTTTTACCCAATTTTCTATAGAGAAAGAATAGACGTTGTTTTGAAAGTATTTTTAGATTCTGTGCTTGGTTTCCGATTCCGATCTTAAATAAACTCATTTTCCTCCGCCTAGACTACTACAACAACCTCACCGATTTCTAGGGTTTTCTCCGTACAATTTGGTAAACTCTAGGTTTCTGATCCATCCAAGATCATAACTTGGATGATTCGACGAAGAAAACCGCCTAAAGATGCCTAATTTGGATGAAATTTGTGGTTTTTTTACTGTGTTTGGGGGCGCAGGAATTGCAGGACAGGAAGGGGAGGGCTAATTTGGCCCGGGAGGTGGTGTGCCAATTGAAGAAGAAGATTATGGATTTTCACGGGGAAATGGTGTTGTTGGAGAATTACAGCGCCCTCAACTACACGTGCTTTTCTTTATGTTTTCACGTTTTTCTACAATTTCTTCCTCCTCTCTTTCTCTGAAAGGACCTTCAATTGTAAGTTTTAACTTGTCAAATAGTAACAATCACTGTGATGTGAAGCACCTCCTTGAAGAAACAAAATAAAAACTCAAACAGTGTACCACAATAGGAACCACAGGATCACAAATCACAAATCACAAATCACAAATCACATTCATTAAAAACCTTAATAGTCATTGATGCATTAAGACAGGAGACGCTACACACAAGTACCACAGTCACAAAGTAAAATGAACAATCATTTGAGTCATGCATATAACCTACATACATCTATAGAACATACAACAATACTATAATATGGCAGAGTGGCCTTGCAGCATAATATCGAAAGCCTGACTTAGTAATTATATGCGAGAAGCTAGGTACTTAGCAAGATAATTTATTGGCTTACTTGTATCAAGACCTGTAATTCCATGTGACCTCATCTTTATTTTCACCAAGTATTCAGCAGGAATCCACGCAAAGCTGAGCAATATTGATGCCTCGTCGATTTCCAGGGACTTCTTCACCCACTGTGGATGGTATGTTACTTGGTACCAGGCAGATGCTTTTTGCTCATACTTAACGTTCTTGTCGTCAATGTCTATATGCTCCATATCTCGACCAAGATTTTCGAATGCGTGCTTGAATTCTTTTCTCAATGAATGGTAGGCATGCTTCAACTTCTCCTTCACCTGGCCTTGCTTCCAACTCTTATACATTGACAAGGACCATACATGCCCGGTTACCACTTCTTCCTCCGTGCTCACCTTATACTGCCCAAGAAGTGCTTGCAACTGCCTATCATACTGACATTTCCTATTCCACGCCTCACAAATGTAGACTTCAGATCCTGGAATTTCAAGATCCGTGTCATACACTACATCTTCAAGTGCAAATGAGTCTGAAGTTGACCCAATCTCGCCATCAGATGCATCTTTTGCCTTCCGATATAGCTTTCCCAGGATTTTATTTGATTCGTATGATTGGAAGTGTGGTTTACCCATAAAATCTGGATACATTTTTGGTTTGAGGGGAGAAGGCATGGATACAAGCTTGCCGGTTTTTGGAAAATCAACAGCAATTGCTGCCAGCTTCGCTAGCTGGAGGCACTTATAGTCCATAGCCCCATGGTCACTGAGATCTGCATGAACTACATGGGCATTGCAGATAGCACCAAGGTGCTCGCTCACCATGTTCTTCGTGAAGAAGTCTATGATATCCTGTCAAATAAACATGTAGAAATAAAGTGTCAAGCAAATGCTGGATTTTTGTTTCCCATATAGTGCAAGCAGAGGGCAGTTAGAACATTAAAAAATAGAACAAAAAAAAAAAAATTTCATAACCAGAGATAGCAGTTTCCAGATGTCATGTACATACGCATCATATACAAATCAAGTATAAATAAGAGTATGAGAAGGTAAGGTTCTCTGTCTCACATTTTCTGAGAATGCACCATATATACAAGCATAAGATTAAGAGAACTGATAATACAAATAGTATGGAACTTTACACCATTCATCCTTGAAACCTTAAGACTGAAACCTTTCATTTGATACTAGAAATTGATTGTATCAATTGTATTGTATGATGCAATAAGAAATAAGATTACCGATTATAAGCAAATGATTAAGAGTTAAGACCAACTGATAAATACATTAGCACGACACTCAAAACAACATAATTGAAACCTCCGAAAAAAGAGAATCATATTCAAGACTAATAGACTATTCCACTGGCAATTTTGAGTAAGAGTCAGTAAACAAATGTTGTAATGCTAGAAAAGAGCTAAAAAACTAGTGAAAACACCAAGAAATAGCTTCTGAACAATAAGAAGGTTAAATTTTTATAAAAGAACAATATGGAGTAGCAAGTTTAATTTTCCCAAAAGAGAATCAGATTCTAAATTGCAAGTAAGGCCATTACCGAATTATTGACGGGGCGCTTCAACTGCATAGCTTTTGCAGGAGCATACTCCATCGGCGTCCAGCTCCTCTTGCTTGGAGGTATAAGCTCTTCGTCCCAGCTCACAAAGTAAAGGTCTCCATCTAGATCACTGCCTGATGCTTCATCTGTATGCGGCCTGTCTCCCTTTTGCGGAAAGACTAAACAATCAACGAGATGTCTCAAGCCAGGTGCATCGACTGCTTCCAAAATTCGAATGTCCCCAGGGTGAAGGCAGGGATTCTTAGCAATTATTACAGTGCCTTGGACAACATGAAAATTCTTTGTTGATTCAGCAAACTGAGGACCATGTTTGGAGAAACAGTTCGCAAGAGAAGGGTTTGACACTTGTATGAAGCACTGCCCATACTCAAGTACACCTAGCTCATCCAAACACCCCATGAGCCACCTTCCTTCGGGAACGAAAATTCGGGCTTTTGCCAGAAGGTTGCTTAGCTGTGAAACTCTTATGGACGATAGCATCCTTCTGAGATGAAGCTCTGTCTGAGGCTTGAAACCCGCACTTAGCATCATTGCTGCAGTATTACCTTCCTCGGCACAAGACGAGGTGACAATCTCAAAAGCTACATCAGCATTTTCAAGCATTTGGTCCAACTTACAGACCATGGAATCTTGCTTTCTTGAAAAAACATTATCTGGAACATTCAAGGCAGAAAGCAAAATAATGATCTGCCTGTTCAAGAACCCAGGCTGAAACCTTGTCCAAGAAACCACTTCGAGAATGTTATGACTGGATTCAAATTTTTTCATGCTAGGCCTCAAAGAGAGGCGGAATCCATCGCCCATTCCGGGCCAAGAGGCAATGACTCCCTTGCAACCAGCAATTCTGATTTGATAGGCACATGGTGGGCTAGCAGTTAATTGCAGTTTCTCCGCAATTTCCAAAGAAAGTTCCGGAGTTATCATGCCAATGCCATCAGAGAAAACGTACCCATTTCTCTTGATGTCTGGAAGATCAGAATTGGTTTCCTCTAGGGGAATCTCTATGGTGGCATATGTCGATGAGAAGCATAAGCCCATTCTAGCACTGCACTTGGCAACATTTCTATCAGTGAATTTCCCCATCCATTTTTTGATGTCACTAACTTTGATATCATCACATTCAGCAAAGAACCACGCTGAATGGTCTCTCAACTGATTTGTAGAAAATGCCAAAAATGAATACCTCCGCCCGCACAAGCGAAAGCCCTTTCTCATAATGTTGTTCACCCTGTTGAAGATACTTGTCGTCTGACTGAATGAAGTAGACTTCACATCCTTAACAATTGGTGCGATGTAATATCTCAGAGCACCGGAATTAAGCTTCTGCATGCCTTCATCTGCAAATGTAACTCTTAAGAATCTATCAGAGACCCTGCTGAACTTTCTGAGAACCCTATTAGAAAGCTCTAACACCGGTGGAAGACAGTAGGCTTTGGTCGGGGTTATCACCAATTTTCTAACTTCGACATTATCATCAGTGCCCCCAAAACTCCCTATAGAGTCTGGACTCTTTAGCAGCCTGTCTTGGACAGCTTTTAACTTTCTGAAGCAATCAAACACAGGACGCTTATAAGAACAAATGAGTCGTAGAGCTGCAATGTTCAGCTCCCTTGACTGGCTTCTCAGCAACGTGAAGAACTCTTCTGATAATTGGTGCTGATTGATGACGCCTTTATGCATTGCAGCATTCACCAAAAACATTATCTCAAAGCTTATCCCTTCCTTGTGTTGAATGCAGAAAAAAGGATTAGACATGGGGATGTCATGATCAGACTTGGGCTCTTCTCGAACCATGAGCGGCTTTCCAAGCGCAATATGCTGAATTTGTCGCTCTTTTAGATAAGATACAACATCCTTCAACTTCGACCCATGGCGGGGCGACAAAGAGATTTTGCAGGAATTACATCTACTAATAGCAGCACTGTGTGTGAAATCTGTGGTTCTGATCCATGGATCGTCATCATCAAGCAGATCACAGGGAACCGTGACATGTATATCATCATCTGCAGTTCTATAATACAAGCTTGGAGACGATGAAAGCTGCAAAACCACCACCAATGACGACCAGCTAGTAAACTGCGCTATCTCAGTTACCTCCGTAACTGGGAACTCCAACTTAACATCACATTTTATCATGGCGATCTTTCTCGTGCTTTTAAACAAGAAAGCAGTATCCTGTGTGAAGGTAAACTTGCATGTATCATCGAAGGGATCAACGACAAAATCAACTCCACTGACAGCAGGTACCTCCCAACCAACCAACAACTCATTCGAACTAACCAACGTTCCCATCTCAATGTGAACATTAGAGAACTTAAAAGGGCTAATATCCCTCCGCCTCTTATTAACAAAGAACGGGCTTTTGGGTCCCAAGCTGACCTTCAACGGCTTACCATTGAAAGATAGCTCACACCGGTTGGCGGCATCCAATGCCCTAGTGACAGCCTTCGGCGATGAGAAATGAACAAAGGCATGAGGTTCCACGCTATCATACTCGTCGGTTATTTGGTAGTTATTAAAGTTTGTAACGCCGTATAACGGGAACGAATCGGGTGGAGTCCATGAATTCTTCAATCTACACCTCAAAATCACTCCAATTCTATCTTCTAAGAAGTTTGACAGCTCATCAGCAGATACATGTTTTCCAAACCCACCAAAACTTACTTGAGTCACAATCAATTCCTTCTCATCCCCAATTGACCCCATTTTCGTTTCAAACAAATATCAAATCTTGCAATGAAGAATCAAATCGAAGAACAATCTACAACACAGAAACGCAAAAAAAAACACAAATCACCCAAAAAACTAACAATCAAAGAAAACCCAAAATAAGTACAAAGTAGTAATCAAAACAAAGATCGAATCTTGCAATGAAGAATCAAATCAAATAACAATCTATACATCAGAAATGCAATAAAACGAATCAAATATGAATAATAAGAAGTCCTGACCAAAAAAAAATATGAATAATAAGAAGAAGACTTACAAAGTGAATAGATACAGAAGAGCCTCCTTGGAAACCCTATAATTTGAGAAGAAAGAGTAAATGAGTGTGCTTGTGGAGGTGAAAATCGAAGCTCACAAATGCTTAAGAAGAGATGGATGTGCTCACAAATTTGTAGCAAATGTACGTATCAAAAGCGAGTCAAGCGAACACTTTCATGGAAGAGACGAAGAGAAAGCGTTGTTGGTGGAAACTGGAAAGTGAGTGAGTGAGTTAACATTGGAAGTAAAAGAAAACCTCCTCCTCTTTAAAATTTTTCGGTGATGGAAAGATGGGAGTGTTTCTTGGTGACCAAGTTTCAGATCATGTAATGTCACAAACTATTGCGTTTTTAAAGGAGATGCGAAAATGCTAAACTTGGTATCCACGGCACTCCAACTGAATTTACTTGTCGTAGGACCATTGAGGCCAGTAATGCGGGCCCACAACCAGCCAAGTCAAGGTCAATGGTGTCCCACGACCATCTCACTTACTACATATCGTTTAAACCTCAAATTATACTATTTATTGTTGTTTAGATTATATTACAGGATTTCAATCATCTATTAAATCATTAATCATCAACAGAAGCATTTAAGACATGATAAACTAAGAGTCATATCATGTGTATTGGAACATAAACCTAATGTGAAAAACTCATAGTCATCATAATAAGCGAAATGCATCTCGAAATGTATCAAAATATCAAAATATATATCAAGGTATATCTCAAAAATCCCAAATCCAAGATAAAATAGAGAATACATGTAATACAATCGTAGAAGTCCGGCCTGCCATCTTATAAGTCACATGTAATGAGCAAGCTTTCCCTTGTCGTGACTCGTACTCGGATAAACACTCAAGCCATCACAAAGGCACATGAGTCCAGAGTGAGTATTCCCAAAGAAATTCAATGAGTAAATCCATAAATAAATGTTGGAATTTAATAAGCTATTAAATAAACATGCGGGAAAATAAATAGATAACTGTGTACATCGCATGAAAAATAATAGTAAAAGCTTAAAGTGTGTGTCTAAGTTTAAGTCAGACTAGCACCATACTTCGGACTCTCCGTGAGCACTGCCAACGAGTAAACTTCAGCATGCCACCTCCGGGTCTTCTCGATGGTCGACATCGCAATGACAACATGTGCTATAGACTAGTAGACAACACACAAGAATAGCACGACAAGGAATCACCCTAACAGTCATCTATATAGCCATAACATGATAATTGAATAATTGAATGGAATTCCAAAATAAACAAAGCAGTAAATATGCAAAGAATTCAATTGAGATACTACACACCTCAAATCGCATTTCAACTAATTAAATAGTGTCAAATTACGCATCCAACCGCGTGTTCAATCGTCCGTCAATCAAATCCAAAGCTTGATACCCAAATATATTGATTAATTCCTCAAATATGAAAATTTCCAAATTGCATTCTTATACCTAACTCCATTGTATTAATCCACAATATACCTGATATCGATCCCCGAGATAAGTCCATGTAATGGCCTAGAAATTTTGCTATTTGTGAATGATGATGTGTATTATATATTTATACTCGTATTTGAGTGACCGAACAATAAAGTCGGTGAACGAGTAGGAAAATTAAGTTACGGGTACACGGGAGATTTAAAACACTGTTAAAATACAAAAAGTGAATTTTTAATTAATTTAATTAATTAGTTGGCGTGACAAGGTGAGACTACGCGCACTACGGGAGTCGTGGCAAGGTAAAACGGACCGAGGAATGTTGTTTGAACGCGGAGTTGGTTAATTATGCATTTTGCGGACTATGGGATTGGAATTGTTAAAGTGACACATCCCAAAGAGATGGAACCACCAGATCGGCCTCGAGATGCGTGTATATTTTGAGATGCAAATAAGTGGTAAAAGACTCATAAGGGTAGTTGTTTTAAAATGTGTATGAAATAAGTGAAAGGGCAAACGGGTAATTTCACTTTGTTTACACATGTATAAAACGTTCAAAAAGAAAGAAAAACCCTATTCATCTCCTTCTCCAAACACCACCACCGCCGCCACCTCTCCTCTCCTCTTTCGCCCCACGCCTAGCTGGACCACGTCGGAGCTCACTCACCGGAGTCGTCTCTCTCTCCCTCCCTCTCGGTCTCTCCCCCTCTCTCGGTTTTTCTTCTCTCTCTCTCACTCTCACTCTCGGCTTGTCCACTCTCCCTCTCGACTCAACAGTCTTCTCTCCTCCTCCCCTACGATCGTCACCACCTCCTCTACTTAACCGGACGGCGGACCCTCTCCGGAGACACCTCGATCCACTGGAGCAGAATACCTCTCGACCACTCTACTTTCTCTCTCTCTCTCTCTCTCTCTCTCTCTCTCTCTCTCTCTCTCGTGTCTGGTCTCTCGTTTCTCTCGCGTTGTCACTTTTTTTGTTGTTTTTGTGACTGTTTTGTGACCATTTTATCAACTGTTTTTGGGCATGTCGTGGCTGGTGGGACCGTCCTCAGTAGAGGTTGATCGGAGGTGACCCTCCGACGACTCCACGGGCCGGAGGTGGCTTTCCCCCATGTGTGGCAGTTGTGTTTTCCATGGGTGTGTTGTGGACAGTCTAGAGGTGTTGGTGTGTGGGTTTCAGTTTGAGAAATTCGGTTGAGTGTGTGCACAGTTGTGTGGGGTGCGTGATAGTGTGGGTGTATACACCACAATGGGGTGTACACAATAGTGTGTGGGTCACAATAATCATTTCAAGTTTTGATTTCGGTCTCTCTTTGTTTAAGTGTCATTTAATCTATCGATTTGGTGAAGTGTTTTCCGGCATTCCCATGCCATGATAACCTTTCCTCGACGTCGAACAATACCAAAATATAGCCATGAAGGTTTCGATTACGGTGGTTAGTCGGTTTTAGTGGATTACTTCATGGTCGTTGTCAAACTGTTTTGAGGTTTCACAGGTTTGGTTCAGTATATTATATGAGTTGCGTGTGATATGATTTTGAATGAATCGCGTTTCATGTTAAGTAAATGAGTATGTACTTTTCGAATCGATCTTACGTTAGAGTGAAGTTACACATGTGTGTTTACATATTTTTAAATGGTTATGATGTCGTGGTCACGCCGTCGGTCCTCGAGACTATGGCGTGACCTATTAACGACTGAGCCGAGCCTATGATTCGCGATGAGGCTTATACATATTGCGTTTTCAAAACCCGAGAGAGAGAGTATTCATTTTCTATTAAACTGTCAAGTCAAGTCATTTGAAACATTGAAAAAAATATTAAAGTTAAACCTAGGTTTAGATAATGATTTGAACTATTAATTAGGTTTTCCAACCTTGTTAGGTAGCGAAAAACTCGGGGATACGCGTTAGGGACGCGAGAGTGTTGTTACGCGAGTTGCGATTAATCAGGTAAGTACACTTGCCTTAAAAAGCATTTGTACGTTTATAAGCCAGTAAGAAAATGCCATGTGATTCATTATCATTTATTCAGTCTTTTTATGCTCTATTATTGGTATTCCATTCCATTTCTTATTGTGTGTTTCTCGGCGTAAGTGTTTCGTCTCAAAAGTATTAGGACCTGCACTAGAGGGATAAAACGCAGGCGCACGAGTGTGCGACCACCTTAGTGACCGTGTGACACCGAGTACTGAGTGGGGGTGGGTTCGAGTCCCTCCCGTCATAGCTGTGCCTTCACTTGTGTCGATGTCCGGGAAGACCTCGCGAGGTCTTTGCCGTTATGCTATGATTTAGACCACTTATGCGCCTCTTTTGATTCCTTGGAATACACTTGACTTTCGATTGATATCTATTAGTTTGTTTATCATGCACCTTGTTTATTTAAATTCCTGTCTTTTTATTACCGCATGATATTTAGACTGCTTTGCTTGTTATATCATGAATTACTATTATCTTCTTCTGGCATTACATTCAATTTTCTCCAGTTGCTCACCGTCTAGTTTGTGACGGTGGGTGCAGATAAAACAGTGTACAGTAGAGGCAAGGGGCCCTGCCTAGGTGATCTACTGTGAGGACTAGCAACGACATTAGAGAGACTTTGTAGTAGGTGTTTATAATTTTGCTTGAATTGTATATCGTTTAATACTTATATTGTTGGGATTATTGAACTTGGTATTTGGTGAGACTGGTATCATGTATATATATGCTTATCGAATTGTACATGAGTACTCGGGGTTTTCCATACTTATAGAATTCCTATACTTCCCTTGATTGAGTTATTTCCTTTTTGTTATAATTGTTTTAGCCTTCTTCTGTGTATTATTGCAATAACTCTTTCATAAATTACTAAATTGATTAAATAGGAAGGCTGACTAGGCTCGTCAGGTTCGCTGAGAACTAACTCGGGACTTGCACGGGTCTAGGCCTGGCATCCCCAATTGCACCGGAGAAATTGGGACCGTCACATTCCAATTGAGAAAAATTCATTTTTAAATTTTTATTTAATTTTTTGGTTAGGGCTTCATAAGCAAATGGATCACAACGTACCTCACGGCGTCCTAGGTGCCGTAACACGTGCAGCTACGCACCCCACCCCCAAGACGTGACATAAAACGTGGGTGTGTGGGGGCTCTCTAGTTTAGACATCGCGGATGATGTTGTGGGGGCGGTGTCTGGACCAGAGATGCACTACTGGGGTTTCGGACCTTCCCAACTCATCGGCGCAGTTCAAACTCGTCCCAACACCTCATATATCAACAAAACAATCATAATCCCTCATAAAAACCTCGACGGACCGCGTCGAGATGGAAACCCCTATAAATCTCGGCAAACCTGACATTTTCCCATCAAACTCAAAACAATAACAACAACACCAACAACTTCTCAACAATTGCTCCATACAGAACTTCAAAACCATAGCAATAACATCAAGGCTAGTGTGCTTGATACCAAACTCCCGAAACCTCCGTCAAAACCTAGAAAAGAACACCCGACACGTAGATAACAAGAAGGATATCAAGAATTTAACATTTGATCGTCGAATACTCTTCGTTTGCACCTCCAAATCACCTCTTAACTTTACAAAACCCTAGTCACCACTTCTATTTTTGAATTTTCCAAGGAAGGAGAGAGAAAAGGTGGTGGGGATAACCAAACTTGACTATTTATACTCTCAAACTCATCTCTCCTCACTTACACATCTCAAGGCACCATCTTGGGGTAATAAAGAGGTCAAAAAGTCCACAAGATTGTGACTTACATGGTGATTCTCCCTTAGCCTTATCTTGCTCATCAAACAACTAAACCCTCGGGTGTTCTGATACCCAACTCCCGTGTGTACACTCGTGTCTCTCATGTACACTCGCATCACAGACAAACATACATTGTTTATTATTAATTATTAATGCATTTTATATCATTTCATGTGTGTATTACTACGTGACCTAGTGTATTGTCATTCGTCTACCCGGTACTCGTGTCTACATGCTAATCGAGATGAATATTTGTCACACTGTCTCGCACGATCAATAACAATATAAATACACATATTGCGATGTAATCTAACATAATTGTATACAAACATAAAAAATAATGCAAAACAACATACAAAATCATTATTTACCTAACTCTGGGTGCACCCTGACCTATCTACGGGGTCCACGAGGTGATGAGTTGTCGTCCACGTCTACACACGTCATAATAACAGATTAATTAAAATTGGGTCGTTATAGTTCTTCCCAACTAGGAGAAATTTCGTCTCAAAATTTAAATAATTAAACAAATTTGAACTGGCAAATAGCTAGGGTAACATCTGTGCATTGTAAACTCAAGCTCCCAAGTGAGACCCTCGGTCTCGTGATGCTGTTGACGAACTAAAACCTTCAAGATCTCCCTGTTCCGTAGAGTCTGCACTTTACGATCAACAATCTCTATTGGTCGTTCCTCATAAGTACCATCAAGTTGTACCTCTACTTGTCTGACGTCAATCATCGGCCTTAGTCCCAACCTAGTCAGTCTCAACATCGACATATGAAACACATGTTGAACCCCACTAACTACAATGGTAACTTCAACTCATAAGCCACACTACCGATGCGTGCTTTGAACCTAAATGGTCCAATAAATCTCGATGTCAGTTTTCCCTTAATGCCAAACCTCTGATGACCTTTCCACAGAGAAACCTTTAAGTACACCAAGTCATCAATCTCATAGCTCAGATTCCTGTGGTACTTGTCTGCATATTTCTTCTGCCTATCATGGGCCATCTGAAGTCTTTGCCTAATCTGTCTCACCTTCTCAGTGTGATCCACAACAACCTCAAGTCTTATAGTCGTTGTATCCTTCGGTGTTGCCCAACAAGTTAGTAACATGTAGGGTCTACCATATAACGCCTCAAACGGTGTCATTTTAATACTTGCCTAATATTTATTGTTGTAGGAAAACTTACACAAAGGTAGATAATCCTCCCATGATCCACCAAATTGCAAAATACAAGCCCTAAGCATATCCTCTTATATTTAAATCAACCTATCTGACTAACCATTTGTTTGAGGATGATAAGCTGTACTGAACTGTAGTCTGGTACTGAACTGCTCCTGCATATTCCCCCAAAGCTTTAATGTCAACATGGGATCCTTATTAAATACAATGGAGATCGATACACTGTGTAATTTGATAATCTCTCTCTCGAAGATAATGCTAAACTGTGGGAAGGAATATCTCATCGAAATTGGTATAAATTGCGTCTATTAGAAAATTTTAATAATCTATTAGGGTCACACATGTAATATACAATGTGTCACACCACTATTAATTTAGCCTAATTAAATTGATCTACTAATGTATAATGTTATTGGATAATGAGCATAATTATGGCCATGAAACAATGTTAGTGTAGATACCATATTGGTGTACAACTTAATGAGGGGTAGAGTTGACATATCACATAATAACTGCCCAGACAGTTATTTATTGGATTATGGTCCTCAATTTGTAGTTCACGTTGTGTATTCTCTATCCCCGTCAAGAGAGTGTGTTAGGCTACGAACTACAATTGGAAGACCTAATCCATCATCACAATTCTAATGGAGAATCTTGTAGGTACGCTTTCATTTTACTGTAATCATCCTGAATCATTGTGGTTTTTCGTTCTTATTGATTAATGTTAGATCTAAAACCTAACAAGTGGTATCAGAGCCCGCCATACATGATTCTTGGTGATTTAAGGTTCTTTTGAAAATTTATCATGTCTAAAGTCCTTTTGATTTCATTACGTTGAAATTAATTTTTTTTTTGAAGATTGTGATTTCAAATTTGTGTTAAAGAAAAATTGTTGATTGACTTTGAATATGTTTTTCGAAAATCAAGGTCTTTTGGTGCAAGTTTGAGAAAGATTCACCATATTCGCTAGATCTTTCTAAATCAAGGAAATTTTAATTTTCGATGAAGTACATTTTGACTATGGATGATGAATTTCAGGGTGTTTTATGCACTGTGTATTTGCATGAAATCGTAAAAGACGTACTATATTTGTTGGATAATCCTCAAAATATGTAATCAAAAGATTTTGAGTATATCATGTTGATTATTATCTTATGTGGTTAAGATTTTCGATTATTTATTTTAGGAAACCAAAGATCTCACGGTTAAATTTTTAGTTGATTATGGATAGATTGTGGGTCCCACCACAACAAATATTTAGAAACAAATCATTACTAGAAATTGAATGTGCATTTACTTTAATTTTGAAATCCATCCGAAAGGAAGGTCAATATTTAATAAAATAGAATGTGTATTTATGGTGATGAACATGTGATAATTATTCGATTATTTTACACGTGAATGGTAAATCGACCCAAAGGAAGGTTTTACTATTCGACGTGTTATTTTTATTACCAGTGTTTTATTATAAAATATGATATCAATTACAAATTAGTATTTCGTCCAAGGATGAAATATTAATGGAGTGTTCGATATCTTAAAATGGATTCCATATTATGGCATATTTTGATATAATCCAATTTTCAATTTTCATGCATTAAGAATAGTTGATTAAGGTTAATGGGTAATTTTAAAGACCCCACATATATATTTTTCAAATATGATATTACCATCATAATTCAAATAATGGTTATGGATAATGTATTAATTACATTGTTTGACATTTCGAGTGGGTTAGTTAAAGCAGAAAGTCGCAAAGTGACCTCTCTTGTTTAGGTTGTCCATTAAAAATGTTAAATGTTTGTGTTTATGTATATCAATGCGGGTATTAATTAACCCAAAGGAAAGTTAATGCTTGGTAGGATTGCAAACGCACCTGTGATGGTAAACTTGTGACAACTATTAGTCTTTACATGTGAATAATAAATCGATCCGAAGATAGGTTTATTGTTTGGCATGCGTTATTGTCAGAGTTTGATTATTACACAAAAGTACCACTTACAGTCAATATTACTGTTCAAAGACTTGATATTAATGTTGCACTAAGTATCTTGAGATGGGATCGCCATTTATTTGAATTTCTGATGACGAATTTCGAAAAGTTTATGTGAGGATATCAGGATCCCCCCAATGGGATTCCCTCCACCTCCACTGTTCCGTCACTTAAGTTTGTCTCTATTGTTTAACCTACCCAAATCTGCCCATACACCTCAAAATAAACCAGAATTCGACGATGAAGTAAACAACCAACTATGCAACATAAGTAAGCATATGGAAAGAGTATACAATGATAAAAAATAATAGCTGGATCAAATAAAAAACCAATAAATTCTCGAGTGTGTTCCTTAAGGGGTTTACGCACCTCAACCGCACTCCAATACCCGATATTAGTCCTCGGTTCAATCCCATACCCTATTTTGGGGTTTTTCAGAAATCTTGGCCCGTCATCTCAACCGTACCTAAACCTATTCCAACTTTCTATGGTTCTCAAAACCAACCATATTATTTGCCCAAACCTCGTTAAATCTCGAAAAATCAACAAACCCGGCATATTTCCTCCAAAACTGTTTTCTTCAAAACAACATCCTCTACGAATCCACAACTTTAAGCCTAAAACATCTACAAAATCCATAGCAACAACATTGAACATTAGTGAGCTCGGCTCACCCTTTACAAGCGTGACAGCCCCAACAACCACAAACTAGGCCTCGCCCAGCCTAAACTTACGTGGACTCTCGAGCCATTCTTCGACAAGTCAACGCAAGTCTAGTTAGCTTTAACTCACCAATTACTCAGTTCATTATTCATTCACTCATCCGAGATCACTCTTTTTAGATTCACCTTAACTCTATCTAATCATTTATCCTCAATTACAGTTAGTTAGGTGTACAAAGAAAACTTAAAACACTAACTTAACCACAAATTTAAATAATTTACAACTCAATTAACCTAGATGTGGAAAATCCTATCCAAACAACATCGCATGTATATATATGATCAACTAAAACACAACACATTATATACATGTCGCATCCAATGTTTTTCTTCCCAAATATCCCCAAAAGATACAAAAAATGTATGAATACATAGTCAACATATACATACCTCCTGAATGAGAGCAAAAGAAATGGCTCTAAGCGTGCCTCAAAGGATATCGCCAAGCATCGACACCTTGCCCCGACTCATTTGTGGATCTGCACCCACCGTCATAAAAAGGATGGTAAGTACAAAATATAACAGTAAACAACAACAATAGATATCTCAACATAAACTCCTAAATCCTCAATAAATCACGAATCTATTAATCATGCAGTATATAACAAGAAGCTGAAATAGATAACAAATCGCATGATAAATAGATTCAACAAGCTCAAGAAACGATAATCAAGTGATCGGGAAACAATCGGATAGGTGGATAGATAGTCCCAAATCAAACCATGGGTCACAAGACCTCCTCAGCTTGCGATTAACGTAGTGGGCCCAAAATTGCCTCCCCTACTCAATCCACTACGTACAAAACAGTGGGTACGAATGTCTCCTCCACTGAATGTACACTTTGTTAGGAAAAGCCACAGACAAAGTCGGCTGCTAAATTCTAACACACTACTAAAGGAAAGTCATAGTCACAAGATGGATGCTAAATCCTTCCAATAGGCTCCAACGAGAAGCCACAGTTTATGCCGGCTGTTAAACCCGTTGAGACTTCTCACCAAAAGTGGACTACCTAAACCCTAAGTCACCTGAGCTAGAATGGAGTACAAATGGCTCACATTTCAAGGAATAACCAATTAAGAAATAGAAAAACATTCATGTTGATTATATTATTGTCTTTACTCATCTCGAATCCTACTAAAATGTTCCCTCATAGCTTCACACATTTCCCAAATGAAATTTTTCGATTGACTAACCAATGCTCTGCTGACTACCTGACATACATGTAAGTTCATTCTCGTTAATTTTCCCATTTATTCCTAATTTTCATAATTTTATTCATTTTCATAATTGACCCCGGTATTGGGTCGTATCAGGACCCATTTAAACACCCGAGAGATCCCCAAAATTTTCCAAAAATTTCCTAAAATTGAACTAGTGAACAGTATCACACTGCAGGTGGCGCCATGGGGTCAAAACCCTACAGCGTCATCTAAAGGCGATTGTATCGACCCAAAAAATGTGATGTAATTATATGGCTTGTTGAAGTACCTATAATTACTCATGTCTCGGTATACTGAAAATGATGTCAGTATACGAGTAAGATTTGGCTCGTAAAATGTGATGAACGGGGATCGGGCAAATGAGGTATGGATACTTGGTGTCGAGTAAATGATAATTGTGGGTGACCTACAAATAAAATACACTAAATAATTAACCAAGGAAAGGGTCGGGTCGTTATTATTATATTCGTGCTCGATGGGGCGAGTGGTGGTGCGATTCTGAGGCGAAAATGTGATCGAGAACGTGTTGTGACACGTAGTGTCAATCAAATGAGTCACACAGCTATGTCAACATGTTGAAGTGGTGGAGGTGGTTGGTGAAGCAGGTGAGCATAAGATGTGCCTTAAGATATGTATTTACGTGTAGATGAAGAGATATATATATATATATATATTAACTTTTCTCTCTCCTCTCACCGTTTCATTCACTCTCTTCTTTCGTCTCTCATTTCTCTCACCAGACAGTGGTGGCAACTGGTTTCATAACTCGCGACGACGCGAGGACACAAGAACAATCGAGTGGAGGTAATATATTGTCTCCTTACATTGTGTATATCGTTTTGACGTAGGTTTTGGGGGTTTTTTGTGAATGTTAGGAATTCAGTTGTTGGTGGTTTTCGATGTTTTTGGTGGTGTTGGATTGATAACGACGTCTCGAGGAGTTTGGATAGCCTCGAAACGTCACGACATAAGTCGGTGAATCGAAAAACCCCATAAATGTGTTCAGCAGGTGACGTCGCGAGGGACATTGTGGAGCTTGTGAGCCGCGACGTCTAAAACTGATAAGGTTTTAGAACTTACGTTTTATATGACGTCGCTAGGGTTGTTTCCACGGCGCGAGTCACGGCGTTTGAATAGTGGATGTGGAAATGGGACGTTTTGATCAACACCGTCAAGTGTTTTTCTCACGGCATGACACTGTTCACAGTAATAAAATTTAGAAAATAAATGAAAACTTTGGGATTCTCTCAGATAGCCATATGGGTGCGCATATGACCTAATACCGGGAATTAACCTAAAATACTGGGTAAAACGGATAAAATTATGGAAAATGGGGAAAATTGTAAGGAAATGAAAATAGAACTCTAATGTAAACCAACTGTATTGAAATGATTACCAGGTGTCTAGGTGGCTGGTGGTAAGCGTACCGAGTCAGTTTGGGACGTTCGAGAGTTACGAACACGAGGTTTTTTGTTATACCGGGAATACGATGAGTAAAACTAATGGAACTTTAATATTATTTCATTTGTGCATTTAATAGGTTATTATCCTTATTGTTAAGCACTTGGAATTGCTATTGTTTTGTCATATCCTGGTTTAGAACTCTATTCTAATTGAGTGGTTTAAGGGTAAGTGAGTCAACGTGATCCTTAAGATGACGAGTTACCTGGGGTCATTCCCTAGCGCCAAGAACTTGGGATGCACGTTACTATTTTGTGAACTTGATATTCATGAGCTAATATTTTGGTTCCTATATATGGAGTGGGAATTACTTAACTAGATTTTGAGGAATTCCTATTCGCGTGAATTTAGGATGGTGTGAATTGGCCACGTCCTAAACTTCGAGCTTAGAAGGGGTAGCTTATTCCTCGCTCAAACGATTGTATCATTAAGTCAGGACTACTTGCGCTTATCCTTTGTTTATCTAGAAACTTATTTATCATTGATATCTTAGTAATTTCTCATCATTTTGTTTCATTATCTTTATTGGGTTTATACATGACATTGATTAGCCTTTTATTTGATATTAAAATGATATTGAAATGATATTGGATGTCCATTTAGTTATTACTATTTTACTTATGTACTCACCATCATTTTTATGACGGTGGGTGTAAACTCATTGTGTTTCAGGATAGATAAAGGGAAAGGACTAGCAATAGGTGATTGAGGTAAATGACTCATAAGGATTTGAGTTCTTCTACTGGGTAGGTCTCCTGTATTATATGTATATGTTTTGAGAACATGGGGATATGGGTTTGTGAGAAAGGATTGGATATGTATACTTTGTTGTATCTCCTCTGCCTTAATATTGGTATATATATGAGGGTTTCCACATTCTAGGTTTTCCTAACTAGTGTCTTAGGAGTATTTATATTGGTTGGAGTTAGGTTGCTTCCGCTTATACTTTGATAATTTGAATAACTCACGAATATATAATAACTAAATTTAACCAATTAAATAAATGAATATGGATAGGAAAGGTTGATTAGGGTTACGTGGATTGCATGAGTGTTAACTCGGGGTCTACGTAAGTCTAGGTCGAGTGGAGCCTAAATTTAGGGTTGTGGAATTTGGGGCCATTACAGTGACACCGTTTCCTCTCTGTCCCAGATGTCGTAAGTGATGCGTTGTGGGTCTTCCCCTCCATGGCGTCACTTAAAGCGTGACTTGTCCAGGACCTACTATTTTGGACGTCGTGATCGACGTCGTGGCCTTTGTGCTCCATAGCATCCCTCGCGGCGTCGAGACTAGAACCCTAATATGGGGTCTTTCGAAACCTCGACTCGTCTTACTACCTTCCGAGTCCATCCCTAACTCTTAGGGACACCCAACCAAACCCAAAACCATCGACACATTTTGTCAAAACGTCCGCAAATCCTTGACACCAATAATTCATCTAAAATCTACAACCATAGCAACACCTTCTTTTCCATTAAAACATCCATAAAAGCTTCACAAAAAGTTGAAATCCCGAATCCTCGTTCGAAAATCATAGTGACAAAAACCTCCAAAATCGGTTTCAAAACGTAGATAACTGAGAGGTGACCCGAAATCTCACCTTTTTAGCGTCGATTTGCATTTAAAATCCACAAAACCCGCACCTTTCTCACCGATTTCGTTGAGACAAATAGATAGGAGAGAGAAAAGGTGATGGATT
This sequence comes from Stephania japonica, assembly GCA_039657345.1. Taxonomy (NCBI): domain Eukaryota; kingdom Viridiplantae; phylum Streptophyta; class Magnoliopsida; order Ranunculales; family Menispermaceae; genus Stephania; species Stephania japonica. The sequence goes on along the minus strand of CM077561.1, from coordinate 34,782,379 downwards.
GACCTATTTATACTCCCTCCACTATCATTTCCCACACATATATCTTGATGCCATCCTAAAGTCCTTTTCACACCAACATAACAGCTCTCATGACTCCATTTGGGACTCCCTTAACTTGGTCTCTTGACCTTTCAACCAAAACTATCCACTTCTCAGGCGTATTAGCTCCTAGATTGCACCACAACTCACACCGTCACATGCTCACAAACGTACCCACGTACCGGACATGTTACACAACATTTAATTATTTTATTACATATATCTTTGTCAGTGTTTTAGTCTATTTAGTCCCCCAGACTCCCAGTTACTATTAATTATTCGTCCGGCTCCCATAACACCCATTTTCCCGAGTCAAACTCGTTCCTCAACACTATCGCGCACTCAACAATGCCCCCCCACGTTTGGAACATGGTAATTGACATTTGGTAATAAATAACTAATACAAAATATCAAACAAACATAACATATTTCGGTGTCGACTTTCGAGGACCAAAACAAGTACACCATGGCTAGCTGGGCCCATAATACGACCCTGAAATGTCACGTGGCACGAGTTAAATTTTAGGGTTGTTACAACTTGGACCTTACCTCGGCTTGTTGATCTCCTAGCTCCAACTCCTTCAAATTACCAAGAAAGCATCACCAAACCCTCCACTTTTTCTCACCAATTTTCGCCCAAACACCTTGAGGAGAGAGAAAATGTGATCAAATGAGACCAAAATCTCTTTTTATATGCTCATTTTGATCTAATGTGCTACCACATCCTTAGGTTTCATCTTGTGGTCTCAAATAAGTCAATATGTCCACGAAAACATGACACAAACGTGGACTTGGTCCTTGGTCTTATCCTTGCTCAACCAATCATTTGATCCTTGGGCGTTCGGACACCCGACAACCCAACACGTCATTCAAAACTTTACATTATATCCGGCCTATGTCATGTTCTCATATTCGTTATTTATTACATTTAATTATATTTTTTATGTAAACTCATTCATCGGCTTAGTGCTCGCATCATTTGCCCGTCCAGTTCCCGCGTCAACATGCTTTTCTAGCAAAAACCTGTCACACTACCGCGCTCAGCCTAATCAATATAAATCACACCTGCGATGTAATGAGTCATAACTTAATCATTATCATCACAGTTACTCAAACAATCAGTAAAAATAGCATTTTCACCCAATCCATACATATTGTAGCCTGTTTGTGGTGTCTCCATGAACCTGAGCTGGCATCCACGTCAAAAAATACGTGAATAATGGACTTAATGAAATTTAAGGCTGGTACAAATCTAGACTTTGCACTTTAAATTGAGCGAACCCTTCTCTTATAGAGAAAATTTCTTGTGATAGTAAGAGGAATTTTGATAAGTGGATACGCTCAAATATGGCATGAGTCATATGGCCATGAAATCTACACTTTTGAAAATTTCTAAGGACATTAAAGAAAAATAAGAGAAAGTTGCGGATACTACAACACAAAAAGAGCAATATGAGGGGTCAAAGAAAAATGCTAAGAAATTTGGATGCTACTTTTGTAGGATGACTTTTCGTATTAAAAAAAAGAATTGCACCAAATACAACGGTTGGCATGTAAGGAAATGTACATTCTTTTATATTTATTTTTGGTTTGTTTTGAAGTTAATTTAATTTCAGTACCAATGCACACTCGGTGGGTAGATTCGGTGTCGCTACTTACATAAGTATGCCAATGCAAGATTGTTTGGATTGTCAAATGCCAATTGATGATGAAAGATACATCAATGTTCGTGATGGAATAAAAATGAAAGATTAAGGTGATAAGGAATTTTGGGTTATCATTTAGGACTAGAAATCGTTTGGAATTGAAAGAGACTTTTATTTTTTTGGTATCTATTTCCATGTTAAACAAATTCGATTATGTTTGAAATGGACAATTTAGTCTCTTTTTCATGATTCAGTGCTTATTGATTCTTGTTCCTTATCAAGTTCCAATAATCTTTACTCAATATAATCGCCTCATTTGATGAATCCTTGCATATTGAATTAAGAGGTACTAAAAGAAAATTAACTGAAGAATGAAATTAAAAACCGCAACTTACATTAACAACAGAATTCCAACTAAATCTAATACCAAAACCTTTTATGAATTTTGGATAGGCTGAAGACATAGTCTAAGGTATTTGCACATTTAGAGTTATCCAGCTAAGACAATGTCTTATAAGCCTAGTAAAAGGAAGTTGAACTCCAGAATGGTTAGTAGTTATTTTGTTGAGTATTTTGAATGGTTAAAAGTGGTATAAATTTTATGATCCATGAACAAATTTTTGTGAGACTAGAAATGCTTGAATCTTTTAATGTTGTTGAGTTTGAGGAGGGAGATAAGGTTAAAGTCTTTTTTTTAATAAGGAATTCATTTCTCTTCTTTTAGTAATTATTGACAATGATCGGGTTATCATTCCTGATATTGTTCAAGAAAGAATTTCATAACCGCAAGACAATTGTGGCAGCTCCAAATTCGAGGTCGCCTCGTGCAACAGGTACTTCTCCAGCCCATACTCCAGAAGTACCTGCCACATCACTTATCCATTCACTTCACCTTCATGTCCTAATTTCATGCCATTTAATTTAGTAATTCAACATTTTACTGTTTTATAGTTTTACAGCGGAAGCCTTAATATCACTAATTTAGCCTGACATACAATTAATTTATTCAACCTATAGTGGAAAACCCTGAAGTACTCAGTATACAGGCAACAACCGCTATCAACGTATGTATATATACCAGTATTGTAAATGTATGGTCTCAAGTTCCTAATAATAACAATTTAAAACAACTTAATACCAACAAACATACCAGTAGGTCCTTGACAATGAACAGGTGAGGATGTATCGCTGTGTCCTCCCTGCTCCTACTGATACCCAGGGTCTGCACTCAGTTATTATAAGTACCAGATAACGAATCCAGTAAGTAAAATTTCAAGGAAAACCACCGTGTGTCACAATTTAAGAAATATGAATAGAAACCAATAAATAGTGTGGAATAATCATGCAATTATCAAGAAAAATAATGCAGGCAACTGCTCAAAATGGAATGCATGAATATCAACACTAAGAAACAAATGGGTGTGAAACAACTACATGAGAAGTGAACTTAGGAGCAAGTGGCCCTATTACCTCTACTCCAATGACCCCGCAAACTGTGTCCTAAGCCACAATTTCTCCCAACCAACCCAACACACCTGATAAATCGCCGAACCCCACCGCTCCCATCATAAATAAACTAAGATTAACAAGGAATTTAAAGCTCTATGAATAAAATAAGTAGATGCAATAGTGGTGTTCAATTGGGTTTTACATACCTCAATCCGCACTCATAAAAACTCCGAATACCGCCGGTCTGATCTCCCACTAATTTCCCCGACTCGATTTTTATTGTCTTGGAATTCCTGGGATTCATTTGTGAGTGTTTAAGGTCAATTAATGGGTTTATAATATTATTTAGGCTCATTTCTTCATTTTCCAAAATTTTAAGTTCCAGTGGACAATTAACGCGCTAATGAGATCAATTAGCGCGCTAATTGCTCTTCATCACTGTTCATCATCGTTTTCAATCAGCGTGATTAGTGCGCTAATGTCTCCAATTAGCGCGCTAATTGCTCGCTGTCCAGAAAATTTCTAATTTAAAATTTTTAAACTTTAAATCACTCACAAACCCATAAATTCAATTCACATATTTCCATAACACATCAATATCCTCAATTACACCATTTAAACATGAATTTCCATAATTAAACACTAAAATCCACAATTTACAAAAATTTCCATTTTCAAACTCATTTGCAAAACTATTCCAAATTCTCTCAAATTTGCATCTAATACACAACCAATGTCATACCAACCTCATTAACACTAAATCTCAGCAAAATACAGGATTTAATTCCTCCAAATCCGAATTTCCTCAAATTTCAAACCTACACCAACATTTCACAAACAACCCAAGTTTTATGAATCCATACCTTGGGATCTTGTTGTTATTGTTGTTGGACGCCTCAATCACTCTTCAAACTCTAGCAAATCTTCTCCTTCCTCTTCCCTCTCACCGATTTTCTCCTCTCTCTCAATTTTTCTTCTTCTTCATTTGTTTGATCGGTCAACATATATATATAGTTGATATTGATCTACTGTGCACATTCATCTCGAGGCAAATCATGTGATTACTATTTATCTTGTGTCACTGAAATTCTTGACACCTTATCTTGACACCGGTTACCTCAAACCAGCCTGTTGCACATCTCGAGAACAATCCAAAGGGTGTTGATTTTTCCAGTTACAACTATAGAACTTTACATTGACATCAATTGATTTAGCTTATAATAATTATCAAATCCATTCAATAAATTCCCAAAATTTATAAATAGTGTCATACTAGTCTCCCGACCCCTCGGCACCCAGTGCCCCGCGTCCGACATGCACCCCGAGGCGGTCCCACACTTAGTGTACCTATCGATTTTTAGCCTAAATTTATATTTAAATCTCATTTAATTGTATTCCTTAACCTTAATCATACTTAATTGATTTACATTTAACCAAACCCCAATGCCCGGCCTTATGACTACCATACCCTCGCGTTGGCCAGTCTCACGAACCAAACCCCGGATCTCAATCTCGCCCGGTCAAGTATTTACAAACACACACCTGTGATGATTAATACCACAATAATAAAATAATATCAATACATCACAGAACTCATAATAACACCAACACACATAAAACACCTAGATGCGGGTCCTGCCCAGCCTACCCATGACTTCCACGTGCCATCCCAGCTGGCGTCCTACTCGAAAAATGATTAAATAATGACGTTATAAAATAACGGGTCGTTACAACAATGTTGAAAATATCCCTATTCTATATCAATTGAGTATTCTAGAAGAACAACTTGACAGCCTTAAAGTCAAGAGCAACTTAAGGAATCCATCTATAAAGACCCTCAAGCTTATTTCATGCCACGTGTTATGTTTCAGGACTATGACCTGACCATCGTGACTTGACATACTATCTAAGCCTCAAGAGTCGACACTGAGGTATATTTTATTTTTCTGTGGTGATTGTACTATTATTTATACCCTAATGTGAATGCGTATGTCTAGTGCGTGATTCTATTTTGTTTATCGCATTGGATTTGCGTGTGAGGTTTCGCCTTTGGAAAACATAAATTTTAAGACAAACGAGTGAAATTTGGGTATTTTAAACACAGACAATGATAATTAGTGAATTATTGGAATTAAATAATAAATAAATGTTGTGTAACGTGTGCGGTATAGGTTCAAGAATGCGAGGTTCGAGCTAGAAATAGCTATGTTGTGAAGGCAAGTCACCTATCGGAGTCATAATGTTGAGTGTGTGGTTGGTGGCTGGTGTGAAGGAGGACCTTAGGATGGCCTCGAGTTATGTGTGTGAGAATGGATGGAGAGGTTGATATAAAATCGACACCACCAACTTTTCTCTCTCTTATCTCACTATCTCCTCAATCACTTAACGAAACGTTCAAAGGAAGCTTTGGGTGTGACGGCCCCAAATTCCCAATGCATTTAGGGAACGCCCGGCCTAGACTCGTACAGATCTCCAAGTCAGTACTCGGTGGTCTAGCGAGCTTAGTCAGCCTCCAATTATCAAATTACAAGTTTTATGAAAGAGTTATTGCAATTATAACACAACGGGAGAAAATTTAAAACTAAACAATTGAATGGGAAATAACTTGGTCAAACGGAAATTAGGAATCTATAAATATATGGAAACCCTATAAATGGGAATATTCATGTACAATAAGCCAAGGTTAAATGAGACATTACATGACCTCAATCCCAAACTATAATCCCGAGTTCAATGACTCAACAAAACATGATAATAACCACAAGCAACATACAAACAAAAAATATAACCTACTCTAGGGTTCCTCAAGTTCAGCCACTTATATAAAGTCTCCTAGGCAAGGTTCCTTGCCTCTAATGCACTCTTTTCTATTTGCACCCACCGTCACAAACTAGACGGTGAGTAACTGAGAGAAATCGAAAGTAATGCCAGAAGAATATAACAATAATTCATGAATTATCAAACAAGGAAGTCTAAATATCATGCAGGAATTGAAAGACAAGAAGTTAAATAAACAAGGTGCATGATAGGCAAACTGGAAATAATAACAATCGAAACATGCGTGTTCTATGAGTCAAGAGAGGCCATAAGTGGTCTAAAATCCACAACAAATCCACAACAACGATGTCGCACATCGAAAACTATAAAAATATCCACAACAATCCAATACATGGTATCACACAATCACTAGGGGTGGTCAAACACTCGTGCGCACGAGTGCCCACGTTTTATCCCTTCTAGTGCAGACCGCATGTACCTTCGAGACACACACTTATGCCAAGAACACACATATAAGGTATATGGAATGGAGATGCCAACAAGTGGATCATAGCAAACATGATAGAATAATAATGAATCACATGGTATTTTTTAACTGGCTTACTAACGTACACAAGCTTTTAAGGCAAGTGTACTTACCTGAACTATTGCAACCCACGTACAACTCGCGTCCCTAACGCGTATCCCTGAGTTTCCTACTACTTGACAAGGTTGGAAAACTCTTATTAATAGGTCAGGTCTTCAACCAAACCCTAGGTCAACCCTAGTGTTCTTCCCAGTGTTTTAAGTATTTACACAACTCGTCAAATCGTTATGAAAATGTGTACTCTCTCAGGTTTGAAAAACCATGACAATAACTACGACTACGAAATCACAACGTCGGTATCCACAATGCATATAAGCCTACTCACATATCGTAGGCTCGGCTCAGTCATATGTGGGTCACGTCATAGCCTCGGTATGCCGACAACGTGACCACGACATCATAACCAATTCCCGACCTTCAAATGCAAATCCGTAAATCAACATGACTCAAAATGACCATGCACCAATGAGTTTGGGAACCTCGCGGGAGTGGTCTAACATCCGTAGAGTGCTAACACGACATAGGAAGGTCATGTGCATGCCCTACATCACGTCGATGACTACTCGATGCGATATAAACAACTCACGCATAATTTCGCCATCTCTACTCATCACCATTGATATGGCCGCTTCGTGGTCGTGAGACTCCATGACGAACATGGTAAGGTCTCCGAAGTCCCCTATGTCATCGTGTCGACTACAGTGCCGCCACGACGAGTGGTTTCCGACGAGAAGGTTCCAACAGGCCTACAACACATAAATGACATAATATAACAATAATGTCATTGTTTGAGGCCACTCCGAGAGTCGTAAGACATAAGCATGGACTTAGCTTGGCACCCGACATCCCGATCACGGTGGTACAGCGGTGGCGTCGCCCACGACAGCGAATTTCGGTGAGGAGGAGCATAATGCACATGAAATGAACATAAACATGAAATTAAGACCAAACATTCCAAATGCAATTGATTCGGACACACCGAAAGGCAACGACGCACCAACAAGGGCAAGCCATGGTTCCTGACAGCCTCTCGACGTGGTGTCCGGCCCGCAGCGCCGCCAGTTGGGGCGGTTTTCGGTGAGACAAAACAATAGAGAAAAAAATCAAATGAAATACAACACCTCACTACCATCGTTGTTATAGACTACTTCGGGAGCCGTGAGACACAAGCATGGGTTTAGTGTGGTCTCCAACATTCCCCAAGTCACGGTGGTCTGACCAGCAGCGCCGCCCGAGCTCCGCAACTCCAGCGAGGCATAAAAACCTTCAACACATGTGTAAACAGAGTATGACAGTAACTACTCTATGTGTCAAACATTCAGAGCTCTCTCGGGGATATGGGAGCTCCGGTGGGCCACGAGGACCCATCCCCGACTATCCCTCGACCAACGCCAGTCGTCCTAGCAGTGGCAAACACACGACACAATCGCTAGTCGTGATTATCGTTCGGGTCATCACCACATGTATGTCGTGAGGTTGGGGAGGAGATCCGCCACTGCTGGAACTCCGGTGGATCGTCCTTGACCAGTTCCTAGTCGGACAGCAGCCCCCCCACAACACACTGTATATGACCGAGAGAAGAGAAAAAAAATGATATAGGAGAGAGAGAGAGAGAGAGAGAGAGAGAGAGAGAGAGAGAGAGAGAGAGAGAGAGAGAGATAGAAGGAGAGAGAGAGAGAGAGAGAGAGAGAGAGAGAGAGAGAGACAAACCTCCCGAGAGAGGATTATGTCACAAACCTCCTGTGAGGGTTATGTCCGGTCACCAAGGGAGAGGGGAGGAGGAGAGGGGCAGCGGTGAGAGGGAATGGGAGGCTCGGGTGTGTGTGTGGAGAAGATGAGTGAATAGTGGATTGAGAAAGTGGAGGTGGGTCCTATTTATATCTTTTTTGACATCTCAAATCCACCACTCATCTCGAGGTCCCTTGGACGACCCTTAATAACTCCAGTCCCATATGTGAGTTACATCCATCTATGACACATCTATCTTGATTTCCTCATGTTGTGCATCCCAAGATTCATCCTAAGCCTATTATATTTTTTTAACTCAACCTTAGGCCTCATATTGATTAACTTCAAAATAAATCATATAACTTATGTTAGGCCATCAATTGAACTTTATAAATTAGTACCTGAGGTCATACCAACTCCCGTCTATCCAGTACTCAGTGCCCCGCGTTTGGCACGCTTCTCGAGGCGGTCCCACACTTAGTGTTCTAATTAATTAATTATGCCTATGTGATACTTTATTTGATTAAATCATGTTTCCTCAACTAAGGTCATATCATTGATTTGGCTTAGTTTATCACCTCTAATACCCGGTTATACGACTACCAAACCCCACTTACCAGGCAAAAACTCACTCAAATTAATAATTTGCCCAAATGACTCGTGACCCGTATCATACTACCATACTAATATATGCATCACAAAATCATAAACTTTACCACGGTGTCGACTCCCAAAGTTCGAAATACTTCCAGTATCACGTAACCGGGTCACAATTCTGACAAGTGTAACACCCGTCAAGTTAAATTTGAAGGTTGTTACATGGGGTGTTTGGCGTTTTTGAGCTCGAATTGACATCGGGGAACGACCAACAATGCGTATAAAGGTGAGATCCTGACTCACCAGGCAATTATCTACGTTTTGATGCCAATTTCACGGGTTTTCGTCGTGATGATTTCAGACACCATGTTATGTTTTGAATTTTTTGGAAATTTTATGTGGGTTTGAATATGGTTTTGGTGATAATGGAATGAAACTATTGTATGCTTTGGTTTTTTATTAAAGAGTTGGAGTTTTTAGGATTTTTGATAATTTTTGGGGAATTTGTTGTGATTTTCGAATTGAGGATTTGTTGATATTTCGACACGAAGTGAAGGTGGTTTTTAGCTATGTTGAAGTCCCTATGTGTTTAAGATAGGCTCAAAACGTAGCGACAGGAGCCGAGGTTTTGGAAAACCTAAATGTGTGGTCAAGGTTTGACACTATGAGAGACATCGTGGAGCATTAAGTCCCATAACGTCGATCACGGTGTCCAAACCTGAGACAAATGGGTACGACACTTTAAGTGACGATGTGGGTCATTTCCCTTGGAGGCATCACTCACGACGTCCAATCCAAAGAAGTTAGGATTTGGCGTTTTAAATGACGTCGTGGGGGCTCTGAACATGGTGGCGTCACCCGACGTCCCAAACAGTAAAAACTAATTTATTTTAAAACTTTTTCAAAACTTTTGAGAAACCTTGGAGAATTATCTAGGGTCATGTTATGACTCTAATTCAATCAAATAGGGTCTAAATGAATATTATGAATTTAGGGAACTAAATTAGACAAGTTAGAGCTGCACGAGGATTGAGGTTTTTGCGTTAATTGAGGTAAGTTAGTAAGCCAGATAAGAAGGTGCATAGTAATTTATTTTCCATTATTGTTGTTTCTATTTAATTGAGTCATTTGTTGGGATTCTGTTTTTTATATTCCTTGGTTGAGTGTCTTTCGCATAAGTGTGTCGAGAAGGTACTCCTGGGATTATATTAGCTAGGCTAACGTGAGCACTTCTGCAGAAGTGTTGCCCACCCACCTAATCATGAGTTTCTCCCTGAGTACTGGATTGGTTATAGGTTTGTTGTAGATTGGTTGTGGCTTGTTATGGTTATAGACCGCTTCGAGGCCTCTTTTGACTCGATAGACACTCAAATATCATTGAAACACTGATCAGTCTGTTTATCATGCAATTTGTGTTATTTATTTGTCTTTAAATATCACATGATTCTTATATTGTTTTATTGGTTATTCATGAATTACTGTTTATGTCCTTCTGGCTTTACTTTCAATTTATCACATATTCACCGTCTAATTTGTGATGGTGGGTGCAAATCAGACAGACGAGCAAGGAAAAAGGGACATTGATTGGTGACTTCCTCTGAGAACTCTCAAAGCGATTCCTTTATTTCCTTCACGTATGTTCTGCCTTTCTGACTTGTGAATATTGTATATTATGTTTTTATAACAATTAGCATTTGGAGATTAAGTGACTAAGGATATCATGTAATATCATTTTCTTTATTGTTAATCACCAGATATACATGTTAATCCAGTTGTTTCAGGGTTTCCACACTTTAGGTTATTTTTGACTTCCTATTTTCTGAGTTATTTAGTTAGATTACAGTTTATTTTCGCTACAAACTACCTGTAAAAGATATAATCTAATAACTCGACATTTAAATTGTTCAATTAATGAGGTAAGAAAGATTTGAGACTGACTAGGTCTGCGTTGATTTCGCGAATATGATCTTAGGGGTCTACGTAGGTCTAGGCCGGGCAGGGCCCAGTTTTATGGAGAATTGGGGTCGTCACACCATCTATGGATTTAAGCAAGCTTCTCTTTAGAGGTATTTAAAGTTTCATCAAATTGTTATTTCTTTTTATTTTGAGATAAATAATTGGTTGATGACCGCATATACCAGAATTTTAGTAGGAGTTGGTACATTTTCATGTTTTGTATGTTGATGACATTGCTTGCTAAAAATGATATAGGCTTATTGCACGAAATCAAGAAGTTTCTATATGAGAATTTATAGATAAAAGATCTTAGTGACGTCTTTTTTGTGTTGGGCATTTAGATACATCGAGATTTTTCTCGAGGTAATTAATTTGTATTATCACAAGAGAGTCATATCTATAAGATACTCAAGCGATGACATGCAAAAGCGAAAATCAAGTTATACCCATGTTGCTAAAGGAGACAAGTTTAGTCTCAATCAGTATCTTAAGAATGATTTTGAAGGTAAGAAAATTAATGTAAGGATTCCTTATACTTCGGTTGTAGGAATTCTGATGTATGCACTAGTTAGTACGTGTTCAGATATGGCATACATTTTTGAAATATTATTCAGATATATTTGAGCAATTTGGGAATGGATCATTAGGTTGTAGCCAAAAGTTCATATAGTTTCTTAAGAGAACAAAAGGCTATATGCTCACATACGAGAAATCAGGATCAATAGGAGTTCATCAATTATTTTGATTATGATTTCACGGGATGCCATAACAGTCCGCATCCACTTCATGCTATATTTATCGAATAGTTAGGGAAGCTATTTTTTGAAAAGTGTTAAACAAACACTTTAAGTTTCTTCCATTTCGGAAGATAAGTCTATAACATATGTTTTGATGTATCCAATCTTGGAATAAAACTGTGAGACTTGCCACTGGCCTGCAAATTATGGAAAGAATTGAAAGACAATAAAGTTAATTTGTTACAATAAGTCGGCAGTGTCATATTCCAATAACAACAAGGACTCTTCAGATTCAAAGGATATTGGCATCAAGTTCATGGTTGTTAAATAAGGAAAGAATTCAGAGTGGTAAGATATATATAGAATATATTTGGACAAACTCTATGATTGTGAATCCGCTAACTAAAGGCTTACCACCCGAGGTATTTCATGATCTTACTGCTTACATGAGTGTCATGTCATTTGATGATATGCTAGTTCAGTAGGAGTTTTATTTATGTTTATTGATGTTTGTAGACATGTTTATGGTTATTCGGTTATTATTGCAGTATAAAGTTTTTGGTTACACACTCTGTTTCATTTGGTTTGATCTTAATAAATAATTAAGGAGGACCAATTGGAAATAGCATGTTAAAGATCACATTGCATGAAATTTCCATGCTACACATTCATGCTTGATCCATGTCATTCATTGTATTGATGTGTGACCATTGATGGGTCCATTCACGATTAATGTGATGAAGTCCCCTTTAATCCTATGTTGATTGATTGATGAACCAAATCGTTTTCATGATTTAAAGATAATAGCAATTTGGAGCTTCCTAACGTTTATTGTAACATATAACTATCAGACATTATGTATATATAGTCCAAGTGGGAGATTGTTGGAATTATTTAGTGGACATACATATATACAATTATATGTCATGTGCTATTATAAGGTTTAAAGTTTTGGCCTAAGTCATCATATAAAGTGTAGGTCCAATATGTAAAGAAACCTAGTGTAGTTTCCTAATTCTTGATGGACAAAATGGGAATAGTACACAACTTAAGTGTTTAAGTGGTTGTGGTTCCCGATAGAGCTTTAATCGATCGTTTTCACAGTCTCCCTATTTACTAAAGAATCACAGACCTAAAGCTTCTCTTAGAAGACTCAACCTATTAAAGATGTGATCAATGGAATCAGGTACTGTAACGGCCCGAAGTTAATTCGTTGTTATTAATGACGTGAATGCAGACGTGGATGATAGCTCAGATGCTCGTGGGACCCGCAGATAGGCCAGAACGTGCTTGGGGCTAGGTAAATAGTAATTTTTGTGTTGTGCTTTAATTTGCGATGTTTATGTGTAATTAGGTTATTGGCATCGCAATGTGTGTTATGTATTGTGTTATTGATGTGTGAGATAGTGTGACGAGTATTCACCCTAAATAGCGTGCAGACGCGAGTATCCGGTAGGCGAATAACAGTACACTAGGTTGGGTACTCATATACACTTGGGAAATGATAAAATATAATTAATAATAAATAAATAACGTCATATAAGTGTTCGTGGAAATAGGGTACGTGAGGGACGCGAGGGTACGTGCGGGGTTCGGGTATTGGAACGCCCGAGGGTTTGGTGTTTTGTGTGAACAAAGACAAGTCAAAGAGAGGTGTCACCATTCACGTCGCAAAAATCAAGACTATTTGACTCATTTTGAGCCTTATATGATGCCTCAAGATTTGTCTTTACATTGGATGACTTTTTAGGATATATGTATATATGGGATTTTTGTCAAACCTACCACCTTTTCTCTCTCATCCATACCACAAGTCTGAAAATTTGAGGGTCGAATAGGGTTTTCTTACGTTTCATGAGGTGATTTGGAGGTCTAAACAACAAGGAATCGACGATCCGAGGTTAGTATCTTGTTCTCCATCTTATTTCCTACGTTTCGATCACAAAAGTTTGGGTTTTTACATGGGTTTTGGTTATGAATTTTGAGCACACAAGTTTGGATAGTGTCGCTATGATTTCAAGTGTGGTTTTTGAGCATTTGTGGAGGTTTTTGTTGAAGAAATGGTTTTTTTTGTTGTTGTAAGGGATAAAAGGTTTTTAATCGGATTTGTCGGGGTTTTGGTTCCGGACGATTTATGTCGAGTGGTTATGGCGGTAAATGATTTATATGTGTTTATTTGTGGTGTTGGGACGGGTTCGGACAAAGGCGATGAGCCGAGGGGGCTCCAAAACCCCTTAAGGGCGTCACTGGTTCAGATGCGCGGGGCACTGTGGGGAGAAAACTCCCACGACGTCACCTGCGACATCCAAACCAGAGAGGAATTAACAGGTCACGCTTTAGTTCACGTCGTGGAGATTTGTTCTTAGCAACGTGGGTCACGATGTCCAACACACCATGAGGCACGCCGTAGGGCTATTGAACACGACAGCACCACTTACGGCTTTTGGAACAGAAAATTAAATAAAAATTTAAAAATAAATTTTTTGAAATGGGTTTTTAATTTGGTTTTATTGAGGATTATAATCAATTTAATGGGGATTTAAATTAATAAAAATGGACTTGGTTAGAACTTGAAATTTGGAAAAATTTACGGATAATTTTGATAATCAGGCTTTGGTTTGATTGATCGAGGTATTGACACGCATTGTGAGAGTGAATTGGACGACATTTGGGATTCGTTGGAGTGTGGTTTGAGGTGTGTACTTGAATATTTACTTATTTAAGCATTTGAATTCAATTTTTGTTATTTTAATATTCTATTTCTGATTGTGGTTTTAATGGGCAACGTTGAGCAGGGCTCCCTCCGTGTCATTCCAGTGTGTATGCCTACTAGGCCATAGCATGTGTTGTCAGATCGATCTGGTGAATAGGACAACCCGAGGATAACGTCGTCGCACGTGTCGGTGCGTCGTAGGTGTAACACCAGCCACCGAGCGGATTTAGATACTGACCTTGCTTGAGTGGGACTCTCCAAAAGTATGTTGTGGAAGAGTCCGAATTATGGTGCTAGTTTGGCTCTAGGCGCTAGGAACACACTTTGAGCTTTAACTATTATCTATCCATGCGATGATCACAGTTGCTTGTGTTTATTTACGCATGTTTATTTAATATCTTTATTTAAATTTCAGTATTTACTTTCAGCATTGCTCACTTAATTTCTTTGGGAATACTCACTCTCGACTCATCATCTGCCTTTTGTGATAGCTGTAGTGCAGATCCTAATATGAGTCAGGGCAAGGGCAAGCTATCGGAGTGTCGTTGATTCAAAGATACATAGCCGACTAGTACGTTTGTATTTTATGTATTTGATTTCATTTTGGGAACTTATGATTGAGATATACTTTGAAACCGTGTATATTTTCATATTTTGTGACATCTGAGAATTTATGGATACATGGGTTTTCCACACTAAGTTTATGGTTTATATTACATATTTCAATTATTATTATTTGAGTTAATATGTTAAGACTTTCACCGTGATAATTTGTGGTTTAAATGATAACTTAACTGATGATTAGTGTTATATACAATTGAATCAATAAATTTTTGATTAATAAGAATTAAAAGGATAAAATGGAGAATGTAATCCAATGTGGGACACAACTATTGTTAGTAAGATAGGTTATAGGTTCGCATTGGCTTTCGTAGCGGTCTGTTTGAAAAATGGGCCATTATAGGTGTAACGGCCCGATGGGGCCATCACAATTTAGATAAATGGTTTCTCGCATAGCTAGAGTTATTTTTGTTGGCTAAACCTAACAAGAAACTCTTACTAATTCACTTATGTTTAACGAAGAAGATGAGCATGACAGTTACAACCTTTAATGGCGGATTCAAACTTCCTCAAACTCGCCTCTTTCTTCTCTCCTTTCTTTCCTCGAAGAAAAAATGATGATGACGATGAAGATAAAGACAAGATTAACCTCATCTTTCTTTCTTAACAATTAAGTCTGTTGCCACCTCCTACTTCCCCATGCATCACTTGATTAACATCATGATGCCCACGAACGCATCTCGAGTATCATCTTGTGAACAAAACCTAAACGTGGCCTATATCACTATAAGGACAACAATCGTGATACTACGCGTATCTCAAGGTTCATTTAAGTGTTTATAAAATCACTTGATTCAACTTTATAACTTTCATTTATATATATACTAATGTATTTTCGCGCTTATGAGTGTTGGAATATAATCCCACATTGGAAATATAATAAGAGTTGGGGTGGTATAAAGTGGTGTAGATTGGATCCTAGCACAAGCCAATTGATTTTGCAAAGATGAACTTCAACCTCATTTGTATATCCACCATGTGCGTGTGTGGCCCAACACTCTTTGGGCCCAAGAATTTCTACAATGAGTTTTGGGTACATGTCAACAAGTACACTCAAGCGTGCACACTATCCTCACTATCCACTCGAGTCACTAAGTGCACCAATAATTTATTAATTATTTATTTTTAACTATAAGCTTTACATTAATCCACACTAATAACCTATAGTATTTTTAAATTGATATCCATATCAAATAAACACAATACATCATTATAAGTGTACACACACTAATCGAGATAAGTCGAGCTTAACTACGAGTCTAACTCGAACTGATTAATATCAGATTAAGGTTAATTATTCAATCAAGGACACCGATAGTTACACCATATAAGGTTGGAATTAATTTGAACTATCAATGCACTATTCATATCCACCATTAGATGTCTATGGTCATTACAAGGTAAAAATCAATGGCTCCTAACAATCTCATACAAACTTAGATCTTATTTTATAGTCTTAGCTAATAATCAAATCATTAACTTAGCCTAATTTCATATTTTGGCACGTTAATTTGGTCACTTAGCTTAGTCTTATGGGTACCACATAATTTATTTCCCATTATCTAAGTAAGTCACATTCAATCATATACTAGGCGCTCCGCACCTAGCACACATCTCAAGGTACTCTAAGTATGTTATTTCTTTTAACTTGGCAACAAAGATTGTTAGTTTATTTCTTACAAACATATCTAAGGAACTTCATAGATTTTAATTATTTCAACTAAGATGTTGTTTTATCATATTTATCAATCACATCCCATACTTGTGTTAGACATATCTCAAGGTGCTACCCACCTATCTCGCAATTCACACAAAACGCGGTAAACATGAAAAATTAGTGTAACACCAACAACAACAAAAACACAAAAAATGGCTCCAACAACTGCCAAAAATTTGGGAATCGAACTCAAAATAGTGACAATAACTTCATCAAAGAAGAATCAATGCGATCTCACCGAATTTTGATTGGATTGGAGGGTTCGAATCGAGAGAGGGGAAGCTCGGTCTCAGTTGTGCGTTTTGGAGGTGAGGTATTGATGAAAAAAAACTCTTTTATATGAAGGACAGTTTGGTCATTTTGTGTTAGGGCAAAATAAGGTCCAAAAAATCATATTAGGGTGCATTGATAAAAAATTGGGATCCGTTTAGCCGCTCTCAAAAAAAATTCCAAACACAACACTAAAATAGCAGCAGAAAGGAGTTCTTGAGAATTGCACCATAAAGGTCTAAAAAGGAATAAGAAGTTGCACCATACAAATAGAGTTTTTTGTAACAAAAATGCTAGGAAGACACACAGAAAGTCACACCGACTGATGTGGAGAGGTGTGACTTTGGGGTGTGAGTTAGGGGACGAGAGGGGGTTTCCCTTGGCCCGTACTGACGTGCGATAGAGGAGAGATGGTGGGTTCATTAATTACCCCTAATGCACACCCTCTCCCTTTATCATGCATCATTACGTGCCAGGGAAACCCCTCTCCCTCCTCTAACTCACACCCCAAAGTCACACCCCTCCATGTTAGCCGGTGTGACTTAAAGGTGTCATTAGGGGCAAAGCCAATATTAAGGTGGAGAGGAGGCCAAGATTTTTCACATTTTCTCATGGTCACAATAATGTAGAATCAAGCATTTTCAAAAAAATTAAAACTTTTGAATTAAAAAAAAGTGTGTTTTAAAGTCAAAACTTCATGTGTTGTAGTAGTGTAAAAACAATTAGGCCATGTATGTCAAAGCCTCCCAAATGAGATGGTAGAGACATCACTTGTCAAAAAGATAAGAACTCGGGAGATCATGGTTCAATTCCAACTAAAGTAAAAAAAAAAAGAAGCAATCAGACCATGCATGATTCAATTATTTTAGTTTGTTTTTAATTTGCTAGTGCCCCAAATAAAAAGAAAAGAAAAAACAATTAGACTAATTGTAATTGATGTGTAGCAACATAACAATTTAAAAAAGGAAAATGATAATCTAATACACTTGGGACACCCACTTTATTTTTTAGCCATTTATTATTTTGTCATATATGGGGCCCATGGTTGGGGAGATAAAAAATGAGTCATAAATGACTAAAAAATAAAATATGCGCTCAAAGTGTGTTAAATTATCATTTTCTTTTAAAAAAGGAAGCGACTACCCCAGTTTTGAATTTTTACTTCGTGTACCCCCTCTTTTTACTCAATGTACCCTACTTTTTTTTTCTTAAAACTCCAAAAATACCCTTGCTTAGTGTACCCCACTTTTTACTTCGTGTACCCTATCACCTTCACCCTCATCCTCACCTAGGGGTGCACATGGATTGCACTAATCCACGGATCCCGTCCAATCCGACCAATTATCACTAATTAGATCAATTTTTTGATCCATTGGATTGGATTGGATTGGATTGATTGAAAAATCGCTAATCCAGCTGGACTAGATTGGATTACGGATCTTACATTAAAAAATCGCGAATCCAATTCGATCCAATCCGTTTAGCACATCAACACATATACATATATGATCGTATGTACTTTAGTACCTTAAAGAGCATCAACTTAAACTATTAACTTTAAACTATAACATCTAAAAGACTATGCTTGTTCTTTAACTCTTTTGTTATGCTTTTAACCTTTTTTGTAGGTTGCATATACGTGCACTTTTTTTGTGTTTTTGTGAGGGTGTATGGTGAAGATTTATAGATGATATATTTGTTTATGTAGGAACTTGTGTAGGAACTTGAATTTTGAAGATCATTGTAATGACAAGTTTATGAGAAATATGCTATATATAGATTTGTGAAATGTATGTTGTAAATTTGTCATTCATGAGATGTATAATTCTTGTTATTCATTTGATTAAGTCTAATTTCATGAATATTTGGATAGAAAAACGTCAATCCGTGGAACTTGATCCAATCCGAACCGCATTTTGCAAATTGGATTGAGTTGGATTGATGAATTATTTGGACTGGATTGGACTGTATTTTTCCAATCCACAATAATTGGATTGGATTACGGATTGAACCTAATTGGACTGGATCCAATCCATGTGCATCCCTACCCTCACCCTCACCCTCACCCTTACCCCAATATCCTTGTCTGCGAGTTTCGAATGAACATATTTGACAACTCTAAAGAGATGTTAGATACAAATGGTCGACACCTCTTTAGAGGCCTCAGCCGACTCCGACCAATAATGCGAAGATAACTCAGTCTCAATGGATGACAAAAGGATATTACCGAAACTTCTTTAGAAGTGTCAGCCCTGTTTGTCCGACATTTCTTTAGAGGTGTCGGCTCCATTA
Organism: Stephania japonica; assembly: GCA_039657345.1. Lineage (NCBI taxonomy): Eukaryota > Viridiplantae > Streptophyta > Magnoliopsida > Ranunculales > Menispermaceae > Stephania > Stephania japonica. The sequence goes on along the minus strand of CM077561.1, from coordinate 34,763,250 downwards.
GTCTGAAACCCGCGGGAGTCAAGAATGAACAAATAAACTTGAAAACCCTAAAAAATACATGAAAGTTGCCAAAAAAATAGTGGAGTTTGCTTGGAATCACTTAGTATTTTTTAGTTCATCAAAACTTTGTAACAAAATGTAAGATTCAAACCTTAAATCGAAGCCCTAAACCCGAAAACAAATTCACAAACAAAACGGCTCAAAAATGAAAAAAAATCCAAAAAAAAAACTTTAAATCGGCACTAAAAGAGATGATGAATGCACCCACGACGTCGAGTTCATGTAGTTTTGCTCAAATTTCGTCGGATTTGGCATGTTTTTGGTGAGTGCAATTTGAGAGAGGCTATTAGGGTATGAGATGAGTGGGGTATGTTGAGTAGGGGTGGCAAAAATTCAAATTCAGATAGGTCTGGGATTGGACAACCCCTACTATAAAGAGTATATTCACTATTTGGACCCAACCTGATTCTAAATTCGGACAAAACTAGCTTATCCATACCCAATTTACTTAAATTTTGGGTTGTCCAATTGTCCGGATTTGTCGCAATCTTGAAAAACCTACTTCTCATATCGAAGCCTCTTCAAATGTTAAAATATAAATAGATTACAATCTCGTATGTTTTTTTTTTTGAAAAGAAATCGAAATTTCATTAATTATTCATGGCTCAATACAAGACCAAACATAGAATCAAGTATATTGATTCGCTAATCCTATTTGTGCAAACAAATTGCCATTAATTTGGCTTCTTTTTTAAATTGAAACAGTTTGACAATCTAGGACTACTCTCTACAACGTTGAAATTCATGACAATAAACAAAAGTATTAGAACCATAAACGAATAAGAAAACTTCCCAACAAAGAAAAAACCTAAAACTTCCCACTAAAGAGAAGACCTAAAAACTTCTCAACAAGGAGATCATAAATCAAAAACTTCCAACCAGGGAAGAAAACTAACTATAAAGTAAAAATTAAAAATAAATCAATCAAGCGTGTTGCACAAATCCACGCAACACCGTTGATGAAGATGCACCGCAACAATGATAGACTAATATCTACAAATGTGATTAGATATGATGTTTATTAAAACATTTAATGCCAAAGTCTCAACAAATATTGCAAACTATAAATCATTGTCACATTACTGCAAATAATTTAATGTAGTTAAAACATTTAATGTTAAGAAAAAAATATTTAAGTATAAAAGGACTAAAATTTAATTTATTTTAAAATCAAAGATATATTTAGTACATTAATTTATGTGTATTAGAGTATATTATTATTTGTTAAAATATTTTATTAGTAATAAGTGTCCAATATACATTTTCTATCAAAGATATTTTAACTTTATTTAAAATTCAAACTAGGTTTGGATCCGGATTTCAGGGCCTTGTGCAGACCCGACCCGATTTTAAATTCGCATAAGAGGTATTTGTCTAGGCCCGACCTGAATTTATCAAAATATTGTCCGAACTCTTTTTATTCTAAGCCAGCGAGTCCAGATACTAAATTGTCAACCCTAATGGTATATGGAAGGGTGGTTAAGTAATTTCACAAATTTGGGTATGTTTAGCAATTAGTGAGGTATGATGAGTAAAAACTCTTTTATATGGAGGGGTAGTTGGGTAATTTCACAAAATTGGTGGTACGTTTAGCAATTAGTGAGGTCCGTTTATCCGCTTCCTAAATTAATATGTACATAGACATAAAAGTGTCGGTTAGGGGTTGATGGCCCCCCAAGTAGGGTTGCAAGTGGGGCGGGGCGGGGCGAGGATTGAAGATACCGTCCCCGCATCCGCGGGGTGCGGGGCGAGGATTTTTCTTCAAAATTTCCCACGGGGAAAACATTGCCCCCCATGCCCCACCCCGCCGGATTCCCCGCGAGGCGCGGGGATCCACGCCCCACCCCACAGGATTCCCCACGTCGTACTGGTAGAGAGTGATACATTGGTCATTGTTGATTGAATTGCTAGGCGGGGTTCGATACTTCGATGGTGTATATGAGAATCTTGTACGAGACATATGGAAGATGTTGCAGTCATTTAATGGTCTATGTTTAACATCTTTCTAGAAAATAGACCATTGAATGTCATTTCTTTATTAATTCAGAATCACTTATAATGACATATTTACCACATCAATAAAGAAGTTACATTTTAACTTTGAACACAACTAGAAAATAGACTTTGTCCTCAAGAAAGAAAATAGTAAATACAAATAGATTCAACTTTAAACACAAATAGAAAGCTTCATTTCATTCCAAACAACAAACACATAAATAAGAGTATCCTTATATATTTTTAAAATATAAACCAGGTGGCATATATATATATATATATATATATATATATACAAAACCCAAAAGTATAAATTATGTGTCATATAGATACAAAATAACAAATTATGTGGCATATAGGTACAAATAACAAAATATGCTAACAAGCCACAACATATTTTAATGTGTTTTTTCACATATTGAGAATATATATCTTCCAACGCATATTCATTATTGTCAAATTTCTACTTTTCGTTTTGATTCTGATTTTTTTTGTTTTCTTTTTAGGATTGAATCAAATTCTAATAACAATATGATTAAAGTAATGATATGTATTTGTTGATAATCACTGGTAAGTGTTGCTTAGATCTATGATCTCCAATTTTAAGTCTATTTGACAAGATCATATGTTTTTATTATATATCTTCACTGTTTCAACAAAATTTATTTGTACATTTGAAGTTTCCTTATGTCGCACTTTTTTACCATAACATTTTTTTTATTTTTAATTGTTTTTCAACTTTTTTTTTTTGCTCTTTTCGACTTTTTGATAGCTATTTGTTTTTCGATATTTTTTATATTCAGATTTTTACCTTTGAGTTTTTATTCTGATCTCTTTTTTATTTTTCTTTTCAAGAGCAAACAAAAATATTTTAGAAATGACATATACTGATCATCAATCTCTGTGTGCATTGTTTAGATCAATGACCTCCATTTTTTTAGTTTATTCAACAAAATGTCAATTTGTTATATATCCTTTATTGTGGAAACAAAATTTTAATTAATCATTTTTCAAAATAAATATAGCTTCTATTTATAAAGTATTAAATTGAGATTTCACCAATATTTACATAAGCTTTTTTTCTATTTTTATCACTTTCTTTTTCTCATCAAATTAATTTTATTAGGATTATATTTTTGTATAACCATATGCAAAAAGTTTTTAAACTTTTAAGGCATATATTCCCTAATTTTGCTACAAAAAAATTAAATGATATTATTCTTCACTAAAATTTATTCGAGATTATGTAGTAAAGATTATTTTTTTAGTTTTTTTCTCATTAAGTTAATTATTTTTTAACTAATATATTGACACTTAGTCTTACCCGTACGCAAAGCGCGGGATTTCAACTAGTTTTTTAAAATGAATTCCTTGTGGGACGTGTGGCGAGGTATGGGGCGGGGCAACGGAGATTCTCCATGGAGCGGGGCACGGGGCGGGCGATGGGGCGAGGCGGCGGGAATTCCCGTGGGGGCGGGGCACGGGATGGGATGCAAGGCGGGCGACGAGGATTCCCCGTCGGGCGGGGCCATGCGACGGGATACGGGGCGGGCGATGGGAATTCCCCGAGGGGCGGAAAATGGGACGATTCTACGGGGAAAATCGTGGGGCAAAGACATACCCTGTCCCCGCCCCGCCCCATTATGCGGGGTGAACTTTCGCCCCGCACCCCACCCGGATGGGAACAAAAATGCGAAGAATCTTCATCCCACCGGTGCGGGACCCCGTGGGTCTCCGCCCCACTTGCAACTCTACCCCCAAGCATCAATTGTTAGGGTAAAACAGGAAACAGGAAAGAAAGTGCTAGGGTTGAAGAATGTGGTACTATAAAAGGAAGAGAGAGCAACCGAAGTAGAGAAAGTGAGCGTCTTAGGCCGAGCGCTCTGTCTCTTAAGAGCAGAGGGGGCGTGGTATTCCACGGGAGAGGTTAATAATCGTGGCGCACGATATCATACTCGTGCGATAGGCGCACATTAGAAGTGGGCGTCCTTTGGCCGCTTTGCTGCTCTAGCTTCTGCAGTCTCAGCGAGGGTTTCGCCCGACATCATTTTTTTTATTTTTTTTTTTTTTCTTCCATGCTTCCGTGTTTTACCCAATTTTCTATAGAGAAAGAATAGACGTTGTTTTGAAAGTATTTTTAGATTCTGTGCTTGGTTTCCGATTCCGATCTTAAGTAAACTCATTTTCCTCCGCCTAGACTACTACAACAACCACACCGGCTAATATTAATTATTAGGAAAATGATAATCTAGTCACAAGGGCACACTTTATTTTTTAATTTATTTATGACTTTTTTTTTTGTCTCTTTAGGCTTAGCATTCACATCTAACAAAATACCATAAATAGACTAAAAGATAAAATGTGTACCTTAAGTGTGTGTCTAAAGTGTGTTAGATTATAATTTTCTTAATTATTTTGGGTAGAGGTGGTTGTAGTCTAGTCTACTTCACGCATTTTCCTCCTCCTAGAGTCCAACCCATCATCAAATTGCCAGAGAGCTGGTTGCCCAATCAAAGTTATCTTTCTGAACATTAACGGTTTGGTCAATAATTTTTAAAATCTAGGAAAGTTTTTTTTTTTTTTAATTTTTTTGAATTAAAATCCAGGTTTTGTTAAAACTCTCTATCCACGTACCTGCTGGAATTTAGACGATTAGTACAAATATACTGTCGTAAGTGTATAATTTGCAAAAACCAAGAAGCAAAATAAATAAACTGCACATCACATAAACAAGTTCTAATTTTGAGGCTAATGAAGCTTGCTTGATAATATTATTATGAGTTTCGTAAAACAACAAATATATTTCAGTAATGACAATCATCATATAAAATCACATAAACATAAAACCCTAACCCTAGTTCAAAGCTTCAAATCTGCAGTTTAGGGGCTTTGGCGATGCTCTGCTCACTCAAGCGAGTGCGAATGTTGGTTCGTTTTTCCCCCTTTTCTTCTTCTTCTTCTTCGAATTTTACTCTCATAACATGATCTAACGCCGCAGCATCTCAATCTCAATTTGTAAGCGGCGCTAGAGATCCCCTTCTCTTATATACCTTAACCCTTCATTTCGCCTCTTTTCTTTTTTCTTTTTCTCTTACTCTTTTAACTATTGGTTTGGTATAAATGATGAAGACAACGAGATGAGGTATGGATCCTCCACATTCAATAAAGACAATTGACCAATGGCGGCGACCTGTTAATAGTGCGAAGCGGCCAATTGTAGTGACATTCAATGATGAGGATCTTGATTAAGGCGCACCGACCAATCAACTGTCTTTCCCTATAATTTCTTTTGTTGCTTAGTTAGATTTGATTCTCGTCTGCCGTATGCGTGCGAATTTAATCCAAGTCCATTATAGATCTTGGTAGAATAATTTAGGTTATAAATAGGGGCATACCCAGGAATTCATATTGCCCTGGGCTAGACCGTAGGTGAGACATGTGTTAGTTATGACCAGCTTAAGATTAAGGCGTGACCAAAAAGAGATATTAGCCACTACAGAATTGCTAAATTAGCATTTTAAATTCACTTTTTTTCTTTCAACCTTAGTTTTACTTTTTTATAAAATATATTGTTATATACATACTTCAAAAATAAAATAATCTATATTGTTATAAGTGCAATTGAAATAGATAGCTTTTGATGTCTATTGAATCCCACGTCTATCTAGTTATTTTTGTTTACTATGGGTGTTTAAACCTTTTTCATCCCCTCTTTACTTTGGTTTAAGTAATCCCATGGGAATTAGTTGAACGCCCAATCCCATGACTAGAAATAAACCAAAAGAATATACAATAGCTACCAAAAATCGAACCTCACTACCTCTACTTTAGTCAAAATTATGGTACATCTTCCTCAACCACTACACCATATCGAAGTATGTATGCATGTTTAAAAATTACCTAAATGACACCAAGTATAAGTAATAACTATTAGCAATATTAAAAGTATGTCAACACTTAATGTTGATAAAGGTGGTTAAGTTTGAGACAATATCAGTGCTAGCGGAAGAGATCCATGTGCTCGCTCACGCGTGTACGGCATGACTGTGAGAATTTGACATGGTATCAGAGTCCATAGTTCGAATGAGACCTGGAAGAAAAAAAACCTCATGGATCATGTGACTTTCGGTACATGGGGGAGTGTTGAAGATGTGTGGACCAAAAATTAGTCCCACATCGATTGAATATAACCTCAAAATGAAGTGTACAAGTTATTAACTCCTTTCAACTAATACCGAAGCCTTTTGAGATAATACTCCACACCTAAAAGATGAAGGGGGTTAAGTTGGAGACAGTATCGGTACTGGGGAGATCAATGACTCGCGGAGAAGTGTCACGAGTGACTGCTTATGAGTAACGCACCACGAGACAAAAAAATTCAACATGGTATCAGAGCTGTCGATTTGGCGGGACCTATCGAGAGGATAATAGACTCCTTGGATCATGAATTTCGCTCCAATGGGGAGTATTAAAGATGTGTGACCAAAATATAGTCCCACATCGATAAAGTGTAACTTCATAAAGAAGTGCATAAGTGATTAGCTCTCATCAATTAGTACCGAGGCATTTTGAGATAAAACCTCACACCTAAAGTTGAAATGTGGTTAAGTTTAGGACAATATCGGTGCTAGCGAGAAGATTCATGGGCTCGCGAATGAGTGTATAGGGCAGCCGTGAGAGTTTGACATGGTATCAGAGCTTATGGTTCAAATGGGACCTGAGAGAAAAAAATAGCCTCCTGGATCATGTGACTTTCGATCCATAGGGAGTGCGGAAGACGTATGGACCGAAAGTTAGTCCCATATTGGAAAAATGAAACGTCGAAATGAAGTATATAATTAATTAACTTCTCCCATGTAGTACCGAGGCCTTTTAAGATAAAACCCTACACCTAAAGTTGAAAGGTAGTTAAGTTGGGGATAGTATCGGTGCTAACAAAGGAGATCTACGAGCTCGCGCACGCATGTGCGGTGCGACCGTGAGAAAAATTAACATGGTATCAAAGCCGATGGTTCGATCGAGACCTATTGAGAAAAAACCCCTTGGATGGGTTTCAGTCCAAGGTGGAGTGTTAAGATGTATGGACCGAAATAATAGTCTCACATCAGATAAGTGAAACTTCTAAATGTTAGACATACACATTAATTAATATTGTGTAACGTCTACATTGATTGTGTAATGTCTACACTTATTATGTAACATCTACATTAATTTTGTAACACTTCCACTGAGCACAAATCACTCCCTTGATTATGTGCTACCTTATTTAGATATTTCCTTTTGTATGTAATTGCATCTCTATATATGGAGACATGTAATAGATCAATATATAACATAAAATACAATAAACTTATTCTATTTAGAATCTTTTATGATATCAGAGCCGCATAAGCCTTTGTCGTGGCAGAATAAACGCCAACTATGAGTCTTGGTTATGTTTTTTCTCAAATGCCTTTAATTGAGGTTGCTCCAACGAGCAATCTCAATTTTTCCTTTGGAAATTTATTCACTCAAGGAATCAACATCAAATTTGATCAAGACAATTACATCATCTGGAAGTCCATCATCGTTACCTTTGTGAGGGGAATTAAGTTTGAAGGTTTTCTTTATGGCACAAAGTCGTGCCCTCTCTCTATTGCTCAGATCTGGCTAGATCAACCCAGTGTATGAAGATTGGAGTAGCAAGGATCAAATGCTCACTTGCTTGCTTCTTAACTCCCGTTCACCACCGATTGCTGGATCTATCAAATCTTCTCACTCACTCTGAAAAGCTACCGAAGATCTATGTAGTGCTCAAAATCGAGCCAAGATCCAGATCTGTCGTTTCAACCTTTAAACCACAAGGAAAGGTACTCAATCCATGAATTCTTATTTGAATCTGATGAAGAAATTTTCAGATAATTTGGCTACAACTAGTGCACCTTATCCTGTTTGTGATCTCATCTCTTATGTTCTAACTGGGCTTGATGGGGAGTATTTTCTCATTGTTACTCTTCTTCAAAAGAAAGCTGACTTAACATGGCTTGCCCTATAAGCTTCCCTGTTAAATTTTGAAGCAAGATTAACACTATTGTAGAATCTACAAGCCCTATCTACCTTGTCGGTGAACAACTTAAGCACACCAAGTTCAAATTTTTCAACACCCACGGCAAATCTGACTCAACTACGTACCAACAACACTCCAAAATAGTGGCGCTGTGACGGCCCCTCTTCTATTCTAGGGCACCGCCCGGCCTAATCCCATAATTAAGCCCTAATCACGACATAGGACCCGATTACAAATAAGTCAGCCTTTATTACCTATTTTTCTCTATATTTAACAATTAATTTAATTAGCAGAAGTCTTTACAAATTTAATGCGGAATTCTTAAATATTTTAGTGGGAGTAAATCATATAATTATGAGTGCGGAAACCAGGAAATAACAATCACCATATATATATATATATGCATATAACGACGAACATATATATAACAAAGTGAAAGCCAAAAGTCGGGTAATCTAACACTCATCTCAATAACATCCCAAAAGATAAAGACATAAGTAAACATAATACAAAAAAGTACCCTACGTGTACAGGCAACTACGCGCTCGAAGCTCAGAGGTAGTCGCCGATCTTCTCCTTGCCGGCTGGTGTCGCCGCTCGACGGATCTACACCCACCGTCACAAACTAGACGGTGAGTATGATGATATTTAAGTGATAACTGGGAAATCTAATACTACATTTCCAATTTAAACAAAAGGTATTTAAAAGCATATGTAGTGAAGAAATGCTTGAATAAATAATGCAAGTAAATACCAACGTTAACGGATACACAAACTGACACAGGCTAAGTCGAGATGATCTACGTCCGGTCGGCGGTGAGAACTATCACCTAGCCTTTTCCACTACTGTATGGAGCTGTGCTTAACATATAATAATAATCTCTCTCTTTTTTTCTTTTTCCTAACCTCAAGTGGCGGAGCTGTGCTCTGCGTATATAAATCATTTATACTTGCCGACAACCCCGTGGTCCATGCCACGTGTGCCGCCCAAGTGTAGTGGCGAGTGCCGGAGACCCCGAAAGACCGAAATCCTCGTGAATCCGCGCATCTCGTGTGCAATGGACACTAGATAATCCCTACTTTAGTTTTCAAGAATATATATCCTAAAATGTTATGATTTCAACATAACTTAGGCTACAAAGCCCCAAGGGAAATAGAACACAAGTCCAACATAACAGATAACCCTATAGCATGCATTTTCTAAATATCCATTTACTACGTTCCAAGACAAAAATTGAGCATATAAGGAAACATGGAGTCAATGATATAATAAACAAGGCATCATGCTATATCGATATTCAATATGAATAGAAACAAGGAAAGCATGATGTGAGAAATAAATTAGCTAGTCTACAAATAGACTGAAAATTTATAAATGACTGGAATGAAATAAAGTAAAGAGTTCCCACAGTTTCACTTACAAGTTAACGCAGTAGTCCTAGCTATCCGGCCTCCCAACACCCCGACTCGTGCACCCGAACTTCCAAGAATTCCCTTTAATTCCTAAAGTTCATTTTATATCATTTTTATTTATTTAAAAGCCACGACATTAAGTGAATTTACACTATTAAACCAAAATATATAATTTTATGTCAATCTTTAATTTTGGCACATTTTTCGAGTTATATCGGGGTACCAAAAACACTCGAAAAGTCTCGAACTATTTTTCTACCTTTTTCTCAATTTCTTATATTTTCTATTTTTTTTCCAATTTTTCAGAAATTTTCCAACTATTTTCCTTATTTTCCAAAAATTAAATTAATATATAAAATATATTAATTTATTATTATTATTAATTAATTAGTTAATAATAATATGTCTTATTTTATTATTATCATTATTATTATTATTTTATAATAATATATATTATATATATATTATATTATTTTTTTATTATTATTATTTTTTTTTTATTATATATTTTTTTTTATTTGGTCGGGCTCGGGTCGGGTCGACCCGACCTCGGTCTCGACTCTGTGGTCGGGTCTGGTCTCCGCCCGACCCGACCCGGTTCTCGGGGCGGCCAGGTGCCGGGCCAGCTCGGCTCATGGGCGAGCCCGCCCCCCAGTGCCCCCAGCTCGCCCAAATGGGGGGGATGCACACGTGCGGCCCGCACGTGTGCATCTTCTTCCCCAAAATTCCAGAGACGCAACAGCGTCTCTGGTTTCGATTTCATTTTTTTTTTTTTTTTTTTTTGATCGACATCAAGATGGGAGGGAGGGGAGACGACGATCATGTCGTCTCCCTCCTCGGACGAACTGCAAGAGCAGTTCGTCCACTCCCCCGGTCACCACCATCAATGAAAGCCACATTCATCAACAACAACGACACCAACAACACAAACTCACCTCCGCCTTGACGTCGTTGCCGCACCTCGAGCTCTCGATTTCCCCGTCTCCGATGACTCTCTCTTCCTTTCTCTCCCGGACTCCCTTCTCTCTCGGATCACTGTGTTTGCATGTTAATAGTGCTTTCTATCTCATCAAGTGGTATATATATGTGTTGATGGGATCTAGTATGCATTGCGCATCTCGAGGTAAATCTAATGGCTACTAACTAGGCAGTCCAGCCTCTCATGTGACACAACTTGGGTGACTCCCATCATGGGAGTGTGTGGCGGCACGGATCCCAAGGTCCATCCTAAGGTTAGTTTAATTCATTACAAACTATAGGATATAAAAAAAATGTGATTTCTTGATAAACAAACTATAGGTTAAATTGATTGATGCACATTAACCCCATATGGACCATACTTAATTGGTCACACAAATTTATAAAATTTATCTAAGTGGTCACACCGATTCTCAACTCCCCGGCATTCGGTGTTCCGATTCGCACGCAACTCGAGGCGCTTTCCCGTGCGTCGAACGTCGTATTTTCCAACTAAATTAAATAATTTAATTTATGTTAAGGTAGATTTGAAATAAATTGTTATTTCCTAGCCTAGTCTCGCTACCCTGGTAATTTCACTAGGTACCCGTACTTGCACGCACTCTAAGGCGTGTCCCCGCTCACGCCAACTCGACGTCTGTGGTTTGAAAAATGGACTTAATTAGTCTACACACATACACAACACTAGGCATACACCAGTACAAATATAACATTTACCTCGGCCACGTGCCTCGGTCAATGTGCGCGTCTCATGCGGGCCCCACGTCACGGGTCGGTGATCCTGATTAAGCAAGTTAATCAAGATTAGGAAATTGGGCCGTGACAAATATTCCCAACAAAATGGAAATTTCGTCCTCGAAATTAAATTTAACTCGAGGAACCTTACTAAAGCGCACACCGCAGGGATGTAACTATTTTCCCCATCCCTTTAACCTCACTCACGTGGACCCGTTCCAACATGAATATGTGATACTAACTTTCTACTGGTGGGCATACAGCTAACCTAACCAGTCTATTGTCGTTCTGTAAATTACAGACTCACACAGAATCCTTTTGGTGCAGATATCAGATTCATACAGAATACGTACACAGCTCGATATCTTGTCTGAATTTACGGACCCATTTAGAGTGATAAGGTAGACATCGGATTCACATGGAATTCGTGCACACAGCTCGATATCATTTTTCGTCAAACTGTAGACTCACCTAAAGTCAAAACATGTGACTCCGCTCAAGTTCACACAAAACCCAGACTCACATAAATCTATGCACACAGTTTACTCTGACTCACATAGAGTCTAGACTCACACAGAGTTCAGTCACATAGTCTACTCTCACTCACACAGAGTCTAAACTTACACAGAGTACTGACACACAGTCTATTCTTACTCACACAGAGTCCTGGCACACAACCCCTTTTCCCCTAGATCCACACAAGTCCTAGCACACAGCCTCGTCCGCCACTCTGAAATATTGATTCACACAGAGTCATTGCACACAAGAAGATATCCTTTCAAAGGTTAAGACTCACACGTAGTCGTGGTCCACACAGAGTTAGGAGTATCACACATAGTTTGCTCCTCCCCTTCTAAGTTGACTCATACGAGTCGTCGCACACAACTAAGTATCTATCATACCTCGAAGGGTGTATTCACACAAAATTCTTCACCACTACTTACATAGAGCACATTCTACTAACTAACTCACACAGAGTCTCCCAAGTCGACTCACCTAGTGCCACCGCTAACTCCCCGACTCACCTAGAGTCACCATTTACAACCGACTCACCTGAGTCTATTCTAACTCGTACTTACCTAGAGTTCACTCGGGTCGAACATAAACTACGAATCGAACACAATAAAATCACGCTAAGATGCAAAATAACTCATACCCGCCATAGGTTGTCGCGTCTGCTCGGGATCCGAGCCGCATCAACGTGGGCTTTCTCTCGCAAAGGCGGTGTGCATCACTAAGTGACATGCACGTCAACTGAGGACAATACTCAGCGGTATGCCCTGGTTGCAACTGTGACGGCCCCAAATTCCACAATCCTTGAATTGGGCACCGCCCGGCCTAGACCTACGCAAACCCCCGAGCCAGTCTCGCTGAGTCACGCAGGCCTAGTCAGCCTTCATTACCATTTACCATTTATTACATATTTATAAGTGAAGTTAATTAATTAGTGAGTTATTATCAAATACAAATGGAAGCACTTAAACTCCAAACTAATCAATAACTTCAAGACACACTAGTTAGGACAATCCTAGGGTGTGGAAACCCCGTAATCATATCCACCATATGAATCAAAAGTGAGTATCAATGCTGTCCTACATGCCCAAGATCTCTCATAACCCATAATTTCATGTTCAACAAAACAATATAGGTATTTAATACAAAATATACTCAATACGCGCGAGGAGAACACCTCGTGGTCCCCGCCTTCAATCGCCTAGCGCTAATCCTTTGCCTTGGTCTGTTCGTCGGTCTGCCCACCGTCACAAACTAGACGGTGAGTACAGTGATGTAGAGAGTAAAATACCAATAGAGTCTAAACAGTATTTCAAATGTCAAGTAAATAGCTAAATTAGTATCATGCATGGATATCACGAAGAATATAAAAGACAGCATGATAAGTGAAATCACGAAGATAACAACGATAAATGAGTGTCAAGAACGAAAAGCCAAAAGAAAAGGAATCCAATCAAGACCAAGCCAATAAATCAACAAGAATGGATATAACAAAGAGAATTCAATAATTCATAATCCACAAGAAAGTATTGCTCAACAAACATAATAGCTCAATTAAATGCACAATTGAAATAATGTAAATACTCTGGTTGGTTTTACTCACAAATACCGCACGTAACTCCGCACTTGCGGTTCTCACACGCCACCAAACGACTCCGCACGCTTGTCACCAATCTACTAGACACCTGGTCATTATTTTTTTTGATCCATTTACATCATGTTAGGGCCTTTTTGGAAAATTTTGGATTTTTAAATCTATTTCTCATATTTTCCTTAATAATAAATTTTTCTAAATTTCTTGGCTATTTTTGTCAATTTCACGCATTTCAAGGCAAAAACCCCGACAAAATGCGTCATAAGAACCCCGAATACTTCACTTTTCATGAAAATTTCCAAATTTCTCTTTATTTCATGAAAATATAATTTTCTATAATTTTTCAGAATTTTTCATGAGTTTTTCCTATTTTCTGGAATTTTATTTCAATTAAAATCATTTTTAAATATATTTAATTGAAATAAATAATTATTTATTAATATAATAATAGGGGTGGGTCCCGGGTCGGGTCTAACCCGACCCGACCGGGCCAGGTCTGACCCGCCCCAACCGGGGTCAGGCCATGACCCGGTTTGACTCAACCGGCCTCGGCCATGACCGGTTTGACTTATCCGGCCGGGTCAACTTGACCCGACCCGTTTGGGTCATCTTCTCCAGCGCTGTTCGCTGGAAATTTCCAGCGAACAGCGCTGCAACACCACTTTTTTTTTTTTTTTAATGTTTTGTTGGGATTCAATCCCAACTAAACCCTAAACCCTAATCTCGCCATGGCTTCCGCCATGGCCGAGCTTTGTTCAACCATCACCACCACCACCGCACACACACACACACCGCACATACAACAACACAACACCAAAAACACAACATTAACACTTACCTCACCTCGTCAACACCGCCAATGTCGCTTCCCGAGCACTCGGCCTCGATCTCTCGCTCTCCTTCTCTACGCGCTTCCTCACTCCCGAGCTCTCTTTTCCTCTATTTCTCTTGATAAATTGTGTGGTGGTGGTGGTTTTGGGGTTAAATGAAAATGGTAGCCAAATTACCAAAATGCCCCGCAATCTTATCCTCTTTCTTAATAAGCCCAAAGCCCTTCTTGGTCTTTTGCATTTTAAATTTTTGATTTTTTTTAATATTTATATATGTATATATATAATAAATTGCATACATATACATATATAAATATATATTTGTCTACAATTTCGCCGTGCGCGCCAACGAGCATACTCGGGTGTGCACACTACCATACGACCCACGTGTGTCATCCCAATAACATCCCAAAAGATAAAGACATAAGTAAACATAATACAAAAAAGTACCCTACGTGTACAGGCAGCTACGCGCTCGAAGCTCAGAGGTAGTCGCCGATCTTCTCCTTGCCCGGCCTGGTGCTTCTCGACGGATCTACACCCACCGTCAAAAACTAGATGGTGAGTATGATGATATTTAAGTGATAACTGGGGAAATCTAATACTACATTTCCAATTTAAACAAAAGGTATTTAAAAACATATGTAGCTGAAGAAATGCTGAATAAATAATGCAAGTAAACAACAACGTTAACGGATACACAAACTGACACAGGCTAAGTCGAGATGATCTACGTCCGGTCGGCGGTGAGAACTATCACCTAGCCTTTTCCACTACTGTATGGAGCTGTGCTTAACATATAATAATAATCTCTCTCTTCTTTTTCTTTTTCCTAACCTCAAGTGGCGGAGCTGTGCTCTGCGTATATAAATCATTTATACTTGCCGACAACCTCGTGGTCCATGCCACGTGTGCCGCCCAAGTGTAGTGGCGAGTGCCGGAGACCCCGAAAGACCGAAATCCTCGCGAATCCGCGCATCTCGTGTGCAATGGACACTAGATAATCCCTACTTTAGTTTTCAAGAATATATATCCTAAAATGTTATGATTTCAACATAACTTAGGCTACAAAGCCCCAAGGGAAATAGAACACAAGTCCAACATAACAGATAACCCTATAGCATGCATTTTCTAAATATCCATTTACTACGTTCCAAGACAAAAATTGAGCATATAAGGAAACATGGAGTCAATGATATAATAAACAAGGCATCATGCTATATCGATATTCAATATGAATAGAAACAAGGAAAGCATGATGTGAGAAATAAATTAGCTAGTCTACAAATAGATGAAAATTTATAAATGACTGGAATGAAATAAAGTAAAGAGTTCCCACAGGTTTCACTTACAAGTTAACGCAGTAGTCCTAGCTATCCGGCCTCCCAACACCCCGACTCGTGCACCCGAACTTCCAAGAATTCCCTTTAATTCTTGAAGTTCATTTTATATCATTTTTATTTATTTAAAAGCCACGACATTAAGTGAATTTACAATATTAAACCAAAATATATAATTTTATGTCAATCTTTAATTTTGGCACATTTTTCGAGTTATATCGAGGTACCAAAAACACTCGAAAAGTCTCGAACTATTTTTCTACCTTTTTCTCAATTTCTTATATTTTCTATTTTTTCCAATTTTTCAGAAATTTTCCAACTATTTTCCTTATTTTCCAAAAATTAAATTAATATATAAAATATATTAATTTATTATTATTATTAATTAATTAGTTAATAATAATATGTCTTATTTTATTATTATCATTATTATTATTATTATTTTATAATAATATATATTATATATATTATATTATTTTTTTATTATTATTTTTTATTATTTTTTATTATTTTTATTATTTTTATTATTTTTTTATTATTTTTTTTATTTGGTCGGGGCGGGTCGGGTCGACCCGACCCGGCCTCGACTGACTCGTGGTCGGGTCGGGTCTCCGCCCGACCCGACCCGGTTCTGGGCGGGCGGCCAGGCTCGGCTCATGGGCCGAGCCCGGCCCAGGTCCCCCTGGCCTGGCCCAAATGGGGGGGGAATGCACACGTGCGGCCCGCACGTGTGCATCTTCTTCCCCAAAATTCCAGAGACGCAACAACGTCTCTGGTTTCGATTTCCTTTTTTTTTTGATCGACATCAAGATGGGAGGGAGGGGAGACGACGATCATGTCGTCTCCCTCCTCGGACGAACTGCAAGAGCAGTTCGTCCACTCCCCCCGTCACCACCATCAATGAAAGCCACATTCATCAACAACAACGACACCAACAACACAAACTCACCTCCGCCTTGACGTCGCTGCCGCACCTCGAGCTCTCGATTTCCCCGTCTCCGATGACTCTCTCTTCCTTTCTCTCCCGGACTCCCTCTCTCTCTGGATCACTGTGTTTGCATGTTAATAGTGCTTTCTATCTCATCAAGTGGTATATATATGTGTTGATGGGATCTAGTATGCATTGCGCATCTCGAGGTAAATCTAATGGCTACTAACTAGGCAAATTCAAATTCTCATGTGACACAACTTGGGTGACTCCCATCATGGGAGTGTGTGGCAGCACGGATCCCAAGGTCCATCCTAAGGTTAGTTTAATTCATTACAAACTATAGGATATAAAAAAAAATGTGATTTCTTGATAAACAAACTATATATTAAATTGATTGATGCACATTAACAACATATGGACCATACTTAATTGGTCACACAAATTTATAAAATTTATCTAAGTGGTCACACCAATTCTCAACTCCCCGGCATTCGGTGTCCCGATTCGCACGCAACTCGAGGCGTTTTCCCGTGCGTCGAACGTCGTATTTTCCAACTAAATTAAATAACTTAATTAATGTTAAGGTAGATTTGAAATAAATTGTTATTTCCTAGCCTAGTCTCGCTACCCCGGTAATTTCACTAGGTACCCGTACTTGCACGCACTCCAAGGCGTGTCCCCGCTCACGCCAACTCGACGTCTGTGGTTTGCAAAAATGGACTTAATTAGTCTACACACATACACAACACTAGGCATACACCAGTACAAATATAACATTTACCTCGGCCACGTGCCTCGGTCAATGTGCGCGTCTCATGCGGGCCCCACGTCACGGGTCGGTGATCCTGATTAAGCAAGTTAATCAAGATTAGGAAATTGGGCCGTGACAGGCGCTACTCACCATATCATTTCTAATCTGTCCATGTTGAACAATCGGTCAGAGTATGCAGGTAATGAATGGATTATGGTTGGTAATGGCTCTCAAATTCCTATCATATTCACTGGTTCAACCAATTTAAGTCATCTTCTTAAGATGTCTTTGTGCTCCTTCCATTAAAAAGAATTTAATTTGTGTCTCAACTCACCATTGATAATTCTGTGTTTCTTGAATTTCATGTCAATAAATTTCTTATCAAGGATGTTCATACTCACAAAGTTTTACATCAGGGGATCTTTAAAAACGACCTCTACCAATTTTCTCCTTCGTCAAGTTAGTCTCCTCCTCAATCATATGTTGCAACTCTTACCACTGGGTCATCTTCTTCTTCTCTTTTCAAGTTATGGCACTCTCGTTTGGGCATCCCTATCAGTTTATCATTCAACAAGTTCTTCAAAACTGTAATAAAAAGTGTCCAGCTAATGTTCATTGAATCAGCAGTGCTTTTCAATATGGGAAATCACACACTCTACCTTTTCAATTGAATAGTAAAAGAGCAACTTCTATTCTTGATCTTGTGCACACAAACTTATGGGGTCCTTCTCCCACCCCCTCACCACAAGGCTACCTGTACTACATACATTTTATTGATAATCACAGTAGATTTACATGGTTCTATCCCTTGAAACATAAATCTAAGGCATTCCAAACCTTTATTACCTTTTGTACACTAGTCAAAAAATAGTTTTTACACACTATTAAAGCCATTCATTCTGATTGGGGAAGGAAATATCCTCCATTTCAAGGTTATCTTTGCAATCATGGGATTCTTTTTTGGCATCCTTATGCCCATACTCACCAACAATATGGAAGGATCAAACGTAAGCATAGGCATATAGTTGAGATGTCCCTTACATTACTTACCTAGGCAATACTCCCTACTACTTTATAGTGGGATGCCATTTCAGCAGCAGTTTTTCTTATAAATCGATTGCCCACTCCAATCCTCAAGGGTCTCAGTCCTTATTAGGTTCTCTTTCAAGTCCCACCTGATTATTCAATTCTTTGAGTTTTTGGGTGTGCATGCTACCCTTATCTTCGACCGTACAATTCCAATAAGTATCAGTTTCAGTCCCTTAAATTCCTATTCCTTGGCTACAACTCTTCACATAAGGGATACATATGTTTAAGTCATTCTAATAAATATTACATCAGTCGTCATGTCAATTTTAATGAACATGACTTCCCTTATCCATCAATGATTCCTCCAAATGACGCTCCTCGTTTACAATCTGAGCCTTACACCATTATATCCATACCTATTCCAATATCTAACCCCACCATCATTCCTTCTCCCACTACATCCCCAACTATCTCTTCCACACCTTTGTCGGTCCCAGCTCCAATTACTTCTTCTGAACCAGTGAATATTCACCCCATGATCACTAGAGCTAAGGATGACATCTTCAAAAGAAAGACACTCAACACATCAGTCACTGAGGACACATCCTCAACTGGTTATGGAATTACTCTTAAATCTACTAAGGCGGCATTATAATATCATGTTTGGCGTGCAACTATGCAAGAAGAATATGATGCTCTTTCTAAGAACAATACATTATCTCTTATTCCTTCCACTGGTGGTCAAAAGCTAATCGGTACAAAGTGAATCTTTAAGGTCAAATGTCACTCTGATGGTTCTATCCACAAACATAAGGCACGACTTGTTGCTCAAGGATTCAGCCAAGAACCAGGGGTTGAATTTCACGAGGCTTATAACCTTGTGATTAAGCCCTCTACTATGTGCATTATGCTATATTTGGCTGCCTCTTTCAAATGGCTTGTTCGACAACTTGATATCAACAACGCTTTTCTCAATGGGTGTTTAATTTAGCAGGTGTACATCTCTCAACCACAGGGCTTCATTTCTTTTGCACATCCCTCACATATGTGCCAACTTCACAAGGCTTTATATGGTCTCTGTCAAGCCCCTCGCGCTGGGTTTGATCGTCTTAAACAAGCCTTAACGTCATGGGGTTTTACTCACTCAAAGGCAGACTCATCTCTGTTTATTCATACGTTTGGGACACATTTCACTTATATTTTGGTCTATGTGGATGACATTTTAATCACTGGTAATTCTGGTTCTATGATCACACATTTTATTGATTCTCTTCATGCTCAGTTTGCTCTCAAGGACTTAGGGGAACTCCACTACTTCTTAGGGATTGAAGTTCGTCGTAATCACATTGGTTTCTATCTTTCTCAGCAACGTTATGCTCAATCTCTTATTGAACGAGCAAGCTTCTCCAATTTAAAGGTTGTTACCACCCCTTGCTCTTCTGTGAAGCTCAATTACAGTGAGTTAAATTCACAGTTTTCTGATGTCTCTCTCTCTATCAACAAATTATTGGTGGTCTTCAATACCTAATACATACTCAACCAAACATTTCCATTGTGATCAATCACCTCAGCCAGTTTCAGCAGTTCCCTCGGATTCCCCATTGGCAAACTCTTAAGTGTGTTCTACGCTATGTTGCTGGCACAATGGACCTCGAACTTCACATCAAGCCTAGCTCCTCACTTCGCCTAGTTAAGTTCTCAGATGCTGATTGGGCCTCCTCGCTAGAGGATCAAAAGTCGATTGGAGGTTATTGTGTTTTCTTTGGCTCCACAATTGTGTCCTAGAGCTCCAAGAAACAAAATGTTGTTGCAACGTCTAGCACTGAAGCTGAATATCGGGCTCTTGCACAAGTTACTACTGAGCTCAAATGGCTTGAGTCACTTCTCAAGGAAATCCAAGTTTGTTCCTACCTCCTGCCCTGTTTTGTGGTGTGACAACCAAAGTGCAAATGCATTGGTTGTTAACCCTGTCTTTCATGCTCGTACAAAGTACATAGAGCTTGATATTCACTTCATTCGAAATAGAATTATCCAACAGAAACTAGATCTCCGTTTTGTGCCTTCTGATGATCAATTGGCTGATGGCTTCACCAAAGGACTTTCCACTTCTAAACATCAATCTATGAGGTTCAAACTTGGCGGTACTGCTACACTGCCAAGTTTGAGGGGGGATGTTAGACATACACATTAGTTAATATTGTGTAACGTCTACACTTATTGTGTAACGTCTACACTTATTATGTAACGTCTACATTAATTGTGTAACGCCTCCACTTAGCACAAATCATTCCCTTGATTATATGTTACCTTATTTATATGTTTCCTTTTGTATGTAATTGCATCTCTATATATAGAGAGACATGTAATAGGTCAATATATAACATAATATACAATAAACTTATTCTATTCAGAATCTCTGACTAAATGAAGTATATAAGTGATGTCTCCCCTCAAATAGGATGGAAGTCTTTTGAGATAAAACTCTACACCTAAAGTTGAAATGTGGTTAAGTTGGGAACATTATCGGTACTAGAGAAGGAGATCCACGGGCCCACGCACGTGTGTGCGGCGCAGCTGTGAGAATTTAACACTTAGCATTATTATATCTATAGCCAAGAGATTTGAAGAAGGTAAAATTTCTTTGAGAACTACAATAATAATTTTAATAGAGATATTGTTTTTAGGTCAACAATGCCAATTGACACACTTAAAATCACATACTAAGTCACTTGTCTATTTAATAGTACAATACACTTTGAAATGTGTTGTGCATGCCTCTTAAAATGTATCACATGGCTTTCAAAAAGGTGACTTAGTGTGTAACTTTTAGTGTGTAAAATATCATTACGCCTTGAGGTGGGCTAGCTGATGTAAGAAGAAAATAAGGGTGGGTTAGCCTATTGTGTCTACTATTTTTTAATTAAATTAATCATACATAAAGAGGGGTTACGCACAAATTGCCCTGGGTTGTAGCCAGGAAAATTTGATTATAGATCCGCCCCTGGTTATAAATCCTGGTAGGTCTCTAATCCCGGTAGTTATGCAGGTCTGTCAGGGCCATTAGGCTCATTTGGGCCTTTTGGGTCGCTATGTCGACCTACCTAGGTTTTATGGGTCTACTTTTACTGATTACATATTTAGATATGTCCATTGAGCGTCAATAAGCTTGTAATTGCTCCTCGTGAGCTTATAATTAAGACAAGATTGCTTCTTAATGGGGCAAGTATGAATTTGCCTATTTAAGCTTAAAAAAATTAAAATAACAAATATAATTCAATTACTACTTCTTAAAGTGAATCGGTCTAAACAAAATACGGTTGTTTGAATTTGAAATTGGACTAGACTTGTTGCCCTCCTAAGTGCACCATAAGCTTTACTTAGTGTACCTCAGAAAAAGTCAATCTTAAAAAAAGACCAATCCTACTACAAAATGACCCTTATGCCCCTCATTGTGATTAGTGCACCCCACTACACTTTCCTCTAGTTTTGTGCACCACATCATCATCCCTCCACACACTCTTCTTGTGATTGTCGGCATCATCGAGTGGTTCGGCCTCCCAAGTTCGAATATCTTGTTGAAGAATCGGTCAAAGCCCACCAAACCTCTAGTTGGAGAGTCGGCCACAGCTTGCCGAACCTTTAATTAGGGAGTCGTTCAGAACCCCCAAATCTTTAGGTCGACAATTGTCACATAAATCTCACCAAAGAGGTTCGATTGGACAACACCGAGTCTAGAGGATAAGTCTCAACCACGTGTCATTGAACCTAAAATAAATGTCTCGACCAAAGTTTTAGAGTTGGGTGCTTCGGTTCGGATGAAGGGGTATTTCGGTAAGAATGTAGGGTGCAATTATAAATTGAAATTTGAATTTGGACTGCTACGCATAATCGGGGTGCACTAATTAAACGGTAGTCGGGCTAAAAAATTAACACCCCTACTTGTTGCATAATATAAGCAACTCTTTGGCGATAGCTCAGTGAGGTTTGAAGAGATGGACATTGAGATTTTTCGATTGGGAGGCAATAGCTGGTGGGGACGCGACGTCGTTATTGTTAAGGAAGAAGAAGTGAGCGTATGTCATTGATATATATCTCGAGGAACTTGTTGGAGTTCTATTTTTCAAAGGAGAATGTTTTAAGGCCAAATAGGCTAATCTACCCCAAACTTTACTTGTAGTCTCAGATCTATCCCCCAAAAAAAATTTTGTCTCAAATCTATCCGAAACTTCACTTTTTGACCTGATTTTATCTCCACCTAAATATTGTAAAGAACTTGTACTTATTTATGTCGAAAAACAAATTGATAAAATAAGCTCCTTCAAGCATCAACACATGGAGGTACTTCTAACTAATTTTAACAAAATTTGTTGAACTCTATATAAAACATCAAAATTTGTGATCCATAAGCACAAATTCGTTATAATTTTGAGTGGGGATAAAATTGAGACTAAAAAGTAAAGTTTGGGATAGATATGAGACTTTAAGCAAAGTTTGGGATAGATTAGACAATTTGGCCTAATAAATTCAGGTCAAGTCTAGTGGCGGAACTAGATGGGGTAGGGTGCATAGTCCATATGTCGCCAAACCTAAAGTAAATATCTCGACCAAGGTTTTGGAGTTGGGTGTTTTGGTTCGAATGAAAGGGTATTTCGGTAAAATGTGGGGTGCACTTATAAATTGAAATTTGAATTTGGAGTACCACACATAATCGATATGCACTAAATAAACGGTGGGATGGACTTAGCCAAGCTCAAAAATTAACACCCCTACTTGTTGCGTAAGCAACTCTTTGACAATAGCTCAGTGAAGTTTGGAGAGATGGACATTGAGATTCTTCGATTGGTAAGCAATAGCTGGTGGGGTCGCAACGTCGTTATTGTAAGGGAAGAAGACTTGATCGTATGTCATTGATATATATCTAGAGGAATGTTTTAAAAGGTGAATGTTTTAAGGCCAAATAGGCTAATCTATCCCAAACTTTACTTGTAGTCTCAAATCTATCCCTCCAAACAAAAGATTGTCTCAAATCTATTCGAAACTTCGCTTTTTGACCTCATTTTTATCTCCACCTAAAAATTGTTAAGAACTTGTACTTATTTATGTCAAAGAACAAATTGATAAAATGAGTTCAATCATGCATCAACATATGGAGGTACATCTAACTAATTTTAACAAAATTTGTTGAGCTCTATATAAAACATCAAAATTTGTGATCCAAAAGCACAAATTCCTTATAATTTTGAGTGGGTATAAAATTGAGACTAAAAAGTAAAGTTTGGGATAGATATGAGACTTTAAGCAAAGTTTGGGATAGATTTGACTATTTGGCCTAATAAATTTGGATCAGTCTAGTGCCCCCCCCCCCCCCCCCGCCCCTCGATGCCCTTGTACACCACCCTCAATCGGGGTACCTCTCCCGCCCCTCAACTCCTCTTCTGCCCTCCTTTACTATCGACACACTTCTTGTAGACTTATAGGTGCTAATACAAACGAGTTGGAGTGTATTGGGTGAATAATTTATCATTTAAATAATGTGTACATAGTTTTTTAAAAAAAATAAAAGTGTATACATAGCTAAAACAAAAAAAAGTGTCTTTGTTTTTGGGGAATATTAATTGTTTAAGTTATAAATTATAAAACTTCTTACTTAACTTTTGGGTCATTAAGTACTTATTAGAAATGTATTGGAGTCTATTTCATCAAAATTTTGTAGTGCTCAATTTCAATTTGCGGTTATAATGTTATGAAAAAAATACTCAATTAATTAAGGACAAAAGTTATGTGTAATTACGAAATGCCCCATAAAAATAAAATTTTTAAAGCTTTTTGCCTCATTTTCATTGTTTTAAGCCTTAAAATAATAAAGAAAAAACTTGAGGAAGGGGGAAATCACTAACTAAATCTGACATATTTTTTTTGTTTGAAAAAAAAATCCGTGTAATTCATCTCCTTTTTTGTAAATTACGTGCTCCACATGTGCCCCGTCTACTAGTCATTTTTGTAAATTACGTGTTCCACATGTGCCCCGTCTACTAGTCTTATTATATTTGACGTAAATTTTATTTTATGTGGTCCACCTAAGCTTAATATGATTCGAGTTTAGCTGAGGCTAGACATGCCTAATTCAAACTTTGCTTTCAATAGCTCTTTTTATAGGTCAACAACTCCTTTTTAAGTAAATATTTTATAGGTTTTACGAAGCCGCGACTCGAGCTGGCAAATGTAAATTAACCTAGGTGGTCATGCGCATCAAATTATCACATTTTAAGTTAAACCTATTAATAAGTTTAGGTTAAAATTCGGTCCCTAATCAAATTTTCTATTTCTAGACTATGAGCATTAACAGTTATTAGATGCTATAAGAGTACATGTGCTAACTCAGACAATTTTTTAAACTCAGCAATTTTTTAAGGTGGTGTGGAGCTCACAACTATTAGACATTTTTTTGCAATAGTTTTTTGTTTATTAAACTCAACAATTTTTTAAGGTGGTGTGGAGCTCACAATTATTAGATAATCCTTTGCAATAGTTAATTGCTTATTAAATTCAAGATGAGACCATTATGGTACTACAAAACACTTGCTTTTATTAATATATTAAATTCAATAAAACAAGTGGAGACCTATTAACAAGTTAATAGTTAGTTTCTCAAAAAAATAAAAAACAAGTTAATAGTTAGTTTGGCCAGTTTGGCCAGTTTGGTCCTCACCAACCTCCCACAACGGGGGTGGGCTAATGTTATTAACTGAAAATGTTCAACTGTGGATGCCCTAAAACCTCTTATCTAAATTGAAAATCAAGTCGAATCTAGACAATACCTTATATACTCGAACTCGGCCAAGATTTCAGTTAGAGTTTTAGTTTTAGTTTTTTCAATTACTTTAATTTTTTTTTCTCCTCTCAAGGTAGATGGAGTTGTAGTTATCCCTTTGATAGAAGGGTTTAAAAGGACAATTAATATTTAATTAATAATTACACTAACAAACTTGCAACCAAAAAATATTATATCAACAAACATCAATCTAATCTAATCGTAATTAAGACACAAAATGAATTAAATTTTAAATTCTTTTTTTTGGAAGTGAAATAGAAATTTCATTAATCATCAATGACTCAATATAAGACTAGACATGGAATCAGTTGCCCTAATAAAAAGTACATCGATTCGTTAATTCTATTTGTTCCAAAAAAAAACAACTCTTCGCCATAAATTTGGCTGTGAATGTGACTGTAACAATGAAACAGTGTGATAATCAAGGACTACTCTCTACAAACATATAGAAAACAAAATAGTACACAAATACCATTAGAACTATATAATGACAAGCAAAACTTTCAACAAAGGGAAGAAAAACCTAAGACTTCCAATAAGGGAAGACAAACTACCTACTAAATCCAAAACTCGAAGAAAATTACCAATCCAGTAGCCACCCAGATTCACGAATAATCATTAAGAGAGGTGTGCCAGAAATTGCACAAATCCACGAATGATTGTAGAGAAAGATGTACTGAGGCAAGAATAGATCCAATCTTCACATATCTGAAAAAAGATCTATAGTTTATTGAACAAAAATAAAATGCAGATAGATATACTGATTGGAGCATACCGCTGCTGATTAAAAGAGAAAATCGGCAGTGATTCGAGATATTGAATTTCGAAAGAAAATAAAAAAATGGATTTTTTTGTGTGTTAATAATGTTTAATTCCACGAGTCATTCACAAATAGCATTGCAACGATTCTCCCTAATTGAATTAGTACTATTGTAAATTTGGTGCGGTGAAAAATAACTGAAATTTGCTTGTAGAGAAAGGTCATGAAATCAATTTCTGTCATCTGACTCTAAATATGTTGATTTCTACCACGGGGTGTTTCCCCCAATATCTCTTTATTTTATATACGGAGGCCCTCTCCTCTCTCCTAACTCAGGGAAATGAGAAACGAAGTATTCATGGACTATCCTCTTATTGGAGATGTCCAAAGATTAACCATTTGTTAAAGTTATCAAGCTCGAGGGGATGTGAGTGTTTTACATGCAAGCTTTAGTGCTTCAAATGCATAACCGTACATAGAAACACTGTTAACCAAAACCAAGGAAAGAAGAAAAAAACTATTTTTGATCGGAATGAATATTTGCTTATATATTGAATGAGATTGGCATGCCACATCGTTTCAATCAAAGACCTTTACAATGCTTGTATTGTAGGTGCTTAAATATTTCTTTGCACAAGACATTTTTTTTTTTTGTTACCATAACATATCAGCAGAGGCCTCTAGTATCCAAACTGCCAGCACTACTACTGTTTCATGCTTCTCTCTATATCTTCAAGGGTACTGTGCATTCGAAGAGGTTCGCCTCCTTTCTTCAGCTAACTCCAGTGATGCCTTCACGCTTCTTCGGTCAACGGCCGCAAGTCAGTGACCATAGCTAGTGGAAAAATCATTGGCGGCCCAAACCGTATGTGGGCATCCCCTAATAATTCTCAAAGACAGTTGATTGCGGTTTAAGTTTCACGCCAAACAACCCCCAAACAAATTTTGAACCATTTTATGATTTGCGGGCAAGGAGCATCCTCAGAACTTACTTCCCTTCTCTTTTCCCTGAAAAATATATTCATCTCATTAGTATAAAGTTCTTGGAATGTCAATCGTGTGTTGCGAATTCAATTTTTTTTTTTTTTGATAAGAAACCAACAGCTTGACTCCAACATGAGTCGAACTTGGAACCTCCCCAACCTTGCCTTTCGCAAGTGATGCCTCCATCTCACTAGAGAGGCTTTGGCTGTTGCGAATTCAAAGTATATGCCATGTTTTGGCTTGGGGAATGTAAGATGATAGTACTGCTAAAAGAAAGCAATGAACTGGGCACCTCAATGCTTTAAGACAACTAGTAAATGTTAAACACGGGACTTATCGAGCAGTACCTCTTTGAAACCATGATCTGCGTATTACTTGGCGGATATGGCGTTCGTGCTTTTCCAAGAGTTCATCAACTCTATGTGATTGAGACAACAATGGCCCTGAGAACTCCACTTTGTCTCCGGGATCTGGATAAGCCTGAAAGAAATTCACATAGAATAAAAACAGCGAACCAGACAAGCAATTCTGAAGAAGTCGGTAGATCAATTTTCCAAAACTAACTTAAGTTCATGATTCTGATAAAATATGGCAGACTCCAACCACTGAATAGGTAAGCGTTTCTAAAAAAGATGAGGATTAGCTTATAGCATCTCAGATAACTTAGTTAATATAGTTCAAATTCTGAATAATCCTTACCATAATGTATTTCCTAGCCCCTGCTTCATCTTTTTGATAAAGTGCCGATGCCAGTTCCTGTGAATGATATACCTCAGCCGCATCAAATGATTCAGGACGATCAAACTGACGCCATGGCCTCTGCGCAGCATGCTTAGATATCTCAAACAACTCATGCCCTTTAGAATCTGTTCGATAGCTCAAATCACGACCTCGGGAATCTGTTCGATACCACATCTCATGGCCTTGAGAATCAGTTCTTAACCCATGTAAAATATCTCCATTTACTTGACATTTCGATTCAGAAGTAGTTCTTGAATGTAGGACACTTGAGGGGTCTAATGCATTAGCAACTTGTCCTCTTGAACTAGACCTACTGTGCGATCTTGTGGAGGCAGCATCTTCCTTTCGTCTTTTGGCCCATGCAAAGCCGCTTGAGGCTGTGACCTGCAGTGGGCCGGAGCTAGGAATGTCCCCATAGGAAGGATTTTTCATATGCAAACCCGCTTGAGCTGTATCACTCGACGATTTAGGAGGTTCTCCATTTAGACTACAATTAACACCCCCATTAGGCAAGTGCCCGTTGCCGCCATGCATTTTAGTAGGATGTTGTGAATATGCTTGCAACACCTGCAGTAGAAGGAAAAAACAGGAGACTATCATTGCAACTTAACCTTTCAAATTAATAAATGGCCATGCGACAAGGAAGTAAGAAACCGATTATTACATCTCGTAGGCAGTGCACACAGTTACAGTTCTTTAATGAAAAACAAAAGCAAAAACATGGAACAATAAACAAAGAAGATTGAGCATTTTATTTCAAGTTAGTAAATAATTATGATTATCAATATATTACTGTAAATGTAAATGAAATGAATTTTATTATGGTTGGACTTTACTTAAAAGGAAGAGAGAGCAGGCATGATACCTCTGCTTGGGGGACTAACTTGACAAGCCCATTTGGATCTCGGATGGGTTTATTTGCTTTTGCTGGTTTTTTTGTCCCTTCAGTTCCACGTGCTCTGTTGCTGCTGATCTTTTTCCTGAGATGGTACATAAGTCATATTCAATAACTTTTCAAAAACCTGTGTTACACGGTTCGTTTATTTGATAAACACTTATGATAATCAATATTTCCGCAAAACTTGGCTCATAAAATTCAGAACTTCTATTCAACATCAGGCCCGTTGATCACCAAAAAACAATATCAGGGTCATGATGATTTTTCATCAACTTCAACAATGATGTGCCATGCTTGTAAAGTTTCCAGTGCATAGAAAACTGAATTGATTGTTTAGAGAAAACTAAATTCTACACACTAGATCAATGTTTTATTAACAGATTCAATGATCAACTGTTTTGCTTAAAAGGGAATATCCAGTAACGCTCCTGCCATTGCGGGAGGCAGGAAAGGTCATGTATGTAACTGCAACTTTTTTTGAGAAGAATCATGTATGAAACCGTAACAGATAGGTCATTTTAGATTAGAACCTCCGAACTCCAGGTCTTAATGACCTTAGTAATACCACGACACAAAAGGACCTACCGCCTCATTTATCAGTTTACAAAATAAAAACACAAAATGGAATGAGATAAACTCAGCAAGGGATTTTCTAATAATAGAAGTTTCCAGCAAGCAAAAAATATTTTATGTAAGAAGCATCAACAACATTCTAAACGTCTAATTATACTGCAGCAAAGCATACGCATAGACCTCATTTTTATATGGTCTGTTGCAGGGATAGGGAAACTTCACCAGATATGATTATGTGGAAAAAATCTAGTTGCTAATTTACCTTGTATTCAATTTGATAAATCCATGGAGTTTTTTAAGTGGTGGATTTCCATGGATTTCATCGAGTTTGATAGATTTGGAAGGACTTGATCCAAAATCCATCAAAATCTTATGGATATGGTTGGGATTTGGTTCTATACACTTTTTAAAAAGATCAATTAAATTCCTCCAAAATCCTAATGGTGTCTAAAAATAAAATACCCCTAGACTTTTTAGAAATACACCAAAATCCATCGAAATTCTAATTAAATACCCTTGGACTTTTTTTTTTGATAGGTACCCCTGGACTTTTTAAACTCCATCAAAATTCAAATTAAATACTGTTGAAAATGTGTTGACCGAAATTAGTCCCACATCGACTAAAATATAATTTCATAGAAGTATATAATTGATTAACTCCAACCAACTAGAACCGAGGCCTTTTGAGATAAAACCCCACACCTAAGAGTTGAAAGGTGGTTAAGCTGGAACAGTATCGATGCTAGCAAAGGAGATCCACAGGTTTGTGCACGCGTGTGCGGCGCGACCATGAGAATTTGACATGGTATCAGAGCCCATGGTTCAATTGGAACCTAGGAGAAAAAAAGCCCCCTGGATCATATGACTTTCGGTCCATGGGGAGTGTTGAAGATGTGTGGACCGAAAATTAGTCCCTCATCGATTAAAATATAACTTCATAAAGAAGTATATACTTGATTAATTCCTTCCAACTAGAACTGAGGCCTTTTGAGATGAAACCCCACACCTAAGAGTTGAAAGGTGATTAAATTGGGGATAGTATCGGTGCTAGCGGAGGAAATCCACGGGTTTGTGCACGCGTGTGCACGGCCATGAGAATTTGACAAATACACCTAAATTTCAAAGTCCTCCAAAGTCTTTTAAAATCCTTTCAAATCCCCAATTGAATACACCAACTAACCTACAATTTTGTTTAGGGCCAACTGAATCATGACGAAAATAGACCTAACAGCATACACAGTGCATCATTTTAATTCAAGCCTACACTCCTTTGATGATCAGGACCCATGCTGGTGTTGCACCAAGTCCCATACTCATAATACCTGTGTGGTGTGAACTATGTTGAGGTCAGTGCATGCCTAGTGGTGCTTAACCAAATAAAGTGGAAAAATACACAAATCTATTATTTTTCTACAGGTATGGGCCTTTAAGGAATATCCTCAGACAAGTTACTAAAATGATGGGTAAGGCCTCATTTAATCCTTGTCGCTTTAACTCCGACTAATATGAACCAATCTACACCATATAAAAATGCATTTGCAAAGCTCTCTATGAATCTTATCACATATTAATGAAAGCTCTCCGTTGACCAAAAAAGAAAGTCATTAGGTTGCTTCCTTTAGACACAATTGTCTAATATTATTTTTTTCTGATGAGTTAAGAATCAAACTTGATGCTAAATGGATTATGTTAAAAGTGCTCACCTTAGTGCCTCCTCGCGGTTCTTTGCATCAATTTCTTTGTTGGGAGGGTACTTTGGTAATGTTGATGGATCACATGCATAAGGCTTGGTCATGAAATACTGCAATAACCAATTAACAAATCAGAAACTGAAAAATTATGAAACCAAGAAACTCAACTCAATTTGGAGATTATACCAGGACAGAAAAAGTAACATCATACAGAAATGCAGCTGCTAGAAAACTATGCTGATCAGATTACTAAACTATATGCAAAAACCTCCAAGCGCCATAATAGAATTAACGTGGAGACACCAACAAGGGCGTACCCAGCTATTCAGTTGCTAGGCTTGGCCGAATGTTTGTGTGGATAAATGTTTATGATAGGTTTTCTAGACGTGCTCATACAATCCTTGGCCAGTATGATATGGTGTTTCTACTTAAATAGAATTACACAACACAGATATGATCACGATTTTGATGAATTAAGAGATGATTGAAATTGTAGCGAAATATGGGAACTGGCAACAAGGTCAGCATGATATGATCGAATTCTTGACAACTATGCTTTCGATTATCCAACTGAATCAGATCATGTAAGAAGATTTTATGACAGATAAATGTAATTTTTGAGGATTAAAAGAAGAGTTTTCAGTTAACTAATGAAAAATCATCAATGCGGAAACAGGTAAAAAAGATAATGCTACTTTTCATACCATGGACCCAAGACCCTAATTAAGAGCTGAAGAAATATTTTGCATGTATATATATTACCTCAGATGAAAGAGCTGAGGAAGCAGCCCCACGCTTGTAAGGCTCAACAGAGAGAAGCGTTTCTATCAATTGCATGGCAGTTGTTGGCAACTGTTTGCAGGTATCATGAAGAGAACTCTCATAAGGATGCTGAGGTTTAAATATTGTTGCATGAGGCAGTCTAGATTTTTTCCAATACTCATCTGGTGGGGAACCACAGAGCTTAAAGATTTTGTGTAATTGTTCAACCTACATGCGAAAAAATGAGTCAACATAATACCTACTTTACAATAACAGGGATAAGCAATAACACATGCAAGAAGATACTGCTCCAATTGTGAAGAAAAAAATCTTGAAACTCAAAAGTAAAGTCAAACAAGGTGAGTTATAAAATATATAAGAATGACAACTAGATGGGCCTAAACTAAGATTATCATATCAGAAACAGAAACCTATGTAGGGTCAGATGAACCATGGACGGTGTAAAAATATTTTTTTGATAGGAGGTTTTCATATGCTTAAGAAGGTTGATCACCTCAGTTCGTCCCTGAAGAATTGGCTTCCCAAGGAAAAGTTCAGCAAACACACAACCAACACTCCACAAATCTACAGTTGCTCCATAATCAGTGGATCCAAGCAGAAGTTCAGGAGGACGATACCATAGAGTCACGACACGACTTGTTAAAGGTTGCTTGTGTCCAGAGTTACAGTAATTTGCCAGGCCAAAGTCAGCTATCTTGAGAATTCCTTCATTATTAACCAGAAGATTGGAACCCTTAATGTCCCGATGCATAACACCCCGTGAATGGCAATGCTCGAGTCCAGATAGTAACTGATGCATATAGCACTTGACCTACATGGGTTTAGTACAAATCTTGAATCTAAGAAAAGAGACACATAAAGTTATAAGCACACACATATTTGCAGCACTAATTAAAAAGCAAAAAGAGGCAAACCTGTGCTTCACTAAACTTGATGTCTGGGCAAGACGATAATCCAGCAAGATCATGTTCCATGTACTCAAATACTAGGTAGATGCTACAGGATAATCGAGAAGTAATTAGCCCCTCAAACTTCACAATGTTTGGATGGTTTAATCTTCGAAGGATCATTATTTCTCGTGCCATGAACCTTACACTCTCAGGCTCAAAATTGTCAAACCGGACCTTCTTTAGAGCAACTATCTTTCCAGTGTCTAGATCTCGCGCTCGGAAGACACTACTGTATGTACCTTGTCCAATCTTTATGGGCAGTTCGCATTGAATAAAATGAGTATATTTGTCAGGAGAGAAATTTGCAAATAGAAGTAAATGAAAGATATATTATAATACAGAAATGCTAGAGCACATTGCAACTATAAGTTGGTGCAAGTAAATTTCTCCTTGAGAACTTAAGCATAGAATGCAAGCTTAACTTTTCTTTTTTTCCTCTGACATATCACATATGAGTTTGATCTATGTAGCCGACCCCACAACTAATTTGGGATTGAGGCTTTGTTGTTGTTGACATATCACATACAACTCAAGATTAATGGAAGACCTTAGGCTAAAAAAATGAAATGCTTGTATTAAAATCATTCAACATAATTCTCATAGAACAATATAATCATGGGGGAGAGGAGATTAACAACAGGTTCTGTAACAGTAATTTAAACATGTAATTGAAGCATATTGACCAAATGAACTTTACAAAAATGAGCAATTTACATTGTACTTGACAAAAGAGACAATCAATAACGACTCCATCCAAAAGTCTCAGCTAATTTTCATTGAAAGGAAGGCGATCAGTTGCCGAAAGAACAACAAAACCTCAACTTGTCCATCCACATAACTAATCAAAAACCAAAGAAGCTTTAGAAAAAAAAAACTAAGAATGGCATATATTAAACAAGTTAAACATGTTATAATGAGAGGTGCATAGTCCAACAACTAACACACAGTAAAAACTAACTATTCACAAACAGCACCAAAAAAAAAATTTAAAAATCAAAAGTAAGAAGAACTAAAAGAGCTGAATCTACAGTAAGTACCTTCTCCAATTTCTCATAAGAGTCAGCTCTGAGAGGCACCCATCCCTGAATGGCCTCGCCGGCGACGGCGCTGAGCCAAGCAGGCCAACCAGCAGCGACTTGCTCTCCCTCAACATACTTGTGCAGATTACCCAACCTCAAACTGAACGAATCCCCACGCCCATCACACAAATCCCCACCGCCACCACCATCACTCCCCAAATCGATCTTCTTCTTCTTCTCTGATTCCAACAACCCACCACCACCACCATTTCTCGAACTCCTCAACGACCCAGAATGCTCTATCGCGGGCGTGATCGAGACGGCATGTTTGGACGCAATGCAACCCATTATTGAGCAAACACCACAAGCATGGATCGGGATTGAGACTGCCCGGATTGAGAAATCGAGAAATCTGTGGTGGGGTGAGCTCGATTGAGCGAAATGTCGAAATGGGTGTTCGAGAATTGGGAGCACAAGGCCTAGATTGTGTTCTAACAATCCATCTTTGTCATACTCCTCTGTTTTCCCCTGTTTTCTTCGATGTAATGGCAAGCGAGATTTGCGGAAGTTGAGAATCGTAGATTTTTAATGAATGAAAGGGTTGGATTTGACCGAAATCAACGCTAGAGAGAGAGCCGTTGAAGTTGCTATTTTTTTTGCCTCTAGTGCTGTGCAGTTTTCCTAATAAAACATTACAGCTCCACTGCTGTTGTCACTTTCCTTTAATTCCCCTGTTTTCTTTGTTGCCTGCCAATGAAATCTAACCCTGTTTTAACCAACCCACACACAAAAAAAAAAATATAAAGTAAATAAAAAAATAAAAAAGTGCCCCCAAAGGCATGTGGTGCAGTAGTTAGAAAGAAGGTATGAGCACCCTATACCGATTAAAGCATATGTAACGAGTTTTGCATCATTTTCTTTTAACATTTAGGCCTCCTTTGGTTTATTTTTTTAACTTATTAGTTCGAAGTTATTCCTTGGAGTTAACTCTTTAGAGTTAATATTTTCACGTTTGGTTCAACTTTTAATTTGCAAGAAAGTTACAAATTTTTAAACAATAAAATATATGAATTGAGATAAATAACCTTCAAATAAAAGAGGGGATGGATAATAAAATGGTCATTAATGAGGGGTACTTGTGTCCACAATTCTTGAAAGATAACTCTCTATAGGGGATGGGGGAGATATCTCACCCTAGAGAATAAGTTGGGAGATGACTTGCAAGAAAGTTGGGCAACCAAATAAGATCAGTTTTCAACTCCCTACAAGTTATCTCCCAGAGATAACTCTACCTCTAAGAGAATCGAAAAACTAACCTAGCAGTTAGAGTTTTGATACCATGAGAATATAATAGAAAATTGTATTGATTAAGGTAAAACAGGGCGAATTGTATACAAACGGGATGCTCTTATTTATAGAACTTACAAAATAATATAAATGAAAACTTATGTGATATATGGAAATAATTGATTTACACAATCAATGAAGAATTATGGTATACACAATGAGTGAAAAAATTATGGTAAAATTTCTCTGGTCATAATAAGACCTAACAAAACAAGGCCTTAGATGTGGTGTTGGTACCTTATAGAAAAAATATCTTTTTTACTATTAATCCATCTAGACTCTATAGAGAGGAAAATGGTGTGGTTGGAATGTTGACAAATGGGGTCTTTTGCTTTTTGTTTATTGTGTGTTAGTTTTGTTCCCACTGGAGCACTGACATGAGTAGGGGAGCAGTGATGGGGGAGGGAACAAAAGAGGGGGTCCCAAGTCAAAAGAGGGGAAGGAGCAGAGTTGATTAAAGAAGGAAAAGTAAAGGCTGAGAGGAGATGAGAGAGGGCAGAGCATGAGAAGGAAAAGAAATGTAATGGGAAAGCTAATCAAACACTCTCCTTTTATTTCTTCACTCCATTAAAATCTAACTAATTCATTAAAGGTGGCCACTTCTTGAGCTGTTCAAAGGACCCCACCACCACAAATTCCTCTCTCGAGTATGTTTCCAACTTTTCTTTTTTCCTTTAAGGAAAGTTATTAAGTCATGTTGTATAATTTTTATTTTTTTATTGATATGTTGTATAGTTTTAAGGGGAATGCAAGAATAACTCCCCTAGAATAACACACCTCCACATCAATCGTTTGTGCTAGCCTCTTCGCATCCCGAGATTCAAAACACGATGAGATGTACCGTGTGCTTTCAAGGGATGTTCGTCTAAAATTTTTTTAGTTTTTATTATAATCTCATTATGTATAGTTTTTTTTTTTTTTTGATAGAAAAAGGCTGGTTACCCAGTAAGTTAGTACATTAACCCAACCAAATGAGCTAACTAGTTACAAAGTCATGCTCCAATAGAAGTTGAATCCTCTTGAGAGCCATATACGAAACGAGTCCTTCTATTTTGACTCACTTTGACCACACTCTCATTGAGTGTCCCTTATATGTATATCGAATCTTGTGCACACACATCAATGCAACAATCAAGGTCACAATCAAAACCGTGCCAAATCAACGTA
The DNA here is from genome assembly GCA_039657345.1 of Stephania japonica. Lineage (NCBI taxonomy): Eukaryota > Viridiplantae > Streptophyta > Magnoliopsida > Ranunculales > Menispermaceae > Stephania > Stephania japonica. The sequence continues at coordinate 34,727,290 of CM077561.1, read as the reverse complement.
TGTCTAAAGTGAGTCAAAATAGCATTTTTACAAAATTTAAAAGTTGCAACTCCTGCTAAGGGTGCCTTTAGCTAGTTGGCTTATGCATAGATTAATATCTCGAAAGACATGATGGACTACATCCGCCACTACCAAAACCATGGCCGACTACGTCTTTATATTGTGGAGTAGTTCCAACCTTGTTGGTGCGATTTGTTGTTGTTTTCGTTGTTTTCGATCGGCTTGATTATCATCCAAGTTGGTGAAGCGAGAATCCTTGATTTTGGTTTGAGTTGGTGCATTTTGTTGTTGTTTCATTTTGTTTGGTTGTTTTTCGAGTTTGTGGTTTGCTTGTGAGCCATTTGCAAGTTTCAATGTCTTGGGGCCGAGACTTATTTTTGAGGTTCGTTGTCCTACCAAACCCCTTTATTAAATAAAACTCGATTGGCAACTACCAAAGTCCTTTTGGAACAAAACTAAGTGTGAATTACACCCATGGTCATCCCAACTTTATAATTTGTAACACTTTGGTCAATTAACTTACGTTCACAACAATATGGCCACTCAAGTCTGCAAGTTAACACATCAATCACTGAACTTTATAAACTGTAACATGAAAGTTATTCGATGGCTTTTCATTTGGATGTCTGACAAGAGTTCATGTGTGGCACCTTGTGGCCTCTTCTCTCACATAAGATTTAGTGTCTTGAGTGCAATACCACTGAGCACCATGTGTGCACTCTCACTAGACCTCCAACCAAAAAGCCATGTAAGTGGCTTCCGTATAACAAATTGTAAAGTTCGTAACTAGTGTGTTACAAGTTGCATAGTTTAGTGACCATATTGTTACAAACATGAGTTCAATGACCCAAGTATTACAAATTATAAAGTTGGAATACCATGTTTGTAATTTACCCCTCCAATTAGAGGTTTAAACCAGTAAGGTTGAATCGCTGGAAGAACAAATGTTCCTACTTTTGTTTCGAAATACCCTAAAAACAAAATTATCAAAAATTGATATTGAACCATTACACAATCCTCTACCATTTCATCCTTAAAAAAAATAGAAATGAGACCAAATCGATTATGCCATACAAATCACACGAGGGAATTGTGAGCAATGAAGAAAGAAGATAGGGTGCACATAGTGTGAGGTATGGCAAAGATTAAATGGTGTTGTTTTTGGAGGCGTATGAGTGATTTCAATTGAGGGTATAATTAAAAATCACCCACACTTAATTCATTGGCTTGTCATTATAAAAATGAGGAGTGCATGTACCGTCACCTTTGTGAATGTAATAGAAATTCGTATTGATTAGGGTAAACCTAGGCAAATTGTATACAACAAGTTGCTCTTATTTATAGAGCAGTACAAAACAATATACATGGAAATAAATTATTTGAACAATCAGTGGGGAAGTTACACAATCGATGGAGAAGTTATGAATATACGAAAACTAATACATAAATGCTATAATCATACAAATATGGTAACTATCATAAATCATAATACACAAATATAACAGCTGTATAGTTTTCTAACATCCCCCCTCAAACTCAAAGTGGTGACAATGAAACCACTTGAGTTTGCAAACGGATAAGATGATAAGACACCATTCGTTAAAAAAAAAAAAAGAAAAAAAAAGATGAGGAGACACCAAATCAATGACAGTTCTGCTTAGGACACCAGATCGCGATGAATGGATGCAAGTGATCACGGACAGAATTAACAAACAGGTAGACGGGACAGATAGATCTGAGATGGGTATATGAGACGGGCAAACTGCAATCTCGCACAAATTGACAAATCAATAGGCACGACAAAACAACAAACAATGATTATGCTTATAGGAAAAAAAACTAACTGAGGAGGTTAGAGCTCTAATACCATGTGAATGTAATAGGAATTTATATTGACTAGGGTAAAATAGGGCAAATTGTATACAACAAGTTGCTCTTATTTAAAGAGCAGTACAAAATAATATACATGGAAATAACTGATTTACGCAATCAGTGGGGAAATTACACAATGGAGAAGTTATGAATATACGGAAACTAATACATATATGTTATAATCATACAAATATGGAAACTACCATAAATCATAATACACAAATGTAACAACTGCATAGTTGCCTAACAACCTTAGTTTCGACATTGAATTATCTTCCTTTAAAGGTAAGGAAAAAAAGGAAAGAATTGTCTTCAAACTAAAATATGAAAGAGCTGGCCTAAATAATTGAAATGAGTTAAAGAGCTTTTTTTTCTTTTTTTCTCAGTGAGGGTCGAATTACGATCTCCTGAAATCTTACATTTTGGCAAGTAATGTCTCTACCATCTCACCAGATATGCTTTGACGAAATGAGTTAAAGACTTGTTTCCTTGATTCTTTGACCTTAAACTTTGTCTTGGGTAGATATTGACCTTAAGCTTTTCAAAAGATTTATATATGAATACATTTTTTTTTGTTAAAATGAATACATTTATTGTATATTGCCGAAACATTCGTCTCTTCAAACTAGGGTTAATTACAAATATGGTCACCCATTATAAATGTTGTAACATTTTGGTCACTAAACTTAACTTTGTATCAAAAAAAATCATCGAACTTTTTAAAAATTTTCATTAAAGTCACTTTGGTATGACGTAGTGCTTATATGGCATTGGAAACTTTAAAATTGATTTTGGCTTGCCTTGAAATTTGTACTTCCCCATCAAGATACCCAATCCAACAATTCTTATTAAGCGTGTTAATAATTATGTCAAAAAGGACGCACGTCACAATTAACACATAATTAAACATAATTAAATAGATCAGAATTGCTTGTTTGAGCAAAAAAAAAAAAAAAAAAAAAAACAAAAAACATATCATGAATTAGAAAAAATGGGCAGAAACTAGGTTTTGACAACTCATTTGACAAGCTCGACCTCATCCTCCTCTCCTCGACAATTTGGCGAGGACCTTTCCCCCTTCGTCCACAAGGCCTTCGCCGCTGGCAAAACGAACTCATCTTCTAGCAGCTCTTCCGCTCATTACCAAGAATTCATCCTCGTCGTCATTCGCTCCCTCCTCTCCGATTCCAACTCCCTCAAGTCCGCCATCTCTGCCTCCAATTCCTCCCTCCACTTCGTTGCTTCCCCTCTCCTCCACTCCCTCGACTCTTGCACTCCCACGACGGCGGCCGTAAGGATCGTGATGGACGCAGTAGCATGGGCATGGGTTTGGGGCGGCAGTGGTGGGTACAATGGTGGTGCGGTGGGTATGGATTTGATAGTGGTAGTGAAAGAGTTGTTGGACGAGGATGAGGCGGCAGCGGAAGAGGAACAAGTGGTCGAGTCAGTGGTGGATATCAGCAGGGCGGTGGTGTATGATCGTGGGAGGCCAGTGAGGCAACAGTAATGGGGCTGCTTCAATTTTTTGTATTAATTGTGATGTGTGTCCTTTTTGACAAAATTGTTAACACGCTTAATGAGAATCGTTGGATTGGGTATCTTGATAGAGAAGTACAAATCTCGAGGCAAGCCAAGATAAATTTTATAGTTTCCAATGCAACATAAGAGCCAAACGTCATATCAAAGTGACTTCAATGAAATTTTTAAAAAGTTTGATGATTTTTTTGATACAAAGTTGAGTTTAGTGACCAAAATGTTACAACATTTATAGTTGGGTGATCATGTGTGTAATTAACCCCTTAAACTACTCCCAATTTTTTTCATTCTATTATTGAGAAAATCGATCATTGAGTTTTGTGACCCTTGGCCATGGCATTAAATTACCAAAATCAACATATTATTATTATTATTATTATTATTATTATTATTATGAATATTGTTATTATGAATATTATTATTTTATTTTATTTTTTATCAAAGCATCTCTAGTGAGATGGTAGAGATGTCACTTGCCAATAGACAAGGTTTCAGGAGGTCGTAGTTCGACTCCCATTGAAGTCAATAAAAAATATTTTTTCTGAGGTCACATGCTTTCGTTTATTTCTTCTTCTCTTTTGGAGTAACCAACTACTCCGGGCTCGAGTTAGCTGGCCCATAAGAGCATCCCCAATGGTAAATGTGGATAGTGGTGTTGATTCTCAACGGAGAGAGGATGTCAATCTCATACATGTGGCTCAAATAGACATTAAATTTCAAAATAGGTCTCCAATGGTAGATAGATGTAGATTTGTGGCTTAATTGATGAGGAGACATTTCTTTTTGTAATTTTATTAATTAAAATGTTAAAATAAAAATCTAATTAAAATAAGTAAATATTTAAAAAAGATCGATTATCCAACGTGATTGTCAATTTGAATATCCAAAATTGACATTCAAAATAAACAATGTCTATCCACGTCAGCTCAACATTTAAAATGCACATTTCATTGGAGAGGTTTTTCCACTCCAATTTTATTTAGTTTTAGGTTGCACACATTGACATCCAATCCACTTTTCATTGGAGTTGCTTTTATTTTGATGTCCTATGTCTATTTGAGCCACATAGAATGGATATCCTCTCCACATTGAGAATCCATGCCCACAATCTATATTTACCATTGGAGATGCTCTTATGGGTCAACTAACTCGAACCCGAAGTAGTTGGTTAGTCTAAATATCGGGTGACCTTCAAAAAAAAACTAATTATTCAACGTGGTTGTCAGTGACATTCAAAACAAACAATTTCAATCCACGTCAACTAGACATTTGAAATACACATTCTATTAGAGAGGGTTTTTTTTCACCCCAACGTCTATTTAGTTTTAGGTGACACATATTGACATCCAATCCACGTTCCATTAGATATGTTATTATATTTACTAAAATGCCCCTATTAGTAAAGTTGTACTTATGCTATTTTCTCTCTTTCCTTATCAAGGATGCCATTTTCTCTCTCTCGAATATCATTTTTACTTCATATAAAAAAAAAAAATCATTTTTACTTTTTAAGAAAAATTTAAAAAACAAACCAACTAATGTGGTGCTAATTAAGCTTAGGCACTATTTTTATGTCGCATAGAGGCTAAGGGGCCTCTCCTCTCTTGTGTTGTGTTTTAGTGTTTTGAAAAGAAAATCTTTCGGCCACATTAAATATTAAAAGTGGTTTTACTTATTACACCATAAAAAGCTTTGTTTTGAGAACAATGGTTTGGAGAAGCCCAATGTATGCTCATTGAGAGTGACATACCCAATTTGCATCAAAGATTGACCCTTGGTTGATTTCAAACAAAGATTGACCCAGGACCTGGACCTTGAGCATGGTTGAGCTTCGATGACAATTGGGCTTTGAAATACAAAATACTTACTTTTTTTTATTTTTTGAATATATATTTTCAAAGATAGAGAAATACAAGTTCGATTTGGGCAAACTTTCGAAGCAGTGAACTTTGATTGCATTTGGTTGTATCCTTAGATACAGATCTTTGTGAAGTTTCAACCACTGAATTACAATAATTTTTTGTCTGACATTGCATTTTGTGTGAGCTTCCCATTATTGATTGCAATTAATTTTTTTGGTTGTTCGGTTCCATTGTTTATCTTCTTTCCTTTCGCTTTATTTACGGTAATTGATAACATTATAAATTGTTTTGTACAACAATTTCCTCCACGAATTAAATTTGAACAAATTAAGAAAAATGCTAATTAGCACTATTTCTTACTCATACAAATTGAAGTATTTTAATGGAAATAATAGATGTTTTCTTATCATTGGGGAAAGGAACTCAAAAGTTCCCTTAAAATTGAAACTTATAACAGACTACTTTTACCTCTCTCTCCATACAATTTTATTTGTTCATTTGAGGTCCGTAACCTTGAGTAAATGATTAACACTAGATAGTTTTATAATAAAATAAGTTTATTGTATATATTGGGGTAAAACAGAGCAAATTGTATACAAACGGGATGCTTTTATTTATAGAGCCTACAAAACAATATACATGGGAAATCAAAAAAAAAAAAACAATATACATGGAAACTTATGTGATACAAGGAAAGATTTACACAATCAGTGGGGACATTACACAATTAGTGGAGAAGGTATACAATCAGTGAGGAAGTTATGGTATACACAATCAATGGGGAAGTTACAATATACACAATTAGTTTCCTAACATCCCCCTCAAACTCAAGGTGGTGGTAACGGAACCACTTGAGTTTGCAAACGAGTAAGATGATGATACACAAAGTCGATGACACTTCTGCGTAGGGACACCAGATCACGACGAACGGATGCAAGTGATCACAGACAGAATTGAGAAACGGACCGACAAAACAGGCAGATCTGAAACGGGTATATGAGACAAGCAGACATCACGAACTGTGCTCGACAACGTACAATACACGAGTAACGGGCATGATCAAGCTTTTGACAAACATAAAGACAATAGAACTTGAAAGCAATGAGATCCACTACATTATTGAATATCCCATAAAGGGACCTGATGAAGATGTGTATTCAAACACATATGAATAGCAATGGCGCACACTAAGAGAAGTGCCACAATTGAGAAAACTAACCTAGCAGTTAGGGCTCTGATACCATGAGAATGTAATATGAAATTATATTGACTAAGGTAGAGCAGAGCAAATTGTATATAAACGGAATGCTCTTATTTATAGAGCTTACAAAATAATATACATGGAAACTTATGTGATACAAGGAACGATTTACACAATCAGTGGGGACGTTACACAATTAGTAGGGAAGTTACAAAATCAGTGAGGAAGTTAGGTATACACAATCAATGGGGAAGTTACAATATACACAATCATATGGGGAAGTTACAATATACACAATCAGTTTCCTAACATCACTAATTCAAATTTTAATTAACCTAAATTGGATTCATGGTTAAGCTCGACTTGTCTTGATTAGCGTGCGCATACGTGGCATGATTATGTTGTGTTTGGTTGATGTGTGAATCAATTAAGTGAATTAGAAATTATAAATGAAAAATAATATAAAGCCTATAGTGGGAAAATGAATAAGTAAATAATAAATTGGTGGGCGCCTAATGACACTCTCGCGTGGGTTCTAGGTAACACGCATAGGTCGCAAAATAGTGTACACGCCCGAGTGTACTCGTTGGTGTGTACGTATAGTGTACGTATAATTTATAGGTGCAAAAATACATTGGTGAATATATATATATATATATATATATATACTTTAAATTTTTCTTGAGATGTGTGTTGTTTGAATCTTGAGAAGATGAATAGTTAAGCGTGCATTGTTTGAAACGTTGAGATGGTGTAAATAGTCACACCTCGAGATGCGTAAATCTACATCTTTATGAAAATTAATATTTTATGGCACGTGCATGTGGAAGCATGAGGTGTGTGCCATGTGGAAGCATGAGGTGGTGTATGGGATAGTTATATGGTGTTTTTTGGTCCAATGATTCACCTCGAGATTAATAAGTCCATTAAGATGAGGGGATCAAATGACAGTATCATTTTTGGTGTTAAAAAAATTGATATATTTAAAGAAGGAAAAATGGAGATGCTTGATGTTTCAAGCATAGGACGATCAGAAGCAAAGAAAAAAAAAAGAAACATGAGGTGGAGAGGAAGCTTGTGAAATTGTGGAAATTGAAGCTAGATGGTGGGAGTTTTTACACAATTGATAAAGGAAAATGAGAAATCAGCAAGGAAGGGTGTCGTTCAATGATTAAATTCATTGCTTGTTGAGGTTTTTTTGGTTCATTTGGTAAGCTTTCAACTTCATTTTCTTTATTCTTCTTCCATGGTCAATTGTAATGTAAAAGCCAGCATAGCATTATTGTTATAGTGTTGAAGTGTTTGATGATGATATTAGGACCCTTAGAACTCATAAATGGTGATGAAATAAGTTTAAATTTCAGCAGCCACGACAGATCGCATAACTTTTTATATACTTATTCGAATTAGCTAATTTTTGGATATGTTGTTGATTAATATGTTAGGTAGCTTCCACCAAAAATTATCATTTTTGGATGTGTATTTTGGGAGTTATGATTTTTATAAGTTGTTGTCTTGAACTTGCTGTCAAATGGAGGCTAGTTGGGTGTTTTGTGGTAACTCCTTCATTTCTCATCGGAATAGAGAAAACCTTACCTTTTAGGAAAGCTAAGAAGTAGAGCTTCAACGTTTCCGTAGGGTGTGTTCTCCATATTTCGATGTTTAGATGCTAAAAGAGAGGCTGCAACAGTTAGCTGAAAAACAGTTTGTACAAGTCTCTTTTACTTGGAGAAAATAACGAAAAAAGGGAGTTCGGGTCAGAACACTTGGAAGGGATTTGGGCTAGGGTTCTAGAATGGTATTGGGACGAGTCTAAGACCTAAATTGACCTATCTTAACTAATATTTGTGTAGATTTACTCAAAAGTTCTCTTAGAGACTCGAAAAGTTCGAAAAAGTTAGGAAACCATAATCGAGGCAAGTGAGACTCGTATTGTTATCATTTATGCTTTGTAAACTAGTATATTAGTTCATGTAGTATATGGACTAGGAGATGGAGCAATGTACCGTGACTTTACTTTGTTATAAAATTTGAAAATCCTCGAAAGTGATCGAAAAGGTAGATCGAGACTGAGAGATGGAAAGGATAGCTTGAAACTGGATTATGCCCTTTATCCTGAAAAATGGAAAAAGGATAGCCTGGAAATGAATTTTGCCCTTCATCCTTAGTGTTGGAGTTTACTTTAGTCATTCACTGTCCAATTAAAGTTGGTAGCTCATTTACACTTGAATACACCATCAGAATCACATGATCGCCAACATGTGGATTATGTAGATCGTATTCTTATGTAAGGTGAGAGTACGACTTTGAACTTATTAGAGTTGGTAGCTCAATTACATTTGAATACACCAATAGAACCCCATGTCGGTCAATATGTGGATTTTGTGGACATATTCTTGGGAGAGTATGACTCTAAAATAAAAATCAAAATACAAGTCAAGAGTACAGTTGCAATTCACCTTTGTACTTGCACTTCGTTATTTATTGTTTATATCATTTTCAATGCCTGAATAAATATGTTTCGGATTCATATTGTTATTCATTGATTCATTGGCTATTAGTTGATAATCGATATGTTTTTGAGCATCACTTATTGAGCAAGTTAGAGCGTTCATTTCCCAAATTAAAATTTAAGGTTAACGACGTGCGTTTCGACTCAAGAACAGAGAAGATTAGGAGTTTTTAGTCTTCTCTATGATGCATTGACCTCCTTGTCGTTTATATATGTTGTACTGAATTATCGTTTTGTAATAAACAGGGTTATGATATAATTTTAATACTGAAGTTTATCCTAGTTTTTGTACATCTTGTAATTATTGAAAGGCAGCGTCTAAAAGGACCACAGTTTTGTGAAATTACTCAACTACCCCTCTATATAAAAGGGTTTTTACTCACCCATACCTCACTCACCTCTATCTCAAATCGCACTCATCAACAACTCAAATCCGACGAAACCCGAGCAAACCAATATGAATTAGACACCGTGGGTGTATTCATCATCTCTTTTAGTATCGATTTCGAGGATTTTTTTTCTTCTTTCGAGTAGTTTTGTTTGTAAATTTTATTTTAGTCTTAGGGCTTCGATTTGAAGCTTGAATCTTGCATTTTGGGTACAAAGTTTCGATGGAATCGAAAATATTAAGCGTTTCTGAGCAAAACCCACTATATTTTTTTACCATTTTCATGTATTTTTTGGGAGTTTTGATTTTTTTTGTTCATTCTAGTCGCCCGCGGGTTTCAAACTTACAAGGCCGAAACCACTGAAGAGGTGTCGGACACACAGGGTCGACATTTCTGAAGAGGTTTTGGACACACATAGCCGACACCTCTAAAGAGGTTTCGTCTGGATCTCTCCGTCACTTACTGAGACTGAGTTATCTTTGCATTATTGGTTGGAGTCGGCCGAGACCTTTAAAAAGTATCGACCCTGTGTCTCAGAAACCACTTTAGAGGTGTCGGCCCTGTGTGTCCAACACCTCTTCAGAGGCGTCGTCTCGGTTCGTCCGAAACCCGCAGGCGACACTTCTTCAAAAGTGGGGTATGTGTAATGGGGTGAGCAAGGGTATTTTGAGAACTTCAAAAATAAAAGTGGGGTACACAAAGTAAAAATTAAAAACTGGGGTCCGTTTAGCAGCTGCCTTATTGAAAAAGTTTTAAATTTATCGAGATATACAGATTGTTTTATTAGGTATTGAAAAGTGGTTGTTGGCTCTAGTTAAGTCCGAATGGTGTATAAAGGCTTACTTAAAGTTTCAGGCCGGGTATCGCCCTAATCAGGATAGGGGATGTTATATATCTTGTTAGATATTTAAAAATAATAAATTATTATGATCGACTATAATGCTATTTTAAATTGAATATTTTAAATTAACTCATTGAGGTATATTTGGAAAAAGTTGACGCCTTCAATTTTAATGTGTTCATTTGAGTTAGTTATCTTGTTAGATATTTAAAAACTAGTCGACATCCCGTGCTTCGCACTCGAGAGTTGAGACAGTCTTGAGTATTAGTACACATAAGAGACCGAGTATTAGTATTAGAAAAAATACATTAATATGTGTAGCTTTAAAAATAAATATAAACCAAAATATATAAATCAAAAAACTTATCGTTTTTATTATTCTTTTTTAGTATGATCATTTTACCTATAATGTTATTATTTAAAAATCAAAGTACTACAATAGATGCAACAACAAACCTATATAATTGAAATCTATAAACTTTATTTATTTATTAATTAATTCTTTACAAAAGACAACATTCAAATTGTGGAAGTTGTGGTTTTTATTCATTTTAATTTTCATGAACTTAAGTAGTGGAAGTTGAAGGGTGATAAGTTTTGTAACTTACGCCACGTGACATATATTTAAATTGAGGATGACGTAGAGGAATACTGTTAGGAGAATGTGCCACGTGACAACCGAAGATGTTACTTTAATATAATATGTATATAGATTAGAGTTGGAGTTTATGACATGACACAAATAAAGCGTGAGAAAAAGCCATGTAGCATCTCAAGCTCTTTCTTTAATACATATATATATATATATAGTCGCGCTAAGGGCACCCCGCAATCCTCTCAGAGCACCTCGCCATTTTTAATTAAAACTGGCTTTATAACCAATTGACACAAAATGCCCCCATCCAACCCAACAATTCACATGCCCATTAAAATATCCTCTCAGGGCACCCCACTTTTGAAAAATCAATTTTTTGCGAAGTCAAGTCGATCCATCGCGGGCCAAACATCTCGTTTGTCGATCAAAGAGTGCGGACTAGCCCATGCCAATCGCGTTTGTCGATCCGTCACCGCCCGGAGATTCGACAAGTTTTAAGTGTTTTTAGAGTCTAATGGTTGAAGAAAATAAATGGGAGGCGGACGTCGCACATGACAAGTTAGTTTTTATGATTTTTGTGTTTTTTTCCATTTTCGAAGGTGAACTACGGACGCGAATTTATCGGTCACACAGGATCGAGACACTACATGACCGAGACATGTAGTGTCTCGGTACCCTATAACCGATAACTAACAAAAAGTGTCGGTTATTACCAACCGAGTTTAATCTCAAATGTAGCTTTTTATTACACTTCGGTTGAAGCAACCGAGACATAACTTAATGTCTCGGTAACAGGTCACCAAGACCAAAACCAGTAGTCTCGGTGATATATAACCATGTGGTATAAGGGTCTTTCTCACTTAGGTGTTAGTTGATATAAACCGACACTTACACAATGGTATCGGCAATGGACGTCTGAGACCAAAAGACAGATCACGGCCCTGTATGACCGAACACTACGGGATTGAAGTTAAACACATCGTCCGATCATAAAAACAACAAATCTACCTTAAACAAGCAAGAAAGTGAGGAGATTTGGTATATTGAGGCCTTAATGTCATGATGAAAGGGAGAAAAGAAGGGTTTCATTCGATTTAGTGGTGGAATGCTCGCACTTCAAACGAAAGGGTATTTTGGTAAAAGTACCGGGATGCCCTGATAAATTGCTGGGGTGCCCTGAGAGGATTGCGAGGTGCCCTTAGCGCGACTCTATATATATATGTAGATATAGATAATAAACAATAACCAATCAAACAAAAGAGTTCTTCATTTCTCAAAAAGCTAGCTACCTAGCCAGTCCACTTCTTCCCTCCCTGATAAGTGTTCATTTAGGCATAATTTAGTATAGGTTATTAGGTGTAATTGGACTATATTTATTTTATTCTGTGGCGATAAATGCATATTTTAAGGAATAAGTGATTTATTGGAATAATATGAATATATATATATATATCTAATTATATTTAATTTTCATTTTTAGGAGAAATGGAGTGCACGGTTGGATCCAAGACGAAAAAATACTCAGCATAGAGTATACACTTGCAGAAACCGAACACCGGAGGGTTTGTTTCGAAGTATAAACGAGAGTTGGGTAATTAGAGTACCGGATAGGCCACGTGTCGTGCACCCATTGGTTGGACCGCGTCACACACAGCCGTTCGGCCAATCAGATGGCGCCACATCGCCAAGGACACAACACCTCTGCCACTGACAATGCGCCACGTCTCTCTCACAGTTCCTGGTTTCGCTAATCGCCGTCGATTTGCCTCGAGATGCGCAACAACACAAACTCCCAGAATTTTGCACGAGCCTTGCGAATTAGTTCCCGCGTGCCACGTGTCACTCTCCCACTTGTCCAACACGTCATAACACTCCTTCTCGACCAATGAGAGCGCGACACGTCAACAATGCACAAAAATTCAACCAATCCAGTGCTGCCAAGTGTACAGAACATGCAGAAAACGCCCAAAATACTCCCGGATGTGAAAATCACTTCCGAAACTACGAAAATTGGTTTTTCTCACCTCCAGAGACCAAATTTTGGAAATATATATACATATTAGGACTTGGGGATTAGAAGAAGAGGATCTATTTATTTTTATTTTTTCTTTTAGTTTAGTTTTATTATATCTAGTTAGTTCCTCAATCTAGGTTGAAGGTGGGTCGATCAAGCCTACGACTTAGGAATCATTTATGAAGTTTATTTATTTTTAATTATTATTGATTCTTTTCTATGATTTATTTTCTTTAGTATTGTTTGAACAATTGAGGTTAAACACTAGTTTAAACTTTGATTTACATGTCAGTGAGTCGTAACCACCCGTCCTTGTGCGATAAGACCACACTAGTGACAATTGACCATACCAATTGATTAGACCCTTTTAGGACCGGTCAAATACTTTAGAGATCTAGACTAAATTGGGAGTACTAGCGATCCGGTTGTCTAGGTGTAGTGCCTTCACGAATCGAAGTAATGTGGCCAACGCGTTAAATCTGGAGCACTAGCGATCAGGTTGCGTGTTTGGTCAGGGAAGTAGTCAACGATCGTACCTTGGCTGCCGACATTAGGAAGTGCGAGGAACCGAGTGCGTCACCGGGTCTATAGCTGCACTAGATCATAGGTTAGTCTCATATCTTTTATAAACCGAGGAATAATGGAATCGTTCCCAAGTTGTTTGGCGTAGACCATGAAACTGGATACCTAGGCTTTTAATTTCTCATTCTTCTCTTCTCCCCTAGAAACCTAAGTCAGTAGCCTAGTCCTTGAGGTTCGACCCCGAGCTTACCACTATTGCAGTCTTTATAGTTTTCGGAGTAGAATCGGGAATTATATTTGACGTGTTACGACGCGTGTCAAATTTTGGCGCCGTTACCGGGGACTAGGCCTTACTTGATTTAGGTTTTTCTTTTCTTTTTATTCATTTATTTAAATTTTATGCATATCATTCTTCTTTCCCCCCCTCTAATGGAGCTGCGCAGACAAGAACCGCTCGAGACATGCTAGAGTGAGACAGTGTGACCTGAGATACATGAATCTGAAGTCGAGCCAACCACTTTAAACAAAAGCGCTCTTGGGAGGCAGCCCAAGTTTCTATCTTTTACTTTTCAGTTTGTTAATTTTTTATTTAGTGAACTCATTTTATCCCATTTATGACTATTTACAGGTGTTTGATACACTTTTGTTGAAACACTAGAGTCAAGAGCCCGATATCACTATTGAGGCTCCATGCTTGTTATGTTTGGTTAGTCTGATTGGGATTTGGTAAGTTCTTATTTTTAGGTTATTAGGTTTCGTTTTAGAGCCTGCTAAGGTAATTAGATATATATTCCCTAGATTTCCTACGTTGAGCATTTTTATCACCTTGTTTGATATGTTATGAGATATTTTAGTCCATTAGGTTTTGCATATTCATTTTAGCATGTCATTTCCGCATTACTTGTTTCTTCCACTTCCATATTATTTTCACCTCTTTTCCCTTCATGTTGTAGTTTGATAGCCTCATTCTTGTTTTAAACCTTGAGGACAAGGTTTAGGATAAGTTTGGGGGTGTTTTTAGGTACAGTGGAGTGTGGGATGAATGGATTTGCGTATGACAGGTATGATCGTTCTATTATTTTTATGCGTATTCCATGGGTTTGGTAAGTTATGGTGGTGTTTTTCTTTTCTTTTCACCTCATTTTCTTGTTATGACATGCTATGTATTGCATCATTTAGGTTAGTAGTAGTTTATATTAGTTTATGCATTTTCATAGTTATTTAGTCCTATTATTGAGTCTATACATGTTTAGAGTCATTTTGTTGCATGTAGAGTTGCCTAAAACCTTGTTGAGTGTTTTTTATTGTGGATATGAGTTCAAATTAAGCTACTTTTGAGACTTGAACCCTTTTGAATATTAGGAGTTGTATTTAATTTAGTGTGTTGTCCAACATCTTTGAAGTTGCTTATAAGAGAGCTAGTATGAAGTTTAGGCATTGTGCTAGATACCAAAGAGACAAGCAGTCCTATTTTGCAAGTTTTCAGATTTCTAGGGTGCTAGAACAAGAATGTAGCTCACTTGAGATATCAATTCATATGACTTGACCACTTTTTGGGGAATAATTTAGACTTGAACATGCATTGGATGACTTGTTTGATTATAGTGAGAGTGAGAAGAGTCAAAAAGAGTTTTCAAAAAAAATTTAGAGAGTCACACAGATTCCACAGGAAATGGAGCAGGGAATCTTGTGGTGGGAAAAAAGTGAGAAAAGCGGTTTTCACAGGAAATGGAGATGGGACCGTACTACTTTTAAAATTTTTGGAGAACATAGCGTGTATATACGCATAAAGGCAGAACTTTATGAAAACTCTCTTAAATAAAAGATTTGATCGAGTGCTTATAGCTAGATAAATTGAATTATTCCAATGTGTTGTTCCACATTTTCATATTTAAATCTGATTGTCTCTCAGGTGTGTTTAGTCAACATTTATAGGTAGTGTGTTGCATTTTTCGTTCATAGTCCCTTTTTCAGTGTTGATGCACTATTTTTAAGAAATTTTGAACTTGTGTACTTTAATGTAGTGGCTCTGTAAAATCTTGAGTAGTTGAAGGCTTTTGTCTGGATTGATTCTGGTTTTTGAATTGGTGATTTTCACTAATGTTTGGATTCCATTTTCACACTATTTGACTATGAACTTCTTTTGGGTGATGGTTACTTGAGTGACACATTTAAATCAAAAAGGATCTCAAACTTGACTTGGTGAAGGGCAAAGAATTGTTAGGATTAGTCATTGGAGTATAGGAGAAGAGTATAGGTTTTCATTCACTCATTTGCTCGGGGGAGGTTTGATAAGTGTTCATTTAGGCATAATTTAGTATAGGTTATTAGGTGTAATTGGACTATATTTATTTTATTTTGTGGCGATAAATGCATATTTTAAGGATTTAGTGATTTATTGGAATAGTATGAAAATATATATATATATATATAATTATATTTAATTTTCATTTTTAGGAGAAATGGAGTGCACGGTTGGATCCAAGGCGGAAAAATACTCAGCATAGAGTATACACTTGCAGAAACCGAACACCGAAGGGTTTGTTTCAAAGTATACACGAGAGTTGGGTAATTAGAGTACCAGATAGGCCACGTGTCGTGCACCCATTGGTTGGACCGCGTCACACACAGTCGTTCGGCCAATCAGATGGTGTCATATCGCCAAGGACACACACCTCCGCCACGTCTCTCTCACAGTTCCTGGTCTCGCCAACCGCCGTCGATCTGCCTCGAGATGCGCAACAACACAAACTCCCAGAATTTCGCACGAGCCTTGCAAATTCGTTCTCGCGTGCCACGTGTCACTCTCTCACTCATCCAGTACGTCATAACACTCCTTCTCGGCCAATGAGAGCGCGACACGTCAGTAATGCACAGAAATTCAACCAATCCAGCGCTGCCAAGTGTACAGAACGTGCAAAAAACGCCCAAAATACTCCCAGATGCGGAAATCACTCCCGAAACTACGAAAATTAGTTTTTCTCACCTCCAGAAACCAAATTTTAGAAATATATATAAATTTATATATTAGGACTTAGTGATTAGAAGAAGAGGATTTATTTATTTTTAATTTTTCTTTTAGTTTAGTTTAGTTATGTCTAGTTAGTTCCTCCATCTAGGTTGAAGGTGGATCGGTCAAGCCTACGACTTGGGAATCCTTTATGAGGTTTATTTATTTTTAATTATTATTGATTCTTTTCTATGATTTATTTTCTTTGATATTGTTTGAACAATTGAGGTTAAACACTAGTTTAAACCTTTATTTACATGTCAGTGAGTCATAAGCACCTGTCCTTGTGTGATAAGACCACACTAGTGGCAATTGATCATACCAATTGATTAAACCCTTTTAGGACCAGTCAAATACCTTAGAGATCTAGGCTAAATCGAGAGCACTAGCGATCTGGTTATCCAGGTGTAGTGCTTTCACGAATCGAAGTAATGCGGTCAACACGTAAGATCTGGAGCACTAGCGATCTGGTTGCATGTTTGGTCATGGAAGTAGTCAACGATCGTACCTTGGCTGCCGACATTAGGAAGTACGAGGAACCGAGTGCGTCACCAGGTCTATAGCTGCACTAAATCATAGGTTAGTCTCATATCATTTATAAATCGAGGAATAATGGAATCGTTCCCAAGTTGTTTGATGTAGACCGTGAAACTGGATACCTAGGCTTTTAATTTCTTGTTCTTCTCTTCTCCCCCTAGAAACCTAAGTCAGTAGCCTAGTCCTTGAGGTTCGACCCCGAGCTTACCACTACTACAGTCTTTGTAGTTTTCAGTGTAAAATCGAGAATTATATTTGATGTGTTACGACGCTCGTCACTCCCACAGTTCCGCTTACCCCAACCAAACATTGATGCAGGACTATAAAGTCATGAAATAGTTTCATTTATAGGGAAATGGATTTTTTTTTGAAGTGAAATAGAAACTTCTTTAATCATTAATAGATCAATACATGACTCTCATAAAAAAATAAAAAAAGATCAATATAAGACTAGATATGGAATCAATTGCTCTAATAAAACACATTGATTCGCTAATCCTATTTGTTTAAAAGAGCATCTATCCAACATGAATTTGGATGTGAATGCGAATGTAACAATAAAACAGTGTGACAATCAGAGATTGCTCTCTACAACCATCTAGAACACGAGACAATATACAAACATCACTAGAACCTCATAGTGACAAATAAAACTTCCAACAAAGGAAAGAAAAACCAAAGACATTCAACAAGGGAAGACAAGTTACCTACCAAATGCAAAACCCTTAAGAAAATTACCAATCCAGTAGCCACATATATAGATCCAAAAACAATCGTCGAGATAGGTGTACTATAACATGAATGAAATAAATCTTCACATATTCAAATATATCTATAATTATTTGAATGAATCCAACACAAAGAGATGTGATTTGAACCATCGTCAATTAAAAGAGAAGATTAGCGATGGTTCTAGATCTATAATACAAAAGAAGATAAAATAAAGAATTTTAGGGTTTGGAGCCGGAGAGGGGATGAAGGAAAGAAAATATGATTTATAGGAAAATAAATTAGTCGTTTGTGGGTTAATTAGGTTTTTTATATGAAAATGCATTGTTTATGCACTTTTAATTAGACTTGTTCAACAGGCCGGCACGGGCCGTGCCTAGGCAGATTTTTTTTCAAGACCCTGTTCAGGCCCAACTTTTGATACCGCCTGCCCAAGCTCGGTATAGGCCAGGCTTGAGCGGGCCTAAATGGGCTTATTATTATTTTTAAGAAAATAAATTTATTTAATAAGTTTTAACAATTACATAATAGAATATGGTGTCATAACTGTTAGGATTTGGAGAAAATGTAAAAAGGACATGGGGTCGAATCTCATAAGCCACAACTAACTTATATTTTTTTGAGAGAGATATATAAAAAAAAAAACACTATCTATGTTCAACGCGGGCCGAGCTCAGGCCGGGCTCGGGCCAAAGACATAAACCCAATATGATGGCCCCTCTCCTAAATTAGGGCACCGCTTGACCTAATCTCATAATTAAGCCCTAAACCTATCCACGCAAGACTTAACTACATATTAGCCAGCCTTTACATCCTATACGCCTCGTTACTCGCGTTCAGGATAAGTAATACAAGTTATACCGGTTAACGAAATTTAGAGTTAATTAAAACTTTTAAACAATTTAATAAATTAGGTTAATTACTTAGCAGAAGTCTTAACAGTTTATGCGGAAGCCATTTATAATATGCAGAAGCCATTTAAAATAACCATAAGTGTGGAAACTAGGAAAAGATATCACATGCATATAAACTTCAAAATGTAGTAAATAGTGTGACAGTCTAAGTCAGGTTGGGGAACTAACGTTCAACATAATATACAACGCAAAGTGTATCAAAAGACATAATAATGCTAATACAACAAAATATCAAAAGACCTACGAGATCGAAGCAGTGTCAAGCCGCTGGCTCAAAGATAATCGCAGATCTTCTCCTTGCCCGGCCTGCTGGTCGATGGCTCCGCACCCACCATCATAAAAATGACGATAAGTACAAGAATATAACAGTAGTCCCCAAAGACAAGTTTATTTCACATTTCCAACATTATAATGGTATTTAAAAGCATATAAATAGAAAGGACTGAAAAGTAAACCATATGCGAGTAAATTCTAAAGTTAAACAAATTATACTAACACTAGGCTAAGTAGTGGTGTTTTATGTCCAGTCGGTAGTGAACCACGTCACACCAACTTCAATAATCATATAGTAAGGACTCTAACCCAAGTGTCACCAGGGACTCTAACCCCGATGTATAGACCACCACAGGGACTTTAACCCTAAGTGTCATAAAATGTCAGGTAACATGTGTCGACATCCCCAGGGACTCTAACCTTGTGATTCGTACACACCTCGATCGAGTACGGGACCTAGATGTTAAAACTACTTCTTATATTCAAGAATGAATCTGTAACGACCTTAAAATGTAACTCGTGCCACGTGTCGTATTAGGTCGTACATGGGCCCCTTGCCGTGAAACGTGTGAACAATTCTTGGTCATCGACACCGAGGTATGTTATTTTTGTTCGATGCTTCTATTATTTATCTATTTACCCAAATTTAAATTTCAATGTCCCAAATGTGTGAGGAAGTTGCAGGGTGAGCATTGATGCGGAGAAATGAGTTCGGCTCAGAGAAACGTGTTTTACGAGCACCGGGGTGAATGGTGGTCGGGTATTTAGCTGTACAGGGGACAAATTTAATTAAAACACTGACAAAATATATTAATATATAATAATTAAACGTTAGGTAACGTGTTTGATATGTTGGTAGGTTCATGGGCACATGACGATACGAGTCATGTTGCGAACCAAGTCCGAAAACACTAGGAAATCGCGTATTGAAGTGTGTGCATGGGGGAGTGTCACGTTTGTGTGTCACTTGTATTGTGTTAGTGGTGTGTTAGTGGAAGTTGGCTAGAGTGAAGAGGACCATAGGATTTTCCTCAGGATACGTGCGCGAGATTTGATGAAGAGGATATATATTAGTTTTTGGTTTTCTCTCTCTTCTTGATAGCTTTCATTTGTTTTGTTGATTCATACGAGCAACGAAAGAGAAATCGAGGATTCAACGGGATTTCGAGCTTGGAAAGACACTAAGACGTGACCAAACCCAAGAACCAAGGTAATATTCCTATTCATCGCGAGGTTCTTGTCAATTTGATAGGTGTTTTGTAGGTTTTTGTCGTGGTATTTTCGGACACCAATTTAGAATTTTGTTTTTCCGAACATTTTGAAGGTTTATATGGATTAATTGATCGGTGTGGAGCGCAACCATGCGGTTGTTGTGGGTGTTTGGATTGGTTTCGTATTTTTAGGGAATTATTTTAGATTTTTTTGTTAATTTCTGCACCGGGGTATTTGGGAACTGTTTTGAATGATTTGAATGTTGGATTTGGTGTAAACGGGCGTCCCAATGAGTTTAGGATAGGCTCAAAACGTGGCGAATCAAGCCAGGGTGTCAAAAAACACCGGAATGCATTGAGAAACTAACGCAATAAGGGGCGTCGTGAGGCTTGGGAGCCACAACGTCGGGAACAGAGACGATGGTGGTCTCACACTTTAAGTGATGTCGCCAGGAAATTCTCCCACGACGCCACTCATGACGTGGCACTATTCATCATACCAATTTTCGATTTTTTTTCAAAAACTTCAGGGATCTCTAAATGGGTTCGAATATGGACCAATACTAGAGTAATTGACTCAAATTTATAAATGAAAAAAATTATGGAAAATGGGATAACTTGGAGGATAATTAACATATTTCTAATCAAATGACTAACAGGGGATTGTAGGACACTGATAGTCACGTGTTAAATTCGTAAGGGATGAATTACAGGCGTGTGAGTGCATCATAGCATTGGACACGAGTAAGTCAACCAGTGGGGAAATTTACAATTATTTCTTTGAGTTTTAATTTGTTATTGTTATTGCTCTATTCCTGGTTTCGAATTCTATTATTATTGAGTTGTCCAAGGGCAAGTGAGTCAACGTGATCCTTGGGAGGACGGGTTATTAGAGGTAACATTCCATAGCCAGGAACTCAGGATGCATGATATTGTTTGTGGTTCTATACGGGGTGAGAGATCTTCGCTAAATTGTCGAGGAACTCTGCATCCGCATAGACTTTAGGATAGTGTAAGTGTACCACGTCCTAAACTCCGAGTCTTTGAGGTAACATTCCCTCGACTCAACGACTTTCTTTTGTTTGGGACTACTTGCACCTTTCTATTATTTTCCTGGACACTCATATTTGATTGATTCAGATTTATTTCCAGTCTTTATTTATTCATGCGTTTCCTGTACTTTTATTTCTATCAGCATGAATATAGACTGCTTATTTACTTTTGAAATACTGTAAACATCCTGTTTGGTGTTACTTACCTGGGACTCGTCATTCTTGTGTTTGACTGAGTGTAGATCCACAGTCGAGCAAGGGAAAAGCTCTTCAACTTGGTGATTTACTTTGAGGATAGCGGAAATGTTAATCCTTTGTTATCGACATAGGTTTGGTATTTTGTATTATTGTTTATATATGTTTCACATTAGAAATTAAGTTATGAGAGATCTTGGGCATGTATACATGGTTATTACTCTCCTGTGACATGACATACGGTGATGGTATACATATGCAGGATTTCTACATTCTAGGTTGTCCTGACTCATGTCTTAAGGTTGTTTTTATTAGGTATACTCACAAATACAACCAAATTCCCTAGCCAATCTGACCTCCCGACACTCCGATTCGCGCACCCGAACTCCCAGAACAATCCCCTATGCTCCTGAGGTGTTTAGACATGTGTTTGGGTGGTTTAAGGTCGATTAAGGTGAGGTTAGACTTGTGTTAAGTGTTACAGGAAAATGGGAAAACTTACTAGAATTTTGCTGCCCAGAACACTCAGTGCGTTGGATGGAATGTCCAGCGCGCTGAGTGTCGTAACTCGGAAATCTGCAATCGATTTCTGGGTTTCTACAACTCGGGATTCGCCTCCTACACCCTCTTCTGGGCCTTATTCATCTCCACCAAGGTCCAACACATCCTCCATAACACAAATTAGGCAAGCACTTCAATATTTTTCATCATACATCATCAAATTTAAGAGATTCATGCATGCATTTCTTCAAATACTTCAAAAAAAAACTTAGAAACAAAAACTGATTTTTGGAAGCCCTTAATGCAACCCAAGTGTTTTTCGATGAGGAATCCAAAAATGACATTAGATTTCAAAAACAAACTTGTTTTAAAGCCCGAAAATCAGAAAACTATAATCATAAGAAAATTCCCAATTTTTTTAGCAAAACCCCAAATTTGGAAAATACATCTTTGAGGATTGAAATCATAGCTTAGAAATATATCAAGACAAACATTAAAACACTTGAACTTGATCAAAACAGAATCCCCTTGATCAAGACCCAAAACCCCCAAATTTGAATGCATGAAATTGTAAAAACAAAACACACAGACTCATTACCTAGCTTGTGTGGTGATTCCCTAGCTTAATTCCTTGATTATGAGCACTCTAAATTCTTCATTTCCTTCAAAAGGCTTCAGCCTTGCTTGTCATTTGGCTAGAAACTAGTGGGTATGTAGGAGTGATTAGTGATCATGATTGTGCATGTGAGCACTAAGTGTGGGTTTTATAGTTTGGGTTTCATCAAATGTGCATAGGAAATCTCTAGGAAATCTCATGATCACTAATCACTCCTACAACCCACTAATTTCCAGCCAAGTGACACAAAGTATGACACAAGCTACATGGGAGTGTGTGTTGTCACGTATCCCGAGACATATCTAAGTGTTATAGATTTTTATTCAACTATAGAACTTTTCAAATTTGATTTGTATTATCATACAACCATAGGCTATGCAACAAACCATTTAGATCATATTTGAATAAATAAGACTCACCATATGATTAGCTACCCGATCCCTCAGCTTGCATGCAACTCAAGCCGCATCCTCGATTACGTCTCAACGCCTACAACTGCAAGGACCGATTTAATAAGTCTACACAAATACATAACACTAGGCATACATCAATCCAAAAATACAATATACCTAGGCTACGTGCCTTAGCTGGTGCGCACATCACAGTGTGGGTCATACGTCACAGGTCGATGATCCTGATTGAGGATTTAAAACAGTGGTTAGAGATTTAGGTCGTGACACCCAAGTTCGCCCATTAAATGTGCGGGCTATATCGAGCTTGGGTCGGGCCGAGCTTCATTATAATTTTAAGAAACCAAGTCCAACCCAAGTTGGGTAGGATTGGATGGGCCGAGCGAACTGCCTAAATGAGCCCAATGCATGAAGATCCTTTTTCTTTTCTTATATTTTCCCATCAATCTTCTTACAAGGAAAATTACATCTATAGTTAACCTTCCAGGCATGAAGCCAAATTGATTTTCTAGTATTGTCAATTATCCTCTCCCAAAATTCCATAGTTGGCCTTCCGGGCATTAATCTAGCTATGAATTCGATTGTAAGATTAAAAGTCAGCGGCTATTCAAACCCCACCTTTTGCTTCTTGTACCCCATTTTTTGAATTTTTTACTTCCTTTACCCCATTTTTTACTTAATTTACCCCAATTCTTTTTTTTGAAATTCTAAAAATATCCTTGCTCACCCCATACCCCATCACCTTCACCCAATACCCCTAAATCCTCTATATTTCTCGATTTTAGTAATTGTAGAGCACTTGTACTAGCTTACCAAGTGTTGTAGGAGTGTTTTTTTTCGTTGAACAAGATCGGATGTGGTCGTGATACGTCCTAGAAACGAAAAAGTGTCACTCGTAGGATTCGGTCGCACAAGACCGACACCTCTGAAAAGGTATTGGCTGACTCTGACCATGACCTCTAGAGGGGTAATAATTGAATCTGACCGAGACCTTTAAACAGGTGTCGATTAAATCCGATCGAGATTGTGAAAAAAAAAACTCAATTTTAGTGGGTGACGGAGGGATCCAACCGACACACTTCTTAAGAGTTGTCGGCTCTGTGCGTCCGAACCTCATAGGCAACAAGTACGAACAGGTTTTTTTTCAAAACTCCTAAGAATACATGATAATGACAAAAAATAATAGTGGGTTTGGCTTGAAATCACTTGATATTTTCGATTCCATCGAAACTTTGTACATAAAATGTAAGATTCAAGCCTCAAATTGAAGCCCTAAACCCAACAAGGAAACCACAAACAATACCGACTTAAAAAAGGAAAAAAACTCAAAAAATCACAAAATTGATACTAAAAGAGATGAAGAATGCACCTACGATATTGAATCGATGGGGTTTCGCTCGGATTTCGTCGGATTTGGATTGGTAGTGAAAGTGCGGTTGGAGAAATGGGTGACTGGGTTATGCGTGAGTGAGGTGATTGGGGTATGTGTGAGTAAAAACCCTTTATATGGAAGGGTAGTTTGGTCATTTCAAAAAGAAGAAAAAATGGGATCCGAATAGTCGTTGCCAATTAAAATAGTATGACAATCAAGATTATATAGATGTTTTTGAAAAGTGATTAAGATAAAGAGAAAGGATACAATGACAATGGGAAGTCACACCCCAACATATATTGGCCTACAAGAGCCATCGGTGCCCACCTCAGGATGCGGGAACACACAGATCCCGATGAATAACACGTGGGTCGAGGCAGTAAGAAGGGCTTTTGTGGGCAAATGTGTGTTAGGGTGTGACTTACTCATTGTTATTCTGGTATTTTTCTAAAAAAATGTGTCGTTAATTCTATTCTATAATAAAAATTATGGGGGCACTTTCCATGGTGAAGCCTTTTTAGCTACTCACTTTATGAAAGTGCCCCTGAAATAGCTAATTCAAAATCATATCTTTAAGAAAAGACGCCACATTTTGCTCTTTGTTCATTCAATAAACAACAAATCTAATTAGATTTATAGAGATTGGTCTATCCTTGTTGCGATGCATCTTCATCAACGGTGTTGCGTAGATTTGTGCGGTGCGCTGGATTGATTTATTTTTAGTTTTTACTTTATACTTAGTTATCTTCTCTAGTTGGAAGTCTTTGATTTGTCTTCTCTTTGTTGGGAAGTTTTTAAGTCTTCTCCTTATTGGGAAGTTTTAGGTCTTCTCCTTGTTGGGAAGTTTTGTTATTCGTTTTGCGGTTCTAGTACTTTTGTATATTGTCATGAGTTTCAACATTGTAGAGAGCAATCTCTGATTGTCAAATTGTTTCAATTTCGAAAAATAAAAAGTCAAATTAATGGCAATTTGTTTGCACGAATAGGATTAGCGAATCAATGTACTTGATTCTATGTCTAGTTCAGAAATTACCGGGCAGATCTCATGTATTCAGTATTGAGCCATGAATGATTAAGAAAATTTCGATTTCTCTTCCAAAAAAAAAAAAAAAAAGACAGCCACCTTTGATCCTAAAAAATAGGCGTTTATTTTTTTTTTATTTTTTTTTTTTGCAGTTTCTTTAACTGCTACTTCTTCTCTTATTTCTTTCCATGTTCGATCTTCCACCTTGCTCTCTTGGACTCTTCCTTTGCTCCTTTGATCTTCAATAATTCTACTCCATTATCTCTCCTGTTAAAGATCTTAGATTGAAAAAGATATATTGGTTCCGTGAACAAGACTTGCCAAGAGTGGGACGTCAACATTGCTATGCATCTGGTCAACGATTTTAGAGAGGATTTCTCACAGTAGTATGTAGTAAGTTTTAATACATTTTTGTAAAGTGAACACATTATTCACTGATTTTTGTGATTAAATTCAAGGCTATGCTCTCTTCAAAAAAAATAGATCTTAGAGATTTTTTTTTTTAAATTGATCTTAGTGACTTTTGAAAGTAAATGGAAGTATATAAATGTGTGCTCCAACTTCAAGAAAGGTTTAAATTTGAAGTGTGCTCCAACGAATTGTTCTCTTTTGGGAGGATAGATGAGTAAAAAGTATACCATTTAAACAACACTTCCCTCATCTTTTTGCTCTTATTAGGACTCAAAAAGCAAGCGTGAAGGAGATGATAGGAGGCCCATAAATCAAAGGATACACAACAACATGGGATTTCAAATGTTCAATCAAAAGCCCAGAATGGGGGATGCAGAGGTAGTGTACAAAGTTTTGGGGTTGATCCGACTCAACCAAAATAGATAAGTTGAGTGTTGCATGCATAATTCAAAGATGCCCCAACTATTTGATCTACCACAATGGTGTATTATGCGCAAGCAATTTCAGCAGTGGTCGGTGCGAGTTGGAATTGGAAACTGTTCTTTTCCTCGTCAATCTCCTTCAGCCTCGTTCGGATGTTTCGGATTGAATGGCCGGTGGTTCGAAGCAATGGAAGCCTAGTTCGCTCGCTGACAACTCATTTTCCTTATTTTTATTTGCAGGTTTTGTGCTCTCTTTTTGGTGTTTTTTTCCTTAAAATGATAATTTAATGCACTTTGGTCTGATTGCTTAGGCATTTATGATTCTTTCTTATCTCTCGCAGAGATCATGGATTGGTATTGATGAGTCATGTGACCCACTCCAGTGGTCCTGACTGCCACATGTATTTCATGTAGATATAAAAATAGGTACTTGTTAACCATGGCAATCTTCAAAATATATTTTGGTTTGCAAGTGGCACACCTGCCAAATCAACCCCTAAACTCACTAACTCGTTGACACTCAGCCCCAAACCGTACGACACGTCCTCCCAAGTCAATCTCCTATACTAACTCCGTCGCAACTACTCTCCCTCTCTCTCTCTCTCAACCCGCTTTTTCTTTTCTTTTTTTAACAAAACTTCTCCAATTTCCACCTTCTTCTTGTCTTTCTTTTAAATTTAAAAAATAAATTGATACAATTAATAAAGGTCCATATCGACCATTAAACCATGTAAACACTAATTAGTTTTTTTAACAAATCTTATCATTTGGTCCTAAACTTTGTGTTTTTTTATATTTTTGGTCTCTAAACTTTTATTACTATACATTTAGTCTTTGAATTTTCACAAAGTTCTACATTTAATCATTCATCATTTAAAGTATAAAATTATGCCAACGTGAGTAACAAAAGTGTTGCGTGACTAATCAAGAAGAGTAAAGTGGTTTATATTACTAAATCGAACGACTTACATCGACCAACAAAAGTTGAAAAAAAAATAATTTCCCTCAAAAACATACAAAACTCAAAGTTTATGGACCAAAAGCATAAAAACTTAAAAGTTTAGAGACCAAATGTACAACAATGAAAGTTAAGGGACCAAATGTATACTAATAAAGTTTAAGGACCAAAAGTATAAAAGACTCAAAGTTCAAGGACCAAATGTATACTAATAAAAGTTAAGCGAAAAACACATTCATACAATTTGCATGGTGAAGTACCCAATTCAATTTTGGGTGTGTGCAATTTTTGTCAAGAAGAAGTACTCTTCTAATATAAAAAGAATTACAGAACAAGCAAGAGGTAGAAGATGGATCGTCACTATGGCGTATGAAATTGACACAGAAAAAACAAAATTAATTAGTTTGTATCAAGAAACCCTCAATGTTTGAAAATACTTGAGCTTCAACCAGAAAGAGGCTATGAGGTATGAAATCATCCTTCTTTATGTACCTAAATCCCTTGAACAAGAAAGATGTGGCGAGGCATGAATTTGTCTTCCTCCATCTTCAATTCGTTCTTCAATGTAGAAACCCATCTTTGCAAAAAAAAAAAAAAGATGGTTAGAAGTAGAAATTTTGGATGAAGTTATTAATCAAAGGGGCCACTTTTAAACCTTATTAGCTGAAAGTTGTGATTATTTTTGGTAAGCGAAAGTTATGATTTTCAAATCTCCATTACCTTATTTACTGTCATTACATGTATATTTCTTTCGGTGGATTTGTGCATAACTGAGTTTTTTTTTTTTTTTTTTTTAAGAAAAAAAGAAAATAAAGAACTGAGTTCTGGATTCATCTCCAAACAAATGCGAGTTTATAAAATTCAATATCTACTACTGCAATGTTGTTCGATCATATTCCGTAGCCAACATACTTGATATTGAAATTCAGTAATTATGATTTTTATGTTTTAAATTTTGTCATCTTCATTTTCAATTACCTAAGTAATAAACTCTTATTTGCACTATAATAGAATATTACTAAACGGCAAAACATATGTTATATTTTTTTTTTTCATTAACATATGTTATATTATTATTACATAATAACACATGCCTCGTTTTAAAGTTTCACCCCGACCCTCCAAATATTTAGGACCAGCCCTGCTTTTAGTCCTTGAACTTTGTATTTTTTATGTTTTAGGAGATTTTTTTTTTTTAAAGTGAATCTTCCAGTTTAGTAATATAAATCATTTTACTCTTCTTAGCTAGCCACATGACACTTCAATTAGCCACGTCAGTGGTATTTAACACCTTAAATGTTGGAAGAACCAGATGAACATCTATTATGGATGCAGGTGGGGCAAGTTTGGGGCGGGGAATACAATTCTGATCCCCATCTCCATCTCCACTTCCACTTTTGGCAATGCGGGGATTCCTTCACCCCACGAGAATCCCTACCCCCACTATTTGTTGATATAATATCTAAAAGAAAGATTAAATAAATTATAGATACAAAACTTAATCATTAAAATCTCTTTCTACACGACTCTAAGTCACTTTTTTAAAGCTTTTGAATCTATACAAATACTTTAAATAATATACTTACATTATTATATATAAATTTCAAGTTATATTAATTTTTTCTTGATAAACTTAGTTGTATTTTTTTAGAGACGATAAACTTAGTTACATTATCTCCGTGGAGAATCATCATATTAAGACAGGGTGAAAAATCTTCACGATGTGACAAGTAATACCACCTCTGCCCCTTCCCGCATGATGAGGGTGAAGTCCCCATTCCCCACCCCATGGGAGATAGTAGACGGAGAATCCCCAAGAGGATTCCCACGGGGAATAAAATTTCCCACCCCACCTACATCCCTAACATCTGTATAAAAAGTTGAAGGACCAGATGTGTAATCTTAGAAGTTAGAAGTTTAGAGGCCAAAAGACATTAAAAAACACATAGTTCAAGAAGCAAATGATGGATTTCGACTACTTACCATGCCTTACAGTCACCGTGCAGCTGAATAGTATTGATGATCTGTGCAACTGACTTGGTGAATGTCATCAGGATGACAGTAGCAGAGAATAGCAGGGAACATCGGTGCCACAAAAATTTCAATGTCTGATTAGAGCTATGTGGCAGTGGAAGCTAAAGCCTTTTTACACAGACACCCTTTTGAAGAAGACTCGGAAAAAGTTGTACTAAATTAACCAAGTATATCCATTTCTCATGTACAGAAAAGAATGTACAGAAGAAGTAACTACTAAAAGTCGAAGTGCGTAGATAAGACAGATCAGATATATAGCAAAAAATTAGACTAGTTTACAGGTCGTAAACTTTGGTGGGGAATCTGTACTGAATTTTGTTCTTCCATTTCTTTTTCTGTTGCTCTGTATAGATGGAAGATCAGCTGTGATTGAGCTTTCAAAAATCAAAAAGCTTTGCCACCAATGCAATAAAGGAAATTCACATCGCCTATGTGGTAACCACCAGAACTTATGTGTATGTGAGCCCAAGAAATTTTCAGAAAGCCAGAATCTAAGAGACTCGTTCCTCTTTTAATCTTGAAAGCGTCGCAGACTGTTGAGTGTTGCCATTGAATCCCAATTCATTACTCATAGCATGCTTTCCAGCATTGTCAAATTTTGATTTTAAGGAAGGAACAGTATTGTTGGCTGCATTGTGATGAATGCTGTTTCTAGCCGCCGGCACATCATGATTGTGTTTTCCCTCGTATGTTGTAATGACGGCTTTTGGATCTGTTGAAGCCCTCTCTACATGCTTGCGAACGTTACATCCAGCACTTGTGCACTTATAGTAGCTCCTGGAGATGATTAACATAAGAATTATGAATGTGACTCAGAGAAGCATGCTTCTTCAATCAGAGTTCTGACTAAGAAACATAAATTTCAAACAATCTTTAGGCAGCATGGGAGCATTATATAAACAGCCATAAGATTTTTTTTTTAATCGATTAAAAATAGCAATACGTTGGCAAAAAGAAATGCAACTTTCACCGCCTTCAAGCAACAGAATATGATTAGAAAAGCTTATTTCGCCAGGAAAACAGACAAACAAACAAACGATTCATCCAAGAAAAACTTAAAAAGAACATAAAAACACCTAGTTGTTAGTATTACTGGAACAATCAAAGAGCTGTTCGGAGCACATTGGAGGGACCATCTTTTCTAAGATTATATAAAGAGGAAATTCGAATAAGGCAGGTGTGAGGTGCATCAAATGTTTAAGCAGAAAACCCTCTCTTCCACTTCTATTTCTAATCTTTTTATTTGTCGTCCAAGGTTGGATTCAAACCATGGGAACTGCACAAATAGGTTGGCTGTCAAACTCATAAACAGCATTGAAAGACACTTCGTATCGTTACCAAAAGTGGTCTTCTATCTACATTTCATTGATCTTTTTATGGTCCTGGTTGGCAAAACACCAATCTGCCTTTGGTCTTCGCAGTCTTTATCAACCCAAGCAGAGATTTTTGGTTCAAGTCTCTCATTCCATGTTTAAGTACTTTGTCTTTTCCAAAGAACAAGTTCCACGAGCAGATGTCCAAGGTTAGAAATCCAGAAAACATGTAGAGGAGAATACAATTTGGATAGAGCGAACTACTTAAAAAATAAGCCCTGGAACATTAGCAGTTCTCTGATATCCTGATGCCAGACAATGATATCTAGCAACAGGCAAGAATA
This sequence comes from Stephania japonica, assembly GCA_039657345.1. NCBI lineage: Eukaryota > Viridiplantae > Streptophyta > Magnoliopsida > Ranunculales > Menispermaceae > Stephania > Stephania japonica. Next base: position 34,696,620 of record CM077561.1, on the reverse strand, counting down.
AGATCCAATTCAAAGGGCCCTTAGTAGATAGGAATGATATGACTAAAATGTGGACTTCAAAGAAATCGAAATTCATGAACTTAATCTCATCCCAAGTCCCAACCGCATATTTTTACTGGGTCCTGAGTGGATAGGATGATATGACTATAATGTGAACTTCTAAGCAATCTCAATTGGTAAATTTAACCTCAACACATAATGCTGAAAGTCCATGAGCATCTTCATGCCTTCTTCATCAAGTGACCAACAACATTGACCCTGTCACCAAACATTACCTTCCTACCTATCCCTGGTTTCCAAAGCTACCTTTTCTACAATCATACTCTCTGTCTTTGAGTTCCACTACTCTGGTACTTAGTGGAGAAAGAAAATATGCAGAAGCAGGGGGCCAAAAGAGAAACCTTTGACTTTTCAACCAAACTCAATTGCAAGCTCCTAGTTGGAATCTGCCTATCACAGTATCACTTCCATTTCAAGCATCCATTCACTCACAATGTTCTGACTTCTATTTCAAGGAGCTCTCTAGAAGTTATGCTGTGTCAAGCTCAAGCCCACTGAGTCAGGTGAAGGAACATTTACACGTAGGTTTGCAATGTCCAAAGCATCAATTTTTGGAAAATGAACATTAACAACGTATGCACAAAAGAAAATAAGTAAGTTGTGGGTGTCATTGTTCATTAATTCCAAAAGCACCCTTTTGTCTGAGGATCAAAATTCAGTTTTGCCTAAGATTTCAATCAATTGAAATTTGAAATTTATTTGGCAAGGTGTCATTTCATCCAAGGAATTTTTGTAAAATCTCAATATTATAGAGTAGTATTAAATAACTTCATCTAAGTGTGAGTGACATTCAAATATTGTCAAGTCACATTAAACAAGCATGTTGTTTAGTCTATTACATGTTCTTTCCCCTTTTCATACCCCAAATCAAGTTTAATATTATTATTTTGGTCCTTTTAGATATCGTTTATCTCTTAATGTGGCATTTTGTTAGAATTCATTCATCATATTTGGAACTGACACCTTTTTCTTTCTGCCTCACATTGGCTACGTTTATATTCTGAAGGACAGCCCTCCAAAAACATAGACATTGTCTGTATTCCTTTTGTCTCTTACAAGTCAGAATTGGAATATGCAAATGATGTCGTTTTTTCACAACTTCAATGAAATTATTGTAAAATTACCGTTGCATCTGATTCTTCTTTTGGAGCCTAAAAATCTAATTAATTTGGACAATTTAAATACCGTGTTTTGCCTACTGTCATTAACTTTATATAGCGGGATGAAAAGTTTGTGTATCATCATTGAGCACCAATTGGCAGCCTCTCATGCCATTAGATTCATTCTAATTCTAGAAATTTCCTTAAGTAAGGCTGATTAACCAAAGTTCTTGCATAGCTCATTCCATTGAGTTAAGGAGAATGATGAAATGTGTAAAACCAAAAATTCAGAATGATGTCAAGCTTTGTGACAAAAGTTCAATTTTATAAACTTCTCTATTTATTATGTATAGAATAGTTACTAATTAAAATTCACAATAGACAAAATTCAATTGACATTTGATCCACAAGAAGATATGGATCTTCAACAAGTATTTCTAGTTACATAATACCCTTATAATGGAAACATGTCTGGCAAAAGCAAAAGAAGGGATAAAGGAGCTTCAATCTGCCTAAGCCTAATAATAACTGCACCAAGGATTAAATACGGGTGCATCATTAGTTAGTCGGTTGAGCTATTTGTCAAATTCTCATGACCAAACCGCACACACATGCACAAGCCCATGCATCTCCTCCACTAGCACCAATATTGTCCCCAACTTAACCACCTTTAACTCATAAGTATGTGGTTTATCTCAAAATGCCTCAATGCTAGTTGGGAGGAGTTAATCACTTATACACTTTATTTCGAAGTTATATTTAATCGATTTGGGACTAACTTATGGTCCATACATCTTCAACACTCCACCATGGACTGAAAGTCAAATGATCCAGTGTTTTTTTTTTTCTCTCAAGTCCCATTGGAACCATGGGCACTCATACCATGTCAAATTCTCATGGCCGCGCCGCACACACGTGCGCAAGCCCGTGCATCTCCTCCGCTAGCACCAATATTGTCCCCTACTTAACCACCTTTAACTCATATGTTGGGGTTTTATCTCAAAAGGCATCGGTACTGGTTGGGAGGAGTTAATCACTTATACACTTCATTTCGAAGTCATATTTAATCGATGTGGGACTAACCACACATCTCCAACACTCCACTATGGACCAAAAGTCACATGATCCAGGGGGTTTTTTTTCCTCCCAGGTCCCATTGGAACTATGGGCACTAATACCATGTCAAATTCTCATGGCCGCGCCGCACACACGTGCGCAAGCCCATGCATCTCCTCCGCTAGCATCGATACTGTCCTCAACTTAACCACCTTTAACACATATGTTGGGGTTTTATCTCAAAAGGCATCGGTACTAGTTGGGAGGAGTTAATCAGTTATACACTTCATTTCGAAGTTATATTTAATCGATGTGGGACTAACTTTCAGTCCACACATCTTCAACATTTCACCACGGACCGAAAGTCACATGATCTAGGGAGTTTTTTTTTAACTCTTATTATATTTCCGATGTGGGATTATATATTCCAACACTCCCCCTCAAGTGCAACTAGGCCTGGACTAGTTGTCATTTGTCAAACACGGACCTACTTTTAGAAGTTTGGACAAATATACTTAGGCCTACTCTTATTGGCTCTAGGTCAACAAACGGGTCAAAACATTCATCGCTAGCCCAACCAGGTCTTCAAATACGAGCCTAAGATCGTTCTGCTCTGATACCAAATAGAAATCCATAGGCTCGGAGAGTGTTAGGCTGTACACGCACATGCACACGTGGATATATAAATGGGGTTGGAGCCCATCTTGCACTAAACCAATTGGCTTGTGCTAGGATCCTATCTACAACACTTATATATCACACCAACTCTTATTATATATCCGATGTGGGATTATATACTCCAACACTCCTCCTCAAGTGCAACTAGGCCTAGACTATACCAAATAGAAATCCATGGGCTCGGAGAGTGTTGGGCTGCACACGCACACGTGGGTATATAAATAGGGTTGGAGCCCATCTTGCACCAAACCAATTGGCTTGTGCTAGGATCCAATCTACACCACTTATATATCACATCAACTCTTATTATATATCCGATGTGGGATTATATATTCCAATGCTATTTGCCATGGAACAACAAAACTACATGTGGGGAAGGGGGCAATAGGTCCAAATGTCAATAATTTAAATTCATCAATACAAATTGACAAATACGAGAGACACCATCATATAGTTGACCTCTACCTAAAGACTCTAATATGTTAATCTTGCATTGGAGTTCGTCAGTGCAAAGATTCAATCATAAACAATTGCAAAATTCAATCATAACCAATTGTCAGGTGCAATACCTTTGTTCAGAAAGATTAAAAAGAAAAGAAAAGAAAAAAGACGAAACCTAAAGCCAAGTAACAAATAAGAGCAAGATTCATATATGTACCACCAGATTATTAGCTAAACGACAATCATAAGCTAAAAAACCTAAAGCTAAGTATCAAATAAGAGCAAGATTCTTATATGTACCCCATTGAAATTTTGAAAAATAAACAGTAGTAGAATACTACCTGGGATGAGGATTTCCCTTGACTACTTTCTGCCCATATTTGCGCCACCTGTACCCATCATCCAAAAGATCAACTTCACTGGTCGTCTGCACAATGATCCTGGGCTCTGTAACTGCTTTGTGTGATGAAACGGCCTCGGACACTCTAACCTCGATATTTCTGCCAGTAAGAAAGATCTTTAAGAACAAATTTAAAGAAACTTTCTTCTTCAGACACCTTTTTTTTTTTTTTGCAAACACCTTAAGAAGTTAATGATTTTGGCAAAGGTTGATTACAAAAACTATTATTTTAGGGTGAGGCTATTCATACCCCATTACTTCGTGTACCCCACTTTTTTGCATTTCAATTTTTTGCTATGCAATGGTTAAAATCGAGAAAAATGAGAGGATTGAAGGGTGTTGGGGTGAGGGTGAGGGTATTCTTGGGAGTTGAGGTTGGAAAGGTAAACTTTGAAGTGGGGTACAAGAAGTAAAGGAGTACGTTTAACAAAACGTGGGGTCCGAATAGCCGTGGCCTTATTTTAATAACCAAACCATTACCTTCTCTTTGGATCAGGTTCATCATCTACTTCATCTACTCTTGCTTCAGCATCATTTACTTCTTCACCATCGCTTGAGCCAGATAAATGCTCAGGTGTCATTTGGCTAGATTCCTGATCTCTTCTAGACTTTGAAGCAGCCATAGTTTCAGAAGATCTACTTATGTTTCCAGTTTCTGCATTTCCCTGGGAATTCACATTCCCATTAGAGCTTCCAGTCTCTTTCTGTCGCCTGGTGGAATGAGGTGGTTGATGATTGTGTTGACCTTTATATATAATCTCAGTTACATGTCCATCAAGAGAACGCTCAACTTTTTTCTTGACTGGACAATGTGGATGAGTACATTTATAGTAGCTTCGAGGATATTCGCTACCTTTCACCTGCTTCTGCCCATACTTGCGCCAGTTGTAGCCATCATCAGCAGGCTTGTCAACAACAGCAGGCGGAAGAACTTGAGATCTCTGGTCAGAATGAGAGACAACTGAAGAGTCTGTTACGGAGCTTTTAGGCACTGATACAGGTGGCAGGTTCTGAGGAGTTGCAAAAGATGAATGCTGTTCCAAGGCAGTGGCAGGGGATGCTAATAGGGATGAATAGTCGCTGGGAAGGAGCATGTGAGATTGCGATTGAACAGCCTGAGCGGTAACCTGAGCCAGAGCCTGTTGGTGGGACATTCCAAAGGGGCCCTATACAAACCCAATAAAAACCCATGGAAAAGTCAGATATCACTTACAAGTGTAATTATTTGGTGCTAAAAAGACAAAATGAAATACATAATACATATTGGGACTCTTAATACAATAGAAGTGTAGAACTGGTGTACGTATCAGGCATGAGGCATGCACCAAGATATATGATTTACAAACTAACTAGTGGAATACAGGAAAAAGAAAGAAAGAAACTAAAAAAGGTCCAAGCAAATGATTTCTTAAACTGATTCAATTGGTGAAGACATGGTTCTTAATTAGAAAAGGGACAATAAAGCTTGATTTTATCAAGAAGGCAGTTTATTAACCTAAGAAATTAAAAATGCCAACTAATTTGGCTATAGAAGATGAGGCTGCTGATTAGGCTACAACAGAAGGCTAACTGATTAAGTGACAAATTTGGCAAACGGAAAATATAGTAAAATGTGAAAAGGAAACCAGAACAGCTCAAAAACTTAAAACCGCCAAATAAAGCAGTTAAGTTGTTACTGTTGACAGCTGAGGATCTGGGCTCTCACCTTCATGGTGTGAAATCAGATGCCAAATGAACAGGAATCAGGGTCAGAGAATTGGCTTGTCAATTTATGAGAATAATAACCTAAGTCTCAAACTTTCAAAATTATCATGACCTAAAATTAGAAATTAATTCAATGACATACAATTTAACATTAAAAACTCCCAAAGAAGTTTGTTTTCCATTTTTTGGGGATCAGGAAAGAAAAGATATTTTTTTTCTGGTCTAATTGTACACAAATTCTATGCATCTTTCACTTAAATCATCAAAAAAATAAAATAATAACAATAATGATAATAAGGGTATGATAATTTGACACTTAAGTAATCGATGCCAATATTTGCAGTTCCAGGGCACATTATTCATTAAATTCAAACTAGTATTACAATAATTCATTTGATAAACAAAATTTAATACAATGATTGAGTTTTACGCTTTTTATTCCTTACCTCACTTATATTTATTATTTTCTATTTCACATCTGATTAGAGAGAATGGCAACATGTCATTTTCCATTCCGAAAGATGATAATCTAACAATCTAGGAGACATACATTTGCTACACAACGGTGTAGATTTGATTGGGATGTGCGCCGTACGAATTTCAAGGGAATCTACACCATTGTTTAGCAAATGTATGTACCAAAAGAATGTTAAATAACCATTTTCCATTCCACAAATACTTGAGAAAGTGTTGATTCTAATCAAATTCATGTTTAAATATAAATATTTCTCAAAAAAGAAGGAAGCTTTTTTAAAAAAAAAAAAAAAACAAAAGGAAGCTTGATAGCAGAATGTCAAAGAATTCACAAACTGCAACATGGTGTAAAATAAATTCGATCAATAAGCACTTCAAATTTAAAGAATTTGAAAAAGAAAAAAAAAATCCTAAAATTGAACTATTCAGTTTGAACTACATAGAGTTACTTATTTACGAAGTACGGCATCGAATTTCAAAAAAAAGCCCTACAAGGAGACTAAAAACTTAGAACTTTGAATAATCAATTAAATGAATTAAATTTATTCATTCACACAATACTATATATATTAAACACTCACTATTCCATTAAGGCATTAACTATATTGAAATATCTCATTTTATTTTATTTTATTTTTTGATTTGATAATAAATCAACAAAATATCTCCTTTTTGGGTAGAGTTAAAACATCTTATTTATTTCCATAAATTTTAAAATTGAAACTTTTCATATTCCAAATCTTTTAGTCATCAACCGGCCAATCTTCTTTTCTTGCAATTACCACTAAGGAAAGAAGGTTACAACTAAACACCAATTAATACCTTAACAGACAGGGACTTAGTTGCAAACAATGTTGATTATTTAATTATGATGAACACAATTCTCAGGGCACATTTACTCCCTTAAAAAAGAGGGTTGTTATTTCAGCCCAACCAATCTAAACGTGAATATCCCATTATCTTCAACAATAAGACCAATTGGGTACACAAAATGTACCGCTTCAAATAACAAAAATTAAATAAACAAACATAAAATTTCTTCACAAAAAGCTGGGACATGCAACAATGTAGTCGTGATACATCCGAAAAAACCGCAAAGCCAACACCACAAAAATTGGATATTTTTCATGAATTCAAGGAGAAAACATCGGAGAACTTATTGTAAAGTAGATTCCCCGAAAAGGAAACAGAACATGAAAAAAAAAAACATCCTACTTTTCGACACCAAATAAAAATCAAATATTTGTACCATTTGTACCATTTGTAGCATTTTTACCAATCAACACAACAAAACAACACAAAATTCAATCGAATTTCCCCAAACAAGAGCCAAACCATCCAACAGAATCGAAAACCTGGATTCGGCAAATATACCTGACCGACCGGCGAGAAGAACCCCGGCGAGTCAAGCAAGCTGGCGGGGCTCAACCCAGGCGGCACAGTGAACATAGACGGCGACTGACCGATCACCAAGCTCAGCGGCCGGTTCTGCTTGAACCTAAAATCACTCTCCCCGACCTCCTTCCCCGCCACCGACAGAGGCGGCGACGCCAACGCCCCCGGCGACGTCATCGCCCCGGCGAGCAGCTGCGAGAACGACCTGTAGTCCGAGTCAGGGTCAGTGTCGGAGAAGAAGCTCGAGACCAGAGTCATCGGTCCCGGACTCACGCCGGCGGCCGCTCCGCCGCCGAAGAAGAGGTTCTCCACCGACGACCGCGGCGGCAGAGCGATCGTTGGCCGAGATGAAGCTCCCGCTCTCGCCGCCTTGCCTTCCTCGGCCATCGATTGGTGAGTAATTAGGAACCAATTAACAGGTCCGAATTGCAGCTTCAACTTGAGAATTACGTGAGATTTCGCCTGTTCACCATGATTGAAGAGCTTCGGAGCTCGCTAGGGTTTCGTTGAGAAGTTCTGTTGTGTTGTTTGCTGGTTGTTGAAGATCTGGAAATTGAGCGTGAAACAGAGCAGAAGAAGACGAAGAGACGAAATGAGAGAGAGAGAGAGAGAGAGAGAGAGAGAGAGAGCAACAGAGAATGGTGGGTTGTTTGGTTTTTGAAGATTAGAAAAATGGGGATACTGAAGTGACGGTTTTACCCCCGACGACTTTTCAAAATGACGGATGCGACTACCAGCGCTGGCTGCTGGCCTAAAACACGCTTCAGTATTACGAAACACGACACGAGAGTTGTTTTTTTTATCTGTTCAATTGATATTTGATATACTACATGAAAGTATCTATATTTGTATTTTTTTTTTTTTTTAATGCTCCACTTGGAGCCAATTGGTCCACTTTGTAGGAGACTACAAGAAAGTAGTGACCCAACAGCGGCAAATACGTGTACGGTAAAATTAATAACAACAGACAACAACTGTCTCAAATCCATTAAAAAAAAAAGGGAAAAAAAAAGTCACGCACCCCGCAATTCTCTCATGATATCTCATTGATTAGGGCACTTCAATAATTTATCAGGACATCCTAATACTTTTATTAAAATATCCTTTCATTTGAAGTGTAAGCACCTCACCACTAAATGGAATGAAACCCTTCTTTTCTCTCTTTCATCAAGACATCAAGGCCTCAATATACGAAATCTCATCACTTTCTTGCTTGTTTAAGGTAGATTTGTTATTTTTATGATCGGACAATGTGTTTAAATTCAATCATGTAGTATTCGGTCATACAGGGTCGTGATCTATCTTTTGGTCTCGAACGTCCATTGTCGATACTATTGTGTAAGTATCGGTTAATATCAACTGACACCTAAGTGAGAAAGATCCTTAGACCACGTGGCTATGTATCATCGAGACTAATGATTTTGTCTCGATATTAAGTTATGTCTCGGTTGCTACCAACCGAAGTGTAATAAAAAGCTACATTTGGGATTATACTCAGTTGGTATTAACCAATACCTTTTGTTAGTTATCGGTTATAGGGTACCGAGACACTACAACATGTATCGGTCATGTGTGTCAGATAAATTTGCGTGCGTGGTTCACCTCGAAAATGGAAAAAAAAAATTCACAAAAATTATAAAAACTAACTTATCGTGTGCGTTGTCCGCCTCCTACTCATTTTCTTTAACCATTAGACTCTAAAAATACTTAAAACTCGTCAAATCTTCGGACGGTGATGGATCGATAAAAGTGATTGACAAGGGCTAGTGAGCATTCTTTGATCGACCAACGCAATGTCCTGCCTGATGGATCAACTTGACTTCGTAAAAAATTGAGTTTTCAAAAGCGAGGTGCCCTGAGAGGGCATTTGAATGGGCATGTGAATTGTTGGGTTGGATGAGGGTACTTTTGTCAATTGGTCATAAACTAGTTTTAATTAAAAATGGTAGGGTGCCCTGAGAGGATTGCGAGGTGCCCTTAGCGCGACTCAAAAAAAAACAATCCAAAATTTTCCATTGTACTCCATTAAGTGTAATTGATATATAATATGCTTTCAAAATCAATACAGTAAAGTTTAATGTATTGGGTTAATCAAGTGTTCCATTAAGTGTAATTGTACTCCACTCACCCTTGGGTATCTCCTTTGTCGCCCCTCCACATTTCCCATGGATTTGCATTGGATGTAATGGGGAAATACTCGATTGCGAACGTCACAGCGTGTGAGTGGTAATGGGATTTTGTGTCTTGGGCTCTCCTCTAATGTGGCGAACCATGAATGTACAATCCTTCTTCATTTTTTTCCCAATGCCAATTCGACATTGGGCGTCCCTTCGGTTCTTGTGTTGTTTACAAGCGATGTTGTAACAATGGTTACTGAAGTCGATTCTCTTACTTTCCCTGTGCTCATTGCTGGGGTAAAGTGGATGATCGCAGCGAGTACGATGCCTCCAACCCTTAATTGCCAACCGCGAAGAGAAATTGGTGTATTGTGTCTGTTCGTGCTTGTGGGTGGGGAAGACGGCTACCGTTGGATGAGTGGGCATCATCCCTCGCTATCGATTTTTATGCTTATAAAAAAGACAAATGTGCGCTCTCATCAATGTTCTCTCCTTGCTTGGAAAGGACAGGCATTGCGAGGCATCGCCAGTGTCGCAGAGAATGATACCTGGTTGATCCTACCAGTAGTCATATGCTTGTCTTAAAGATTAAGACATGCATGAGTAAGTATGAACAAATTCAGACTGTGAAACTGCGAATGGCTCATTAAATCAGTTATAGTTTGTTTGATGGTACATGCTACTTGGATAATCGTAGTAATTCTATAGCTAATATGTATAACAAACCCCAAATTTCGGAAGGGATGCATTTATAAGATAAAAGGTTAACGCGGGCTCTGCCCATTTTCTTGATGATTCATGATAACTCGACGAATCGCACGACCTTCGTGTCGGTGATGCATCATTCAAATTTTTGCCCTATAAGCTTTCGATGGTAGGATAGTGGCATACTGTTACCACCCCAATAGCTGGACCAGAGCATGTTATGCTGGGCGGCATGATAACTCAGCAAATGACCGAGTCTCGGTGGACTCGGGAGGTTTTGGAGGACTCAGGGGACGGATTGAGGTTCAGTGCATGGCACATACTTAAGTGGGCACAGTATGGCAGAACGCGTACCTTAGCGGGCAAGGCGTGGCACAACGTGTACCTTAACAGGCATGGAGTGACATGGCACATACCTTAGTGCGCATGGTGTGGCACGACACGTACCTTAATGGGCACGGTGTGGCACGGCACGTACCTAAGTGGGCATGGTATAGACCTTAGCAAACAAGGCGCACGTACCTTAGCGGGAACAGCACGCGTACCTAAATGAGCACATGCGCTGGCAAGGCGTTCTCCCTGGTGCGAGCACAACAGTGACTTGGGGAGAGCACGACGGCGATGTGGGTCGTACCTTAGCGAAAGCTTGGCGTATACCTTGGCACGAGCAAGGTCATGCCTTAGCACAAGCAATGCAAGACCTTGGCAGGAGCATAGTTGACTTTCTTTGACTCTGGCGTTGACCAGTCAAAGTATGATTGGTCTCACTTTTGGATGTTTCCTATTAGAGGGCCAAGAACGGCTTAACATCTACTATAGGGGAGGGACCTCTCCTCGGGGTGGTATGGGCAGGAAGGCAAGGGTGACCCTAGAGAAGGCCTTGGGCGTACATGCTAAGGCCTTGCCCAAGACCATCATGCAACCACCTCCACACCGGTAGAACCCCGACGTAGTTAGGCTCCGGCACGCACCCAAGGGTGCCTAGGCTCATCTGGGCACGACCAAGCATGACCCTAAGATCAAGGAGCGTCCTAGGCTTGGATGGACCAAGTCAAACATGGCAGTTCCTAGGCGGTTAGGCAACTACCTTGGTTATGGCTTAGAGCATGACCAAGACACATCCAAGCAAGTCCCTAGCACATTGGAGATATGCCTATTGACCAGGTGGTCATGGCAGTTACGAGGCTAAGTGGCAGCAAATGAGGCAAGTAGTTAGGCAACTGTTTGATTACATGGGAGTGTGGTGTGGTTTACTTAGTTTTTTATGTTTGTAAACTAGGACATGTGCCCATTCGGTTATGTAACGACTTCAGACTGTTTTCTATAAAGCCAACCCTTATGCTTGGGGAACCATAAGGTGGTAAAGTTGTAACCCATCAATCAAAGATCAGTAAAGCACCCCTTTGTGTCTATTGTTGCTTGTTAGTATGAAATTTATTGGTGTGCTGTACTAAGGTGGTCCTTAGTCACCACGGAGTGATATCGAGTAAGAAAATTTTTCTTAAGGTAAACCTTCTCATCAGTGGCCCCATGATAATTGGTATCAGAACCTCGTTTGGCGACGATTGCAACTAGAGCAGCTGTGGATCTAAGTGATAGGGTGTCTCATTTGGAACAGCTCGTGGCAACACTCAGTGTGCAAAGGGAGGAGGCTTAGAGCTCTTCCTTGGCGGAGCGAGTTAGAGGCTTAGAGGTACTCATAGCTTCATTAGTGGCTAGAGAGGAATCTCACATGGGATGATCTTTAGTTGGGTGGCTCGTTTTGATGAGCTAGTTGCTGATGTTCGTGCGGTTAGTGAACTTACCACTGACACAACAGAGACGATTGTTGTGGAGGTAAGTCTACTCAAAATGGCTGTGGGTGGAACCTCAAACGTTGCGGAAGCGGCAAAGCTACCTAAATCCAAAGTTCCTGAACCAAAAAAGTTTTCTGGTAAAGTAAGTGCCAAAGAATTAGAGAACTTTCTTTGGGATATGGAGCAGTACTTTGCCACGGTGCGAACTCTGGATGATCAGAAGGTCATCCTAACTTCAATGTACTTGGAGGGAGATGCAAAGCTTTGGTGGAGACCCAGAGTTGACGATGATGCTACTATTGGGAGGCCGAAGATCATCGAGTGGGATGTGCTGAAACGGGAATTAAAGGATCAATTCCTTCCCACTAATGCAGCTTAGCAAGCGAGGGAGGCGTTGCGTAAGTTGAAGCAGACGGGCTCTGTTTGACAGTACGTGAATGAGTTTTCCTCTTTGCTGTTGGACATTAAGAACATCTCAGAAGAGGATAAACTCTTCAATTTTACAAGCGGTTTGCAGACATGGACATAAACCGAGTTAAGGAGGTAAGGTGTGAAAGACTTGCCTGAGAGCGATATCTGCTGCTGATAGTCTTGTTGATTTTAAAACTAGTTATTCGCCTTCAGAAGGGATGAACAAGGAAAAAAGCCCCATAAGGAGTAATCAAAAAAGGGCAAGAAGAAGTCATTTCCTTTGAAGAAGTCGAACTCAAAGCCGACACCCAAAGCAGATGCACAACCCTCATCATCCTCAAAGGGTTGTTTCATTTGCAATGGGCTTCATCGGGCATGGGAGTGTCCAAAGAAGGAGAAGATTTCTGCCTTAATTGCAGAGAATACTGTTGAGACTCGGATGAACCCACTATAGTTGTTGAATGCCATTCAACAAGCAAGGCCAAGCAAATTGGAGGGATTGCTCTACATGGAGGCAATGGTGAACCAACACAAGGTCCTTGCGATGGTGGATTCGGGGGCGACACACTCATTCGTGGTAGATCATATGGTGAGTAAGCTGAGCTTACACTTGCTGAAAATTCCAGTCGCATGAAGGCTGTGAATTTGGAGGCCAAGCAAATCCAAGGTATGGCCTCTAATGTTGACATCAAGGTTAGATCTTGGGAAGGAAAAATCAACCTAATGGCGATACCTCTCGTCCCCCGCGTACTCTCGCACCACGAACATATATACGACGTTATATAATTAATTATTTAATGAATTTTACCATTTATTGTGTGTATTTAGTCCCCCAACCTAGTGCGTTATCATTCACTACCCGGTTCCCACATTTACACACTATTTGGAGCAAATGCCTGTCACACAACCTCACACGTCAATTATACAAATAACTAACACACATCGCGATGCCAATAACCCTAATTACCAATACACATTGTAAATTAAAGCACAACAACGCAAAATTTTACTATTTACCTTGCTCCAGGCGCACTCTGACCTATCTGCGGGTCCCACGAGCATTTGAGTTGTCCGCTACGTCTGTAAACACGCCATTAATATGCATGTGAACATCTATACCTAACCTAGCGCTATTAGAATTACAAAACTTTAAATGTGTACTTGTCTTTTGCACAAACTTGACTACATGTATCATTCATGATGTATTAATGATTTTGACGAGAGAGAGAGAGAGAGAGAGAGAGTTCCTCCGTTATCATGCTATGATATTTTTTCCAACTGAAAACAACTAAAAAGCATCATAAAAAATAGTCCAGCTAAGTGCACCCTGATTTTTAGGAAATGCACACCATTTTGTGTGGCACCCCAAATTCAAATTTCAATTACTAAGTGCACCCCACATTTTTACCAAAATACCATTTCATTCGAATCGAAGCACCCTACTCCAAAACCTCGATCAAGACATCTATTTTAGGTTCGGTGGCATGTAGCCGAGTCTTATCAATTAGGCTTATATTGTCTAATCGAACCTCTTTGGTGAGATTTAGTTGACAACTGCCGACCTAAAAGTTCGGTGGGTTTCGACCGACTCTCCAATTAAAGGTTCGACAAGTTGTGACCGACACTCCAATTAGAGGTTCGGTGGGCTCCGACCGACTCTCCAATAAGAAATTCGAACCTCGAGGCCGAACCCCTTAATGATGCCTACAAATCACAAAGAAGAGAATGTGTGGGGTGCACTTAATAATTGTAGGGGGTGCACTAATCATAGTGAGGGCATAGGGGTCATTTTGAAGTAGGATTGATTTTTTTTTTTAAGTTTGAATTTTTTTGGAGTGCACTTCCTAAAAATCATTGTGCACTTAGTTGAACTCTAAAAAAAAAAAAGCTAAAAATAGCTAAATTTTCATGTTTGTAATGATTGTGTGGGTCTAACATAATCTTATATATATATATATTCTAATTTGTTAGGTAGGTGTAGGAAAAATATTATTTAGAATGGGAGATACTAATCCAATCCTAATTCTATTCTACTGTAATAAGTTATTAGTGTAATCCTAATTCTATTCTATTGTAATAAGTTATTAGTGTAATCCTATTGATAAAATTGATTGAAAAATCAAAAGAATATCTTATTAAAACAAAAATTAGAACCGATTGACAAATAATATAACAAAATAGATTATTCGAACAAAAAATCCTAAAAATAGAAATAAAAAACAAATAGTTGAAAAAAAAGAACACACTATTAATTGGGCTAATCTACTGTCAAATTATTTAGGCTAAGAAAACTGTCACATACCCCAAGAAAATGTAAGGATGTGTCGACCGAAATATAGTCCCACATCGGTTAAGTGCGAATTTATAAAGAAGTATTTAAGTTGTGGTTCTCTTCCAAATAGTACCGAGACTTTTAGAGTAAAGTCCCACACCTATGACCCGAAGGTAGTTAAGTTGGAGAACAATATTGGTACTAGTGAGATTCATGGATCCGAGGATATAGGCACAAGCGAGCCCAACAAGTGGCATCGGCAACGCAATTAGATTATGACCGGGGATTAATTGTGGGAATCTAGATGGATAGGAAAATTCATGCATGGTCAAGTTGACTTCTTCGAATTATTCAATTTGGTAACCAATGATGGAAGATTATCTTTATTGCAAAGATTTATTTGATCTAATTGAATTTGGACAAACCAAGCCTGAAAAAGTATCTAATGTTGATTAGAAGAAGATGCACGGAAAAGCTACTAGGACTAATTATCACCACATCAATAAAGAAGTTGATGCACAAGTTTTATGGAAAAAATTACAAAGTATGTGTGAGAGAATGGGTGTACAAAACAAGACATTTCTGGTTAGAAGGCTTATAAACATGAAGTACAAAGATGGACGGTCAATGATAAAGCACTTGAATGATGTTGAAGACTTGATTAATCAATTAAGTGCCATGAAGATAGTGTTTGAGGATGAGCTACATACACTATTACTTTTGAGTTCTTTGTCAGATAGCTGGGAAACATTGGCGGTGTCTCTCGTTAATTCAGCCTCAAACGGTGTTTTATCCTTATCCATGGTGCGGGATAGTCTCTATGATGAAGAGGCTAGAAGAAAATGATAAAGAGATTGATACTTCGCAGGCTCTTGTTACTACGATGGAACACAGGGGCGAAAGTTAATCCAAAGGTTCGAAAGGGCGGAATAAGTCTAGAGATAAGTCACAAGCAAGATTAGAATTTGCTTGTTATCACTGTGGCAAAGAATGACATATATGATAAATTGTAAAATGTTGAAAAGAGAACGTAATTATGTGAAAAATCAAAACAAGACAGATGATCAAAACATTATGGCTACTATATCAGATATAAGTAAAGAATTGGTTGTGTTTTTTTTGTTGAGGATCAAGATCATGTCACTTAAATGAGATAGTGAGTAGGTAGTTGATTCATCGACATCCTTCCACACGACACTTAGGAAGGATGTCTTCTCTGTTGATCGAGTACGTAGGAAACTTTGGCAAGGTAAATATAAGGAACAACAGTTTTACAAATATAGTTCACGTTGGAGATGTCTATGTGCAAACAAATGTTAGTTGCACGATAATTCTGAAAGATGTGTGACATGTTCCGGATTTGCATATGAGTTTGATTTCTACTCATGATTTGAACCTAAATGGTTATTATAAGATCTTTAGGGGGCAAGGAGTGGAAACTCGCTAAAAGCTCAATTCTTGCTAGTGGAAAATTGAACTACACATTTTACAAAACTCAATTGAAGACAGTCAAAGGTGACTTGCTTATTTAGTAAGAAACATTAAGTTTATTCTTCTTCATCTTTTTAAAGAAAAAGAAATTTACTTGAGTTGGTATACTTTAATGTTTGTAGTCCCATTGATGTTGAAACAATGGGAGGTGGCTGATATTTTGTTACTTTTATTGATGATGCTTCACAGAAGGTTTGGGTGTTTGTTTTGAGAACAAAATGTCAGGTTCTAGAGTACTTCAAGAAGTTTCATACCTTAGTAGAAAGAGAAAAAATAGTATTTGTGTAGTGATAACAAGGGAGAATATACTTTAAAGGAGTTCGAGAATTACTGCTCATAGTATGGAATTAGACAAGAGAAGACAATTTAGAGTACCCCTCAGCATAATAGTGTTGCTAAAAGAACAAATAGAATCATCATAGATAAAGTCAAATGCATGTTGAAAATGGCTCAGTTGCCGAAGCCATTTAGGGGTGAAGCTCTCAGTACTACTTGTTACCTAACAAATCGCTCTCCTTCAATATCGTTAAAGTTTGATATTCCAGAGTGAGTGTGGTTGGAAAAGATGTTATTTACTTTTATTTAAAGGTGTTTGGATGCAAGGCATTTATGCATGTGTCTAAGGAGCAGAGACATAAGCTTGATGAAAGGACATTTCTATGTATTCTATTGGGTTTTGGAGATGCAGAGTTTGACTATAGGTCATTATCCAAAAAAAGGTTGTCAGATTTATTGAGTGGTCTTTCATAAAAATATGACCATAACAAATCTGAAGACATTAGAGAGAATCATTGTTGATGATGATGTTACTCTTCCTGAACTAGCTTCTCTTTCGATTAGTGATGCCACGCAGGAGGGAGATTTAGTTGAAGAATATGATATTGATGATAAACATACACATGATGATGTTGTTGACGTGCAAGTACATGTTGTTGATGATGTGCAAGAATTTGATGATGATTCTGAGCAGGGGAAGCAATTGTAATGACCCGAAAAATGTGTTATGTTTATGTGACATTATGTAGTACCTATTTATACTCGTGTCTATATGATTAGACGATTATGTCAATTTATGAGTAGAGTTCGCCTCGGAAAACATGTCGAACGAGGGTTGGGGCAGACGTGATATGGGTACACAGGGTCAGGAAACGATTATCATGGATGACCGACAAATAAAATACAATAATTAACTAATTCAAAAAATTGTTCAGGTCGTTAATATTTTATTCGCGCGCGAAGGTGCGAGTTGTGGTGCGGTCCAGAGGTCGAAAATGGTCGGAGAACATGTTGTGTCACCCAGTGGAGTCATACAACTATGTCAACGAGCTAAAGTAGTGGTGGCAGCTGCAGTAAATGGATATCGATGAATGCGCCTAGGGATATGCGCTGGAGAGTTAATGAATGAGATAAGTACAAACTCTCTCTCTCTCTCTCTCTCTCTTGTCGTTTCTCACTCTCTATTCACTTATTCTCTCATATTTCTCATTTCACACACAAAGGAAGGAGTTGCAACGAGGTTTTGGAGCTCGCAATGACGTGGAGATGCAACAAACACTCGAGTTGAGGTAAGATCTCGACTCACCACTAGTTTCTTTTTAGTTTTTATGTTGGTTTCAGGTGTTTTATCCGAGTTGGGATTTGGTGGTGTTTAGTTTTTGGAGTTTTTGGTGGTTTTGGATTGGTATTGACGTCCTGATGAGTTTGGGATAGGCTCGAACACGGCAAATCGAGCTGAGGTGTCAGGAAACCCCGAGTTCTTGTTCAGGAGTTGATGTCACGAAGGACGCCGTGGAGCCCGTAAGCCACGGTGTCAGTCACGTCCAGACCAGAGAGTCTAGAATTCTTATGTTTTATGTAACGTTATGAGAGAATTCACCCCACGGCGTCACTCACGGCGTGGAACAGTGGAAGTTGATATTTCACATTTTAGACGACGCCGCCAGGTTTTTGACTGTAATGACCCGTTTTATTAACTCCGTTGTTTATTTCTAATTTTAGACAAGGACGCCATCTCAGATTACTCGTGGACGTTGCAGATAGGCTAGGGACCCACTGACCTAAGTACACTAGTTTATTTTGTCTGTTGTATGTTTATTTGCAATGAATTTATGTGTTATTTATCCCATATAATCATCACATGTATGAAATTGTATCTTATTGCTGTGTGAGAATGTGTGACGAGTGTTTGCCTCAAAAAGCATGTCAGGTAGGCGAAACACAGGAGCACTAAGTCTAGTAAAGTAAGTTGAATAAAAAGACTAAAATTAAGGTGAATATGGTATAAAATGAATTATCAAACATTAGGCTATGCCACATAAATTAAGTACACCAAAAATGGGCACACCTCGAGATGTGTGTTGGACGCGGGGCACCAGGTAGCCGGGAGTTAGTGTAACCTTAAATAAGATCTTACAAACCAATGTAGGGGTCTAATGAATTAATAGTGATTTAGTTTGCTCAAAACAAGTCTAAGCCTATGGTTGGAAATCAATTAATTGAGAACTAAATATATGCATTGAGATGATCATAGATTGTTGTAATCTAGGCAAGAAGTGTCATTCAATTGTGTCGCTGGAACTTGGGACAGCATGAAAGGTGACCACAAGATGAGCCTCGAGATGCGTATTTTCCATTTTATCATAAGCTAACTATAAATACCACTTATATGGTTTTTCCTGGACATGCAAGAATCAACTTAACAAAAATGGGAATTATTCTGAGGGTTTGGAGGGTTTGAAGTGTTGGAAATCACGCTAGGAATTGGAGCTATTGGTCAACCAAGTGAGTTATTCATCTTCCTCAACTCTCACCTCCATTAAAGCAAGCTTGCATTTGGGGGTTCTTACATAAAATGGGATCTCATGAAGTTTTAGTTGGTTTTTTGGGTTTTTCAAAGGTTTCTCATGATTAAGAGTCTAGTATTTTGCAGATTGGAAGTAAAATTGATTTTATGTTGGTTTTGTGCTTTGGGACTTCATTGATGAGCATGCATGTTTTGATCCTTTAATTTGATGATATATTTTCTATTAATGTGCCTTTAGCTTGTCTATGAAGTGTTGATTTTCCCTTATGAAGAGAGGCTAAGGTTGAAGGCCGAAAGGGAAAGCCAGGGGATCGAAATCACAGAATTTTCAGATCTGAAATTCTGGGTTTCATCACTACAGCGCGCTGAACATGGTCCCCAACGCGTTGTGTACCTGCGAGGCCATTGTTCTTCTTCTTGAATAACAGTAGCACGCTGGGGTGGACCCTCAACATGCTGGGTAGCCTAGCGCGTTGGGCAAAAACCTATAGTGCGCCAGGGACAGTTTATAATTTTAAAAATCTAACTGTAGGAATTGGTTTAGGACTTAAGCTAGTTGATTGTACTAAACCCACATTAATGACCATAAAACATTGGAAAATGGTCTCAAGGGACCACGATACTATAGTACGACAGTCGGGCGAGTCGGATCAGACCAGTGCTTTTCGGGGGTTTCGAAGAGCATATTAAGGTGCATAAAACCAATTGAATGCCACTCAAGTATTTACTTATTGTTTTACATTTATCAAGTCTATTTCTTGTTATTCTTCCTGTTACTATTTTTGGATAGTGGTTGAGTTACTCTCACTGGATGGCATTCGATGTGTGTTCAGTGCACACTAGATAATAGCACGTGTGACCCCACCCTCGATGAATGGCAACCCGAGCTGCTTCTGGTGCACGTGTCGGTGTGATGCGGATATGGCTAGCACTGCTAAGATACTAGGGGAAAGTAGCGCGGGGTGCCCACGTAGGATATCCTAGGGTCCAAAATACAATCTAGTCCGACGGGACGAGCACACACTTTGTTTATCTTATTGTTATTTATTCATGCTATACTCTAATTACGATTGTCTGTCAGTTACATTTTGCATGTCTATGTAACATTTCATGGCAGTCTATCTATTTACTTATCAAATGCTTAGTAGATTTCCTTGAGATTTTACTCATTGGTCTTGTCATCTATTTGTTGTGATGGCTTGAGTGCATATCCTAGTACTAGTAGGGGCAAGAGGATCTTAGGCGACTACATCTGATTGCCCACTGTCGAGGACTGTGATGGCCTCAGTTCCTCATAAAACTAGGCCCCGCCCAGTTTAGACCTACGTGGACCCTCGAGTTCATACTCGCGAAGTCAACGCAAGCCTAGTCAGCCTCAAATCCTTATTTCATCATTAATTTACAACAACGCATTCACACATTAACTAATTATTTATTATTTTTTGATAATTTACTAATTATCATTTTTCAGTGTTTAAATACCTATATTTTACTATTTTTACCTAAAAGTTCTTATTTTTCCTAGGCGAAACCTCACACACAAATCCGTGATGATAAACAAAACAAAATCATGTACTAAGACATACAAAATTCATATTAAAGTATAAATAATAGTATAAACATCATAGAAAAATAAAATATACATCAGTGTCGACTCCCGAGGCTTTAATAATATGACAAGTTACGACTGTCAGGTCACGATCCTAAAACACGACACGTGTAACCAATTAAATTTGAGTGTTGTTATAAGGACCTACTAGTACGTGTTTATTTTGATATTTTTTTTTTATTTTTGGGTATTTGGGGACCGAAAGACATGGTACATGTATAAATTACTATTTATGGTATTGTCGCTTATAATTAGAGTACTTTCCCGAGTTTTCCACATTAGGACTTATGTTTCATATGCTTATTGTTCTTTTATAAGTATTTAATACTTTCGCTATTACAAGTGGTTAATTTCTTTCAACTATTGAAAAACACAATCCAACACTCGAGGCTAAGTTAAATAGGTTAACTGACAGATTATAGAATAAAACACAGATTTAAATAATCGAATAAGTTAGCACAAGAATCGAGGAAGCCGATATGATGATGGACGTAGTGGATCGTGGGACCACCAGTTCAAATGACGTGGAAGGTGCTGCCAGGCCCGCGAGCAAGGAGCAGGCCATGGATCAGCTTCGGAATTTGGGGCCATCACATTGACCCACGACGCCATTCGCGATGTGACACTGTTCATCAGACCTATTTTCTATTTTTTTTTCGAAAACTTCGAGGATCTCTTAGGTAAATGGGTCTGAATACGACCCAATATCCAAGGAATTGACCCAAAATAATGGAAATGAATAATATTTAAAAAATAGAAAAAATTACAATTAAATAGAAATAGAACTATAATGTAACCAAACCGAATTAAAAATGATTACCAGGTGTCTAGTGGAATGGTGACAAGCGTACGAGATCGATTTGGGAACGTTTAAGAGCCACGAACATGGGGTTTCGTGTTGTATTGTGAGTAAAATCAACCGGAGTATTTATATAATTTCATTTGTGAATTTACTTGGTTATTATACTAGTTATTCTTTAACCTAATATCAACATTACAGTTGATATCTATCAGAGCCTAAAATTGTGAAACTCGGCTCTTGATTTAAATCATAACCAGCATAAGACACAAATCAACGGAAGTTAGGATAATGGTTGAACTTAGAGTGAAACCAGTGAAACTATGATCCTGACTTAAGTCTTAATTGGGAAGTGAGGAGCGTTAGAAAATTTAAAATTGGACTATGCTTTTCATGACAAATTGCGATGGTCGATCAACCAGAGTCCAATAGTGGTGGTTCGAAGGATTCTTAGTGGAGGCTGAATGAGGCATCCCGTCGATTCTTTAACTTTTGAAGACACGGGCCACAATATTTTCTTCTACTTCTGCAGCACTGGTTACTCAGGGTGATTGTAAGCCAAGTACGCCCATCGATATGAGTACCAAGGCGACAGTTGAGGCAAGAAAGGAGATCCATAATGATGATTATGAGGATCACGTGAAGGTAGCTGTACCACCGACAGGTCTAGTATCTAGGGTGATAGTTCATGATGCTTCAATGACTGGTGTTGTTAGGCGATTAGCTCAGGGAGTATAGAGGGACAATATCAACCGTATAGTACCCAAAGTAGAGGCAGTGAATCTTCGGTATAGAAAAAAAATGAAAAATAAAAAATAGAAACACCTAATAAAGGCCATGTGTCACATTAAAAAAATAGAAAGTATGCCACATTATATGCCACATTTCATCACCTTAGAGCTCCTCACATAAGATCTTCCTTTATATATGTAACGACCCATTTTCCAAATAGACCTCCACAGGGGCCAATGCGGACCCACAGTTTGTCTTACCAGCGACAGCTGTGCTCTACATTGGATTACATTCTCCATTTTATCTTTTTAAACCTTGTTAATTGTCCATTTATTGATAAAATTGTACTGAAATTAAATGTTGTATTAAGTTATCCTGTAATCCTCAAATTCACACAGCGGAAGCATTATCGTCACATTTACTAGGATAATGATACTTTAAATATGACGACCCGTCCCCGACCTAGGATTGGGTCGCCCGGCCCAGACTGCCACTTGGACCCGATACCTGAACCAGGTCCAAATAACGGTCTGGCACGCCTAAACAAATAAACTTGCAGAAAGTACATTGGCTAAACTAAGGATAATAATTGCGAAATAAATACAAAGAGATATCCTTAAGCCAATAGATTTAAGTTCACAAGAATATCTATGAAACTATAAATGGGTTCGTATTGAGTTAAACTATTAAAACTCTCAAGTGGATCAACTAAAGGTAAGTAGGTTTCAAACTACCTAAAGACTTATTTTAATTACAACCCAAGTTTAATAGTTCCAAAATCGAATATACATGATATATATCAACTCAAGGCTCACATCAAATGAAGACTTCAAGCTCGTTTTTCCCTTGTCTCAATTCTAGCGCACTCGTCGATGAACCTGTATTGTAAGTGGGTGAGCTAAAAGAACCAACGGAGCTCAGTAATGCGGAAAACCCGTTCAACCATCAAATATGCAAGTAATACCTAATAAGCATGCATAGTATAGCATGTATTTGAAAACAAACAAAGATTCATTAAATAGTAGCATGGTAGCAGGATTTAATAAGAAATAGACTTATAATGAACCATCAAGTACTATCATAGACATAAGATTCGTAAGTCATAAATTGTAACAATAATAATCATGAATAAATATTAAAGAGATTGACAAATCATTTCATAATTTCAAACTTTCATACAAATGAGGGGGTTTCGCAATATTTTGTACTATAAAATATAATAATACGATAAGTCGATGTTCCATTCAATGCATACTAGATATTGGCAAGAATCTGGTGACCGATTCTCCTACTCTCAAAGTGATGAAAACAACCAGCTAACACATAGGCCTTATGTGCCCTCTCGTTTGTCCCATCAAATCAACAGTAGGTTCGTCCAAGCCATCACCGATGCACATCTCTATGTCTCAAGAGTACAAGAGAAGGTAACTCCAACTCATGTCCCTACGTGACATACTTATGAATTCAATTAGTCAAGTAAAGCCCTCGGTGGTAAACTCTACACATCCTGGGGTGTTAACGACCCTCGGTGGTAAACTCCACACCCTGGGGTGTTAACGACCCTCGGTGGTAAACACCACATATTCTGGGGCCATGAATAACAGTGCATTCACATTCCATAGATTCGTAGATTCAAGCCAATACCACGATGCAACCCATAAATCCCAAGTCTTTAATTCAAATTATGAATCCTAAGCATAACTAATAATCATGCCATATTTGATAATTGAGCAAGCTCCCCACTTACCTGCACTCGCCGCAAATCCTAATCTCGATCCTCTCGCATTTGGACTCGATGTGAACCGTCTCGCAAATCTAGACAATTTAAAAGAATAATTACTTTATGTATCTACAACCATACAAGTTTAACATTAATTGTCTAGACCTTAGAGATTCACCCTATTTTATAGCTGATTTCGCTAAAGGTCATTCACGACTTTAAAATCGACACTTAAAATTAGAATCAATGATTCGAGTAAAATAGGAATGCGGTGATGTAAAACAAGGAAAATCCTCTAAGACTTAGTTTTTTCAACATAAATCGAAGACATTCGATTAATTTTAATTAAAAAGATCCAAATCACCATACAAGACTTAATTTAAACTTTAAATTCCCAAATGACAATATTCAGTCAAAGTCCACAAATTTATCGAATAATTTTATTTCCCAAAGAAAGATTCAAAGTCCCTTTTTAAAATCTCAACTCAACCTTAAATGCCATATTTTTATCAATAAACTCCAACCGCGTTCAATTTGCTAAAATCATGGGAAAAACCCATTTCAAGACTAGATCTAAGAAATATTGAACAAACTTTGCAAATCATCAACTCTCATTACCAATACCAACACCAAGACAATAAATCTAGAGAGTATTAGAATCTCACCATGCCTTCAATGGAATCTTTGACTCAAAATCCTTTCCAAAATTCCATTCTAACATAGATCAAATCTTTCCTTTCTTATTTTCTTTTCTATTTTCCTCGCGTTCTTGCCGATGTCGACGCCATCGACCCTTTGGTCTCCAAATCTTCAATAAATAATAAAGAAATCAAGGAGGGAAGTGAGGTTGTACCTCTCTTGAACTTGAACTCTCCTCTTGCTCTCCTCCTCTCTACGGGGTTGTTTAACAAGATTGAGGCTAGGGTTTTCTTTGATTTGCTTAAATAGCATTAGGGTTAGGGATTAGGGTTATGATTATTTACAACTTGTCTAAACTCCATTTTTTTTTCAATAAAATAAACAAATAAAAGCTTAGATGGGATGAGGGGAGGGTGTGTTACCTTCTTGAATGTTTAAATGGACTTCATCATCATCTTCTTCATCATCAACCTTCCTCCACTTCTCTCCCATCACAAGTTTGGAGTTTCAACACAAAAGAGGCTACAAACTTTATAAAAGGTTTATATAGGTAGGGTTTTAGAGTAGGGTTGTGTACAACCTTGTTATTTTACCAAAATACCATTATGGGCCTCCATATCATTTACATCCACTCAACTCTTGTTAGGCCCAATATTTATTTATCCTAAGTTATACTTTTCACACTTAAACAATTCACAAAGCACACTTGCACACATTCAGTATTGAAAATCACTAAATTACCCTCGAGTCGGGTCAAGTAGAATTCGGGTCGTTACATTAAAAGTGTAACATAAACCATAAACCTAATGTAGAAAACCCCTACACAACCATAAATACCTCTGAAGTCACTAAAAAGTTCAATATATATAAAGTTTCTCAAATCCCCAAACCCGTAATAAAACAAAATAATTATAATACAAACGTACGAGTCAGGCTATCTCGGCTCAACAGTACTCTGGCAGCTTGCCCTTGCCCCTGCTCATACTAGAATCTGCACTCAAGCCATCAAAAAAGACAAATGATGAGTCAAGAGTGAGTATTCCCAAGGAAATTAAGTGAGCATTAATGAAAGTGTAACGGCTCGTTATTTTATTAACGTCGTTATTTACCTTATTTCAGATTAGGACGCCAGCTCGGACGACTCGTGGACGCCGCAGATAGATTAGGCATGTTTCAGACCTAGGTATTGACTGTGTATTATTGTTTTTCTAATTTCGGTGATTTATTGATATTTTCATTTCTTGATAATGATGTAATATTTGTCACCGGTGTGTAAAGGTAATATTTGTCGGGCGAGGTTGAGCGCCGGGGTTCGTTCGTAGGACAGGTCAACGCGGGGGTTCGGTAGTAATAAGGTCGGGCGTTGAGGGTTAATTAGATTTAAATTATTTAAACATGTTATGGTTGAAGATTTATTTAATTAAATGTAAATATATAAGCTTAGGCTAAGCTAAGGAAATTAAATTGGGTACACTAAGTGTGGGATCGCCTCGGGAAGCGTGTCGGACATGGGGCACGAGGTGCCGAGTGTTCGGGGAATTAGTGTGACCATATTTACAAATTTATGAAATTTATTGATGACTAGAATAGGTGTTATGAATTAAATCAATTGGATTAATTAAAGTCCTATAGTTTGATAGGAAGAATTAGCATGCATAGGATAATCCTCGAGATGCACAACAAGGTAATTCAAGGCAAATGTTGTCATGATAAGGTGTCAAGAACTTTGGTGACGCAGGGTGATCAGGAACCGTCCGATCATCCTCGAGATGCGTGCACACACTAGATTAGAATAAATGGTATAAATAGTCGATGGATTGAGGATGCATGCAAAACAACATTTTCTCAACCGATTTTGGGAGCTCCGTGGGTAGATCGAAGGACGAATTCGAGCTTTGGGAGAGGAGATTGAAGCCTCAAAACATTAATCTAAGGTAAGCTATTCATTCTAAATGAAAATTTTTGATAAAAAAATATGGTTTTTGTGGGTTAAGGTGAAAAATGGATTTTTAGTGAATTCATCATTGTTTTGCTGGAAATTGATGCTCATGAGGTTTATTTTGATGTAATATGTCGATTTGGTTCGAATTTATGGAAAAATTTAGGTGATTTGATAAATTTTGGGCTTATTTTCATGAATTTTAATCCGAGAATTGAGTGTTGTTCTTAGGGTTTTATGGTGAAATTTAGAGGTTTTTGAGGTCTCCAATGGAGTGAGATTGAAGAGAAATCTAGAGGAGAGTGATGAGAAGCAACAAAGAAGAAGAAAAAAAAAATGGGTGTTGTTGAACCAGGAACTAAGGTTCCTGGTTCGTCCCAGGGAAAGGGACGCACGCGTGCGTCACCCCCCCTCGAACCGGGCCGGTCCAACCACCTGGACCGGACCGGTCCAGGTGGGGCCCATTGGAAAAAAATATAAATAAAAATAAAATAATATATATATTATATATATTATTTGCTGGAAAATAGAAAAATAAGCGAAAAATATTAGAAAAATTGGAAAAAAATTCTAGAAAAATATATAAAATTAGAAAAAGGTAGAAAAGTGGTTTCGAAACTTTTCGGGTATTTTTGGAACCCCGACCCAGCCCGGGAGAGGTACCACAACTGAAAAATTACAAATATAATATAATATCATAAAATGATATAATATGCTTCCAAAAAGTATAAAACACTATAAAATGGACTTCAGGGACCGGGAAACCATAGCTTGGACATTGGGGAGCTAGGTGGGGCGTACTGACGGGTCCGGGAAGTCGGAGTGCGTATTTTCGGGTACGTAAAACCCAACTGAACACCATTACTGCATTTACTTATTTATTTCCATTAAGCTTTATATTCCTTGAAAATCTATGATTTATATTCCTACTGGGACGGTTATGGTACCGTCTATGTATCCACGGGTAGTTGAGGTCGCTGGCTAGGTGTGTAGCGCGTCATCTAGGAACTCAGTAGACGATATCCCGAGTTGGACTCCATTTCACGCGTTCGATTAGCCCACTAGAGTTAATGTTGCTGGGATAGAATCGTAGGGTCGGAGGCATGGGCCACGACCAGGGCTCCTGGTCCTAGTACACACTTAGTGGCTGTGTTCACACCCCTTTGTCTATCAATGTGTTTATATACATGCGATTAGATTTGAGCAGTTGTCTGCATATTTTCCTTCCTACCTCATGTTTATTTAACACTACTTTTTGGCTCTGTTAATTATTTCATTAATTATTTATGCACGGTGATTTTCCTTGGGATTTTACTTACTGGGCTCGCCATCTTCCTTTTTGTGGTGGCCGAGCGCAGATCCTAGTACTAACAGGGGCAAGGGGATCATCGGCGATTTCATCTGACTTGCCTACACCGAGGCCTGCTGGTATGTGTGTAGATATTATCATGTTTTGATATTTTGTATTATCTTTTGGGTTGGGAAACTGGATACACACTTGTACTGGTATACATACTATTACAGTTGATCGCCTGTACGCACAGTACAACCGGGTTTTCCACTATAGGTTTGATCAACAAAACTTTTATATATAAATATAAATGCATTTTGTTAAACTTTAAATTCTTCCGCTGTTAATTTCTTTGAAAATGATAAGTTAAATGACTTTAACAAATTACCTAAAGTGCGAAGGCAGAGGGACACGTGGCAGCGACTTCCGGAGCTGAGGCAGGGGGGTAGCTGACCACCGGGCGGCCCGAGAAATTTGGGGCCGCCACAGAAAGTAAATACTGGGATTTAAATAAAGCTATTAAATAAATATGCGGAAATAAATACAAGCAACTGCGCTCATCGCATGAATAATTAATAGAAAAAATTCAAAGTGTGTTCCTAGCTCCTATGGTCAGACTACACCATAATTCGGACTCTTCCACAGAATACTGCCGGCGAGTCCAACTCAAGCAGGGCAAGCATCTGGATCCGCTCGATGGCCGGCGTTACACCTACGACGCATCGACACATGCCACGATGTGTCACTTGGGTCGTACTATTCACCGAGTTCGATCTAGTAGCACGTGCTATGGTGTAGTGGACATACACACAAGAATGGAACGGAGGGAGCCCCGCTCAATATCTGCCCATACAATCATAACCAAAAATAGAGTATTGAAATGAGAGAAATAGAATTCAAATGCCAAAATAAATAAATACTCAAATAATTTTAGTTGGGATACTACACACCTCAATCCGCACTCCGTGTCCCGAAATCCAAACCCCAGTCTAGCTTCAATAATCACCGACAATCAAAATTATCACCCCAAATGTACCTAAGATTATTTATCATTGAATTAGCTTCAATTTGACATATTATGTCAATTTTACGTTTTTCGAGGTAAAAACCTCGACACATCTCGCCAAAATCTCGAGAAAATCCCAAAAACTCATTTATTAACCCATTTTCTAATTTCTCATATTTTTTTTGAATTTTTCTAAATTTTTCCATGATTTTTGGCTATTTTTCTCTATTTTTCTGTATTTTATTTTATTTAAAACTATTTTTAATTTATTTAAATAAAATAATAAAATAAATTAAAAAATAAATATTATTTAAATATTATGGTAGGTCCCCTGAACTCCCTGAACTCTCGAGCTCTCCTCCTCCTTCTCTTCTCCTTCCTCTCGGCTCTCTCCGCGGCTCGTCTCTCTCTTTGTTTCGATTTCATAATGAAGAAATGTGGTGGCGGTGACGAGTTTATCAAATTTTTCAGGTAAAATGACCATTCTGCCCCTGTGTCCATCCACTTTTTCTAAACAACCAAATACCCTTTTTGGTAATTTCGTCATTATTTATTTATTTTCTAATTTTCATATATATATATATATATATATTTATAAATATATATACACGTCTATATTTTCGCGCCTACAATTCCGTCGTGCGCGCCAACGAGTGTACTCGGGCGTGCACACTACCGTACCACCCACGCGTGTCGACCACGACCTCGCGTGTCCCTAGCGCCCACCAATTTACCATTTTATCACATTTAATTTATTTAATGTGTGTAATATTTTCTCTGGCCTAATATTTCATCTTTTTGTCTATTCGGTACCCGCGTTGACATGCATATCAAGGCGAATACTTAACACACAATCTCGCATGTCAATTAAAATATAATTACACACATCACGATATCATTTAGCCTATTTTAACATAAACATCGCAAATTAAACAAAACAACACACAAAATAACTATTTACCTAACTTTAGGCGCGCTTTAGCTTAGCTGCGGGTCCCACGGGTATCTGAGCTATCCGCCACGTCTGCAATAAGTCACAAATAACGACGAATTAAATTCGGACCGTTACATATATATATATATATATATATATACACACATATATAAAAGCATGAATACTAACAAATCGACGGTAAACAAATTTACTATTCTACCATTTTCAACCTACTAATATACTAAATTATATATTGTAATTGTAATTGGATGGAGATAATGAGTTGAGTCCTTCATATCTTAAAACCGTATTACATATACAATATTAATTAAGTGTTTCACTTTAACTCAACAACTAATAACTATAGTCTATACCTCATGAGAAAAAAAACATAGGTACATTTCAATTGAATACATTATATATAATTAATATTTCCAATTGAATAACTAATTAATTATGGAGTATATTTGACGTGTTTGAATGGTTTTACTAAATAAATATCAAAGTTGACAAACTTATACACATTTCAAAAAAATAAAGAGTTGTATGTCCTATGATTTAATTTCATATACAACTTTTTTTTTTTCATTTTTCTTCTTGTCGTCTTGGTAAAAAAACATGTCTTTTGAAATTAAATTTATTTATGTATATTTTTATGTTTATTAATATAATCAAAATCATACTTTATAAATTATAAAAATATGGTTTTGAAATTGGATTAATTCTCGCCAGCGTAGCTCGTTGGCTCATTAGTACGAAACACGTAATGAAACTAGTATATATATAAATCTATACAATATATAAAAGCACGAATACCTAACAAATTGATAGTAAACAAATTTACTATTTTACCCTTTTCAACCTACTAATTTACTAATTTACTAAATTATATATTGTAATTATAATTGGATAGAGATAATGAGTTGAGTCGTTCATATCTTCAAATCGTGTTACATACACAACATTAATTAAGTGTTTCACTTTAACTCAACAACTAATAACTATAGTGTATATACCACATGAGAAAAAAAAAATGTAGGTACATTTCAATTGAATACATTATATATAATTAATCTTTCCAATTGAATAAGAAATTGATTAGGAATATTTTTGACGTGTTTGAATGGTTTTATTAAATAGATATAAAATTTGACAAACTTAGGTACATTTCAAAAAAATAAAGAGCTGCATGTCCTATGATTTAATTTCATAGACATTTTTTTTTTCTTTATTTTTCTTCTTGTCAAGCAAAACATTTCTTTTTGGATTTAACTTTATTTATGTATATTTTTATGTTTATTTATATAATCGGAATCATACTTTATGAATTATAAAAATATGATTTTGTAATTGAATTAATTCTCGTGAGCGGGATCATTTATGCGAAGCACGTAATGAAACTAGTATATGTATATATAAAAACCCTAAACCCTATATATATATAAATGAGTAAAAAAAACAATAAAAAGAAAAAAATATTTTTGTAACTCAACAACAGAACCGACATGTAATGTTGGGGTCTCTTTATTTTCATTGGCATTGTACAAGTACATGTTGGTCCTGCATATCCATGCTGGATTACATTAGCAAAATTGTAACAAAAAATCACAATATTTATGAATGTAATTGAAATTGTATTGATTAAGGTAAATTAGGACAAATTGAATACAATATGATACTTTTATTTATAGAGCTTACTAATGCACAAATTAAGAAACAAATCAGAAGACAAAATAGCAGCACCGCAAATACCTAAATATAACAACTTTGTATAATTATCTAATATTTCCCTCAAACTCAAAGCATTGACATTAGCCGAACCAATTTGAGTTTTGAAATAAAAAAAAACCTTAAACCCGGCTCATAACATGCAGAATGCACAGGCAGAACAGGCACACTAATAGCAAACTAGAGAAATTAAATAATAATAATAATAATAATAATAATAATAATAATAATAATAATAATAAAAAAATAAAATAAAATAAAAAAATAAAATAAAATAAAATGGCAACCGATGAGCGGATATGGCTTTAAGACTAGGCACATTGGGTTGATGGCTCAAAGAAGCCATTCATGGACGCACAGAACGCGGAGACGCGCACGGACAAACGGGCTCGGACGTTCACGAACACGCGACACACAATCAGACGTACGAGATGCATCAGTGCGCAAGACAAATTCTCACATAGATGAGACACCGAGACAACAAAGATCGATGCAGATGAATAAAGACAACGTCAACGCAAAACAGAGGTACAAATCGATCGCAGAGACACAGTAGACAGTAAAACGGAGAAAACCAAGTAACACCACAAGTTGGTCCTCGACTTGAAGATCTAAAGTTAGGACTTTAGCTTTGATATCATGTTTATGTAATTAAAATTATATTGATTAGAGTAAATCAAGGCAAATTGAGTACAATAGAATGTTCTTATTTATATACCCTAAACTCTAAACCTTAAATAAGAAAAGTAAATCAGAAGACAAAATAGCAATACTGTATATACCTAAATATACTACTTTTGTATAGTTGCCTCACAGTATTGTTTCCTAATTAACCGATAGAAAAGAAAATAGTAGGGGTAGAGGAAAGATATTTGGGTGGGCCCATGCAGTGAGGAGGATCACAACAATGGGATTTATGAGGAAATAATGAGAAGTCGTTGAGACTTGTGACTTCAAAAGATTTAGAGGAAAAAAAAAGAATAAGTGGGGAGGGCGACGTGTGCCTGATTGCACCACATCTTACACGTTTCTGAACTCCTCATAGGCCTTGAGAAAAAAAATGTTTTGGTCACAATAAATGACTATTTTTATTTTTTATTTTTTTTCAGAACGATGAATGTACTATTCACAATGCATATTATACACTGTTTGTTTGATATATATTCATTGGAACAATTTTAGTCTTTAATAGAGATTTTAAAGCTCATATTAAAAATGAGTGTTGTTAAAATACGACTATCAAATATATTTCTCACATGACATTAATAACACTCATATTTTTTTAATGGGAGTTTTGAAACTTTTATTAAAAACTAAAATTGTTCTAGTGATTGAGATTTATGTAACTATTTAATTAGTTGGTGTATTCTAATATAACTTCTAAGGAATGACTAGTGACATTTTCACGCCAGATTCAAATTATGTCTTTTTGTTTTCAATTGTTTGTGATCATCTCCTTATGTTCATTGTTCATGAACTGCTTTAGATCAAATCAGAGTGAAGTCAATTAATGCACTTAACCAACTAATTTGAAATTAAAAGCTTGATCATGCGTCGACGTCGTGTGTTGTTATATTATGTTTTGCATTAGCCATAGTGAAAGTATGTCACTTGTGGGATTATTTCTTAAAATAGTAAATTTACACTATAGGTTGATGGATTACGTGTTGAAATTCATTAAATGGTATTTAGTGTACATATAAGTTTAACTTGTATCCTAATAGGTTACTTGTTTGAAACGTTTAGCTTTTTGAGACTTTTTTTTTTGTAAGGTGGGGTGTGTATCTTATAAAATCATTTATTAGTCCACCTCTAAATTACACATCCATATGCCTCAAGATGCTCAACAATTATGTGATCCAACTGTGGAATGAGAGGTTAATTAACAATTCCAACATTTGGGATTAAAACAATTGAATGGATGGGATTCGAGAAAGGTTTGGAAGGGAGGCGTGTTAGGATTGGTGACTTTGACTTGGAGACATAGTGGCGTGTGAGAGTGAGGGCTCAATTAATAGAACAGAAGAAAGAAAAAGGGAGCATAATTTAACTCAACTTATTAAAGAAAGAGAGGGTGGCGAAAAAGAAAAGATGGAATTTTCGACAAGCGACAATTCAGGATTTTGTCTTTCCTTTCTCCTAAACAACAATGTTTTGTTGGGACTTAGGGAAAGCTGTGGGCCGACCCCAGCACCTCTTCTTTTCTTTATCCTCCTTTCTAGTGTGAATGTCAATTTCTTTTTGTCCTTCTTTAGGGGCACTTGGTTCTAATTTTCATTTTTTTTTTTTTAAATTTTAGTGGAAATAAAATCACGATATCCTGAAACCTTATCTTTTAACAAGTGATGTCTCTATCATCTCACCAGAGATGCTTTGACATGATTCTAATTTTCTTATTACGTAAAAATCTCTTATTAACAATCCACCTCTTACTATTAATTTGTGTATTCAATCACTCTCTTAATATATCAATTAGTTGATTTCCTGCGTCTACATAGGAGTTATTAAATATTTAAGAGAAAGTTAATAAATTAATTTACATGAATATACTGTAATATTTTTGTACAATTAAAATTACAATTCACAATAATCAACCCATGTTTTTTAGAAAAAATATACAATAGAGGGTAAAAAATTATTTACTTGTAAATAACGCACGTAGCAAACATCCTGAACAATCCATACAACAACAAACATTGAGATGTGAAGTTGTTGATCACATTACAAGATCTCCGTTGCGTTTTGGAATGTCATACGACTCAACAATCGCCACTACATTGCATTCGTGAGAATTCTGAGAGAGGTAATTGATGCTACTAGACCTGCAACACTTGTGAACCTATGATCTATATATAAAGAGAAGATTAATGATCTGTATAAATGATGTTGTAGTAACCAAAGGGATGGTGTAAGATTCGAAATGGAGATTAAATGCATTGAAATAACCTTCATTAACCAAAAAAAGAATTCAAATACACTTAATTGTAATTTCGTTGCCCCAAAAAATGGAGGAAATAATATATTCCTTGAAACAATCAATAAAGCAAAATAAATAAATAACTTAAAATAGGAAAAGATGAGAAAATTTAGAAAATTAAATTGCTAAAAGTAGGATGCATGTGGACTTTCTCTTAGCTCCAACCTATATCTATATATATAGAAGATAGATTGAAGTAAATTTTATGTTATTACATTTGAAATATTTTCTGAATTGATTAATTTTGTTATAGTGTTGTCGAGCTACTTAAAATAAAAACTGCAATAATTGCGTTGCTACTAGAATCGTTTAATATTATGAATTTTGATTCCAATAGATTAGAACTATATAGCCTCTTGGGACAAAAAAATCTTTAGTTTCTTTTTTATTCCTTAAATTTGCACATTAATAGCCAACTTATCCTACATCCATTATGAATATAGAGATGTAATCCATTCAAGCGAAAATAAAAGCAAAATCCTAACCTAATCAAACATTAACAAGTAAATTCAATTTTAAATTTTCCTTAATTTCTTAAACAACTTCCCAGTGCTATAAATATTAACATTTTCATTGCACATTGTTTTAATATTACAGTCGCATTCATAATCAAATTCATGACAAAAATATTTCTTTCAAACAAATAAAATTAGCAAATCAATGTACTTTACTTTCCTAACCAATTAGATGGCCCAATAGTTTAGTATCGGGTTTGAGAGTAAGAGGTCATGGGTTCAAACCTTAGTATGGGCAAGTTGTTTATTTCTTTTTAACACAAAAAATGTACTCCCTCTTTTCCATATTAATGCGGTGATTAATTACCATTAAAATTTCATAACAAAGACTAAATTACCCTCATAAATAACTTCATTTATTATAGGTACGATGTAAAAAAAGTAATTGACAATGTCATTAATTAAATAGAATGGGGTTTAAATTGAAAATATTTAATGCTTCTTTGATTTTTTAATGTGACAAATAATATGGAATGGAGGGAATACTTAATTTACTTTCCTGTGCAATAAATATTATTAGCATTCATATTGTCACATCGTTTCAATATTACAGTCGCAATTCACAGTCAAATTTATGACACAGATGTTCTTTTTTTCAAAGCCCATAAATGTTCTTTTGAACAAATAAGATTATACTTTTATTAGGGCATTTGATTCTATATCTAGTCCTATATAGAGCCAATGATTAATGAAAAATTTATTTTATTGAAAAAGAATACGAAGACAATATATAGTTGTGCATTGTCTTTTTTTTTTTTTTTTTTTGGAAGCCTTAAAAAGGCACATTAATCATTCATAACCCAAAAGGATAAGCCAACCTATCACAATATTTCAATGAGTAAAAGACAATAGATGCTACTAAAGCCTAAAACTACCCCAATTTGGTGAAACATCTGCCTAAGGAATGAAACCTAAAAAATTAAAGAACGAACTAAACTTAAAACAAAAAAAAAAAAAATTGTTTTCCAAAAAAAAACAAAAAAAACAAAAACAAAAACAAAAACAAAAACCTGACAGAAGATGAGTTACACAAGGAAAGAGACCACCCCTAAATACTTCGACAAGAGTCCAGTGCATTACATTAATAGAATAGCCAGGCTTTTATTAGTTGGTATTTAATTTGAGATCATTATAAATCTAATCTAACCCACAATGGAACCAGATAGATACGAAGGCACATCATGACCTACTTCGCTCACTTAGGCTCGATGAATACATCGTGGATCATCCCAACCTTAGAGGTTTATGTTCATGAAAATTGTTACAAAAAAAAAAAAAAAAAAAGAATTCGAGTATACAGAATTTATTGTTTGGTTCATATATACATCTATGATAAGGTTTGGTTAAGTTGGCACGCAAGTCCCATCATTTAAAGCACAGTTGTTGTTATCTTCTCAAGTAGAGCACGCATTCACACCCTCTTCCCTGAACTTGGGTACACCCAAAACGTCAACCCATCACTGAGTTGTGGTCCATCTCCCCAATCAATGAAATTGATTTCCTTAAATGAAGAGACTTGAACCTTTTCTTTGCACAAACAAAACCATTGGTACTTTCAAAGTGAAACTTAAAATTTCTTTTTGTGTTGAAATTTTACCAAAGAACTAGTCGAAAAGAAGAAAAAGTTGACATGTGATGGTACCAAAGTGCAAGACCTGAAGGTCTTGATGGTGTGTAAGCCCCACCGACAAGTTCCGTTATTTTTGTATTTCAGGGTCAAGCGTGAGCCATGCCCTCTATAACATAAAGATCCTGACAGTGACAATTTCTCATTTTTGGCCCATCACAAGGAAGGTGGGGCATGAAGGATTAAATTTGAAGTTTCTACAGGATATGAAGTTTAATGCAATACCAGAATTTTGGGTCCTCCGGGTAGGAGTGACAATGAAACAATGCAGCAATGAATCATGAATGGTACATGACAACTGGGCTTACTTCAATGTGTTGTCTGCTATGAAGAAGCTTCGTCATGGGGCAACTTGCAAGCAGGCATGGAACTCTTTGATTTGAATTTCCCAAGTGTTTCAGCTATAGTTCTACATCGACACTGGTTACCTGGGCGGATGACATCCCCATAGACCGCCATTTCGATGATGTCAAGCTCCTTGTCTGTGCAAGGAAACTGTGAATTATTAGATTTAGCATTCAAGTTTATGATGAAACTACATAAATATAATACACACCAAAATCTTACAAAAATAAAAATAAAAAAGAGAATACACCCCAACACCAGCGTGGTAGTTCATAACTTCAGGTATGTCATCCCAGAACAAATTCATCCCTTTAGTTCATCTCCCTTTTTCTTGGCTCCCTCATTTACCAATCTTTGAAGGAGACAAACAACTAACACAAAATATTCAGCAAGTCTTGGTTACATTCAAAAGCTCTCTGCCGCTTGATGTTTAAAAAGATCTGAAGAATGTGAAATGATCCTAATTGGATGCCACAAGCATATCTCCCCAAGCTACCAACGTTCTTTTTGTGAACAAAAAGTACAAAACTACAAATGAGTAAAAACAATTGACACGCTACCGTATTTAGTGATAAATAGCTTAATAACACAAAAAGGCCAACTTCCCAAATAATTTTTGCTTGTTCAGATAATTCGAATACTAGAAGAAATAGGCTTCCTTTAAGTAACTCTTTTCCTATTGCATGTTATTATTATTTCTTATTAGATGATTCTTCCCTCCAAGCAATTGTCATATAAAAAACGCATGTTTCCCTGGATGTTCTTTTGCCCCAAAACTTTGGACGCTGGGTTACTTTTGGATGACTGACACCAATGTGCTTTCAAAAAAGTCAGATGTTCAGTCATCTTTCTCCATGATTGCTTCCTTTAGCAGTTCAAGTCAACATAATTAGCTGAACAAAAGTTAATCATGAGCAATGGATATCGCAATGATATTTTCACAATAACATAGATGGTGCAATGCAATAACTCAACATACATCTCACGTTTGACATTGACTTCATGCGTCGAATTGCAATGATATTCCGCTTGAAAATAAAATTGACAATACATAAACTATAATTAGATTAAGATCATGAAAATCTCAAGTGAACCACGTTATCTATATTAATCATCATCCAAGTTCAATTAATTTCAAACTCATGATCCTAGTTCAGGGCATTTTTCCTTTCCAACATCACGACATCTGCTTGTAAATAAAGCTAATAATTGCATGGTATTCTGACCATTCACGTGCAATGTCAGTTAGTAGACACCTTTTTTTTTTTGAGGTTCAGTTAGAATACACATAAGACAACACACACCTGTAAAAATATAAACTGGAAGGCAGAAAACTCCCCATACATTATACAGTAATATTTCTTGAATTTTGACAAATCCCAATGTAAACTTCAACACCATGCATCTTCAAGTTCAATAGGTTATCAACTTTGCAACTTGTTATTCATGGCAAGACTAAATTTAGCAAAAGTCCGACAAGTTCAAATTCTCATCATTCTCTAATTCAATGGCCATGCCCAAGCCATTCTAATTAACAAATTCCCATTGTCCACAACCAAATTCAGCTGCAAAAGGAAGATAACTCAGGACATCTTCTCACCTCCCAACCCTTTCTTGGAATAAATGAGAAAAAATGAATAAATCTCTACTTATTTTGAAGTGAAGAACACCTTAAATGAGCAACTATAAAGACATTTGGACTATAAATAGGCACAATTCTCAATCCACTAGGATGACCAAAACAGGGGAAAAACAAAAAAAATACCATATAACTACTTTTCTACTACTAAATAATGGATATTTTATCACAACCTTTTTTTTAACTAGGTAGCAACAATGTTTATCAGGGCATTAGATTTTTTTTATTTTTTATTTTTCAAGATTTTAGACTTTTCATCTTGACAATGACATAATTATTTCTTTCACACATGTACATTTTGTTACATGTTATAGTAATTTGGAAAAGCCGAAAAATGCCGGCTGATGTTTTTCTAATTTAAATGTGGGGCACTTTTTATAATATAAGTGGGTGAAGCTCGATAGCACTTGGAATGACTGAATGGGTTGTGAACTTGTGATACACTAAAATAATATATCTTGTGGATTGGAATCAAGCTGGTCCTTCCAAATAACTATTAATATTTTAATTTTTATTTCAATTAGTTAAAACTCGAAAATGTTAACTGTGGATAATACTCCTGTCTGTTAATTTTTAAATTTAGATTTAAAGACACGCAATTGTTAAATTTTTAAATTTAAATTCATCATTTTTCAATATGAGTTTTTTAGTAATTCTTGGGTGGTGTTGTTTGTGTTTCTAAGAGAGTAAATCAATATAGTCAAGTAAAAACTCTTGATTGGAGACTAATTTATAGACTAAAGCCGGTGGTATCCTAGGTACAAACTCCAGCTTAACTTCATCACCGAATTGGAGCAAATTTTGCCTCTAAGCATTGTTCTTGTGCAAACTTCCAGAATAATTACTTATTTTCTTTAGTTTCGTTTATTTTACTTGATATATGATTTCTGTTAATGAATTCATTGTTGTTTATGTATCTATTGTTTGATTGTTTTGTAATACTTATTTGCCACTGTAAACTAAGACTAAGTGTTAATAGGAGGCTCATTGTTAGTCGTAAACTGCATGGCGGGCCTTCCTCAATTGACGACATGTTTTCACATGGCAGCCCTGCAGGTTCACTGCAAATTTACATAG
Organism: Stephania japonica; assembly: GCA_039657345.1. Classification (NCBI taxonomy): domain Eukaryota; kingdom Viridiplantae; phylum Streptophyta; class Magnoliopsida; order Ranunculales; family Menispermaceae; genus Stephania; species Stephania japonica. The sequence goes on along the minus strand of CM077561.1, from coordinate 34,657,140 downwards.
AGCTTAGCGTTCAAATAAGTTTTCAAGAACTTTTAACCATTGTGCAATTCCTCAAAATCGTGTTTTCTGCTTTATAGGAGGATTTTAATCTTCATTTCAACTTTCAATGGAGTTAGGTCACGTCTTCTACCAAATTAAGAATATTGGATGATGCTACCTTGGGTGCTTCTAATACTTGAGGATTCTTTTCCCCTAATAAGGAGAAAGCCTAGTTTGCATAAAGGATTTAGACATTTGTATTGTTGAGGCTTATCTAATAGACATTTTTTTTAAAAAAAACGAACATTAAAACAACTCAATTTTAAAGTAAATTAGGTTCGGACAAGGTAAACTTGTACCCATTTAAAAATGGACAGGGTCCGAGCAAAGGATTTACTCGTTTGTATAACTAAAACACTACCAATAATAACATAGCCCAAAATAGGCTTAGATACCAAAAACTTCATTGAACACTAAATAACAGAAAAAAAGAATAAATAACAGGAAGACAAAACTTAACTCTTGTAACTTTCAGAAGAGAAAAATAAAAGAGTGTGAGAGGCAATACTTATGTTTTTGTATCGTGAAATGCAAAGCTGGAAAACATATAAAGCTTTGTACAGTAGATGGAAAACTTCACAAGAAAAGTATTAATTTAAATTAACCATTTTGAATTGCAATTTATCCCTTTCAATAGTACCTTTTCTTTTCCACTCTTTTCTTAATCAAAATTTCTCTATGTATAATTTTCTTCTATATCCAAATTCCTACTTCACAAATGATAAGCCCACTAAAAGCTCGTGAAATTGCAAGAGAAATCGTCAACCAAGCCCAACATCACGAATGCTCAATAACCGAGAAGGTAAAGAACCTACCCCATTATAGTCTTCAAAGTGTTCAACGTCCTCATTATAGTCTTCGTAGCCCTCGTCAAGTATAATCATTAAGTTGTTTCTCAAATCACCTCAATTCAGTGTCTCACTCCCATGACTATTTCACCATTCTATATCCCTCTCCATTCAATCAAATGGCATACTTTGTTGTTTTTCTCACTCTAGCTTTCACATCATGGTCCAATTTTCTTCAGCTTCCCAATCAAACTCTAGTCCTAGCTCACTACCATGAAACTCATCAGTCGCCTATTTATTCCCATCCCATCAAGTAGGGAGATTTCTAGGAAATTTAAGCCAAGTAGTACTCCATCAAACATGTTAGGAGCAAATTTAGGTCATATCTGCTAATGAGGAAAACAGAATTGAAGCATTGGTACCGGTAAAGCTGACATCGCAAGAGAAGCCGCGAAGCTCCGCTTTGTCCACCGAATCCTTATCAGATTTGAACCTATTCACCCTGGTTTGAAGAATTTGGCAGTTCTCCACCACCGACTCTCCACCTGATCATACCATTACCATAAAATCCAACATCCATCAAGTCGTCATAAACCCTAGAAAAGCAAAATCAGAACCAATTCCAAAGCGAATTACCTTTGGAGAAGGGCACGATGTGATCGTACTCGAAGCAGAGGCAGCCCTGGCAGTTGCAGAAGCGCTTGCAGACGACGTTGCCGGCGGCGTCCTTGCGCCACCGCTCCGGGTGGCGGCCCGGGACGGTCTCCGCCCTAGCCCAGCACAGGGCCTTGCCTTTCGCATCGAAGAATCTGGGCCTCTCGTCTTTCTCGTTGTGAGTGAGATGATGAGATCGAGAAGGTGAAGTGCTCATACTCATTACTTAAGAGTGAGAGTGATCGTATTTCCGTGCGCGCAAGCTACGTGTTTGAGAAAAGGTCCCATGGACACCTTTTCATGGGGCCCGCCTAAGTACCTTGTCCCAAGTTGAGCTGCCTATATTTTGACTCAAACTCGGTCTATACAAAAAATACAAAACCCATACCAGATACATCTAACTCACACATATTTTTTTATTAATAAAAATAATTATACTTTTTTAAAAAATAATCATTTTTTAAAATATTTCTTCAATTAAATTAAAATAAAGTGTCATATTTTATAGCTTATATATATATAACAATCAAACTTGGCTCCAACATATTTTTTGAAAATATAAACATTAATTTAATGGCAGGTCGGGTCGGGACTTAAGCTTTACAATAAAACCCAAACCTAACACAAACAAAATCGGGCCTAGGCAGGTTTGGGCCTTAGAAAACTTATCAAAGCCCTACCCATTGGTACCCAAGCCCGTGAACAGGTCTAGTCCTATGTGTTGTGTGCACCCCTTGTTCTCATTAGGCAACTGTCAAACTAGAGATTAGATAGGTTGATCGACTTTCCAACTAGAGGTTTAATATGCATAAAGGTGATTGCAAAGATATAAAGAGCTTGCCCTCAAGAAGACTTGGGCACGTAGTGCGACTGAAAATTACAAAGAGAAATGATTAGAGGACCAACTTTTGACTAGCATATTTGATTCTCAAACTCTCAATTGTTGGTATCCCTTGATTTGTGCTTCAATATATCTTTATTGGTGTTTAAGGTCAACTGCACTAACTAATTTAAGTGCAAGCACTGTTAGGCTCTATATGATAAGTGGCCTTCCAAACCCATTTCTTCTATTTATGAGACTCGAATTTGAGACATTACTTCTTTTTTTTGATAATCATAGGTGTTCGAACCTTTTTCAGCCCTTCCTTACTTTGGTTCGACTAATTCCATCATATTTAAGTCAGACGCCCCAGCCTCATAACCCGAAAGAAACCAAGAAAATATAATGTTGCTGCCAAGAATTGAAATCGAAACCTCTGCTTAGTCAGAGTTAAAGTGTTTTATTCTTTATCATTACACCACATCCCTTGAGGACAACTTGAAACCTCAATTAAGAAGAGAAGTCTCTTACTACTCAAACAACCAATTGTTGATTTACGAATCAATTTTCGCGTACACACAAATTCAGCTAGCAAAATAATATCACTGAATCATTTTTCCTTTGGAGAATATCTACTTATGCAACACTGAGACTTCCTTTGTCACACTCCATTAACCACACTCAAGCCTATAGCCCCTGCAAAATCTCAAAACTAGTAAAATGTTTCTGCAGTAAATCTCATCATATACATGCATACACTTACAAGTTGAAACATAATTACTCTTTGGTCTCAAGGAAATATGTTGAAGACACTGCTAAACCTTCAATGTCATAAGTGCGAACAAGCCGTTGTCTTCTACCTGGTGACTCCATCCAACAGAATTCCAGATGGAATGATTTTGATTCAGCTACACTCTTACTCACATCACTTGGGCAACCGATGTACATGCCTCCAGGCAACAGCGTAATCTGGTATCCTCCATCGAAGGTAATCAAATTGTTGGTTATGCTGCCTGTCCAATGCACATTAGTAGTAATACCATCCTTGGCCGATGTTGAAGTAATATCCTGGATCACAGTCAAAGCTATATAACATTATTACGAGTGCAAATGTAGCAAGGGCTTGCAGATCTTAAAATCTGGCCAAGAAGAACGAAAGGTACTGTTGCAATGGCTTTAATGTCATTCAAGCTGCTTAACAAGGAAAAAAAGAAATAGTATGTGTTGACAATTTAATGTTCATAACATCACAGACCTTTATAACTTGGTCCTTGTCGTCAATCTCAAGCAGTGCAATTGTTTCAGCATCTGCAATGGTTGCTCCATAAACTCCACTTCTTTTAGTAACAGAATGGCCCTTCCACCGACCCAAAAATGGTGTTATCCTATTTGCATCATTCTGTAATACAAGAAGAAACCTGAGATATGCAATAGAATGAGCTCTAAAAAGTTAAATGAATAATTAGCAAGGTTCATGAAATTCATACCTCAGAGTTCTCAAGGGATGAAAGAAGAGGAAACTCATCGCCCCTTTCCTCAACAAAGATCAAAGTTGTGTCGAGACAACCTTTTGGATCTAAGACGTGGAAGGCTCTAGCACGCTTGTGTTTCTCCTTCGAATAAAGACAATTCTCACATACAATTGAAGGTCGACGAGAGGGAAGCTTTAGGTTTCTATAAGAATAAGTGGAATAGAGTTGTTTAAAGAAGCTTCAATACTTTTTGTCATGACCATTTTTTGTTTTCATAAGAGAAGCAAGAAAATAGTAAAACATAACATATTTGAAGATCAAACACTCACTTTGGTGATTCTTCTCCAGTATCATCTTCCCCTAGTACACCTTCTCTCAATACAGTTTCGAGCATTCCTGCTGTCTGATATCTTAAAGCAAATGCCTTCTCTTTGGGGAAAAATCCAATCTGCAGACTAACCCCAATACAGATTCAAAATACAAGAATGGCGAGGCAATTTTGAAGCATTAGAATAAGTGCATCGCCCAACCCAAAAAAAAAAGAATATCTGCATCGAACCTAGCACATCAATTAATTCCACAATCACTTAGTATTACAAATATCTCACCTGCTGATACTTGTCAACTGTGAACAAGTTAGTCTCCTTGATTTTATACTCCGCCCATTCAGGTATTGAATCATCTTCTCCTGAACATGATGTGGTCGATTGAGGTTGTTCTATGTATAGCCTACATCGAAGAACAAGCACAAAGTTATTCATTTGGAGGAAGTGGGACTACCATTGCTGTCTTTGCCAAGTAACGAGTAGGATGGCAGATTCTAATTATTAGAAGTCAATATAAAGTATAAACAACTAAATAAGATCATAACACCATAATTAAAAAAAAAACAATCATAACACCATGAATGGTTTGAAAAATTATGTTAGATCCGGGCATGTTGTCTTACCCTGATTTCAACAAAGGTCGTGAATTATACAAGTCTTTATAAAAGAATTACAGAATCATTGAAATTCAATTTGAAAGAAGAACACAGTCAAGGATGTCTAGATACGTACAAAAACTAAAACCAAAAACCATAACAAAAAACAACAAGGCCCAAATCCCAAATTAGTTGGGATCCCCTACATGGACCAAACATTTAGAGAATCTATCAAGGAAGCTTCTAAAGTTATAATGATAGTGACAGGCAACTGCTGTAGTTTAGATTGATTGCTTGTTGTACAATGGATACCAGTTCTGTAATCTCTACAGTAGAAGAGATGGATTCATTGCACCTTGCACAAGAGGCAAAAACTGATAAACAGATCAAGAATCTTGATTCTGCAACAACAAATTCAAGCTCTTCATCGTCTCCTCAAGCATTTGTTGCATCAAAGCATTTGAAATGCTATAGAAGTCATGTAGGTGCCCACAAGTATGAAAATCAAACTATTTTAAAGCTCTCAAACTAAATAAAAAAAGAATGAAATGCTATAGACATCAGTAGAAAATGTAGCCACTTATGCCCAATTATGAATTCATGAAATATCAATCTCTACAGTAATAAAAACCATTTCAGTGTACAAACATAGAGTAACTCACGTTTGGATGAGACTGATGAGTTCACCTTCGCCATACGAGCTCGCCGCGAGCTTCGTCCTCACTTTTTGCAACATGTTCCCACAAGCATCAAATTGCTGCCAAAAAAACAACAAAATCAGCCAAACCCCATCAAATTCAAAAAAAAAAAAAAATCACTGACATAGAACCACCCGTTCCATCTCCCCGAGTTGAGATCGATGAACATTCGCAAAGCGTCGACGCCCATCGACCCTTCTTCATATCTCCTTCTCTGCTCTCCCTCCCCAGCCAAATCGAACGCCGATTGAAATGCTTGAGCCCGAGAAACTCCCCGAATCTTGTGAATTGACAGAGGAGATTCATTTGTTGTCAGGAATCTGAAATGGGGTTTTCGGGTCTCGATCTGATGTTGGGGTTTTGAAATTGGGGGAGCTGAAATTGAAGAAATTGCCGCCATTGAATGGCGTCGTTTGAAGCACTTCACAGTGAGTCTTATCAAGTGTTATCCAAGTTTTTTTTTTTTTTTGAGGTTGGTTATGCGAGCGACTCATAGAGTCAACTCGGCTGATTCCGAATCAACTCGGCCAAAGGGTGCGATGCCATCATGACAGTGACATCATCCTTCTTTTTTTTTTTGTCAAATCATCCTCCTCAGTTAACTAGAGTTCTCACAATTTATTTAGGGTGTGATTATTAGCTTCCTTCTGCCTTATATCAGCCCCCCTATTAAGGTAATATTTTTTTTAAAGTAAAACACCCCTACTTAAGATTACATACGTGGCACATTATGTATGCCGTTATTTATCAAAACATTGACTAAAAGGAGTGTCGTTTTCATAAATGGCAGCTGCTTATTATAGGCTACAACTAAACGAACCCTAATTTTTACTAAAATAGACCTTAGTTTTGAATTTTTACTTTGTGTGCCCTACTTTTTACTTAGTTTGCCCCACTTTTATTCTTAAAATTTCAAAAATACCCTTTTCTCACCCCATTACCCATACCCCACTTTTGAAAAAGTGTTGCCCGTGGGTTTCGAACGAACCGAGCTAATGCATATGAAGAGTGTTAGACACATAGGGTTGACACTTCTAAAGAAGTTTCGGACACACAAGTCTGATACCACTTTAAAGGTCTCGGTCGACTCCAATCGATAATGCGAAGATAACTCGGTCTTAGTGGGCGATAGAGGGATCTTATCGAAACCTCTTCAAAGGGGTGCATCAACGCATGCTTTGGGCTTCACAGTCCTCGATCGACTTCTACAAATAGGTGTGACCGTGTGATATATATTTAGAGGCAAATTTGAGGACATGATGAACCTTACTAGCTATGTGTCCTTCAAGTTTTTTTTTTGAAGAGATAGTTCATGTATCCCAAATACTTTGGGCCTTATACCGAAGGCCGGACACTTTGGGCCTTATACCTATCCCCCAAAAAAGCCTAACACTTAACCAAAGGCCTTTTCAATAAATTGATGCTTAGTATTCATAGTAGACCGGGACTAAATTTCAGTAAAACCAACACAGATTAAATTTTAATTATGTTGGGTTCAAAAATTCTTTTATTTAACTATCTCAAAAAATAGCTTTTTAGCCTTTTATTATGAAATCCATAAGACCATCTAACTCCGTTTTTTCTAATAAGTACCATCGACAACTACAGATCGTCCTCATTTAGAAACTACATAACACCTATGAGAAATTAATTCAAAATATATTTTTTTTTATTTTTATTAAAAGCAACCACATATTCTAGCTAAAGTTCACAAATACAACTAGTCACTCAAGATCCTATGACTTGGATTGTGCCTAACATAGTGGTTTAATAACCCATAAGACCCTTCTCAAAGTAAATTGAAATCTAACAAAAATGGAGGGTAATAATTTAGAAAAAATAGGCTAGCAAAACAAATGATAAAACTACCCCCAAACTCAAAGTTGATGTATATAAGTCATAACTGGAATACAAAGTTGGACTTGAAGGGGAGTGTAGGATACGAAATAATCAAAATTGACTATTTGAGAAGAAATGCAATATGTTAAAAAGTTTGAAGTGAGAACTCCAACTTTCCTTGACATTTTGGAGCAACTTCTCACTTTAAGTTTAAGCTTACATATAAAACTAATCACACCACACTCTTATGACTTGGACCGACCTAACAAATTTTGTGTAGGTCTAAAAAAAAAATTCTTCTTGACATTCATTTAGAAAAAAAATGAAAAAAAAAATCAACATGAATGCTATTAATCACATAATTAACTTTTAAAATCATATATAATAATGACATAATTAACTTTTGAAATCATATATAATCAATGGTAAGAAGAGGGACATTGCGAGAAGTAAATAAAATGATTGCTTGTGAATAAAAATAACTTTTTTATATATCTCAGCATTAATTTTTTGATCTTTTCGTCATAATTACTCATGTTATAAAAAAACAAAACCACAACGAAAAATTTACAAAGAAGAAATTAAGAAAGTAGAATGAAGGGAAGTGATAAACGGTCATTCTATTTGATTCTCGCAATATCTCTCTTCTTATGTTTAGTTCCTTATGCGGACACACCATTGATTATGGCCAAACCATGCCATAAATCAATTGCTTCTTATGTTTTATGCAAGAAGATGGGTATCAAGGTTTATGTATTCTAAATGATCAGTATATGCTAAAAATATTATTTAACACTTATTTAATAAGACCCTACTTCTTAAATGTTTAGCACTTCTTTGTATAAAAGCTTATAAAATAAAGAGCATATCTTTTGTAGAGTATTTGGTTGTAATAATTCAAAATATCTTATTGAAAAGTAGTGTGTTTGATAACAAGTTTCATGCCCTCTTCTTTACCACTTATAAAATGGTATTTCATGTCATTTATAAAAAGCTCTCCTTGCTTGTGACGACCCCAAACTCTGTGGCCGCCACGTCATACATCGCGGGCCCATAACCCTGCCATGTTGTAGTCCAGCTGTATCTTGTATCCCATGCACACCACAGGTCATTTAACCTCATAAGTACAACTAACTTTTTCGTCCTTTTCTAATAGCTAACTTGACAATTGAATTGAAAATGATGAACAAGTTAGCTGAACTTATGAGGTTAAATGACGTGTGATGCACGTGGGATACAACTGGACTACGACATGGTAGGGTTGTGGGCCCGCGACGCATGACGTGGCAGCCTCGGAGTTTGGGGCCATCACAAGCAAGGAGAGTTTTTTTATAAATGACATGAAATACTCTTTTATAAGAGGTAAAGAAGAGGGCATGAAACTTGTTATCAAACGTATTACTTTTCAATAAGATGCTTTGAATTATTACAACCAAACACTCTACAAAAGATATGCTCTTATTTTATAAGCTCTTATACAAAGAGTCTTATTAAATAAGTGCTAAACATTTAAGAAGTAGAGTCTTATTAAATAAGTGCTAAATAATATTTTTAGCATATACTGATCATTTAGAATACATAAACCTTGATACCCATCTTCTTGCATAAAACATAAGAAGCAATTGATTTATGGCATGATTTGGCCATAATCAATGGTGTGTCCGCATAAGGAACTAAACATAAGAAGAGAGACAATGCGAGAATCAAATAGAATGACCGTTTATCACTTCTCTTCATTCTACTTTCTCAATTTCTTCTTTGTAAATTTTTCGTTGTGGGTTTGTTTTTTTATAGCATGAGTAATTATGACGAAAAGATAAAAAAATTAATGTTGAGAAATATAAAAAAAATGTTTTTATTCACAAGCAATCATTCTATTTAATTCTCGCAACGTCCCTCTTCTTATATTTAATTTTAGATGCACCATTGATTATATATGATTTTAAAAGTTAATTATGTCATTAATATATATGATTTTAAAAGTTAATTATGTCATTAATATATATGATTTTAAAAGTTAATTATGTGATTAACAACATTTATGTTGGTTTTTTTATTTTTTTCTGAATAAATATCCAAAAGATTTTTTTTGAGACCTACAAAAAATTTAGTAGGTCAGTCCAAGTTATAAGTGTTGGACTAAGTAGTTAGCCACTTTACTCCGTCCAGGATTTTGATGGAATCAAACAAGGTGAAAAATATACTAATAAATATCAAGTGCATTTCATTTTTGTTAAGGTTGCAAAACATCACATCATAAGTATTCGAGCATTCAAGCCATACAAGTTCAAGATTCGGCATACATAAGGGAATGAAGACGAAAGATCAAATTACGTGTTGTAACATTGATGTAAGGTATACAAGTTCATTTACGCAAGCCTATTACATTAGATCATGCACATCGTGCTTTTAAAATGGATTTTCAAATGTCAGTGATTACTTGAAGTTTTAAGTTAAACTTAACACATGACTCGGTCTATAAGTTTAAACAATGTTAAACTATGTATTTATGTTCACATCGCATTTTGTAAACCATTGTGGAATATTTCGAAAAAGAAAAATTGGTTTTTAAAAGGTCTTTGAAAAGAAAATTGCATATTTGCAGAAAAACCCCTTGCATGTCATGAAACCGAGATTTTCCGTTTTCGAGATTTGTGAAAATATCCAGACCACCCAAATAGGCTTTATGACCTATAATAAACATATGTAATATGTTATATGAGGGTTGGTTGGGTCCCGGACGCGATAACGAGTCACTAACCAAAGGGACAAAAATATTTATTTTGAGGTCCCTACAGTTAGCGCGCTAGATCTGAATAGTAGCGCATTAACTGCTCTCCTGATAACTTTTTAAAAAGCTGAAAATAATACTTTAATTTGAATTCTTAATGAAATTTGAGCCCTTGGATCCTTAGAATGGTCATAAATTGATAAAAAGGAATGTGAAGCATTCTCAAACTACCAAGAACATAATTTTGTCCTCATAAGCAAGAAAATACACAAGAGCTCAAAACTTTCAAAAGGAGAAGCTTGGATTTTTGTGAAGAACAAAAAGAATATTCTTGAGGCTGTCTATTCACTCTCAAAACCAACATCCATATTCGCATTTTGGTGAGCATATGTCATCCTGATTATTGAACTAAATTAAAAAGGGCGTTAACTTCTCGATACACCCAATTCACCCCCTCTTGAGTGTGGTTTTCAATAAGAGTGTGGTGTGATTAGTTGTATATGTAGTCTTACACTTAAAGTGAGAAATTGCTCCAAAATGCCAAGGAAAGTTGGAGTTCTGACTTCAAACTTTTAACATATTGCATTTCTTCGCAAAGAGTCAATTTTAATTATTTCGTATCTTACACTCCCCTTCAAGTCCAACTTGTATTCCACTTACAATTTGTATAAACTCATCAACTTTGAGTTTGGGGGTAGCTTTACCATTTATTTTGCTAGCCCATTTTTTCTAAATTTTTAGCCTCCATTTTTGTTTGATTTCAATTTACTTGGATCAGGGTCTTATGGGTTATTAAGCCACTATGTTAGGCCCGATCCAAGTCAAGAATCTTGAGTGACTAGTTGTATTTGTGGACTTTAGCTAGAGTTTGTGGTTGCTTTAGGACAATGTTCCTACACGACTCAATCTTTACTCACAATTTTAAAGTGAGTGATTTCATTGTCAAATTTACTTTTTTCTTGATTATTAATACAATTGCAACATGTATTACTAGGCTTTTGGGGTTGTTCTTTGGTAGGGTTGATTTGCCTTAGTTGGGGATATCTATCCATACTAGTTTAATTTCTTATGTTGTACATGTATATTTGTTGCATCCTTTCTTACCTACGGTACTATTAATGAAATCCAATCTTGTTGACCAATAAGAAAATTCAATATAATTCTCACATTTTTTTTCTTCGTATTTTGATTTAACTTCATGTTGTAAATATTAAAAAATAGAAATAAAAATTTATGCTCTAAATTAATTGCTCATAGGTGTTATACATCAATGTCAGTTTCTAAATTAGGGCGAGTTGTAGCTTTTGATGGTACTTATTAGAAAAACGGAGTTAGATGGTCTTATGGATATCATAATAAAAGGCTAAAAAGCTATATTTTTTTAATCTTTTTTGAGATAGTTAAATTAAAGAATTTTTGAAGCCAACATAATTAAAATTTAATCCATGTTGGTTTTACTAAAATTTAGTCCTGGTCTACTATAAATTCTAAGCATCAATTTACTGAAAAGGTCTTTGGCTAAGTGTCAGGTTTTTTCACGGGATAGATATAAGGCCGTCCGGCCTTTGGTATAAGGCCCAAAGTATTTGGGACACCAACACTATCTCTTCAAAAAAGAAAAAAAGAGCTTGAAGGATACTTAGCTAATAAGGTTCATCATGTCCTCAAATTTGCCTCTACATATATGTCACGCGGTCACACCTATTTGTAGAAGTCGATCTAGGACTGTGAAGCCCAAAGCATGCACTGATGCATATCAAAAACTGGCTTGAAACCAACAAATCCAACCATAATCTTAGCTAGTGCTTCAAATTCTTATAATTGACCTCTCCCTCCTTAATTTCCTTCTTGTGTCATCATAACAAACATGTCCAACTTATAAATGCTCATATAGACTCTAATATATATCCGCTCCATATATACTTGTATCTACATCAACTTAATGCACTAAAGCCCTCAATATCTTTTGTAGAGTATTTGGTTGTAATAATTTAAAACATCTTATTGAAAAGTAGTGCGTTTGATAACAAGTTTTATGCCCTCTTCTTTACCACTTATAAAAGGTATTTCATGTCATTTATAAAAAGCTCTCCTTGCTTGTGACGGCCCCAAACTCTCGAGGCTGCCACGTCATGCATCGCGGGCCCACAACCCTGCCATGTCATAGTCCAGTTGCATCCCACGCGCACCACATGTCATTTAACCTCATAAGTACAACTAACTTTTTCGTCCTTTTTTAATAGCTAACTTGACAATTGAATTAAAAATGATGAGAAAGTTAGCTGTACTTATGAGGTTAAATGACGTGTGATGCACGTGGGATACAACTGAAATATGACATGGTAGGGTTGTGGGCCCGCGATGCATGATGTGGCAGCCTCGAGTTTGGGGCCATCACAAGCAAGGAGAGTTTTTTTATAAATGATATGAAATACCCTTTTATAAGAGGTAAAGAAAAGGGCATGAAACTTGTTATCAAACGCATTACTTTTCAATAAGATGCTTTGAATTATTACAACCAAACACTCTACAAAAGATATGCTCTTATTTTATAAGCTCTTATACAAAGAGTCTTATTAAATAAGTGCTAAACATTTAAGAAGTGGAGTCTTATTAAATAAGTGCTAAATAATATTTTTAACATATACTGATCATTTAGAATACATAAACCTTGATACCCATCTTCTTGCATAAAACATAAGAAGCAATTGATTTATGGCATGGTTTGGCCATAATCAATAGTGTGTCCGCATAAGGAACTAAACATAAGAAGAAAGACAATGTAAGAATCAAATAGAATGACCGTTTATCACTTCCCTTCATTCTACTTTCTTAATTTCTTCTTTGTAAATTTTTTGTTGTGGTTTTGTTTTTTTTTATAGCATGAGTAATTATGACGAAAAGATCAAAAAATTAATGTTGAGATATATAAAAAAAATTATTTTTATTCGCAAGCAATCATTCTATTTAATTCTAACAACGTCCCTCTTCTTATATTTAATTCCAGATGCAACATTGATTATATATGATTTCAAAAGTTAATTATGTCATTAATATATATGATTTTAAAAGTTAATTATGTGATTAATAGCATTTATGTTGATTTTTTTTTTTTTTTTTGAATAAATATCCAAAAGATTTTTTTTTTGAGAACTACAAAAAATTTAGTAGGTCGGTCCAAACATAAGAGTGTGGTGTGATTAGTTGTATATGTAGTCTTGCACTTAAAGTGAGAAGTTGCTCCAAAATGCCAAGGAAAGTTGGAGTTCTGACTTCAAACTTTTAACATATTGCATTTCTTCGCAAAGAGTCATTTTGATTATTTCGTATCTTACACTCCCCTTCAAGTCCAACTTGTATTCCACATACAACTTGTATAAAGTCATCAACTTTGAGTTTGGGGGTAGCTTTACCATTTGTTTTGCTAGCCATTTTTTCTAAATTGTTAGCCTCCATTTTTGTTTGATTTCAATTTACTTGGATCAGGGTCTTATGGGTTATTAAGCCCCTATGTTAGGCCCGATCCAAGTCAAGTATCTTGAGTGACTAGTTGTATTTGTGGACTTTAGCTAGAGTTTGTGGTTGCTTTAGGACAATGTTCCTACACGACTCAATCTTTACTCACAATTTTAAAGTGAGTGATTTCATTGTCAAATTTACTTTTTTCTTGATTATTAATACAATTGCAACATGTATTATTAGGCTTTTGGGGTTGTTCTTTGGTAGGGTTGATTTGCCTTAGTTGTGGGATATCGATCCATACTAGTTTAATTTCTTATGTTGTACATGTATATTTGTTGCATCCTTTCTTACCTACGGTACTATTAATGAAATCCAATCTTGTTGGCCAGTAAGAAAATTTAATATAATTCTCACATTTTTTTCTTCGTATTTTGATTTAACTTCATGTTGTAAATATTAAAAAATAGAAATAAAAATTATGCTCTAAATTAATTGCTCATAGGTGTTATATATCAATGTCAGCTTCTAAATTAGGGCGAGTTGTAGCTTTTGATGGTACTTATTAGAAAAACGGAGTTAGATGGTCTTATAGATATCATAATAAAAGGCTAAAAAGCTATTTTTATTTTTATTTTTTTGAGATAGTTGAATTAAAGAATTTTTGAAGCCAACATAATTAAAATTTAATCTGTGCCGGCCCCAATTTCCCGAGGTCGTCCTGTGACCTACGCTCTCCGCTCACAAGCCCAGCAGCACCTGTCATTGGACACGTCATCACTGTTGCCACGTCCGCAACTCTGTGAAGTGACGTTCTGTTTAACTAATCCTATTATATTGAATTGTTAATTTCTCCTAAACATCTAGCAGGTTAGTTAATTTATAGCGAAAGCATTTAATTCGTATTTTATGAGAATTTATTAAACCTAAGTAGTGGAAAACCCATAAATAAACACCATGTATATAACTGAGACGAAGTAAACAGTAATTCATATACATGTGATAAAGTTCTAAAGTTTTCAAAACCCAACAAAACAAAATATACATACTAGATAGTCAAAATACGAGCTGTCAGCAGCAACGACCTCAGAGATAGTTGCCTAGTACTTTTTTCCCTTGCTTTTGCTCGTACCAGGATCTGCGCTCAGTTGCCCAACACATACAACAATGAGCTCAGTGAGTAAATTCTCAAGAGAAGTCTACACAATAACCATAAAAACCACATTAACCTGCGAGACATGTGAATATGATCCTAGCAATAGGAATCATATTCCCATGGCTGGCAACAAATAACAATCGCAGTAAACTTATCGATCACACACAGTATAAATAAAATAGCATTCGAGTAATTCGGTTTAACCACGATATCAACTAAAACTAGATAGAGGTGTGGCGGAGTCTAACAAAACTAGATAGAGGTGTGGCGGAGTCTAACAAAACTAGATCATGCTTTGTAGATTCGGATGTCCCGACTGAGCACATTAAGCCTAGACCACACCCGAACTACTAACGGTAACCGAAAACACATCACAACCCATCGGACACATGCACCCCACTACGCGGGTAGCTATTCACCGGTTGAGCCCAGTACATGCGCTACAATCTAGCCTGCTCAATTCCGTAACATGACCATCTCGATTAACCTCCACCCATGTGAATAAATCAAACACCGACCAACACATGATCACAGTGCATAAACATGTCAACCAAATAAGTAACAAAATGATAAATGAATAACTGAATAAACACTCATTTACATGGGCAAACCATACATGCATTAAAGTGTAACATTCTCAAGGGTTTTATGCACCTGTAAACACGCACTCTGACTTCTCGGACCTTTCAATCTGACCCACCTAGCTCCCCGGTGTCCGAGCTAAGGTTCCCCAGTCTCTGAAGTCCATTTATAATATGTTGTATTAATTAAATGGGTTGGTATCAACTAGGTTCGATTTTCACTTTTATAAATTTTCAGGGGTTTAGTATTAGCGCACTAATTGATCTTCGTGCACTGTTCATCATCTTCCCCAGCGTGATTAGCGCGCTAGTGTTCATCACCTAGCGCGCTAATTACATGCTGCCCATAAAATCCAGAAACTAATTCTGGGTTTTCCTTGTTCCCAACACCTCAATTCATCATACAAACCATACACACACTCCAATAGTATCAATTTACTATCAAAAGTACCAATTAAACAAAGTTTTCTCTCAAAATCCAAGAATCATAGTATGCATGTTTGAAAATTCGAAATCGCCAAATTCATCTCAATTTTCCTCAAATCCAATTCTAATTGACATGATTCATCAAAACCAACCTCAAGAACACCAAATTCAGCAAAAACAATGATGATTTCTTTCACAAATCCGTTTTATCCTCAACCCACAAAACCACATTTTATCAAAAAATTCAAGTTTATGATGTAGAGATTACCTTTGATCGATGTTTTGAGGCTTCAATCTCCTCTCCAAAGATCCAATTCGTACTCTCCAACACTGGATCTCTAAAATTTTTCTGAGAAATTTCCTTTGTTTTGCATGAACGTCCCTGATCTTGGTATATATATAATGTGTGTTGTAATCTGATGTGTGCACGCATCTCGAGACAATCTAACGACCATTAATCACCCTGTGTCACTCAAGTTCTGGACACCTTATCATGACACTGCAGTCCTTGTTTCACCTTGTTGTGCATCTCGAGGATCATCCGATACACCCTAATTTTCCTAGCTACAACCTTAGGAATTAAATTAATCCATTATTTATTCTCTTTCAACCTTAAGTTAGGCCACCTAATAAATCATATAAAAATCATATGTGAGGTCACACTAGTTCTTAGCTCCCCGACAACTCATGTTCCGTACTCCGCTACCTGACACCCGGTATCCGATCCCCAACACACATTTTGAGACATATACCCAACTCGTGACCTTGCCCGATATCAACGTTCACACATGCGATGTTTATATACATAAACATAATTAATACACCCCACATCGCAATACTAGGCATCACTCCATGCACAAATAACATAAATATAACCTAGGTTCCTACATCTGAGTCACCCAGTTGTCTACATAATGCCTAAATTATCCCGATAATCCCTGTGATTAACGCTAATCCTGATTAAATAAATTTGGGCCGTTACATAATCCATGTTGGTTTTACTGAAATTTAGTCCCGGTCTACTATAAATACTAAGCATCAATTTATTGAAAAGGTTTTTGGCTAAGTGTCAGGTTTTTTTACGGGATAGATATAAGGTTCAAAGTGTCTGACCTTTGGTATAAGGCTCAAAGTATTTGGGACACCAACACTATTTCTTCAAAAAAGAAAAAAAGAGCTTGAAGGATACTTAGCTAGTAAGGTTCATCATGTCCTCAAATTTGCCTCTACATATATGTCACACGGTCACACCTATTTGTAGAAGTCGATCTAGTACTGTGAAGCCCAAAGCACGCACTGATGCACATCACAAACTGGCTTGAAACTAACAAATCCAACCATAATCTTAGCTAGTGCTTCAAATTCTTCTAATTGACCTCACCCTCCTTAATTTCCTTCTTGTGTCATCATAACAAACATGTCCAACTTATAAATGCTCATATAGACTCTAATATATATCAACTCCATAAATACTTGTATCTTAACATCAACTTAATGCACTAAAGCCGGTCCATCGGATGACTGGCAAAGACTGGCGTAGGGCAAATAGTTGGCTCAAGTTGAATAAACATGGTTCGAGATGAGAAGACTGATGCTCGAGAGTGATTTATTATAACTCGTTGAGTAGGTATAGTGTTAGTTAAACCCATTTCAATTATTTAAGAATTGTATTGAATCGTAGTTGGCCATTGAAAAAGGAACCTGCTAGCTAGGGTGCCCAACATAATCACGCGCTTATCAGTCGCCTTTCAATACACTTGGGAATGTGCACGACAATCATGGGTGGCTAACAAGTCTATGTCCTTCATGCGTGTAGCATCAAAACATTTTCCAATAGAAAATTTTGTTTTGCATGCACGGTCCACTAGGCCCTACCAAAGCCTACTTAGGTCCACTCTATGAATAGGTATATGAAAAATCAATCGAATTGAATTTTAATTAAGCTTTTATCAAAAAATCTATTTGGATATCTTTTTTGAGATTTTTGTAAATGTGTTATTATAATTTTGAAGTCATTGACTCTTTGAAATAATCAAAAAACTTGTGTTTTCCTTCATCTTTTATTATGAATAATGCTTTTCCTTCCTTTTTGAATAATGCTATCGCATATCAATAACGCAACACAACCTGATTACTTTTTCTCTTAGAAAATGGCAAAGATGCATAGCAGGTATGAAACATTTAGAGCTCGACTAAGTGCACCCCGATTTTCATTGCACCCCTAATTTGAATTTTGATTCATTACGGCACCCAAACATTTTGTGTGTACGCCTCAAAATACCCTCCATCCCTTTCAACGCACTTCAACCGCACCCTACGAAGAAAAACATAAAAAATCACTTTTCATTCCACCCTAATCTCAAGATTCGTGAGTTCGAAGTCGACATCATGTCCAACTGAAGTTTCCATCGTCGGTTTCATCGTCTTGATTGTTGATTGTGTCAGATTTGGTTGCGTTGGTTACGTTTTGGGTGGATTGGAAGTTGAAAAAAGAATTGAAGTGCAAGGATAGACTGATGCGGTTAGTTTCCCCTTAAATTTGATGATATTATTGTTTATATGTTGTTTTATATTAGCACTTTCGTAGCAATTTCCATCAATTTTTTGATGGGGCTTGTGTTCATTAATGTTCGGTGGCTTAGTCAGTGTACATGTCTTGTTTCAATCACTAGGTACTGAATTTGAAATTATGATAGGCATACATTGCGTTCGGTGTAAAGGTAGCAAGTGTGTTGAGTTAACTTCAGTTGGTACGTCCCGAGTCTAAGTGATATATTCGGTATATGTGTACTGAACTATATGGAAAAATAAGTAAACCTCCAATTCAGTTAAGAGTAACCAAATGTATGGCCTGATATTCGGTAGGTATTGATCGAGTTGTAGTTATAAATATTTGGTATAATTTATGAAATAATTGTAAAGGTGGGATAGGAGTTGGTTCGGTGATATGTCACCTAGTGTACGACATTTTCTCGATGAGAAGGTACTGAATGTAATGTCTTTACCTCAGTACACTGGCTCCGAACATATATTAAAATGCATTTTTAGTTTATTTTTTCATTACTTCTACACTTAAAATTTGTTGATATTCTACGTGTTTGCTCTTCCAGTAAGGTATTTTCCGTAAGAAGAGTCTTGTTACAAGGGAGGAAGCGGTGCGAACAATAGTAAAAAAGGGGAGGAAATTACTTCCCGTGGTAAGACCTCCTAAACAACATCTATAGGAAGAGGAAAATAATGGACTAACCTGTTTTGAAACTTGCTCGAAAGGTGAGGGCTGAAGAACTTGAGGAGGATTTTCATGTGTTGATGAGGCATTTTAAAGGCATTTTCTGTTGGGTTGTGCAAAAGATGTAGAGTCTGATGGGGAAAGAGCCAACTTTAGTAGAGGCAGTAAGACCAGTAAAGAAGACCATGATGGTGATGGAGACCAGAGTAAGTCTAGCAGTAGTGAATGTAGGGGTGAGAACAATAAAGAAGATGAAGGAAGGGAAGATGGAGACAACGACAATGAAGAGGATGGTGACGATGGTGGCAATGACCATGTTGGTGATGATGCCAATGAGGATAGTGAAGACGTTGGTGAGTTTGATGGTAAGGGTGATGGTGATGATGATCATGATAGCGAGAAAATTGATAAAACTGATCATGGCAAGAAAGTCATTGACAACGGTTAGTGCCAGTGCCAAGACAGTCAATACCAAGAGTAGCAAACCAGTTAGTGGTAAGACAGTTAGTGCAAAGAAAATCAATGCCATGATAGTCAATAACAAAAAGGATGTTGCTAAGAAGCGTGGCAAGAAGAAAGCTGCGACGCCAGCCAAAGGCATGTCGATTCCTTTCCCGAATGGGCCATCCAACCGAACCCTATTACTAAGCATCAAGGATCATGTAGTGGCAACAATTTGGCGGAACGAGGTAACAATTTGTTTCCAATTTAGCACATTGTATTTGTCTTAATTACTCTCATATCAAATTGTACTACTAACGTAGTTACCTATTGATCTTTTAGCATCGACCATTGTTGAAGTTCATAAACCACGGTGCCTAACTAGCTAAGTAAGATTTGCAGACTTGCCACCCTGACACTGCTGCCCTAAAGAGGATCATTCAGAAGTCTGGGTTGAGTGCACTCACCAACTGCTCCTACCCTAAGGGCCACAAGTTCTTGATTTCAGCTTTTGTTGAGAGGTGGTATCCCAAGATAAACACATTTCAACTTTCGTTTGGTGAAATGTCGATTACTTTGAGCGACATGAGCATGCTCTTGAAGGTTTTAGTGACTTGGAAGGTTGTTACAGTGAAGGATGGCCTTGATCGCGAGAAATGCCTTACATTGCTCTAAAAATTGCTAGAAGTGTCAGAGGCTGATGCCGAGGAGGAGCTTAATAAGTTAACAACCCTCATTGTTAGGAAGTCTTAGTTACCAAGCATGCCTGGGATGATCTTCCATAAACGTTCAAAGTTTGCCACTGAGTTCTCCAAATGACGATTAAGAGACGAGTCCGCAGATTCAACCCTCTGAGTAGTTGTGATCTCGATGTGCTTCACTTCATCCGTCCATACGGAGATAAAACACTCATTGTAATCTCTCAGCCATGTGTCGTTCAAGTATGCAAGCAAACCACTCTTACTAGCATACTCATTTTGGATTTATTGCAAAGCCAAACCAAATTGCCTATTAGATTTAGAGTACATCAATTCGTTTCATCTCTTAATGAAAATCTTGAAATCCTCACCCTGTGTCCATATTTTTTTTTGTTTTGGTCATAATATTTTTGTTGATGCAGGTACACAAAATATGTCTACTATCCAGAAAGACTTATTTAAGTACACAAATTAGTCCCAACTCCCAATCGATAACAATGACAGTGGGTGCGCTCCACCCATGTAAATGCACAATCTGTGATGCCCAAGTGTAGCACCCATTGCACTTTACCTATGTAACAATCCATGTATAATACCTTTGGGTATCCATTTTATTTTTAACTAATGGCAGTTTGTTTGCACAAATAGGATTAGCGAATCAATGTACTTAATTCTATGTCTGGTCTTGTATTGAGCCACGAATGATTAATAAAATTTCAATTTCTCTTCAAAAAAAAACTTATCATAAAATCAACATGCATTACTAAAATGTTGTGCACTTTTGGGTCAACCATAATATTTTAGTAATCATTTTATATATAATCATACAATATCAGTTCATATGTTACTAAAATGTTGTGCGCCTTTATGCCAACCATGATATTTTAGTAATCAATCAAAAATTCAAGAAGATGATGTACCTTTGAGTATCCTCATTGTTCTTAATTACTATTAGTAAAACTAATATGTATTAAACATGTTAATCATAAATTATTAGAAAATAATTCACCTTTAGGTTAAATCACTTTCTACTAATTATCATAAAACCATAAGAAGATGTGTATAAAAATTCACATAATTTTGATGTTTAAACTATTTATGATGCAGCGTTCAAACAAAGAAGAATTCTTAAAGTTTTTGAAGAAAACTGAAATTGAAATAAATTGATAATAATTGATTAATGATTACAACCCTAATCATGGCTTTATATAGACCATTAGAAACTCTAATCCTTCTATGACTCAAAACGTAATCCTTCTAAGACACTAAAAACGACTTAAATAATGTAAATTACGAAAATACCTTAAAACTAGACAATAAATTAAAAGCTCCCGATGAAGGCCGACATGAAGGAATTTGGATCCGCCACGACATCAATTTAGTTGGATCACTTTGGTGATTAAAGAAACTCCATAACATAAACAACAAGTTATATCCAGCATATCAACAATCATGCATTTCCTTTTTTATCATCGTTTATGTAAAATGCTAGTTTATTATACATTACTAAAATGTTGTAAAACTTGGGGCAACCATAATATTTTAATAATATGCATGCATGTGTTGCATAATTATAGTTAGGTCAATTTGGTGATAACTAATTCATAATAATAATTTGGTCATATTAACTAAATTATATCATATTGATTAAATAATCTCACATGATTGCTAATATTTACTTGCATCGAAATTATATGCAAGTGACATAAAAGATTCTCTTAATTGAACCAATTAATTCTATATACACACAAATAATGTTCATATATAGAAACATATATCGTTAGTCAGTTTGTATATATACCACAAAGTTATTTTGAAATAGCGCAGTTTTTCGGTATTTTATACCTTCTTAATATGATTTCTTGTGGTTTTTTTACAACTGTCTTATTTTTTATTATTACATTAAAGGAAACACCATCATCATTAAAATAATATATATATATATATATATATATATATATAGAAACTTGAACCCTACTTCATAAAATACATTCATCGATAAATGCTTATATCAAGCATGTGAATGGACTTGAAAATTTAATTAGCCACAAGTCACATTTTTAGTAACTACTATGTCAATTAGATTGAGGCTTACACATAATTAATTAAGTTATATAGAAACACCACTTCTTTTTTTCTTAATTGTTTCTATATATAAAATATAACTTTTTTTTGACTTTAGTGGAAATCTAACCACAATCTCCTGAGGTCTTGCCTTTTTGTCAAGTGATATCTTTACTATCCAGAGAGGTTTCGACATATATAAAATATAACTTAAACATCATGCATATAACAATATATATATGTAATGACACCATGCTTTATGCATAGATAATGAAGATAAAATTATTTTTATATAAAAAGATTAAGGAATATTGTTATGTATGTGCATCATCCCATATGCAATTATTAACCTAATTAAGAAAATTAGTTATATTTCTTATGAAACATGAGATGGCTCTTGGTTTCTTTAATTACTTATAAAGTATTTTAATACCTTATCTTTATTGAGTTTAATGCAAAAAGAAACCCAAAAATCTCATGGTAAAATAAAAAAAAAAACTGTTGGTCTTCTTTGTTGGTTGATCGACTAGTAATAAAATATAATATTATTGTCAATTAATTAGCCTCATTGATGCTATCACCATCCTGTTCGATAAACAATATGTCTACGGCGAGACAATAATAATTGTGACTGGTGAGACGTGATTTATGACATGGATATAGGAATAAAAAACTTCCATATATAAAGTATATATGTACATAAAATGTCCAAAGGTAATTAGAATGTATTTTATTCCCCATACTATTAACCCATTAATGGATTAATAATTTATTCAATGCAAAGAAGACCAATTGACCAACCAAGTCATTAGTTTTTATTTTCTATATATAACTTACAAAGCAGCAACAACAACAACAACAACAACAACAACAACAACAACAATATAGCTTAAATCCTAAATTAATTGAGGTCGACTGCATAGATCAAACTCTTCCATTATGCTCGATTTTGTGCAATTGATGGCGAGCATTACAAACCATTCAAGTCCCTTCTAATTAATGCATCATAATTAACTACGGTCTACCTCTACCTCGTCGAATTTCGTTAGTTTTTATTGAGTCAAGTTTTCTAGTGGAAGCATTTGTGGTCGTCTTTGCAGATGTTCAAACCACTGCAACCGCACTTCCCTAATCTTTATGTCAATTGGTGTTACTCCTACATTTCTTTGAATTTTTGTGTTTTTTTTTTAGTTTTACCACACATCTACCTAAACATCATCATTTCTGTTACATTTATTTTATATAATTGTTGTTACTTTACCGCCCAACATTTACTTCTATAGAGCATAGCTGGGCTAATTGTGGTCTTATAAAATTTTCCTTTTAACTTGGTAAGAATATTTCTATTACAGATCACACCTGTTGCACTCCTTCATTTCTTCCATCCAACTTGAATTCTATGCGTAAAATCATTATCAATATTGCTATTATTTTATATGATTGATTATGGATATCTAAAGTGTTTAACGTTAGAAACTTCTACTTTCCCTAATTTTACCACTCCATTATCTCTATGTCTAGTATTTCTAAACTCACAGTGCATATATTATGTCTATGTCCTACTTAACCTAAAACCATTAGATTCTAATGTATTCCTCCTAAGTTCTGATTTCGTATTCACTCCATCTCTTGTTTCGTCCACTATGACAATTTCATCTGCAAATAACATACATCATGATATATCCTCTTGAATGTGCCTAGTTAGTCGTTCATCTATAACTAGAGTAAAAGATGGGTTTAAAACCAATCCTAAATGTAGTTCTATCGTACTAGAAAATTATTTTGTAGTTCCTCTGTATGTCTTTATACTCGTTACTACTCCCTCATATATATCTTAATTTCTTTTTACTTCAGTGAGAATCGAACCACGATCTCCCGAGATCTTGTCTTTTTGGCAAGTGATGTCTTTACCATTTCACCTGAGAGACGTTGACCTCATACATATCCTTAATAGTGTCTATATATCTAAGCATGCACATAACTTATAAAGCAAGCAATTAAATAAAGATCAAAATGGTTAAGTGTGGGTGGTGTGTGAGAATATTATCCTTTAAGATCAATCTATTCATCTTCTTCAATCTTATTGCCAATCACACATTTTTTTTACCATCACTGGCACCGTGATTACTGTCAAGCTTGGACACTATCGAGGAAGCACGTCATCGACAAGACTTGATTGGTATGTGCCGAGACAACAGTCCCCTGAATGGTGATGAATTAAATAAATGGTACATGATCAATAATACATGTTCAAATATTTTTATTCCATCAATTGGGTAGATCCAATGTACATGTTGGCTTTCTTGAAGAAAATACTAATTTTGTTATTTTGAAGATAGCTACAAACTCTAATTTGTAGCGATTTTACTTGCTCACGAAGGAGTAAAAATTAACTTTATACAAGTGTAAGCAGTTTGTATACACATCAAAACTACATGTATTCTAAATGCATTAAATAGTGAAATTTGTAGGTAGTGCCTTGTATATATACACACACATCAACTAGTGAAGATCAATCAGTTCGTAGATTTTTAAATTTATCAGTTTAAGAACATAAGGATTTACATCATTTTACAATAGCATAATCAAATCATCTTAATAAACCCATAATATATATTGTATTAACAAATGTATTAACCATAATACAAAAGCACAGTAGGTTATATATCTGGCTTATGTAAGAGTACAACACATCATGCAATGTATGTGAGGATCAATTCAACATCAAATTAGATTAACAAGTAAAACACAAATATATCATGGAAAACTCTATTGATCTAGTAGGCTCTGATACGATATGTTAGCATTCTTTTAACATAAGAAATAGATCAGAAAGAGAATTACCAGCGGAAGTCTTTAGTCTCTAAAACCACCAAGTTATTTTATCGCCCTCATCAACCTTAGAACTTTTCAACACACGTATGATGCTACAAGGTGCTCTTTTATAGGCTTGAAGGAGAACTATTCAACTTCCACAATAAATTCAAATTCTCATCAAATTTGTAACGTAAAGGGAGCTTAATGGCATAATGTTGATTAAAGACATAAGTTACGTTTTTGGTTAATATGTAAACATAAATTAAAATCAAGAGACACATAATGGTCTAACATATATCCGTTAGAGCACCGATTTCTCATAATGTGTTTGTTTTGTGCCTCTTTTTTCAGGGCATATCAGTGGCAAAAAGATGCATATCCTTCTCACAATCCCTTCCTTCCTTGATGAGAAGCCTTTTTTATTTATCTGTTCAAGAAAAGTTGCTTGTTTGTCAATGGTGTATCCATGTATGTTGTATAATAAGTTAAGTAACTAATGAGTCGTCTTCTATGCATATTTGTTGCAACTTTTCTTTGAATGGATGTTGGATTGTGCTATATATGAAGAAAACAAGTAATTGAAATGATCGCCTAATTTTTGCTTGGAAAAGTGATATTGTATATAGTATGTTACTTTTGCAATGTCAATGGGTCTTGTGTTTTGTGAGTTGGTGTTAATTTTTAGCATTTTAGGTTATGCACTATTTAACATCGGGAAATGCTCGAATGACAACGCATTGTGCATTCAAATGCACAACGCGCCAATCCCATTGTCCGTGCAATTCTCGGGATGTGGCCTTATGCATCTTGAGGTGCAATACATGGTGGGATAGGTGCTTTGTGCATTCTTTGTTGTCATTCTATCATTTTTCTTTAACATCTAAATCCAATGGGTGACGACTATTAGTTATAAAACAAATGATCGAAAGTGAGAGGGTAGGTTGGATGTTAAGAAAAAGTGAAGGGGTAGGTATAGCTTAGGGGTGGGCAACTGTATTAAAAAAACCGCCCAATTCACCCAAACCGTCTAGTCTGATATGGTTTTCTAAACTCGCGGTTTGGGGTGGTTTAGAAAACTTAAAAATCGCGATTACGCGGTTTGGTGGTGTTTTTTGTTTCTAGAAAATCGCGGTTCACCAAACTGAAAGACAATTTAGGATTTTCCATAATTTTTCACTCCCATAACCCTAACCCTATTACCCAAATGCAATTTGTTAATTCATTCTACCTCCCTTGCCTCCTCTCCATGTTCCGTTCCTTCCTCGCCACTCAATCCTTGCATTTCATGAATTGACTTTGTATTTAATTGTGTTTTTAGTGGATAGTAATGTATTTCATTGTATTTTTCGTGAATGAACATGTACGAACTTTTTATGAAATGTATGGCAATTTTTTTTATTGAAAATGCATTATAGGAAAACTGTAAAACCAAATCGACCAAACTGTATAAATCGTGGTTGGTTTAGTTGTGGTTTGGTGGTGTTTTGTAAAACTGTCAAACTATGAACCCTCAATTTGGTGGCGGTTTGAGGGTTTTCACTGCCAAACCATGGTTTGCCCGCCCCTAATATAGATTGTCTAGTAGTCATTAATACTAGTATTACTATTGTGCTTGATGTATTGGGTCCCACGCACATTTATGACTTGTGATGAACTCCAAGGTTTTGAACTGATATATAAATCATATATATCTGGTTCAAGCATCAGAAGGAATTTTTTTCCTCTGCTACTAATGTGTTTTAGGGTCTTTTAGTTTAGTCAAGTAAAAAAGGGGACCCTAATAATTTAATGCCTTGCAATACCAATGTATACATTCTCTTCAAAGGACGACGACTGGTGCATTTTTCCTCTTACTAATGTTTTTATAAGAAAGAAATCACTTTTGTTCCACTAGGGTTTGAACCCATGACCTCTTACTTTCAAATCCCATACTACCACCAATTGGTTGATTTTTTCCTCTTACCAATGGTTTTGGGGTCTTATTTCTATTTTTATTTTTTTCTTTTTCTTTTCTTATCTTTTTAGTAGGAGGCCTAAATGGCTAAGGATTCATTATAGGCCTAAGTGCGGGTGTGCAAGTAAGAAATGTGGTTGATATTTAGGAAACCTTACTCTCTGTAAGTTCACGTTATGGTAGGGGTGAGAACATTTTGCGATGGTGTGTTGTTGGTTCTTGGCTGATTTGGAAGAATAAGAATGAGGTTATTTTTAGAGGGAAGAGAGAAGATCCTATTAGCATCATTGAAAAAGTCGCTTTACTACTTCAGGATTTCGAGAAAGTCTTGAGGACAAAGGCTCTGCCTACTGTGAATTGGGAGCCGGGAAAACAAGGGTTGGAGGAGTTTGCTAATTTTGTAGATGCAGCTAGGGAGGGAAGTTCTGGAGAGACAGGAATTGGGTGGGTCCTTGTTTCGACATTCAACAGAGTGATCAAGGCAGGTTCGACGTTCGTAGGTGTTTCTTCTCAAAATGTAGTAAATAGTGTGACGATCTAAGTCAAGTAGGGGAACTAACGTTCAACCCAATATATACAACCCAAAATATATAAAAAGACATAACGTAAGATAATACAACAAATTAAATACCAAAAGACTTACAATGTTGAAAGCAGAAACAATGCTGGCTCAGAGGTACCACCAATCTTCTCCTTGCTTGACCTACTGGTCGACGGCTCTTCACCCACCGCCATAAAAAGGACGGTGAGTACATGAAAAAAAAGTAATCCCCGATGATATGTTTATTTCACATTTCCAATGTTCTAATGGTATTTAAAAGTAGGGGTGCATATAGATTGGATCCAGTCCAATTAGGGTCAATATGCAATCCAATCCAATTATTGCGGATTGAAAAATTACAATCCAATCCAGTCCAAATAATTTATCAATCTAACTCTATCCAATTTGCAAAATGCGGACCGGATTGCATCAAATTTCACGGATTGACATTTTCCTATCCAAAATTTATGAAATTAGACTTAATCAAATGAATCACAAGAATTATATATCTCATGAATGACAAATTTACAAAATATATTCCACAAATCTATATATAGCATATTTCCCACAAAATTGTTATCACAATAACCTTCAAAATGTAAGTTTCGAGATAAATAAATGTGTCATCTACAAATCTTTGCCATACACCCTCACAAAAGAACAAAAGAAGTGTACGTTGAACATACACAACCTACAATAAAAAGGTTGAAAGCATAATAAAAGAGTTAAGAACAAGTATAATCTTTTAGATATTATAGTTTAGAGTCGATAGTTTGAGTTGATGCTAATTAAGCATTATAGTACATATGATGAAATATATATGTGTTGATGTGCTAAATGGACTAGATTGGATTGGATCCATGGTTTTTTAATTTAGGATTCGTAATCCGATCCAGTCCATCCCGATTAATAATTTTTCAATCCAATCCAATCCAAGGGATCAAAAAATTGATCGAATTAGTGGTAATTGGTTCGAATTGAACCGGATCCACAGATTAGCGCAATTCGTGTGCACCCCTATTTAAAAGCATATGTATAAGAAGTACTGAAAGATTAACCATATGCTAGCAAATACCAGGATTAAACAAGTGAAACTGTCACTAGGCTAAATAGTAATGATCTAGGTCCAATCAGTAGTGAGCCGCGTCACGCCAACTCAATAATTATAATATCACAAGGGACACTAACCTAAGTGTCTCTAGGGACTCTAGCCCCGGTGTATTGATTTCCTCAGGGACTCTATCCTCGAGTATCGTATGCAACTAACATGTACTAACATCTCTACGCACTCTAACCCCGTGAGTCGCACACACCTCGATTGAGTAGGGGACCTAGATACTAAAACTACTTTATATGTATTGAATAAATGACTCAAGTATGAAATACCAAGGCATAGGGATAAGCTATTATACAAATCAAAACGAGTACTAAGTCCATAATCTCATTGATAAATGCTCTAATCCTGATAGCATGCTATTTTCATCCAAATTAATAATCAAATCAGCAAGGAATCGACAAGGCATTAGAATGGAGTCAATAGAACATCACAAGGATATATATCGTGAATTTAAAACTCAACAAGTGAGCAAACAACCAATCAAGCACATGATATCAGAATACAAAGGACTATAAAATCTAATAGACTGTGAAACAACAATAATATTGGAAATGAAATGCAATATAAAGTATCATCAGGTATACTCACTGATTCAAGCGAGTTTCCTAGTCAATTCGGCCTCTCGACACCCCGACTCGTGCACCCATACTTCGAGAACATTTCCCTATGCTCTTGGTGTGTTTAAACATGTATTAGAGTAGGTTTAGGTCATTTATAGGGCATTAGTTGGGTTTTAAGTGTTGCAAGAATTTTAGAGACACATGTATGAAAATCCTGTTGTTCAGGTCACTTAGTGCGCTGGGCGCAGGGAGTGCGCTCCTCTGAACATGGAGTGCACTCCATGATTTTGGGAGAATTTCTTGTTCTTCCTCCCCTCATAGCCATCTTTATTCGCCTTGGGTCCCTATTCTTCTCCACTAGAGACCCCAAAACTTCCTCCACAATACAAAAATACACTAGACACTTCATTATTCATCTTGCATTCATCGAAATTATGAGATTCTAACATGCATTTCAATAAGGAACTGAAGAACACTCTATATTTTTAATAGCATAACTTTGGCAAAACAAATCCAATTTAAGAACTTCTTTATATTAGATTTAGTAGAAAATCGCCAGGATTCCAAATATATAATTGGATTTTGAAAACAAACAACCTTTCATAACTGGATTTCAAAAAATCAGAATTATGGTTAAAAACCCCAAATTAGAGCAAAATCCTTTAATTTCGAAAATGGGACTTTGAGATTCGATTGGGATATTTAGAAGGCTCAAAATAAGTGAAAAGAGACTTGGAAATAGTTTGTAACTAAAAAACCCATGAATCAAAGACTCAATTCCATTCATATTAAGCTTAACGAGACGATTTCTTTACCTAAGTTGTTGGTTGTGAGTACTAGACCTTGGATCCCCTCCTTGGTGATGAATTAATTCTCTTCCTTAGCCTTTACTTGAGAAATTTCTGCAACCAAATTCAGCTCCAGTTCTGAATTTTTGTTGAGTGATGCATGCAATGAGAGACAAACATTTTAAGTGTTCTGTATATAGACTTGGGTTTTCATCTAAATGCATCCATATATCTCTATGAAATCTTGTGAACCTTATTCACTCTTAACCTACTATTTTTTTAGCCAAGTGACACACACTTAGACATTAGTCACATGGAAGTGTGTGCCAACACGAATCTCGAGGCCTATCTATATGTTATTAATTTTTATTAGAACTATAGGACTTTCCCTTTTTGATTCACACTCAATTAATCACCATATATATATATATGTAACTTAATTATTTAAGTCATTTTTAAATAAACCAAGACTTATCATATCACTATCTACCCAGTTTCCTACACACTAGAAATACATCACTCACACCATATCTGCACTCGTGTCTCGGCGCCTATACACTTATAAAAGTGACTTAACTACTCTACACACTTACAACACACTAGGAATACATCACCACAAATATAAAAAATACCTCGGGCACGTGTCTCTGTAAGTGCACATGTCCCAACGTAGGTCCCATGTCATGGGTCAGTGACCCTGATTACGACCAAAATCTAGGATTAGATAATTGGACCGTGACAGGATCGAATAGAGTGTGATAGGTGAGTTATTTGATTAATTACACATTAATGTAACCAATTTGTAAAATTAGGGCCTATGGTTGAAAATCAAAATCAAATTAAAATGGAAGGCCTAAAGTTTAAATTAAAATCCTATATTCATTGTCCCACGTTGACGCCCGCCGAATGCGTCAAAGTAAATGACCCGATTAGTTCACCAAAAACCACAAAGACTATAGCAGAGGTAAGCTTGGGGTCGAACTTCAAGGACCAAGTAATTAACTTAGGTTTCTTAGGGGAGAGAGAGAAAACATGGGATTATTAGATAATGTTCGATAGGACTTGAAAGAAAAGATTCAATAGATATGAAATCTATGCTTTCGGTATCATGGACTCTGTCATACAACTTGGGATAATTTCGTTAATCGTCGATTTATGAAAGATATGAGACTTAACTATGACCTAGTGCAGCTATAGACCTAGTGACACACTCGGTTCCTCACTCTTCTTGATCTCGATAGCTAAGGTACACCGTTAACTACTTTCATAACCAAACACACAACTTGATCGCTAGTGCTCCAGATTTAATGTGTTGGTCACATTACTTCGATTCGTGAAGGCACTACACCTAAATAACCGAATCGCTAGTGCTCCCAATTTAGCTTAGATCCTAAGGTACTTGATCAGTTGGTCAACTATCACAAGTATAAGTCTACAGAGTGAGGACGGACGTTTTGACTTTAATGACTAAGGGTAATCAACCTAATATGCATGTGCGGATACTTTTACAAACAAATAGATCTACCCTAAGGTAAAAATAGTACCAAAGGAAATAAATCATATAAAAGAATCAAGAATAAAAGAATAGATAAACCTTATAACGAAATCCCAATTGTAGACTCATTTGGTCCACCTCCGACCTAGACAAGGGAGATTAGCCAGACGTTGTCAAGCCAAACATCTCATTTTCTACAAGTTTTAAAATAAAACAAGAGATAGTTTCGAAATAACGCCTATTCCTATTTATAGGAAACCCCCAAAGTGGGTTCCAATATAAAAAGTCCAAAAAAGTAGGTATTTTTGAGTTTCTGGAGTCCACGTTGCACCTGATGTCGCACTGTTTGGAGGCCACGACGTCCCGACAGTGTGGAGAGAAGTGAGCTTCTGGTTTGGACACCGCAAGTCATGTCGTGACTATTTTGTCCACGACGTCACTCACGCCGCGAGATGCTTCTCCGACTTGCAACACGATTTTGAACCACTTAGAGACCGAATTTGAAAGAAGCTTGTAAAACATGAAAATATTCTTCTTGGAGTCTACGTTCCAACAAAGAAAATGGAAAGTCATTTGGATTTGAGATGAGGAAGTTATGACCTTTATACTAAAGAGGGGTCATTAAGAAACTTGACCAAACTTTGCCAACTTTGTGTCGCTTAATCCCCAACTTTGTACTTTCTTCCCCGAGTGCCATACTTGCTTCATATTCATGTTCTAGGTTCGAAATACCTAAAATCCACAAAATGAGAGTTTTTCACCACAAATGAGAGAAATATAGTCAATAAACACCTATAAACCTATACTAACTAATGCCTAATTACACACTTATCACACGTCACGGGTTAGTGACCTGATTACGGCTAAAATCTAATATTAGATATTTGGGCCGTGATAGGACCAGATAGAGAATGATAGGTGAGTTATTTGATTAATTACACATTAATGTAACCAATTTGTATAATTAGGGCCTACAGTTGAAAATCAAAATTAAATGAAAATGGAAGGCCTAAAGTTTAAATTAAAATCCTATATTCATTGATGCGCCTCGTGATACACACTACAACCTTTTCTATGAAACTTGTGTATAGTTTTTTCTATGAAACTTGTGTATAGTTGTGTGTTAACTTGGTTTGAATTAGTGGAAGTTGGATTAGATATGACCCATTGGATATTCATTGAGATGTGTAGTATAAACTAGAGGAACTCATGACTATATTTAACACTTAGTATTAAAATTCTCAAATTGCATGAGCCAAATTAGAGGGGCTGAAGTTTCATGAAGCTGAAAAATTTTGCTTGAGTGATCAAAGAGGGCTTGGAGAATCAAATTTGAAGAAAACTCAACTTAAGTAAGCTTCATACCTTCCTATGTTTTTCAATTCATGTAATTTGAGTCATGCATCATGGGATGAATGTTCAAAAGGAATCTGATATGTCTTCTAATGTTGTTTTACTCAAACTTGAGTCCTTGTTGATGTTTCAAGGCTCATTTTCAAAAATTCAAAGGTTTGTAGCCAAAATTGTTTTCATATGAAACTGATTTTGTACAATTTGAGTTCGAACATGAGTTCATTTTTGAAAACAAATCCCTATTTAAACTCCTTGTAAAAAAACCCTTCAACTAGCTGTTTTGAAATTCAAAAATTGGTTTTGATTTGATTACATTATGAAATTTACAAAGTTTAAGTGTTCTTGAGCATTTTGAATTAATGCATGTTTAATTTGGATAATTGATCATAATTGTTGAAGTGTCTGCCTTGTTATGGATGAGGAGTGTGTTATGGATCCCTAGTGGTGGAGAACGGAGTTCTGGGGTTGTTGAGGAGGCCTTTCTCAAGTTGGGAACCTATAATTCAAGTTGTTGATTTCTAGGTTCCAGGGCACATAGCGTGCTAGGCGTGCTCGCTAGGGGAAGCCCCTAGCGCTCTACTTGCTCTGGACAGCAAAATTTTGCAGCTCTTTTTAACACTTTAAAACTTAATAATCTTGCATAAAACCCAAACCAATAACCTTGACACACTTTTTCAAACCATACTAAATGATACCAAGAACTTAGGGAAGAGTCTCGGGAGTCCAGTAGTGGGTTTCGGGGTGTCGGAAGGCCAGTTTTTAAGCTAGGAATTTTATGATTTGGGTAAGTAAACTGATTGGGCACTTCTCTCCATTTCATTCTTATTTATATATTGAATTACAATAAATTTGACTGTTTATGCCTTTGTCTCTTTAATGCCATGACTTGTTTGTTATCCTCTCACTTGTTGAGTTATTTATCTATGGCATTGTTTCCTTGGATTACTTCATCGATTCTCATTCTTGAACTATCTCATTCTTATGGTATTTTATATAATATGTTTGTTGGGAATAACATGTTATTAGTGTAGGTCTATTTAGAATGGCTTGATGATATTGTACTCATATCGTTCTATGTGATGTGCTCGCATTTACCATGACTTGAAATTCGAGTCTAAGTCTTTCTTTGACTTATAAAAAGTAGTTCTTGCATCTAAGAACCCCTACTTGTTTAAGATGAGCAGCACACGGGGTTACTAGACTTTGGGAATGTCAGTAATCACCACTAGTTTGCGCAACAGACAGGGTAATGAGTCCCAGGGTAGTTGGCAAAGATGTGTATTATGGGTACTTATAAGAGAGCTCACGCCCTTAGATATTGAAATAAAGGCTGATGTGATGTAAGTTACGGCCGACCAGACCTAGATCATTACTACTTAACCTAGTGTCAGTCACATTTTGTTTAAGTGTGGAATCTTCTAGCATACTTTTGTTTCAACATTTCTTTGCTATCATTATGCTTTTAGATGTTTTCTATTGTAACTGGAAATGTAGACAAGTGGCTTCTCATAATTAATTTACTTACTGTACTTACCATCTTGTTTATGACGGTGAGTGCAGATTCCTCGAGTAGCAGATCAGGCAAGAAGAAGATCGACGACTATCTTTGAGCCTTTACCGTTCTTCTTCTCACTATCTTGTAGGTCTTTGATATTTTGGTATATTTATTTACTTTACGTCTTGATATACTTTTAGGTTGTTTGTGTAACGACCTAAATTAATTAAACTAGGATTAGCGTTAATCCCATGGATTAATGGTTGTAATTTAAGTGTTACGTAGACAACTCGATTGACTCGGGCACGAGAATTGAGGGAATATGTTATTTATGAATGATTTTTTGTCTATTTTTCAATGTTGAAACTCATTATGTATTGTATTGCATCGCATATGTGTACATTGTTATTGGGCGAGTTGATGTGACGGGGTTTCATCTTGGGAAATGTGTCAACGTGGGGGATGTTAGATGGTGTATGTTACATCGAGGATAGAATCTAAAACATAAGTTAAGTAAAATACGTTGAGAAATGTGAACTATAACGTGCATTAAGATGCGTGCTGGGACGCGGGATGATGAATGGTCGAGTAATCGAGTCTTAATTAACAAAACAA
Source organism: Stephania japonica (assembly GCA_039657345.1). Lineage (NCBI taxonomy): Eukaryota > Viridiplantae > Streptophyta > Magnoliopsida > Ranunculales > Menispermaceae > Stephania > Stephania japonica. Next base: position 34,622,388 of record CM077561.1, on the reverse strand, counting down.
AGCTGTGTAGTGTGTTGTATAAGTCATTATTCTGTTTCAACAAGGTGTTGGACAGCCTAAACAGAGGCCATTAGATGGTCCTCGAAATATGAGATGCACAATTAATTACAAACAAAGCATAAATATAGGGAATTAGTGGACAGTTTTCCAAACCCACACAACATTAACATGCAAAACATTAATTTCCAACATGAATGGGAGAGGTTGAAGGGCTCAATTTGGTGAATTAGAGTTGGTGTCCTCAATATCAGATTGTTAAAATTGAGGTAATCATCTTCATCAGTCTATTTTCATAAAAATGAGCTAAAAATCGGGTTGTTAGCCAAAATGAATTTTCACAAGTTAGCTACAGTTTTCAATTATTTTTTAGTTTTTCCAAGTCTCAATGTAACATCCCTCAAAATTTAACCCGACTTGTGTTACACTTGTTAGAACCGTAACCCGACTATCATGATACGTCGAGTATTTTGGACTTTTGTAGTCGACACCGAGGTAATTTTATGTTTTCCTGATGTTTGTATTAGTATTGTAGTCCAATACAAGTCTCGAGCCATTTGGACGATTGTTTAGGCTGAGTGAGGTTTTGCCTAGGTAATCGGAGAAATTAAACACGAAAAACACCAATAAATGGATTTTTGAATAATAATTATAATATTTAGATTTAGTCGAAACGTGGGCGAGATGACGAATGCGCAACGGTAGAGTTGTTGCGATACGGGTCGAGGAACGTGGGATCGACAAGGGAGCTGGATAGCTAAGTGACCTCCTAATCACTTAAAGGAGTCAACCATTAGATTGAAGATAGTTGTTTGGGCAGCTTAAAGGGTAGGGTGGGATCTGCCTTGAGATGAGTGGGTGTAAGATGATGAAAAGAGGACCCAAAATAAGTTTCCTCACCACTTTTCTTTCATTTCTCTCTTTCTTTTTTCTCTCCTCTCCTCTCCTTCTCTTCCATTTCTCTTTTTGCTTGGGGAACAAGCTACCACCAAGGGGTGTTGCTGGATGCTGGAACCGTCGTCGAGATCTCCTCTTCTCGCCAAATTTAAGGTGAGATAACTTACTTTTATCTTCCTTTTAGTTCAGTTTGTATTTGGTTTATTGTTGTTATGTACCCATGCTATGATAAAGGGTGGTTTGCCAGAGATGATCTTGGTATCCCACCGGTGTCTCGTCAACCCCTGGAGCAAGTGACAAAGGGTGTTATTGATGGATGTTGGGTTTTGCTATTGTTGTTGGGTTTTAAGTTTGATTGGAGATATCTCGAATCTTCGGACATTTTCGATGTTTTCATAATGATTCGAAGTTGATTTGATGATGATTAATGTTGTTCTTGATGCTTGGGATCATATTTGGAGTAAACCCCAAGAGGGAGTTTCATTTTTAAGTGTTCTGTATATTTCAGATTTCTGGGTTTTACTAGATGTTGTGGAGATGCCGTGCGTGTTATGGCGTGGTGGCGTCTTCCACATACGTCTACAACAAAGACATTGTTGTTTTTCCATTCACACCATGAAGACGCCGTGAGACTCGTGTTCATGATGACGTCTCTCGTGGCGTCTCAACCAGTGTGTTGATTTTCCCAGGACACTGTGAACATGTCGCGGGCCAATGCACACACGACGTCACGTACATCTTCACCATAGTCATTTGTTGAAAAATAGTGAACAAGCCGCCGAGATGCTGTGAAGAAGAAACTTCACACAGAGTGTCTCCTATGGCGTGTCACCCCATGATTAAATTTACTAGGCGTCGCAAGGACACCGTGGCCTATGATGACCTGGCAGCATCCCTGACTGCGTGTCGAGTTTCGATGCCATGAAGGCGTCGTGGTGACGTCCTTTTGGACGGTGTCACCTCTACTCTCGGGAAAAATTATGAAAAACTTGGGAAAACTTTGAGGATTTATCTAGGCTCTATTTATTGACTATAAGTCCTATCTATTGGGGTTCAAAAGTTTGCTAGGTAGTCAGAAACCCGTGGGAACGCGTTAGGATCACGGGAGTTGGTTACTGTGTTTCGGTTAAACAGGTAAGTACATTTTCCACAAGCTTATGTATGATTTGTAAGCCAATAAGAAAATGCCATGTGATTCATTATCATTTCTTCTGATTCGTCATGATCTATTGTTGGTATTGCATTTGTTTCCTTGTGTGTTCTTGGTGCAAGTGTTTTGTCTCAAGAGTACTAGAACCTGCACTAGAGGGATAAAACGTGGGCACTCTTGTACAGGAGTGTGCGACCACCCTTAGTGACCGTGTGACACTGAGTATTAGGTGGGTGGGCTTGAGCCCCTCCCATCATGGTTGTGCCTTCATTTGTGTTGATGCCCGGGAAGACCTCGCGCGGTCTTCATCGTTATGCTATGATTTAGACCCCTTATGAACCTCTTTTGAATCCTTAGAACATACTTGAATTTTGATTAATATCTATTAGTTTGTTTATCATGCACTTGATCTATTTAAATTCTAGTCTTTCTATTACTGTATGATATTTAGTCTGCTTTACTTGTTATATCATGAATTACTGTTATCTTCTTCTGTCATTACATTAGATTTCAAAAGTTGATCACTGTCTAGTTTATGACGGTGGGTGCGGTAGAGTAGAGTGCAGCAGATGCAAGGAGCCCTGCCTAGGTAACTTCTTGTGAGGACTGAGCGGCTGGACTTGGAGACCTTAGTGTAGGTCTATTATATCTTTTGCTTGGTTGTATGAAATTATATATATGTTTTTCATCATTGAATTGGGAATCATCTTGATATTAGTATCATGTACTTATTCATTGCTCATGTCTGTTTGTACATGAAGACTCGGGGTTTTCCACATTATAGATTCCTAATTTCCCTTGACTGAGTTATTTCCCTTATATTTAGTTTATTTTACTTTTCGCTGCGTAAAACTTGCAATAACTCTTTCATAAATTATATAATTGATTGATTGAAGGCTGACTATGCTCGCCGAGTATCGACTCGGGGACTTGTACAAGCTTAGGCCGGGCATACCCAAATGCAAGGAGAATTTGGGGTCTCACACTCAATTTGACCATATTTGTGTTTTTAAACTGATTTTTGGTATCAATTCAAGAAATTGGGTTTTGTTGGAAAGCTTGATGAATGAATGGATATTGATAAATTGTATGAATTGTTGCCTCTAGCTTGTTGTTGGAGCTATTTTTAGTATTTCCTACGAGGAGAGGGTAGGTCGACAGCGTTGGAGAGGACCACTGGGGTCTGAGTTGCAGAATTCTAGTTCTGGAATTCTGCAACCTAGCGTAGATAGCTTGCTAGAGAGGCCCTCCAATGCGCTATCCATCCTGAGCATGATGGTGTTGTTCGACCTAAATAACACCAACATGTTAGGTGTTTCCCCTAGTGCGCTAGAAGGGTTCTAGATTGGTTTTTAAAATACAACTTAAAAGAAACTATTTTGAGTAATAGGATATTAAACTATTCTAAACACACCTAATTGAGCCTAAAACACAAGAAATGGATTCGAGGGAATTCGGGGCTATGTTATGATAGTCGGGAATGGAGCGGGGTCGGATCGGGGTGTTTTCGGGGTTTCAAAGCGTGGATTGAGGTGTGTAAAACCCTTGAGAATGCTTTAATTTATTCATGGTGTTTTTATTGAATATCGTATCGGTTTCATGTGACTACTGGTGGTCACGATCATCCTTGGTTGTGGCTAGGGCTCTTGCGATGGTTCGCTTACGAGGGTTAGCTTGTGATAACATCCGTGTCGATGGCAATAGAATATACCTACTATTATCGGGAGGGACTAGGGGTTCCCTTAACTTGAAATAACGTTTGGAGGGGTTCGCCCGGCAGTTACTGAAAATGGGTATTAGTCATTGTAAGCCTTTATTCATTTGTATGGGACAATACTGGATTCATGTAATTGTTTTCACGTATCGATCAGATTAGGTTGGGGTTTCTGGTGGTTATTCAATTTGTGATTATTTAACTGCTATCCGTTTGAGCCTGTTTATTTAAATTACAACTTTTAAAGTATTTTGTGATGCTTTATATTTCTTGTTACTGTTTTTGTGTGATGTATGTTATCTACAACCATGGGAATATGATTGTTTGCTGCAAGAGGTCATATATCATATATCGGGTAGCTAAGTGTATATCCTTCTACGAGCAAGAGTAAGGGTAAGGAGGTCTTGGGCGACTACTTCTGAGTTCGTTGTTGCTGCAGCTTGTGTTTTTACTACAATATGTATATATTTGTGTATTTGTTGGGTTTTGGGGACTGTTGAACACCGAATACATGTATGTGAACTTTTATTTATATTTTGCCTCAGTTATTTGCGTGGTATTATTTTTGGGTTTTTTCACTATCTAGAATTATTTAATATGTATAATTCACTCATTTAAGACTTCCACCGTTAATAACTAATCAACCAAATGTTTAATTATCTAGATAGGATGGGCCATCATTAATGAGATTGCGAACTTGGTAGAGGTTGGTGGCATGTCCGGTATGGCAAGTGCAGCTAAGCCCACAGGTGGGGAACAGCAGGCCACGGGGTAGCCTCGGAACTTGGGGCCACCACAGCTTGGTATCAAAGGGAGGTCGATAGGGCTTAGGAAAAGAAGTTTAAAGGAAAGAGAATAAAACTTAAACAAATAAACATTAGCTGTGGAAACTCAAAGATCTTGACTTAGAATCTTAGTTGGGAAGCAAATGTGAGTTGGGTAGTTATAGGACTTATATAAGTGTTATGATTTTGTTTGTATATTATATACACCTATACTGTAAGTGATTCAGCGCATGATTTTTTATGCAGATCACTATGGACGTACAACAAACTCCACCAATTATGGAGGTTGGTCAAATGAGTGACAAGACCGAAGATGGAGGTTTGGATCCGGTAGTAGCCGCATGATTCATAACTCATGATAAAGCAGTTCGAGCTATTCATGGACATGATGCACTCACATACAACGACGCTTACATCTCTTACTAACGCAAGGACACTGAGCATTACAGAGACGACAACTGCTCCTATTATTCAGATTGTACCGACTCAGGCAGTGGTATAGGAGACTCCAACAATGGTGGTCGCACCAATAGTGGTATATACTGTTACACTGATAGATGAGACTAAGACATTGATAGTTACACTAACATAGACACCCATAGTGGCACAAATAGACTTATTCAAGACTTCATTGACAGCTGAGTTCAAACTAATTAGGGAGTACATCGAATTTGATCCTGGATATTTTTATGGAGGTGGAGACTCGGAGGTGGCCTAGAAATGGTTGATTGCACATCAGCGGTTACACAAGATGATGAGGATACCCGAGAGCATTCAGGCCCGCATATCAGGACACATACTGAGAGGAGATGCTTCAGTGTGGTGGATAATGTACATCGATACTCATTCTGAGCCGACCATATGGGCGAGTACATTCTGATAGTGGTTCAGTAAAGGCTGAGAGAGGAATGTTTGGCACTCAGATAGGGCAACCATTCAGTCTTGCAATACATAGAGCAGTATCGATATCTATTGCAGTACACCATGAACGTCGTAGGTATGGAGAGACTGTAGATATACTACTTCGTCTGAGGACTAAAGGAGGACATTGTCAGTGCCATTGTTTCCAGCGGCGAGCAGGCACTGCAGGACATGTACGATCGAGATCTCTCACATGAGACATTTTTGCTACAAAAGGACGGTCGACACGGATCTGCAGGCATAAAGAGGTAAAACAGAGAGGGGCTCTGGGCTGGATTATAGGCTGAAGAGACAAAGAAAGTGACGGAGAGGACAGATAGTAAGGTTGAGATCATAGGGACGATGATCGAGCCGTCAAAGCATACGCTGTACCAACATTACTAGTGCCACCGCAGAGGTATACTCAGGACCAGAGTTGCAGAGATTGGAGATCGCAGGGTCAGGGCCAAAGGTCAGGGAGTTGGTGACCAGGACAAAATATTGCATGTTGGCGATGTGGGCAGGAAGGACACATTAGGAGGGATTGTCCATAGAGATTAGAGACTCCAACAACAATGACATCGGTGCTGACTCAAGAGCCGGTGCACGTGGTGACTAAGCCAGGACGAGAGACGTCCTAGTGGGGGGTTCAGGGTAAGTAAATTTAAATAAATTATAAGTTGAGTATATGTCATGCATGCATGGTCTGTGTGATCTGTTATGACCTCTTTAGGTCTATTTTGTTGTGATACACGACATGAGAGGTTTTTAATTAACCTGACGATAAATGACTGGGTTAGGGATTTCTTGGGTACTGGATTAGGTTAAGCTGTAGGTTGCGAAGGTGTGGTGGAAAGTGAGTGTTTTAATTACATTAGCGGCACACGCATGTATCTTGGTGTGATAATACATCCCTTGTGATGGGTACGGGAGTAGTACGAATGTCTAAGGGGCTGTAGAGAAGTTCATAGTCGGTAGTGGTACTGCCTAGATGTGAAGCATTCACACAGGGATTGGTTCAGTGAACTGGGATTTCTCTAGATCTAAATTTCGAGGACAAAATTTCTCCTACCCAAATTAATTAAACTAGGATTAGCGTTAATCCCAAGGATTAATGGTTGTAATTCGGGCGTTATGTGGACAAATTGATTGACTCGGGCATGAGAATCTAGGGAATATATTATTTATGAATGTTGTTTGTCTATTTTGCGATGTTGAAAATCATTATGTATTGCATTGCAACACGTGTGTGTACGTTGCTATCGGGCGAGTTAGTGTGATAGGGTTTCATCTCGGGAAATGTGTCAACACGGGTGATGTTAGATGGTGTATGTTACACTGGGGATAGAGTCTAAATCATAAGTTAAGTGAAATAAGTTAAGAAAATCGAACTATGACGTTCATTGGGATGCGTACCGGGACGCGGGATGGCGAATGGCCAAGTAATTGTGGACTTAATTACAAAAACATAGCTATGTAGTGTGCTATATATGTCATTATTCTATGTCAACAAGGTGTTGGACATCCTACACAGAGGCCTTTCGATGGTCCTTGAGATACGAGATGCACAAATGATTACAAGCAAAGTATAAACATAGAGAATTAGTGGATATTTTGTCAACCCACACAACATTAACATGCAAAACACTGATTTTCAACATGAATGGGAGAAGTTGAAGGGCTCAATTTGGTGAATTAGAGTTGGAGTCCTTAAGATCAGATCGCTACAATTGAGGTAATCATCTTCATCAGTCCATTTTCATAACATGTGCTAAAAATTGGGTGGTAAGCTAAAACGAATTTTTATAAGTTAGATATTTTTTTCAATGATTCTTTAGTCTTTTCCAAATCTCAATTTGACCACAGTTGTGTTTTAAAACTAATTTTTGGTATCAATTCATGAAATTAGGTTGTTGGAAAGTTTGATAAATGCATGGATTTTGATAAATTGTACAAACTTTTGCTTTTGGGGCTTGTTGTTGGAGCTGATTTTGGTACTCCCTATGAGGAGAGGGTAGGTCGACAACGTTAGAGAGGGCCATTGTGGTCTGAGTTGCAAAATTCCAGTTATGGAATTCTACAACCCAATGCATATAGCGCCCTAGAGAGGCCCTATAACGTGCTATCCATCCTTAGCACGATCTTGTTCTTTGACATGAAGAACATCATCGCGCTAGATATTTCCCCGCGTGTGTTAGGCAGACCTCTAGCGTGCTAGAAAGGTTATGGATTGGTTTTTAAAATACAACTTATAGGAGATTGTTTTAGGTAATAGGATACTAAATTAATCTAAACACATCAATTGATTATCTGTTGCCAGTGGTCATATTTGCATGTCTCGTAGATTTATCGGTTTATTTAATGAATGTGGTGTGGACTTCTCTTGGGATTTTACTTATTGGACTCGTCACTGTATTTCTTGGGTGACTAAGTGTAGATCCTTCTACGAGTAAGAACAAGGGTAAGGAGTTCTTGAGCAACTACTTCTGAGTGTGTTACTGTTGCAGCTTGTGTTTTATACTACAATATGTATATACTTATGTATTTGTTGGGCTTGTAGAACACCGAATACATGTATATGGACTTCTATTTATATTTCACATCAGTTATATGCATGGTATTATTTTTGAGTTTTTTCCTATCTAGGATGTTGGACTAAGTGGTTAGTCACTCTAACTCCGACCGGGATTTTGATGGAAACAAACAAGGTGAAAATGTACTAATAAACATTAAGTGCATTTCAGTTTTTGTTAAAGGATGCAAAACATCATATCACGGCTATTCAAGCTATACAAGTTCAAGACTCGGCATTCATGAAGGAACGAAGACGGATGATCATACTACAATTTATAATTTCGATGTAAGGTATACAAATTCTTTCACGCAAGCCAAATGCATTAGTTCATGCATACAAAGTTTTTAACCGAACTTTCACATGTCATTAGATTACTCAAAGTTTCAAAATGGAACTTTAACACATGACTAAGTTTATGAGTTTAAACAATGTGAAACTATGTATTCATGGTCACTGGCATTTTGAAGATCATTATGGAAGTTTTCGAAAAAGAAAAACTTGTTTTTTGAAAGGCTTTTGAAAAGAAAATTGTAAATTTGTAGAAAAGTCCCTCGCACATTATGAAATCAAGATTTTCTATTTTCCGAAATTTGTAAAAATATTCGAACCACCTAAATAGACTTAATGACCCATATTAAACATATATATCATGTTATATAAGGGTTGGTTGGGTCCTGGACGAGTTTAAGGGTTGCTAACACAAAGGAACAAAATATTTATTTTGAGGTCCCTATCATTAGTGCAGAGTTAGCACGCTTTGTCTCAGCATTAGCGCGCTAATTACATATCTGACAGCTTTTTTAAAAAGCTAGAAAACAAACTTTAATTTGAATTCTTGATGAATTCTGGACCTTTAGATCCCTAGAACGGTCATATACTGGTAATATGAGATACCTAACACTATAAAACCACCAAGAACATGGTTTTGTTACAACAAGGAAGAAACACACTCAAAAAGTTCAAAACTTACAAGAGAACAACTTTGATTTTTGTAAAGAAAAAAAAGAAGATTCTTGTGGATGTCCACTACCTCTAAAATCCAGCACTTTTGAGGCATTCAAAGGAGTACAAGAATCTCTTCAAAACTGATCTCTTTTGTCATCATCTTAGTTGTAAGAAAGTCCTTATTCTAACATCTTTTCTTATGCTTAATCTACATAGCTTTGTGTGTTTGAATTGAAAATCATTTTGTTGTGTGTTTGAACACCTCATCTTGGGTTTTGCACTTAAACTTATTTTATTAAACCCTAAGATTGATTTGAACAAAAGCTTTGCACTTAAACTTGATTTTTGTTAAACTCTTGTTCTTAGCATTAAAATCGGTTTTGCACTAACACATTAGATTTTTTAAACGATTTCATATTTGGGATTTGCAACAAAATCAGTGACATATTTGCATATTCCATTTATTCTTATACTTGCATGCATTAGAGTTGTTAGGCTCTAGGAGGCTTGCTAGTGTTTGAATTTGATACCATTTTATGTTGTAAAGTGTATCTTATTATTTTTTTTCAGCCATTTGTTGTAATTGGATGATTGTAAGACTTAGTGGAATCTAAGTCAAAGGGAAAGACCTAGTTGAGATTAGGCATAAACCCTAGTTGCGACTAGGTAGGAAGTCCTAATTGTGATTAGGCATTCTAGGCTTGTATGCTTAGGTTGTAACTCTTATTTAAAATATAAGTGGGGGTTTAAAAATCCTAACCGGGGAGGTTAGGTAGTGGATGTAGATCATTGGATCGAACCACTATAAATCGTGTGTCACTTTCCATCTCTTCTATCCCATTCACTTGCATAGCATAGATATTCATTATTGGTGTATGCATTATCATTGTTATTTGCACATAAAGTTTTAAAAAGGCAATAACCACTCGGTAACCCAATTCACCCCCCTGGGTGACCTTTATAGGATTATTTAATATGCATAATTTACTTATTTAAGACTTACGTTGTTAGTAAATAATCAACCAAATGTTTAATTTAATAAAACGAATATGAATGACGATTATCTAGATAGGACAGGTCATCATCAATGGGATTGTGGACTTGGCAGAGGTTGTGACGTGTTTGGCGATGTGGCAGGTCCGACCGGGCCCGCAAGCGGGGAACAACAGACCATGGGGTGGCCTCGGGACTTGGGTCACCACATTTGGGTTGAGTGATAGTTCCCTGACCTGACACATGTTTATCACACTGTTGTTTCACCATCTTTATTATATATTCATGTGAACCTTGTTTCCTGGTTTCCACACTTACAATTTATTTTATTTGTTTATGCTAAACTATTTAAGTGTTCTGCTAATAATATTAAAATTTTAAAAGTTTTAATTAAATATAAAAATCATGAAAAATGAGAAATGAGTAATACTTATCCAGAATGTGCATAACGAAGTAGATAGGTCAAAAAGGTTGACTAATACGTTGTAAAGTCCTACATGACTGTGTTTATAGCTTAATGACGGGATCAGGCCGAGCAGTGCCCTAGATTAAAGAATAGATCATCACATTCTTGCTCAAGGCAAGTAGGAGGATGGTTTGACATACTTGGCTCTATATGCGTAGCGCCATTCACTAGAGCCATAACAATATGATCCAAGCTTGCGGTAACCGAATGAAGCAGAATGTCCTTAAGGTTAGCGACAACAGTGGAAGTACCCACAAAAGGATGATTCTCAGATGTTGCTTGATACTCAACTTGTTCAGTAACTTTTTCATAAGGAACATCACTTGGTGTTACAACATCATCACCATCAGTTCCATAATTTATTCTAAGAGAATATAATATACTTATCCAAGTAGCAGCAGTAATTGTAACATCCCGTTTTATTAATGTCGTTATTAATTATTATTTTTAGACTATGACTCCAGCTCAGACGCATATGGACACCGCAGATAGGCTAGGGCACGCCTGACTAGGTATATTAGCTTGTTTTGTCTGATTGTATGTCTTATTATGGTATTTTATTATTATTTTATTCATTAAATCATCTCATGTGTGTATTTATCTTTCTATACCCTGTGAGAGTATGTAACGGATATTCGCCTCAAAACGTGTCGACGCGGTATCAGGCAGGCGAAATACGAGAACACTAAGTCTCAGTAATATAAATAGGATAAAATGACTATTAGCAAGGTAAATGTTAACGAATAAGTATTGTAACCTTCAGACTAGTCACATTTATCGGGTACACAAGTTATGACACTCCTCATGATGCGTACCGAGACTGGGGGCACATGGTGCCGAGTAGTCGAGAGTTAGTGTAACCTTGTGAAGTAAATTGTACGCCTAATGTGACTAGCTTAATGTGCCATATTAAGAAACTTACTTCAAATATTACTATGCCTAAAGTTTGAGCCTAAAATACGTAGGCCATAAGATTAATGTAGTGATGATCCTACAATGAGGAAAGACAAGGCTGATGAGTCGCAAATTGGTGCCAACCATAGAACCATCCTTGAGATATGTGCTACACATTAGATTATAGGACAAGGTATAAAACCCCATTACAACAAAAGTCAAAACAATTTGGGGCTAAATTAGTGAAGGATTTATTGGAGAATTGGGAGGAAACAAGCTTTAGATCCAAAGTAATCTACTCTTCTCTTCAACTCATTCAAATTCTTACTTAGAAAATGAACTCAAATTTGGGTGTTTACATGTAAAAAAAATTTATGTGAATTGCTTACTGGTTTTCTGGGATTCTCTTGGTAGTATGAGTCTATTTTAGCATTCATATAAGGTGTTGAAAATGAATCACATGGAATTGGATTTTGAAGCTTTATGTTGGAAAATACATGACTTGTATAATTTGATGTTATAATTGTGCCTCTTGCGTTGTTCAATGGAGTTTTTGTGTTTCCTTTACAAGGAGAGGGTAAGGTCGATGTCTATGGAGAAGGCCATGGTGTTGTAATGGTAGAATTCCAGTTGTGGGATTCTGCCATTCGACATGGATAGTGCACTAGACAAGGTCGCTAGCACACTATCTGTTTTGGGGATGGTGATGTTTTAATCAAACTGAAGAACACTAGCGCGCTAGGCAAGCTCTTTTAGCACACTAGAGATAGTACATAAAGATCTTTAAAATAAAACACCTAAGGGGCTGGTTTGGGATTTAGGCTAAAATACCAATCTAAACTCATTGTAATCACCCTAAAACACTTGTAAATGATCCTAGGGGGTTAAGGGACTGTAGTGTGACAGTTAGGAGCGAGTCAAGGTCAGATATGGGTGTTTTCGGGGCTTCGAAGTGTGTTTTAAGGTGCGTAAGATCCAACTCAAAATCACCTTGAGTTTTTACTTATTTTCTTGTTATTCTGTTTCATTAAGTTCAAATATCCATGTTCTTTAGTTAATTACTCTAATTATTTACTATTTTTGGGACGATTGGTCGAGTTTACTCCCACTGGCACTTCCATTGTGTGTTTATGGCACGTAAGAGTCACGTGTGACCAGGCCCTCGGTGAATGGCAACCTGAGCGGCTCTCTGGGCATGTGTCGATGGAGCGTAGGTATAGGCCAACCATCATATGGAACCATGTGAAAGAGTAGTGAAGGCACCCACTGAAAGGATCTTGGGGACCCAAAGTACATTGTAGTCTGACCGGGACAAACACACACTTTGCTTATCTACTTGTTATGTATTCAAGGGATGATCCAATTATAGTTGCCTATTTTACATTCTGCATGTCTATTTAGCATGATTATTGGCGTCTTTATTTATTTAAATGCTCAGTGAATTTCCTTGGGATTTTAATCACCTGTACTGGTCATCTGTTTTGTTATGATAACTAAGTGCAGATCGTAGTACAAGTAGAGGCAATTAGATCCTAGGCGACTATCTTTGATCGCATACTGTCTAGGACCTTCTTGTACTCATTTTGTTTTGTTATTTTGCTTTACTTTTGGGTTTATGGGATACTTAAAGAGACTTAGTACTTTTATATATTTACTTTGCATAACATACTGTCATCATATATACAAAGTACTTTTTTGGGTTTTCCAAAGTGGGATTGATGCTCTATATTTAATATAACACTGTATAATATTCCATGTTTTACTTGTTATTTAGAGACTTCCGTTGTAAATTACTGGTTATCTACTTGCAACACTGTAAAATACAAACCATTTTGTAACTTGGTTAAATATAACTAAAAGGCTAACTTAATAGGCTAAAAGCCAGTAAACCTTAACAAATAACTCAAGAAATGTTTGAATAGTTGGTTTACAATATAACAACAAATGCCACAAGTTAACATGAACACCAAGAGGATGTTGTCGTGGCAATAGACGCCAATGAGGCGCGGACCCATTGGTAAGTGATTTGGCCGTGTGTTGCGAGGCCCATATAGGGCGAGGAGCAACACACACCGGGCGGCCTCGAGGCGTGGGACCGCCATAATAATAGGTGTAATTGAATTAAGATCAAAATTCATACTAATACAACTACCTTGATCAGAATGAAGATCAACTCCAATATCAATATTAGGAAGCTTAGCAGGAGAGTTAACTTCCTTTTCGTCATTAGGAAGTGGAGCAGCAGTACTTGCACCATGTGTTTAAGTAGGTGGCAGTTCAGTCTGTCTTGCATCAGTAGGAAAATATTTGTCCTCTCTTGCAATTTTCTCTCCTGAAGAATGCATTAAAATTGAACAATTGTCCTTAACATCAACAAATTTCTTAGATCGAGAAACCTCAACATTCCTTTGATTCAATATTCTCCTTGATTGCCTCTTGTTGGCTATGTAGTAGGGGATAAGAGCAGGAGAAGTAACAGTAGTAGTAGATTAAGACCCTAAAGCTGATGTAGTTGTATTTTTCTTTAATAAGCAAGAAAAGTCAAGATCAACAATCCTGTTGTTAGACTTTATCTGGTGATTCAATCTAATTTCCTCATCTACCTTATCCACCTTATTGTTGATCTGATCAATGACAAAATACCTTCCAAATAGTGTAGGGAGAAAGCAAGTTAGGTAGAGTCTATTTGTCTTATTCCCCGAACGCACAACAAAGTCATAGATCTCTTTTCCAACATTGAACTTCCAAAAAGAGAGAGCATAAAGCAACAATGCTATGTTCTTGAAGACATGATTCTTATGGGAAGTAGCAATAACATTGGTATATAGGACATTCCATAGCATGTACGTTTTGCATGTAATTTTGGTTGCAGGAAGCCCAAAAGAAGAGTTAAAAGGCCATTTATCAAGAACTCCTCCCGTTAGAAAAGAGATAGCTTCATTAATGCTTAACTGAGCCCAACTGATCAATAGTTGGCTCATTTCCATAAAGCCCTATCATGTAGTTAATGGAAGCACGACTGAATGGAATGTAGAAATCACAAACAAATACCTTATCTGCAGTAGAATCCCTAAAGTTGTCAGGAATATTGTTGTAAAATTCCTTGACAATCGAATCATTGTACAAACCATCATGAAACACCAACTCATAAATTCTCGAGTTGACCAATAGTCTCTATAAGCCAATATCATGAAAATGCGACTTTTTGATCGAAAGATCAAACCAATACTTTCTCTTCAAAGTTTCCTTGAACTTCTTCGCGTATTCCAATGATCGAAAGTGATCAAAGGTAGATGGAGCAGGCACAACAGAGTATTGAGCAGTAAACATGATCTTTTTCTGGTCTGCAACTTTGTTGATACCCACGCCTTTGTCAAACATCCTCTCTAGTGAGTTAGAAGAGGCTTTTTCATCCTTGTGAGCGGTTATTATTTTCTTGGACGAACCGACTTACTGTTGTGGTTGTTTTCTTTTGACAGCCCCTATCTTCACCCTTCTAACTCTTTTTTGCAGGATGAGATTGGAAAGATATGTAGGATGATTAGAACATGCTTAAAGTCAATGAAATTCTTTCACCTTAGACTAATGAGGCATGCACTATTTCCTATATTCACGGAGCTATGCTGGTAAAGGCCACTCGAGATCTAATTGTGTAGGGCAGCGTCACTTAGGGCATATTTTTCGTAGTCTAGCCAAAGACTTAAAACAAATGCGCTTGTTAGGAGGCAACCTAATATTTATTTCATTTTTGTTCTGTTCATTTCATGTTTTGTTGTTCATGTACATACAGTTTTGATGCCTTTGGGTTTTCCAATTTTGTAGGTATTTTGGTTTTGATGGGACTATCGAAAACTTCTAAGTGCACGTTGGTTAGGTATCATTTAAATTAGCATGCATGATTCACTCCCACAGATCTCATTCCCTTGTTTCAACAAGACGGATAATGCCATGCAAGGCATTACCCATTGAAACTCATGGACATTAAAACATTTTGTAAAAACTGCGTATCATGAATTCATCTGTTCAAACAATGCTTATATAAGTTTAGGGAATTGTTGATGGATCTGTTGTCTATGCGAGTGGGAATTCATGTGGACATTTATGAATAAGCATGCAGAAACTTTTCTTATGCTCTCAAATGGTTCATATTCAACTTGATTATAACACTTTTAGTCCCTATAATGTTAGAATTTTAGTTTGTAAATAAGTCTATTAGTTTGTGCATAAGCAATATAGATAGTTGAATTAAAAAAAAATTGATTTGAGCATCCTTTTTGGGAAATTGACTAGTTGTTGTTCGCATTCTTGGTGTTTTGAGATTTGGTTGGGACTTGATAACCAATTTAAGTCTCCGTGATTTGTGGTGGGTCTTTAAGTAGAACCCAAAACCCTTGACTATATTTCACCACTTTCTTGTTGATCTTACCCTTTGTTGAAAGACCTCGGGCTCGCATGATTTGGTTGAAACTTTTTCAGTCAATTCTTTTGTTTATTAATTCTTGTTCTTATCATGTCATAGTTTTACTTTGTTTGTGAAAAGGTCCCTTAGATAGAAAAATAAAATATACAAAACAACAATAAAGAATCATACCTTTTGTTAGGAGTTGTTTTTCTTTCCTTTCATTGGTTTTAAAATTGTTTGTTGCTTAATAACATAGTATATAGTTTGTTTATTCTTACTCTAATTTCCATCGTACATCATTTGTTCCCGTTTACCTTCTTTTGTTGTGTTTAGTGGTTTGTTGACCTAAACTTTGTTTTAAACATTGAGGACAAGGTTTGGACTAAGTTTGAGGGATATACAGGTTTGTGAAATTTTTGGGAATGCAAGTTTTGACAGGAAATATCATTTTTTTTAGCCAATGCTTGCTATGGATGGTAATAGTGGTGTTTTCCTCTATTCTTGTTCATTTCATCTCTTTATCTACCACGTTCTTATCTATTCATCACTCTTTCTTGTCATTTCATTCATTATACATTCATTCATTTTGTTTATAGCATACATGTAGTTCGAACAAAGAAAAACTGAAAGAGAAAAAAAACAGAAAAAAATAGAAAGAACAACAAATAGAAAAAAAATTAAGTTTTTGAGAATAAATATGCTATGTCCCATGCATATAGAGAGTCTTGGGTATAGTTTTGTTGCATATAGAGTTGCCCTAACTTAACTTAGGTGCCTATTGGTTGTGGATTTTGTTAATGAATGCCATTGAAATGCAAACTTAGGATGATGTAGGAGACTCTACTTTGTCTTGTTCTTAACCCGGTTTGATCATTGTTACGACGTAGGGTCTACTACGAGGGATGGGTCATGTGCTTGACACCTAAATGGGCAGAAGGTCGGAACTGTGCAAGTCAAAAAAGTTAGATCTCCAGGCTAGAACGAAGTTGCATGTGACGGCCCCAATTCCACAACCTAAATTAGGCTTCGCCCAGCCTAGATTTGCGTGGACCCTGAGTCAATACTAACGCAATCAACGCAAGTCTAGTCAGCCTTCCTTACCATTATCCATTTATTAAATTATTTAAGTTGAGTTATTCGATATTAGTGAGCTATTCAAAGATAAGCGGAAGCATTTAAAATCTCCAACTAATAAAAACAACCTCAAAGACATCAGTTAGGAAAACCTATAATGTGGAAACCCAGCATATGTATACCTACATCCATATATATTAAGCTAGAGGAGAGTACACCATAATATACATGCCCAAGATCTCTCATAAGCATAACCCAATATTTTCAAAACATATACATATAATATAGTGGACCTACCAAATAAGCGAGATTAGATCACCTAATAGTCCTCCATTTCAATCGCCTATCGCTGGTCCTTTACCTTTATCAATCTTGCAATATGACGAGGCTGCACCCATCTTCATAAAAAGGACGGTGAGTACATAAAGTATAACAATAATAACCAAATGGAGTCCCAACATAATTTCAAAAGTCAAATAAATGGCTAATCGAGTATCATGTGTGGATATCACAAAGATAATAAAAGACAACATGATAATGAATCACTGAGATATCAACGATAAATGAATGTCGAGAGCACAAAGTAAAAATACATCTAAGTGCTCTAAGTCCATCAGGTTGCCACACAGAGTTAACAACCTGATTTCCAAGAAAGATTCTAAACCTAAGCAAACCACTAACAGTTTAGTATGAATCACATTACCGTAGCCCACACATAATTTAACTCACGATCAGACTTCAATCCCTAAATTGCAAGTTTAGGCATGTCCAAAATTCGTGTAATCATGGTAGTGAGAGAGATCACTAAGCAGACTCGCCGAAGCCGTGACCACCATATCGCCCACTTAGACCCAAAAAACCACTCATTTATAATCCAAGAAAACCAAACCAATAATTCACCAAGAATAGATACCATAAACAAAATTCAAGAAATCATATTTTACCAAGAAATACTGCTCAAGAAAGATAATGGCCAAGTAATTGCATAAATGAAATAATGTAAATACTCTAGTTGCTTTTGCTTACATTACAACGCGATACTCCGTGTTCGTGGCTCTCAAACATCCCAAAACTGATCCCGTACACTAGTCACCAGTCCACTAAGCACCTGATAATCATTTTCAACCCGGTTTGGTTGCGTTAGAGTCTTATTTATGTATTTAGTTGTAATTTTCTCCATTTTCCAAATATTATCTATTTCCATTATTTGGGGTCAATTCCTCGGGTATTAGGTCATATTCAAACCTATTTGGACCCTAGAGAGAAGTCCCAGAATTTTGTAAGTTTTCATAAATTTGGTGTTGTGAACAGTCTCACGTCATGGGTGGTGCCGAGAGTCAAAAACCTGGCGGCGTCGCTTAAAACGTGAAATACTAACTTCCAATGTTCCAAATGTTGTGAGTGGCATCGTGGGGTGATTTCTCTCACGGCGTCACTTAAAGCGTGAGAATTCCAAAGTCTTAGGTCTTGATGCTGTGACCTATAGGTATCATGGCGTCCCTTGCGGCGTCATAACCTGAACATGAATTCAAGGTTTTTTGACACCCGGCTCATGTCACCACATTATGAGCTTATCCCAAATTCATTGGGACGTCGATACCAATCCAAAACCACCAAAAACCACAAAAATTGAGTAACACAAAATCCCGACTCTGATGAAAACACTCGAAACCAACGTAAAAACGACAATAACTTAGTGGTGAGTCGAGATTTTACCTCAACTCAGGTGTTAGGCCATTTCTCGGTGTCGTTACGAGCTTTTAAAACTCGCTGCAACATTTTCTCATTGTGTGAACAGAGAAAGATGAAAGAGAATGAGAGAGGGTTGCTCCACGGTGTCGATCACGGTGTCCAAGACAGTAGGTCCTGGAGAAGTCATGTTTTAAGCTTTAAGTGACGCCGTGGAGAGGAAGACCCCATGACGCCAGTTACGACGTTTAGGATAGAGAGGGAATGGGTCACGCTTTAGATGACATCGCAGGGTTTTAACCCCACAATGCCACCTGCGGCATGGTATTGTTCACCAGTTCAATTTTTAGGAAATTTTCAAAAAACTTCGTGGATCTCTCAAGTTTTCAAATGGGTCTTAATATAACCCAATAGGCGAGTAATCGACCCATTATAGAAACGAATAAAAAAATGGAAAAATTAATGGGAATGAACTTAGACGTATGTCAGGTAGTTAACGAGAATTGGTTAGTCAATCAAGAAATTTCATTGGGAAACGTGTGGAGCTACGGGGAGCGTTTTAGCGGGATTCGAGGTGAGTAAAGGCAATAATAGAATCAACATGAATGTTTTTCTATTTCTTGATTGGTTATTCCTTGAAATACGAGTCATTTGTATTCCATTCTAGCTTAGGTGACCTAAGGTTTAGGTAGCCTGCCTGTGATGAAAAGTCTCAACGAGCTTAGTAGTTGGCATAAACTGTGGCTTCTCGTTGGAATCTATTGGAAGGATTTAGCATCTGACTTGTGACTGTGGCTTTCCTTCGGTAGTGTGTTAGAAATTTAGCAGTCGACTTTATTTATGGCTTTTCCTAACAAAGTGTACGTTAAGTGGAGGTGACCTTTGGGCCAACTGGTTCGTATGTGGTGGATTAAACAGGGGATGCAGTTTTGGGCCCATTATGTAGATCGCAAGTTGAGGAGGAATTGTGACCCATGGTTTGATTTGGCACTATCTATTCGCCTATCCGATTGTTTCCTAGTCACTTGATTATCATTGTCTGAACTTGTTGAATCTATTTATCATGCAATTTGCTATCTATTTTAGTTTCTTGTTATATGCTACCTGATTCATAGACTTATTGTTTATTGAGAATTCAGTAGTTTATGTTGAGATATATATTGTTGTTGTTTACTTTTATATTTTGTACTCACTGTCCTTTTTATGACAGTGGGTGCAGATCCACAAACGAGTTGGGGCAAGGCGTCAATGCTTGGCGATATCCTCTGAGCACGCTCAGAGCCGTTTCTTTTGCTCTCATTCAGTAGGTATGTATATGTTTATTATGTATTCATACATTGATATTTAGGAAAAAAGAACACTAGATAAGACATGTATATACTGTGTTGTGTTTCAGTTGATCATATATATACATGTGATGTTGTTTGGACAGGATTTTCCACATCTAGGTTGATTGAGTTGTAAATAGTTTAAAGTTGATTGAGTTGTAAATAGTTTAAATTTGTTGTTAAGTTAGTGTTTTAAGTTTCCGTGCACACCTAACAATAATAAAGGATAAATGATTAGATAGAGTTAAGGTGAATCTAAAAAGAGTGATCCAAAGTGAGTGAGAGAATAATGTACTGAGTAATTGGTAAGTTAAGGCTAACTAGACTTGTGATGACTTGTCGGAGACTGGCTCGGGGGTCCACGTAGGTTTAGGTCGGGCGAGGCCCAGTTTGTGGTTGTTGGGGTCGTCGCAGTGAGGAAAGATAGAGAGAGTTTTTTACTAATCTCCTCATTAGCTCTCCAATGCATATCATGACACGCATCCATCGGTTTCCACATACTCCAGCCGTCACCATCGCTTCAGCTCAATAACACAGCTGCGTGACTCCTCTGGATGAATCAAAATGTTGCCCAAGCCCTTTTTGCATCTGGACCGCACCACAACTCGCCCTGTCGCAAGCGAATATAATATGAACGACCCGAATAATTTCCCGAATTAATTAATTATTGTATTTTATTTGTCGGTTACCCACAAAATCATTTTTCAGCCTCTGTGTACCCATATTGCATCCACCTGACCCCCGTTCAACACGTTTTTCGATATGAACCCTACTTGTGAATTGACATCACCGTCCTGTCATACAAACACGAGTATAAATAGGTAATACACGTCGTCATACAGACATATCATATTTTTCGGATTGTTACATTGCACTCTACTCAAGGTGAAATTTTTAAGACCAAAGCATGAGTAAGGGAAGGATTTTAGGTTGTCTTTGTGTTAAATAAAATACCTCATAGCCCACCTATCATCATTTCCACTAGTTCACCATTTTTGAGCCAAATCCACCATGTTTCCTTGTCACCTATCATGAAACCCAATAAAGCCACATAGCCTTTAATTTCCATGCTGCCTAGTTGTTGGAAAGTTTGATGAAAGTGAGCTTATGTAAGTCAAGTTGTATGAAAAGCCCAAGTTTGGAGGTTATTTGATGTTTGTATGTTTGTCAACCACTCCTAAAAGTTGTGAAAAAATAATAATGTGCAAAAATCACTTGAAAATAAGGGTTTGGTGCAGAAAGAAAAAAAATATGTTATTCATGAATTGAAAGTTCAAAATATTGTTGTTGTTCACTTTATTTAGTTTTATGTTATGTATTGTATGGTTTATGCTAGTGTTTTCCAACATTTTTGAATTCATGAATATCCTTTTTCATTGTTAGCCTAGCCAAGGCTCCATTATAATCCAAATAAAAGTCATATTTGAATCTTGCATGTGTTAAGTCTTCATTAGTGGAGAGTGTGAGTTGTAGTCTCGCCTATGAGATTCCTTTGCATTTTTAATGCCCAATCAAGAGATTGTAAACTCGCGGCTTGAGTGTATTGTTTGAGAAAACTCATGATTAATTGATAGTCTTGGCTTTTGACCAAGTTTTAGATTCTGAAAGTGTGATATTTGGAAAGGTTAGGCTAAGTTATCGACAACTTCTAATCTCCCAAATCTCTTAAGTCTTTTGTTGATTTGGTATCTAGTGAAACTAAAGGATTCACACTCTTATTATTGATTTGGGTTTAGAATCATTTAGTTTTTACGTAGTTGTGTCTTCAATAAATTTGTTGTGTTTATACTCGCATTTTGAGTCTTTAGGCATGCATTCATTAGGATCATTAAGTTTGTAAGAAAAGCATGTCGGTAGGACGTGATACGAGTCAACCACCGTGAGGGCTTAAGACGTAGGCTAGTGAGGCACTTGTCATGGCCCAAATTTCTAACCTAAGATTTTGGTCATAATCAGGCTCACCGACTCATGACGTGGGACCTGCATGAGATACGCACACCGATCGAGGCAAGTGGTCGAGAAAATTTTATATTTGTGATGGTGTATTCTTAGTGTTTGTATGTGTGTAGACTAAGTCAGTATTTGCAGCTATTGAGTCGAGACGCGATCGGGGACATGCCTCGAGTTGAGTGTGAGCCGGGGTACCGAGTAGCGAGACTTGTGGTAAGTCTAAACTTAGTTAATGCAACGTAATGAAATTAATGCATATTAGATCATAGCCTATGGTCATAAATTAATAGAATTGAATTGGACATATATATTTATATAATATATATAAATATATATATATATATATATTAAAAAATAAAAAAAAAATCAAAAAATTGTGAAATGACCAAAAGGGGTTTTGGCTTATTAAGAAAGAGGATAAGATTGAGGGGTATTTAGGTAATTTGACCACCCTTTTTGTTTAACTCAAATCACCACCGCCACACATTGTGGACGGGAGAGAGAGTGAGGTGGGAGTGAGAGGAAAGAAGGAGACGAAGAGAGATCAAGAGAGGAAGAGATCGAGTGCTTGGAGGTGCGACGACGACGATCGGAGGTAAGTCTTTTGTTGTTGATGTTAGCGTTGTTGTTGTAGATGTTGTTATGCGTGTTGTTGAGTTGAAGAAATCCATGTTTAATGGTGGATTGGTGATGCTATGGTGTTGATGTGGTGTTGGTGTTATTGTTGATGAATTGAAGAAGAAATAGTAAAAAAAAAAGATGATGACGATGATGTAGAAACGCTACAACACTAGCATCAATGTACTCAAAATGGGGAAGGGGGAGAGCTGGTTGGACTGGACCGGTTGGGCCGAACCAGGTCAGACTCGGTTCAGAAGACCAACCCCCCTAAAAGATAAATATATATATATATATATATATAAAGATAAAAAATATATATATATATACATATACATATATATATATATGTATATATACATAATATATTTATATATATATATAATAAAATATTAAAAAACAAAATTATATGAAATTACCTTTCAGGGACCTAAGGGTGTTTCGGGTGTTTGGGAGCGCTTAGTTGGAATGTCGCGAAGCCGGATAGCCATAACTATCCTTTGACTTGTAAGTGAAACTGTAGGAACCCTCTGCTTTATTTCATTCATATTATTGTCCCTTCTCAGTCAATTTGTTGACTTGCTGTTGTGTTATATCATCATGCTTTCTTTGCTCTGTTCATAATGAATGTTGAAATAGCATGATGCCTTGTGATAGTTTCATTAACTCCATTCCTGATATGTTATATTTTGTTGGGGACTATGTTATAATTGATGTTAGAAATGCATGCTCTAGGGTTATCTGTGGTAATTGGAATTGCACTCCATTTCCTTTGGGGCTTCGTAGCCTAACTTATTGTTGATATCGTATAGCCTTAAAAATGAAAAATCTTGAAAAGAAAGTAGGAAATTATCTAGTGTCCATTGCACGAGAGATGGGTGGATTCATGGGGTCACTGGACCTCAGGGTTTCTGGTACTCACCACTATACTTGGGTGGCATCACATAGTTTGAACTACGGGGTTGTTGGCAAGTTATATATATATTTGCAATGAGCGCGTCTCCGCTATTAATGAAGTATGTTGAGAGTATCTCCATACGATAGTGGAAAAAGGATGACTGATAGTTCTCACCGCCGGCCGAACGTAGATCGTCTCGACTTAGCCTGTGTCAGTCTGTCTATTTCTGTTAACCGTGGTATTTACATGCATTACTATCTCAACACCTTTTTTCTGCTATATTATGCATTTAAATATCTGTCTTTACTTTGGAAATGTAGTATAGAATTCTCCAGTTATCACTTAAATATCACTATACTTACCATCTAGTTTATGATGGTGGGTGTAGGTCCGTCGAGCAGCACTAGTGTAACGGCCCATTATTTATTAACACCGTTAATTTAATTATTCAGATTAGTACGCCAGCTCGGACATGTGGACGACGTGGATAGGCTAGACTGGAGAGTTTACTCAGGTAACTGATTTTGTGTTAATTGTTGGCTAATTTTGTGATGCATATTTATATCATTGATGTACTATTCATTACAGGTGTGTATTTACATTATTTTGTCGAGCGAGTTGAGAGCCGAGGTTTTAGTTCGGGGAATGCGCCAACGTAAGGGTTTATAGCTGTGAGGCCGGGCGTTGGAGTTAGATTAGATTTAAACAATATAATATGATCCTAATTTAGGAATTAAATATAATGAAATTTAAATATAACTTTAGGTTAAGTTATAAAATTTTATTTGGTACACTAGGTGTGGGACCGCCTCGGGAAGCGTGTCGACGCGGGGCATGAGGTGCCAGGTAGTCGGGAAACTAGTGTGACCTTATTCATAATTTATGGAATTTATTTGAGGGCTTAGATAATTATTATAAATTGAATCAAATGATATATACAAAATCCTATAGTTATAGCTGAATTAATCAATATCCTTAGGATTATTCTCGATATGCATAACAGGGTGATTTGAGGCAACCAATGTCATGATAAGGTGTCAAAATTTTCGGTGACACATGGTGATCAGTGACCACAGGATTGTCCTCGAGATTTGTGCACACATTTGATGAAAAATCAAGTATATATATAGGATGATCGGTCAAATGGTAAAGGAAGAGAAAATTTGAGAAAGGAAGCGGTGAAAGGAGAAGTGGGAGAAGATCATTAGCTGATGGTTGAGAGAGTGATTTAAGGCCATCAACCACAAGATCCCAATGTATGGATTTATCAAAGTTGGTTGGTTTATGAAATTTTGGTTTTGGTTGGAAAATTTAAGAAATTCAAATTTTTGAAGGATTAAACACTGTATTTAGTTGAGATTTTGGGTTCATAAGCTTGGTATTCCATTATTTTGATGATTGAATCAAATTGGAGGAAAATTGGATGAATTTGTGAAAATGGGTTTTGAACGTGATTTTAATGATTATTTGATTTTGAGGTTTAAGCTTGGTAATTTCATGTTTAGTGATGTTTTTGATATCATTAATAAGTTATGGAAGTGTGAGAATTAAGTAAATAGGTTTATGTGGTGTTTGGAATCCAGAAATTTAAATCTGAAAATTTTGGACAGGGCGCTATTAGCGCACTAGTAGATAGAACTAGCGCGCTAATTACCCTATGAAAAATAATGATGAACAGTGATTAAGATCAATTAACGTACTAATTGATCTCATTAGCGCGCTAATGATCCTATGGATGGAATTTAGTGTAAAATTGAATCAAATCATTTATAGACTAAGTTAAGTGATCAATAAACCTAGGAATTGGGTCTCAGGAGTCCCAGGACAGTAGTTGGAGTTGGGACTAGTCGAGGGTCGAACCGGGGGTAATTTCGAGGTTTGTGAGCGCGGATTGAGGTATGTAAAACCCAATTGAACACCATTATTGCATTTGCTTATTGTATTCCATTTGAGCAGTAAATTTATTTATAATCCATGAGTCATTCTTACTAGGACGGTTTAGTTTCCGTCTATGTATCCTGGGTTATGTGGTCGCTTAGTAGGTGTGTGGTCTTGGACACAGTTGTAAAGTTGATGGTGTAGGCCACGATAGGGCTCCTGGTCCTCATTACACATCTTGGATAGTTGGTTTACTCCCATTTGATTATCTTTGTGTTTACATTCATGCGATGAGCTTTGAGAAGTTATCTGCATTTTTCCTTCAATTTCGCATGTTTGATTCACACAATTTATTGATTGGCATTTATATTTTCTTAAATTATAATGCAAGATGGTTTTCCTAGGGATTTTACTTACTGGACTCGTTATCTGGTTTTTGTGATAACTGAGTGCAGATCCTAGTATCAGCAGGGGTAAGGAGATCCTTAACGATTATATCTGACTTAACTACGCCGAGGCCTGCAAGTACGTGCATTGCTAGTAATTATTCTTTTGATATTTTGTATTATTTTTAGGTTAAGAGACCAAAATTACTATTGTACTTGTATATACTACTGCTATAGTTGATTACCTATATGCATGTACAGCTGGGTTTTCCACTATAGGTTGAATAATGTAAACTAATATAACACATTTTGGTAATCACAAGACTTCCGCTGTTACTTATGGATAAATATCAATATTTTTCGAGATTATTAGATAACGGGATAGAGAAATGATGTGGCAGTTACTTCTGGTGCATGAGCTGGAAAGGTATCTGTTGCACGGGACGGCCCCGAAAATTGGGGCCGTCACAGTTTGGTATCAAAGCTTAGGTTTAAGTAACCTAGGTTTGAGGAACCTCGGGATAAAACTTATCAAGAGAATAAACTTTAAAAATAAATTAGATATGGGAAGTGAAGGTAGCGGTAAAGTTAGGATTGTTATGTGATATGTATATTTGTCATATATATATGTACTATACATATACGTATATTGGGAACTAATGAGGATATATAAATCGATGCAGACTACTTGGCTGGGCAGACTCCTACTACCTCGCCTACTACACAGCAGGTGGTTGGGGAGACGAGTGATCATACCATTAGAGAGGTAGCCGATCTACGAGTCATGATACAGAGAGTCACAGATCAGCAGCTATTACAGCAGACATAGATGGCTGAGTTCATGGAGTACATACGGAGTTCGAGGATACCAACAGTAGTACCGACTATTGAGTTAGCTGCACCTACTCCTTCGGTTGTGATTGCATCAACAGTTGACACGCAGGCAGCTGTGATAGAGACATTGATAGAGAAGGTTGAGCCTAGTGTTACACCAGCCAGCACTATACTGAGGTGACGCCTACTACTACAGAATAATGAATAGGGGTTTCGATTACTAGGATTAGGATGTCAGAGGCAGCGAAGATGGTGAAAGATTTTATAAGGTTTAATCCTACGTACTTTATTGGAGTCAGAGATCCTGAGATTGTAGGGTGTGGTTGATGACACATTGATGATTGATTAGGCGCGTATCTCGGGTATTATTTGAGAGGTCAGGCAGCGGTATGGTGGACTACCTACACTGACACGCATTCCACACCATCGACGTAGGCAGAGTTTCACCAGATGTTTCTCGATGAGTACATTCCCACTGAGGTGCAGTTGAGGCTGAGAGAGCAATTCCTGTCATTGCGATAGGGAACCATGACAGTGTCGCAGTATATGGATCGATTCAGATACCTTATGATGTATGCCATGGACATGGTGAATACCAAGAGACTCTAGATTTATTATTTCATCAGGGGTCTGGATGAGAGGATTGGTGGGGTGATTGTCGCGAGTGGTGCGGAAACGCTACAAATTGTTTACGATAGGGCATTGGCTCGTGAGACATACCAACGACACAAAGGCGAGCTTATGGATAGGTCTGGGCAGAGTTCCCGATCTGATCAGAGGCCGAAGAGATAGAGGGATTAGTCTGATCGACAGAGGCAGGATCAGGGTCGACGAAATAGGCACCCAGAGCAGCGGAGAGGTGATGATAGGCAGTTAGTGCACATGATAGCTCCATCTGAACACCAATGACGATAGGCTCCGCTGCAGTACCAGGATAGATATCAGGGTGACCATGACAGGGGTCAGAGGGGCCGGGGTCTGGGTCAGGGTCAGGGATCTGATGGCAGGCAGATTAGGAGGCGGGAGACACGCAGATTTTTTAGGCGTGGTCAGCGAGGACACTTGCGATATGAGTGTAGAGTACCATCACCTCGACGGGATCAAGGTCCGGATAGGGATAGAGTGCATGCGGTGGCACAGCTAGATTCAGAAGCTACCAGACAGCTAGTTAAGGGTACGTTATACATTCATAGTAGACTTATTCATGTCATGTTTGATTTTGGTAGTACACTATCTTTTATTGCTGGACGCTTAGTTGGGGAATTAGGGTTAGACACACACACACACACACACACACACTTGAGACTCATCTTGTTCTCAGCACGACTTCTGGGGATAAGATTTATCCTAACCGGTTAGTTCAGGACATCATGATTGAGGTAGCCGAACATCAATTACCAGCTGATCTACGAGTATTGGAGTACTTAGAGTTTGACGCACTCTTTGGAATGGATTAGCTGTCAACTTACCATGCACGGATAGATTGTTATGAAAAGAGGGTAGAGTTTAGTATTTCGGGTTTACCAGAGTTGTCTTTGACTGGGACTACTTTAGTGGTACCTATTATGAGGAGTAGATTAGTGACTACTTAGGAGATGGAGGAGTTTGCAGCTATCGTTGAGCCTAAAACTCGAGTATCTACCAAGATTGAGGATGTCCCGATAGTTAGAGATTTTATTGACATTTTTCCTGATGATTTACCCGGAATACCACCCCCTAGAGTGATAGAGTTTATTATAGAGTTGATACCAAGGACACAACCTATATCTAGCAGACCATATTGGATGTCATCGATGGAGCAAGAAGAGGTCAGGAGACAGATAGAGGACTTATTGGCGAAGGGATTTATTCATCCTAATATGTCACCCTGGGGAGCACCAGTGTTATTTGTTAGGAAGAAGGACAGATCGATGAGGATGTGTGTAGATTATCGAAAGTTGAATCAGGTGACGATCAAGAATCGTTACCCACTTCCGAGGATTGATGATCTATTTGACCAACTGAAGGGTGCACAGTTCTTCTCAGATATTGATTTGCGCCCAGGATATCATCAGTTGTGGATTCGAAAAGAGGACATTAAGAAGACTACTTTCAGTACTAGATACGGCTTGTTTAAATTCATGGTGTTACCATTTGGCTTGACGAACGCTCCAGCAGTTTTTATGGATCTGATGCACCGAGTGCCGAGACCTTACTTATACCGATATGTGATAGTCTTCATTGATGATATATTGAAATATAATCAGATGCGAGAGGATCATGAGAATCATCTTCTATCAGTCCTGATGACGTTGAGGGAGCATAGACTGTATGCGAAGTTTAGTAAGTGTGAATTCTGGATGAGGGAAGTGAAATTTTTGGGACATGTCATTAGCAGTCAGGGCATATCCGTTGAGGGTGACAAGATTAGAGCGGTGATTGAGTGGAAGAGACCAGAGATTATTTTTGAGATATGGAGTTTCTTGGGTCTAGCAGGTTATTACCGTCGATTTGTACCGAATTTCTCCATGATTGCAATACCAATGATGAGACTGACGAAGAAGAATGTTTCTTTTAAGTGGTCTGAGGAGTGTGAGCAGGCATTCCTGGAGTTGAAGAAGAGATTGACTTCTGCACCAGTATTGACATTACCTGAGCCAGGGAAGGAGTTATCAGCTTACACCAATGCTTCGGGGACTGGACTGGGATGTGTTCTGATACAGGAGGGACGACCAGTGGCGTACTTATCCAGGCGATTGAGGCCACATGAGTGTAACTATCCCATACATGATTTAGAGTTAGCAGCAGTTGTGTTTGCGTTAAAGGCCTATAGAGACACTATCTCTACGGAGAGAAGTTTGTACTCTACACAGATCATCAGAGCCTGCGCTATATTTTTACTCAAAGAGATTTGAATATGCATCAGTGGAGGTTGTTAGAGTTACTAAAAGATTATGACTTTACAATTGAGTATCATCCTAGCAAAGCCAATGTGGTGGCGGATGCGTTGAGTAGATGCAGAGTCGACAGTTCGGGGCAATATGCGGCATATATGACTGTTAGAGGCAGCATCAGTGATGTGCATGTCAGACATTGCAACTACGCATGGTGTTCAGATGTGTGGTCAGATGAGAGTACCGACAGTGTCACTAGAGCGGGTATCGGAGTGTCAGAGGGTTGATGGGCTTTATGAGCGGTTCAGTGGTTTGGCACGGGATCTCGAGTGCACTGATTGGGCGGAGAAGTCTAACGGATGTTTACGGCACCAAGGTCGATTATGGGTACCAGCAGTGCCAGAGATACTAGATGGTATACTAGAGGATACTTACCTATCGCGATACACAGTTCATCCGGGCAGGACCAAGATGTACCATGATTTACGGAGATTGTTTTGGTGGTCGGGGATGAAGGTTGACGTTGGCGAGTATGTTCGAGGATGTCATATATGTTAGCAGGTGAAAGCTGAGCATAGGTGACCTGGAGGATTGTTGCAGCCATTACCCATTCCTCACTGGGAATGGGAGCACATTACTATGGATTTTGTCAATAGGTTACCACACACTACCAGGTGACACGATGCGATTTGGGTGGTGATTGATAGACTGACGAAATCGGCACATTTCATACCAGTTTCCATGCTATACACGTTTCCTCAGTTGATCAGATAGTTTGAGCAGGAGATTATCAGACTGCATGGGGTACCAGTCTTTATAGTATCTGATCGAGATCCCAGGTTCACTTCGAGATTTTGGGAGGCGATACAGGATCAGTTTGGTACTAGGTTGCAGTTCAGCACGGCTTACCATCCGTAGACAGATGGCTAGTTTGAGAGATTGATACAAATCTTGGAGAATATGCTTCGAGCTTGCATTTTACAGTTTGGAGGTTCATGGGAAGATTATTTACCTTTGTGTGAGTTTGCTTACAACAACAGCTATCAGTCTAGTATCGGGATGCCACCATTTGAGGCACTGTATGGGAGGCCCTGTAGATCACCAGCGCGTGTTGGGCAGAGCAGGAGGATACAGTTACCGTGGGGCCAGAGATAGTTGTTGATCACACAGAGAAGATTAGATAGATTCGGCAAAGGCTTCGAGCAGCACCGGATAGACAGAAGAAGTACTCTGATAGATACCACGACAATCTGAGCTATAAAGTTGATTATATGGTTTATCTGAAGGTTTCTCCTTGGAAAGGCCAACAGAGGTTCAGAATTAAGGGGAAACTGTAACGACCCGAATTTAATTCGCCGTTATTTGTGACGTATTGCAGACGTGGCGAACAGCTCAGACACTCGTGGGACCCGCAGCTAGGCTAGAGCGCGCCTGGAGTTAGGTAAATAGTTATTTCGTGTGTTGTTTTGTTTAATTTGCGATGTTTATGTTAAAATAGGTTAAACGACATCGCAATGTGTGATTATATTTTAATTGACGTGTGAGGTTGTGTGTTAAGTATTCGCCTCGATATGCGTGTCGACGCGGGTACCGAATAGACAAAAAGATGAAATATTAGGGCGGGAAAATATTACACACATTAAATGAATTAAATGTGATAAAATAGTAAATTGGTGGGCGCTAGGGACACGCGGGGTCGTGATCGACACGTACAAGATAGTGTGCACGCTCGAGTACGCTCATTGGCGTGCACGACGGAATTGTAGGTGCGAAAATATAGGTGTGTATATATATTTATATATATATATATGTATATAATTAATTTAATATATATATATATAAATCAGGAAATAAATAAATAATTGTGAAATTACCATAAAGGGTATTGAGGTTGTTAAGGAGGAGATAATATTGGAGGGGCAAAATGGTCATTTTACCTGAAATTTTGATAAACTCTCACCGCTTCTCTCTCGATAAATCGAAAGAAAGAAGAGAAAAAAAAAAACAGAGAGAGCGACGAGAAAGAGAGAAGCCGAGACGAAGAGAAGGAGGAGGTGAGCTCGTGGGATCGAGGAGAATGAGGTGAGCTGATTGTGGTTCTTGTGATTTTGTGTTTTGTTGCTTTGTTGTGGCGTTGTGTTGTGTGGTGGAGGTGGTGGAGAGCTCGGCCATGGCGGAGCCATGGCCGAGAATTGGAATCGGTCGGGGAGAAAAATAGGGAAAAATATGGAAAAATTGTATTTTGACTAAATAAATAGAAATTGAGGAATTTATATGGAAAATGAGAAATTCAAAAGTCGGAGGAGACTTTATACGGAGTTTTTACCTCGAAAAACGTAAAATTGACATAATATGTCAAATTGAAGCTAATTCAATGATAAATAATCTTAGGTACATTTGGGGTGATAATTTGGATTATCGGGTGATTATTGGAGCTAGACGGGGTTTGATTTTGGGACACGAGAGTGCGGATTGAGGTGTGTAGTATCCCAACTGAAATTACTTGAGTATTTACTTCTTTTGGCATTTGAATTCAATTTCTTTCATTTCAATACTCTATTCTTGGTTATGTTTATATGGGCGGACGTTGAGCGAGGCTCCCTCCGTGCCATTCTTGTGTGTATGTCCACTACACCATAGCACATGCTACCGAGATCGAACTTAGGCCAAGTGTCACGTCGTGGCATGTGTCGATGCGCCGTTGGTGTAACGCCGGCCATCGAGCGGATCCGGATGCTTGCCTGCTTTGAGTTTGACTCGCGGCAAAGCATTCTCGTGGAAGAGTCCGAAGTATGGTGTAGTCTGACCCTAGGAGCTAGGAACACACTTTGCACTTTTCCTATTATTTATTCATGCGATGAGCACAGTTGTCTGTATTTATTTTCGCATGTTTATTTAATAGCTTTATTTAAATTTCAGTATTTACTTTTAGAAATGCTCACTTAATTTCCTTGGGAATACTCACTCTGGACTCGTCATCTGCCTTTTGTGATGACTTGAGTGCAGATTCTAGTACGAGCAGGGGCAAGGGCAAGCTGCCAGAGTACTGTTGAGCCGAAATAGCCTGACTTGTATGTTTGTATTATATTTACTTTGTTTTATTATAGGTTTGGGGTTTTGGAGAAACTTTATATATATTGAACTTTTTGGTGATTTCAGAGGTACTTATGATGGTGCATGGGTTTTCCACATTAGGTTTATGGTTTAGGTTACACATTTACAGTATCACTACCCGAGTAATGCATTAGAAAGGCTTCTGCTGTGTGAATTTGAGGATTTTATAATGATTTAACATATAATTTGACTTCAATACAACCTAATCTATAAATGGATAATTAATAAGGTTTAAAAAGATAAAATGGAGGATGTAATCCAATGTAGAGCACATTATCGTCAGTAAGACAGAGACGTGGGTCCGCATTGGCCCAATGGCGATCTATTTGGAAAATGGGTCGTTACGATTTTGGTATCAGAGCCTAGGTTTAGGAAAACCTAGGGCTCGAATTTGAGGAAAAACTTGATCATAAACCTATTGAATAAGCTTTAGATGTGGAAACCCAAAGGAGTTGCCTAAAGTCTTAGTTGGGAAGCAATGTGAGATGGGTAGAAATCAAGATATACGTGTTATGTTTTTGTTTGTATATTACCTACGTCACACGTATATTCGTACCGAGGCACGTTCTTCGATGCAGATACCGATGGACGGGTAGTCTTCGTAGTACGACTCGACGAGGGTTGGGAATACTAGCGATCCTGCTAGGTCGACAATGACGTTAGAGTCATTAACGCGGACAGTGGATGATAGGTTCGCACAGTTGTTGAATTTATTGAGGACTCGTGAGACTGTGACAACTCCTACTACAGTTATAGCTGCACCATTGGTTACCACTTCTGCAGTTGTTGCTCCCACTACCGCTGAGACTTAGTGGCAGGCTGCAGTATTCGAGACACATGCCGAGAGGGCTATACCAGTGGTTATTCTAGCAGAGGCTGCGTTAGTTGTAACTCCTTCGATTACTGAGCAGCCAGCTGTAGCGTCTTTATCAGGGAGTTTGATGACAGTGGAGGTGAAAAAGTTGAAGGATTATCTTAGATTCCCTCCAGGATACTTTCATGGAGTCGGAGACCCAGAGATAGCCGAGAGGTGGCTATTGGCTCACGAGAGATTACATGAGATGTTACTAGTTGATGAGGTGGATAAACCGAGGCCGAGTCGAGCACATCGGAGGACTACGGCGCATCGAAATTTGAACTTGTTATCATTGTGGTCAGGTAGGACATATTATGGTGGAGTGTACCAGACTAGTGCTAGTACCATCACAGACTGATCAGGCCAGAGATAGGGCCCAAACAGCTGTTTTTGGGGTTACACAGCCAGATCGGGAGGCGACCAGACAGCTTGTTGAAGGTATGTTATATCGTCGTGATACTTTTATGCATGTGATGTTTGATTCCAAGAAAGACACTCTCCCTTTATATCTGGACATATGGTAGGATTGTTAGGATTAGATGCACAAACTTTAGATACATATCTTGTTCTCAAGACGACAGTTGGGGATAAGATTTATCCTAACCGAATTTGCTTAGGATTGTGTGGTTGAGATTGAGGGACATCGATTACCAACCGACTTTAGAGTATTAGAATACTTGGAATTCTACGCGATGCTCGGTATGGATTGGTTATCGTCGTATCATGCACAAATCGATTGTTTTAGCAAGACGGTGACATTTCACATCGAGAGAATTCCAGAGTTTTCATTTGTCAGAAATGCGTCAACATTACCTATCACTCGAGGCATACTAGCTACGTCGCAGGAGATGAAGACGTATGCGGCTATGGTGGAGCCAGATATTAAGACAGTGATTAGGGTTGAGGATGTCCCGTTGTTGTGAATTTCTCGATGTATTTCCCGAGGATTTGCCAGGATTACCACTACCGAGAGCTGTTGAATTCATTATCGAGCTAATTCCTGGAACTCAACCGCTTTATAGCAGGCCATATAGGATGTCAACATCGGAGTAGAGGGAGTTGAGGACTTAGAGGACTTACTGCAGAAAGGATTCATTCACCCTAGCATGTCACCTTGGGAGCTCCAGTTCTTTTTGTGAAGAAGAAGGACGGCTCGATGCGGATGTGTGTGGATTATAGGAAGTTGAATCAGGTGACTATTAGGAATCGTTACCCACTTTCCAGGATCGATGATGTGTTCGATCAGTTGGCAGGAGCCAAATTCTTCTCGAAGATTGACCTCAGATCGGGATATCATCAATTGAGGATTCGAGAAGGAGATATTGAGAAGACCGCTTTCAGTACGCGATATGGATTGTATGAGTTTACAGCCATGCCATTTGGGTTGACTAACGCGCCGGCAATCTTCATGGATTTAATGCACAGGGTGCTTCGACCGTTTTTGGATCAATATGTCATAATTTTCATCGACGATATCCTGATTTACAGCAAGACTCGTGTAGAGCACGAAAGGCATCTCAGAGAGGTGTTGATGACGCTGAGAGAGCATCGACTTTACGCCAAGTTCAGCAAGTGCGCGTTTTGGTTAAGTGAGGTGAAGTTTTGGACATGTTATCGTATCGATCGGGGTATATCGGTTGATGGTGACAAGATTCAGCTATCATTGATTGGAGAACACACTGAGTCGTTTATGATATTCGAAGTTTCTTGGGTTTAGCGCGGATATTATAGGTGCTTCGTACGAGATTTTTCGTTGATTGCGGTGCGATGACGAGGTTGACCAAAAGGATGTCATATTTGATTGGTCGCAGGAGTGTGAGGATGCTTTCTGGGAGTTGAAGAGGCAGTTGACTTCTGCACTAGTTTTAGCATTACATGTGACAAGAAAGGGTTTCTTGGTTTATACTGATGCGTCAGGCACTGGGTTGGGATGCGTGTTGATGCAAGATGGACATCCAGTGGCCTATTTATCACGACGATTAAGACCACATGAGGAGAGTTATCCAAAGGCACGATTTGGAGCTTGCGGTGGTCGTGTTTGCACTGAAGGCTTGGAGGCATTATTTGTACGGTGAAAAGTTTGTACTATTTACCGACCACCAGAGTTTGAGATATTTGTTCACTCAGAGGGAGTTGAACATGAGACAGCGGAGATGGCTCGAGTTATTGAAAGACTACGATTTCGCTATCAAGTATCATCCGGGAAAGGCGAATGTCGTAGTTGATGCGCTTGGCAGGAGTGACATCGAGAGTCAAACGGGCTGCGGCATATGACACATGAGCATGGGTTGCTTGAAGCTGCATCGGTGTTGTGTGTAACAGAGTCTATTGCTGAGCTACATATTTGCGGCGAGATACGAGTTCCTACGGTGTCTCTAGAGCGGGTTGCTGAGTTGCAGAGAACTGATGACCGGTATTTACGGATCAGTGGATTGGCTCAGGATCCGGGGTGCACCGAGTGGTCTGAGGGTTCAGACGGGTGCTTGAGACACAGGGGTCGTTTGTGGATACCGAGGTGCCGGAGCTCAAAGACGTATTCTCGAGGACACATACCGGTCGCGATTTATAGTTCATCCCGGTCGAACCAAGATGTATCACGACCTTCGGCGATTATTTTGGTGGCCGGGGATGAAGGCTGACGTGGGGAGGTACGTCCGGAGTTGTCATATTTGCCAACAGTGAAGGTTGAGCACGATGTAAGACCGGTTGGGTTGCTACGGTACGCGCCCATTCCTCGGTGGAAATGGGAACATGTGACCATGGACTTCGTCGGTGGCCTACCGCAGACTACTACGAGGAGACACGACGCAGTTTGGGTAGTTATCGACAGATTGATGAAGTCGGCACATTTCATACCGATTGCCATAAGATATTCAGTTACACAGCTGAGCACTATTTTCAAGAAAGAGATTGTCAGATTGCACGGTGTATTGGTCTTCATTGTTTCTGACAGAGATCCGAGGTTTACTTCGAGACTTTGGGAGAGTATGCAAGAACAGTTTGGCACGCGACTACAGTTTAGTATTGCGTACCATCCTCAGACTGACGGGTAGTCAGAGCGGTTGATTCAGATTCTCGAGGATATGCTCAGGGCGTGTATTTTACAATTTGGAGGATTGTGGGAAGATTATCTGCCGTTGTGCGAGTTTGCGTACAACAATAGTTATCAGGCGAGTATCGGGATGCCACCATTCGAGGTATTATATGGTAGGCCCTGCAGGTTACCAGCATGTTGGGCGGCACCGGAGGAAGGAAACAGCGGCTATAGGACCTGAGGTTGTTGTGGATCACACTGAGAAGATAAGGCAAATTAGACAGAGACTTCAGGCGGCGCAGGATAGATAGAAGAAATACGCAGATAGGTATCACGGGGATCTGAGCTACGAGGTTGGAGACATGGTGTATTTAAAAGTTTCGCCTTGGAAGGGTTATCGAGATTTGGAATTAAGGGAAATTAGCACCGGGTTTATTGGACCGTTCGAGTGGAGGAACGTGTGTCGGCAAAGTGGCATACCGTTTAGAGTTATCGCCACAGTTAGCGGGGTACATCCAGTGTTTCACATATCCATGTTGAGGCTAGCAAGGTCGGGACCGAGACCTATGATTGATATACGTCGGATTGAGGTGCGACCGGACGTGTCATTTGAGGAACGACTGTGTGAGATCATGGATAGGAGGATTCGACTTTGAGGAACAGGGAGATCCCGAAGGTTTTAGTTCGTTGGCGTATCATGGAACCGAGGGACTCACCTGGGAACTCGAGTCTACGATGCAACGACGGTATCCCTACTTATTTGCCAGTAAGTATTTAAGTTTAATCTAAATTTCGGGACGAAATTTCACCTAGTTGGGAAGAATTGTAACGGCCCGAATTTAATTCGCCGTTATTTGTGACGTATTGCAGACGTGGCGAACAGCTCAGACACTCGTGAGACCCGCAACTAGGCTAGAGCGCGCCTGGAGTTAGGTAAATAGTTATTTCGTGTGTTGTTTTGTTTAATTTGCGATGTTTATGTTAAAATAGGTTAAACGACATCGCGATGTGTGATTATATTTTAATTGACGTGTGAGGTTGTGTGTTAAGTATTCGCCTCGATATGCGTGTCGACGCGGGTACCGAATAGACAAAAAGATGAAATATTAGGCCTAGGGAAAATATTACACACATTAAATGAATTAAATGTGATAAAATAGTAAATTGGTGGGCGCCTAGGGACACGCGGGGTCGTGGTCGACACGCGTGGGTGATATGGTAGTGTGCACGCCCGAGTACGCTCGTTGGCGCGCACGACGGAATTGTAGGTGCGAAAATATAGGTGTGTATATATATTTATATATATGTATATAATTAATTTAATATATATATATATATATATAAATCAGAAAATAAATAAAAATGCAAAATTACCAAAAAGGGTATTGAGGATTGAATAAGGAGAGATAAATTGAGGGGCAAAATGGTCATTTTACCTGAAATTTTGATAAACTCTCACCGCTTCTCTCGATCGAAAGAAAGAAGAGAAAAAAAAAAAACGAGAGAAAGACGAGAAAGAGAGAAGCCGAGACGAAGAGAAGGAGGAGGTCTCGTGGGATCGAGGAGATCGAGAGGTGAGCTGATTGTGGTTCTTGTGATTTTGTGTTTTGTTGTTGTTGTGGCGTTGTGTTGTGTGGTGGAGGTGGTGGAGAATGGCGGAGCCATGGCCGAAAGAATCGAAGGGAGACGAAGTGGGTCTCCACCCTCTCGATTCCATTGATGAAGAAGAAAAAATGAAAAGAAAAAAAAAAAATATATATATATACGGTTGGTTGTTCGAGAAAAATAAAAAATGGAAAAATATAATAATATATATATATGATATATATGTATGTATATATATATATGATATATATGTATATATATAATAGGAGAAAAAGGGGAAAATATGGAAAAATTGTATTTTGACTAAATAAATAGAAATTGAGGAATTTATATGGAAAATGAGAAATTCAAAAGTTGGAGGAGACTTTATACGGGGTTTTTACCTTGAAAAACGTAAAATTGACATAATATGTCAAATTGAAGCTAATTCAATGATAAATAATCTTAGGTATATTTGGGGTGATAATTTGGATTATCGGGTGATTATTGGAGCTAGACGGGGTTTGATTTCGGGACACGGAGTGCGGATTGAGGTGTGTAGTATCCCAATTGAAATTACTTGAGTATTTACTTCTTTTGGCATTTGAATTCAATTTCTTTCATTTCAATACTCTATTCTTGGTTATGTTTATATGGGTGGACGTTGAGCGAGGCTCCCTCCGTGTCATTCTTGTGTGTATGTCCACTACACCATAGCACATGCTACCAGATCGAACTTAGGCCAAGTGTCACGTCGTGGCATGTGTCGATGCGCCGTTGGTGTAACGCCGGCCATCGAGCGGATCCAGATGCTTGCCCTGCTTTGGAGTTTGACTCGCCGGCAAGACATTACGTGGAAGAGTCCGAAAGTATGGTGTAGTCGACCCTAGGAGCTAGGAACACACTTTGCACTTTTCCTATTATTTATTCATGCGATGAGCACGGTTAATCGTATTTATTTTCGCATGTTTATTTAATAGCTTTATTTAAATTTCAGTATTTACTTTTAGAAATGCTCACTTAATTTCCTTGGGAATACTCACTCTGAACTCGTCATCTGCCTTTTGTGATGACTTGAGTGCAGATTCTAGTATGAGCAGGGGCAAGGGCAAGCTGCCAGAGTACTGTTGAGCCGAAATAGCCTGACTTGTACGTTTGTATTATATTTACTTTGTTTTATTATAGGTTTGGGGTTTTGGAGAAACTTTATATATATTGAACTTTTTGGTGATTTCAGAGGTACTTATGATTGTGCATGGGTTTTCCACATTAGGTTTATGGTTTAGGTTACACATTTATAGTATCACTACCCGAGTAATGCATTAGAAAGGCTTCCGCTGTGTGAATTTGAGGATTTTATAATGATTTAACATATAATTTGACTTCAATACAACCTAATCTATAAATGGATAATTAATAAGGTTTAAAAAGATAAAATGGAGGATGTAATCCAATGTAGAGCACCGCTGTCGCTGGTAAGACAGACTGTGGGTCCGCATTGACCCTGTGGCGGTCTATTTGGAAAATGGGCCGTTACAGAAACTGGCTCCGAGATTTATTGGACCATATAGAGTTGTAGAGAGAGTTGGCAATGTGGCGTATAGATTAGATCTACCGACGAGTT
Source organism: Stephania japonica (assembly GCA_039657345.1). NCBI lineage: Eukaryota > Viridiplantae > Streptophyta > Magnoliopsida > Ranunculales > Menispermaceae > Stephania > Stephania japonica. The sequence continues at coordinate 34,582,930 of CM077561.1, read as the reverse complement.
AGCAGGCATTCATCCTACCTTCCATATTTCGATTGGTTAGGATAGGGCCACGACCCATGGTTGACGTGCGACAGGTTGATATCTAGCCGGACACGACTTACGAGGAGCACCATTGGAGATATTAGATCGTAAAATCCAAACTCTCAGGAATAGGGAGATATCTAAGGTACTCGTACGATGGCAGCATCATGGTACGGAGGGACTTACTTGGGAGTTGGAGTCAACCATGCAGGAGCGTTATCCTCAACTAATCCACGGTAAGTTTTATTCTAAACCAAATTTCGGGACGAAATTTCTTTTAGTTGGGAAGAATTGTAACGGGTCGTTATTTATTAACGCCGTTAATTTAATTATTCAGATTAGTATGCCAGCTCGGACGACATGTTGACGCCGTGGATAGGCTAGACCGGAGAGTTTACTTAGGTAACTGATTTTGTGTTGATGATTGGCTAATTCTGTGTGTATATTTATATCATTGATGTACTATTCATCACAGGTGTGTATTTACATTATTTTGTCTGGCGAGTTGAGAGCCGAGGTTTTAGTTTGGGGAATGCGCTAACGCAAGGGTTTATAGCTGTGAGGACGGGTGTTGGGGTTAGATTAAATTTAAATAATATAATATGATCCTAATTTAGGAATTAAGTATAATGAAATTTAAATATAACTTAAGGTTAAGTTATAAAATTTTATTTGGTACACTAGGTGTGGAACCGCCTCGGGAAGCGTGTTGGACGTGGGGCACGGGGTGCCAAGTAGTCAGGAAACTACTGTGACCTTATTCATAATTTATGGAATTTATTTGAGGGCTTAGATAATTATTATGAATTGAATCAAATGATATATACAAAATTCTATAGTTATAGCTGAATTAATCAACATCCTTAGGATTATTCTCGAGATGCACACAGGGTGATTTGAGGCAACCAGTGTCATGATAAGGTGTCAAAATTTTCGGTGACACAGGGTGATCAGTGACCACAGGATTGTCCTCGAGATTTGTACACACATTTGATGAAAAATCAAGTATATATATATAGGATGATCGGTCAAATAGAAAAGGAAGAGAAAATTTGAGAGAGGAAGCGGTGAAAGGAGAAGTGGGAGAAGATCATTAGCTGAGGGTTGAGAGAGTGATTTAAGGCCATGAACCACAAGATCCCAAGGTATGGATTTATCAAAGTTGGTTGGTTTTTGAAATTTTGGTTTTGGTTGGAAAATTTAAGAAATTCAAATTTTTGAAGGATTAAACACTGTATTTGATTGAGATTTTGGGTTCATAAGCTTGGTATTCGATTGTTTTGATGATTGAATCAAATTGGAGGAAAATTGGATGAATTTGTGAAAATGAACGTGATTTTAATGATTCTTTGATTTTGAGGTTTAAGCTTTGTAATTTCATGTTTAGTGATGTTTTTGATATCATTGATGGGTTATGGAAGTGTGAGAATTGAGTAAATAGGTTTGTGTGGTATTTGGAATCCAAAAATTTAAATTTGAGAAATTTGGACAGAGCACTATTAGCGCGCTAATAGATAGAACTAGCGCTAATTACCCTATGGAAAATGATGATGAACAGTGATTAAGATCAATTAGCGCGCTAATGATCCTATGGATGGAATTAGTGTAAAATTGAATCAAATCATTTATAGACTAAGTTAAGTGATCAATAAACCTCAGAATTGGGTCTCAAGAGTCCCGAACGTAGTTGGAGTCGGGACTAGTCGAGGGTCGAACCGGGGGTAATTTTGGGGTTTGTGAGCGCGGATTAAGGTATGTAAAACCTAATTGAACACTATTATTGCATTTGCTTATTGTATTCCATTTGAGCTATAAATTTATTTATAATCTATGAGTCATTCTTACTGGGACAGTTTAGTTTCCGTCTATGTATCCTGGGTTGTGTGGTCGCTTAGTAGGTGTGTGGTCTAAGACACAGTTGTAAAGTCGATGGTGTAGGCCATGACAGGGCTCCTGGTCCTCAGTACACATCTTGAATAGCTGGTTCACTCCCATTTGATTATCTTTGTGTTTACATTCATGCGATGAGCTTTGAGCAGTTTTCTCTGCATTTTCCTTCAATTCCGCATGTTTGATTCACACAATTTATTAATTGGCATTTATATTTTCTTAAATTATAATGCAAGATGGTTTTCCTTGAGATTTTACTTACTGGACTCGTTATCTGGTTTTTGTGATAACTCAGTGCAGATTGTAGTACCAGCAGGGGTAAGGAGATCCTTGGCAATTATATCTGACTTGCCTACGCCGAGGCCTGCTAGTACATGCGTTGTTAGTAATTATTCTTTTGATATTTTGTATTATTTTTGGGATAGGAGACCAAAATCACTATTGTACTTGTATATACTACTGCTATAGTTGATCACCTATATGCATGTACAGCCGGGTTTTCCATTATAGGATGAATAATGTAAACTAATATAACACATTTTGGTAATCACAAGACTTCCACTGTTACTTATGGATAAATATCAATAATTTTCGAGATTATTAGATAACGGGATAGAGAAATGACGTGGCAGTTACTTTTGGTGCATGAACTGGAGAGGTATTTTTTGCACAAGATGACCCCAGAAATTGGGGCCGTTACAAATAGATCGGGCAAGGAGAAGATCGGCGGCTACCTCTGAGATTGTAGCGCGTAGCTACCATACATGTAGATCTTATTTTTGTATTATGTTTATATACGTCTTTTGTTTGGGTTGTACATTGGAACGAGAGCTAGTTTACCGACTTTTGACTTTCACTTTGTTTATATGTTCGCCGTTTATGGCATATTTACATTGTGATCGTTATTTCCTGGTTTCCACATTTAGGATTTATATATAATGCTTCCGCTAATATGTTAAAGACTTCCACTAATTTGATAATTCTTATAAGATGATAAATAATAGTGATGGGGAATTACTTATTCCTGAACTCGATCCACGAGAATATAGGTAGTACAGGCTGACTAATATGTAATTAGATCCTACGTGTTGTAATTAGGGTTTAATTACGGGATTAGGTTGGGCGGTGCCCTAGATTAAGATAGGGGTTATAACAACACTTTCCGCTGAGAACGTCTGGTATACGAAAATATGGTCTAGTCTGTTAGAATGATTACATGCTTAGTTGGTTTTCTTGGTGTTATTTATTGCATGTAATGACCTTTACAGTTGCATGTATATTTCGTGTGCTTTACTTAGATTTTTATTAGTTTTCCTTATAAACGTTTGGTGGTTTTCTTTAGGGTCTTTACTCATTGGACTCGTAATTTGTTTTGTTGTGATGAATAAGTGCAGATCCTAGTACCAGTAGGGGCAAGGGGATCCTAGGTAACTATCTCTGATTGTCTGTTGTCTGAAACACTATTTGTAGGTTTTTTTTTTGCTATTTTGTTTACTTTGAGTATCAAGGGACTTATGAGAGACATTGTACATGTGTATTGCCTCATATACAATGTACTCTTACCAAGTTTTCCATGTTAGGACTGATGCTCTATTATGACATGATTTTTTATATTATCCACGGTTTCATGTTTATTAAGTCTTCCGCTTTAAATCATTATTATATGTTGTGAAACCTGTAAAACACAATCCAATCTCACTTAAATAACTTAACCGAATAATTGGCGAACCCAAGCGAATAAAAAGGCTAACTAGTGAAATAAGGAATAAGTAGTCAACTATATCTAATACAAGACAAGTTAGCACGAGCTTCAAGGATCTGATGTGGCACCAGACATCAGCGATGCATGGCGGACAACAGTACAGTGAAGTGTAGGGTTGTAGGACCCACGATGCACCATATGATAGCCTCGAGGAGCTGGCCCGCCATATGTTTTTTTATGGTCTGCTAGGTGGGGTCGATGGCGCATGAGAGACAAGAGTGAGGAAATGTGAGTATGGTTAGGGGTGTACACGAATCTAGTAATCTACGGATCCAATTCAATTTAGCCTAATTATTGCGAATCAGATCAAATTTTATAATTAGTTGGACTGGATTGAATTGCAAAAATTTCAATCCGCACAAAATAGATCGACTTTCAAATTGTGCATGTACAATCCACGGATCCAATTCGGTCCGATATAAATGTAGATCTACTCTTATAAATACATTTAGTTCTCAGTGGTTGTTTTGCTCCGCCTATATTTGATCTTTTTTGATATATTAGTAAAGGCCCAATTTTTTATTTATGTCGTTGTTCAAGTATTTTCGGACATGGACGTCAGCTCAGGTCCACGGCAATGCCTCGTTGGGCGGGAAATATTATTTTTGATTGATTGTTTGTGTAACTGCTATGATGATTACTATTGTACGATTAATTTCATCGCATGTATGAATTACATTGTTACCAAACGAGATAGTGTGACGGGTAGTCACCCCGAAAAGTTCCTAGACAAGGGTATTGGGTGGGCAAATTACAGTTACACTAGGTCGGGGAAAAGGTTCACATACACAAATACAATTAAATGTGAAAATTAATCGATGTGAGAATGTGGTGTAGGCCAATTATGTCTATAAAGTTATGCACGACAGGTCAAGGTGCTGGGTATTAGAACGCCCGAGGAAACAAATAATTGATGCTTTAGAGGATAAGACCAAGAGACCCAGTCACCATTTCAATCACTAAGGATGGACTTTTAACCAAATCAAGGCCACAAGATGGGCCTAGAGATAATAACAACACCTGAGATTAAGATGAGACTATATATATGAGTTTTTAACTTATTCTCACCAACTTTTCCCTCTCCTAAGTGAGAAATCCAAAACTTTGTGGAGAAGCTTAAGGTTTTAGAGATATTTGCTTGGTGCTTTGGAGGAGATTAGCTTGGGAAATCAAGAATCTAAGGTTAAATCCCTACTCTCCTCATCGTTATTTAACTTTCGGTCGTAGTTTTGTAGGTTTTGGCAAAGTTTTCAAAGAGTGAGTTGAGCTCACTAGTTTTTGGTGATGTCTATATGAATTTAATAGTAGTTTGAATTATTGATTGATGGAGCTGTTGAAGGTGTTGTTGTTGTTGTTGTGAAAAATGAAGTTTTATCGGCGTTTTGGAGAGATTTGTCAGGTTTGTCAATTCTATTGAGGTTTATCGAGATTTGAAGGCACTCTATGGTTGTTTTGGAGAACCATAGGAGGTTGGAGTGGGTTTGGATCGCTGCGACAAAGTTGAAGGGTTCCGAAAATGACCCAACGTGAAACAAAGGAGGCGATGCCCATGACGTGAGGTCCATGGCTCATTGCCCTAGACGCTTTAAGTCATATCGTGGGTACTAACCCACGGCGGAGCCACCCACGACATGATGGACAATGTCCCATTGCCCTGGGCGTCATGAGGCGCACCGTGAGCATTTGCTCACGGCGGCGCCACCCACGACGCCATGCACAGTAAATTGAAATAAAAATAAATTCAAAAATAATTGGAATTAAGGATTCAAATAATTCATTTGCATACTAGGGACTTAAGATAACACAGCCAGGTATTGGGCATGCATCCTGAGGCGAGAACGAGATAGGATCGAGGTACTTTTGGGACTTCGGAGCGCGAATTGAGGTGCGTAAAACCCTTAAGAATGTTTCACTTTATTCATGGCGTGGTCTTAATCGATTATCATATAGTATATTTGTGTGTCTACTAGGGGCACACATGGGTTTCACTTCATAAGCTTCGTTTGCATATATATATATATATATTGGTGGTGGCTAAATTTCTTGCTTAAGTTGTCTTGGGATAGGGCTCATGTTGAGGATAGTAGGATATACTGCAACCGTTAGGAGGGATTAGAATGGCTCCTGATGGCTAACACAGTTAGAGGGACCATGTCGTTTACTAAAGTTGGGGTTTAGTCACTGGATTCCTAAATAGTATATATACGTGGTTCCTATCTTTTTTTATTGATGTCCAATTAGGGTAGGTCGCAAAATTTATCATGGTTTTTCAGTTGGTGATTTATTTACTGCTTAACGTCGGGCCAGTTTACTTAATCATTGTTGTTTTTGAAGTATTTTGGTGGTGTTGTATATTCTTGTTAATAATTTTGGTATGATATATGTTGCCTACAGCCATGGAAATGTAATTGTCTATTACGAGAGGTCATATTCACATGTCTTATAGATTTATCTATTTTATTTCATGAATATTTTGTGACTTCTCTTAGAAATTTACTCACTGGACTTGTCACTATATTTGTTAAGTGACTGAGTGTAGATCCTTTTATGAGCAAATGCAAAGGCAAGGAGGTTTTGGGCAATTACTTTTGAGTCAATTCCTGCTTCAGTTCATATTTTTGAGCCTACAATATTGATATATATTTTTGTTTTTGCTTGGTTTTAGGAACTGTAGAACACTAAATACATGTATATGAATTTCTGTTATTATTCGCCTCAGTTATATGCATAGTATTTTACCAGGTTTTTTCACATTAGGTAAATGTTCTAAATGACAAGAATATTATATTTATTTCATGCTATTAAGTCTTTCTGCTGAATTATTGTATATCGAATTTAACACTCTGATGAATGAGGAAATGAATGACTTGGGGTGCACGTGAGACAAAGCAGGGAGATGACGTGGCAAGGCTATGGGCCCATAGCCCATGACATGGCAACCTTGAGATTTGGGGTCGTCACATTTGGTATCAGAGTGAGTTTTCGAATGAACCTCGGGAAAGTTAAAATTGAGAGAGCATAAAACTTAATGAATAAACATTACTTGTGGAAACCCAAGGATCCTGACCTAGAATCTTAGTTGGGAAGCAAAGGAAAGTCGAGTAGTGTTAGGGTTATATACATGTTATATGTTTTAATTGTATACTACATTCGACACGCCTACATACCGAGGCTGATTCGGAGCACGTCTTTTAATAGATCATAATGGACAAACAACAGACCCCACTAGTTATAGAGGTAGGTCAAACGAGTGATTAGACTAGAGATCGAGTTTTGGATCTGGTAGTAACCACACGATTTGCAGCTCATGATAGGCAGTTTGAGCTACTTATGGATATGATGAGCACATACAGACACTTGCGCTTTCATCTTTCATTGTTGCACGAACATTGAGTACTACCTGTGACGGCCCTAGTTTTCAAACCTTAGACTGGGCCCCACCAGGCCTAGTCTTACATGAAACTCTGAGCCTGTCTCGATGGATCACTCAAGACTAGTCAGCCTTTCCTTACAAATTAAAATTCCTTTACTAGTTTATAACATTATTTAGTGAGTTATGAAGCAAAAGCTCAAACTAATCAAATAATCACAACCATATAAAGATAAGATATTCTAGAGTGTGGAAACCCCGCATATGTATATCATCATAAATGATCAATCAGAGTAGAACAACCTAATAGATATGCATGCCCAAAATCTCTCACATACCCAAACTCATGTTTCAAAACAACATATATATATATATATACAATAACACAAAAATCACCTACTAAGTGAAAATACGTGCTCTAGTATCCTAAAGCAAATCTCTAAGATCTGGAGCCTTCCCCTCCCTGGGACTGTAGATCTGCACTCCGTCAAACACAAGAATGACAAGCCCGGGTAAGTAACGCCAAGCAGAACCATAATACAACATTTCAAAAGAAATAAACATCAGTCTACATTCATGCCGATAGAAGGAAAGGAATAAGGAATGCATGAACGTATAAGACTGTAATACAAGCAATCGAAAAGTGAGTGTCCGAGTTACGAAATTGAATAGCAAGGAGTCCCGATGCCAGTCGTTGAGTCGAGGTAAAACCTACAAGGCTCGGGTTCAGGACGAGAACACAGCCTACCACCCCTAACCCTTACGACTGTGAGATATCCATAATCCCAGATAAGAGCCCCCAGCGTACACTCAATTGGGAGATATCAATAGCATCTAGATAAGAGCTCACATTGCAGGTAAAAGTAACCATAACTCCCTTGTCAATGGACCACTCAACCAACAGAGATTCCAAAAGATATAATGATAAACATAGCAATAACAATAAATTAAAGCTCAAGAAATAACTGTAAAAGTTCTCAATGGTTTACTTACCTGTAATCCAACTAATACGCACTCAACGGACCCTCGACACGTCTCTATGACCTCCTTTGTCCTATCGATGTTCAAAACCCTAATATACATTTAAATTGAAATTTCCATTAATTACCTTCATCCTATCCAATTTTCCACGATTTATTCGTTTACTCATTTGGGTCGATTACCCGAGTATTAGGTCGTATTCGGACCCATTAGGATACCCGAAAGATCCCCAAAAGTTTCCGAAAATTTTATAAAAATTGGTCCCAATGAACAGTGTCACGTCGTCGGGACGCTATGACGTCCATTGGCTTGGGTGGCGTCTCCATGGCATAGAAATGAGGCTCTCTGTCCAACACGTACGTGAGTGACGTCGTGACCTTGTTGGTCGTGGCGGCGTCCTCACGGCATGTGCCCCTAAAGTACCTGCCCAAGACGTACGTGGGTGACGTTGTAAGCATGTGGAATGCTCACAGTGTCTGATCCATAACACCTCTATAACGGGGTTTTTGACACCCCGCCTCGCATCGCCGTGCTTCTAGCCTATCCCAACTTCGACTAAACATTCAATACAACGTTAAACCACCCTTGGCTCATGTCCAAACCCGACCAAACCATCAATTTTCATAATTCATTCAAAACTCCCCCAAAATCCCAAAATTTTAGAAAATTCCCAAACACCAAAACCACTTCACAAATCATGTTTTGATCATCCAATTGATCACGAATCCAACAAAATAAATCATAAAAATCAATTTCTTAATATCGTTGTCCGAAATTATCGCGACAAAAATACGCAAAATTACCACCAAAACGTAGATAATCACGTAGGGAATCAGAATCTAACCTTAGTTTTCGGGTTTGATCGCTCCTTCAATGTAAAATAGCGACAATTTCCCTCGGAATCCACTCCGTTCTCGCGTTGAAGAATCGATGAGAAAGATGAGAGAGAAAATTGATAGGGTGGGCTTATATACTCCCCTCTCATCCTCTTGCGCACACGAATCCCGAAACCAATCCTTAGGTCTCTACTCATCCCATCCAACAACCATGACTCAACTAGATGGCTCCAATAGGTGACTTCCTCACTTAACTTAGCCATTTCTTGCATAATACTCGCGTTCTCGGACCCGTTCTGCACCACGAATTGTTCGTCGCGTCATCCCAGATGTACGAACGCATTGAACGTGTTTTACAACTTTTATTTATTATTTAGTTTGTATTTTGTCAGTGTTTTTAATTCAATTAAGTCCAACGTTCACCCGAAGACCCATTATTTCACGAAACCCTTGAGCTGAACCGTTCCCCGTACCAACGCTCACACTCAAATGTCCTCGCACATTTGGGACATTGGAATTACACATTCGGGTAACACAATATAATACTAAACATCGAACACAAATAACATATCTCAGTGTTGACGATCGAGAATTAGAATATTGTATCATGACAAATGGGCCCACGTATGACCTAAATGGAACGTGGCACAAGTTAGAGGTTTAGGGTCGTTACACTACCGAAACGGCAGTTGCTCCAACTACAGCTGCACATATCATTCTAAGCGTACAGACTTAGGTAGTGGTAAAAGAGACTCTGATTGAGATTGCCACACCGACAGTAGTTGAGACAGACACAGCTACAATTGAGACACCCACAACGACACATATAGACTTGTTTGAGACCTCATTGACGACAGAGGTTAAATTGATGAGGGAGTTCATCGAGTTCGACCTCAGACACTTCTATGGGAGTGGAGATCCGGAGAAGGTCAGGAAGTGGTTAGTCGCGTATCGTAGAGGTTAACTAAGCTGATGAAGATTCCCAAGAGAATTTAGGCCTACATATTAGGACACATGTTGAGGGGAGATGTCGTCGTATGGTGGACAGCTTACACCGATACTCATTATAAGTCGACCACATGAGCAGAGTTTCGACATGTATTCCACGACCAGTACATTCTGATAGAGGTTTAGCTGAGCTCGAAACAGGAGATATTGGCCCAAAAATAGGGCAACGTGTTAGTCTTACTATACATGGAGTGTTATCGATATCTAATGGCATATGCCATAGATGTCGTTGGTACAGAGAGATTGCAGATATATTACTTTGTTCGGGGACTAGAGGAGGACATTGCCAGAATCTTTGTTTCCAATAGCACGCAGACACTGTAGGACATGTACGATTGAGCTCTCTCGCATGAGACATTTGTTGTAGAGGGACAGCTGATGGGGATCTCTAAAGACAGAGAGGCAGACCAGAAAAGGTTCCAGGCCGGATCATGAGACGAAAAGACAAAGAGAGCGATACGATGTGGATGATAGACAATATTGTCGTGATCGCAGGGATGGTGACCATACCGTTAAAGTGTATGTTGTACCAGCATTATCGGCACCACCGCAGAGGTATGCCCAGGATTAAGGAGGCAAAGACTTGAGATTGCAGGGTTAAGGCCAGAAGTCAGGATATGGATATCCAACGAAGGAGTTGGCAGTATGGCAAAGAGGGGCACATTAAGAGGGGTTGTCCACTGAGAGTAGTGACTCTAGCGGTAGTGATATCGTACAGACTCGAGAGCTGGTGCACGTAGTGATTGAGCAGGCCGAGAGACGTCCCAGAGGAAAATTCAGGGTAAGAAAATTTAATACAAGTAAATTATCAATGTAAAATGCATGTATACATGTGTGTTTAAGTTAGAAGATGTTATGGCCAGATAGGCCATGGTCGTTATGGTATGAAAGAGTTATTATGTTGTAATGCATGATGGAAATGCCTAGTGTTGTATGGCAAGGTGAACCATGGTTTGTTAAAGTGTACTAGGTCTATCTTATTGTGACACATGATAGGAGGAAGAGGTAGGGTTACCTTGTGACAGGTAACTAGGTTAGGTTTATCATATACAATAGTTAGATGATGTTATGGCAAAGTAGGCCATGCCATTGTGGTATGACAAGGCTATCATGTTCTGACACATGATGGGAGTGATTTTCAGTCAACTGGATGCTAGATAGGGATGCAGGTGGGGCGAGAAATGCAATCCCCACCCCATCCCCACTTTTGACGGGGCGGGGATTCCCCGCTTAAAATTCTCCACCAGGGAATTTTTTACCCCTATTCCCCACCTGGTGGGGATCCCCACCCCCACTATTTTTTGATATAATATCTAAAAAAAATTAAATAAATTATAGATACAAAATTTAATCAATAAAATCTCTTTCTTCATGACTTTAAGTCATTTTTTCAAAGCTTTTGAATATATACAAATACTTTAAATAATATACTTACATTATTATATATAAATTTCAAGTTATATAAGTTTTTTTCTTGATAAACTTAGTTACATTATCCCTGTGGGGAATCCCCATATTAAGGTGGGGCGGGAAATTCCCACGGGGTGACGAGTAATACCACCCCCGCACTACATAGTGGGGTGAAATCTACCCCATCCCCTGCCCTGTGGGGGATAGTTGATGGGGATTCCCCGCCCTACCTACATCCATAATGGTAGATGACTGGGTTAGTGAAAACTTGTGCATTGTTATAGGCCGATGATTAGGTTGCGGGTGTCGGACGTGACATGCATGTCCATGAGGCATGCGCCTATGACTCAGGGTCATAACGTAGTGTTCAAAGGATCATTGAAGGGTACAAGGTGTGAAGGTGTCATACGGGAACTGGTTCGATGAACCAGAGTTTCAGGAGATCTAAATTCGTGGACGAGATTTTTCCTAGTTGGAAAGAATTGTAATGACCCAATTTTTATTGACGTCGTTGTTTGAGTATTTTGTGACGTGAATGCTAACTCAGGTCCACAAAGACGCCACATTAAGCGAGAAATGTTTTTTTATTATTAATTGTTTGCATAACTGCGATGATGATCACTATCGTACAATTTATTTCATAGCGTGTATGACTTATATTGTTACCGAATGGGATAGTGTGATGGATAGTCGCCCCGAAAAACGCGTGGACTCAAAAATTGGGCAGGCGAATCATGGGTACACTTAGCCGTGGAAAGGGTTCACATAAACAAATGTTGGGGCATGTGCCCTACGTCAATCTATAAGCATTGTTTATCTTACCGTTTTAGTTAATAAAATAGAGGTTTTTCATTTGTTGTATTATTATAAGTGATTGCATGTTTACCTTATAATAAGATTCATGGGTATTTGTTGAAATATCTTAAATGTCCCTAGTTGGTCATTATACTGAACTATAAAAAATTAAGACTAGTGTAAGTCTTGATTGAAGGTCATATGATAATCATGCATATAGGGATACGAATCGAGATCATGAATACTTGTTAAGAAACAAGGTACTAAACCGACCCTCTATGAGAACACCACATGGATTAAGTCATAGGTATTACTCTTGATAGGTATATCATTTAGTCCTTCGACTTGAGATTACCATAGACTTCAATATTAAGAGCATGGTAATTTGACACAATCAAACATTGTCTTTAACCGGACGATTATAAAGATTGTGATTGGTTATCATGTGAGCAATATGTGAAGGTGTGTAATTAAGAAAGAATTTGTCGCTATTGTAAAGAAAAAGATATCAGTGGATCTCTGGATGTGTTAGATTGTTAAATGGCTAAGTCCAAGTGAATTGATATAATCAATGTCACTTGGATGGTTTCAATCTATCTAAAGATCGAGACTAGTACGATTGAACATTAAAGGTGACTTTCCATTCCTTTTATTTAATCAAAGGATATTGCATGACAAAAGGATATGATATATGTTGTAACGACCTCGATCCTGATTAGGGCATCGTTCGGCCTGAAACCTAATTAAGGCCCAGATACACCAGTCAGACTTAACTAGAGCCAACAGCCTCTCTACGGTACCTGATAAAACAACCTATATAACTCGAGAAAACCCAATAAAACAAGAGTAAAAATAGCGAAAGACTTTATCATACAGTTTTCCAAACTTAATTATAAAATCTAGATAAAACAAATGAAATATACAAGTTTCCCAACCCTGTGATAATATAATATTACACAGGAAAATTAAAACTTTTATTATACAACTGCATATTCATTTCAGACATCAAAAGACAAAGTACTAAACTCCTAAGCTTGCCTTGTTTTCCCATTCCCATACGCTAGCCGGGGTACCTGGGACTGTTGAAAAGGGGGTGAGCATTCAACGGGCTCAATAAAGTGGTGTTCACTTAGCCATCATATATCCATCTAATAATCAAAGGAAATGCAATAACAATATGAGCCAATATATTTAAAACAGGGCATTTCAAAGCATATAAACAATAGATAAGCAACATGCAAGTCGATTGGTTTCCGTAGCATATGATATTGTGACGTTTACATTTTCGTTTATCAAAACGAGGGTCGAATCCACCATTCCCCAAGCATACCAACTGACTGAACCAATACTCTGGCAAAGTATTGTTTATTGAGTTGTATCCTTGTTCCAATAACTCTGTCCAAAACCACTGCATTAAGATATAACTGTACCACCAATCTACCGAGTTCAGATTTACACATAGTCTAGGGTGCCACCCCTAACCTTATTCCACCAACATTCTCGATCTCGGGTTTACAGACACGATATATCACCATTAGGATAGCCTCGGGTACACCAAGCACTATATGTCCATTTAATTCAATTTTAAAAACAAATACATTTTTTCATCACAGTACACAGCTCTCCATTCCCGGTCCATGAACAACGTGAATCTAAAATATAACTAATAGCATGGCATAAATGATAAATAAGTGAAACCCACATACCTCGATCACATTTTTCTAATTTTATATTGACTTACACAACTCCCGAAGTTCTCCAATCTTTTCTCGTCAATCCACAACCTAAAATCAATCATTATCAATAACTCCGACATTTTATGAGTCACACAATGACTCTAAAGTCCCCGGTTCAAATCCCACTTGAATCTCGAATCCTAAAACCTATTTCTAATTTTTCTATTTATTTTGACCAATTTTACGCTTAACGAGGTAAAACCCTAGTATAACGCCTCGAAAGAATCTCAATTTATCTATTTTCCATAGAAATTCATAATTTCTGTTTATTTAAGCCAAAACATTATTTTTTCTAGATTTTCTCTATTTTCTGGATTTTTCCTGAATATCTAGAATTTTTTTTAAAATATGGGTTTGATCCCTGGATCAGACCGGTCCGACTCATCTGGACCGAACCCGGTTTGGTTCAATTTGGGATTAACCCCATCGTCTTCTTCACTTGCTCTGTTTTGTTTTCTTTTTTCGATTGAACTGGGGTTCAACCCCAATTCAAGTTAGGAGGGGGAATGACCTCTTACATCGTCTCCCTCCTCGGACGAACTGCTCTTGCAGTTCATCCGAGCTCCCACGCAAGAACAATAAACCCAATGACAACGATAACAACACAAGCATACCTACACCATCGCCTCCAACTCCCGAGCTTTGCTCATCGATCGAACTCTCTTTTTTCTCTTCTCTGGTTCGCTCAAACCTTCCTCTTTTTCAATCGATTTCTATATTTCTCTCTCTATCAAATTGGTGATGCAGTGATGGTGTGCCAGTCGAACACACTGGTTCGATTCCCTTAAAAAGAAAGAGTAAGCAAATTACATTTTCACCCTTGTGCTCATCCATTTTTTCTTCTCTTCTCAGCTACCCTTCTTGGTAATTTCATATTTTATGATTTATATATATATCAAATTATATATAAATATATATATGCCAATATCTTCATGCCTACAATTCCGTTGTGCGCGTCAATGAGTAAACTCGGGAGTGCACATTACCGTACGACCCACGCGTGTCACCCGTGACCCGCGTGTGTCAATTGTAACCCTGCATGTCACTCACTGCCCCGACAATTTATTATTATTTATTTATTTTTCATTTTAGTATATATTTATATATAACCAAAATATATATACATATATATTCCTTCCTATAATTACGCCTATAATTTATTTGCACGCCAACGAGTAAACTCAGGCATGTACACCATTTCCATGACTTACATGTTTTACAAGACAAATCCCCAGCTCATTAATTATTCAAGGGTTTATATTAACCCACGTTAATCACCTATAAATATATATATATATATATATAATTACCATCACACCAGAACAACACACAATTCCTAATTTACATCATATGTAACTATTAAATGGACTACCATGATCAATTGTCGGGGTTACACCACCGACAAATCTCATAAACTTGGGCTAAACCCAACATTTAATTATCACTCATCCACAATTAATAGTAATTAATTATATTTAAGTTTTAGGACATTGCATTTCTCTCAATTTAAAGAAATTTCATCCTATAAATTATGGTACCTACGCCTTAAGATGTCTGAAGTCCTGAAGAACACTATAGCTCCTAACTCTTTTTACTCTCAATCCATCTGTTACACCAATTTCTTAGGGTACCAGACGTAGCTATAACAATCGTCTCTCAATTCCTTTCTAAATACGTGTACCTGGCTACACCAACAGTCACACTTAATAGCATATTACCAGTTCATTACTAATATATGTGGTTATACCACAATATCATTAGTTCATTATCTCTTCCTACTCTGTTAAACCAAGTTTTATGACTCGTTCGATTCAATAAATATGGTTATACCACTTTCATTATCTGACATATGTGGTTAAACTACTCGTATGTCCTTCATTCGCTTGTCTAGTGTATGCTGTTATACCACAAAAGCACTAGCTCAAAGTTTTTTTTCCAACTTTACTTTGAAAATAAACGTAATTGAGACACAAAATAGTTATTAGCTTTAATCAGAAAGTAGACAACTAAGGTAATTCCTGGCTATTAAGAATGAAGGCAAACTCCATTTCCAGGTTATACTTTTCCTACTCTCAGGACAATGGACGGAATTCATTTCTTAGGCTACTAGCCTTCACTTCTCAGTTTTGATCTACCTTATTGAACTCCCTTTCCGATAAACTCAAATATAACTGAGTTACAATTTCATTCTTTCTTTTCAATTTAGTGAGTGTAGTTACACCACCACTCCACTATTTACTTTTTACACCATCATTTCAGTACATGTGGATACACCACTCTTACACTGTTTATTTTCATACATTTATTTTAGTGTGTGCGGCTCCACCACATCGTCACTATTTTCGTCTTTTGCATTGAAGTGTATGCGGCTCCACCACAACATCACTATTATCTTTTATTATTTTATTGTTGGTGTGGTTACACCACAACATCATTAATCATTTTTTTTTCAACTTTTAAATCTCAATGTGTATAGTTACACCATAACCACACTGACAATTTTATTACTCTTTTAGTATGTGCTATTAAACCAAAACAACACCAATAAATTCCAAATTTCACGTTCAGTATGTGTAGTTAAACTATAACTCTACTGTCTCATTTCATTTCTTTTAAATTCGGCTATACTATATTTTATCATCAACTGGGCTAAACCACAAGTTAATTTCATCATTTTATGGCCAGACCATATTATTCATTGCTAGAATTGTATACACCAAAAGTCTAGTTTTTTTTTCATTTAATTTTCAATTGAGAAATTAAGACTCTGTCAAGTAATTGATGTACCTGCAGGGTTTAAACCATCAACACTTACTTAACCTTAATTCCCAATTTCATCCTTACTTAGTTTATTAGTTTGTTCTCCCCAATTTAAGGCAAACTTATACTGTGGATCACACTATATGATTATTCCTAGATCACCACATGAAATAGATTTACATCGTTTAAACATTATTAGATCACCATGCTAAATGAATTTAAATCATAATAATGTAATTATTTAAAATATTTCCTTTCATAAGTTACTCTTCAGATTCTGAATCCTCTTGCGTTTCCATATGTGATTGCTCATTTACTGGGGAAACATCATTGTCTATCAACATAGGATAGTCTCTCTTCATATGCCTTAGCTGACCACACTCAATACATATCACATATGATCTCTGCAATTCATAACTTTGAGCATCAGAAGGAGTGAGGGCACTAACATACGTAGTTCTTGCCAGTTCTGACTGGAAACTTGAAGTTACTCCTGATGCAATATACATATTTATGTACCCCTCAGCTCTTTCCTTCTTTCCAGGTCTAATAACTCCACCCGATCTTTTCTCTTCAAACCTCGACCGTGATGACTGTTGGAGAGAAAGATCTTGTTGACTCATATTTCTAAATGACAGAGCCGGTTGAATATAAACAAATTCCCTTGCCCTCTGGCTACCAGGATACTGCAGACTTGGAGGAAAAATTGGTACATCTACTAGTGTCCTAGCTAACATTGTTGCTCCAACATCCATTGCACTCTAAAAAATAAAAGCATAACTGGTACGAGGATGCGAAGATATGATCACTCATATCTTGTCTTAGCCCATTAAGGAGCATATCAATCTTATTCTCCTCCAACTCAATCAACTCGGGAGCAAACTCATTCAACTCAGTGAATCTCTGCTCATACTCCCTCATAGTCATATCTCCCTATTTCAAACTAATGAATTCAGCCTTCTTCTTGTTCCTAATTGGCTTAGGAAAGTATTGCTTATAAAAGATGGTGTAACTATTTTTCCTTTTCTCTCTAGGGAATACCACCACTTTCGAGCAGAATCAATTAACAAAAATATGACAAGCTTGACCTTAAATTGATCCTCAACTTCAGCTGTGACAAACCGTTGCTCCATTTCTAATATCCATGCCTCTGCAACACCCTCTTGTATAGTACCATTGTATCTTATACTGTTGTATTTCATAAACTATTTTCTAGTCCAGAGATATGTAACCTAAAATCCAATGGTATTACTGGTACTGTCTCCGGAGCTTGAAGAATTACCGCTAGCTGAACTGGAATATTCTCTATTGATTCCACTATATTTCCTACCTTATCTCCCTTAGAAATAGTTTTAGGTAAGGGCTCTAGTTGTTGTGCAGATTGTACTCTATGTGCAGCGAATATAGCCAAAAGTCTATTATTTGACTTCAACATTTCTTTCATTTGTTGTTCCATTTTGGTTTTCCACTTTCTTTCCACTTCTCGTTCATCCTAAGGTCCAGGTTTATTCAGATCTTCTCTGCTAGTACTCATCGTATTCTAAGAAACATGACGAGAAATAAGATGACCAAGATTATCGTAAGGAAAGAATAGTCAAATGTCTATCTCGATAAATAATATAGAAAACCAGCAAATAATATCAAATAATAGATTTTATCCTTCTATCAACCCATTTCTCCAAAATCATTGATAATAGTTTATCAAGTTGTAAGTTTACTTTTTGACTCTAGTTTACACTTCAAGTCTATAAACCTAGATTCTAAGTACTGAAGCAAGGCTCTAAATCAGACTTAAATACCAATCCATATCAGAGTTGCCACTTAATTCGAAACAAATTCGAAAGTGATAAACTCAATTTCTGATATCTACTGTAATACCATCTGTAACGACCCCGATCTTAATTAGGGCATCGTTTGGCCTGAAACCCTAATTAAGGCCCAATACACCAGTCAAACTTAACTAAAGCCAGCAACATCTCTGCGATACCTAATAAAACAACCTATATATCTCAAGAAAACCGAATAAAACAAGAGTAAAAACAACATACGACTTTAACATACAGTTTTCCAAACTTAATTATAAAATCTAGATAAAACTAATGAAATATACAAGATTCCCAACCATGTGATAATATAATATTATACTGAAAAATTAAAACTTTTATTATACAACTGCAAATTCATTTCAGATATCGAAAGACAAAGTACTAAACTCCTAAGCTTGCCTTGTTTTCCCATTCCTGCACGCTAGCCGAGGTACTTGGGATTGTTGAAAAGGAGGGGTGAGCATTTAACGAGCTCAGTAAAGTGGTGTTCACTTAGCCATCATATATCCATCTAATAATCAAGGGAAATGCAATAATAATATGAACCAACATATTTAAAACAGGGCATTTCAAAGCATATAAATAATAGACAAGTAACATGCTAGTTGATTGGTTTCCATAGCATATGATACTATGACCTTTTCATTTTTGTTTATCAAATCCACCATTCCGCAAGTATAAAAATTGGTTGAACCAATATTCTTGCAAAGTATTGTTCATTCAGTTGTATCCTCGTTCCAATAGCTTTGTCCAAAACCCCTGCATTAAGATATAACTGTACCACCAATGTACCGAGTATGGATTTACAGATAGTCTAGGGTGCCACCCCTAAACCTATTCCACCAACATTCTTGATCTCGGGTTTACAGACACGATATATCACCATTAGGATAGCCTCGGGTACAACAAGCACTATATGTCTATTTAATTCAATTTTAAAAACAAATACATTTTTTCGTCACAGTACACAGCTCTCCATTCCCGGCCCATAAACCACGTGAATCCAAAATATAACTAATAGCATGGCATAAATGATAAATAAGTGAAACCCACATATCTCGATCGCATTTTCCTAACTTTATACCGACTTACATAACTCCCGAAGTCCTCCAATATTTTCTCGTCAATCCATAACCTAAAATCAATCATTATCAACAACTCGGGTATTTTACGAGTTTCACAACGACTCTAAAGTCCCCGGTTCAAATCCCACTCGAATCTAAAATCCCAAAACCTATTTCTATTTTTTCTATTTATTTCGACCAATTTCACGCTTAACGAGGTAAAACCCAAGTATAACGCCTCGAAAGAATCTCAATTTATCTATTTTTCATAGAAATCCTTAATTTTTGTTTATTTAGGCCAAAATATTTTTTCTAGATTTTCTCTATTTTTTGGATTTTTCTTGAATTTCTAGAATTTTTTTTTAAAGATGGGTTTGATCCCTGGACCAGACCGCTCCGGCTCATCTAGACCAAATGCGTTTCAGTCTGGTTTGGGGATCAACCCTATCGTCTTCTTCACTTGCTCTGTTCTATTTTCTTTTTTTCCAATTGAACTGGGGTTCTACCCCAGTTCAATTTGGGAGGGGAGACGACCTCTTACGTCGTCTCCCTCCTCAGACGAACTACTCTTGCAGTTCGTCCGAGCTCCCACGCAAGAACAACAACCCCAATGAAAACAATAACAACACAAGCTTACCTACACCATCGCCTCCAACTCCCAAGCTTTGCTCATAGGTCGAACTCTCTCTCTCACTCTTTCTCTTCTATGGTTCGCTCGAAACTTCCTCTCTCTTAATCGATTTCTCTATTTCTTTCTCTGTCGAATTGGTGAGGCGGTGATGGTATGCCAGTCGAACACACTGGTTCGATTCCCTAACAAGAAAAGGGTAAGCAAATTACCTTTTTACCCTTGTGCTCATCCATTTTTTCTTCTCTTTTCAGCTACCCTTCTTGGTAATTTCATATTTTATGATTTTTGTATATATTTATATATATTAATTTATATATAAATATATATATATGCCAACATCTTCGCACCTACAATTTCGCTTTACGCGCCAACGAGTACACTCGAGCGTGCACACTACAGTACGACCCATGCGTGTCACTCGTGACCTTGCATGTCACTCGGTGCCCTGAAAATTTATCATTATTTATTTATTTTTCATTTTAATATATATTTATATATGACCACAACATATAAATATATATTCCTACATATAATTATGCCTATAATTTATTTGCATGCCAACGAGTAAACTCGGGCGTGTACACCGTTTCCACGACTTACATGTTTTACAAGACAAATCCCCAACTCATTAATTATTCACGTTTAACTTATAGGGTTTATATTAACCCACGTTAATTACCTAAAAATATATATATAATTACCATCACATCAGAAAAACATACAATTCCTAATTTACATCATATATTACTATTAAATAGGCTACCATGATCAATTGTCGGGGTTACACCACCAACAAATCTCGTAAACTTGGGCTCAACCCAACATTTAATTATCACTCATCCACAATTAATAGTAATTAATTATATTTAAGTTTTAGGATATTACATATGTTATTCATTAGGTTGTATCGATTTTGATATTCATGCTACTTGGGTAGTCATAGTGTCTTGCTAGAGACCGCTTGTGACTTGTGTAGCAAAATGGTTTTGGTTCACTACTAACGTCGCATGAACTTATTGGGTCGCACACAAAGAATGGTTTTGCACAATTTCAAATGGTCCAAAGTATTGAATTTTATAAGATAAAATTCATAATATATAAGCCCTTTATGATTCGTTATATGATAACTTACTAATAGGGGTATATGTGTAATTTGCTTAAACAACATAAATATAATAGTTATATTATGAATTTACTTAAATAGCATAAATATAATAGTTGTATTATGAATAGGGTTTTAAGTGAGTGCTTATCTACATATATAAATAAAGGGTTATACCCAAAAACGATATAGGAATTTCATTTTTCAATTTTCGTAGTCTCTGAATTTTAGGATAAAAAGAAAAACGTATTCTATCTATCTTAGGTCTAGCACTTCAAATTGCGGTCACCTTTCGTGTGTGGATTTCTGATAGAGGACACGTGCTTGAATGTCTTGAAGATCGAACAATAAGAGAAGGAAATCACGAATCAAGGGATGGTTTACTTTTGTAGATCTTGTTTAATAGAACTTATTTGCGATCATGTTGGGGTTTTTCAAAATTATTTTTGATTTTTCGCTACGCATGAACCCCAAAAATCCAACAACAAATACAATTAAATGTGACGATTAATCGATATGGGAATGTGGAGTAGGCCAATTGTATCGTAAAAGTTGAGCACGATAGGTCGACGTGCCGGATATTAGAATGCCCAAGGAAACAAATAATTGATGCTTTAGAGGATAAGACCAAGAGACAAAGTCACCATTTGAGTCACTAAGGATGAACTTTTTGACCAAATCATGGCCATAAGATGGGCCTAGGGATGATCACACTACATGAGATCAAGATGAGACTATAAATATATGAGTTTTGAACTCATTCTTACCAACTTTTCTCTCTCCTAAGTGAGAAATCCAAAAATTAGTGAAGAAGCTTGGGGTTTTGGAGATCTTTACTTGTTTCGTTGGAGGAGATTAGCTTAGAAAATCAAGAATCCAAGTTTAGATCCCTACTCTCCTCATCGTTCTTTAACTTTTAGTTGTAGTTTTGTGGGTTTTGGCGAAGTTTTCAGAGAGTGAGTTGAGCTCACTAGTTTTTGGTGATGTCTATATGGCTTTAATGGTGGTTTAGATCATTAGTTGATGGAGTTGTTGTTCTTGTTGTGAAAAATGAAGTTTTATCAACGCTTTGACGAGATTCGTCAAGTTTGTCGATTCGATCGAGGTGTAAAGGCACTATATAGTTGTTTTGGAGAACCATAGGAGGTTGGAGTGGGTTCGGATCGTAGTAACGAAGCCGAGGGGTTCTGAAAATGACCCAGCGTGAAACAGGGGAGACATCGCAAGTAGCGTCGTGGAGAGTAATTTTCCACTGCGCCCCTCACGGCGTGAGGTCTAGGGGTTCATTACCCTAGACGCTTTAAGTCATGTTCGTGGGTATTAACCCGCGACGGCGCCACCCACAACGTGATGGGCATTGCCCAACTACCCTAAGCGTCGTGAGCATTTGCTAACGGGCCCACGACGCCATGCACAGTAAATTGAAATAAAAATAAAATAAAAATAAACTCATAAATGATTGAAATTCCGAGTTTTAAGGATCCAAATGATTCATTTAGATATCATGGACTTAGGAGAACATAGTCGGGTATCAGATACGCATCCCGAGGCAAAAACGAGATCAGATCTAGGTACTTTTGGGATTTTGGAATGCGAATTGAGGTGCGTAAAATGCTTGAGAATGCTTTACTTTATTCATGATGTGGTTTTAATCGATTGTCATATAGTATATATATGTGTATATTTTGGTGGGCACACATGAGTTTCACTTCATAAGCTTCAGTTATGTATATATATTGGTGGTGGCTAAATTCCTTCCTTGAGTCATCTTGGGATAGGACTCATGTCGATGGCATTAGATATACTTGCAACCGTCAGAAGAGATTAGGGTGGTTCCTGATAGGTAACACCGTTGGAGGGACCATGTCGTTTACTGAAGTTGGGGTTTAGTCACTGGATTCCTTAATAGTATATATGAGTGGTTCCTATCTTGTTTTATCGATGTCTAGCTTAGGTAGGTTGAGGAATTTATCATGATTTTTCAGTTGGTGATTTATTTATTGCTTAATGTCGAGCCAGTTTACTTAATTACTGCTGCTTTTGAAGTATTTTGGTGATGATTTATATTTCTTGTTAATGATTTTGGTACGATGTATGTTGTCTACAGCCATAAGAATGTAATTGTCTATTGCCAAAGGTTATATTCACATGTCTTGTAGATTTATCAATTTTATTTCATAAATATTGTGTGGGCTTCTCTTGAGAATTTACTCACTAGACTCGTCACTTTATTTGTTGGGTGACTGAGCGCAGATCCTTCTACGAGCAAGAGCAAGGGCAAATAGGTCTAGGGCAATTAATTTTGTTTCCGTTACTGCTCCAGTTCATGTTTTTGAGACTACAGTATGTGTATATATTTTGTTTTTACTTGGTTTTGGGAACTGTAGAACACTGAATACATGTATGTGGATTTCTATTATTATTCGCCTCAGTTATTGCTTGGTATTTTACCAAGTTTTTTCACATTAGGTAAATACTCTAAATGACAAGAATATTACATCTATTTCATGTTATTAAGTCTTCCGCTAAATTATTGTATATCGAATTTAACACTCTAATGAATTAGGAAATGAATGACGTGTGGTGTACATAGGACACAACAGAGCGGTGATGTGGCAAGGATGTTGTGACGGCCCAAAATTCCACAATCCTTGAATTGGGCACCGCCTGGCCTAGACCTACGCAAACCCCCGAGCCAGTCTCGCTAAGTCACGCAGGCCTAGTCAGCCTTCATTACCCTTTACCATTTATTACATATTTATAAGTGAAGTTAATTAATTAGTGAGTTATTATCAGATACAGCGGAAGCACTTAAACTCCAAACTAATCAATAACTTTAAGACACACCAGCTTAGGACAATCCTAAGGTGTGGAGACCCGTAATCATATCCACCATATGAATCAAAAGTGAGTATCAATAATGTCCTACATGCCCAAGATCTCTCATAACCCATAATCCCATGTTCAATAAAACAATATAGATACTTAATACAAAACATACTCAATACGCCGAGGAGAACGCCTCATGGTTCTCGCCTTCAATCTCCTAGCGCTAATCCCTTGCCTTAGTCTGATCATCGGTCTGCCCATCGTCACAAACTAGACGGTAAGTACAGTGATGTAGAAAGTAAAATACCAATAGAGTCTAAACAGTAATTCAAATGTCAAGTAAATGGCAAAACTAGTATCATGCATAGATATCACAAAGAATATAAAAGACGGCATGATAAGTGAATCACGGAGATAACAACGATAAATGAGTGTCAAGAACACAAAGTCAAAAGAAAAAGAATCTAAATGTCCCGAATTCACCAGATTGCAACACTTAGTTTACAACCTAACTTTCAAGACAAACTCTGGACCTACACAAACCCAAGACAGTCTAGAATAAGGCATTTAGCCCCAGGTCACACTTAGTTCGCATACGGGCCCATGTCGTCACACACATTCAACAACATACGACCACCGCAATTCCAAACTGCGGGTTTAACTACGTCCAGAGTTCGTGTACTCACGGCATAGACCGTGAGCACCATGTTGTCCACTTAGACCCAAGTAGACTACTCATTAAGGAATCCAATAAAAAACAAGCCAATAAATCAACAAGGATGGATATAACAAAGGGAATTCAACAATTCATAATCCACAAGAAAGTATTACTCAACAAACATAATAGCTCAATTAAATGCGCAAGTGAAATAATGTAAATACTCTGGTTGGTTTTACTCACAAATACCGCACGCCGCGTTCACGACTCTCACATGCCACCAAACGACTCCACACGCTTGTCACCAATCCACTAAGCACCTGGTAATCATTTTTTTATCCATTTACATCGTGTTAGAGTCTATTTAGAAAATCTTGATTTCTAAATCCACTTCCCATATTTTTCTTGATTTTCTCTAAATTTCTTGGTTATTTTGCCAATTTCACGCTTTTCAAGGCAAAAACAACGACAAAATGCGTCATAAGAACCCCAATACTTCACTTTTCATGGAAATTTCCAAATTTCCCTTTGTTCGATGAAAATATAATTTTCTATAATTTTCCAGAATTTTTCATGAATTTTTCCTATTTTCTGGAATTTTATTTCAATTTAAAATCCTTTTAAATATATTTAATTGAAATAAATAATTATTTATTAATATAATATTGTGGGTCCCGGGTCGGGTCTGGACCGCCTTGACCGGGTCTGACTGTCAAACCCGGTCTGACCCGGTCCGGTCGGACCGAACCCGAGTCAAACCGGGTCGAGGTCGAAGATCGGCCGACAGAACCGAGCCGGTGGCGGTCAGTGACTCGACCCGTTTCTCTTTCTTCCTTGTTCGTTCGCTGGACCCATTTCCAGCGAACGAACAGAGGCCCTTTTTTTTTTCTTTTTTTTGTGTTTATGTTGGGATTGGCTCTCACCCCAATCCTAACTAAACCCTAAACACCTAATCTCAGCCATGGCCGAGCTCTGCTCGACCATCACCATCACCACCGCACACACACACCGCACATACAACAACAACGAATCAACAACAACAACAACAACGACACCAACAATCACAACATTAACACTTACCTCACCTCGTCAACACCGCCAATGTCGCTTCCCCGAGCACTCGACCTCGATCTCTCGCTCTCCTTCTCGGCGGCTTCCTCACTCTCGGACTCTCTTTCCCTTTCTTCCTCTTGATAAATTGTGTGGTGGTGGTGGTGGTTTTGGGGTTAAATGAAAATGGTAGCCAAATTACCAAAATGCCCCTCAATCTTATCCTCTTTCTTAATAAGCCCAAAGCCCTTCTTGGTCTTTTGTATTTTAAATTTTTGATTTTTTTTAATATTTATATATGTATATATAATAAATTACATACATATACATATATAAATATATATATATTTGCCTACAATTTCGTCGTGCGCGCCAACGAGCATACTCGGGCGTGCACACTACCATACGACCCACGTGTGTCGCCTATAACCCCGTGTATCACTCGGCGACCATTAATTTATTATTTTTTTAGTGTTTTATTTAAATGTATTTTCCCCAAAACACCGTAAACTTGTAATTTGCCCGTCGAACCCCATTCGACATGTTTTCCCAAGGTGATCCTACTCATTTATTGACATCACCGCCTTGTCAAACAGACACGAGTATCAATCAATAGTACACTTCATCACCCAAAAATAACATAAATTTTCGGGTCGTTACAGTCTTCCCAACTAATAAGAATTTCATCCTCGAAATTTATCTTAACTCGAGCGAAATCTTAGTAAAATGCACACAATAGGGAAGTATTGTCTAACCAATCTCTCCACCATACTCACATGGACCCGTTCAAATGTGAGTAGGTGAGACCCTGCTCCCTAACTGGTGGGCACTAGCTAACCTAACCAGTCTATGGTCGTTCCATAAATAACCAGCTCACATTGAATCTGTTTGGGACAAAATGTCAAATTCACATAGAATTCGCACCAAAACTTGGTATCATTTTCCTTTGGAATGTAGACTCACCCAGAGTCAAACATGTGACCTCACTCAGGCTCACACAAATACTAGACTTACTAAGAATCTATGCACACAACCCTTTTAACTCACCTAGAGCCTAAACTCACACAGAGTTCTGTCACACAATCTACTCTCACTCACACAGAGTCTAAACTCTCACAGAGTACTCACACGCAGTCTATTCTTACTCACACAGAGTCCTGACACACAGTCTACTTTCACTCACACAGAGTCTAAACTCACACAGAGTACTGATACATAGTCTAGATATCCTTTCAAAGGTTAGACTCACACAGAGTAAAGGCTCACACAAATCCTAGACTCCATCGAACCTATGCACACAGTCTGCTCTAACTCACATAGAGTCTAAACTCACACAATGACCTAACATACAATCCATTTTTTTTCTAGACCTATACAGATTCCTAGCATACAGCCTCGTTCACCACTTCGAAATATTGACTCACATAGAGTTACTGAATGCAGCTACATATCCTTTCAAAGGTTAGACTCACACAGAGTCAGGGCTCACACAGAGTCAGGAGTATCACACACAGTTTGCTCCTCCCCTTCGAAAGTTGACTCACACAGAGTCGTTGCACACAACTAAATATCTATCATACCTCGAAGGGTGTATCCACACATAATTCCTCACCATTTCTCATACAGAGCACGTTCAACTAACAGTCACAAAGAGTCTCCCCAAGTCTGACTCACCTAGAGCCGCTGCTAGTCCCTGACTCACCTAGAGTCACCGTTTACCACTGACCCACCTAGAGTCTATTCTAACTCAAATTCACCTAGAGTTCACTCGAGTCGAATATAAACTACCGACCAAACACAACAAATTTATGCCAAAACGCAAAATAACTCTTACCCGTTATTGGGTCTCGTGTCGTCTCCGAAACTAGGTCTGCAATGGCATGTGCTCTCTCTTGCACGTGTAACAGAGCGCTAGCCTGCGGCATGCTCGCCATTTGAGGACAGTGGATGGCTATATGTCCTAGCTGCCTGCACTGATAACATCGCCTGTCTCCTTGCGATTTACTATCTCTGCTCTGGTTACTATATGGTTGTTGTCGTCCCGCCCGTATACCCTGAGATGATCGCCTAGTGACGCGGGTCGCTAGAGCAAATGAAACCAACCCCGTAGAATACTAAACGTGTTTGTGGTGCAGCCATCTCCACGCCATTTCCTCATAATCACCGTCCATTCCTGACACTGGATATGCGGTAACCTTCATGGTACGCGTACTAACAAAGCCCTCACTAGTCATGGCTCTCTCGTAGGCCTCTTGCAATGTACTCGGAGCCGTCGTCACAACTATCGAACCAATCGAGTCGAGTAGCCCATGCACAAAATAATACGTTTGGTTAGCGTCAGAGTTAACTACTCCTCCGGCATACTCCATCAATCGTAGGTATCGGTCCATATACTACATCACGGACTCGTCTGACCTCTGTCGAATGTTTTGGAACTCGATCCTCTTTAGGTTACGAACTATATGAGGGATGTATTTTCGCTCGAACCTCTCCTTAACTCAGCCTAGTCCTTAGGTTTCCCTTTCGATGTCACCGTAGTGCGCCACCAAACATCGGCCTTGCCGAACAATAAGGTTGAAGATATACTCGACTACATGTGTGCCGGCGTAGCCAATACATCATGTATCTTTTCATGGCTCTTCATAAACTTCTCTGCAGCCTCAAGGTTAGTTCCCCATGGAACTTCTCCGGATGATGTCTCATAAACTCACGAGCCTACCTCGCCTCAGCTGTCGCTATAATACTCGTGTCGATAGGAGTACTCGACATATCATCGTCGGTGCAGGTGGTACAACCTCTGTTTGAACCCGTACCTCCTCAGTCACTACAAGTCCTACTGGCACAGTCTGTGCCCTCAATAATCAGAGAATCTCCTCGAGTTGTTGGCCATTTAAAGAGACCAACTGAGACATCTCATCAAGTCTCTAATGAGCATCCTCCGTACCGCCACCACTAGAATTCGGTTGATCGGCCATCGCTATCTGTCACGAAAGCGGTTTCTCGATCAGGCTGTAGCTATCGATAGTAATAGTATACAGTACATCAAATAGCTCATATAGTCCAAAATTTATTTTCCCCAACTCTCCTCACTTCCCAACTAAGACTTAAGTTAGGTTCATAGGGTTCCACTCTAAGTTCAACCATTGTCCTAACTTCCGTCGTTTGTGTCTTAGTGGATTGTGATTTAACTTAGTAACCAAGTTTAAAACTTTAGGCTCTGATACTAATTGTGACGCCCCAAATTCCACAATCCTTGAATTGGGCACCGCTCGGCCTAGACCTACACAAACTCCCGAGCCAGTCTCGCTGAGTCACGTAGGTCTAGTCAGCCTTCACTATCCTTTACCATTTATTACATATTTATAAGTGAAGTTAATTAATTAGTGAGTTATTATCAGATACAGCAGAAGCACTTAAATTCCAAACTAATCAATAACTTCAAGATACACCAGTTAGGACAATCCTAGGGTATGGAAACCCCGTAATCATATCCACCATATGAATCAAAATTGAGCATCAATAATGTCCTACATGCCCAAGATCTCTCATAACCTATAATCCCATGTTCAATAAAACAATATAGATACTTAATACAAAACATACTCAATACGCCGGAGGAGAACGCCTCATGGTTCTCGCCTTCAATCGCCTAGCGCTAATCCCTTGCCTTGGTCTGATCATCGGTCTGCCCACTGTCATAAACTAGACGGTGAGTACAGTGATGTAGAGAGTAAAATACCAATAGAGTCTAAACAGTATTTCAAATGTCAAGTAAATGGCTAAACTAGTATCATGCATAGATATCACGAAGAATATAAAAGACGACTTGACAAGTGAATCACGGAGATAACAACGATAAATGAGTGTCAAGAACACAAAGCCAAAAGAAAATGAATCTAAGTGTCCCGAGTTCACCAGATTGCAACACTTAGTTTACAACCTGACTTCCAAGACAAACTCTGGACCTACACAAACCCAAGATAGTCTAGAATAAGGCATTTAGCCCCAGGTCACACTTAGTTCGTATACGGGCCCCACAGAGTCACACACAGTTCAACATACGGCCACCGCAATTCCAAACTGCGGGTTTAACTACGTCCAGAGTCGTGTACTCACGGCATAGACCGTGAGCACCATGTTGTCTACTTAGACCCAAGTAGACTACTCATTAAGGAATCCAATAAAAAAAAAAGCCAATAAATCAACAAGGATGGATATAACAAAGGGTTCAACAATTCATAATCCACAAGAAAGTATTGCTCAACAAATATAATAGTTCAATTAAATGCACAAGTGAAATAATGTAAATACTCTGGTTGGTTTTACTCACAAATACCGCACGCGCGTTCGCGACTCTCACATGCCACCAAACGACTCCACACGCTTGTCACCAATCCACTAAGCACCTGGTAATCATTTTTTTTATCCATTTACATCGTGTTAGAGTCTATTTGAAAAATCTTGATTTCTAAATCCACTTCCCATATTTTTCTTGATTTTCTCTAAATTTCTTGGTTATTTTGCCAATTTCACGCTTTTCAAGGCAAAAACCCCGACAAACTGCGTCATAAGAACCCCGAATACTTCACTTTTCATGGAAATTTTCAAATTTCTCTTTGTTTGATGAAAATATAATTTTCTATAATTTTTCAGAATTTTTCATGAATTTTTCCTATTTTCTGGAATTTTATTTCAATTTAAAATCCTTTTAAATATATTTAATTGAAATAAATAATTATTTATTAATATAATATTGTGGGTCCCGGGTCAGGTCTGGACCGCCTGACCGGGTCTGACCGGGTCAAACCCGGTCTGACCGGGTCGGGTCCGGTCCACCCGGGTCAGTCAAGTGACCCGACCCGTTTCTCTTTCTTCCTTGTTCGTTCGCTGGAACCATTTCCAGAGAATGAACAGAGGCCCTTTTTTTTTTTTTTTTTTTTTGTGTTTATGTCGGGATTGGCTCTCACCCCAATCCCAACTAAACCCTAAACACCTAATCTCAGCCATGGCCGAGCTCTGCTCGACCATCACCATCACCACCGCACACACACACACCGCACATACAACAACAACGAATCAACCACAACAACAACAACGACACCAACAATCACAACATTAACACTTACCTCACCTCGTCAACACCGCCAATGTCGCTTCCCCGAGCACTCGACCTCGATCTCTCGCTCTCCTTCTCGGCGGCTTCCTCACTCTCGGACTCTCTTTCCCTCTCTTCCTCTTGATAAATTGTGTGGTGGTGGTGGTTTTGGGGTTAAATGAAAATAGTAGCCAAATTACCAAAATGCCCCTCAATCTTATCCTCTTTCTTAATAAGCCCAAAGCCCTTCTTGGTCTTTTGCATTTTAAATTTTTGATTTTTTTAATATATATATATATATATATATATAATAAATTACATACATATACATATATAAATATATATATTTGTCTACAATTTCGTCGTGTGCGCCAATGAGTATACTCGGGCGTGCACACTACCATACGACCCACGTGTGTCGCCTATAACCCCGTGTATCACTCGGCGACCATTAATTTATTATTTTGTCAGTGTTTTATTTAAATGTATTTTCCCCCAGGACACCATAAACCTGTAATTTGCCCGTCGAACCCCTTTCGACACGTTTTCCCGAGGTGATCCTACTCGTTTATTGACATCATCGCCTTATCAAACAGACACGAGTATCAATCAATAGTACACATCATCACCCAAAAATAACATAATTTTTCGGGTCGTTACAGATGTGTGCCCGTGGCGCATGACATGGCAGCCTCGGGATTTGGAGCCATCACCATATTACTTAATTTTTGAACTCCAACTTTTAGTTTTTTAGTCTAACTTTTAGTTTGGTCATATATTTTTTATATTAAATTGAATCAAGTCTAATTTATGGTATATTCGTACACTTTGTTTATTGTTGTTTAATGATTATGGAATTGTTTTTAACCAATGTGCATATTCTTTATTATAAGATAACTATATAATGATTTTAACAAAAAAAAAAAAACTATATAATGACAATCCGCGAACTAGATTCGGTCTAATCTGCATTTCATTAATTAGATCGGATCGGATTGAATAATTAAATGAGTTGGATCGAATCAAAATTTTTCAATACGCAATAATTGGATCGAGCTTGAGTTGACCTTAAATGGATCGGATTCAGTCCGTGTATACCTCTAACTAGAGTAGATTGAGAAATGAGGGTTTATATGGGAGGGCAATTCAATAATATTGGTAAACTAGGTAGGGGTAAAATTTGTAAGCGTAAATGGGATAGCCTGAGTAAAGTGAGGTCTGTTTAGCCGCTCTATGTTTGCAACTTGAAGAGTCGAATTGGGCGATTCCGAGTCAACTCGGCAAAAGGGTTTCGGCCACGTGGCAAAGACCCTTTTGTTGCATCAAATTGTTGTTCGGTCTCTCAAGTCACAGCAGCGAAGCTCAACTTGAACGGCCATGGCTGATGACAATTTTTCTTCGATTACTCTGAACAAGCCCCTCCGATGCATTGTAAAATTGGGTCTGTAATCTCTCTCATTTAGACTTCTTTTTCTTTCCCAATTCAATCACAAGTTTTGGTGTTCACTTGATTGAGTTGATTCCTATTGTTTTTTGCCTGAAAAGATTAACGTGATGTTAATCAAGAGACCCTTTGAGGGGATTATCAAGAGAACTAAGATTGAAATGATAAAACATATTCAAAGGCGTTAATGAAGTGAGATGTAAAACGAGAGTTCCCCTGTTCAAAAAAAAGAAAAAAAAAAAAAAAGTTTGAACTGTTTGGTATGAGGAATTAGGTGAAATGTAGATCTGATTTTTACAATTTCAGTCAATTTTTTTTTTCCATTCATGAGACCCGAACTCGAGATCTCGAGATCTCTATTAAGGGGAACCAAGTTCCTTACCACTTGAACCAACTGATTGTTGGACAAGTCCCCATCTATTTACTAGATTTGATTTTGGTCGATTGGACTTGTAATAGTCCAACTTCCTATACCACTTCATGTGGTCTTTCTTCAATCAGATAATGATCTTTGGATTCAATGTTAGCATTTCATTTTGTATAAAATCAATATGCGTATGGGCGGACTTGAAATCAGTGAATTGTGAAGTGTGTTGGCAGTATAGTGAATTATTTTGGGAGTTATACTAATTGTCTAAACTTGTTTCACAGTTTTTCCAAAGAAGGTTTTATCTTTTAAAATGCAATACTTCGCAAAAAAAAAAAAAAAAGTAGTAGTTTGTAACTTTGTATAAACGGATTCATATTAGGGTGGAAGAATAGAATGAAATTAAAAGCATATTTTCTTAAAAAAAGAAAAAGCGAAGAGTAGCAACAAAGGGAACTACTTAATTGTCTAAACTCAATTTGATACATTTTTTTTGTTATGCATATTGAGCCACAAATTCTAACTATTTGTGCATTGCATTAAATGCTAGTATGTTAATGCACATGCTAGTTTTTGTCTTTAGTTTGGCGCAATTTGTGGTGGTCGTTGAGAAACCACTAAAGGTATGGGTTCTTGTTTATATTTTTCGGCTTTTGATCTGTCTTGTTGTTTTTCTTAGGAGGCGCGGCTGTCACTTGCAAGCATGAAATAGAAAAGATAAATGAAGAAAACCTTGGAATTCTTTCTACGCAGCTAAGTCAAGCAATAATGGCATCTGATTCCTCTAAGAATGTTCCTGGGATGGACTGGAGTAAGCGGCCAGGAGTTTCAGAAATATCCATCCGTCTTGATGATTTTAGAGAACAATCATTATTGGAGTCTAGCAATTTTATTGTTGTGCATGGAGCTGGTGAGCAAATCAACTCAGCTCCTAGTCCTACTTTCGTTATTTGTGATAGATTAAGCAGGCCCTTTAAATTCGAATGGTGCATTCACGTATTTTCAACAAGTTGTTGAATGTTTATATGCAGTTTCGTGACCAATGCTTATGCTACATCCTTAAAAGGCAGTCTTTCGAAGTTTTTTGGTTTGGGATTTTCTCCATTCTCTTTGTAACTGTAATTGTAGACATTGTTATAAGCTGTCACTTTGTTTTGCTTGTAGGTTCATTTGGACACTTTCAGGCCAGTAGGTCTGGTGTCCACAAAGGAGGATTGCAGCTACCTCTTGTTAAGGCTGGTTTTGTAGCCACTCGCATCTCTGTAAGATTCAATTTTATCTCTCATCTCAGTAGCAATAATAAAATGATTGCATTTTCGCATATACCAACTTATTTACACATGTTTATAGATCTCATACCGTCTACCAGAAACTTTGGCGTAGGCTGGTTTTGGTAGTTTCTGTCTGCATTCACTTGATACCACTTGCACATGCTGGAAAGTATTTGATGGTCTTGGTTTCGTACTATGTACATGTGATTTATGTGATTATCCAACAGACTTTGCATAACTCCATAATTTGAGTTTGAGGCTTTGTTGTTGGTTACCCACTGGCTTTTAAATGTGTTTTCTTTTTCTTCTGGCACAATATAGCATCTAATCTATGCCGCATTGCACTTTCTGTCTGGAAAAGAAAAATGAGTAAAAGTAATTAAAATCCAGGAATTTTGTCAAACTTTTATTGGTCAAATTAAAGATTACATGGGAATAAAGAACAATAAGAAAAAAACTGAATTCATGATTTAAATTTGTCATCTTTAGTTGAAACATGTTGATTTTTTATTAAATTAGTTCTGATATTTATCTTTAAATGACCTGAGAATATCAATGGGGCTTTGTCAGCCTCTTTTTTTATATGGTTATTTTTAAATGGCACCCTGACATTGTTGTATGCATGCATTGTTATATTCATAATTATGATTATTTAAACCAGTATATATTACAAAGCATCGTGCAATAGATTACAATAATACTTTGAATATCAAAAGTGTCTATTTATGTAAATCCTTAAAGATACATGTAAATAGCTTGCGCATTGCATAAAAAGTCTCTGAAATAAAGGGCAAATCCAGATGTTCAATCATTTTTTTTTTCCGCTCAAGTAGGTAGTTGAATACATCTTGGCCTATGGACCTCCATTTTTTGGAGCCTACACATAAGAGGTATTGGAATTGTTGATAGATCTGATTACATGCTACTTTTCACACTTCCTTTTTGTAATCTGGGTGACCATCATTATTATTTTTCCTATCAAAAAATCATAATTATTATTTGATTATTGCACTAGCCAATTCTTCATGGAGTAGACTTTATGTTAATTATGGTTGACGGATGTTGGATGTGTTTCTTATGTTTCAGGTGACATCACTGAATCTTGAAATTGTTAGAGCATTAGCCAGGGGTATGATTCTGTTATCTATCTTTGGCCATTGATGTGGAGACATCAGTTTAATATATTATCAACTTCTTATACCAATGTGCATGTTACATATCATAGTTCTACTTGTGAATCACATTAAATATTAATAAAAGGAACATAAACAAATAGGTGAGCTTATTCATTTGACTTATACGGAAGAGTATGTGTGATAATTGTATTTCAAGGAAAAATGCCTTACAAGTCAAATTTCTTTTTCATATCCAAGAGTTATTTTAAGTAACCTAAAAATATGGAGTTTTGGATTTAGAGAGGCTATCTCATGGTAAAGTCCTGTGGTCGTGGTTAGCATTGTCTTGTCACTTCATGAAGGGCTGGAATTATAGTTAATTGCGTGTGCATAAGCTATTGCAAATGAGATTGTTGAATTCTTAGCGGGCAGTTGTTGAATCAGGAGGTTTAATTTTGAAGAGGAAATTTCACTAGATCTACAGACTGGGAGGGGTCCGCATTGTCTTGTGACCTCACTGAGGCAGGGGTTATAGTTAATTGTCTCATAAGCTATTGAAAAAAAATTGTTGAATTCTTAGCAGTAGTTGAATTAAGAAGGTTATTGTTTCAAAGTGGAAACTTCACTAGATCTAGAGACTGGGAGAGATGCCTCTCAATGATAAGTTCTTGGTCTAGATTTAGCATCCATTGTTGGTGCAATGAGGAAATAGGAAAAAGCAATAGATTGTGTGGAATTCGTGAAGAAAGTCTTACGGTGATCTGTGCTCTAGGAAGTGTCCCAGCAATTTTGAAGTCGTCAAGTTAAAGTAGGGAGCAGAGGTTCGGTATGGTCTTTGTGGAAATTATCACCTTGCAGGTTTTCATATAATACTAGAGTAAATTTTGGTTTGATCAGCAAATCCTTCTGTATCTTACCTTCTGTTTCTCTCTGCTGTTCTTACCTTTGTTCCTTCAACTGAAGTGTTGTATAACAAGTGGATGATTGCTACTTGAACATTGATGGATGTCATCATCAACATGATTTTTTTCTATTATTACTTCGTAGATGAAATGTATACATCCAAAAAAAGAAGCTGGATGTTGTTGATGGCTGTTTTTCTCAGTAACCATTATTTTTCAAGTTTCGTTCACTGAAGATTGAAACTGCAATTGTTCGTCATATTGTTTTTCTTCTGTTGCAGAGGGAATCCCATCTGTTGGGATGTCACCATTTGCTTCTGGATGGTCAACTTGTCAAAGAAATGTGAGAAAAAGCTTTCAAAATTTTATTTGTTAGTTAAGTCAACTTTTTTGCTATCAAAACTCCTTTTATTTGTTTTCAAAAAAAAAAAAAAAAAAAACTCCTTTTATTTCTTTATGCTGCCAGTTATTTTATGTAAACATGAAATGTGGTAACTATTTGCAGCTAGCTTCAGCTGATATTTCCCAAGTGGCAATGGCTATTAACTCTGGTTTTGTCCCAGTAAGTCTCAATTTCTCTTGTTTAATTGTTAAGCATCAGATGAAGCTATCATTTTGTTGATTCCAGAGTAACTTATTCCTTCTGATCTACAAATATCTCCAACCATGTTATGGCCTAGAGGATTGTGTTTCATTGACCATAGTTTTGGCTAAGCAAGAAGGCTATAAGCCTAAGGTAATGGAGGTGAACACTTGTGATGCTTTAGAATAGCTATTTACTGGTAAGCTGACATCATGTTTGCCAGCTTGAGAGAGAATGTGAGAGGATTACCAGAACTGCAAATTGCAATACAGTGTTTGGTTGCAAAGAATAGGTACACTAGAGGGTGAGAAGAGTGTGATTTTTCTGCTTATGATCTTTGCATGTCTGGTTCCCAACTCTGAAAGGATCTGATGAGGCAGTGGGTAATGGTTGGACAACAATCTCAGTTGCGATGACCACTGCTTACGTTTTCGTACTGGACATAAAGTTGTTATGGTTAAGGACATACAGCTAAATAATCTTTTGTCTGATAGGATTAGAAAATTACTGTCAAGTAATCCAATGACACCTACCGAATATGGCTGCAAGTTACCTACTGTTACATCACCTCATTTAAGCCTTCTTTACATTTTCGAAGCTAGAAACGTGACACATAGCTACTATGTTATTGTATTCTTATAGGTTTTGCACGGAGATGCAGTGCTCGATAACGTACAGGTTCATTTCTCACCTTAAATTTAGTGATTTCCTGGCTATTGAGGAAGTCAATTATGCTAACTTCATAGTTAATTAGTTGATCAGGGATGCACAATATTGAGTGGTGATGTGATCATTCGGCACCTTGCAGAGCAATTAAAGCCTGATTACGTAGTTTTCCTTGTATCCTTTTGTCAATTATTGATAAATTTTGAAATCTTTACTGATGGATCATTCTCATGTGTCATGTCATTTCAATGTTTCCACTGCACTTCACTTATTGTTGTTTTCATTATTTTGAGGGTTTAGAAATTGCTGGCTGAACTAGTAGCAATTCATGGTGCTTAAGTTGAAATGAAATAAAAGTGTATTATCCTAAATTATATTTAGGCATTTTGCGAGTTCGTGATCTCTATTAGTCTCTGAAATGGTTGGAAAAATGTTTGTGAACGTTTTAAGTCTGATTAAGAACTTTATACATCGATATCGATGCAAACATAGTGAAGGTTGATGAATTACTAGTGGAACTCGTGATGGACTAAGCCTGTGAACTCCAAACATGGTATTGCTAATGAAATCTGAAAGGGTAATGCGTTCAGCCCTTTTCTTCCCTCTCTTTTCTTGTTTTACTCTCTTTTGTAGCCCTTTTATTCCTGAAATACATTTTGATTGATTTTCCATCTGTTTGGAATTCTTTTGTTTGCTAAAAAAATATCATGGAAAAGGTTATGGACGTAAGAGGTTGGGGGTTCGATTCCCACTGGAAGCAAGTTTCTTTCTTATAAAAAAAAAAATATCATGGAAAAGGAAGCATGTATGCATGTACTCCTTAGCTTTTCTTGTTTGGTTGAATAATTCTGCCCACACCCATTCATATACAACGGATTACAATGCTTCATGCAGCAAGGACTGGGATTTAGAGCGGCTCTAGGTTATTTCCAAAAGACGAACAATAACTTCCTCTTCTGGTTGTTTTTGGTGAGAATTTTTTTAGGAAATGCTCCTTACAATGACCAAGATTAACCATACTCCTGGTTCTATGAGACGCATGGGCCCTTTTTTACTTTCTAGTTTTAGGTCATATACATGATTCAAACACAAGTTACTTGCACTCCCATCCATACATGAATAGATCTATCACGTGTTTCCTTATATTTTTTCCCAAGACAGATGTGTTAGGGGTGTACGATCGTCCACCCACAGATCCTGATGCAGTACTGCTAAGGGAAATTGGTGAGTGCTCGACCTGGAACTTAATCTCTGAATGCTAGCAATTGTTATTGTTACATATTTTCTGCTTGAACCCAACAAAAAATAGAAACATACCACACCTTTTCATGTCGCGTTTCTTTATTCAACTGAATGCATATCAAAAAGCAGTTGCAGAACTAATCTTTATATATAATACTATCATACCAGCTGTTGATGAGGATGGGAACTGGTCTATTGTGAAGCCAGTGCTACAAAACGATAGTAAGCAAGGTAAATGTGCAATTATATGAGAGTAATAGATATTCTGGATTCACCTCAGAAAATTTATATTGTTTATCCCACTTTAATGGACAGTTGAAATCACTGTGGCTGCTCATGATACGACGGGAGGAATGGCTACAAAGATAGCTGAAGCTGCACTGATAGCTAAGTTGGGTATCGATGTCTACATCGTGAAGGTACCAAGTTCACCACTTCTGATGTTAAATTATTTTGGTTTATATCATTAAATTTCAAATATAGTCTGGAGAACTTTGTAGCCTTGACCGGTATACCTATTGGATTCAGGCTGCTACGGACCACTCTTTGAGGGCCTTGAAGGGGGAGATTAAGACTGGCATTCCTGATGATTGGCTCGGAACTGTCATCAGATCTTCTTGAAGTTAACAATGACGCGCTATTTACGCATTGAGCTATGTTGCAGCGACATTGATTGCAACATCAACCACACACAAACCACTTCTTGTCAGATGCATGTGAGCGGTTCATGTTAGTTTTGAAGGTCAAAGTGACATGTACTGCAGTTGTTGTACAAAGCACCACGATATGCTATGTGCATGCTTGGTGCTTTTGAAGTGTGAGCTTGTTTTCACACCTGGTTTTGAAAAGTGCTAGTGATCGATCTGGGAATGTCTAACGCGTAAGTCTGCACCTCTTTCGTTCTGTTTTCAATCAATTAATGTCTTCCCGCCTGACTTCTTTTGCCTCAATTTCCTCACTTATTTTCTCCATAAATTTCTTCAAAATGTGCTCAATTCTGTCGGTGACATGAAACGCTACAAGGGATGGCATGGTGAACTTTAATGGGAGATGCCAATTGCCAAGTAAACTTTGTTCTTACAATCAGCAATCAGTTGGTCCCCCTTAAGGACTATTTGAGTTGCCAAGGACTAGTTGGTGCATGGGAGAGCCAGAAGTTCCAACAGATGCTGGATTAAGAATTCAAGACTCAATGGCCTTTTTTTGGTACAAAGGCTTTAATTCCCTTCTTCCCTTGGAATTAAAGGCTTCAGGTTTGAGACATGAATATAATGGAGAGGTCTAATTCGTTTATTGAGCATAGAAGAACACCAAGACAGAGACAGTTTGCTGGATTGGGCACTCAAGACTAAATGCCCAATATGTTTTTCGGTATGAAATCAAGTCATGCCCATTTTAGTAAGTGGTGCAGAGAGGGGTAGTGATGGTCCTATTCAAGAAAGATAGAGACAATTGGTTGTGTGTTGAGTGACTATGGTATGGGTGAGCAAAAGCCTATTTATATAAAGGGCATCAGGTCATTTCATGCAGGGATAAAATTGGAATGCCCAAAAAATATTGGGTCATACTAAAGGCACCCAAGTGTTTATGTAGAGCAAGACAATTTTAAGGGCACCCAAAAAAATTTTAGTGCACCCATATTCTTTTATTGAATGCCCCAAATTGCACTTGATGTGAACTGAGGCACCCCACTTACTGAAACGGCAAACGGTCTCATCTCCCATCGCGCCCTACCTTTGTTGTCGCACATCAACCTAGATCCGACCACCACCCCACATTCATTGTTTTGTGTTTTTTTTCTTCTTTTTGGGATTCTCGTGACAGTTGACCACACGAAAGTCGAGAGAGATGTGTGAGTCTCGATGGTTGGGCATTGAGACAACTCACTTCACTCTCGGTATTCTAATCTTGGTCGGACATGTACAGTCATGTTTGAATGCAAGAAAACAATAGGTTTGGCTCCCTCTAATCGAGACCCCAGTTAAAGACTTGGTGGGCATCGAACGAAATATACACCAAGGGCTCAACCCTATGAGACCGACATAATCATAAATGGAGTGTTTACAACTTCCACTCATATGCAAGAAAAAATTACAAAATGATGAAAAACTACCTCTTCCTGTGTACATTCACTTCTAATAAATGTTTTGTGTCATTTCAACCATAAAAACAGTCGAATAGCTGAAACTGGAGTACAAAGTTGCAAGATACACCGACAAGGGAGGTGAGATAACCCACGAGGAAAGGTTGGGCAACCCACAAGGGAGGTTGTGCCGACCAATGAGGAGGGCGATGATCTTCTTGTTTGACAAAAGTGAAGTGCACAGTTGCAAGATACAAGGAGGAAATCAATCCTTTGTAGGGGTGGGGACAAATATGTAATTTTCTAGAGGGTATAGCAGTAAGAAATGACTCCATTTTTTTTTACTGGTTTGTCCTACATAAACACTAGTGCCTTTAGTGTGACCCAAAATATTTTATCGTGGTACGCTCATCAAAAAGTGGGGGCCATTTAGTCTCTC
The DNA here is from genome assembly GCA_039657345.1 of Stephania japonica. Lineage (NCBI taxonomy): Eukaryota > Viridiplantae > Streptophyta > Magnoliopsida > Ranunculales > Menispermaceae > Stephania > Stephania japonica. The sequence goes on along the minus strand of CM077561.1, from coordinate 34,541,994 downwards.
CCTAAATTTATATAGCAAAACATTTATTAATTTTTATCAAACTACTACATTGTTAAGTCGGTAAAGGTAATTAATGTTTGTATGAAGCACCTTTAATAGTAAATATGAATTTTTTTTTATCATCATAATAGTAAATATGAATTGTGGACCTAGATTCATACAACGTCATCAAAGTGGAGACGATGTTTATCTCATGTTGCTTACATAGACATTAAATTTTCAAATTAGATCTCTAAATTCTCCAATGGTAAATGTGAATTGCACCTCCATTAATGAGGTGTCATTTATTTTTCAAAATTTTGTTTAATTAAAACATGAAGAATAAAATCTAAAAGATAATGAATAAATATAGTGGATCCTAAGTGGTTGTCAATTTCATCTCATGAAATCCACATTCAAAATGAATATTGTCTATTTTTTATCTGCCACCTCAACTCCACATCCAAAATTCACATTTGCATTAGAGAAATCCTTTTCCTACCAATATATATCCAATCCCACGTGACACACATTTACTCCCAATCCGCATTACTATTCAATATGCTCTTGGCAAGAGCACTTTGTGTGTGCTTGTTTGTAATGATAGATGCAAAAACGCATTTCGATGAATAAGGCCTCCTTTGATTTGTTTTTGCCAACTTTCATTGTTAAGAGAAAACTCCCTAGAGGGAGGTATCTCTCTCACCCTAAGGTGTAAGATTAGAAATAACTCGCAGGTAGACTAGTGCAACAGAGCCGGGCCAAGCTTAAGCGAGCTTTTTTTTGAAGACCTTGTCCAAGCCCATTTCTTGATATGGCGAGCCCAAGCCCAATACGAGCCAAGCTTACGTGGGCCTAAATGGGCTTGGTACTTTTTTTTAAATCTGTTAAATCATTACTTAATAGTTAACATTAGCCTCATTGTTCTTACCAAAAAATGTTTTGACAATTTTTTCCTTATCTTTTTATAATATTTAAATAAAGAATATATATATATATTTAAGTTTATTTGACATCAAACTATTTTTATAAGAACATATTATATAGATAAAACAAGACATGACAAGACTTAATTTAGAAATGAAAACATATTTAAGAACTTGTTTTTGAAAACTCAACACAAAAAGATTTATAAATTCTTTAGTTCATTCATTGATGATAAATTCATAATTTTGAAAGTATATATTAGTAGACAAAAGTTTTTGAAAATAATTCAATGAGTTAAAAAGGTATAATTACATTAAATATAATAGACATGACACAAGTGTAGTAGCTCACTGTAAGAACTAGTGTCATAAAAACATAAAGACCCAGTTTCGATTCTCAACATTTACATTTTTAAATTGAATATATATATATATATATATATGTTTGTGTGACTCAAGTGAGCTGGGCCTAAGTAAAAAATCAAACCCAAACCCATCCCAATATAATCGTGGGCTTTCACAAGCTTTATTGAATTTTTAGAAACCTAGGCCCAACCCAAGTCGGGCAGGTCGAGAGGGTGCTCGGCCTAGTGAACCAGTCTACTCACAAGCAAGTTAAGCAATCAAACAAAATTAGTTCCAAACTCATTGTAAGTTATCTCTTGGAGATAACTCCACCAGTAACCAAACAAGGCCTGAATTTGGAGTTGTGTATCCAATGATTTTAATGTCAAGTTCGCTGAATTGTAACGGCCATGGATCAAGTGTTGCTTTGACAATGATAACTTGAATCCAATACAAAATGGCGTTGAAGGAAGAGCTCAAGTGAAATAAGCTTTCAATGTTGTTATCTAGTGTGACAAACAAGATGAGTGGAATAGGTTCAAGGAATTCTTTGACCTCTAGGGCTAAAAGTAGATAGCTGTCATCTTTGCAAGAGTGATTAGTTTTTGGTATTGTTTCGATCTTACGTTTTTGGCATGGGAAAGAACTAGAAAGAACCAAAGTAGGTAAGAATTGGCGATCAAATAGTTAGAAAATGTGGTAAAAAAGTAAGTTTCCCCTGTGTGCGCGAACGAAAACGAATGCGGATCTCACTCCCAATGAACTCTTCGCGTTTTGTTTTCAGACCTTTAATGCAGTCTAAACCAAGGTCTCAATGTATAGTCCCAACCAATTTTCTTCATTCTTACAATTTGTATCCAATATGCTGGTGGACCTGCAATACAAAAAGGGGACGACAGAACCTAACAGGGCAACCTCAGTTTGACTCACTAAACATAGTACGTTCAAGTTTAATTCTAGCTAAAGAAAGATTAGTCTAGAAAGCAAAATCACGTTACCAAGAAATTCTACTCAAATGAACACAGAAAGGAATAGAAGACTTAACACAAGCCCAGATACAAAGTAAAAAGCCTTGCGTCTGCAACTGCAAGTAACACTTAAAAGGTGTATATACAGTCTTGCGGCGGTAACACACCTTACACGCCTCAATAAGTAGTAGACAGACACTGATTGTTCATAAAGATAAAAGCTAAAATAATATTGAATAGATAGGAAACAAGGTAGAGATAAGTTTTGATGATTGATAATGGACCGCTGAAGCATTTTCTATTCCAAATAGATACCAAACCTGTTCAATTTTCCAAGTAAAAACCAACTCCAAGACTATTAAATCATGTATCTCACCCATCTGCGTCAGCAACCCATGAGATCTCTTACCAAAACCTTCAGCTGAACTCTCGAGAGAGTCAGGAGAAGTGAGGCAAATCTACTTAGGGCCAATGTCCTTAAGGGCACAAATCTGCTCCTCACCCATTGCAGACATCACAGTCACAACAAGATCCTTTCCATCTTCAAAACCAGACTTGATCTGCATTTCAAATAAATGAGTGGACTTCAGCACAAGAATAATTGAAACAGCAGGGCAAGAGGGGTGTAAATATATAAATAGATAAAATAAGCACGAGTAAAAAAAGCTTTTTCATTAAGAAAAGAATCTTATTAGCTAGTTTATAATAAGAGTAAGTTGTCCGCACGGCATACAAAAAAAAAAAAAAATCACGCTTGGATGCTTGGATATGAGATTGGCACATCCATGCCATGATGAAGAAAAATTCTTTAAAAGCTAAATACATGACCAACCACCCAACATGCTCATGATAGAAAGCCGCACCAAATTACGACGCAATACGAACAAAAGAATCAATTCTAACACAAATTCACAAGTACAAAGACAATAGCATACTAGATAGTTGAAGTGGGCAAAAGGACATGTCATAAGGTAAATAAGCTTTATAAGTTAGGTCTTGATTGCAAGTACAATCGTCGTACTAAAGGCAATGCACAAGGGGACACCTAATATACAAAATTGCACCTATGCAGTCAAAGAATTGCAAGGTGCTACGGCAATCTCGAGACGATTTCCCTAGCCTAGACAGTGCCTAGGCAATGTCTAGACTTAAGACTTTTTTATTCCTATCATCACAATAAATGCATATCACAGCACAAAGAATGATGTGTTCTCCTTTGCCAACTACAAACAATGGTGTGTTGTTTTTTGCATTTTACTCGCAATTTTTTTCTTGAGATTGTTTTTAATTTAGTATAGTGTTATTACAACACATAACATCCGAAAATTTTCTACTTCAAGGATGTTAGGTGTTGTAATAACCACACTAAATTAGAAATATTCTAAAGAAAGAAAATTTCTACTTTGTGTAGTGTTATTACGTTGCCTAACATCCTTAAAGTTTTATCATATTAAGCACGTTAGGCATTGTAATAACAACCCTAAATTAGAAATATTCTCAATAAAAAAATATCTACTTTGTTGATGTGAGGTGTTGTAACAATACCACACTAAAGTAGAAATATTCTCAAGGAAGAAAATTTATACTTTGTAGATGTTAGGTGCGGCAATATCACCAAATTAAAGTAGAAATATTTTCAAAAAAAAAATATGCAAGTAAAATACTAAAATGCAAAAGACAACACACTATTGTTTGTAGCTTGCTAAAGATTTTTTTTTTTTTTTTTATTTTTAATGTAAATAACAACACCTAACATCCACAAAGTAGAAATACCTATTTTGTGGACGTTAGGCATTGTTATTTACATTGTTATTTTCAACACTAAACACCTGGTCAATTGAATATATTTGTGGCTGTGTGTGTAAATGAACTCAATAAATGTGACTCACATCACAAAGAATGGAGAGGGATTCAAATTATGATCTTATTCTCAACCTCTTTGCCCCAATGAAAATCTCAATGGTACAAACATACACTGAAACATAACACACGGGAACATCTAAGAAGACTAGAGTAACAATTGAGCTGATAGGACTTATGGGACAACGAGAGCTAGCATGCAAAAGAAGGGAGGAAATGTTTCTATAATGTATAATCTTAATTCATGTCAGTCGCTCTTAAAACTGCCTAGGCATACATAGTGAGATAAGATATTGATCAGTTATAATGACACATGGCATGCTTGATCAAAAGAAAGAAGCACCCCATAAAAATCAAATATCTTTGTAATATAATGTATGCACTTCAGGGGTTTCACCACATTGACTTCTAGAGATACATACACACAGCTTGAAGTTATCAACAAAAGCAAAAATTAAAAGAGAGGGCACCAAGCAAATGTCCCATGCTTTATGTTATACAACTTTAATCTAGCCATCATTGACAAGTGATGACAATTTTAAAAAGCATAAGAACAAGAGATATGAGAACAGAAATGATGCCACGCACAACAAAAATAAACAAATCCTGAAAGAATTGATAAAATTGACAAATCGCATTGTAACCTCCAAAATGGTTCACAAGAAATTCTTTACCTGGGCAAGTAACTGGTCGTCAGTTGGGAGACGCAGGTCATCCTTCGTGCCACCAGAGTCAGTCAGCAGACTTACCTGAGGCATTAAGATGGTATTATGTCACATTTCAAAAAATTTAATTGCAGCTATTAACTACAAAAAGCAGGGGTAAAGAATGAGACTTACAAATCCATCCTCAGAAATATCAATCAGCTGATAATCAGTACGATTAACATGCGGAACCTGCAACAGAGTTCAAACACACGTAAATACTAGTAACATGACTATATATCAAATTACCAAACTCAAAGAATACAACCAAGTAAGTAATTCTTACATCACAATTATGGGAGGATGGCACAATATCTTCAAGCTTTTTCCCATTGAAAATATCAATGCCAACAAAGTGGCATTTAGCATGACCATGCTTACCAGTCTTAGAGGTTGAGACCTCAACAACCTGTACAAAAACAAAAAGAAATGGCTCGAGTTACTACAATTGAATTTTTGTGTGACAACAATGTGATAACAAGCAAAACAATCATGGAGGCAACAAAATTTGGAAATCTGTTAACAAATAAGGTACAAATTAGGCAACAAAATTTAAAAAGAACAATATTACATCAATGAATAGCAAAACATAAAGAAATGCTAGGGTAACAACATGTTGCTACACAATTCTTAAGGTCCCTTAGACATACATGAAGATGCATGCCCACAAATCTCAATGAAGATTCAAGAGATATCGACAGGATTTTAGCAATTAGCAAAAGAATGTCTCCTAAACATTTTCCATAAGAATTGTGTGCATTTAAAACCAAAACAGCTAACCATCGGTCAGTTACAAATAGAAAACTAATTCAAATGCACTATGAAAAAGTGAAGCAAAAATTTTCTAGAAAAATCGAGGTATTAATGCGAGCCAACCGATGACATTTATAAAAAAATCCAGGTTTCCTTGGTTTCCCAACCGGAAGATCCCCTCAATGGCTTTCAAGTTGTAATAAAAAAATTATCATTTTGCCTAAAAACAAGAAAAAATCTTATGTTTCCATACTTTGATCGAAGATGTTTCACTACCACCTCCTTTTTAAAAAGGAATCATCATATCCATAGGACATGACAGTATATATTCAAACTATTAACTTTCTAAAATAACCTCGGCCTCGGCCTGACGTAGAACATTTAAGATAACCAAACATATTTTTTTTCTGCCAAACCTAACTGAGAGTGACTAAATCATACAGCAATTAATCATTTAAATCCATGTCAAGTTTGTGCAACATAGTTTGTGGAAACTATGTTGCAAATCGCCGCAAAATCTTCGCTGATGAATCCAAAATTCTCCACCAAAAAACTCATATTATTATCATAAAATCAAAAGCACAGTTCAAACACTTAGCGACCAAAACAAGATCAACCAAGAAACAAAAACCTAACAAGATCACAAAAGATTGTGTCAACAAGAATCTGGAATCAGACCTTGCAAGCCCTGGCCTTGATCACGATGTATCCGTTCTTGCGGATCGTCCCGGCCTGCTGAGGATAAGTCTTGGACGCTCCCGCATCGGCCTTCGCGTCGAAGTGGTGCTCTTCGTCCGACATTGAATTGAAACCACAACAACAACAACAACAGCAACGACGAACACGATCGAATCGCGAGACTGAGTCAGAGCTCGCTCGCAAAGGTTTGAGACGGTCAAGGCGGCTCTGCGATTTTCGCGATTTATATATATTATTTTATAATCCAGATATATTGGAGAATTTATAATATTTATTAGTAGTTATTATTTCGTGACGGGTTTTTAGACGGAAAACGTTCTTGGTGTGAGAATGGGCTGTGGACTTTGGGGGGGTTTGACGGCGGTGTGGTGTTATATTTGACGGCGTGGATGTGCCACGGTGGAGTTAGGGTTTTGGGAAGATTGGTGGTTATGGACCGTTGGATGGTTTTGAGATTGGACGGTCGGATGTGATTGGGAATGTGATACTTGCGTAGCGAGTACGCGGACGAACGAACGAGAGATGGGCGTGGCACGTGGGCAGCGAGTGACGAGCTGAGTGGATGGAGGATACTAGTGGAGTACTACGTGCATCTAAGCTGGCCATCGTTGATAGATCTCCAGATTGTACTTCTGGATCAACTTGGAAATTAAGTGAACCTGGCACGTCAAGAAAATGGATACCAATCTTATAATGGGTATTGCCTGGCCCAGCTATTTCCACCCCACATTTTACTTTTTGTACCCCACCATTGTAAAAATATTCAACCCCTCTATATAAAAGTTTTTACTCACACATACTTTAGTCACTCCACTTAAACATACCCCAGTTGCCCCTCTCTTAAATCGCATTTTCACCACCAACCCAAAATCTAACGAAATTTGAGCAAAACCACATCAATTCGATGTCGTAATGCATTCCTTATCTCTTTTAGTGTAAGTTTTGAAGTTTTTTTTAATTTTTTTTCTTCTTTGAGTCGGTATTGTGTGAGGTTTTATTGTTATGTTTAAAGCTTCAATTTGGGACTTGAATTTTGCATTTTTAGAATAAAGTTTTGATGGAATCTAAAATATGAAGCGATTTCGATCAAAATCCACTATTTTTTTTTGTCATTTTCATGTATTTTTTAAGAGTTTTAAAATTTTTCTGTTCGTCCATGTTGCCCGCGGGTGTCGAACACACAAAGTCGATGGAAACATAAAGCACATCAAAAGAGATCTCGGATACACAGGGTCGACACCTTTGAAGAGGACTCGGATGGATCCTTCTGTCACCCATTAAGACCAAGTTCTCATCACAATCTCGGTCGGAGTTGGCCGATACTACTTTAGTTGTCTTGGCCTTGTGCGGGCAAACCCTGCGGCGACACTTTTTTCACTTATAGGACACGGCGCAACCGCATCCAACCTTTTCAACAAAAAATACTCCTACGAAACTTGGTGACCTAGTACAAGTGTTCTACAATGACTAAAACTGAGAGAATGGAGATGATTTAGGGGTATTGGGGTAAGGATGAGGATAATGGGGCGAGTAAGGGTATTTTTGGGATTTTGATAATAAATTGGAGTAAACTAAGTAAAAAGTGGGTAAACAAAGAAAAAAATAAAAATGGGGTACAAATAGCAAAACGTGGTGTGCGAACAATCAGGGCCTAAAATTTAAAGGATTGCTATTTCAACCCATTAAACCAATCTTCCCACCCAATATAAAAAAAAATTGACTAAAACATCCATAAGTCGGTATTTATAGGATTTTATAGTCTATTTTAATATATTTTAGTGTCAAAGTTTATAAAATATATATCTCATTATATTTACTTTTGGTTTTTAGGTAACTAGTGCATCGGTTGAATTGCAAAAATACTCAAATAGAGTATTTACTTGTAGTATTCGGATACCGGAGAGTTAGTCTCGAAATTTATATCGACAGTGGGGTAATTGGAGTCTGAAGTGCCACGTGTCAGAAGCAGATTCGCCAAGCCAGCCAATTGGTGTCCGCCAAGTCTTCTACAGCAGCTGCTCACCACCTATCAACGTTCGCCACGTCACCTCTCACAGGTTCTCTTCAAGTCTAGCACGTTGATCTGCCTCGAGATGCGTGCAAGTACTGTCTCCCAGAATTTTGGTGATTCACGCGAGTCTCCTTCGTGCCAGCTGTGCGCCACGTGTTGCCTTCCCGTTCATCCAGTGCATCACCTTTCCACCCTCCAGCGAATAAGATCTCGACAAGTGTCACGGTCACCTCTCACAGCACGTCACCGCCTCCACTCTCCTCCAATCACGTTCTACCACGTCATCCGGTACAACACTTTCGGCCAACCATCACGCGACACGTCAGCAACACCCAGAATTGACCCAATCCGGTTCTGACACGTTTCAAGGACCAAAATACACCCAAAAACAGTTTTCTCTCTCTTCCATACACCAATCTTAGTAGTTTTACATATTAGGACTTTAGGTATAAATAGAACATCTATTATTCATTAAAGAACTCTCTCTGCATTATTTTGTAAGTAGCCATGTCTGGCTAATCAAGTCATTGCCTAGGTCGGAAGTGAAGCAATTCAAGATTATGGATTCATGGCATAACTTGTGAGATCTATTATTTTATTATTTAATTTAATTTAATTTCTTCTATTTCTTTGTTGTTGGTTTTCATGAATATGATTTAAATCTAGGGTATGTATATGGCCAGTACATGCTTTTAGGTGGATAATCTATAAAAAATTGACTCATTAGTATCCGTAATTGTACTTTTGAGACAATATAAGTAACAAACATTCACCATATTGTACTATAAAACCTTTCGGTTCTTGAATGTGCAACAATTGAATCTATTAAATCTCTAGCAAAATATCTATCCTGACTATCTAGGATTAGTATTCCCATAGAAGTTTATTATGCTTTTGACCTTAAATTTTATGGCGGATGTCTATATATACATTAATTAGAGAAGTAGTTAGTGGTGGATATCCTAGCTATCGAGATTATGGGAATTAGGAATTTGTGGATGTCGATTTTCCATAGCTAATCTTTGAATTAATAATTGTTTTGGAAAAGATTGACTTGATATGCCATTGAAGGTTATCTTGTCTTGAACCATAACTTAGGTATTTAAATTAATTGTTCGTAGTCCTAAATATTTATTTTAGTTATTTAATTTATTAGTAATTAGATTAATTAATTAAGTCATTTTTCTAAACCCCCATTCTCATTTCTTATGAACCTATATAATTCTACCAATCTCGGTTCATTTGCCATATCTCAAGTTAATTTAAGGAATATTTTGATAGAAAATCCATCAAGTCTAAGGGTGTACACGGGTTCTATAATTTACGGATCTAATCAATTCACTCCAATTATTGCGAATCAGATTGAATTTTATAACTAGTTGCATCGGACAGAATTGCAAAAGTAATAATTTGCATTGATTGGATCGACTTGCAGAGTTTACATATGTACTATCTGAGGATCCAACCGATTTAATTTGTTGGGATGTGTGGACCGAAAAGTTTAGTCCCACATTGGTTATTTATGGCTTCTTCAAGAAGTTCATAAGAATGGATGTTTCATCAAATAGTACCGAGGCCTTTTGGAGTAAAACCCCACACCAAATGTTGAGGTGGTTAAGTTAGGGACAATATCGGTACTTGAGAAGATCCACGTGCCCGCGTACGCATGCGTAGCTAGGCCCAACAAAGTGGTATCAGAGCCGATGGTGCGACTGAGACAAGGCATGTCTATTGATGGTCACATGTGTGCCCGAGTTGTGCTCTCCCTCGAGATGGTAGCGACGACGGATCATGCGGTGTGCCCATTTTGGATGAATTTCGATATAAGGTGGAGATTGTTGGAATGTGTGGACCGAAAAGTTTAGTCCATATTGGTTATCTATGACTTCTTGAAGAAGTTCATAAGAGTGGATGTTCCATCAAATAGTACTGAGGCCTTTTGGAGTAAAACCCCACACGTATGTTGAGGTGGTTAAGTTGGGGACAATATCGATACTATGGAAGATTCACCTACCCGCACATGCACGCGCGGATGGGACCAATAAAGTGGTATCAGAGCCGATGGTGCAGTTGGGACAAGGTATGTTTATTGGTGGTCTCATGTGTTCCTCGAGTTGTGCTCTCCCTCGATATGGCAGCAACGATGGATAATGTGGTGTGCCCATCTTGGATGGATTTTGTGTGATGACCCCAATTTTCTTGTGCAATTGGGTACGCCCGCCTAGACCCGTGCAAGCCCCCGAATCGAAACTCGGCAAACCTAACGAGCATAGTTAGCCTCCGTTCGTTTAAGTTATACAATTTATGAAAGAGTTATTGCAAGATAACGCAGCGAAAAATAATCAAACTATATTACGGGAAATAACTCAATCAAAAGGAAATTCAGAAATCTATAAATGTGGAAAAACCCCTAGTATTCATGTACAATATGATATGCATAGATACATGATACCAATCTCATCAAAATTCCAAGTTCCATAACTCAAAAACATGTATATAAAACAACATACAAATAAGCAAATAGTAAACCTACTATAATGGTCTCCTAGGTCCAGCTGCTAATTCCTCAAAGTAAATCACCTAAGCAGGGCCCCTTGCCCTTGCTGCTCTCCACCCTATCTGCACCCACCGTCACAAACTAGACGGTGAGTAACTAAAGAAAAATAGAAAGTAGTGCCAGAAGAATATAACAGTAATTTATGATTTAACAACAAGATAGTCCAAATATCATGCAGTAATTGAGTGGCTGGAATGTAAATAAATCAAAGTGCATGATAAACAGACTGATAGATAGCAATCAAAGTTTGCGTGTTCTAAGAATCAAAAGAGGCCTATGAGTTGTCTAATTTCACAGCAATACGACAAAGATCTCATAAGATCTCCCTGGGCAATGTTGAAACACTAGCGCAGCTTGAAATCGAGAGGCATCGCAACACCTCTCGAATCCAGTACCTAGTACACACAACACTAGGGGTGGTCAATTACCTCTGCAGGAGGCACCCTCGATGTCCCAACTAGTGTGGGACCACATGATACTTTCGAGACACACACTCATGCCAAGAACACACAACCAAAGATATAGGATAGAATACCAAGTAATAGATCAATTCAACAATAACAATAAATAGAGGAGTGTATAAATCACATGATATTTCCTTACTGGCCTACTAATGTACACAAATACAAAGCACATGTGTACTTACATGTCTAACGCAATCCCAGTACCACTCCGTGACTCTAATGCGGTTCCCACGGGTTACCGACTACCTGACATAGGTTGGATACCCCATTTAATGAGTTTAGAGTTAGTGTTTAGTTATAGGGTATTTCCATTAAGTTTAGTTTTAAAAAAGTTGTAAAAGGAAACCCAAAACCATTGTAACAAAGCCTCTAGTCATGTGTTATGCGGGTCACACCGTGGGCCCATTGGGCCTGTGGCATGACCGCGATGTCTTATATTTTCGGCATGACTGAAACACATACATTATAGCCTCTTCAAGGTCGCGACTCACACACGTTCTTCACAACATGTTAATCGAAACACAAACACCATACACATCACATCGTATAAGAAGGAAACAAGAGTGAAAACGTTTTCTCATGGCACGAATACAAAATTCTCCAAAATGGAAACACATGCAACGAACACACACACCTTACGCACACACAACAAAATAGTAAACACATATACACATTCATAAATAGTGGGTCTTTATTTGTTTAATGTGTTTGTTGAACCCTTAATGGGCATATACACCTTACATGTCCCACTCAAAACACAATCACATACTAACCACCATGGGCCTTATCACCAAAACTGTCCCATTGGGCCCAAACACCAAACCCATTCACATACACCATACGCCTCATTGTCAAAAACACACCAACTGTGTATACAAATCGAAACTCACATACATAAACCTCATGAAACAACCCACAAGAGTTGCACATTAAGGGACCACCTCCGGCCAGTGGAGACGTCGGAGGAGCACCTCGAACTTGCTCCGACCCTAGGCCGAACCCACCTCCACGATATGAGCCAACATAGTCGACAATAATATACAAAAATAATAAGAATAACACCCAAAAGCTCGTCGAAAAACACCACATCTGCCGCCGTACGTGAGGCCTCTCGGGAACGTCGAGATGCCCATGGGTCATCTAGGCCCAAGTTCCCTATCAGAGCAACCCCACGGTGACCAAAAACTATGAGTGTGTGTGCAAGATAGTGGCAACCCGAGAGAGACGAGAGAGATAGAGGGGGTGAAAGAGAAAAACAGAGAGATGAAGAGAGAGAGAGAGGGGTTCACTTACTCAGGTGACCAAGAGACGTCTCCGGTGAATGTCCATTTTCCTCCAGCGTCGTTGAGGGAGGTGGCGGCTCGCCAAGGGAGGAGGAGAGGAGTGGAAGAGAAGAGAGAGAACGATAGTCGAGAGAGGATGGGAGAGAGAAAAGTACCTCGACCCGGGTGGCTGTGGTTCTCCGACCACCACTAGTCTCGTCGAAGGTCAGCGAGATTTAGATGAAATGAATAGGGAAGAGGAGAGGGGAGTCCGGTGGTGAGGGGAAGGCGAGATGTGTGTGGGGGGTGTGTGTACCCTAAAACCACAAGACAATGAATAGTTAAGTTAGGGTAGCCTTATATATAGACTCTTATCTTCATCTCAAAACCCACACGCATCTCGAGGCCAATCCTATGAGTCTCCTAATTGAGTTGTGTCACTTTAATAATCCCTTATCCCACGACCCGTATGTTGCGTAGCTAACTAACTCCCGCATTCAAACGACGTTCCTCGCTCTGCCTTTCCTTGCCCCGACTCCTGTAGCGCGCGTAGTTTCACTTAGTCTCATGAATTATTTATTTAAATTATATAAAAATTCATTTAATTGTATTTTTACTATATTTTTACTCCCCCATTTAACTAGGCGAAGCCTCACTAAGACTAATATTTGCCCGAATAGCTTGAGATCCCGTATTAGACTAAAATACTAGTACAACAAGCACGAAATCATAAAATTACCTTGGTGTCGGCTCCCGAAGTCCAAAATATAGTCGAATATCACGTAGCCGGGTCACGGTCCTGACAAGTGCAACACAAGTCAATTTAAATTTGAGGGTTGTTAAAGTCTCCCCCACTTATTAGAATTTCGTCCTCGAAATTAAACTAATAAGTAAACTAAATTACAAACTTACTGGAATCAAACAGTAGGAAAGTGCTCGCGCATGTAGGACTCTAACTCCCAGGTTAGCTCCTCGTCTCCGTGAAATTGCCATTTCACGAGAACTGAAGGAATCTCCTTGTTCCTTAGTGTCTTTACTTTGCGAAAAACAATTTGGATCGACTGCTCCTCATACGTTGCATCGTCTCGCACGTCGATCTAGCTCAAGTCTACCATCGGCCGCGCCTCTCCGCTTGACTTGTCTAGTCAAAGCATCGAAATGTGGAACACTAGATGAACACCAACGAGCTTTGGTAGTAACTCTAACTGGTACGCAACCTTACTGACCCTCTTCACAATCTTGAAGGGACCGATAAACCTCGAGCGAGCTTCCCTTTGATTTTGAACCGTTTGTGACCCTTAGTAGGTGAGACTTTCAGGTATACATAGTTTCCCAAGTCGTATTGAAGCTCATCGTGATACTAATCATAGTATTTTTTCTGCCACTTTTGGGCACCCTTAAGTTTCTAACGAATATGTCGTACCTTCTTCGAATGATCAACAACAGTCTCAGGACCAATTGTCACAACATCCTTTAGCTCAGCCCAGCAAGAAGGTGATCTACAAGGCCTACCATAGAGCGCCTCGAACGATGCCATACCGATACTCGCTTTGATAACTATTGTTGTATGCAAACTCGAACAAATGAAGGTACTCTTCCCATGACCGGCTGTACTCCAAAACACACATCCTGAGCATGTCTTCCAACACTTGGATCAACCTCTCAGACTGTTCGTCTGTCTGCGGATGGAATGTTGTACTCAACTCTAATCTGGTGTCAAATTGAGCCTGCATGCTCTGCCACAACAACGAAGTGAACTGGCGCCCTCGATCTACACAATCGACAACAGAACTTTATGCAATCTGACAATCTCGCGCTCGTAGAAAATGCTTAGTTTGTCAACTCTGTGTGTAGTGGATACCGATATGAAATGAATATTTTCGTCAATCGATCCACAATTACCCAGATGTTGTTGTGACCACGAGAAGATCGGGGCAAGTCACTGACGAAATCTATAGCAATGTGCTCCCACTTCCATCGAGGAATGGGTAGGGGCTGCAGCAATCCTCCAGCCATCGATGCTCAGCCTTCACGTGCTAGCATATCTCACACGCTCGAATAAACTCCGACGCACTAAACTTCATCCCTGACCACCAGAAGAGACGTCGCATGTCAATGTACATCTTGGTTCGACCCAGATGCACATAAAAAGGGGAACGGTGAGCTTCCTAAGTATTTCGGTGCGCAAGTCAGCTGCTAATGGAATCCACAGTCGCCCACGATACATCAAGCAAGTGTTTGTCAACCGACTCCAATCTGGATACTTTGAACTGTCTGCCATCTCACTGTAACGCTGGTATGACTGATCGCCCTATTGTCCCTCGAGAACAATCTACAGTGAAACGGTCTGCAATATCATCTGACCACACATCTGTGTCTTGGTAGTCGTCGGGCGCGAACTCATCATCTCAGCTGCCTCAAGTAACGCATACTCGTGAGTCATACGACATACAACTACCTCGGCATTAGCTCCTCTGCGGCTTAAAGCATCGGCAACAACATTGGCTTTCCTTGGATGATACTGAGTGCGAAATCGTAGTCCTTCAGGAATTCAAACCAACGCCTCTGTCTCAGATTGAGCTCCTTTTGAGAGAACAAGTACTTCAAGCTCTTGTGGTCTGTATACAACTTGAAGCGCACACCATATAAGTGGTGCCTCCAAATCTTCAGTGTAAACACGATCGCCGCTAACTCTAAGTCGTGGGTCGGGTAGTTCCTCTCATGAACTTTCAACTGTTGGGATGCATAAGCAGTAACTTTGCCCTCCTACATCAGCATACCACCCAAACCAATCTTCGACGCATCGGTATACATGACTAGGTCTTTCTCGCTCTCGGGCAATACTAAGACAGGCGCGGTCGTCAATTTCTCCTTCAGAGTGGAGAATGCCTGCTCACACTCTTCATTCCAATCGTACTTCTTCGCATTCTTTCGTCATCCGTGCGAGTCTTGGAGAAGTTTCATCATCGGTGCGGATAATGATCTGCTAACCCCAAAAAATTGTGAATCTGTGTCACAGTAGTCGGAGTAGGCCACTTAATCACGACTCTAATCTTCTTTGGATCAACAACAACATCGTCTACTCCAACTATGTGTCCTAAAATTCAGACCTTTGGCAGCCAAAACGCGCACTTGCTAAACTTAGCGTAGAGTCGGTAGTCCCTCAGAGTGTGCAACACTGCTCGTAGATGCCTCTCGTGCTCCTCACGAGTCCTGGAATAGATAAGGATGTCGTCGATGAATACAATCACAAATCGGTCTAGGAAATCCCTCATCACTCAGTGCATCAGGTCCATGAACATCATCGACACATTAATCAAACCAAACAGCATGATTGTGTACTGGAAATGGCCATATCCGTGCTGAATATCTTCTCTTGATCCTCAGCCCTGATCCTGAGCTGATGATAGCCTGACCTCAGATCTATCTTAGAAAACCACTACGCTTCGGTCAACTGATCAAACAAATCATCAATGCGCGGCAACGGGTACTTATTCTTCACTGTAACCTTGTTCAACTGTATATAGTCGAAACAAAGCCTTAAACTACCATCCTTCTTCACAATCAATACTGGCGTTCCCCATGGCGACATACCAGGACTGATGAAGCCTAACTCTAGCAACTCATCTAGCTGACTCCTCAGTTCTTCAAGCTCTCGAGGTGCCATCCTATACGGTGGTATCGAAATCGGTCTAGTCCCTAGGATTAAGTCAACAATGAAATTGATTATCCTCTGTAGTGGTAATCCTGGCAGATCGTCTAGGAATACGTTAGTGAACTCGGACACGATCGATACATCTGCTATGCCAACCTCTTATCTCATACTAGTACTCATGACGCTTGCAATAGTCTCGACATCGCCACTCGTGGCCTCTCTGCCTCTGGTGATCAGAAGTAATGGTGCGGTACCCTGAATGCTGATCTCCGTACCATCTGCCAACGGAATCGTTATCGTCTTCTCATAACAATCGATATGAGCATGGTACGCTTCCAACCAGCCCATGACCAACAACAAATCGAACTCAAGAAACTCAAGTACCCTCAAGTCAGCAGGAAACTCGTAGCCCTCTATCTCTACTGGACACTCAACACACAAAAATTTGGGTATATCTTGTCCCCAGCAGCCGTGCTAAGGATCAAGGGTCTACTAAGTCTAATGGGTCTCAACCCTAACATGTGTACCATACGTCCAGAAATAAACGAAACAATGGAACCAGAATCGAACATGGTATGCATGAATGTACTACAAATAGAAATCATACCCTCGACTAGGTTTCGGGACGCCCCCTGATCTGGCTCAACTGCGACCTGCACCCACTCCCTCTGGTGCTGATGGTACTATGTCTGTGTCCTCTCTCAGCCGAGTACATTGAGCCTAGATGTGGCCAACTCTGCCGCATCTAACATGTACGCGTATCTTGTGTACCCTGAGTCTGACCCTGTCCTCGACTCTGTGTAGATCTTTGGGTCTGAGTCTGCCTTGACCTTTGTGTCTGCCTATGTCTACCTCCTCTGCCAGAATCTCTGCTCGCGGTAGACTGTCCCTGTGATTGCTGTACAGGTCTCGAAGGCTGTAGAGGGTGACTCACAAAGCTAGATACAGGTGGAGTCGTCTATGCCGGTCGAGTAGGTGGTGCAATAGATCCTACACTCGGAGCTTTGGAATCTTAGTAATGAAGTTTGTTCTTCCTCTGCTTCTTGTCCTGATGATCTCTCGATCTGGTCTCCAGTTGGCTAGTCTTGCCTCCTATGGGTGAGAAATCAGGTAACTCTCTTTAGCCAAACTCCGTTCATATGCTCTCTATAGAGTCTCTAGCTCGGTAGTGACCACTTAACCTCTAATAGCAGGTAACAAACCCTCCATGAACTAGTAAATACGACCGGTCTCTGAATATGTTAACCCTCCGACATACGGTAACAACTGGATAAAACTGCTCATGTAGTCCATCACCGGCTCTCCTGTAGACTGTCAAATAGAAGTGGATTCATTCCTTTTCGCCCGTAACACTGTCGGCGAAAAGTACTTCTAGTTAAACTTGGTCTTGAAATCGATCCGTTTCTTGGAATGCCTCGGGTAGTGACAATGGTCGTCCACCAATCATCTGCCTCCCCCTGTAGCATGGATGAGGAAATCGTCGCTCTCATATGATCCTCAGTCGCGATGATGGTATGAATCTTCTCGTGATTCTTTAGGAAAAGCTTCGTTGCTTGTTTGTACCACCGAAAAACTTGACTGGGTCGTGCCGCTTGAACTCTCTCCACTGCCTCGCCTCAGCAGTGGCTCGGGAGTCCTCTCCGGAGTAGTAACTGGAGTAGTCTCTGCAGCAGCTACAGGTGTCGTTGGTGCCTCTCTCGCTTGGACCGGTGTGCAACAACCTCTGCGTCGTGCTATGCAAATGCCATCCCTAGCATCATCACTGTAACCAAAATCGGTGTTGTGGAAGCTATAGCCACTGGAGTCTCCACACCCTGAGTAGTCGAAATGGGTGGAAAAGGTGTAGTTGGGGTCGATGGTGTCGTGGTAGTCGGTGAGGGTGTCCTCAGTGATCGCACTAACTCCTCAAATCTCTAGCCCTGCATCGCAGTTCTCTAAGTCAACGTGCGTATATCCTCAAGGCATCGTGACAAAATCATGTCGATATCGTCGCTCGGACCTGTCAGATCCGCCATCGTCGTCTAGATAAGAAAACGAACTTCTTAAATCAGTTATAGCTACCGCATACCATATAATACAAACGACAATCATACTATGTACAAATATCACATCCGACATATACCAATTCCTCCTTACACACCAACTAAAGTTATAATTAGGATAGTAGGGTTTCCTACTCTAAGTTCAACCATTCCTAATTTTCGTTGTCTTAATGGTTTGTGTTTTAAATCAAGAGTTAAGTCTTATAACCTTGCGCTCTTGATACCAACTGTGACGACCCCAATTTCCCATTCAATTGGGTACGCCCGCCTAGACCTGTGCAAGCCCCCGAGTTGAAACTCGTCAAACCTACCGAGCTTAGTCAGCCTCCGTTCGTTTAAGTTGTACAATTTATGAAAGAGTTATTGCAAGATAAGGCAACGGAAAAATAATCAAACTATATTATGGGAAATAACTCAATCAAAAGGAAATTCAGAATCTATAAATGTGGAAAAACCCCGAGTATTCATGTACAATCCGATATGCATAGACACATGATACAAATCTCATCAAAATTCCAAGTTCCATAACTCAAAAACATGTATATAAAACGACATACAAATAAGCAAATAGTAAACCTACTCTAATGGTCTCCCAAGTCCAGCCGCTAAGTCCTCAAAGTAAATCACCTAGGCAGGGCCCCTTGCCCTTGCTGCTCTCCACCTTATCTGCACCCATCGTCACAAAACTAGACAGTAGTAATTGAAGAAATCGAAAGTAGTGCCAAAAGAATATAATAGTAATTTATAATTTAACAACAAGATAGTCCAAATATCATGCAGTAATTGAATGGCAGGAATGTAAATAAATCAAAGTGCATGATAAATAAACTAATAGATAACAATCGAAGTTTGTGTGTTCTAAGAATCAAAAGAGGCTCATGAGTGGCCTTATTTCACAGCAATACGACAAAGATCTCGCAAGATCTCCCTGAGCAATGTCGCAACACTAGCGCAGCTTGAAATCGAGAGGCATCGCAACACCTCTCGAATCCAGTACCTAGTACACACAACACTAAGGGTGGTCAGTCACCACCAACAAGAGGCACCCTCGTTGTCCCAGATAGTGCGGACCACATGATACCTTCGAGACACACACTCATGCTAAGAACACACAACTAAAGATATAGGATAGAATACCAAGAAACAAATCAATTCAACAATAACAATAAATAGAGGAGTGTATCAATCACATGATATTTCCTTACTGGCCTACTAACATACACACATACAAAACACATGTGTACTTACATATCTAACGCAATTTCGGTACCACTCCACGACTCTAATGCATTTCCCAAGGGTTACTGACTACCTGACATAGGTTGGATACCTCATTTAATGAGTTTAGAGTTAGTATTTAGTTATAAGGTATTTCCCATTAAGTTTAGTTTTAAAACAGTTGTAAAAAAAGCCTAAAACTATTATAACAAGGCCTCTGGTCATGTGTTATGTAGGTCACGTCGTGGGCCCATTGGGCCTGCGGTGTGACCGCGACGTCTTATATTTCTGGCATGACCGAAACACATACATTATAGCCTCCTCAAGGTCGTGACTCATACACGTTCTTCACAACATGTTAATCGAAACACAAACACCATACACATCACGTCGTGTAAGAAGGAAACAAGACTGAAAATGTTTTCTCATGGCAAGAATACGAAATCCTCTAAAATGGAAACACAAGCAACGAACACACACACCTCATGCACACACAACAAAACAAAAAACACATATACACATTCATAAATAGTGGGCCTTTATTTGTTTAATGTGTCTTGTTGGACCCTTATTGGGCCGATACACATTACATGTCCTACACAAAACACAATCACATACCAACCACCGTGGGCCTTATCACAAAAACTATCCTATTGGGCCTTTGTTGGGCCCAAACACCATACCCATACACACACACACCATACGCTTCACTGTCAAAAACATACCAACTGTATATACAAATCGAACTCACACACACAAACCTCATGAAACAACCCACAAGAGCTGCACATTAAGGGACCACCTCCGGCCAGTGGAGACGTTGGAGGAGCACCTCGGACTTGCTCTGACCGGAGGCCGGACCCACCTCCACGATACGAGCCAACATAGTCGACAACAACATATAAAACATTGAGAATAACACCCAAAAACTCGTTAGAAAACACCACATCCGTTGTATGTAAGGCCCTCCAGGGAAGGTCGAGATGCCCATGGGTCATCTATGCCCAAGTTCCCTATCGAAGCAACCCCACGGTGACCGAAAACTGTGAGTATGTATGCAAGATAGTGAGCAACCCGAGAGAGATGAAAGAGACGAGAGAGACAGAGGGGGGTGAAAATGAGAGAAATGGAGAGAGGAAGAGAGAGATAGATTCTCACTTACTCAGGTGACCGAGACGTCTCTAGCTAGTGTCGTTTTCCTCCAGCACCGTTGAGGGAGGTGGCAGCTTGCCAAGGGAGGAGGAGAGGAGTGGGAGAGAAGAGAGAGAAAGATAGCTAAGAGAGGATGATAGAGAGAGAGGTACCTCAACCCCGACGGCTGTGGTTCTCCGACCGCCATTGGTCTCATCAGAGTTGGCGAGACTCAGACGAAGTGAATGGGGAAGAGGAGAGGGGAGGTTTGGTTGTGAGGGGAAGGCTGAGATGTGTGTGTACCCTAAAACCACAAGACAATGAATAGTAAATTTATGGTAGTCCTATATATAGACCCTTATCTTCATCTCAAAACGCATCTTGTGGCCAATCCTATGAGTCTCCTAATTGAGTTGTGTCACTTTAACAATCCTTATCCCATGGCTCGTATGTTGCGTAGCTAACCAACTCCCGCATTCAAACGACGTTCCTCGGTCCGTCTTTCCTTATCCCGACTCCCGTAGCCCGTGTAGTTTCACCTAATCTCATGAATTATTTATTTAAATTATACAAAAACTCATTTAATTGTATTTTTTACTGTATTTTTACTTCCCGTTTAACTAGGCGAAGCCTCACTCAGACTAATATTCGTTTGAATGGCTCAAGACCCGTATTAGACTAAAATACTAGTACAACAAGCATGAAATCATAAAATTACCTCGGTGTCGACTCCCGAAGTTCGAAATATAGTCCAGTATCACGTAGCCGCATTACGGTCCTGACAAGTGCAACACAAGTCAAGTTAAATTTGAGGCAGCGACGACGGATCATGTGGTGTGCCCATCTTGGATGGATTTCGGTCCAAGGTGGAGATTGTTGGGATGTGTGGACTGAAAATTTTAGTCTCACATTGATTATCTATGGCTTCTTCAAGAAGTTCATAAGAGTGGATGTTTCATCAAATAGTACTGAGGCCTTTTGAGTAAAACCCCACACCTAATGTTAAGGTGGTTAAGTTGGGGACAATATCGGTACTTGCGAAGATCCACGTGCTCATGCATGCACGTGCGGATGGGGCCCAACAAAGTGGTATTAGAGCGATGGTGTGGTCGGGACAAGGCATGTCTGTTGGTGGTCGTATGTGTGCCTCGAAGTTGTGCTCTCCCTCGAAATGGTAGCGACGACAGATCATGCGGTGTGCCTATCTTGGATGGATTTCGGTCCAAGGTCGAGATTGTTGGGATGTGTGGACCGAAAAGTTTAGTCTCACATTGGTTATCTATGGCTTCTTGAAGAAGTTCATAAGAGTGGATATTTAATCTCATAGTATCGAGGTCTTTTGGAGTAAAACCCTACACCTAATATTGAGGTGGTTTAGTTGGGGAAAATATCGATACTAGTGGAGATCCACGTGCTCATGCAAGACGTGTGCACGGATGGGGCCCAATAAAGTGGTATCAGAGGTGATAGTGTAGCTGGGACAAGGCATGTCTATTGGTGGTCACATTGTGTGCCTCGAGTTGTACTCTCCCTCGAGATGATAGCAACGATGGATTATGCGATGTACCCATCTTGATGGATTTCGGTCCAAGGTGGAGATTGTTGGGATGTATGGACAGAAAAATTTAGTCCTACATTGGTTATCTATGGCTTCTTGAAGAAGTTTATAAGAGTGGATGTTTCATCTCATAGTACCAAGGCCTTTTGGAGTAAAACCCCACACCTAATGTTGAGGTGGTTAAGTTGGGGACAATATCGGTACTTGTGAAGATCCACGTGCCGTTCATGCATGCTTGCGACTAGGCCCGACAAAGTGGTATCAGAGCCGATGGTGCGGGTAGGATAAGGTATGTTTGTTGGTGGTCGCATGTGGCCCAACAATCTCCACCTTGGATCGAAATCCATCAAGATAGACACACCGCATGATCTATCGACGCTACCATCTCGAGGGAGAGCAAAACTCGAGGCACACATGACATAACTATATGATGGCATTCCATGAACTTGATTCGGTCCAACCCGCATTTTATAAATTGGATTGAATTGGGTTGAAAGGTTAAATGAGTTGGATCGAATTGAGATTTCTCAATCCGCAATAACTGAATCACGTAGCGAATTGAGATTTATCAATCTACAATAATTGTATCTTAAAAGGATCGAATCCAATTTGTGTACACCCTTAATTAAGTCAATGACCATATCACCCCATCTCTTCGCTACTTAACTCCCCTCATTTCCCTTTTTCTCTGTTGTTAGTCTTTGTAAAACTCTGATTTGCAATTCATTTATCTTGGTGATGCATTTGATTTGTTTTGGTTTCAAGTTCATTTTATTTTGTTTTTTATGATTTGCATTGGCATTTTGATATAAGCAATTTCTTGAATTGAGTGGATTTGTAATTCAACCTAAACCCTATGGAGTGGTAGCGATGGAGGTATGAAATGAGGATGCATTATCATGAATTAGTCTTTAAAATTTCATCATGATTCATGAAGCAAAGCAAACTAAAAACAGTTTGAGAAAAAAAATGAAAGAGATCAAAGGATTAATATTCAAATTAAGAGTTACAAAATCAAAAGAGATTAACAAATGAGAGAAATTATGCCTAAACAAACAGAGGATAGAAATAGAGTTAAAGAAAAAAATGCAGAAGGTGGAACAACAACATCCATCCCAAAACCTAGGAGAAAAGTGAGAATAAGATGATCAGAGAAGACGACAAGGGAAACTAAGGGGTGGGTGCACAGGATGCAAAGAGAGAGAGAGCGAGCGATGGCACAACGAGGATGAGTGTTAGTGACCAATGTGGGACAAAAAGAGGAAATAAGGGGATGAGTAGTGACGAGAGAGGGGGCAGGATGGAATGAGATATGGCACATATGGGTCGTATATTGTTGAGTGGGGTTTAAGGGTATTTTAGGAAATATAACATTATTATTGAGTGGGTATATAGGATTTTAAAAATTAAATGTGTTGTTAATTGAGATTGTGTGGGAATATAGTTTTGGGTTGAAATAAGCACCCTAAAAATTTAAAGAAGTTCTAAATACCCCGTAGTGAAATCTCCAATCTACCCTGATGCGAGCATTAAAGATCAAGGATTTAGACATGTACATGGTTATGTGGGACATGGAAGCAACACATGGTTGTGGTTGTGTTGTGTTAGACATCAACATAGATTAATTAGAGTTTGAGTTCTAGTCATATTATATTAGAATAGTCTTTTATTTAATTAAGTGTTTATCATGTGGTATTATATTTGTTCTAGGACTTTAATTATTAGTGTTGCACAATGGATTTGCCTAGAGTAGAAGTCGGACTAATGTTTTACTTTAAGTTGATCTGTGTTTTATCTACTGCTTAGTTACTATATAAAGGCTTTGAGTCAGTTGATATGAGATTGATTTTTGATTATATTAGTAAAGAATCTTATTTCTTTTCTTGAGAATTTGGTGTTAATTCTCTTTACCCCTAGGTTGTTTTGTTCATAGTGTCGAATAATCAATTTAGAAGATCCCCGTTGCATCATACCCCTACAAGGCTATTGTTATTTGCCCCTTCCCAACTAACAAATTTCTCCTTTCATTGTCCTCTCCCATAGTAGCGATTGATTGATCGATTGAAGAGAGCGAACAAGAGAAAAGGAATATTTTATTTTTGTTTTCTTTGTAGAGATCGAGAGGTATAGAGGGCATGATCCACTGTGAGAGAGAATGAGAAATTGGAGGTCGAATGAGAATGAGAATGTGCGAGAGTGAGAGAGGATGGAAACCCTAGTAGTTTAATCACCTAATGTTCTGATCGAGATGAGACGATGAAGATTGAGAGAATAGGTTGTGACTTGTGAGACATGCATTTAATGGGTCGTGGTCTACTCACTTGAATTTAGGTACTATTAGATAGCTGTTTATTAGAACCCCTATTAATAAAGTGTCATTAAATGGTAAAATTGTTCTAATGATTCGAAATCTCGTGCCTTCCACATGCTTGCAACAAACCCCTGATGTCTGACTTGAGTCTGCTAAGTCCCGATGTCCATTTAGGTTGGTTCAAGTGTGTCAAAATCTAACTAAATTTGTTTTATTGTTTTATTTTTCATTTCAACCCTTTATATGATTTCTAGCATTTTTTATGAATTTATTAATCTCATAAATGACTTAAAGATTCAAACAAAAATGTGCAAAAAAATTCCATATAGCTTAAGTCCCAAAGCGATGCTACTCGATGAAACTCATTTAAAGTGGATTAAAATCCTTAAGTCCAAAATCAGTCTAGTTATGATAATACATGTTCTTAAATCAAAACAAGTCTTGAAAATCGTTTTAGAAATCTTGGATTTGTCTCGAACTTTCGATATACTTAAATCCTAGTATAACAACCAATTATGGACAATATGAATAGAATCTAACTCTAAAAAATCCTTAGAAAAGCCACAAAGAAAAATTACCTAAATGTTTATAAAAGAACTATCCTACACACAAACCTCTTCTTTCAATCCATTTTTAACAAAGAAGATGGCCTAAATTTTGAAAAATTAACAGTTTTAAATTTTTGTTCTCTTTCTTAGCTTTCCAAAAATGTAAAGTACGCTCAAACCTGATTAACCTTGAGAGAGTTATGCACAAAATACTAAAATAGCTCACTTTGAGAGAGTTATAGACAATCAATATTAAAAAAATCATAACTCTCAAACCACACATCTAAAAATTGTGATTTTTGGTAAGAAGATCTTCCAAACATTTAAGAATAACATTAAAATTTAGTCAATTCTGATAAGAAATGAAGAATATATGCTACTAGGTATTGTTGGATTTTTGGCTCAAACTTCATGTCCTATTATAATTAGGGTTTAATATTTTAGTTTGTGTCAAATTAGTAAATTTGAGTTTCAATAGGATTTTGTTGTTTTAGTAATATTTGTGTTTAGTGGGGTTGTGAGTAAGAGTTTAAGATTGATTAGGAGTTTAGGCCTATATAAAGGACATAGTAGGTTAGTTTTGTGTGTGTTGAAATGTGTACTTGTGGTGCCTTATGCACCACATTGAGCAAGATTGATTGCTAAATATCTTAGTATTGAATAAAGATTATGCATTTGATTATGTTTCCATTGCATTGATGTGTGTTAATGTGGGTTTATCCCTAACAAGTGGTATCAAAGCAGGTGGAGATCAGGGAGTTTGTTTGTAATCGTATGATTCTAGAGATTAAAGATAAGTCGATTAGTGTGATCAAAGATCATTGGATTCTATTGCGATGATTGTGTGCGGTCGATTAGAAGTTGACTAATTCAATTGAGACTTGTGTGTGATGATCAATTTCGTTGCTTGTGATTAGCGGTTGCAAATGTGAAGAATGACATGTGTGTCGTTGAAAATTTGTGCTGATAGCATATTTTTGTTTAAATTGATTGTGGTGGTGTATGTACGTGGGTTGCTTTGCAAAGTCAAGTTTGCAAATCAATATGATGAGATACTTATGAAAAACTATATATGTTTTGGTAGTATGGCTAGTTGGTAGTCAAAATGAGAGAGAAATTAGTAAGGTTATGCTAAGGTTATGGCGAGTGTCGTGCCATACAATTGGGCACATGTTAATGTAATCGATTACATGCACAAGATAAGTTCAATTTGAACTTCAGTTCTTACATTGATTTCGTGTCGATGAGACATATGCAATGATCGGGCATGATTGGTGATTGTTAGGTTCGAGTCAACTAGATGTTTGTGGTGAATTGGTGATTAAGGTTGATTGTTTATTGCTTCAAGTAGATACTTTGTTCAAGGTGGAACCTATGCTTAAATTGAATGTTTGATTGAAGAGTGGTTAAAGATGGTATTTGATTGAGTGATTAAGTGTTTTTGCTACACCGTTGTTATTTGGTGGTAAACCATTGTTGGGTGATTGATTGCACGCTAGATGGTATTTGTGTGAAAGATCAAGTTGATTGAGTGTGTGTAACCAAAGAATTGGTTGATTGTGTGTGGTAGAGTGTCATTGAATAGAAGTATAACATAAGTCTTTCGGGGATTGTCTTATCCGCTTGTGGTTCTTCACTGATTGGGTGTTTATGCGGACATGATTGGATATGTTGATGCTAGCGATTGATTGGATGTTCTAACGTGATTGTTCGCGATGGCTATGTTCAATTGGGTTGTGAGTTTGGTGGAGTTTTTAGCCAAGGTGGAGATTGTTAGGTTTTTGGCTCAAACTTCATGTCCTATTATAATTAGGATTTAGTATTTTAGTTTGTGTCGAATTAGTAAGTTTGAGTTTTAATAGGATTTGATTGTTTTAATAACATTTGTGTTTGAGTAGGATTGTGAGTTAGACTTTGATATTGATTACGAGTTTAGGCCTATATAAATGACCTAGTAGGTTAATTTTTTGCGTATTTAAAGTGCACCCGTGGTGCCTTGTGCACCATGTTAGGCGATATTGATTGTTATATATTTTAGTATAGAATGAAGATTGATTATGTTTGATTGTGTTTCCGCTGCTTATGTGTCTTAATGTGGGTTTATCCCTAACAGGTATTTCACCTAAAATTTAAGCTCAATTTAAGACATCAAATCTCCATAAAACTCATTTTAGCTCAAGCAATCACAACAACAATCCCATCTACTTTCTACTATATTTACGTCCAAATGATCCCTTCTAATCGATAAAATAACCCAAAAATCATAATCAATGAATTCCAAACCCTTCTCACCAATTTATATCATTAATCTCATAATATAATACATGTTTTGAATCAAAGGATTACCAACATGTTATAACAACAACATAACTGATTTTCTCTCATCAAACTTGGTTATAAGGAATTGAAATGAATCCAAATAAGTCAAGAAGTTCATATTCTACTTATACTCTTGCAACTCTTTATTGTGACATTTCATTAAACATATATCATTCATAAATTTGATCAACAACAAAAACCATTGGCATGTAGTCAAATCTAGCAAGTCTTTGTCCAAAATTAAACCCCATAGATATGAAACCAAGGCTTTAAAGAGTCTCTTTACAACAATTTCTGTCTCATAAGCACGCGTGAGCTAAAAATCCCAAATTTTAACCCAAAACATGATATTTTCTAAACAATTTCAACAACCCAATTGGATTGCTTTGAAAAGCATTTGAAATCACAAATTTGGTTTCAAAAGATCATGAATTAAAGGAAAGGAAAGCCATGAAGATTTCAATATTGATTCATGAGAGAAACCACAAATTTTTTGCATCACTTAAACATGAAAACAAAGAAAGGATTGCTTAACATAAGTTGGGATCTTTAGTTCCCGAGTGTATTGGCCTCAATTACCTTCTTCTTTGGTCTTTTTTTTATGTAAGAAGAAGGAAAATGTTGCCCAGAAGGAAGTTACACTAATCCTTCAATTCCAGCAGAAGTTTAAGAGTCTTCATCAACCTTTAATGCTTTATTTTTCTCTCAATCTCACAAGTCTAGGAAGGATTGTTTTTCTTCGCATGTAGAGCACTAAGTACCCTTATATAGGTTCTCAACTTAACTTCAAGCCTTTAGATCAACTCCTCATCACACATTTCGTAGGTCTCAATCAACATCCATCACCTAATATTTTTACTAAGGTCTGTGCAAAAAGCTTAGTGTAATGACCACAAATTCCAAAGTCACCATGAAGTGCATCATGGGTCCCGCAGACTGCCACGTCACTGTCTTGCGGGTCCCATGCACCATTGACGTTCGGTGCCACATCAGACTCCTCGAAGTTCATGCTAACTTTTGTTGAGTTAATTAAAGTTATAAATTTTTTTCGTTATTTCATCAGTTAACCTTTTCTTTACTTAAGTTCACCAGTTATTCGGTTGAATTATTTAGGAAACATTTAGTTGTGTTTTTCAGAGTTTTACAGTTAATAGTCAATATAATGCAACGAAAGCCTTACATATCAACATTCTACTATGGAAAACTAGAAAATAAAGTACCATGTATATAAGGCAACAAGATATACAAACTAGTTATATACATGTATAGTGTTTTTCATAGTTCCCTGATATCCATAATAAAGCAAAATATCAAAATATAAACACCTACAAGTATGTCCAAAATCGTCAACAAAAAGAGATAGTTGACTAAGAATCCTTTCTTTATTACTCGCACAAGGATCTACACATAGTCACCTGATAAATATAGTGACGAGTTCAGTGAGTAAAATCTCAAGAGAAGTTCACACAATATTCAGCGAAATATCAAATAAAGTTATGAGACATGCAAGTATGCTACCTAGCAACAGAAAAACATACTCCCATGAATGTAAAATGTTATAGAAAAATAAGGTAGCTCTAACAAATTGAAGACATAACAACAGGCATAATACATAAAACTAAGAATTATAAATAACAACAAGAAAAGTAGAACAACAGTATACCATGATATTACAACAACACAACATAGAATTCATGGAGAACCAACTCAACCGATCTTTATATCAAAACTCCCAGTGAACAAACTCAACTGATCATTGTAACTAAAACTCCTAGTGAGCTAACTAAACCAAGTCTCTCGAAAAAACGATGGTTAAAATCATTAAATATTTAGGGAAAACCAACAAGAATCATGTAAATATTTAGGGAAAATGAACTAAATGATGTAAAGCATTATCAAGGGTTTTACGCACCTCAATACTCGCCCTCAACTGTCGCACTATAACGTCGCATAGTCCCTTAAAATCATTTTTTAGTGTTTTAGGTTGATTACAGTAAATTTAGATTAGTTTTATATCCTAAATCCTAAAATAGCCCCTTATGGTTTTTATTTTTTTAAAAAACCTATTTTTCCTTCAGTCAGCGTGCTAGGGGTTATGGCTAACACGTTAGGACTCCCAGCACGTTGGGGTGCCTTCCCAATGCGCCACTGTTCTTCGAGAAGAAGAACAATAAACTCGTAAGAAAGTAGCGAGGGACCCTGTCCAACATGATACCCATGTCGAAACCCAGAATTCCTGAACTGGAATTGTAATGTTTTTAGACACCCATGGTCGTCCCCTTCGCCGTTGACTATACACCCATGGTCGTCCCCTTCGCCGTCGACCATACCTTCTCCTTGTAGGGGAACACCAACACTTCAAACAAGCTAGAGGCATAAGATTAAATAACATTTATCATCAAATTTTGGAGATTAAACACGCATGCTCATATAAACACTTAAACCCAATTTTCATTCAAATTTATGAAATTTAGTTTGTTAACACAAATCATTGGTATAAATTGTTTGGTTATTGGGGTTCATATGCAACAAAAAATTTAAATAAACAAGATCTACAAAAGTAAACCATACATTAATTCGTGATTTTCTTCTCTGATTGTTCGATCTCCAAGACGTTTAAACGTGCGTCCTTATCGAAATCCACATTATAGATCGATTAACCTTCGAGAGTATATTGTGGATCGAGGTATGATTAAGTTTTCATAGTCTAAACGTGTTTTAATGGAATCGATTCGATCCTGTTGGGGTTTTTCTCAAAATTGTTTTGAAATTTCCACTGCAACGCATGAACCCCAAATTCCAATTAATGGTATCGAGCCTTCGAGTTTGATTCCATTAAACTCATTGCATGTTTTATGATATATGATTGAAAGCATGACAATAGTTGATGTATATGTGATATACATAAGTTTTCTATGAGATTTATTATCATGTTAAAGCAAAATATCTAAAGTCCTAATTGGATTAGGATAAGATGATTAGTTAGATGTGGGCCCGAGTTAATTAAAACGTTTTAATTGACTTAATTTTGGATAAACTAAGGGGTAAATTTGGTATAGTAAAATCAGCGAAAAATATGATTTTCTATAGCGAATTTCAATTTTCGGAATTAAGATTTGTCTTCTAAAAAAAAAAAAAAAAAAACGGGGGCCGTCTAACTAATCCTAGCGCACGAAAATTCTTCTATTAGAAGAATAGCATAAAAATTTTCCTAAATTTTAGTGGTTCTACAAATCAATAAAATATATGATATTTCATTGTTTAATTAAAATCACTAAAACTGAATAAAAATCCTCTATTAAATCTTAAGTCTTGTGCCATCCAATTTTAAACACTTGTCAAGGCCTTGATCGCACTAATATAGTTTCAAATATAGTTGGGTGTATTGTGTTATCTTGGTGAGATAAGTTGGGTAAAGAGTTACCTAAATGTTTAAATTGGTCCGACTTAATAAAGCTATCAAAATAGTTTTGGACTTTAGGCATATGATGAGATAAAAACATGCTAAGACATAAGATGTCCCGTGTCTCATAAAAGTATCTAAAGTTACATAAGATGTAATTGGTAAATCGTTACCTACCTAAATAATCTAGTTCTCATGTTTCATGCCATAGTCATATAGAATTAGGTGAAATATGGATTTAGTTCCCTAAATAAAATAGTGTATTTTAGAGGGTTGTTAATTTTAGTGGGAGTCTATCTCTATACTAAATAAACTCTCTCGCATAATCTTTATTGTAGATCAATGGCCTCTTCATAACAATAATCCACTGCTTATCGCGATCTATCCTTGAAAAGCAGTTAAGCTATCTCGGGACTAACTTTCGACCGGTTCGAAACTTGAGAATCGTCTCCCTGCAAGCATGAACGCAAGTTGTATGTTCTGATGCTCCGATCCCCGAGGACCCATCCGCCAATGCAACGAAAGCCGTGTAAAAGATGCATAATAAGCATGTCAACGATTCTATCGATGTCGGCATTTTTAAATATGTGTGTTGGCAACTATGGTCTCGAACTTCCATGACACATGGAACTAATGGAAGCCTACTATTGAAGGTAATTCTACTGAAGGAAATGTTCCAACAAAGAAGCTAGGCAAGAAAGGTTCGAGACACAAGAACCTGCATTCTTGTAAGATGACCGAGGGTGCGCTCGCTAGTCCTCATGTTCGAAGATGAAGGGCTATGTTGACCAACTTGATAGACTTGGATTTCCCATAAGCCAAGAGTTGGCTACGGATTTGATCCTAAATTCATTACCTGAGAGTTACTCACAATTTGTGATGAACTACAATATGAATAATATGGAGAAATCAATTTCAGAGTTGCATTTGATGCTCAAAACTGCTGAACAAAATATCAAGAAACCCTCTAGTAATGTGTTGATGGTCCAAAAGGGAAAGGGAATGAAGAAGAAAGGCAAAGGCAAGGCTAAAGTTGCCAAGAGCCAACAGCTGCGCTGCACTCAGTAGCAAAGCCTCGTGGAACAAGTCAAGCCCCACTTCTCCTCGCTTCAAAGCACCAAAAGGAAAAGGAAGGAAATTGTCATTTCGCCATGCACCCGGACATTGGTTCGAAATTGCAAACTCTATCTCGGAAGATCTAAAGAAGAAAAAGGGTAGTGCGACTACCACCTCGTGTATTTATGTTATTGAAATTAATTTAACAAACGGTGACCGCAATTTGGAGTGCTAACCCCAAGAGAGATCAAAAACGTTTTTTCTTTCTCTTCCAAAATCTAGAGAACTCTAAAATAGCAAAAATGATTTTTTTTTTCGTTTTAGGGTATGACCTTCTATTTATATGAGTAGATAATCCCTCACTTAAAATCCTATTCATAATACAACTACTGTATTTAGGTAGTTAAAGCAAATCACACATACACCCCTATTAATGAGTTATCATATAACAAATCATAAGGCATTTTATGTCATGAATTTTATCATATAAAGTTCATTACTCTTGATTAATTGAAATTGCGCAAAACCATTCTTTGTGTGCGACCCAATAGGTTCATGCAACGTTGGTAATGAACCAAAAATTATTTTTGTACACAAGTCATAATCGGTCTCTTGCAAGGCATTATGACTACCCTAGTAGCATGAATATCAAAATCGATACAACCTAATGAATAACATATATCATATCTTTTTGTCATGCGATATCCTTTGATTAAACATAAGGCATGAAAAGTCACCCTTAATGTTCAATTGTACTAGTTTCGATCTTTAGGTAGATTGAAGATATCAAAGTGACATTAATCATATCAATTCACTTGGACTTGGCCATTTAACAATCTAACATATCAAGGGATCCACTATATATATATATATATATATATCTCTTTACGAGAGGGACAAATTCTATCTTGATTACACACCTTCAAATATTGCTCATATGATAACCAATTACAATCTTTATAATCGTCTGGTTAAAGACAACGTTTGATTGTGTCAAATACCTATCAAGAGTAAATGATATAACTATCAAGAGTAACATGTATGACTTAATCCATGTGGTGTTCTCATAGCGGGTCGGTTCATTACCTTATTCTCTAACAAGTACTTATGATCTTGATTTATATCCCTATACACATGATCATCACATGACCATCAATCAAGACTCACACTAGTCTTAATTCATTATAGTTCATAGTATAATGATCGACTAGGGACATTTAAGATATTTCAACAAATACCCATGAATCTTTTTATAAGGTAAACATGCAATCACTTATAATAAAACAACAAATGAAAAACCTCTATTTTATTAACTAAAATTATAAGATAAACAATGCTTGTAGATTGAATTACGAATGTGTCCCAACATAAATTGTTCTTATGCACATAAATACCAAGATAAATAATGAGTTCCCAAATAAATCTCGAATTTGAACAAAACCCAAGTTGGAGCTTCATTTTAATGGTTTCTAATGGAAATGATGGTGAAAAAGAAGATTACCTAGCTCATGATCTCTTCAAGATTGCTCCTCCTAGCTCCAATCTTCACCAAATCCTTAGTTTTAATCCCAAGTTCTTTGATTTCATTTGGTGAGCTTACATGTCTAAGAAACCCATTTAGGGGTTTTATACCAAGTCTTTTAATTAAATGTGTAGCACAAATCTCATGAATAATCCTATGGCCCTCACTTGAGCTGCCCATACACTCTTGTGTCTTTAATTAGACACTCATCAACATAGTTTCTCCCATTTTTGATCATCTTGAGACTCATCAATAGTTTCATTAATTTAACATTCAACTATAGGCCTATACTTGATTTGTTTTAAATTAAATACAACTAGGCACACTAAACCTTTATGTTAGTTTAAAAAGTCATGTTTGAGGTTACACTAACTCCCGACTACCCGATACCTAACGTCTGGCACGCATCCCAAGGCGTGCCAACATTTAGTGTAATAATTAATATGACTTATCCTAAGGTTTATTTATTCAATTTGAGCTATATTCACCTTAACCTTAGTCATTTTATGCACATTTGTATTTCTAGACTTAGTGTTCTCGTATTACGTCCATTCGATACCCGCGTTGATATGTTTTTTGAGGTGAACACCCGTCACACATTCTCGCACGGTATAGAGATATAATAACACCCATGCGATGATTAAATGAATAAAATAATAATAAACCACCGCAATAAGGCATATAACAGATAAAAATAACTATCATGTCTAGTCAAAAGTGTCTTAGTCCCACCCACGACATCCATTTGGACTTGAGCTAGCATCCAGACTAAATATAAATTAAATAATGGCATCAATTAATATTAGGCCATTACAATTCTTCCCAACTAGGGAAAATTTCGTCCCGAAATTTAAGATAAATAAGATCTCGTATTCGTAGAACTATTATAGTTATTTAACGACTCAATGAAGCTCAATGCTAGGTTCTTCTTGATCTCGGATCTCAAATAGGACTTGAGCCATCAGAGTCGTTGGAGTAATAGTCTGCTTATAGCTTCCTCTGTATGATCCACTAACATTTCGATCTCTCTATACCTGTATTCTCAGGCGTTGCCCTACACGTAATGTGCCATGCATGACCTTCAATACAACCTTTCGATTTTTTATCTTCATAGGAAAGCAATTGTGGTAGGAAACATTAACAATGCCAACTCATTTTGATCTTTTGTTTGTCTCTTCCTGGGGAGGAAACTGTGGCTAGAAGCAATTCAGATAGCCAACTTGCTCCCAGTTTTCTATTTTGCTCTTCGTAGGGAGGAAACTGTGGCTGGAAGCCACTCACATAGCCTACTCATTCCCAATCTTCTATTTTTCTTTCGTAAGAGGAAACTGTGGTTGGCCTATTCCTGCGCTCTATCGACACATGCATCGGAGAACAACTCGGTTTCCATTCACTGAGGGTTTGGTCGCACGCGCTAGGGCCAAGTTTTTTGTGTCCTAGAAATCATAACAAACCCTAGTCCAAACTAACCGTTGGGAGAATGTAACACCTTTCAATCTCTTCAACCCTTAACCTAGTCTGAAGGTGAAACACATCCTCAACATGCTCAATGATGTTCGAGCTTATTACCAGACTCCAGTGTCGACTGTTCTTGTCATGCTTTTCCTATTCTATGTGAATTCATACCATCATAATCCATGGTATTTCTGTAGTGTTTCACATCGCACTAGACTCTAACTAGGCAGTGAAATATGATTTGATGACACTAACTATTGCCATCATGAGTACCTCTCACTCATGTATAGGTCACGTATTTTCTCATCCTGCCTCTCTATAGTGTATATCCAATAAGTTCATGCACCTTGTATACGTTATCTAATGGAGAGCAACCACTCATCCATTAGTGTCAGTTATCACTCTTTTTTGCTCTTGTATCTATTACCCTTATAAAAATAGCCTTAAATGGTTGCTTTCAATGTCAACACTCTTTGTCACGAGAAATCCACGTGAGCTCGACTTCGAAAAAAAAAAAGCATTTCTTCAAGTCGATCAACAGGTGCGTCTCTTTACATCTGATTAGGGCTTAACTATAATATTTTATTTTTGAAGCTGTTTCCAATCGATAGAATCCACTCTAATTGATCGATTCGTTCCCATCTATAAAAATCATGGGTTCAGAAACCCTTGCGAGACCTTTGCGAGGAGTGAATTATTTTTTACTTTTTTTAGTAAAGGAGGTCATGCTCTTGGATTTTATTGATAGGGAGAGAGGATTCTTTTTTGTTCTCATGAGAACACTACATGATCCTCTCTCACATGGAGACGTTGGAAAGAAAAAGACAAGCACGACATATAGGTTCAACTCATACTCTAATTTCTCTTAAATTTATTAACAAATTAATTCGAGGATGGAAACCCAAAACGAAACTGTCTTCATTCTTTATTGGTATAAGTGTTCATAATACCTTCACAAAAGGTTGCCTTATGAAGCCTTATCTCACCAGGTATACTCGATCTTCATTACATTTCTATTTTTCCTTTCATTTATTATAACAATCACGATGAATTCTTATTTCCGGTTAGGCTTTGATTTTCTATTGTAGGGGTTCAAGTTCATTGCATTGTTAGTTGTAGTTAAAGGTGGAATTTAGCAATTATTTCTTCAAGTCTGATTCTTTTCACGGGATCTTCGTTGCATTAGTTTAATTGCTTGTGTTTTTTTTGAAAGTGGTTTAATGGTTTGTGTTTAATAAGATGAAAGTATTCAAGAGTTCTGATATCAATTATGGTTTAATCTTGAAAGATTAGTTGAGAATGGCACTGACTCTTCTCACTCTAACACACCAACAAATACCTATTGTTTATTCTCTCCATTATTTCATGAACAACTCTTCATCTCCATTGTTCTATCAGTCAATTGCTTTTGTTGTTTTATTTATTTGATTTCTAAATTATCTAATCATATTGTTTTGAGATTATGAGTACATTTGTGTACAAGGGCCTCGCCATGAAAGGTTGATTGGATTTTTTTTTCAAATTTTGAATTGTTGTGCCTTTTTAATTTCTTAATCATTTTTTAAGAAAAAAAAAATCTATGATGAGAAACACTGCAATGATTTCGTAATAAACTTTTTGAGCATTTCCTTTTTTGGAAAAACTGCTTTTGAATTTTGTTGTTCTTATGTTTGAATGTCTTTGCAAGAATCTATCAATTTGCTTAAGAAAAATATGCCTACTAAATTGTTTTTGTGCAAGGCTAAATTTGGTGGAATATCTTGTAGCATTTAAATCTTGGTTTCCCTAATTCAAAAAAAAAACTTGGTTTCCGTAATTCAAAAAAAAAATCCTTTTGTTTCCTTTAATAGACAAAAGGTCTTCCTAATTTTTTAAATCCACCATTGCCTTCCTAAGCATAAATTAGATAATATTGAAGTTTCACTTATGTCATAAGGCTATTACCTACAAAATGCTATAATTTCTCGGGGCTATTTTTCAGGAAGATGATAATCTAAGTATCTAACATTCTTGGAGATATATATTTGCTACACAATGGTGTAGATTTTGATTGGGATGTGTGTTGCACAAATTTCAAAGGAATCTACATCATTGTGTAGAAAATGTATGTACCAAAAGAATGTTAAAAATCATTATGAATTCCGATCATACTTGTCTTAGTGTGGGCTACACTCGTATACACTATGAAAAGATAAAAAAAGAACTCACTTAAAATTTCATTTAAACAAAAGCTTACGAAATTAAATCAAATATATGGCTCAAAAAAATAATAAATGGAATTCACATAATAGCACAAAGCATCTCTTGTATGTATTTGGCTTAAAAAAAGTAATAAATGGGATTCACATAATAGCACAAAGCATCCCTTGTATGTATTTGGCTGAAGGTTTTTTAATTAAGGGTTTTTGTGAGACATCTGGTTTTCTTTTTGGGGTTTATTTATCTCTTTGATTTTTTTTTGGTGGTTTTTTTGGTTTTAGGGTTAGATTTGTTGTGTTTTTGTTCAGAATATAGTAAAAATCTTCCTTGGTTCCATTCATTGTCTTGTTCAGAATATAACAATAATAATTGCAAGCCTGACGATTAGTTTTGAAGCATGCTTGCAACTATTGATCATAATCCTCACAATGATGTATACTATCACTTAGTTTGACATGGGAAGAGCTTGGAATTTCTATATATGCCTTTGCATATAAATATTTGGTTAAAAGAAAGAAATTGTTTAACATTATATGACTTTGTCTGGATTTTTTTTCATATTGGACAAAATAATCAATCTTTGGGAATTTAATAATCTAATATATAGGTTTCTTAAAGTCACGTTTAGTGTGAAGTGATGATATTCTGGTTGAATACCAATTGTCTCTGTTAAAGATGCAACGAGTGCGG
Source organism: Stephania japonica (assembly GCA_039657345.1). Lineage (NCBI taxonomy): Eukaryota > Viridiplantae > Streptophyta > Magnoliopsida > Ranunculales > Menispermaceae > Stephania > Stephania japonica. The sequence goes on along the minus strand of CM077561.1, from coordinate 34,504,359 downwards.
TTACAAGTAATTCTTTGTTATGTGTTTTTGTATTCATTTCTCAGTTATTTCTTGTTTTGCAAAAATTTATAGTACAATTCAATGTTCATGCAACACTTAAGTTATTGATTTGATCCTTAACATGTCCTTGTAGTGAACACAAAGATGACATGATTTGTGTATGCCCTGTATGAGCTGGTGAAAAGCTTCACAAACTTGTGACTACCACCATGAACTTTAAACACAATCTCAACGATCTCTTTCTGTTCATCGAATTTTGGTATGCCCTAACAAAACTCTCTTCTATGTTTTTTTTCTCAATTTGGGTTTAGTAATTTAATGTAGAACTCAATTGTAAGTGACCAGATCGAGTTTTTTGATGGTGGGTTCACTTTGAATGTTAGGATTTGATCATTGTTAAAATCTATGTAATGGTGAATTCGATTGTGGGTTTGGTGTGGGAGGAATATTGAATTGTTATGGAAAAGTTGGGTGTAAAATAGTGTAATATGAGGTCTTTGAACGCTTTATTTGTTGAGGCACATAACATGTTTGACAAATTGCCCAAGTCAATATTTCTTCTTTATTTTAGTCTTTTCTTGCCATATTTCAATATGCAATATAAAATTGGTTTGGTAGGGGACCCTTAGGAAAGGAACAAAGACTTACCACATTGATTTAATTTTTTATCTAACTTTATTATGCATTGGTGAATTGGTGAATTATCATGTTCTTGACAGTTTTGTCCTCCCAACTCTAAGCAGTTCACTAAGTTTAGAACAGAAAAGTCATGCTTGTGATTACTCGGAAGAAAAAAAATCACTTAAAAAGGGCAATGATTAGGAAGGCTTGCTTTCTTGAGCATTGAAAATGAAATATGGTATGTGATGGTAAGCACCTTGAAGCCATTTAGGTAGATCCCTTGTCTGCATATATATCAATTTCAAGTCTTTATGAGAGTCCAACTGCAACTACCAAAACAAGATCAATAATCAACTGAAAAAATCAACTTTGATTTGACTAGAACATCCAATGCTTAAAACTAATTTAGAAAACATTGTTTAAGTTAATTGATTCAAGTTGGCTCTGCTATTATGCATTATATTTATATTTTCATTGTCTACTTGAAATTCCCAAAGTTCACTCACTTTGAAAGCACTTCTCCTACAACCAACTGATCTTTCATCGTCTACTCCACCGAGGTTCCTACATGGCTTTGAATGCTTCATATATGGGTTTGTTTTGCCCTAATCTCAAAAGAAACTTAACCTTCTCCACCGAGATTCCTATTAATATCATAGCTTGATATTGGTCTTGTCAATAATTGTTAAGAATGTACTCACTAAGTGATGTTTCTCTAAGTGACAACTAGAGAGTTTTTGGGCATAAAAATGGTTCTTATCTTATAATTTCACTTATTATGCTATTACAATTTTAAATAGTTTTTGCAGCTTTTGTCTTACTTATTAGAGTTAAATTTTGAAGCCATGTAAGTTAATAAATTCAAGCAGTTAACAGACCTGTGTATTGTAGTGTCTTAGGTTGTTTAGTTGATACTTTTAATATCCAATAAGTTGTGGTTTCATCAATCAAAGCCATATAAATTAAGAATTAGTATTTTAATGTAGATGGAAATCACCTCTTTCTCTATTTTGGAAGATGAGATTGATGCTAATGAAAGTGTTATTAATACAAGGGTCTAATTAAATTATTCTAGGCATTTACTTATCATCTTTGTCTCCTTTACAAATGTTGCTTTCATAGCTTCTTTCATATTGAAAACTTAAGATGTAGTTTTAGTATCATACATATCCTAGATGGATGATGAAAAGATGAATGACTCAAATTGCTTGAGGAGCTCTGAAGGAGTTGTTGATGTTATATATTTCACCAATTGCTTGCCTGACATTCTATTGATTTTCCCTTCCACCATTCATACATGAAAAGGCACAGCTTGAAGATTCAACTTTTTTTAGGATAAGATTCAAATTGTTAGTTGAATAAGGATGATTGATTTTGAAGTATTTGAGCATCTATGATATGATTGGTGCCAATGTGACTTTATACCCATAAGAATATTGAGCTTCATAAACTTGTAATCTCCATTTTGTGCTTTACAACAATGTCTTTACTATATTGATTATAGTGAACAGTAGAAAGTACATGTCTTTTAATTTGTTAAATTGTGCAAATTTTGTGACATTGCTTTTCAAGCTTGTCACAAGTTGTACTTTTCATTTTTGTAGACTAAAGGTTTAGTTTTTCCTTATACTCGAATATAGTATGTACTTGCTAGAGCAATATTTCTTACCTAATTGCCCTTTTTTACAGTGGTTTAAAGGCTTAAGTTTTTCTTCTATTTTATCTAAGGAATTATCCATTATCAACCAATCATCCACATGTTCTAAGCTTCATCCATATAGCATTTATCTTTTTGACTCGGGAGCACAGATTAAAACACATTCTTAAGTTTGATTTCACTTATATTCTTAAAATTTGTATGTTACTTTTTCGCATTAATAACTTCTTTCTTGATTTTCTCTTACTATGCATTTTGGCAAGCCTTCAGAACATGAGAAAACATGTTTTATATACAGCTGTAGATGGCCTCCTGTGTAAATTTTAATCTCTATTTTCAAATATTTGGTTGATGCCTTGATGGTGAACAAATATTTTGCAATTCATTTTTCCCTTGCTCAACCTCTTCCAATTTCGAGTAGATTCATTATTGTTTGCTTATAATTTTGTGTTTAAGATTTCCTTGAAAAATTATTCTATTTTCAGGTGAGCCCAATTACATTTAGGCATGTGTTATTGATCACTCGTGTTGTAGATTGCCTTCCTTAGAAGATTGAGAATGAAAGCTTATTGCTTGTTCTTCACATGGCCGCCAAGTTGACCTACTGATGTCACTAACTAATTTAATCTTCTACAACTCTCTACAATTTTATCTATATTTTGTCTTTCGATTAAAATTTATCGTTTAAACATTCTTTGATTTTTTGTGAAAATTAAGCATTCTTCCAGTTGACTTTATAAAACCCACGAGAAGTCAAGTAACCAATCTCTCCATTATGATTTACACAAGACACAACAGGGTGATAGGTGTTTAATACTAGAATTTATCAATGAATTGTTTGATTATGGACTTTTCTCAAGTGATTGGATGGTTTACTAATAATTAATATCTAGAATTCTATTAGATGTTTTAGGAAAAGAAATTTGCATCCAAAGACATTGAATTGGTAAGATCTTCATCACATACTTACCTTATATAATCGACATGCATTGTAATAGATATCAAAGTTGTTTGCTATCGAAGAATCTCCAATGAGAATGTGGATTGAAGAAAAATGAGGGACACATAGGACGAAATGGACATTGAAACCAAAAATACATTCTCCAATGCAAATGTCTATGAGCATGTGAGCTGACAAAGCATCAATAATGTCTTTATTAAATATCTATTGCTAGATATTTTGCACCCACAATGTCTACTTCTAGACATCCTCTACCTACAATGTCTAGAATTGGACATTACATATGGAAACTATTGTTACAATGTCAATTCACATGCTAATAGATATTTGCATTTGAGAGATTTTTTTTTGTTCTAATGTTCATTTCATCTTATGTGGCACTTATTTTTTTCAATCCACGCTCTCATTAGAGATGCTCTCAGCTTTAGCAAATCAATTTGTTATGGTGATTGATTGTATGTCTTAACCTATTCTATTCAATGTATTGAAATCTATTATTGATGATTAATGAAATTTTTATTTCTTCAAAAAAATCTTTTGCGAGCGTAGTGAGCGGACTCATTCGTGCAAAGCAAGTTCACAAAACTAGTTTTCTAAAAAAAATCATGTCTTCAGACCTCTATGTTTGCAAATCGTCTACCTTTTCCATTACCCTATCTTGATGTTTGTCCACTTCTCACTAGTACTGTGCTTAACTCTCAGGTTTTCCCCCTAAAACCTATCATGTTCCACACTAAAGTCCACTTTACTTTTTCCTGGTCATAGTTGTTCATTTTCCATGAGTTCGATCTTATTTTCGATGCTTGTGATGTGGTTGTCGTTTTTTTGGTGCAGTTGCAGTCTCTAACTCAACTTGTACTTCTGACTTGTTCTCTTACAACTGAGGTGGATCGGTTTCACTATTTGAGAACAATCATAAAACTTTAATGGAGTTACATGGTCTCGTAACTCTAGTGCCCTGGCCAGAGCTAAAGGTGTCTATCATCGTTCTTGTGCACATTTTGTGTCATCTTAACACTATCAGTTGTCCATATGGTCTTCTAGTCGTTCCTCTATTCCTTGTCTTATAGTTATCCTTGTGAATCTCTACCTGCAATACCTCAACCATTGTCCACATCTTGTCAACTTCTGTAGCTTTTCCTAAGTCTTGTCCTCCCCGCTTTAGTAGTAACATTATACCATACTTGCGAAGCAACTAACACAAGTCATGAATTACATTTGCTTGTCTTTTTAGACTCTTTCTATATGCATTTCAATAAAGAACACCATCGACCTACTACTCATGGCATGTATGAACTTACCATCATACATTCCATATCCTTTCGAGGTCTAAGCTAGGTATCCCATACCGACTAGGAAAATTTCACGCCCGCGACTAAAATACATGTAGTCTCAGCTCATAGTCATCACTATCCTCTTTAATGTGAAATTAATACATATACTAATCACAATCATCATTATCTTCTTTAGCATAGATTTTATAATATAACGTAGCAAAAACATCAGGTTCTCATTATCTACACAAAATGACTTAGTATTCTTCATACATATAATGTGGCATAAACATCAGGTTTCATTATCTATACAAAATAACCTAACATTTTAGGTTTTCTCTAACGTACTGTCTAGATGCACTTTGAACCCGGGCTCTAACCCATAATGGTTCTGCTGCTATCGGTGGCATCAAAACTAGTAGGCAGTCTAAGTGGAAATGTCCCTCTATTCCACGTTGGGTGTATCAGAGGGTGTCGCTAACTCTCAGGTGTCGTCTTGTCACACTGCATGTCTGGTTTTGATGCAGGTGGTGCAGCGGTTGTAGTTGTCGGTCTCCGTGGACATTCACTCCTCATATGTCCTCACTGGGAACATCTATGTCATAGGTTCCTTAGATTCTGTCCCGATTCATTCCACTGTGTGTAATAGGTATAGGTACTCGATCATGCTCCCTATCGGTATGAAGATCAATAAATATCGATCTATACACCTCCTATGTTCTTTGTCTGGTCCTCCTACACTCATCACCAGTGCTACGCTTGTCAAGCACCGTCTCTGACTGTAGGGCGGGGGTCGTGGTATGAGTCTTATAAGCCATCTGTGCCTTAAGTAGTCTCCGAATCTTAGTCAAATGTGCTTATTGTGCCACCAAGTGGTCTTCAAAGCTCTGGGCAGGTGCATTGACTATGGTCATAGCCCTAGTAGGATCGCTAGTCTATCCTAACTTTGCGGGTGTAGAGTATACCATAAATGGTATACGTGTGCGTCGACTAGCCTCAACATATATACATGTATAAATGGTAAAATCAAAACACGTATATAACCCTAACTCTACCTGTCTCATCTCCACTTCCCAACTAGAGTTTTAAGGTAAGGAAATCGGGCTTCCACAACTAAAACTTGTTTGTTAAGTTTTATGCACTTTGATACATTACCAAGGTTCCTTGAACCTAGCTCTGATACCAACTGTGACGACCCCAAATCCCTAGGCCACCACGTGGTGCACCGTGGGTCTTGCAAACATGCCACGTCAATGTCCCGTTAGGTCCTACGCATCGCTGACGTCCGGTGCACATCAGACTCATTAACGTTCGTGCTAACCTGTCTTAAGTTATTTAAAGTTGGCAAAATTTTTCTTTTATTTCATCAGTTAGCCTTTTCTTTACTTAGGTTCACTAGTTATTCAGTTGAATTATTTAGGAAACATTTGGTTATGTTTTTCAAGTTTTACAGTTAATAGTCAATAAAATGCAGCGAAAACCTTACATATCAACATCATACTGTGGAAAATCTGAAAATAAGGTACCATGTATATAAGGCATCAAAATACACAAACTAAGAATATAAATGTATAATGTCTTTCATAGTCTCTTAACACTCATAATAAAGAAAAATATCAAAACATAAACACCTACGAGTATGTCCAAAACCGTCAACAGAAAGAGATAGTCGCCTAAGATTCCCCTCGCCACTACTCGTAGAAGGATCTGCACTCAGTCACCCAACAAATACAACGACAAGCTCAATGAGTAAATCCCAATAGAAGTCCATACAATATTCAACAAAAATCAAACAAAGCTACGAGACATGCAAGTATGTTATCTCGCAAAAAAAATACTCTCATGAATATAGAGTATTACGAAAAAAAAAAGGCAGCAGTAAGGAATTGAAACATAACAACAAAATAACAACAACAAAAACAGAACAACAGTATACCAAGATATTACAACAACACAACATAAACCCAGTGAACCAATTCAACCGGTTTTCTCCCTTTTGTTTTGTGACTCCCTAACTTTTTTTCGAGCTTCCTGCAACTCTTCATCGTCATTTGTCAACACAAGCACGCCAAAAAGTATGTCATCAAAAGTAATATTTCTCATATTCATAATCCTCAAGTAGAAAATGATTGCTTTCATAAACATTAGTCTCCTTACATGGGTCCTTTGTATTATAAGAACCGCCTTTCCTTTGTTTTGTTCAACCCCACTTCCTTCGCCTTATATCTCTAACAAAAGGTTGATTTTGCTTTTCAACGCTAACAACAGTTGTCTCCTTTACATGTTCAATAAAAAATTCTAGCAAATCCCCATTTTTTCCCTCAAAGAATTTAAAACACCAACATCATCTTTTACTGCAACGAAGTCTTTCTTACCATAATTAAAATAGTAAAAGGCGCTAGTAGTGGTGTAGCCCAACTCTTTCACATAAGACATGACATTTGGATAAGACAAAATGTCAACATTAAAATGGAAACTAGTGAGTTTCCTTTTCCCATTAATACGTTGATTGCCCCTAAACTCACCACCATAAGATATGACAAACCTCAACTTCTCAACCATTCCTTAAACCCTACCCACATTAAAATCACCAAAAAAGAAAAAACACAGTTATTCATTAAAAGTAAACGCAATTTGTCCTCCAATAGGGACCATAACAAAAGAATATGTTCATTATAATATTCATAAAAGACAATGCATATCCATACTAAACAAGCAAACAAATTGACACAATAAAGTCATTGAATAGTGTAAAGGCAACCTCATTAAATCACACCAACACTTTTATTAAAAAACCCTAATACATGTACTCAAAATTGGGGACCACAAACAATAAAAATATCAAATCAAACCATATTTTGATTCAATAATGTGGCTATCTTACAAAAATTGGAAATCATTGCACATATACTTGACATGAACACCCATAAAGAAAATTACTTTACAGTAGGTAAATGTGACGGCCCCAATTTCCCTGTGCAATTGGGTACGCCCGGCCTAGACCCGTGCACACCCCAAGTCATTACTCGACAACTTGACAAACCTAGTCAGCCTCTGATTAATTAATTTTAACAATTTATGAAAGAGTTATTGCAATAATTCACAACGGAAGACTAAACAAGCATCATAAGGGAAATAACTCAATCATAGGGAAATGTACGAATCTATAAGTGTGGAAAACCCCGGGTATTCATGTACAATTCGATATGCATAAATACATGATACCAGTTTCATCAAAAATACCAAGTTCTATAATCCAAAACATATGTATGAAACGATATACAAGTAAGCAAAACATAAAAACCTATTAAATGGTCTCCCCAGTCTCACTGCTAGTCCTCAAAGTAGGTCGCCTAAGCAGGGCCCCTTGCCCTTGCTGCTCTCCACCCTATTTGCACCCACCGTCACAAACTAGATGGTGAGTAACTGAAGAAATCGAAAGTAGTGTTAGAAGAATATAACAATAATTTATGATTTAACAAGTAAAGCAGTATAAATATTATGCGGAAATGAAATAGCAGAAAAGTAAATAAATCGAGTGCATGACAAACAGACTGATAGATAAGCAATCAAAATTTACATGTTCTAAGATTCAAAAGAGGCCCATGAGTGGTCTAATTTCACAGCAATATGACAAAGATCTCGCAAGATCTCCCCGAGCAATGTCACAACATTAGCGCAGCTTGAAATCGAGAGGCATCGCAACACCTCTCGAATCCAGTACCCAGTACATACAACACTAGGCGTGGTCGCACCCCCTTGCAGAAAGGCACCCTCGTTGTCTCAGCTAGTGCAGGACCACATGATACCTTCGAGACACACACTCATGCCAACAACATACAACAAACAATATGGAATGAAATTTCAAATAAAGGCTCAATTCAACATTATCAATGAATAGAGGAATGTATAAATCACATGTTATTTCCTTACTGGCCTACTAACATACACACCTACAAGGAACGTATGTACTTACCTGACTAATTGCAACCTGGTATCACTTTGAGACTTTAACGCGTTCCCCACGCTTTCCCGACTACCTGATAAGGGTTTGAATCCCGAATATTAGTTTAAGGCTAACATTTAGTCTTGAGGTGGTTTGCATAAGTTCGTTTTAAAACCATTTGTTAAAGCGACCCAAACCATTGGAAAAAGTCCACCGATATGGTAAACATATCCACACTTTCATAGGTAATGTGCCTTAACACTATTTTGTCCCTCTTTGGGCTCTTGTTGGGCCCAAACACTAACTGCATAATCATTTAAATGTTTTATTTGTTGGACTCTTGTTGGGCTTAAATACTTAAGCCCATTTCCATATCTTTATACCCTTTGTTATGGGCCTTAGAATGTAATTGTTATGTTAGGCCCTACACACCCATTTACATAACATTTTATATTTGTTATGGGCCCTAGTATATAATTATTATATTGGGCCCTTATTGGGCCCTAACAAAACCCATTTACATAATATTTTGTATTTGTTATGGGCCCTTATTAGGCCCTAACACAAGCCCATAACATACAAGTTCACACATTTTTAAAATAAACATAAAATATGTATGCCTTTTTTATTCAACACACACACATACAATAATACACCCTACATTTAATCCACCCCACACATAATACACTCCACACCCCAACTATGGTGCATACACACACACACACGTGTATACCCCCATATCACGCAACACACCCTACTGTAAGATACACCCACACCAAAAAATGTTCCAACCGAACTCCACACACAAGCCACACACACCGAAACACATCACCACGGTTGCACATAGGAGGGGAACCACTTCCGGCCAGCGGCGTCATCGGAGGTTCACCTCTGATCAACCATGACCGGGGACGGTCCCACCAACCACGACAAGCCCAAACAATGAGCAAAACCACCACAAAATAGTCCAAAAGTAGTAAAAACAATGAGCAAATGAGAGAAGAAAAAAATGAAAGAGAGAGAGAGAGAGAAACGGGGTAACGGACATATAGATGGGAGAAACACTCACCTAGATGTCTCCGGTGGATGATCAAGGTGTCAGTGCCATGGAAAGGTGGTGGCTGTCGAATCTAGTGAGTAGTTGTCGAGAGGAAAGAATGAGTAAAGAAATCGAGAGGAACAGAGAGAGAAGACGAGTTTACCTGTTTCGGTGGCTGTCCGTGATGTCAGTATCGTGGGGGGATGGCGGTGGTGATGTCCAGGGAGGAGGACAGCTGAGAAGAGGGAGAGAGAGAAGAGAGAGAGAGAGAGTCACCTCGGACGACCAGCAACTCTGGCGTGGTCCGGTTCGGTGAGGGGCGAGAGAAGAGAGGAGAGGTGGCAGTGGTTCCTTTAAAAAAGATAATGAATAGTGTTTGGTGTAGGGTTTTCTCCAAGTTCACATTTTTATATATGTTAATTTAGTCAAAATGACAGTTTTACCCTTACTTTCATCTTAAAACACACCCACATCTCGAGGTCAATTCCATGGCACCTCAAATTAGAGTTGTGTCACTTTTACAACCTCTATCCCATAGTTGGTATGTCGCATAGTTAACCAACTCCCACGTTCAACCGACGTTCGTCGGTCCATCTTTCCTTGTCCCGACCCCCGTAGTGTACGTAGTTTCGCCGAGTCTCGCAAATTATTTATTTAAATTACACAAATATTCAATTAATTGTATTCTTTATTATGTTTTAAGTTCCCTTTGTACCCGTAACCCAATTGTCAATACCCGCTTGGCCAATTTTCCTACTCGTTCACCGACTTAATTGTCCGGTCACTCAAATACGAGTATAAACATGTAATACACATCATCATTCACAAATTGTCAAATTTCTGGGTTGTTACAGTAAACAAGTACAACCATTAAGAATCTTAAAAATTTAAAGTGGTCACATTTTTGGTTTTCTAGAGACATGAACATTGGAGACTACAACATTAACTCTATATGTTAGCAGATAATAGTCTTTTACACCACTTCAGAAAAAGAAAGAGAGAGAGTGAAACCTTTGAGAGGAGAAGAAAAGTAGAGCCACTACGAGAGAGAACTACAATCACGAATGAGAGCTGACTGCGAATAAGAGGACTGCGAGTGAGAGAGATGATCGCGAGAGAGTGCTTTATGGGAGGGCTTCGAGCGAATAGCGAGGAGGGAGGCTTTGAGCAGACAGCGGGGAGGGAGGTGAGGGCTTCGAATGGACAACGAGGAGGGAGGAGAGAGTGAACAACTTCGAGCTCGAACGGACAGAGGGAAGAGAGGGCTTGCTTTGAACGAAATAGGCAAATAATGGTTCGGTTAGTGAGTTTGGGAATTGGGACTTTGTTAAGTTGTTTTTTGTTGGTTTGTAGAAAACTGGTTTTAGTTCACTTGAACCGTCGGTTTATGTAAGAACCGGCCACGTGGCCGGTCCAGTTACCCACATGGCAAGTTCGATTTTCCACATCATCGATTTAAACACACCAAATAACTGAAGGACAAAATGTTCACTACTTCTAAAGTTGAGGGACCAAAAGCAAAAATGGTTGAAAGTTCAGGGACCAAAAGATGGGTTTCGCCCCATAAAACATATAACAAGTTATTTAAGTTTGTTCTCCTTCGCTTAGGCTAAGTTTCACACCTAAGCCAACTAGTATTATATAATACACAAATATCATGCATGTTTACTAAAATAACCTCTATGTCGGGACAATTACCAAAAATGGAAATTAGGAGTGTTACAATCAGGACAAGATCCGAAGCCAGTAGAACCACTTCGCCATGGCACAACATCAGAAGGATATGGCTAGGTACCAGTGCATCCGATACCTTCATCTTACTAATAGGAGAATCCATTTTCCTACAGGCCCTACAATCATTACTGATGATGGGCTGGTAGATTAGAGTGCCAGAGACATACCTCTCACACCTTTTTTTGATGGAGCCTCTGGGACGAGCAATGTGGATGATGATGCTCATAATTAGGACACAGAGAAAGAGAATTCATCAAACTATTTTATTTTTATGCTTTAAATACTATTTGAAACAATTTGTTTGATTTTGAGTTTTGTTTATTCTATCTTTTGCCATGAATCTTATTGTACTATATATTATCCATCTATTTCCTTATGTACCCAACTTGTTTTTGCACCTTGAGGACAATGTTCGAAATAAGTTTGGGAGTGTGAGGTACGTAGACAAAGTACTTTATGAAGCCTCATAGGTATGAGCTTAATTTAATTTCTTTCCTTGCGAATTTATAGGTATTATCTCATTTTCATTTCCATTTCTTATCTTCCATTTCATTTAGAATTTAATACAATAAAACATGCATGCTTTAGGTAGTTTAGTATATTTACTATTTTATAGTCTTACCGACAAGTAAAACTATGTTTTCAATTATATGAGTAAAAACTTGGTCAAATGTTTTACCTTTAGACTTAGAAGAATTAGAAGAGCTTTTACACCCACTTGACAACATAAATAAAAGGCTTGGAGTAGGGATAAGTCATAACTTGAGACCAAAGTGGGTTGGTGGTTGAATTGACTTTATAGGAAAATTCAAATCTCTTAAGATTTTGAAATTAGGACTAATCCACTTGGAGTATGATTGTTAAATATTTAACACTTGTGAGAGGAAGAGGTAGGCTTGTTTACTATAATAAGGGTTTGAGGTTTTACATTGGAAAGCTACCTTAATTTTTAGAGAACGTGAGAAGTGCTAATAAGAGGTTTCAAATAAAAAAAATACATAGAGAGTCTCACAAGTTCCGCAGGAAATGGAGCAGGGAACTTGATAGTTGGAAAATATTGAAAAGTCGGTATCCACATGAAATGGAGTAAGGATCGTATAATAGAAAAAAAAAACCATAATGAGGGTGAAAGGTGGAAGTTCGATAGACAAAAAAATATAATAAAAACTCCCCTAAAAAAGATTTAGCTCGAGTGCTTGTAGCTAGGATTAAGTGAGTTTTTCAATGTTTTAAATCAATAATAGCCTACATCTACAAAAGTCGTATGGACTCTTTTGGGTGTGAAAATCTACAAATAAGCAAAGAATGGTGATAAAGTTCATTTAAAATAATCCACTTAATAAGGAGACCAATTGGATCAATTGCTTTGGTGTAAGACCCAAAAAACCTATAAGTAAGTTGAAGGTTATGATTTTAAAATACTTCAAGTTTTGAAAAAGGGTTGTCTTGAGAATTTTAAGTCTCTAGTTAAACAGATTGACTAAGTTTGCACTGAAATGACTCCATCATTTTGCAAAATGGGTATAAATTATGAAGGATAATTTCTCTTAATTTGTTTCATTGTGTTTAGTCGATGTAGTCAAATAACCTTTGCTCGGGACGTGCAAAATTCTAAGTTTGGGGGTATTTGATGAGTTATTATTTATGCATTTTTATTATGTATTTAGCTATGTGAATCAAGTCCAGAGTTATATTTTATAGTTCTATATGTTTACTTTGGACATTTATAGGGTATTTAAGTGTTTGCATGTGAACTAGAAAATTCGGGAAAGGAGACAAAGATCAATCAAAGTTCAGTAGACTTGGCATCCCCAAAATACACAAGTGGCACCATGGAAGACCACGATGCTAGGGAAGGCGTCACAGCAGAAGCACAAATGACGTCATTATTGAAATAAAGACGCCATATCCATAAGGGACAGTTCCACTAACAACGCCAGTCCAGATTTAGAAGTTCACGATTGACTTAAAGATCAAGACTTTCTATATTATGCCACGTCGCCACTTGAACCACAATTCATAACCACAACGCCATGGATGATGCTAGACTCACAAAATAGAGGTTTTGTAATTTTAGAAGGTTCTTATTTCCCGAGAAGGTTCTTATTTCTTAATCTTTCCTATTCTTGTACCTAGGCTCACCTATATAACGGAGGGAACTTAATGAACGAAAACATATTGTATTCGGAGAGTATTAGGAGTAGAGCAAGGTAGACTAGCCATGTCCAGCTAGGTTATTTAATACCTAGGTCAAGGATGAAGCTATCTAGTTTGTAGTAGATTTGTTTGTCATGTCTTGTTGAGATCTTCTATATTAACAGTGTTTTGATTCAATTCTTTATCTTTATGTTATTGTTTTCACGATGTCACAATGGTAGTTTGAAAGTTATTATTTTCATTGCAAATCTTCAGGCGTAAACCCATTATTATGCTATCAATCAAGTTGAGTTCGTGATACCAACCAGGTTTAGAAGTGGCAATCACTTAAAGTAAGAGACCTCACATACCTATTGTTCTAAGTGAGTAACATTGAAAACTAGGTTAAATCTTGAGAGCAGTTGCCCCAAGGATATCCAGGGGTCGATGTTCTCATAGAGCGCTAAGTGTTACTTACGTGTTAAATCTTGAGAGCGGTTGCCAAGGTTGTACGGCGGAGTACGAAAAGTATTTAGAGAGCGGTTGCCCTATCTATCGAGAATATGGAACTAAGGTATTGGCGGCCCCAACACCTATAGCCTATATAGAGATAGTGTTTTAAAACCCATCTTTCTAAATCGATGATACAAGACATATGGAGACATTATAGGGGTAGATTATGGATTTTTTTATTTAGGTATATTTCTATTCTCTGATTTACAACTTGTTTACATTCTTATTTATTAGTTCTTGTTAGAAAAACTCTTTAAAAAACCACTATTATTTCCCTTTTAGTTTGTTTTCTTTTTTATTGAACTTAAAATTGATTGAGTCCTGTGGATTTGACCCCGTGCTTACTACTACTATATTTCAGCTGGATTAGTAACTTTATACAAGTTATATTTGATATGTGCGACATGCGATCACATAACTTATAAATGACAACTTTAATAAGCACTAAATGGGTAAATAACTTAGAATAAGAGGTTGACTAGGCTGCATTGGCTAGGCGGGTGTTGACTAAGAGTCCACATATCCTTAGTGTCGGATGGGGCCCAATTTGTAGGGATCATGTAGCGGCATCAAAATTTGAGGTTGCCACGTCATGTGTCGCAAGCCCACAACCCTGCCACAATTGGGCCCAACTGTGTCCCACACGCATCGTATACCACTAACTTTTATATTACTTTCCTTAACAATTTGTCAAGTTAGCTGATGAACTCAATTTCATCTGTTTATTATCATTTTAATTTCAGTGGAAGACTTATAACCATGATTCATCAAAATAAAGCAGTAAAATCATATCATAAAGTATTTTTCTAGTGTGGAAACCCATCCAAAAGTATATATATATATATCGATCCATGTATCTCAGAATACCAAATATACCTCTAATAGGTCATATACATGCCAAAGTATGTCACTCATGTCCCATCCCAACATAAAACAATAGAAAAGCAAACAAACATACAAGTTAGGTGTCGGTAATCAATCACAAGAAGTCCTCAAGTTTGCCCATCCCCCTACTTGTACTAGGATCGGCACTCCATCATCACAACAAAATAGATGACGAGTTCAAAGTGACTAATCCCAAGGAACTTTGCACCGAGTAAATACAATAAATAAATAATGGAAGTGAAAATTCTATTAAAAAACATGCGAAAGAAAAGTAAACAGGCAACTGTAAAGGACCCTTGCATGAATATCAAATAGTAGCGAAACAAGTGTGCGTGTAGGATCTAGGTCAGGCTAGCATCATACTTCGAACTATCACCTAGGTGTCGCTAATGAGTAAACTCGAACTAACTAAAATCCCTTTGTCCGTGCCGTGGCCGACGTAGACCACGGTGCACCGACATATGCATAGAGAAATAATAGTCAGGTCGACTATGAAGGTCACCCAAGAGGGAAGTAAATTGGGTTACCGAGTAGTTATCGCCTTTTTAAATATAATTCAATAATCAAGATGATATATGCTCACCAAAACACAAATATGGATGCTATGCAAGTGAATGGGGTAGAAGAGATGGAAATGAGACATACGATATATAGTGGTTCGATCCAACCGATCTATATCCACTACCTAACCTCCCCGGTTAGGATTTTTAACCCCCACTTATATTTTCAATAAGTGTTACACCCTAAGCTAACTAGCCTAGTGAATGCCTAATCTCAACTAGGTCTTTTACAAGATGTCTTATCGCAATAAGGTCTTATACAACCACCTAGCCGAAACTAGGATTTTCCCCACCTAGACTCACCTAGATTTTCCCTACCTAGCCGCAACTAGGATCTATGCCTAACCTCAACTAGGTCTTCCCTTTCGACTTAGATCCCACTAAGTCTTACAATCAAAGTTTTATGAATACAATAAAATACACTTTACAAAGTAAAGCGGCACCAAGTTCAAATACAAGCAAACCTCCTAGAGCCTAACCACTCTAATGCATGCAAGTATGAAAACAATTGAGAAATGCAAAGATATCACTGATTTTATGCAAAGCTCAAATATGAAACCGTTTCAAACAAATCGATTAGAACAAATCCGGTTTCAAATCTAATGAATAAGAAGTTTGATAAAAATCAAGTTTAAGTGCAAACTCTAGTCTAAATCAATTATGGGGTTTAGTAAATCAAGTTTAAGTGCAAAATCCAAGATAAATGTATTTAACAACACAATATGTGATTTCCTAAGTCAAGCACACAAGAATATATAATTTAAGCACAAGAAAAGTTAGGAAATATGACTTTCTTACAACCCCAAGATGATGACTTGAAAATCAGTTTTGGAGAGGTTGAATTACACCTTAGAAGGCCTCAAGAATGCTGGTTTTAAGATTGATTTAATAGCCTCAAAGTATTTCTTGTGTTCTCCACAAAACTCCAAGTTCCTCCTCTTGAAAAATTTGAGCACTTGTGTTTTTCTTTCTCCTTAAAACAAATCCTTTGTGCTTAGTTGTTTTAGAGTGTTATATATTCATATATAATAGTTTTATGACCATTCTAAGGATCCAAGGGTTCGAGATTCTATCAAAAATTCAAATTAAAGTATGTTTTTCAGCTTTATAAAAAAACTGTCAAAAAAGAAATTAGTGCGCTAATTTTCTGACTTAGCGTGCTAATAAAAATATTAGCGCGCTAATAGTCAGGGGCCTCAAAATAATATTTTTGACCATAGAGTTAACGACCCTTCATCACATCCTGGACCCTACCAAACCTCATATAACATGTCATACATGTTTATTATAAGTCATATAACCTATTTGGGTGGTCCGAATATTTTTACAAATCCCAAAATGAAAAATCCCAGTTTTATTATATGCAAAGGGCTTTCTGCAAATATGCAGTTTTCTTTTCAAAGACCTTTCAAAAACAAGTTTTTCTTTTTCGAAAACTTCCACAATGATTTTCAAAGTAAGATATGAGCATAAACACATAGTTTAACATTGTTTAAACTTATAGACCGAGTCATGTGTTAAGTTTCACTTAAAAACTTCAAGTAATCACTTGACATTTAAAAACTTCAAGTAATCACTTGACATTTGAAAATCCATTTGAAAAGCTCGATGTGCATGAACTAATGCAATAGGCTTGCATAAATGAACTTGTATACCTTACATCAATGTTACAACTCGTGGTTCGATTTTTCGTCTTCTTTTCCTTATGTTTGCCGAATCTTGAACTTGTATAGCTTGAATACTTGAATACTTGATATTGTGATGTTTTGCAACCTTTGACGAAACTGAAATACACTTCATAAACTTATTAGAATATTTTTACCTTGTTTATTTCCATCAAAATCCTGGTCGGAGTTAAAGTGACTAACCACTTAGTCCAACAGACTATCCCCAACATACTTCTAAAACATATGATATGGTCTAGTGTGCCACATGCCAATGCAATAGAATAAACCGGCGGGAGTAAACTCAACCGAACGTAAATAAATACTCGAAAATGAGAGCAAATGAATAACATGACATAAAATCAATAATTCAAGCAATAAATACTCAAAGTGAATTTCAATTGAGTTACTACACACCTCAAACTAGGCTCCAACTAGTCCGCTAACGACAATACACGCCTCAAACGTGTGTCAACTACCCGTCAAACGAACCTAATACCTGATTTTCGTTAAACCAAATCAAACTCCAAACCTTGAAAATCCCCCTTTCCATATCAATCAATGTCAAATCCATCAATTAGGCCTTCCATATGAGTTGTATAAACCCCTAGGTGAACCATCGATAGGCCAATTATTTTTAAAATTTTATTTTTCATTTTCTGTTTGAAACATCGTGAGAGGCGTCGTCGAGAGCAAAGGCTCACAGGTCCTGGGCGTCATAACCCACGCCTCCATAAGTCCACCCCCATGGCGTAACTTAAAACGTGGGGTGGGAGGTGGTCACTGGTTTGGACGCCGTGGTCCGCACTCGTCCCAACCTCCGATGAAACACTAAACCAATAATGAGAAACCAAAAACCCTCGGTAAAATACGTCCGAGACAAAAACCTCAAGATTTCTTGGCTAAAACCCGATATTTCCAACAAAACTCAAAACAATAACAATAACAACAATCCATCCATAGTTGCTCCAAATCAAAGACTAAAATTCATAACAACACTATGAAAGTTGGTGTGCTCGACTCACACCCCCTAAACCTCGTCAAAACAAGAGAAATTAAGCCCGATAGATAGAGAATGAAGAGAGAGTTTGGATCTAACCTTGTCTATTGAGTTCCAAGCCTTCTAGTTCTCCAAATGGGCTCTAAAGCTCACAAAACCCTAGCCTTATCACCCAAGTTTTGTCCAAGTTAGGGTGAGGAAGAGAGAAATATGTTATACTAGAATTTACATCTAATTGTTTGCATATTTTCCACTATTTATACTAGAATTTACATCTAATGTGTTGATCAAATCCCTAGACTCATTATGTGGCTTAGATGGGGTCAACAAGTCTACCAAATTGTGACTTTGGTAGGTGACTTGCCCCTTGTTCTCATCCTTTCTCATTACATCAAATGAATCCTCAGACGTTTCGGTACCCGGTCCTACATTGTGTAGCGTAATAATCTCGCACACTTGTGTCACTAATCGATTAAATGACGTTCTATATTAATTAGTTAACGCATTTTATTATTTATTATGTGTGTATCATCCCTCAGCCTAGTGTATCAATAATTCTCTAACCCGCACCGCGTTTACATGCTACTCGAGGCAAATACCCATCACACAGTCTTGCTCGGTAATAAACGTAAACACACATATTACGATGTAATTTAACTAAATTGAACATACACATTGCAAAATAAATCAATAGCACATAAAAACGGATTGTATACCTAATCCGGGCGTGCCTTGACCTAACTGCCGTCTACGAGCGTCCGAGCTGACTTCCACGTCTGTTATTACGTCATGAATAACGACAAATTAGATTAGGGTCGTTACAGTTCTTCCCAATTAAGGGAAATTTTGTCCCAAAATTTAAAACAAAAAGAAACTCTTACCACCAAATAGTTGGGTTAATGATGTCGCATAGTAGGCTCGAGTTCCCAGTGAGTCCTTCATTCCTGTGATACTACCAAACGAACTAAAACTTTTGGGATCTCCCTGTTCCGTAGAGTTTGTATCATGCGATCTATAATTTTCCATCGGCTGCTCCTCGTAGGCCATATCAAACCGAACATCAATCTGTCTAACATCAACCATCGGTTTGGTCTCGACCTAGCCAACCTTAGCATTATCCATATGAAATACCGGATAAACTACCGTTAACTGTGGTGGTAACTCCAATCTGTACGCCATAGTGTTGACGCGTGTATCAACCCTGAACGGTCCGATGAACCTTGGTGCCAGTTTCCCCTTGATGTTAAATCTCTAATGACCCTTCCAGAGTGAAACCTTCAGGTACACCAAGTCATCAATCTCATAACTTTGACCCTCGATATATTCGTCCATATACTTCTTTTGTCTATCTTGGGCCACCTATAGCCTCAGTCGAATCTATCTAACCTTCTTTATGTGATCAACAACAACCTCGACCCAATTACCGATGTATCCTCTGGTGCCGCCCAACAAGTAGGTGACCTACAAGGCCTACCATACAAAGCTTCACACGGTGGCATGTCAATGCTCGCCTGATAGCAATTGTTGTACGCAAACTCGCACAATGAAAAATACTCCTCCCACAAACCTCCAAATTGTAAGATATAAGCCCTAAGCATGTCTTTTAGGATCTGAATCAACCTCTCTGATAGCCCATCTATCTGAGGATGATATATCGTGCTAAATTGTAGCCTAGTGTCGAACTACTCCTGCATACCCTCCCAGAGTTTCGATGTCAAACTGGATCCCTGTCGACACAATAGATATCGAACCACCGTGAAGCCTGATGATCTCTTGCTTAAAGATAATGCTCAGCTGAGGAAATGAGTACTTCATAGAAATAGGAATGAAATGTGCCGACTTCTTCAATCTATCAAACACTACCCAAACTGCATCATGTTGCCTTGTAATCTGCGGTAGTCCACACAAAGTCTATAGTCACGTCTTTCATTTCCACTAAGGAATGGTAACGGCTAAAGTAATCCGGCTAGTCTCCTATGCTTAGCTTTCACCTGCTGGCAAATATGACAACCCCTGACATACGTACCTACGTCAGTCTTTATCCCTGGCCACCAAAAAAATGCCGCAAGTCGTGATACATCTTGGTCTTGCTATGATGAACTTTATACCGCGAACGATGTGCGTTCTCCATAATGTTGTCACCTAGTTCCGGACCCCAGGTATCCATAACCTGCGCCCTATGTCTCAAGCACTCGTCTGAAGAACCAGACCAATCTGTGCAACCCAATCCTGAGCTAGATAGCTGAAGTGATCAAAAATCTCGTCTACCCTTTGACACTCAACAACCCGCTCCAGAGACACACTAGGAACTCATATCTGACAACAAATCTACAGCTCACCAATAGCCTCAATCAAACACATTGTTGACGCTGCCTCAAGCAATCCATGATTGTGTGTCATATGCCACAGCACAGTCTGACTCTCAATACCCGTCCAGCTCGTTACATCAACTACAACATTCGCTTTATTAGGGTGGTATTCAATAACGAAGTCATAGTTCATCAGTAACTCGAGTCATCTCTTTTGTCGCATTTTCTGATCCCTCTGAGTGAATAGATACCTCAAACTCTAGTGATCAGTGAACAATACAAATCGCTCTCCGTAGAGATAGTGCCCCCAGGCCTCCAGTGCAAACACGAATGTTGCAAGCTCCAAGTCGTGCACTGGATAATTCCCCTCTTGGGGTCTCAATCACCTAGACATGTACGCAACTAGGTGTCCATCCTACGACAACACGCATTCCAACCCAGTTCCAGAAGCATCAGTATAGACTAAGAACCCTCTCCCTACCTCAAGTAATGCTAGAACTAGCACGGAAGTCAGTGTTTTCTTTAGCTCCTAAAATGCATCATCACACTCCTCATACCAATCACACCTACCATCTTTCATGGTTAACCTTGCCATCGGCGCTGCAATCGATGAGAAATCCTGCACAAATCGTCGGTAATAACATGCCACCCAAGAAACTCTTAATGTCAAAAATAGACTCAGGTGTCCTCCAATCAATAATCTCCCGAATCTTGTCACCATCAACAGATATGCCCTGACTATTAATGACATGTCCAAGAAACTTCACCTCACTTAGCCAAAAATCACACTTACTGAACTTGACATAAAGCTTGTGCTATTTCAACGTCAACAAAACCTCCCTAAGATGCCTCTCGTGCTCCACATGAGTCATATCAGGATGTGATCGATGAATACTATCACATATTAATCCAGAAATGGCCTCACGTGTGACGGTCCCAGTTCCCCATAAAACTGGATCCCACCCGCCTAGGTCTATATAGGCTCCCGAGTCCTTACTCGCAAAGTTTACGCATCCTAGTCAGCCTCAAATCCTCAGATACATCGTTAATTAATCATTTAAATGTGAAAGTTATAGGATTATAAAGTTATCAAGAAATTCGCATCGGAAATTACTATAATCAACTATAACTATAAAAATGGAAATCAGGAATAATGGACAACCTACTCATGTGGAAACCCTGAGAAAATGGATAAATACATGTATGTCTAGTGATCAAAGCTATATAAAGGATCATAAATGATATCCCTAGTCTTTCAATCCTCAAATACATGTCCCAATGTTAAACAAAATATAATATACAATAATCACAACAAAAGAACAAAACCTACACTAAGTAAAGGAAATGATCGCTTTGAGAGTTCTCAGAGAAAATCACCTAGCATCAGCTCCATCCCCTTGCTCTTCTCACCTATATCTCTACCTCTATCTGCACCACCGTCACAAACTAGACGGTGAGTGCTTGAAAAAGAGAAAGTAATGCAAGAAGAAACCAAACGGTAATTCAAGATATCAAATAAATAGTCCAAATATCATGCGGTATTGAAAAGCAGAAAGAATAATAAATAGCATAATAAACAGACTGACAAGCTGAGCAACGAAGTTTGAATGTCCATAGAATCAAAGAAGGCCTATAAGTATTCAAAATCAATGCAGTACCGCAGCACCACATTTATAATCACTATTGTGACATCAAATCAAAAACACCGCAGTGTCCAAACAGTCCAGTACACAGGGTATAACCCGCTATCAGTGGGGTGGAACAACCAATCACAAAAGTTTTCTTGCTAACCCAAATCATATGGACCCAAAAGTACCTCGCAACACACTTACGCCAAGACACTCATCCAACAAATAAAGAATTGAATTTCAAACAAAGGCTTAATTCAAATAACAATGTCAATAAATGGATAACGAATTAATGCATACTTCCTATTTGGCTTACAATCGTACGATAACGTACATCGATTAACCGCAAATCTCCGATCCTCATGTAACTCTAAGCTATCCTCTCAAATTCGTCAATTAACCAGTTTTACAAATTCTATTAATATCTTCCTAATTTACCCAATTTTTCATAATAATTTAATTAGTGTAATTGGGTTGATTTCCAGGGTATTGGCGTCTTCCCCGGCGTGGAGAAAAACCTCATTTGTCCAACTCATATGTCGGTGACGCCCCATTTGTCCAACTTGTATGTCATTTCTTACTCTAGACGACGTCCCCACGGCATCTTTCCTGAATTTCATTTGGTTCACTCTCTGCTCAATACGTCGTGAATGACATCGTAGGAGACCCTTCTCACGGTGTCCTTCGCGACGTGTCCAGCAAACACTCACTCCGAGGTTTCTCGAAACCCCAGCTCAAGTCGCCGCATTCCGAGTCTATCCCAAACCCTTTGAGATGTCCAACACAACTTAAAACTCAACTCCCTTTATGACAAAACCCTGACAAAACTCCCCGATTCGAAAATAACTCAAAACTTCCAAAAATTCCAATTCATTTCAATCCACAAACCAACCACCAATTCCTCAATAAAACCATCAATTGATACCAAATTTATCAATCAAAACCATTTTCCAACATTTTCCCGAAAATCCATCCAAAATCGTCGCAACGAAAACCCCAAAATTAACGCCAAAACATAGATTAACACGCGAGGATTAGGAATCCTACCTTTTAACGCATATTCGGTTGCACTCCACAACATCGCAATAACGTGCTCGCAAAGCTCCGAAACCCCCTCTCCTCTTCGTCTCACATTAGATCGAAAATGAAAACAATGGATGAGGAGAGAGAAAAGGTGACATATATATCTCATGTCATCTCATCACACGCACGATCTCGAGGTGAATATTGTGGCTCCTCTTCACCCTAACCAACAACTCTAACACTCTTTCTTTACTCTAATAGGTGACTAAAGTTTCAAAACCGCTCCATTTCTCGCTCAAAATACGCATTCCCAACCCGTTTCAACTCTCGACTCGTACGACGTATGTTCCCAGACATAACCTCGCTCCCACTTTTTATTTTATTATTTATTATTTTTGATAATTCACTAATTATCATTTTCTGGTGTTTAATTATTCGTTTTATACCCTAAATTTTCGTTTCTCCTAGCCGAATCTCACACAGAAATCTGTAGCGATTTATAAATGAAAACCACGCGCTAGGACACACAATATTCTCATTCAGGTATAAATAATAATACAAACATCACAGAAAAATAAAATATACCTCAGTGTCGACTCCCGAGGCTTGAGTAATATGACAGATCACGATGGTATGTCATGGTCATGTAAACACACGACACGTGTCACCAATAAATTTGAGGGTGGTTACATCACGACTCTATGCATCAAGTCCATGAAGATCGCCGACACATTAATCAGCCCAAACGACATGACTTTAAACTCAAATAAGACATAACTCGTGCTAAAGGTAGTCTTCTTTATATCACTCTCTCGAATCCTCAGCTGATAATAGCCAAAGCATAAATCAATCTTCAAGAAAAACTTGGCTCCTGCCAACTTGTCGAATAAATCATCGATCCTAGGAAATGAGTAATGATTCCTAATTGTCACCTAATTTAGCTTCCTGTAATCCATGCACATCCGCATAGTACAGTTCCTTTTCTTAACAAAAAAACTTGAACACCCCAAGGAGACATATTGGAGTGAATGAAACCCTTCTGTAGTAATTCCTTTAACTGGGTCCTCAATTCCTCATGCACAGATGTTGACATCATGTATGGTTGACTGTAAATCAGTTGTGTTTACGTTATCAGCTTAATGATGAACTTAACTGCTTTAAGTGGTGGTAAACCTAGAAAATCATAGGGGAATACATAAGGAAACTTGCAAACAACTGGAACATCCTCGACATGTATCACTGTCCTCTGCTCTGGCTCAACTACCGCTGTGAATGCCTCCATCTCTTGAACTATCGCCAATCGAGCTCTAATAATCGACAATATTGTCGCGACTCGACAAAAGTTAATACTGGAATACCCTTGATATTAAAAGTCACAGACTTATTGAAGCAATCAATTTGTGCATGATACACTGACAACTAATCCATGTCCAGCAAGGCGTCAAACTCTAGGTACTCCAAAACTCGTAGATCTACCGGTAATCGGTGTCTCGCGACCTCTACTATGCAATCTTGGCATATCCGGTTAGGGTATGTCTTATGCTCAGCATCAATACTGAGAATAAGGTGTGTGTCATAAAGTCTGTGTATGTAACCCTAACTGTCCTACCATGCGTCCCTCAATAAAAGACAAACTACAGTCAGAATCAAACATAACATGCATAAGAGTATCACAAATAATCAACGCACCCTCAACTAGCTGTCGAGTCGCCTCCAAGTTCGGCTGAGCAACAAAAATGCTACTACGTAGGCCCTATCTCTGGCCTAATTAATCTGTGGTGGTGGCGGCGATGTTTTTGGGCAATCGACCTTCAAATGCTCGGTCTGACGGCATCTGAAGTAACGTCACCTCTCCTACCACCCTATCTATGCAATAGCCTGTGCTTGACCCTGTCCTTCGCCCTGACCTGACCCTGACTCCTCTGTCCTCTATCGCGGCCTCCCTAATCTTTGTCCTACTAGAACTATTGTTTAAGTCGCTCAATAGGTGCAAATGCAACAATATAAACCACCTGATGATTGTCGTATCTCGACTGATCATCATATCGATCTCTAACACCTCAACAGTCTTGATCAGACTGTCAATCACCCTGATGGTCACGCTGACTCTATCCCCGTCGACCCTATGATCTTACTGCCTATTCGACCTCTACTCAGGCTGAGAACTCTAACTAGGTTGATCTTGATATACTAATGTCTCAAGTCGACTAGACCCCTTCAATAAGGTCTCATGTGCTAAGGCTCGATCAAATATCTTCTGTAAAGTATGGGCTCCACTCGACACAATGATGTTTGCAATTCTTTCATCCAGACTCCTGACAAAATAGTATATTTGGAGTCTCTCCATATGCGCTACATCCATAACGTGTACTGAAGCACTTATCTGAACCTCTCCATACATTGAAGGACATACATGGTACCTTCCTCAAAGCCAGAAACTCCTCCCAAAGTCTCAACTGGACCTCCATCGGGATGTACTCATCAAGGAACAGCTGTTGAAACTCAACCCACGTCGATGGCTCGAGATGTGTGTCAGTGTATGTTGTCCACCAAACAGTCGCCATTCCTCTCAGATAGTAACTAGAGAGTCGCACCTGGTCAATCTCCTCTACCTTTAGCAGCTTGTGTAGCCGCCGATGA
This sequence comes from Stephania japonica, assembly GCA_039657345.1. NCBI lineage: Eukaryota > Viridiplantae > Streptophyta > Magnoliopsida > Ranunculales > Menispermaceae > Stephania > Stephania japonica. Next base: position 34,478,769 of record CM077561.1, on the reverse strand, counting down.
GTCAACAACCAACGCCTAACCATCTTTGGGTCACGAACTCCATGAAGTATCTAGGGTTAAACCTCATGAAATCCTTAACCTCTTCGCCTCCACGACATCGCATTGCCTGATGTCGAAGCAACTACAAGTTGCTTGGTCGTGACCGATGTAATCATAGTTGTATCTGCAGGTGCCACAACAGGAGCTAATCCTCCACCAAAGTCTCGAACCCTGTTGCCTTAACTAGTGCTTATACAGTTACGATCAGGGCTAATGCTGCTTTAGTAGTAGGCATAACCAAAATAGTCGTCGACGGGGTAGTAGTAGAAGACTGTCCGTTTATCTGAATTTTCATTGCAAAATGTGCATCGGATCAGCCTCAGTATATACGTATGTCCTATGTATTATATAATCAAAACATAACACGTATATAACTTCGAAACTACCCGCCTTACATCACTTTCCAACTATTCTAGGCAATCACTTCGGGTTTCCACATCTAAAGTTTATTAAGACTTATGCTCTTGTCTAACATCCCAAGGTTTATCCAAACCTCGCTCTGATACCAAATGTAAAAGCCCCAAAATCTGAGGTCGCCACGTCATGTCGCGCAGGCCCACAACCCTGCCACAATTGGGACCAGTTGTATCCCACACGCATCATGTACCATTTATAGACCTTATTTTATTATATACATATATATACATATATATATATATACCGATCCATGTATATCAAAATACCAAAAATACCTCAAGTAGGTCATATACATGCCAAAATGTGTCACTCATGTCCCATCCCAACATAAAACAATAGAAAAGTAAACAAACATACGAGTCAGGTGCCAAGAATCGATCACAGGAAGTCCTCAAGCTTGTTTTCCCCCCTGCTCGTACTAGGGTCTGCACTTCATCATCACAACAAAATATATGACGAGTTCAAAGTAAATAATCCCAAGGAACTTCACCGAGTAAATACAATAAATAAATATTAGAATTGAAAATACAATTAAATAAACATGTGAAAGAAAAGTAAACTGGCAATTGTGAAGGACACTAGCATTAATATCAAATAGTATTGCAAAATAATTGTGCGTGTAGGATTTAGGTCAGACTAGCACCATACTTCAGATTATCACCCAGTACCGCTAGTGAGTAAACTCGAACTGGTTCAAATAGCTGAGTCCGCTTCGGTGGCTCGTCGTAGACCACGGTGCACCGAGATATGCATAGGGAAATAGTAGTCGAGTCGACTATCCACCGACATACTTCTAAAACATATGATACAATCTAGTGTGCTACATGCCAACGCAATAGAATAACCCGGCAGGAGTAAACTCAACCGACCGTAAATAATTACTCAGAAATGAAAGTAAATGAATAACATGACATGAATTCAATAATTCAAGTAGTAAATACTTAAAGTGAATTTCAATTGGATTACTACACACCTCAAATTGTGCTCCAACTAGTCCGCTAATGCCAATACACGACTCTAACTACATTAAACTAAATCAAATTCCAAATCAAATTCCAAACCTAATACCTGATTTCCGTTAAACGAACCTAATACCTGATTTCCGTTAAACCAAATCAAATTCCAAACCTTGGAAATCTTTCATTTCGCATCAATCAATGTCAAATCCACCAATTAAGCCTTCCATATAATTTGTATAAACCTTTAGGTAAACCCCCAATTGACAAATTACTTTTAAAATTTTATTTTTCATTTTCTGTTTGGGACGCCAAGAGAGGCGCCGCCATGAACCCGCCGTGAGCAAAGGCTCACGGCGTGCTCATGACGTCCTGGGCGCCGTGACCCACGCCTCCATGATTCCACCCCCACGACGTGACTTAAAACGTGGGGTGGGAGGTTTTCACTGGTTTGAACGCCGTGAGTGACATTGTGTGGTGTATTTCCCCAAAGCGTCCCTTGCGGCATCTAAACCAGAGACGCATTCATGGGGTTCTCAAACCCCCCAGCTCATCATCGCGGTCCACGCTCATTCCAACCTCTCATGAAACACTAAACCAACCATGAGAAACCAAAAACCCATGGTAAAACACGTCCGAGACAAAAACCCTAAGATTTCTTGGCTAAAACCCAATATTTCCAACAAAACTTAAAACAACAACAACGATACTAACAATCTAGCCATAGTTGCTCCAAATCAAAGACTAAAATCCATATCAACACTATGAAAGCTGGTGTGCTCAACTCACACCCCCGAAACCCTCGTCAAAACAAAAGAAATTATTCCCGATAGATAGAGAACAAAGAGAGAGTGTGGATCTAACCTTGTCTATCGAGTTCCAAGCGTTCTAGTGCTCCAAATGGGCTCCCAAAGCTCACAAAACTCTAGCCTTATCACCCAATTTTCATCCAAGTGAGAGTGAGGAAAGAGAAAAGGTGGTGGTTGTGATATTTTCCCACTATTTATACTAGAATTTCCAACTAATGTTTTGATCAAATCCCTAGACTCATTGTGTGGCTTAGATGGGGTCAACAAGTTCTACCAAATTGTGACTTAGGTGGGTGACTTTCCCCTTGTTCTCATCCTTTCTCATTACATCAAACGAATCATCAGGAGTTTCGGTATCCAGCCCCGCATTATGTTGTGTAATAATCTCGCACACTCATGTCACTAATCGATTAAATGACGTTCTATATTAATCATTTAATGCATTTTATTATTTATTATATGTGTATTATCCTTCGGCCTAATGTATCAGTAATTTTCTTACCCGACACCCGCTTCTACATGCTACTCGAGGCGAATACCTGTCACACAGTCTCACTCTGTAATAAACAACATGAGCACAATATTGCGATGTAATTTAACCAAATTAAACATACACATCATAAAATAAATCAATACCACACAAAAAACGGATTGTATACCTAATTCGAACGTGTCTTGACCTAGCTACGGGATTTACGAGCGTCGAGTTGTCGTTTATGTTTGTTATTACATCATGAATAACGAAAAATTATATTTGGGTCGTTATAGGTTGAGTCCGTCATATGTTAATAGTGGTAAAACTCTGAGAACCATGGGTCTGTTAGGGGCATATGTAATGGTGATGGCTTGGAAGATCACTACTTGTGTTAAGAAGCTTAATTGAACAACATAGAAGCGCACTGTGTAGGTCAGTGTGTCTATCCTTACTAGGAGCATGGAAAATCGGTCACCTGTAATGATGTCAATACTACATGTGCGTCATGGAAACCATGACTTGCATTTATATCTATGAATCTTGCTCATGTAAATGTTTTCATTCTTCTTATTCTTGAAATGAGATTATTATTCTTGTATCTCATTGCTTATTGTTGCACATTATTATATCTTGCATTAGGTATTATTTGGATGATTGATGGTAGAGCGAATTCCCACTTTACTGAGCCTCATGATTTTATTGCTCACCACATTTCTACTTCCAGGTACCTCATTAGCCGTGTTAGAGAAAGAAAGGGGAATGTCCTAAAATATAATATCTTTTTTCTTTTGTGAGTGTGGGTGTATTTTGTCTATTATTTTTTGTTGAAACATGTAATGCACATAAACAAGGATTTTAATGGGTAGTGTCTAAACTCATAGAACTTATGTTTTTAAGTTGAAATGACAATCTACCTATCTTCCACATTGATATACAATTTGAAAAGGTTTTAATTCCGCACTTGACTTAACCTTTAGAATTGTACCTGTAGATAGTTGTTGATGTTATTTCACAGGTTAAGGCTTACGAGATCATCGTCCGACTCATTGGGTTATCTCGAGGGTTTTGCCGATGGCTTGAGTAGGGCAACCCGGGGTTGAGGATTTGGGTTGTCACATTACCAAAAAAACAAACTTTCTAAGTAATCCAACTTCCACTTATACGATGCGCAACTCGAAGCAAACGCAATGTAGTCTGGTAGTTCGAATATCAAGCGATTTAGACCAAAAAAGACAACTTATTTTTTTTTTGGTAGCAAAAAAACAACTTTCTATAAACTACAATATCGTAATAAAAATCGAATTCCATAAATTAAATCCCTATATTAACTATCCTAATAAAACGTAAATAATTAAATATTCACCAATTAAAGAAACACCAATAAAAAAAAGAAGAATAAATATTCACCGATTAAGGAAACATCAAACTCATGAATAGTATGCCCATTTGACAGCTCTTACAATTGCTTCAACCCATCAGCTGTCTCGTGATGCACATTAATGCTTCAAATTAATCCTATATGCATCAGAAAGTCTTAAATTAATAATTTTTATAATATAATAATAGTATAATGTGAAAAATAAAGTAATCTTATTGCAAGCCTTATTTTTAAAGTTTCTTGAAGGCCTCCAAAATGTCAGGATCGCCAGAATCGCACCGGTGGTAGCTATCAAGGTTGACATTTTGCTTGGTAACTAGGCTGAAAAGCGTGTGCCAACTCATATAAATAAATAATCATGCACTCAAAATCTAGACTGCGCTTTTCTATCCCCATACTCTCCTTCATCCATGGACCTTCTCTTCCTCGCTCTTTCTCTCTTCATGTCCATCATTCTCACCACCATAGTAACTTACAAAACCAAGCACTCCTCATCTCCTAATAATAAGCTTCCTCAAGGCAGCTTTGGATGGGCGCCGTTCATCGGAGAGACGTTCCAATTCCTCTACTCCAACCCTGAGAAATTCATCCACGATAGGATGAACAAATACTCCTCTCAAGTCTTCAAAACAAGCGTTTTCGGCAAGCAAACCGCGGTCGTTTGCGGCCCTTCAGGGCACAAGTTCCTCTTCTACAACAAAGACGTTGCTGCTTGGCGCACGCCCTCCATGGAAAAACTCTTCAACAACAACAAGAAAGCTGCTCGTGATTATGATCAGTCAGATGCAGCACTCAAAGAGTGGGAAAAATCGCAGATTGCACTTCAATTGCCATCTTTTCTTAAACCAAAAGCCATCATGGACTACTTGCCGGTCATGAACTCCGTCATAAAAGACCACTTCGACGCTCAGTGGTATCCATTTTTTAGCAATCATGATCAGCAAAGTGTTGTGATCATCAAGGCGTTCCCTCTAGCGAAGCGGTACACATTGACACTAGCGTGCAAGTTGTTCTTGGGGTTGGACGATCCAAACCGGCTGGTGAAGCTAGCGAGAGAGTTTGATTTGGTGACGGAGGGGCTTGGGGTGGCAGCGGTGAAGGTGCCGGGGATGGCGTTTTATAGGGCGAGCAAGGCAGTGGAGGCGATCAGGATGCAGCTCACGTCGATAGTGAAGGAAAAGGCGATCGCGATGAATATGGGAATGGAGATGGCGCAGGATATGCTGGGGTACATGATGGGGTTGAGGGACGGAGGAGATGAGAATTTGTTGAGGGATGGAGATGTTGCTGATAAGATGATGGGGCTGCTGGTTGCAGGGTATAGCACGGTTGCAAGTGCTATTACTTTTCTAATGAAGTACATTGGAATGCATTCCCATGTTTATGATCAGGTTCTAAGAGGTACTTCATATGGAAAAAATAACTTAGATTTCTTTTTAGCCCCCATGAGTGTCCAAACCTTTTTCATCCATTCCGATATATTAAGGCACGATTTATCCCACGAAGAGTCAATCGGCTGCTCCAACTTATAATTAATTACCAAAGATATATGTATTTAGCTAGCTCGATCATTTGTTAATTACTATTAATTTGTTTAGGCCAAATAATTTATCTATACCTCTTTTCTTTCAATTGCAAGTAGCTATGCCTTTTTATTCTTCTATTAGATTGAGTAGCTATATATAAAGGCACAGACGATCAATGTTAATTTATTCCAACTTTCAAGAGAAATAATATTGACTTACGCTTGAACTTTGCGCACATGCATATGTTGGGATGAGAAACAGAACAAAGAGAGATAATGAACGCAAAAGGTGGAAAAGAGAGTGGTACGCTTGGCTGGGAAGACATACAGAAGATGAAGTATTCATGGAATGTTGTTCAAGAAGTGATGAGATTGGTACCCCCACTTCAGGGCAACTTTAGAGAGGCCTTATCTGACCTCACCTTCGCAGGCTTCACCATTCCAAAGGGCTGGAAGGTACTTCATTTAGACTTTTTTTTTTTTATTATTATTATTTTTTTTTTAACTGCAGTGGAATTGAACCCACGACTAGGGGTGAACAAGAAATTTGTAAATCCGCGAATCCAGTTCGATCTAATTCAAATATCTCTAACTAGTTCATAATTTGAGTTTGCCAAATTGGACTAGATAACAAAAACTACAATCCGCATGGATTGGACTCGATTATGGATTGCATATCTTAATCCACTGATCCAACCCGCAATTTGGTCCATATCTACATTACATTGTATATATACATATAAACTTAAGAATTTTGATATATATTGAGATGATGTTAGCATTTAAGCTACTAATCCATGTATTATTTATTAGTGTACATTCTTATCAAAAAATTAATTATTTGTGTACACTTGAAAATATATTTTTTTGTAATTAATTTGAATTATTTTATTTCATGTTTAAGTATACATTTTATGTTATAGAGTCAAATAAATATTAAAAAAAAATTAAAAGTAATTTATTTGAACTAAAATTCATATTCATCATTTTCTTACTAATCACAACTTTCTTTGTTACTTATTAGAATTTGCCTAAGTCTTAATTTTTAAATATTACTTTTATAGTTTTGTAAGTATTAATTTTGCAATTACTAATCTACATAACTTGATCCAATCCGATCCTCATTTAGTAAACTAGATCGAGTTGGGTTATCAAAATAAATGGACTAGACTAGATTGCAATTCTTCAATCCCTAATAATTGGATTGGATTACAAATTGATCTTCCTTGAATACAATTAATACGTGTTCACCCTACTCATGGCCTCTCTAAACTTTATCTTTTCACAAGTGATGTCTCACCATTTTACCAGAGATGCTTTGGCATATGCACTTAAGACTTAGTTAAAATTGTTCATCTTTTACTAACTTTTCACCAAGTCATTAGCCAGGTAAATTTACAATAGGTAATTGTCTTCTTGTTTATTTGGTCATACAGATATACTGGAGTGTGAGCTCTACCAATAAGAACCCAGAATACTTTCCAGACCCAGAGAGATTTGATCCTTCAAGGTACGAAGGGACTGGGCCTCCACCATACACATTTGTGCCATTTGGAGGTGGAACTCGAACTTGTCCAGGAAAAGAGTATGCTCGCGTAGCAGTGCTAATGTTCCTTCACAACGTCGTAAGGAGGTTCAAATGGGAGACTGTTTTTCCTGACGAGAAGATCATATCTCAAATGATGCCAACACCCGCACTAGGAGTTCCAGTGCGTCTCCATCCCCACATCGTTCATTAATTGTTTACCATCCATATCAAATCATGTAAAGTAAAGCTAGCGTATGTGGTTTAGTAATATATACAACCATATATATGCTCTAAACATATCTTTTTACGACTGATATTATTTACTTTGAAAAGATATAAACCGATTATACTGTTAAATTCTCACATGTTGGGTTTAGGGTTTATTTAGGGTTTAGGGTGAGAATTTAACATGGTATCCGAGCCAATGTCGAATGAGATGTAGGAAAAAAAAATATGAATCATGAGACTTTCGGTCTATGGGGGAGTGTCGAAGATATATAGACCGAAAGTTAGTCCCACATCGATTAAAGAATACTTCATAAGGACGTATATAAGTAATTGTCTACTCCTAACTAGCAACGAGGTCTTTTAAGATAAAACTCCACATCTAAAGTTGAAGGATGATTAAGTTGGGGACAATATCTCTCTTAACATAGGAGCGCACGTGTGACTAGTATCGAAACCTTTTGAGATAAAACTCCACACCTAAAGTTAATATCGATGCACGGGCTCGCGCAGCGGCCGTGAGAATTTAACATAGACATTAATGTACAAACTGAAGAAAATTATCTAATTTGCTTTGTACCAAGTGTTCGGAGACATCATCTCTACGCCTCAAAAATAAATCAGACCGTCGATGTGCTTCTTAGGAAGGCATGCTTTACACTGAGATTTGGGTTGTATCTTTGCAACAGTAAATCAGCTATATATGGCTTCATGAATTTTGAATCTTTGTGCATGCCTCATTTAACTGACATCACAAGAAGAACATAATTAATTAATTAATTTTATCACCGCCACTTGCATCAAAATTGCGCAGACAGAGTTTTATTAAAAAAAAAGAAAAAAAGAAAAAAAAACCTACTTAACCTAATCAATTTAATTAACATATAACATTGATAATCTCCACATTACAAATGCAATATTTATTCAATGCAACTACAACGCGAAATTCATCACAGTTATTCAATGTTCTGTGGATTGAAGTCAGCAACACATCTGATCTAGTATGATAAACAAAAGCCTGATGATAACAATGTGAAACAAATTAAAAATGCACCAAAAAAAAACAAATTAAAAAATTAAGAATTTCCAATGATCTAGGAGTGGAGTTTGGACTCTGCACAACATCCCCAAATGATGACCGCGGTTACTTTAAGAATATGGTTCTTCAATCAAAGTGAGAGAAACTGCCCAGTGTTTTGTTTTATGATTCATAGGCATTTAAAATATATAATACAAAACCTCAAATTGTTTCTTGGAATTAAAATTTGAAAAAAAAAATTCTTTGATTCTCACGCAGGGGCAACAAATCATGAATCCATCCCATGCATTTGCTTCTTTTGGCTTTCGATACATTTAGAAAACATAGACCGACATTCTAACTATGAAGGAAACTCAGTACAAGAGAGTTACACTTCTTTTTTTTTTTTTTTGTACTTTAGTGAGAATCGAACCACGATATCTCGATGTCTTGCTTTTTTGACAAGTGATGTCTTTAACAATCTCACTTGAGAGGTTTTGACAGTATGAAACACTTTTGATCAATATGCTTACATTATTACTATATTTTGTATAATTTTATGAAGTGCACATTTTTTTATGTATATAGAGTGTGCATATACGGGGGAATGGATTTGCTAATGTTAGGAGGTGTAATGTTGGTAATGTCTACCAATAGAATCATGTCACATGTACAATGTATATGTCCTTTTACACTTTTGCCTTCCTCACTTTTACTCTTTTGTCCACGTGGCATGTTGTGTAACGACCCCTATCTTAATCTAGGGCACTGCCCGGCATTATCCCGTAATTAAGCCCTAATTACAACACGTAGGATCTAATTACATATTAGTCAGATGTACTACCTATATTCTCGTGAATCAAGTTTAGAAATAAGTAATTCCCCATCACTACTATTTATCATTTTATAAGAATTATCAAATTAGCAGAAGTCTTTAACATATTAGCAAAAACATTATATATAAATCTTAAATGTGGAAACCAAGAAATAATGATCACAATATAAATATGCAATAAACAACAAACATATAGAAAAAGTAAAGTCAAAAACTTGGGTAAACTAACTCTCGTCCTAATGTACAACCCAAGTAAAAGACGTATATATACATAATACAAAAATATGACTTGCATCTACGGCAGCTACGCGCTACGAGCTCAGAGGTAGTCGTCGATCTTCTCCTTGCCCAGTCTAGTGCTGCTCGACGGATCTATACCCACCATCACAAACTAGACGGTGAATATAGTGATATTTAAGTGATAACCGGAGAATTCTATACTACATTTCCAAAGTAAAAACAGATATTTAAATGCATAATATTGCAGAAAAAGATGCTAAGAAAGTAATACATGTAAATACCACAATTAACAGAAATAGACTGACTGACACAAGCTAAGTCGAGATGATCTATGTCCGGTCGGCGGTGAAAACTATCAACCAGCCTTTTCCACTATCGTATGGAGATACTCTCAACATATTCCATCAATAGCGGAGTATATATATATATATATATATATAACTTGCCAACAACCCCGTAGTTCAAGCTACGTGATGCCACCCAAGTAATAGTAGTGAGTGCCGGAAACCCCGAGGTTCAATGACCCCGTGAATCCACCCATCTCTCGTGCAATGGACACTAGATAATCTCCTACTTTCGTTTCAAGGATTTTTCATTTCTAAGGCTCTACGATATCAACAATAAGTTAGGCTACGAAGCCCTAAAGGAAATGGAATACAAATCCAATTACCACCGATAACTCTAAAGCATGCATTTCTAACATCAATTATAACGTTGTCTACAACAAAATATGGCATATAAGGAAAAATAGTCAATGAAACTATCACAAGGCATCATGCTAATTCAACATTCAATTCGAATAGAGCAATGATAGCATGATGGTAAATTACTAACAACAAGTCATCAAATTGACTGAAAAGAGAAATAACATGAACGAAATAAAGTAGAGATCGAGTTTCCACGGTTTCACTTACAACAGGATAGTTCTGGCTATCCGGCTTCGCGACACTCCGACTAGCGCTCCCGAACTCTCGAAACAACCCTAAGTCCCTGAAAGACCATTTCATATCATTTATTTATTTATTGATTGATATTTTATTATCTATATGTATATACATATATATATATATATATTATTTTATTTTTTTAAGGGGGTTAGGCCCTTGAACAGAGTCTGCCCCGGCCTGGTTCGGTCCAATCCAACTGGGCCGGTCGATTTGGGCCCTTGAACAGAGTCTGCTGCTTCTTTTTTTTTGAGTTGGGGTTGGAAAAATCCCAACCCCAACTTCGATTTGGGTAGGGGAGTCTTCTCCGCTGCCATCTCCTTCCTTGGGGTTGGAAAAATCTGAACCACACCCACCTCCATCACATAACTCCAACGACAATAATAACAACATACCACAACACCAATAACAACAACAACGGTGAGAACAACAACTCACCTCCGCCTTGATGTCGCAAACTTGATCTCTTTTCCTCTTCTCTCGATTTCTCTTCCTTCCCTCTCACTCCTCTCTCACTCAAACTCTCCATTTTCTCTTGTGGATCATGTGTGTGTGGCGTGGTGTTTTGGGTGAAACCAATAGGGTAGCCAAAATTACCAAAATGCCCCTCCAACCTTATCTACTTCCTTAATAATCCAAAGCCCCTCTTGGTCATTTCACAATTTTCTAATTTTTTTAATACATATATTTTATATACATATATATGTCCAATTCAATTCTATTTATTTATGACCATAGGCTATGATGTAACATGCATTAATTTAATTATATTGCATTTAACTAAATTTAGACTTACCACATGTCTCGCTACTCGGTACCTCGGCTCGAGCGCGACTCGAGGCGCGTCCCCGATCGCGTCTCGACTCGATAGCTACAAGTACTGACTTAGTTAGCCTACACACATACAAAACACTAGAAATACATCAATACAAATATGAAATTTACCTTAGCCACATGTCTCGGTCTGTGTGCGCATCTCATGCGGGCCCCACGTCACAGGTTGGTGATCCTGATTAGACAATTAATCAAGATTAGCAAAATTGGGTCGTGAAAAATATTCCCAACAAAATAGAAATTTCTTTCTCGAAATTAATTCAGGTTAGGGTATACATAACTCAAAAGGTACGAAAAATGGTCTCGCATATAGTCTTCCCGTTCCCAAGTGAGTTTTGAGTTGTTGTGGAACTGCCACTTGACGAGTACTTTCGAGATAGACTTGTTCCTTAATTGATGTACCTTTCGGTCTAAGATCTAGATAGGTTGTTCCTCATATGAACAATCCTCGTTCAAGTCGATCTGACTCAAGTCAACCGTCGGTCGTGCGCCTGCCTTCGACTTAGCCAGTCGAAGCATCGATATATGGAAGACCAGATGAACACCTGACATCTGCGGAGGAAGCTCTAACTCGTACGCAACCTTTCCAACCCGTTTCCTAACTCTGAATGGCCCGATGAAACACGGTGCAAGCTTGCCTCTTACACTAAATCTCTGCAGACCTCTTCGAGGAGAAACCTTAAGGTAGACATATGCTCCCTAGGGATAAGTGAGATAACTGTGATACTTGTCCGCATACTTTTTTTGTCTCTTTGGGCTCCCTTAAGCTTTAGTTGGATCTGTCGTACCTTTTCTGTATGGTCAACAACAATCTCAGGCCCTACTAACAATCTGTCATCTAGCTCAACCCAACACGATGGGGAGCGACAAGGTCTGCCATATAAAGCCTCAAATGGCGCCATTTCAATGCTAGCCTGATAATTGTTGTTGTACGTAAACTCACACAACGGTAGTACTCCTCCCATGATCCGCCAAACTCTAACACACAGGCACGTAACATATCATTTATGACCTGATTGAGTCTTTCAATCTGCCCATTAGCCTGAGGATGAAAACCCGTGCTGAACTGTAAGTGTGTACCGTACTGCTCCTGTATACTCTGCCACATCATGAATGTAAAGTTAGCATCTCTATTTGATATGATAGTCAATAGTACCCCATGCAGCCTGATAATCTATCTCTCAAATAACACGTTCAACTGATCAAAGGTGTAATGTGACGCCACTGGTAGGAAATGAGCAGACTTAGTTAGTCTGTCAACTATAACCCATATTGAGTCCTCGGTAAACCTCTGATAAAGTCAATGGCTATGTCTTCCCATTTCCGTTTCGGAATGGGAAGTGGCTGTAAGAGTCCCTCGGGCCTACGATGCTCGACTTTCACCTATATTACCTGGACTCAAGTGCGGGTGTCGGGTGAGGGTATGAGTCTAAAGGTCGGACCCACCTATTCTCTAATTTTAGGATACGGGGACTCGATAAAAACAATCTAAAAACTTGAGACACACATGCTTATATATGTTATTACATATATAATAGCTTATATACCCATTTTTTTCTCATTTTTCATTTCGTATTATACGCTAGAAAGTTTTTGTTATTTTTTTTCTTTCTTCTCTTGCATTATGAATCTTTTTATACAATGAATTTTATAAATGGAGTATCCATGTCTTTTTTAAGTGTCAGACTCGTTTCAAATGTCTACACGGGTACTTTGGGTTAGAGTGAAGGGTCCGGGTAACATAGGCTTTCACTTGTTGGCATATCCCACAGTTCTTGATAAATTCTAACACATCCGCCTTCATCCCAGGCCACCATAAATGTCTCTACATATCATGGTACATCTTAGTCCTGCTTGGAAGAACGAAATTGGGAACGATATGACTCCTAAAGAATCTCGTCTCTCAACTCTAGCACCTCAAGTATCCACAATTTGCCCCTAAACCTTAGACACTGATCTGATATCTCTACCCAATCAACACAATCTGAACTCTGCGCTAACTTACTGAATCTCGTATATGACCTGTCGGTCCTCTGACCCTCTACCACTCTCTGTGTAGACACGGTCTGTACTCTCAACTGCGCATAAATCTTAAATTTGGTATCTATAGGAATATCTAACTGACCTGGTGTCGTCGCTGCCTCAATAACCCATACTCATGCATCATATGACATCTGACAATCTAGGCATCTCCAGTCGATCTCTGACTCAGCGTGTATGCAACTAAATTGGCTTTTTCTAGGTGATACTCCAGAGAAAAATCATAGTACTTCAAAAAATTTAACCATCTGTGCTACCTCATGTTCAACTCTTTCTGTGTGAAGAGATATTTTAGACTCTTATGATCAGTATAGAGTGTGAATCTCTTTCCATACAGATGATGTTTCCATGTCTTCAGAGTAAATACTACCGCTGCTAACTCCTGATCATGTGTAGGGTAGTTCTTTTTATGTATCTTTAGCTGTCTCGAAGCATATGCCATAACTCCACTACCCTGTATCAATACACATCCAAGTCCTATGTATGAAGCATCAGTGTACACTAAGAATCCCTGTCCAGCCTCTGGCAACACTAATATTGGAGCGGTAGTCAATAATCTCTTCAACTGAGCAAATGCGCTCTCACATTCCTCAGTCCAATTAAATATGACGTTCTTCTGTGTCAACCTAGTCATCGGTGAAGCAATTTTAGAAAAATCCTTCACAAATCTCTAGTAATAGCCTGCTAACCCCGGAAAACTCCTGATCTCTATCACAAACTTCGGTGCCGACTAATACATGACTGCCTGAATCTTGGCCGAATCTACTATAATCCTTGCTGCCCCAACCACATGACCTAAGAACTTGACCTCTACAAACCAGAACTCACACTTGCTGAACTTGGCGAATAGCCTGTGCTCCCTCAAAGTCTGCAATGTCTCCTTGAGGTGTTGTTCACGGTCCTCTCGTGTCCTCGAGTAAATAAGAATTTCGTCGATGAAAACTATCACGAAGCGGTCAAGATATGGTCTAAAAACTCGATGCATAAGATCCATAAACACAACGGGGGCATTGGTCAGCCAAAAAGGCATGACCGTGAACTGATAGTGTCCATATCTTGTGCGAACGTTATCTTAGACCTATTCTCATCCTTGATCCTAAGCTGATGATACCCTGATCTCAAGTTTATATTGGAGAAGAATTGTGCTCCTCTCAGCTGCTCAAATAAGTCATCAATCCTCGGCAACAGGTACTGGTTCCTACACAGTGGCCTTATTTAGTTGTCTATAGTTGATGCATAGTCATAGACTACCATCTTTCTTCTTTATAACAAAACTGGTGCTCCCCATGACGACATAGATGGTGTAATGAATCCCTTATTTCCCAAATTCTGAAGCTGGCTCCTTAACTTCTCCAACTCTCTTGGTGCCATGCGGTAGGGTGGTATCGAGATTGGCTTGGTGCCTGACACAAGATCAATGACAAAGTCTATCTCTCGAGGTGGTGGTAGTCCAGGTAAGTCCTCCGAAAAAACATCAGGAAAGTCTTGGACTACTGGGCATACAAAGCTACTAGAGTCTCCATCTCCTCACTAGACGTTAATCGACCTCTCATGGTGCTAACTCTCGGTGTACAAATAAAAGACGCCCAGGAATCTCCATCGCCACTGACTTACTGTAACAATCAATGTGTGTGTGGTATGCTGATAACCACTCCATCCCAAAAAGTGCGTCGAACTCTAACATCTCGAGGACTCTAAAATCGGATACCAACTGTAATGGCCCCTATCTTAATCTAGGGCACCGCCCAGCCTAATCCCATAATTAAGCCCTAATTACAACACGTATGACCTAATTACGTATTAGTGAGCCTGCACTACCTATATTCTCGTGGATAAAGTTCAGGAATAAGTAATTCCCCATCATTACTATTTATCATTTTATAAGAACTATCAAATTAGCGGAAGTCTCTAACATATTAGCGGAAGCATTATATATAAATCCTAAATGTGGAAACCATGAAATAACGATCACAATATAAATATGCAATAACGGCGAACATATAGACAAAATGAAAGTCAAAAGTTAGGTAAACTAACTCTCGTCCCAATGTACAACCCAAGCAAAAAACGTATATAAACATAATACAAAAATATGACCTACATGTACGGCAGTTACGCGCTACGAGCTCAGAGGCAGTCGTCGATCTTCTTCTTGCCCAGTCTAGTGCTGCTTATGACGGCCCCAAATTCCATAAACCTAAAATTCGAGCGCCGCTCGGCTTGGACCCGCGTGAGTCCTCGAAACCAACCCGACGAGCGCACGGGCCAGTAAGTCTTACCTTACCATTCATTCATTTTATAACATTTTAATGTGAAGTTAACTAGTTAGCGAGTTATCAAAGTAAATAGCGGGAACACACAACCTCAAGCCAATCAATCAACTTCGAATCAAATAAACTAGGAAAACGCTAGATGTGGAAACCCATATCATATCCATAAATGAGCCAAAATATATCAAGTCATGCATGTCCATCTAGCTACCCAAGTCCCAAAACAAAAAGGTAAATACATAATACACAAAGATAATCACATAGTTGGCAAGGTAGCCGCTCAAAGTATGTCACCTGACTGTATGGCTTTACCCTTGCTAGTCTGTGGACCTGCACTCAATCAAACACAAGAATGACGAGCCTAGGTAAGTAATGCCAAGCAGGATCAAATACAGTATTTCGAAATAAATAAACAAGTAGTCATCATTCATGTAAGGTAGAAAGAAAGGACAGGGAACGCATGAATGTGAAAGACTGAAAATAATGATAAGCAATCGAATATGAGTGTCCGAGAATGCAAAGGAAAGGCACAACTAGTCAAATTATCTAAACCATATATAGGGCCGAGGACAGACTCTCCTCTAAGGCCTGGGGTCGAGGACAGACTCTCCTCTAAGACCCCCTTACGCGAGTGCAAAATCCCCGGTATTCCGGTAAAGACTCCCACCCCGTGCTCACAATCCACAACACGTAATCCCCTATCGTAAACCCCTGTGTACTCACACAAAAACCCGGTCTTGCAAAGATTACGTGCGACTCACTTGTCCTTGAGACAACTCAAATAGGAATAGAGTTCCAACCAATAGCAATGAACAATCACAATAAAGAATTTGAAGGGCTCAAGAAATAACTGTACATTTTCCCACTAATTTACTTACCTCCAATCCAAGCTAACTCACGCTCACATGAACTCTGATACGCCCTTACGGTCCCCGTGTGTCAATAATCCTGATAATGCAATTTGTATCAATTTACTTAATTTTCCTATGATTTTCCAAATTTCTGGCTATTTTTACCAATTTCACGTTTGACGAGGTAAAAACCACGACATAGCATCTCATAAAACCTCGAATACTTCATCTTTTCATAGAAATTTCCAAATTTCTATTTATTTGACAAAAATATAATTTTCCTAATTTTCCAAAATTTTCATGAATTTTCTCTATTTTTCTTAAATTTATTTCAATTAAAATACTATTTAATATAAAATAAATAAATAATTATTTATTTAATGATGGGTGGGTCTTCGGGTCAGGTCGGGTCCACCCTGACCTGGCCCACCATCCCATTATCTTCCATAATTGGACGAACAGAGAGCTTTTTTTCACTTTCACATTTTTTTTTCTTTTCTTTTCTTTTCTTTTCTTTTCTTTATTCTCCTTATTCAACCACAACATCAACTTCAACATCAATACCCACACCACCATTAAAATCCAATTTCATCAAACTCACCAATAAATTCAAAACTTCATATCCATAACTTAAATTGATGAAAATTAAATGGACAACCAAGATCTTACCTCAAATGTGGTGTTTGATGCTTTCAATCTTCACAAGATCACCCAAACCTCTCCCTCTCTCTCTCTCTCTCTTTCGGTGGAATGGTGAAGAAATAGTGAGACGGTGGCGTGTTGGTGTTTTTGAAGGGGGTTTGGTCAAATGACTAAAATACCCTCCACCCCTATCTATACTCTACAAATTTAAATGCCCTTTTTGGTCATTTTGCAATCACCTCCACTAACTTTAATGACTCAAATAGGTGACTCTTTGTTGACTTTGGTCTTTTGACTTTATCCATTTCAAACAACATTCAAAGCTTCCCTCGGTATTCCTGCACCCGACTCATAACACTAACTTTGTTTGTTGCGTCACCACAAACGTACCGATGTAACAAACGGACTTTACAACCTTTTAATTATTATTTATTTTATATTTTTGTCAGTGTTTTTAATTAAATTTGTTCCCTGAACTACCAACGCTCATACGCCAACACCCTTACACGGTAAAAGCTTGAAATTTCCTAATTATAATATCATATAATACAAACTCGATGCACATGTAACATACCTCGGTGTTGACGTCCAAGAATTTGCTAATGCTAATTGCATCACCACGTAGGGCCCACGTACACCTGGATATATACACGTGGCACCACATTAAAAATTTTTTAGGGTCATTACACTGCTCAATGGATCTACACCCACTGTCACAAATTAGACAGTGAGTATAGTGATATTTAAGTAATAAGTGGGGAATCATATACTACATTTCCAAAGTAAAAATAGATATTTAAATGCATAACATAGTAGAAAAAGGTGTTGAGAAAGTAATGCATGTAAATACCACGGTTAACAAAAATAGACAAACTGACATAGGCTAAGTCGAGATGATCTATGTTCGGTCGGTGGTAAGAACTATCAGCCACCTTTTTCCACTATCATATGGAGAAACTCTCAACATACTTCATCAATGGCGAGCCGCGCTCCATGCAAATATATATATATATATATATATATGCCGACAACCCCGTAGTTCAAGCTATGTGATACCACCCAAGTAATAGTGGCGAGTGCCGGAAACCCGAGGTCCAATGACCTCATGAATCCACCCATATCTCGTGCAATGGACACTAAATAATCTCCTACTTTCGTTTCAAGGATTTTTCATTTCTACGCTCTACGATATCAACAATAAGTTAGGCTACGAAGTCCCAAAGGAAATGGAATACAAATCCAATTACCACAGATAACTCTAGAGCATGCATTTCTAACATCAATTATAACATAGTCCATAACAAAATATGGCATATCAGGAAAATGAGTCAATGAAACTATCACAAGGCTTCATGCTAATTCAACATTCAATTTGAACAGAGCAAGGAAAGCATGATGGTAGATTACTAACAACAAGTCATCAAATTGACTGAAAAGAGAAATAACATGAACGAAATAAAGTAAAGAGTTCTCATAGTTTCACTTACAAGTCACATGATAGTTGCTATCTGGCCTCGAGACACTCCGACTAGCGCTCCCGAAACACCCTAGGTCCCAGAAATGTTATTTTATGTCATTTATTTATTTATTAATATTTTATTATTATATATCTATATATTTTTATTATTTTTTTAGGGGGTTGGGCACTTGAACTGGGTCTGACCCGGCTCGGTCTGGTCAATTGGGTCGGTCGGACCAGCCCTTCCCCCCTAAGCTCGCAGAGACGGCAGCGTCTCTGCTGCTTTTTTGAGTTGGGGTTGGGATCAACTTCGATTTGGGTAGGGGAGAAGAGTCCCCTGCCATCTCCTTCCTCGGACGAACTGCCATGGCAGTTCGTCCAGCCACCCCATCTCCATCACATAACACCAACGACAACAACAACAACATACCACAACAACGACGAGAACAACAACTCACCTCCGCCTTGACGTCGCGAACTTGATCTCTTTTCTCTCGATTTCTCTTCCTTCTCCTCTCACTCCTCTCTCACTTATACTCTCATTTTTTTATGGATTGTGTGTGTGTGGTGGTGGTGTTTTGGGTGAAACCATTAGGGTAGCCAAAATTACCAAAATGCCCCTCCAACCTTCTCTACTTCCTTAATAATCCAAAGCCCCTCTTGGTCATTTCACAATTTTCTGATTTTTTTAATATATTATATATATACATATATATGTCCAATTCAATTCTATTTATTTATGACCATAGGCTATGATCTAATATGCATTAATTTAATTATATTGCATTTAACTAAATTTAGACTTACCACAAGTCTCGCTACTCGGTACCCCGGCTCGCGCGCGACTCAAGTCGCGTCCCCGATCGCGTCTCGACTCGATAACTGCAAGTACTAACTTAGTTAATCTACACACATATAAAACACTAGGAATACATCAATACAAATATAAAATTTACCTCGGTCACATGCCTCGGTCTGTGTGCGCATCTCATGTGGGCCCCATGTCACAGGTTGGCGATCCTGATTAAACAATTAATCAAGATTAGTAAAATTGGGCCATGACATGTTGCTACTAGGAGACATTACCAACTTCACCCTTCCAACATTAGCAAATCCGCTCCCGCACGTATGTGTTACATTAGACTTAAACTTTTTATAAAAAATATTAATATTAATATAAAAAGTAATACATGTTTTTAGATAAATAAATGTATTAATTAATTTTTTGGCAATAGACATATGTATTAATTAATTAAAGTGTTTATGTATAGTGCTAATATTTTTTTTGGGTAGTCGTTAATCTTCTTTTTATCAAAACAACAATTAACTTATAGAAAAATAATATTAGTTCATTACTATATTAATCAAATTTTAATCAAAACAAAAGTTTATTTCTAAAAAAAAGTTGGTTTTATGTAACAAAAGGTTGGTTTTATTAATTTATTACAATGCCCAAATAAGCTATAAAGAGAGAAAAAAATACATAATCAGGTAAATATTTCCATGTAAGAAAGAGAGATATTTATGTATGTGGGACCTCTACAATCAAAGTGCCACATAATGAGCAATGAAGTAGTCACCAACATAAAGCCATCAACTCTGTTTGGTTCAACGTATGCTCTTTTTTGTTGCTGGCGTAGTATCACTTAATAAGAAGCTTTTATACCATTTAATTACATTTTATGTTTTTTGTGATTAGGTGACATGGTGCTGACGTGACAACCAAAACTACTACAATTAATTATATTTTCAAAAGCATCTCCCTACATGTTTTTATTTTTCATAAGTAATTATCCACATCATCAAAGCATGAGTTAAAACATAAGTTGAACCAAATAGAGCCATTTCTCTAGTGCATATAAAAGGTAATTTTAAGAAAATTATTTATATAAAATATATTTGTTAAGAATATTTGGGGCTATCCTAGGGTGGGGGCTTGAGGAAGTCGCCCACCCTGCCTTACCTCAGAATAGCTCTGATCAACATTTATAATCTAATACGTGTTAAATTGGGGTTGAAAAGTACGTCAAATAACATTTTTTCTAATGCGTGTCAAATAACTTTCATAATCTATGTTTGACAAAAAAAAAAAAAAAAAAAAAACTTTCATAATCTATTAGTCTAGGAGTTAGGAAACAATTGTATTTTGAAGAGAAGTTTAGGAAACAAATTTTTCTTTTTTTTTTTAAAGAAAAGTTTAGGAAACAAGTTAAATTATGTTATTGTGAAATCAAGGAAATCTCCCCCAAAATCAAAAAACAAACAAAACTCTAAAAAATCTGTCTTGACTTCCATGGTCTTAGGAGATCCGAAGGAGATCGCAAGAATCGATGGGTTAATTGACCACCAATTTCGATGACTTGTGCTTCGAAATCTCCGACATCTCCTCGTCAATGGGATTTTCTCTGAATCCGAATTGACGAAGTAGGCAACCCCAGATCACCATTTTCAGAACCCACGAAGTAAGGCAACAACTGAGCAACCGTTTTTGGGGATTTTCCTTAATTTCATTCTTTGATGGGTAATTCAAGATCTTGATTGTTGATAGGCCCTTATCACCCAATTTGAAAACGACCCATTTAAGGGTTTGATGTTTTTTGATTGATTATGTAATCTTGTGAGAGACCCAAGTTGTGGAGATTCGAGTTTCAACTACTGTTGTTCCATTGGTTAGGTGTGAGAGAGCCACTTGGAATTGTGAAAATACTTGGTAGGTGTGTGTGTGTGTGTGAGAGAGAGAGAGAGAGAGAGAGAGAGAGAGAGAGAGTTCTTGATGGATAAGAGCGTTTTGATAATTTAATTGCAAGTTTTGGTTGCTTACCTTTTATGGTTGATGATATTTACCAAACCTTTAATTAATAAGATTGTGTTGAGATTCTGGTTGATTTATTTCATCTCTTAATGGATCCAATTGCATTTATTTCATAGGTTCCCCTCATTGATTGAAAAATTAGGTTAATCATAGACTTATTTTTCTGGGTCTGGAGCAGGATTCTATTGGAAAATTGGGGTGGTCTTGTGGAATTGCTTGCTTGCTGATCGCCGGCTTCCCGCAAACAGGTTTTCGGAATCTTTGAGAGATTTTGGGTAGAGTTTTTGGGGAATTCTGTGAGGTTTCTGGAAATGTCAAAGGAGCGGGATCAACTAGAGATCAAGTTTCGATTGACTGACGGGTCGGATATTGGCCCTAAAAGCTTCTCAACTGCTACAAGTGTTACTACCTTGAAAGAAAATGTCATTGCTCAATGGCCTAAAGGTTGGTTCTTTGTTCTCCTTTATTGTACTTTTGTGGCATATGGTTTAGGGCACATAAATTTGTTCTTTTGATTGAGTTTTAGGTTGGTTGGGCAGAAAAGATCTTTATGTATTGCAGAATGATGTTTCAGCACTGAATGGTGGATCCGTGGATATTTGGGATTACTTGACTTCCATGTATTGAACTGTTTAGTTGTTTTTGGAGAAATATATGAATTGTTTGATGAAGTGTTGATCTTGTTAGCAGATGGCCATTCTGCGTCTGCTCTAAATGAAAGATGCTATGTTTCCACAAGTCATTATTTTATCCTTGTTAGCAGATGGCCGTTCTGCGCCATTCTTGTAGTGGTAGTTTAGATATTGATAAAATTTTGGCTACCTACCGTGGACATTTGGAACATCACCATGCTGAAACCTACGTTACATGAAGCCTTATTTTATCCTTGTTATCTTGCTTTCTTGCTGTCCTAGTAAAATTTATGCAAGAGTAGAATCCAGCTGGTGCTGTGATGCTTTATTTCATTGTGTATTTTTCTTGGTTTTGTTCTTTTCATAATCTTTTTTGGAAATATCACATCTTCCATTGTGTACCAAATATGAATAAGCCTCGCAGTCCATGGGATGGTAATGGTTGAGACAAGATGGTGGGGCCTCTAATTTATTTGTTTATTTGACATTGGTTTGTGGTCTTTGCTACATAAGTGGGGCTTCGGTCATGGTATCTCCTGGATTATTAAAAAGAAATAACGATGAAGAAAAAATTAATAACTGGGATTCCAATTAGTTTCCAATCTTTCTTAGATTACATAAATGGGTTTGCACGCGTGCGTGTTCATATAAGTGTCTATATATGCATATATTTCTTTTTAATCTTCTATTTCCATTTTTAGAGGGAAGGAAATGTCTTTATAACGTAATAAGAAAAGATGACGAAAACAATGCCCAAGAGCACTCGAAATATTCTCTAACCTGATGAGCCGATCTTCAACTATACAAAAACAAAATCTAAAACATTAACTATGATCAACTAAAATTGTCTTGGATTTGTTGCAATGATTAAATTCATTCACTGACAAAGTTATACTTGTAACTTATCAGACAACTCTAATGTTCTTCTGTATTTGGTATATATGTTGAAGTAGTGAGTTTTTTCTTTTTTAGTGATTGTTGGCAATCCCAATCGAAACGATTTTTGAGTATTCTCTCAGTCTCTAACTTGGTTTACTCCTTTTTTTCCTTGGTCGGACTGACTTGGTTTACTTTGAACCTCTGGTTTCCTACTTGTTTTCTTCCAAAATTCCTTTGGAAGGTTGGAAAGTTACTTTTCTTGAATGGTTGTATCTTTTATTATGGGGGAACCTATGTCATTTATGGTTGTTAGAGACATCTCTAATTGAATTGTGACAATTGTCCATCTCCATTGACAAATACACTCTTCTTAATTTTTTTCTCCACTCTATTTTACTTTTGTGGCATATGGTTTAGGACACATAGATTTGTCCTCTTGATTGAGTTTAGGCTGGTTGGACCTGTATAAGACTGGTGTTTTGGCACCGAATGGTGGATGTGGTCGTGTTGAACATTTGAGATTCTTTACTTCATGTATTGAACTATTGAAATTGTTTTTGGAGAAATATATGGATTGGTTGATGGAGTGTTGATCTTGTTAGCAGCAGGTCATTCTGTGTTTCCTCTAAATGAAAGATGTTATATTTTTATCAGCCATTCTTTGCTCACTGTTATTGTTGTGGTAGTTCAAATATCGTTAGTACTTTGGCTACATATCTTGGACCTTTGGAACACCACTGTGCTTAAATCTATGTTACATGAAGCCTTGTTATCTCCTAGTTATCTTGCTTTCTTACTTTCCTAGTAAAATTTATGCAACAGTAGAAACCATCTGGAGTTGTAATGCTTTATTTCATTGTGTACTTTGCTTGGTTTTGTTCTTTTCATCATCTTTTTTGGAAATACCGGATCTTCCATTATGTGTCCCAATTAGGAATATGCTTAGCAGGCCATGGGATGGTAATGGTTGAGACAAGATGGCGGTGACTCTAATTTCTTTGTTTATTTGGCATGGGTTTGTGGTAAAACACTTTGAAAACTTACCACAAAAATGTTCTTTGCTATGATCGTGGTATCTGTTGGGCAAGGTTCGAAACTTCTACTTTGCCTTGTAAACACTTTGAAAACTATGATCATGGTATCTGTTGGGCAAGGTTTGAAACTTCTACTTTGCCTTGTAATTAGCCCACTTAAAATTCGAAAATAATTTGGGGAAATCTAATTGGACGAGAGGAAGCTGTGGAAAAATTGGTTGGTGTATGATAGTTCATAGAATTTTATTTTAAATGCTAGAAACTCAAATTTCTCTCTTAAGGTGTTAAAATACGCATAATTATACAATTCTAGTGCATAAGAGCGTCAATACATTGTTTAAAATTTTATTTTTAATACGATGAGCATTTTGCAATTAAATAGCATTTTTTAGCAGTACAACATGCAATTCGACAACTACTTCCCTTTTGAAGTGTTGAGAACCCCAGGTTTTATTTTAGATTGGTTTAAGTACATTGTGCAAAATTTCACTGAAACTTCCATGAAACTTCTCTATAACTTCCACGAGCTTCCCCAAAACTTCCAACTAGTCTTGAAAATTTTGCAATTTTTGCCAATGTTTGGTAGGACATCCTTGAATTATGTCGAAACCTCCTCCAATTATGTCGAATTTTTTGAAAAATTTTGACATATTTTCTATACATAGATTTCATCTTCACTCTTTTTGAACAACTACAGTGAAGCCTCAATCCCAAATTAGTTAGGGTCTGCTAGTCTCCCCTCTTTTGAAAATGGAAAAAATTTGCCGAAACTCGGGGAGTTTTGTCGATTTTTAAAACCCTGCTACTAGGTTATTATAAAGAAAGAACGATGAACGAAAAAAGTAGTAAGTGATATTCCAATTAGTTTCCAATCTTTCTTAAATTACATAAAGGAGTGTGTGTGCAACGCACGTATTGGTAGAAGTGTCTATATATGCATATATTTCACTCTATTTTTCCATTTCCTTTTTTAGAGGGAATGAAGTCTCTTTATTACGTAATAAGAAAAGATAACAAAAACAATTCCCAAGAGCACTAGAAATATTCTCAAACCTGACAAGCCGATCTTCGACAATACAACTTTAGCAATCTTCTCAAAATCTTAAACATTAAATGTGACCAACTGAAGTTGTCTTGGCTTTGTTCAAGTAGAATATTTTTCTTTTTGAGTAATTATCGGCACATAATGATGGATGTGATCGTGTTGAACATTTTTGATTTCTTGACTTCCATATATCGAACTCTTTAATTTATTTTAGGATAAAAATATGAATTGGTTGTGGTTGTTGAAGTGTTGATCTTGTTAGCAGTGGATCATTCTGCCTCTGTCCTAAATGAAAAATGCTGTATTTTCTATTCATCTGCCATTCTTTGCTCACTGTTCTTGTTGTGGTAGTTTAGAATCTTTAGAAATTAATAGAATTTTAGTTACCTACCTTGGACAGTTGGAACACAACCATGCTGAAACCTATTCTACATGAACGGAGCTGTAGTGATTAACTTTTTCATCTCCTTTTTATCCAGCTTTTTGCTGTCCTTGTAAAATTTATGCAAGAGTACAAATAATCTAAAGCAATATTGCTCTATTTTGTTATGTATCTTACCCGGTTCTGTTCTCTTTTTTTCATCATCTTGGGAACTATAGGATCTTTCATTACGTGTCCCCGACTCCCGAGTATGAATATGCCTAGCAGATGGCTGTGCCATTTCCTTTGTTTATGTGACATGGGTTTGTGGTAGTGTTTGTTGTTCGCACTAGTAAACAGTAAGGAAACTTACCGTGAAATTGTTCTTTGCTACATAAATGGAGTTATAATCATGGTATGTTCTGGGTTATTAAAATGAAAAAAAGTAGTAATTGAGATTCCAATTAGTTTCCAATCTTAGGTTAGATAAGCGTGTGTGCACTCGCGCACGTATTTATAGAAGCATATATATATATATATATATAGGTACTACTACCATGGGAACACTATTTACAACCATTGGTTTATAATCCAACACATTAATCGATGCGTCATAAATGCACAAAGCATTTAATGCACAACATATTTTAAGGGGTTCCCATGGCATGGGTATATATATATATATAATTTTTTATTTCCTTTTTTGGAGGTAAGAAAGTGATTACGTAATATGAAAATATAGCAAAAACAATACCAAAGTGCATTAGAATTAAACTCAACCTTGACAAGCCGAACTTACCGTAAGACATTAAACGTGACCAACTAAAATTGTCTTGGCTTTGTTGCAATGATTTAGTTCATTCAATGACAAAGCTATGGTTGTCCAGCAGCTCTAGTTGTTCTTCTATATCTGATATAAATGTTGAAGTAGAGAGTTTCTGTTTGTGTATGATGGTAGACAACTCCGATCAAAATGATTGTTTAGGATTCTCTCAGTCTCTGACTTGTTTTACTCTTGAGACTCTGTCTTCCTACTTGTTCTGCGCCTTTTTTATTTTTTCTGAAAGATCACAAAGTTACTTATCTCGGATGGTTGTATCTTTTATTGTAGAAAATTTGTGCAGTTTATGGTTGTCAGAGACATCTCTAATTGAATTATCTATCTCCACAGACAAAGAGAATGGTCCAAGGACTGTGAAAGATGTCAAGATAATAAGTGCTGGAAGGATACTGGAGAACAGTAGAACACTGGAAGAGTGCAGGAGCCCATTATGTGATATACCTGGAGTAGTTACAACCATGCATGTCGTTGTTCAAACCCCTTCAGCCGAAAGAGGTTCAGGTACTCCACAAAGATCTCACGGATTATTTCCTTAAATATTGCTATGTAGTGTTCATCTGTGTGTAATCATGCCTTTTTTTCGGTACATCGTTTCACGCCTTCTTATTGATGCTGCGATGCATAAGGTATTTGACACTGAAAAAAGATGAAAGACCAAGTAAATCCTCCCAATAGCATCAAATGAACAAACTGAACCACTCATAAGAGAGGAAAACATTTTAAGCGTTGCGAGTGTAATATTTTAACTATCATCAAATTGTGGTATCAATTATTAAGTAATTTCCTCTTGTTAGATTTCTGATTCGAGTAATTTTTGCATCATGTAACAGATAAAAAGGGATCAAGTGATAAAATACCGAACAGGTGTGGCTGCGTTATTCTGTGACTTGCAGGTGTAAGAGCTGAAGAGTGTTTCTTGGCAGGTGGGCTTATTTATGCATCGAAATTTCCCAGTTACAACATTTCAATTCTTTCTAACTCAGAGGACTAAACTGTTGCGTCTTTCATTATTTTTAGAGAATGTTGGTGCTTATAGGATAGTGCAGCAATTGGGGGATGGATTGAACAACACATGTGGAGTTGGTATGGTATACCCGTTTGATTGCAACTTGATGTTTCTGCACTATATACCTTGCTATTCTTGAATTCTGTGTACATTGCCATTCTTAAATTCTTGTTGTCAATTGGATTTCTATTGATACATTTACATCCCCAGTTTGTGCTGTTCGATCTATTTGGGTCTGATATGACTATAATTTGTTTCCCCAGAATCAGACGTGATTTAGAAAAAAAAACCGCATTTTATATTTTCCTTTTTCAACATTTTCTTTCTCAGCATAATATAGTTTGATTCAATCTTCAGGATGAGGCGTAAAAAGATATATTTTTTCTCACTCGAAGGGCTAGTAGCCCTTCACCTGGCTCTGCCGGCTGAATGTGCTATGCATATTCTATAGTTTACATTGTTCTGGGCGCTGCAGGTGTGATTCAGCGCAATTTGAAAAAAGTTAGCAACTGTATATGCTTGATTTACTATGGACTTACGTAATGAGGCAGTCCTACTGACTTTGTGAACTCTTAGAGTAAACAACTGGGCACGGAATTCCAAACTCAGAATGAACTATGAAGAGTTGTGTAAGTTCGGTATGATTATTTCATGTTTTACAGTTGAACTACAGAACTTGGTTGCCAAGGCAGCACAATGGTATCAGATTCGTCTTGTGTTCTTTCATATGTTCTAGAATTAACAGAGGCCTTTATAATGGCTCCATTGTTGTGAGCATTATAATTAAATCAAGCCCTGGTTAAGGGTGTATAGAAGGTTAGTTACTTGGTTAGGATTTTTTAGGGCTATTTATTTATTCATATTTGGGTCATTGGGTACATGACATTTTCTTTCTAATCCAAGCTAGGTTAATCATCCATTACAGTGAATGTATATTAATCTTTCTTTTTTTATTTAAAGATACTGAATATTTTTTTTTTGGTAATTAAGATACTGAATATTTTAAGTTATTATATACAACTTTTTTTAACCAATCATGCATTTTTTGTTTTAAGAACCATGTAGCTGCAAAGCATCTCTGGTGAGATGATAGAAGTATAACTTACTAAAAAGGCAAGGTTTAAGGAAATTTTGAGTTCGACTTTCACTCACGTCAAAAGAAAAAAGATTCATGTACTTTTGTTTTTGTAAGTCTATATATACCAAACAAAAAATAACTATCATAGAAAATATTTTAAGATATTGAATATTTGTTTTTTGATTTTAGGATATTAAATATGTAAAGTTAATATATGTAATTCTTTTTTTAAAAATAAAGAATACATAAAGCTAAAGAAACAGCTGAATAATAGATAAAAGAAGGCTAAAAAGAGCCGCATAATATTTTTTTTCGTGTCAAGTAGATAAAAAAACGAATTTATGTAAAATAACATTATAACAACATAACAAATATTTGAATTTACTTCAAAAAACAAATATTTGAAAATTTTTTTTAAAAAATCAAAATAAAAAATATTTGAACTTTATTTAAACAAAACATCTATACAATTTGAAAAAAATAACATAACAAATACTC
Source organism: Stephania japonica (assembly GCA_039657345.1). Taxonomy (NCBI): domain Eukaryota; kingdom Viridiplantae; phylum Streptophyta; class Magnoliopsida; order Ranunculales; family Menispermaceae; genus Stephania; species Stephania japonica. The sequence goes on along the minus strand of CM077561.1, from coordinate 34,450,098 downwards.
ATTTGATCTAGTGATCATAACAAATATTTGAGCTTTTTCAAAAAAAAAAAAAAAAAACATTTTTTAAACTTTTTCAAAAAAAATAGACAAATTTGAATAAAATAACAACATAACAAATATTCATGTGATCTCGTGATCATAACAAATATTTGAACTTTTTCAAAAAAGAAAACAAATATTTGAATTTAATTGGAATCTGCTTGCTTAAACTCCCTGTGACATCCTCATCTTACGCAATACTGCATCTGCACTGAAATACTAGAAAGGAACCGACATTCCATGTTTAATAATAATATATATCTTCATGAAAACTGGAAGCCAAACATATTGGCGGACTATAAAGTAGGAACTTGAAACATTAAAAAAGAAAAAAAAATAAAAAATAAAAAATGAAAAGCTCAATAAACAAAGAGGATGCAAGAACTGTATCCATGATACTACCTAGCTACAAAAAATGAACTAACCTAGAAAAGACTCTAGATTGAAGATGATTATTCTAAATTATTTTTATGCTCTCGGATTTTTAGTTGGCACTCTCAAGCGCAAGCGGGGGCCTGGAAGTCCCTTAAAGTAGCGAAGACTATTGAATCAGGTGCAATCTTGATATTGGTGGTAGGATCAACTTGTAGAGGGTACATTTCGGGTATATCCAACGACTCCTTCAGATGCAAAGGATACCCGTTTAGAAGCACAATGTCGCTTAGAATATTTCCATCCTTGGGAGTCAAATGGTATTCTTCTCTTGCTTTTGCTCCTCCATGATAGGGCATAGCTCCCATGTCAAAGTCGTCGACGACAGAAACTTCAAAACTTGTAGAATTGGACATGTTGATCATCAGAAGAGTGATCCCTGGCTGTAAACATAGAGAGAACAATTAAGTTGTTTAGCAACTAAGTGAAACTCTATTCCAAACCAAAAGGGCTTTTAGATAACAAAAAATCATACCTTGTCCCTTGAACAATGAGCGTAGGTTCTCAGATAAGGGGAGCCACTGTGGGTCGTCGCAAGTACTTGCTTTCCCATCAACCGGTGCCATAGAAGAGCTCTGTCAAACCATAAAGAAGAAGATGAAACATATTTCATCAATGGGATCTGATACTTACATTAGCTATATATGGAGAAATTCCATTGATCACACTTACCCGTAATAATCAGGATTAGGAATGAATGTCGTGGTATTGAGAAGACCGTAGTTTCCACCAATTAAGGTCTGTCGGCAGTAGACCTTGTGATTGTACTTAGATGCCATACCGAGCTGATCCAAGTACCTATTCACAATGAAACCAGAGAAGCTCATGTTGTGCATCCAAAAATAACATAACAAACCAACTGAATTTGTTATGAGAATGAAAAGAAAAACAGATAGCAAATAGTTCGTTGTTACCAGAAGCCATTAACAAAAGCATGTGATACATCTCTTCCTCCGCTGTTGTATGCGCGCCGCCTGATTCCCCAATCCAAGCAGACGCCCATGGAAAGGCCCTGAGCAAATTTGCGACGTCTTTGAATGTCTGTTCTATTTGATCAAGAAAAAATGGGTCTTGGATCTTGTAGATCAAATTAGGATCCACACCTACAGACACCAACAACCAAAGTCACAAAATAGACAAGCTTGCAAGCAATTTGTCCAAAGAACATGTTAATTTAAGCAATCAATCATGAACCCCTAATCCCTATTTTACCGAAAACAGTTTGTCGAATCGATACCTGGACCGAGATTGTAAATGTGGTGTGTTATTGAATCGACGACACTTGCACCAGAAACTTGAAGGTAAGTATCGAACCATTTCTCATCATAGAAACCACCAGGACCAAGAACTTTAGGCTTTTGCGTAGAATTCTTATATATTTTGTCAACCATATTCCTGAGCACAATCGTATCTTTTCCATATTGTGCGGCGTCAACCTTTGCAGAAACACCACCTCCGCAAAGTTCATTACCTGGTGACAAAGAAGACATTGGTCAGCACATGAAATTATAAAACGCATCTTGATATCGATGATATATTATACCAATCTTACTTACCAAGTTCCCATGACTCAATGTTGTATCCTTTTTGGACTGTATATTTGATTAGATCGCGGGCATTGTGATGGTGCCAGTTACCGACGTAGGTAATATTGTCGGAACTCTTTGTCCTTCCAATAAGAGCATTCAGACCGAATGTAACCACGGCTCTGCAATAGGCAACCATGAATTTATATGACATCAGTTTTAGAGAGTTTAATTTTAGCAAACAAAAAACTACTGAACAGATCTACCAAAAAAAAAACAACTACAGAACAGTCTTAACAAGAAAGAATAATTAAGCTTTGTACACTGACCCAGTATCACTAGTGAACTCATTGATTTCATCCCATCTACTCATTGTGAGGCAACCTTTGGTGAATCCGAACAAGCCATCAGTGCTGTTTTTCATGCGAGGACACGATTTCACTGCTCTGCCAACTTGGTACACAATTTGATCTTCCAGTGAGCCTCCAAATCTAAGTCTCATGGGATTAAAAGCTGCAATGTTTGAATGTTTAATTAGTAAGGTAACTCTAGTTAACAAGTATATCGTACATATGCATATGCATTCACACATTAATTTGATGCACTCACCCTTAACAGCATTTCTTAGAATTTTGTTGTTCAAGTCCTGCAAAGAAATATAAAAACTGGGACTTACAAACAATTCATGAACCTCAAAAAAATGAAAAAACAGAACAGAAGATGCGCGCCGCCGAAAGCACGAACCAAGTTGAAGAGGCCAGCCTTTCCCCATGGGCACATTCCATAGTTGCACTTCTCGGGCGGCCACCAATCTATGGTAGCACACACAACTGTATCATCTGTTGTTGCAATGTTTGTGACACTCTTCACTGTCACATCCACATTTTCTGATAAAACTAAACGAATCTGTGTCAACAACAGAAACAGAACAAAATCTCTCAGACCCATCTCTAGCAAATTGATGGGCGCTTATAGCTAATGAGGAACGACGTGATGGACAATGTGGATGAACAAACATGCACAAAACGCATACAAATTATATATATATTAGGTTGTGAGGTTTTTTTGGGGTAGTTAAGATATGCACTGTCAAATATTTGATTCTTCCTTATCTATTATGTTTATGAAATTTAAATTTTTTATTATTCAAAAAAGGTTGAAAAATTTAAATTTTTAGAGTTCGATTATGAGCGATAAGATGTGTTGGAGTCTTGGAAAGAAACTCTAATATCATCCTATTATTTCTCAAAAAAAAAAAAAAAATTCATTCTATTAGAGATAAGCTACTGTACCCATAAATTTAGGTTAAAAACCTAATCCTACATTTTCCCAAAGTTCAAGTTGATGAGAAATCTGAGTTAAGTACGCTTTTCCTTAGTCCCAAATTTAGGTTAATCGATAAGCTGTATTTTAGGAATTCATACAAAATAGGATTAGAATGTGGTGCGTTAAGCTCCTAAAAGCTAGGACTTGAAATTCCTTAAAAAATTATTTAAGTAGAATAGCTTTGGTTGCAAAGTCTCTAGCTTTTCCATAGGGAGAACAAGGTTCAGAGTCCTGTGGAACATAAATGGTAGACTTCTAGTAGATAGTTCAACATGGATCTTAGAAAAATAATCCAGATCCACATAGACCATAATTGTTATGCGGCCTCGTTGGACCCATTAGACTCACCTAGGTTCTATAGGTTCACAGTGACCTACAATGCCTTTATGGATCTACTACAACCGATTAGAGATGACTTTGGTCAACCCACTAAACTCTTCGAATTGATCCTCGTGACGTTGTAATTGGCATAAAGATCCTCATGTACGATTGCTCTTCCTGAGCTTGGAACACATTTTATCGTTCAAAAACAAAGTCTAATTGATTGAAAAACCAAAAACAAAACAAAATTTAATAGCTATAGAAAGAAAAAAAAAAAAAAAAAAAAAAAAAAAAAAATCTTCTCCACGAGAACTATGTCTTAATGCCCATTTGAGCAAGAGAACCACTCAATCTATCATGTAAGAATCAACCTAACAAGGATGATTCAAGAAATCACAATGTTCAGATCAAAAACCTAATGAGGTTGATCTATGAACATACAGAATCAATCAATGAAGAAGAGAAGAGAGAGTAAGAACTCATGAGTTTGTTTCACCAAAACAAGAATGATTTCATTTACTTCCTGATCACGTTATTACAGAGCATATATACATAATTAGCTGCCCTCCCAATTCAGTTACAATTGGGTTAGTTTAACCAGAGTAAAGTTAACTATGGTCAAGTACACACAAAACATAGCCAGTACAAAGTAATGCTGAACTATTATGATCATCACTATATCTAACATATCACAATTCTACTTCAAACAAATAATGACTGTAATTTCATACAAAATAAGCACAGAAAAACTATAATTAAAAAAAAAAAAAAAACCTTATGATTAAACTGATAGATTACATTGTTCAACATTTTCCAAATAGCTTGCTGCCTAAGTACCACACAGGCGCTTGCAACGTATTATGGCCTTTTCTACACCACATCCTTCATTCCTAGACCAGATGATTACAGATGAACACTTCTCTAGAGGGCCTATTTTAGTTCTTGGTTTGTGTCTGCTCTTTTTCTTGTTTTCTTTCTTTCCTTTTGTTTCCTTATTCTTTGTTTTTCAATATGAAATATTGATTAGCTAGTCCTTAGGATCTACTAATAAATCTTCGTATCCTTCAATCAACTTGAATTCTCTTAACTATTTTAGCCTCCCCTTGCTCTTCTCCTGATTAAGATGCTCTACTCTGCGAATTGTTGTATTTCTACCAATGCATAATGCTCTCAAAGTTAGATATGCAAGAGGAGTAAATTTGAAGCCAAGAGATGGAGATCTCCAGAGCAATATTGTGCTGCTAATTACTAATATATATATCTATACTCTCCACTCTACCTGTGAAACGTATCTGACACTTGATCTAGCATGGACACTCCATTTTCAAAAGTTCTTTCTATACAAAAATCAAAATATTAAAAAGGAAGAAAAAAAAAAAAGATGAGAAAGAGTATAGGTTTGTAGGCTAATATATATCCATTAATACATATATCTAAATATTTGTGTTTAAATTTTCACACACTTTTTGCCCTTCACTCTAACCCACCAAATTAACTGTGAAACATATCCAGTACTTAAAATAGTATAAGGGCACTCCATTTCCAAAGCACTTAGTATATATAATAAAAAAAAAAAAACTACGATTTTGATTAAAAGAAAGAAAAAAATAACTTGAACCTTCTATTGCAAAATAAGAAAGACAGAAAGAGTATAAGTTTATAGGTTGATATAAATACAGTAGCACATATATCTATACGTTTGTGTCTAAATACACATTTTGCCAAGTCCCCATATCATTAAATTAAAGAATTGGTAGGTCTAACCTTTAGACACATACCCACATTTGACACTTATACCCGAGAATAAGTAACATAGGTTTATGCTAATCCTTCTTCCATCATCAAAGTCATTCCGGATCTTTAGTCTGTGCTACTCTGAGGGAGATGCATGCCTGATGCACCAACATGCACTTAAGAGAGCATTTTACAGATGCAAGGGATTGGAGGATTCTCAGATGATACCTCTTCCCTTTTTCTATAATTTAGTTTTACACATTTTTCTTTCTTTTGTGATAGAAAGGAATACACAGCTGTTTAGTTTGGCAAAGATAGATCCAGACATCCAGTAGTATTTTGCACCGAGCTTACAATTTTTTTTCCCAAATATTCAATAGAGTAAATGTTAGAAATATTTATAAGGCGTCTTCGAGAGACTAGTACATATTATGTATCAATCTTTGATTATTTACATGATTTTTATTTTAACCATGTCCTATCAGTCTGGAGAGGAGTCTTTTCTTTCTTTCTTTCTTCCTTTAGTTTTTTTTTTGAGGATGTCTAGAGAGGATTTAATAAGCAGCAAGCAGCAATAGAAGTGAGCGAAAATAATTCAACTCTGCATGGTTTAAATGATCAAGGGAAACCACAAAGTAGAAAGTTGGCTACTACCTCATGAAAGGACCAATTTGAGACTGAGGCTTCCTTCTTACTTTGTCATCCATGTTGTTCGTTGTGTTTTCACCATTGAGGCTGAAGATGAATGTTTCAGTATTTTGACAACACCTTGCGGACAAGCGTGTCACAAACTGGATGTGTGTGCCAGGTATCATCCTACAAAACAGAAAGCCCAAAAAATTCTTGCTGAATGGCGACAAGATTAGTACTCACCTACAATGAACTAGAATAATAGACAAGCTATAGAAAAGAACAGAAAACCATTACAATTATCACACGGTATATTTATTAAAGCACAAAAAAGTATCTTATTTTGTTTACAAGAACATACATTGAGAAATAACTTTATATGGTGACTCAAGCATAGAAACAATTACAAAAATGCATCTCGATAATAAATTATATAACAGTTGTAGAGTTAGGGGAGGACTTCAAATTTGCGCGCAAGCTGGAGCATCCAAATTTGGAAAAGCAACAAAGGCAATGGACAATGGTGCAACAAATACTGGAGAATTCATGCGGACTAGAGCAGGCTCCAAAGTAGGAATATTTCCATCTTCCGTGAGTTCTAGTGGAGTACCATTTAGAAGCATCATTTGACTTCTAAGGTTACCGTTTGGTGACAAATGATATTCCTCCCTGAATGTTGTCTCAACTGATGCTACCCTCCCAACCCATGAAACTGTTTTTTTAAGGCCATAGATAAATGAACCTTCTCTTCGAGTACTCTCACCTATATTCATATTGATCTTCACATCATTTTGAACAGAGATTCTAAAATCTGTCTGATTACTCAGATTGATAAGTAGTAGTGTTACGCCGGCCTGCCACAAGAAAAAGAAACAGTTAGAACAGGATGAGCTCATTTAGAAAAATTTCTGTCCAATAATGAAAAGAATTTTGATCCAAGGAAATCTCTATATATATGCATAATAAGTAGTAATTCTCAGGTTGCCGTCCCCTTTCATTTTCCATGGGATACAAGCAGTGGGGTAGTGCAAAGAGATCTTTGACGAATGTGGAGGATAAAATGAAATGACATTAATCTGTAGCAGAGTATTACTGAGAAAAAAATGTTATGGTAGAAGAGGCTAAAGAGCTAATGTTCTAGGTAGAAAAACACAATGTTTGAAGAAGTGTAGAACTCCAATTTAATCTCAAAGAAAAAGCCTTAGAACTACTCGATAAGTCATATTGGTAAACTGGATATACGGAATGGACCTTCTTGTGAGAATGGTCTCAGTAATGAATTCAAGTGATCAAAATCGATTACATTCTTTTACATAGTTCTCCATTTTAAGTTCTCTCTATTGAGATTCCTAGAGATATAAATTATTTTTTTCTAGTAAAAAAAGAGTCTGAAACCAGTGCGATGAAGAATTAATGAATTAGCGATTTCTGAGCTCTCCCCTTTCCATGTTTGCATTGTTCACTAAACAGTGTAACATTTGAAGCCCAGTCTAAATTTATACTATCACTTGAGCAAAAGCATTTAGACTAATGTTAAATTTAGAGCAGATGTTGAGACATGTGATTCAAATTTAATTTAAAGTTATGTTTACATATTTGAATGTTTAATTTATGATTTAATTTAATGTGCATAGTGGAGTATGCATGTACAACGTGCATAGTGGTGTGAGTAAGTTATGGTAGTTACTATATGTAATGGGTAGTTATAATGTAGTGGGGCCATCATGTCATGGGTAGTTAGTTAAGGAGAGGCCTATAATATGTGAGTATAATACAATTAATTATCACTTGAAAAAATGTAATCGATTCAAGTACTGTTCCAGAGATTTATGTATGTATTTTATTGTTAAATTTTATTTTTTTTAAATCAACAGCAGACATGCCTATTGTAGAGAGACTCACTTTTCCTTTAGAGCAATGAGCGTAGGCACGCAAAAATGGTGATGCATCACTCTGAACACTAAGAACTCTTTTCCCCATAAGTCGATGCCAAAGAAGCGCACTGATCTCAAGAAAAAAGAAGTGGGATTCTAGATTTAGATGTCAAGGAAAGGATTAACACATAATTCTGTAATGTTGTAAATATAATTGCCTGTAATAATCAGGGTTTGGAGTCACGGTGGTTGTGTTGAGAAGACCATAGTTCCCACCAATCAAAGTCTGTCGACAATACACTTTTGTATTGTACTTGGACGCCATTCCCAGCTGATCCAAGTACCTGCATTCAAATGATTCAAAACATGAATATGCAACAACTAAAACAAAATATAAAGAAAAAAAAGTAAAATCACAAATAAAGTCGATATACAAAATGACAAATATTGATGAGAAAATTCAGGAGTAGCATCAAAAAACAACAAAAGGAAACATGAACCTACCAAAAGCTGTCTATAAAGGTATCAGAAATAAGATGACCACCGCTATTGTATGCCCCACCAGATTCTCCAACCCAAGCAGACGCCCATGGTCCATGTTTTTCTATGGTTCTCTGAAGATTGCTGAATGTCTCAGATGCAAGGCTTAAATGATGGGGATCCAGTATCTTATAAATAAGACGTGGATCATCACCTAAAATGGAGAATCTATCAGCTCTAGAAGTAGAAAGTACTCCTAACTGCATGAACACTGCTTTTTCAGCTCAACTATATGTCTTGCTACAATACACAGTTTAATATCTCTAAGAATTATCCATGCTGCATGCTTGCAACAGATAGTTAATCTATAATCAGCAATTCAAGATGTATGTCCAAGAATTTTATTTATTTATTTTTTTTTTATTGGCTTCAAGCTCCAATGAACCACAGTCCATTTGCAATTCCAGTGCCCTGGGGTTTCAGCACCACTCCATTAATTCATTACTAGTTGCTTTTACATGAAGCGTGAGTAAGCACCTTCTGATGAAGGCTCACTTTGGGCAATCAAATATCATACTTCATGCATAAGTGATCTAGGAATATTGGCGCTTACGTGAATAAGAATAATTGAGAAGCTCATTTCTCTTTTTTTTTTTTTTTTTTTATAAGAAGCTCATTTCTCTTTGAACAATCTCAAGTCACATAAATATCTTATTCTGCGCTTCTTGCTTCATAACTAACCCCAACTAAGTTGGGGCTAGGCTTGTTGGTTGTTGCTATGATTCTTACTTCACACAATAAATATTTTCAAACGATGCATCTCACTCTCTGCAACATAATGGGGTGTAATATATCTCTAGTTTAGGACATTTAGCATAGTTTCTATACTGCTGGACACCAAGAAAAGCTATGTTTCCTCGAACAGGACATGAGTGTCAGGTACATTTGTGTTCCTCTAAATTTGGAAGACAGTTACCTTCAAAGGCTTGAATAATAGTACTTGAAATACGCTAGTTTTCCCCTCTCTTTTATTCAATCTTGTTCTAAGATAATCAGCATATTAGCTATCCTCAACAATGTGAAAAATCCGAGAGGTGGTTTTGAACAAATATTCCTTCAATTTGTTAGTGTTACAACTGTAAATATTGGCCCCCTTTGCACTTTGCAGGAAAAAAATGCACATAAAAAAGAGGATGCACCATTTAAGACCCAGTTTCCCGTCTGTTATATTTTCTTCTGGCATACTGATGGTTATAGTAACAAAACATAAAAAACAAAAGCAAGATGTTCTGAAAATGCAGGTTGTTTGTTTCATTAATTATAGCATATTGATGTCGGCATGATATTTCATTGCAACATCCTTCAATATGAAATCAAGAGCACATAACAGAGGTAACATTAGTAGCTCACGTACCAGCACCTAAATTGTACATATGATGTGTCATGGCGTTGACTATGTTAGACCCAGATACCTCAAGAAGCTTAGTATACCAATCTTCGTTAAAAAATCCACCTGGTGCTAGAAGCAAGGGTCTAGATCGTGAGTTCTTGTATAATTCGTTGATATGAGCATCAAGCTTAATTAGATCTTTCCCATACAATTCTGCACTAACGCTAGCACCGATTCCCCTTCCACTAAGTTCATTTCCTTTGCAAGTCAAGCAATTAAGCAGAGTTAGTAAAAACATGCATAGAAAACTAAAGGGTATTGAGTATCAACAAGAGAACTTATACCGAATTCCCATGAGTTGATTTTGTAACCCTTATCAATGGTGTATTTTATGAAATCGTAAGCATTGCTGGAGACCCAAGCACCTCCCCAGACACCCCTTCTGATTTTATGTCTCCCATACAATGCATTCAGCCCAAAAGTCACAATAGCTCTACAAACAAACGATAATAGAACAAACTGCAAGCAGATTCAGATAAGGTATTCCAATGAACTTAACAAATCTAATCTCAAAGAAACAGTCTCATTTCTTTTGGAATGGTCAGTGAAAATTTCACAAGGCACTATTAGATGACTTCATTTCATGTAATGAAAATAATATTGGAATTCGGAAAATGAAAAAAATTGATCATGAATTACATATTTTGAAACTAAATTTGAAGAATCAGATCATTTTCAATGAAAAGAAAAAGACATGATGAAAGCCAGATACTTCCATAGACAATTCCAACTGTCCCAGAAGATGCAGGGCATGCATTTGTCTAAATACCAGACAGTTTTAGATGTAATGAGAGTCGCCCGGATAACTCAGGTCAAAGAATTTTTTTTTGATAAGAAAGAAACCAACAGCCCCCCACCCTCTAATACCACTAACACTCAGGTCAAAGAATTTATGAAATTAAATAAATTAAGGAGTTGATGTGATGGTCAGATTCTTCCTTGATTGGCATTCCAACTGTTTTTGCAAATGCAGAAATACTTCTGCTTAAACATTAAAAAACTTATGCGATGAAACTCATCTCTTGTTCCATGATTGTTAGAGGCGTAAAGGAAGCCATACATTGTCAAGCAGCTCAACTCTCAAGGACATCAAGAAAAACACAAAAACTATTCATATTGAAAAATGAATATTGATCAGGAGACCTCAATACTGTAATTGCGGGACAAATGACAAAAACTACAACCTGTAGGAAATCTCCTTTGTCGGTTTCGGTCTTTATGCTTTCTCTAAGGCTAGAGTACAATAAATGTGGAATATTGAAATAGAACCAATTCTGCAAAACTTACCCGGTCTTATGGAAGAACTGGTTGAGCTCATCCCATCTATCCATGCGTAAACAACCCTTGGAAAATCCAAATAACCCATCCGCCATTTTCCGAAAAGGATGACAGGGATAGTTCATATTGCCCACATTGTAAACAACCTGATCTTGCAGGGAGCCGCCAATTCTTATCCTCAAATTACCAAAAGCTGAGACAGCACCCAATATAAAATAAAATTAGGAACTTTCTTTTCAGGACAACTTAGAGAAAAGAATTCACAACCAAGGGCAACATTGTTTTGTTGAGTACGTGACTCGGCTAATCAATGGATGAAGCATCATGATTGTACCCCCAAGTGAATAAGTGAAAAGTGAAAAATATGAAGAACTTACCTTGGACAGCTTTGGCAAGAAAAGGATGAGACAAATCCTACAGAAAAGTGAAAAATTATTATATTCTCAAGTAAAAAATAAGTGGCATCTTAGTTTTCAAAAGTAATCAAATGGTAAAAATAGCAAATACAATACTTACAAGATACAAAACAGTGGATTCACCCCATGGACACTGTTTATAATTACATTTTTCAGGGGGCCACCAATCTATGGTAGCACAGACGAAGTTCTCATCAGTTTCAGCGACTTTTGCAGCACCCCTTACTACAATTGTTGCATCTGTAGGCCCTTCAGCCAAAATTGAAGGGAATGAAGCAATAAAGAGAAACAGCACCAGCTGCAAGCCTAATCTCTGATTACTTGCGACGGCTTCCATGCTAATTCAATTTGAGAAATTGAACTGCAGCAAAACCGCAAACCAAAACGTGGATTAACTATTTCAGGCAGTGGCGACCAACTCAAATTGAGAAAATGAACCACATTAACATTTGGCATCAAAGCATGAACTAACTTTCCCAGCTGAAAGACATCATATTTCCTCCCAGAATCAACAACCAAACAAGGCTTGTTTGCTAAAAAATAGGCATCTAAACAGTACAAAATGCTTTAAGACTAAGACAATTCAAATCAAATTAACAAGTTTAGTAGTTAACCAATCAAACAAACTGTTCATTAACTTTCACCTCCAAACAATTGACAAAAGTGGCATAGCCTAATTTTGTACAAACAACAATGACCTTGTTCTTCTTATTCCATTCATATACAGAAAACATGATAGCAGTCTAGCAGACAAAACCAAAATAACACCATCAACAAATCTAAACAAAAACCCAAAACCAATTCTCAACCAAAACTTCAAAAAACCCAAACAACAACCCAATGACTCTCATCTGAAACCACTTTCAATGCCCACAAATCTCAGCAGAGTACCCAACAACCCATCACCACAAACACAACATTTGGGTGATTTAACAACTGCCCAATAGAGAAACAACACAGAATTAAATGCCCAAAATCTCAAAACACTGAACTCACCAGAATCTACAGCATTTTACCAAAATCACTAAAGATTTTGCTCTGTGCCTATCTTAGCTTTTCCATCAAGTCTGTGGCTGTAATCCACAAGAAAACCACTTTAGATGAGATGGGTCACCTTCAAATTTGTCGGCTAGAGTGAAAATTCCGCTATTTTAAGAGTGAATTATTGTTTTGGGTTCGGTCCCGTGCCTTCTGGGTTCGACTCAGGAATCCAAAAAGTTGTTGGTGTGACATTGTGATATTGCCAGGACTTTTTTTAATCAAACCAGGACTTGATTTAAAAATTAGAGAGTGATTGGATGACGTAATTTTGATACATGCTTTTGCTATATAGGTGTTGATGACCCTTGATTTATGCATTAATATTTTACAGTGCATCTTGCGATGTTTATCGTAAAGACACTAAGAGGTGAGTAGAAAAATGTACGACTCCAAGTATTTCACCCTAGCATTCAAATTTTAATTGAAAATACATTATTGAGGTTTGAGGAGTTGGTGGTCGCAGACTTGTGTAAGCTGTCCGTATCCTCTTCACTGCTCCGCGTCATCCCAATTAGGTCACTATTCTTTATTTATTTATTTTTTTGTTACCAATTACGTCGCTATTAAATATGAATTGCACTAATTTTTATTTTTATTTTTTGACGAAAGAATTGTACTAATTTTTATTTTGGCAAAACTAATCGTCTAGTAACTTTGTGTCTTTTATGTTTTTGATCCCTGAACTTTTATTATTACATATTTGGTCATTGAACTTTTACAAAGACTTACATTTAGCATTTTACCATTTGAATTGTTAAATTTCACCGACATAAGTAACAAAAATGTCACGTGATTAATCAAGAAGAGTAAAGTAGTTTATAATACTGAACTGAGACAACTTACATCGACCAACAAAAAAAATTAATTTTCTTCAACAACATAAAAAACTTTAAGTTCAGGGACTAAATGTACAATAATGAAAGATACCAAATGTACAATAATAAAATTTGAGGGATCAAACATACAAAATATTCAAAGTTCAAGGACTAAAAAATATATTTTGCCTTTAATTTTTTTTTTCTTTTTTGATTACCTTTGCCTTTAAGTTTTGTTACGAAAGTATGTTACTCTAGCACTAACGCCTTCTAATTTAAACTAGGATACAATATTTAAAATAGAAAAATGCTAGTATAACTTAGTGTAAGATCCACAACTTGGTGAAGGATCCACACATTCCGCACACACTTATAGGTATACCCTGATTTATATCGACGGATTTATGTTGATGTGTATATGCACATGCATCTTGAGGCACATCGAAGGAATGTGTATTTAGTGTATGCCGAATTGAAGTTACACTAGCTAACATTCTCCTTGAAAATATATAATTTTATCATGGTTCACCTAAATTTATATCTATATATTTATAAACACAATGGCGATTTCAGGAAATCTAGTTAAAAGCGGAAAACCTTAACCTGCACCTCTTCAATTGCTCAACTTCTTGCCCAATTCCATCCAACATGGGGCAATCTCTCCTTTAAAATATACAATTTAGCTTGATCCAAGCAAAACCCAACTTGTTGAAGGTCCTGTCATTTGACGAATGACAGACTTATAGGTATTTCGTTTCAAAAAGCTGTTGAATTAAGTTTGAACCCTCGTAACTCCTTCAAATATCCTCTAACATCTCACCAAATATGTTAGGACAACTATTAAGTTAAGTTCTACCTTATATCTATTAATTTGTCGAAACTTTTTTTGTAGTAAACTTTATCAACACTTTTAGAATATATTTACTTCACGAAAAAGTTACATAAGCCAAATTAGGCTCGCAAGGTTCCCAAAGTCTTGCTTCTATTAGATTTGGGCGGATCATAGTAAATCGAGTCTAGTCGAACCTGAATTGAAGTTTATAATATTAGGTTTAACTAGGCTCGATTGAGACTTGCCGAATCAGTCAAGTGAATAGGTCTAGGTACTTTAACTTGAAAGTTTTTTATTTTTATTTTCTTGTCAAATAAGAAGATTATATTAATAAAAATTTAAAATATTGATATATTCTTTTAAAAAATGTTTGAATATCCTACCCAAAAAAAAAAAAAAATGTTTGAATAGGCCTAAAAGAATGTTTGACTAATATATACAATAAAAGTTGATGTGATCAAATTACAATAATAGGAGATTAGGTACTTAATCAATAAAACACAAAGTTTGAGGGACAAGACAACTAACCTATTTTGACTTATTGGAATACATAAGTAATTTAACAAATAAACCACACCAATAACGCTTTATTAACAATTAAAAAAATGTTTAAACTATAAAAAAATTAAAAAAAAAATGTTACTTCAATTTTATTTTATTTTTAAAATGATGTGTTGGAAGTTAGAAAGCTCTACCATTCGTATAAGAGGTTCACTCTATGGAGGCTTATATTTTAATATGTAAAAGATTAGATTGTGATGGTCCCAATTCCACAACCCTAAACTGGGTGTCATCCGGCCTAGACGTACGTGGACCCTCGAGCTAATCTCGCGAAGTCAACGCACGCCTAATCAGTTTTCCTTACCATTATTCATTAATTTAAGCATTATTATAGTAATTTAAATATGAGTTATTCAAGTTAGTGAGTTATCAAAGTATAGTGAAAGCAATTTAAACATCAAACTAACAGAATAATCTTTAAGTCACTAGTCAGGACAACCTAAAGTGTAGAAACCCCATATGTATACCAACATCAAGTATATCAAGTCACTAGAGAGTCAAACATATAGTATACATGTCCTAAGATCTCTTACAAACCAATAATACCCAATGCGATCAAAACAAATATACATAATAATACAATAAAATCAAACCTACATCAGTCAAGAGGGAGAACCACTCCGGTATCCTCAAAGCAAATCACCCAACTGAGGAGCTTTTCCCTTGCTCGACTACGGATCTACACTCGGTCAAACACAAGAATGATGAGTATAGGTAAGTAACGTCAAATAGGATGTATACAACATTTCAAAAATAAGTAAGCAGTATAATTCATGCAGATAGAAAGAAATGTACGGGGAACTTATGAGACTGTAAATAAATATGAATCAATCGAAATATGAGTGTCCAAGATATCAAAACAGAGAAGCATAAGTAGTCCTGACCAAATAATTGTTGAGTCAAGGAAAACCTAAAAAACTCGGATTCTAAGATGTGGTCAACACTTAACAAGCCCTAAATCCACACGGATGAGAGACTTTCTGGTAGTTTAGCTAAAAACTCTCACCTCGTATAGAACCAATAACCAATGCAGTGCATCTCGAGGTCATGACGCTGGTATGTTACCTTAAACCGCCACTCCTCCCAAGGATCACCGTTGACTCACTTGTCCTCGAACAACTCAATAAGAATGAAATTTCAAATAGGAACAGAACGATAATAAGAACAAATTAAAGCTCAAAGAAATAACTGTACAATTCCTCATTGGTTTACTTACATGTATCCGATACTATTCGCACTCACACGACTCTGACACTTCGTCAAATCGAATCTTGTATGCCCGCTACTGAACTACACCCCTAGTTAGTCATTTAATTACAATTTACGTTAATTTTCCTCAATTTTTCCAACTTTCCATAATTTTATTCATTAGCGCAATTGGGTCGATTATTTGGGTATTGGGTCGTACTGGAACATATGGTACTATCGTGGTAGTTGGCAAAGACAAAACATATCTCACAATTTGAGCTTAGTTTCTTCGTATCCACTTTTAGGTCTATTTTTCCTCCCTTCACCTCTCGGTCAGATATCTGATTGTGATGGTGCTGAAAGCGTAACTAATGTTCCGGCGCATATGTTCAAAAAGGTCTCTCTGGCCATACCCGTAATGATCTAAATCTAATTTTTCATTATTTATGACATCATTACAGATGTGGACGACAGCTCAAACACTCGTGGACCCGGCAGTAGGTCGAGCACGCCCGGATTAGGTATACAGTCCATTTTGTATGCTATTTGATTGGTTTTGCAATGTATATGTTCAATTTAGTTAAATTGCATTGCAATATGTGTGGCTTATATTGTTAGTACCGAGCGAGACAGTATGACGGGTATTCGCCGCAAGTAACATGTAGACGCAGGTACCAGCTAGGCGAATTATTGATACACTAGGCCGGGGGGTTTATACACACATAATAAATGATAATATATGGTAAATAATTAATATAAAATGCTATGTAGATGTTAGTGAGGTGAGTGTACGCATTTGGCACGCACGCAGTGCAGGATCGGGTACTGGAATGCCTGAGAATTGGTTGGTTTATTGTGAAAAGGATTAGGATAAGGGATCAAGTCACACATTGAAGTCACATATGGTGGACTTATTGACTTTACAAGGATGTTAGGATTAGGCCTTGAGATATGTGGGCACAAGAGATGAGGTTTGGACTATATAAACCAACAAATCTCACTCTCACCACCTTTTCTCTCTCCTCTCTTGCGAATCCAAAAATGGAGAATGAAGCTAGGGTTTTTTGAGCTTTGGGAGCTTGGTTGGAGCACTATAAGGCTTGGAAATCGATTAAAAAGCTTAGATCCGAACTCTCCTTTTGTTCTCTAACTATCGGACGTATTTTCTTAGGTTTTGACAAGGGTTTCAATCTTGAATTGAGCACACCGGTTTGTAGGGTTTCAGTCTTGAATTGAGCACACCAGTTTGTAGGGTGTTGCTATGGTTTCAAAGTGTTGATAAGAAATTATGATGGTTTTGTGGTGTTGAAGTTGTTGTTTAAGTTTTTATTGGATTTTTGGGTTTTAGGTGAGAAATCTTGGGGTTTTAATCTTAGATAGGTTTTGCGAATTTTAATTTTCTCATGGTTGGGTTGATGTTTGATGAGAAGTTGGGACGAGCATGGACCACAACGACGAGCCTAGGGGGTCCAAGAACTCAGGGGGTGTCTCTAGTTCAGACATCGCTAGGGGCGTCGTGGGGGTTAAATCCCACGGTGTCACCCACGACATCCAGACTAAATGCCACCTTCCACCCCACGCTTTAAGTCGCGCCATGGGGATAGAAGTGTGACGGCATGAGTCACGATGCCAGTTACAACGTCCAGAACAATAACTGAAAAATAAATTTTAAAACAAATTGGTCTATTGGGGGTTCACCTAAGGGTTTATATAACCCATTTGGAAGGATAAATGAGTATATTTGATGATGATTTGGTATAGAATGGGGATTTTCGAGGTTTGGGGAATTGATTAGGTTTATCAAAAAATAGGTTTTTAGGTTCGCTTGAAGGGTAGTTGTCATGCAATTGGTGGCGTGCATTAGCGTTAGCGAACTAGTGGAGCACGGTTTGAGGTGTGTAGTATCCTAACTGAAATTCGCTTTGAGTATTTATTGTTTGATTATTTGAATTCATGTTTTTTGTTCAATTAATCTCATTTCTGATATTTATTTACTGTCGGTTAAGTTTACTCCTGCCAGGGGTTATTCTATTGCATTGGCATTGTGGCACACTAAACCATAGCATGTGTTTTAGAGGTATGTTGGTGGATTGTCGATCCGACTACTGAGTTTTTCTATGCACATGTCGGTGCACCATGGTCTACATCGGCTACCGAGCGGACTCAGGGATTTCAGTCAGTTCAAGTTTACTCACTGGTTGTGCCTAGGTGATAGTCCAAAGTATGGTGCTAGTCTGACTTAGATTGTGCACGCACTTTGATTCACTACTATTTGATATTCATGTGAGGGTCCTTCCTAGTTGTCTGATTCTTTTCTTCTACATGATTATTTAATAGTATTTTGATTCCATCATTTATTTACATTATTTACTCGGTGAAGTTCCTTGGGATTACTCACTCTGGACTTATTATCTGTTTTGTTGTGATTATGAAGTGTAGACCCTAGTACAAGCAGAGGAAAAAACAAGCTTGAGGACTTCTTCTGATCGATTTTTGTGCCTCGACTCATATGTGTGTTTATTTTTATTCGTTTTATGAATGGGCTGGGACATGAGTGAGACACATGACTTGTATGTGAAACAGTTTGAGGTTATTTTGATTATTGGTGTGGGAGAAGGAAACATGTACAATCCATATTTATTAATCCCTCTGATCAGTATCGTATTCGTGTGAAGATCCTTAACGAGGCAATTATTTGAATGAAATTCAACATAAACATAATTGTCATTAGTTTATTGGGAAATATTGAGAAGGTTTTTGGTTATACTAAGTACACATAGTGTTAGGTAGGTGTAAAAAGTCAGGGTTAAAAAGGGATTTCATTGAACCAACTTGAGCAATATTTAAAAGAGAACCATTACCAACAACAAGAGATTGAGTACCTATATAACATGATCTGTTGAATAGCTGAGAGGGGTCATACGTGACATGGTTGGAAGCATCACTGTCCGCATACCATTCGAATCAACAATAGATTATGGACAACTATAACCTCCATTCAAAGCAGCAAAGAAAACATTTGGTGGAGGAGTAAAAGGCCTGTAGTGCTGATTGTTTGGAGATTGAAAACCAGTGTGGTTCTGTGATTGCTGAGAAGCATTACCCATATAAGACATTTCATATCTACAGTAGCAAACTGCAGCCACATGCCCTGTCTTTCCACATATCTGACACACAGGTCTATTGCCATTATTAGTACGACTTCCATGACCTCAGCCTCTATTGCCTCTATGACCTCCTCTATTATTTTTGTTCCCATTCATGTTGTGTGAATCACTATCCTTAGAGTTAAAAGACCTTTAATATGACGACCCAGAATTTAAAACACCCGCATCGGAGGCAAAACAGTAATTAAGCATATTATTTGTGTTTGGTGTGTATATTATGCGTGTAGTATATTCTGATTTATTTTATTTAAGAAATAATTGACTAAAGTAAAGGAAAATAACTAAAATAATAAGGTTGATTGGGCCTAAGGTCTATAAGATCGTTTTAGACTTTTTGAAGGATTTTGTTCAACCCTAGTTTGTAACCCTAAATCTATATAAAGATGTGATAAGAAAACCTTAGCTTCAATCTTGTTAACCTCCACGTAGAGAGAAGGATAACAAGAGGAGAGTTCAAGCTCAAGAGAGGTACAACCTCGACTTCCCTCCTTAATTTCTTTATTATTTATTGAAGATTTAGAGAACAAAAGGTCGATGGCATCGACGACGACAACGTGTGCATCAGTGACATCAAAACGAGCTGCGAGGGGAGGAAAGGCGACGAGATCATCACCGCCGCCTCCTCCCTATGGGTCGGTGCGGCCCACAAAGGGGCCACACTAACCGCCGCCGGCGGGGGGGGACCTCATTAGGAGGTCCTCCGCCTCCGCGCCCTCCCAAACCGTGAAGAGGAAGGGGAAGAGGGGTGGTTACCACCCCTCCTCCCTACTGTTGCCTCCACGGTGGTTGACCGGAGGGCGGTGGTCCTCTGGCCAGCTGCCGAAAGAGGAGGCAACGCCTCCATGGAGTGGTGCACACCTCCCCTCCATGACTGTAAGGGAGAGGAAGCTCGTGCTTCCCCTCCCCCCTAGTCAATTGGTCTCGTTGACCAGTTTGACCAGAATTTTTTTAAAAAAAAAGTTGAGATGATCAAACCTATCCACGATCTCGTGAAAGTGCACATATGATAGGGACTCAATAGCGGGTCCCATCCCACTTCGGTACTACACCATACACGCCAAAGGAGAATAAATGGGAATTATGGAACTCTAAAACAATTAATTAATTATTCTTGTGTTATGATATTGTCTGGTGACGTGCGACAGTTCACGTAGGACCCCAGGCGTATAGAGAGTGATTGTAGGCGCTCCGAGTATAGATAAGTGGGGAGCATCGCTCATCTATCAAATATGACATGTTATTAGTATATATTAGAATCACGATTTAAATTAAAGGACTTGGGATATTTGGTTGCATTGATTAATGTTATGAGTATACTAATCTTTGGAAAGTATGTGATATGAACACTTGTAGCGGGATGTGGTTGTGTGCCCATCAAATCGAGGGGTCCGCGCTTCGACTAGCGGGATGAGACTATTTAGTCCATTAAATTGAGGGGTTCGCACTTCGACTAGCAAGATGAGACTATTCACTCCATCAAATTGAGAGGTTCGCGCTCTGAATCATCAAATAAACAAGTGATCACAACTGGTGATGGCTTGGAAGCACTTGTTGTAGGCTTGATGGAATTAATTGGAGTTCACAACGACCATTGTGTCTACTAATGGTTCTCATCACTTAAATGGCATGTGCTTCGGTCACCGGTTCATACCAAAAGCTAAAATGTATTGAATGGAACAACGATTTATATTTATTATTATTTCTTATGGTAAATCTCTTATTGGATCTCGTTGCATGAATAAATGAAATTTATTTACAAACTAGGAATTCTCTCTCTTGACGTGGTTTCTAAAGAATGCTTACTTCATTGCTTATTAAGTTATGAATCTTACTTCCCTGCTTTGTTTGACTTGGAACTTGTTTATACCCCTTTACGAACAAGAACTATGTTTCCTTTACTTTTCATTAAATGCTTTACAATTCGATTTACAACTTCAAGTGTAGAATTGTTTTTGTTTTATAGGTAATACTTGCATGTTTGATAGTTGATTGAGGTTTTCCTCTTATTAAGTTCCGTTGGTTCTTTTAGCTCACTCCACTTACATCTCAGATTTCAACGAGTGCGCTAGAATTGAGACAAGGGAGAGGCAAGCTTGAAGTCTTCACTTGATGTGAGCCTTGGGTTGATATATATATTATGTATATTCGATTTTGAAACTATTAAACTTGGGTTGTAATTAAAATAAGTTTTTAGGTAGTTTGAAACATACTTACCTTTAATTGATCCACTTAAGAGTTTTAATAAACCTTGTTTAGTTTAAATGAATACGAACCCATTTATAGTTTCATAAATGTTCTTGTGAACTTAAATTTATTGGCTTAAGGATATCTATTTATATTTATTCCGCAATTATTTTTCTTCATTTAGCCAATGTATATTCCACAGGTTTGTTTGAGCGCGTGCCAGACTGTTATTTGGGTCTGGTTCAGGTATCGAGTCCAAGTAGTGGTCTAGGCGGGGCGACCCGACCCTTGGTTGGGGTAGGGTCGTTTCATTTAACAAAAACAACATTTGCACTTGCTGACACACTCATATTGGCTAAACTAGTATTCAAATTGTGCAATTTCAACAGTTGAGCTTCAAAATCAAGTAACGTAGAGTGCAATTCAGGCCATTGAATGCCATCTTTTTGTTGAAGTATAGCTGTAATTGGAAAGTATTCAACATCAATACCAGACATCACACTTAAGATAAAAAAGGAGTAGGCACATGTTGGCCAGCAGTAGCCAAGCTATCTGCAAATTTTTTCATACATTGAAGATATTGAGCCATAGTCTTATTTCCTTTCCTGGTATTCTGTATACCATCTCTACAATGATGGATTCTTGCTCAATTATGAGAATCACAAAGCTTTTCAAGAGCTTTCCACACCTCGTAAGAAGAAGATCCATTTATCACATATGCAACAACATCTTTTGACAAAGAATTTCTAATACAAGTCAACAAAATCTAGTCTCTTGAAATCCACCAATAGTAAGCTGGATTTGAGGCTCTTGTAATTTAATCTATTAGTGGAGGACATGGAATTGCTCTAAGAACTATCCCATCTAAACCATTTCCTCTAAACAATGGTAACAACAAAGATTTCCATAACAAATAATTGTCTAATTCAAGCTTAATTGACAAAGATTGTGTTAAGGAATTACCAAACGGAGTGGTCATTGTTACTGCTTGACCTCCTGACATTAAAGGCATTGTAAAGAATTGAGCCCGCATCAAGTTAGGGCTTGAAATTGGGGAAGAATGATAAATCGGAGACGGAATCGAATCCACATGAGTCATTCGTGGAATTTGTGTTGCCACCGGTGGAATTGAAGGTATTCCATTCAATCCTGAGTATTTATAAGGCAACTTAGGTATTCCTGACAGCTGCGAATGCATCATGTTCAAACCTGTGATCTGCGATGGAATAGTAACCATTCCTACGATCCTGCGAAGAAATTGATGACATTCCTACGATTTATGAAGGAATTGATGACGTTCCTGCGATCTGCAAAGGATTTGTGGACATTCCTGCGATCTGCGAAGGAAATGATGTCATTCCATCAATCTGAGATGCATTCGAAGCGCCAATTGCATAAGAATTCATCGACGAAGCACCAATCGAATAAGAAACCATTGACGGAGTTGCATATACCATCGTTGATGATGGATCTTCTGCACTCATAGTCTTGGGAGGATTCATCGCCATAGTTGATCTGTGATGATCATGATCTTCAAAGCTTTGATACCATGAGAGAAATTGAACAAACAACTCAAGAAATAAAAAAAGTGATCAGATGAGCTCTGTTCGATTGAGTCAAAGTTGAGGAACTCATTTCATATACGCAGCGGATATTCGAACCCCACCTTTTGATTCTTTTACCCCATTTTTGAATTTTTACTTCGTTTATCCTACTTTTTACTCAATTTACCCCATTTTTTTTTCAAAATTATACCCTTGCTCACCCCATACGCCATCACCCTCACCCCAACACCCCTTAATCCTCTATATTTCTCAGTTTTAGTCATTGTAGAACACTTGTACTAGAACCAAGTGTTGTAGGAATGTTTTTTTCGTTGAACAAGGTTGGATGTGGTTGCGATGTGTTCTAAAAATGAAAAGTGTTGCCCGCAGAATTCGGTCGCACAGGGTTGACACTTATGAAAAGGTATCGGACGACTCTGATCGCGACCTCTAAAGAGATAATGGTCAAATCTGACTGAGACCTTTAAAGAGGTGTCGGTCAAATCTGACGGAGATTGTGAAGAAAACTTAGTCTCAATGGGTGACGGAGGGATTCAACCGAGACCTCTTTAGAGGTCGGCCCTGTGCGTCTGACACCTCCTAAGAGTTGTCGACCCTATGCGTCTGAACCATGCAGGCAACAAGAACGACAATTTTTTTCAAAACTCCTAAAAAATACATGAAAATGAAAAAAATAGTGGGGTTTGGTCAGAATCGTCTGATATTCAATTGAAACTTTGTACCAAAAATGTAAGATTCAAGTCCTAAATCAAAACCCTAAACCCAACAACAAAAGCACAAACAATACTGACTTAAAAAGGGAAAAAATCACAAAATTAACACTAAAAGAGATGAAGAATGCACATACAACGTTGAATCGTTGGGGTTTTGCTCGGATTTCGTTGGATTTAGATTGGTGGTGAGAGTGCGGTTGGAGAAAGGGGTGACTGGGGTATGCGTGAGTGGGGTGATTGAGGTATACGTGAGTAAAAACCCTTTATATGGAGGGGCAGTTGGATTATTTCAAAAGGATGGGATAAAATAAGAAAAAAAAAAAATGGAGTCCGAATAGCTGCTACCTTTATATATATATATAGAATATAGAATATAGTCCAAATTTATATCCATGTCATGAGAACCCTTAAAATGTGTTGTGCATTAAATGCTTTATGTATTTATGGATTAGAATCTGATGATTGTAAATAGTATATCAATGACATGAGTATATATTTGATTCTCATGGTAATATTACATCTACACTGTACTCCTGTTCTTAGAACACTTTATCACTAGAACACGTGATAGTCAGGTGTTTACAATACCTGTCTTACACTCTTTATACAAATACAAGTATTCTAGTGAGAGAAATGAGCTTCTCTCACATGCTCCAACTAATTGAGATCCATTGGGTTGTAAGTACTTATTAGAACAAACATGGAATCACCATTGCTAGGGTTTGAGAAACCCCAGCAGAGAAAACTGATAACGTTGAAGGTTCTCTTTCTCACTTGTGAGAAAAGTGAGTCATTCTGTATTTATATATCAACTGGAAGTACACATGTAAGTCAGCCATCTATCACGTGTGACATCACGTGAGTTCATTACATATACATGAAAACCAAACAGAGAGATATTAAAAACAAACTAATGAGTTACATTTACATCCCCCCTCAAACGAAGGGGGAGAGAAACGACTCCAAGTTTGTCCCGAAGAAACTGAAATCTTGTGAATGCAAATCCTTTTGTAAATATGTCCGCAATCTGATCATTTGTAGGAACATGCTGAACCGCAAGTTGCCCGGAAAGAACTTTGTCCCTCACATAATGAATATCCAACTCTATATGCTTTGTTCTTGAATGATAAAGCGGATTCTTGGCGGTGCGGTTGCACTCAAATTATCACACCAAACAGTAGGACAATCTGAAAAAGAAAAACCCAACTCAGAAAGCAAAGATTGTAACCAAGCAATTTCAGCAGTTACCTGGGCTAATGCGCGATACTCGGACTCTGTACTAGATCTAGAAACCACAGGTTGCTTCTTGGACTGCCAAGCCACCAAATTACAACCTAAATATACAGCATAACCAGCAACAAATCGCCTATCATCAGGAGATGTGGCCCAATCAGCATCGGAAAACCCAGTAACATAGAGATGGGAACTTGGGCGAAAACAGATGCCCATGTCAGTTGTCCCCTTCAAGTACCGTAATACACGCTTGAGAGCTTGCCAGTGTGTAACTGTTGGAGTTTGTTGGAACTGGCTCAACCTGTTAACAATGAATGAAATGTCTGGTCTTGTGTGGACCAAGTACTGTAAGCCCCCAAGTAAACTTCTATACAGAGTAGCATCATTAAATGATGGACTGCCATCTGCATACAAAGGCTTGCTAAGTGAACAAGGGGTGTCAATGGGTTTAGCATTTAACATCCCACCTTGTTTAAGCAACTGATTTATATAAGCAGTGTGACGGCCCCGCTTCTAATCTAGGGCACCGTCCGGCCTAATCCCGTAATTAAGCCCTAATCACAACACATAGGACCCGATTACGAATTAGTCAGCCTTTACTACCGGTGTTCTCTTGTTTAAACAATTATTTCATTTAGCGGAAGTCTTTAATATTTTAGCAGAAATTTTTTTTTTTTTCTTTTATAACACCTAAGTGTGGAAACCAGGATATAACAATCACCATATATATGCAAGTAAACGACGAACATATATAAACAAAGTGAAAGCCAAAAGTCGGGTAATCTAACACTCATCCCAATAACATCCCAAAAGATAAAGACATAAGTAAACATAATACAAAAAGTACCCTACGTGTATGGGCAACTACGCGCTTCGGAGCTCGAGAGGTAGTCGCCGATCTTCTCCTTGCCCGCTTTGGTGTCGCTTTCGACGGATCTACACCCACCGTCACAAACTAGACGGTGAGTATGATGATATTTAAGTGATAACTGGGAAATCTAATACTACATTTCCAATTTAAACAAAAGGTATTTAAAAGCATATGTAGTCAAGAAATGCTTGAATAAATAATGCAAGTAAATACCAACGTTAACGAGATACACAACCGACACAAAGCTAAGTCGAGATGATCTACGTCCCATTCGGCGGTGAGAACCATCACCTAGCCTTTTCCACTACTTGTATGGAGCTATGCTCAACATATGATAATAATCTCTCTTTTTTTTTTTCCCTAATAACCTCAAATTGCGGAGTCTGTGCTCTGCGTATTTAAATCAATTATACTTGCCGACAACCCCGTGGTCCATGCCACGTGTGCCGCCCAAGTGTAGTGGCGAGTGCCGGAGACCCCGAAAGACCGAAATCCTCGTGAATCCGCGCATCTCGTGTGCAATGGACACTAGATAATCCCTACTTTAGATTTCAAGAATATATATCCTACAATGCTATGATTTCAACACAAGTTAGGCTACAAAGCCCCAAAGGAAATAGAACACAAGTCCAACATAGCGAGATAATCCTATAGCATGCATTTTCTAAATATTCATTAGCCTCATTCCAAGACAAAAATTGAGCATATAAGGAAACATGGAGTCAATGATATAATGAACAAGGCATCATGCTATATCGATATTCAATATGAATAGAAACAAGGAAAGCATGATGTGGAAAATAAATTAGCTAGTCTACAAATAGACTAAAAATTTATCAATGACTGGAATGAAATAAAGTAAAGAGTTCCCACAGTTTCACTTACAAGTCAACGCAGTAGTCCTAGCTATCCGGCCTCTCGACACCTCGACTCGTGCACCCGAACTTCCAAGAATTCCCTTTAATTCCTGAAGTTCATTTTATGTCATTTTAATTGGTTTAAAGTCACAATAAGTGGATTCATGATATTTAACCAAAATTTAGAATTTTATGTCAATCTTTAATTTTGGCACATTTTTCAAGTTATTTCGGGGTACCAAAAATACTCGAGAAGTCCCTAATCATTTTTTCTACCTTTTTCAAATTTTCTATATTTTTTCTAGAATTTTTCCCAATTTTTCCTATTTTCCAGCAAATTAAAACTGTTTTTTTTTTTTATAAATAAAATATTATTTAAAAATATTATTTAAATAATATATAGGTGGGTCCCCCGAACTGGGTCCGACCCGACCCAATCGGGTCGGCCCGGTTCGGCCCATATGCTTGCCGGGTCAGGTCGGGCCCGTCCGAGCCCACCGGGTTGGGCCAGGGCCGGTTTGGCCCGCCCACTGGAGATGGGCTGGGCGCCGGCCGCCCCGGGGGTGGCACGCACGCACGCACGCACGCGTGCGTGGCCCCCCTCTTCTTCCTCCTTTTCAACCGAGGCGCCGGTGCGCCTCGGTTCTTCCTCTTTTTTTTTTTTTTTTTTTCTTCTCTTCTCTCTTCCTTCACTTCCCAATTCATCTTAAACCTCATGGAGATCAACAAGGCACCAAAATTTCACCCCAAATCCACAAAATAATATACATTTCTCGGATTTCATGCATGCAACAAAATTTCGAAATTACCCAAATTCGTCACCAATCAATGCAAGTCCGAGTAAAACTAGTGTAATTCATCACAAGAACTCAAAAACCTCCAAGATGACCTCCAAAAACCATTAAAATCAATGTAAATTCGAACTTCACCAAGACTCATTTTTAATGGAAAATCAAGAACAAATGAGGGATTTGTTACCTTGTATCTCCGTGTTGACGCCTAGATCACCTCTCCAAAGCTCGAATCTACTCTTTCTCCAACCCGATTTCTCTCACAGATCCCTCAAATTGTTTGAGCAAAAATGGGATTTTTGCATGTTAACAGTGAAAGGTTGTATATATATGTTGATGGGATCTAGTGTGCATTGCGCATCTCGAGGTAAATCTAATGGCTACTAACTAGGCAGTCCAACCTCTCATGTGACACAACTTGGGTGACTCCCATCATGGGAGTGTGTGGCAGCACGGATCTCGAGGTATGTCCTAAGGTTAGTTTAATTCACAACAAACTATAGGATATTAAAATGTAATTTCTTAATAAATAAACCATAGGTTAAATCGATTAATGTACATTAATCCCATATGGACCATAATTAATTGGTCACACAAATTTGTAAAATTCATCTAAGTGGTCACACCGACTCTCAACTACCCTAAGACTTCTATGTCCCGACTCGCACGCAACTCGAGGCGCTTTCCTCGTGCGTCGAACGTCGTATTTTCTAACTAAATTAAATAACTTAATTTATGTTAAGGTAGATTTGAAATAAATTGTTATTTCCTAGCCTAGTCTCGCTACCCCGATAATTCCACTAGGTACTCATACTTGCACGCACTCCAAGGCGTGTCCCCGCTCACGTCAACTCGACGTCTATGGTTTGCAAAAATGGACTTAATTAGTCTACACACATACACAACACTAGGCATACACCAGTACAAATATAACATTTACCTCGGCCACGTGCCTCGGTCAATATGCGCGTCTCATGCGGGCCCCACGTCACGGGTCGGTGATCCTGATTAAGCAAGTTAATCAAGATTAGGAAATTGGGCCGTGACAAGCAGTTTGGGTGAGATATAAGCCACTCTTGTCTCGACGAGTTTCCATGCCCAAAAAATAATTCAACTCACCAATATCTTTTAAAGCAAAAGAAGTATGCAGTTTGTTAATAAAAGACTGAATAGAAGAAATCTGAGAACCAGTCACAATGATATCATCAACATATACTAGAATATATAAAACAGTCGACTCAGAACGAAAAACAAACAGAGAATTATCAGCTTTTGAATTTCTAAAACCCCAAGAGACAAGAGTAGACTTCAGTTTATCAAACCAGGCTCTAGGTGCTTGCCTCAAGCCATACAAAGCTTTGTGTAATTTGCAGACATGAGAAGGAAACTGAGAATCCACAAAGCCTAGGACTGGTTTGTAAACACCTCTTCACTCAATGTGCCATTTAAAAAAGCATTATTAATGTCTAATTGACGTAAAGACCAACCCAATTGAACGCCAAGGATAAAATGACCCTAATAGTGGCAAACTTTGACAACTGGGCTATAGGTCTCTCCAAAATCTATACCGGAACTTGTCGAAATCCCTTAGCCACTAATCTAGCCTTGTATCTATTAATGGAGCCATCGAATTTCTTTTTATAGAAAATATCCACTTATTGTCCACAACATTTTGAGAAGAGGAAGCTGGGACTAAAGACCAAGTGGTATTTTGCATAAGGGCATGATATTCCTTATCCATAGCCTCCTTCCATTTAGGATCTTTGAGAGATATTTCAGCCTTTGTAGGAATATCATTAGTTACGTCAGATGTATGTGCAATAAAAACTTTCTTTTTGCTTATCCCATCTTTGGCTCTAGTAATCATAGAATGTGTGTTCATAGGAATACAAGCATTAGAAGTAGAATTGAAACCAGACTCAGAGGTTGGAACCTCATTGAGGGATATAGGTGAAACAGGAAGTGATGGTGATGAAGAAGAAGATGGTAATGATGATTGAGAGGGACTCATGGATAAAGTAGACTCAGGATCAGTAGGAGGATTGTAATTTGGCAGAGGAACAGAAAAGACACCATGATCAGGCAGACCACCAGGAAAGGAGTGTCGTTGAAATAACATATTATATGAGAATTCATCTTCATTGAATAAAACATGATGAGTGATAAAGATGCGACCAGCAGAATTTAAGCACTTATACCCTTTATGGATGGAACCATATCCAAGAAAGACACACTTTTCAGATCTAAATTGATACTTATGTTTGTTGTAAGGTCGAAGGTAAGGAAAACAAGCACAACCAAAAACCCGAAGAATACTGTAATCAGGTACTCTCTGATACAGTTTCTCATAGGGAGACAGACCTTTCAACACAACAGTAGGAAGTCGATTAATCAAAAAACAAGTTGTTTCACTTGCATCCCACCAAAATTTCATTGGTAACTGACTCTGGGCTAGTAAAACCAAACTCATTTCAACAATATGTCTGTGTTTACATTCAGCTCGACCATTTTGTTCATGAGTATGGGGACAAGAATGCTGAAAAATGATCCCATGATAATCAAGAATAGGTTTGAAACTTCGAAATTCCCCACCCCAATCAGACTGGACACGTTTGATGGTGGTCTGAAACTGATTTTCAACCATGGTTTTAAAATGAATAAAAGCCTTAACAGCATCAGATTTGAGACGTAATGGATATAACCAGGTAAATCGAGTACAATCATCCATAAAGTGTATGTAGTAATTAAAACCATTAATTGAGGTAACCGGAGATGGTCCCCACACATCAGTATGTATAAGATCCAATACATGTGAAGAAATATGATGAGAAACGGTAAATGGTAAAGCATGTATCTTCCCTAAAGGACAATATGAGCAAAAATTATGAACAGATTTAAGAGGTAAACGAAGATGATTATTGAAAACTTGACATAAAACTCTATGAGCAGGATGTCCAAGCCTTGAATGCCAAAGACTTGACAAACCTTTATTTGTTGCAAGAAAAGCAGATGAAGTACCAGGAGAATGTACTGGAGGTCCAACCAGACGATATAGACCATTATGCAAGGATCCATGAAGTAGCACTTCATCGGTGGCGACCTCCTCTTCCACGATTTCCATTTCTATTGCCGGAAACTCCATTACTATTGGAAGAAATCTGAAAGTTGACATTGGAAGACTGTCCACCTGAACGATTAATGTCCTGCTTCACTTCAGCAGCGTGAAGAGTTGGTGAGGATTCATGCAGTGATAACGAATTCAGACCTTGACTAACATTGTATTGTTCCAGTGTGCACTCAAAGTTGAGAAGATCAGACTTGAACTCATGCCACGAGAGATCATTTTGGCGTTGAAGAATGGACGTAATAGCCAAATACTCGACATCTAATCCCAACAAGCAATTTGAGATAAGATCGTCAACACTCACAGTGATCCAAACCACTTTTAGGCTATCTCGCTATTCCCTTCATCTTCAACGATATTCCTGTATCTTCATTGTGCCCTTCTTGGTGTTCTCCAATTGTTTCCGAGTAGATGGACTTGAGAACGATTGTTCACTCCACAATGCTTCTCGATGGTCGACCATAATCGATGAGCGGTGCGGCGATCGATCACGGATTTATTATCGAAGTAGCAACATCCTTCGAAAGAGCCGTCATCAACCAACCATACACCATACGATCACGGCTAAACCAGACCTTATAAGATGGATTTAACGATCCATCGTCCAAATACTTCTCGGGACATGGAAAAGTGCCAAACAAGTAACCATCCAGATCATAACCCTCTATTACCGGTATCACAGTGGACTTCCACAACAAAAAATTGGTATCATCTAACTTGATTGTAATAAACTGGCTCAGAGAGTTACCAAACGGGGCATTCGACGAGCCAATCCCTCCATGATTCAATCCTTGTTGAGGAACTCCAGATCCAGATTGCGTTGATGTCGAACCAGACTCATGTTCGATCGAAACACCCTCCATTACCAAACCTTTCAGATCTGAATGCACAATCGTTAGATCCACTCTTTTAGATATCAGATCTGTGCTTCTTCTTTGTAGATCTATGCGCTAGCGTAGTAGATCTATTGTTTTTCGTCCACAGCTTCAACAAGCATACACACCAGAACGTCGAATGTATAGATTTGAGTGACGTTTCACCAGATCTTCTTCACCAACAACTACATCTAAGCAATGGTGCCTCGGATCAAGACTTCTTGGCGCTAGCCTTGAAGCTCTGATACCATATTAGAACAAACATGGAATCACCATTGCTAGGGTTTGAGAAACCCCAGCAGAGAAAACTGATAACGTTGAAGGTTCTCTTTCTCACTTGTGAGAAAAGAGAGTCATTCTGTATTTATATATCAACTGGAAGTACACATGTAAGTCAGCCATCTATCACGTGTGACATCACGTGAGTTCATTACATATACATGAAAACCAAACAGAGAGATATTAAAAACAAACTAATGAGTTACACTTACAGTACTAGACTCTGTAGAGGCAGTTTTTGAAGTAGCAGTGGTGCTGCCATTGCTGCACATCTCAACTAAAATCTCAAGACCACTCCTAGAGCTCCCACCATCACCACCTGCAGCTCTCCTAGCCTCCTCCCTAACCTTCCCAGCACTCACCTGCAGTGAATTGCGCGCAAAGAGGCTGTTCCGGTCGAGGAGGGGAGGAGGGAGCATTGGTTTGGGGATGGAGTCTTGGGTGGTGGTGGATACGAAGGATGAAATTGGAAAGGTGGTGGAGGTCCTCGGCCATGATGGGCGTGACCGCGGAGAGGAATTGGGAGATGAGGCGGGTCTCAGCTAGTGAGACAGTTGGATGGGTAGTTATAAGGGTTAGTTGACAGTTATGGTTAACAAGTGAAGCTGCAAGGCGTAGGAACGACGTCAGATGGCCCATTCTGGCGCTTGGAAGGAGGGCGATGTCGCGGCGAGATCTCATTGGAGTTTGAGATATTGGAGAGAATTGATATATAATGCCAGAGCTTCAAAACATTTTAAGGATGGCTATAGTATTTTGGAACTTAATTTTCAAGGAAGTTTGTTTGGATTGAAGGAGAACGAAAAAGCTAGAGTGACGCCTCCAGAAGGCACACCTCCCTACACCTCCCTATCCAACCGTGTTTTGTATCTCGGGATGCGTAGTTCGCATCTCGAGGTGAACATAAATGATGGATTGAAAAGGGTGTGTATTCCATTTTTGGTTGTGGTGTCCATTAGTTGGGTTGTTGAGGAGATGGGAGGCCCACATTTACTTGATTTGATTTGATTTGATTTGATTATATCGTTTCTTGGTTCTATCATTAAGTATCCAGTAATGAGGAAGACTGGTGCAAAGGATATTGATGGAAGAGCTATCAGTTGATTCAATTCAGTTCAGTTTGTACTGTTGAATTGAATTCAATTCATTCCTCTTGAGAAACAATTAAAGAGCACCTGCAGTGGCCAAGTGGCCAAGGTCTAACATTTCTACTGAGACAACGTGAAATAACGGGCTCTCATAACTATTAAGATCCATAGTGGATTTGGTGTTATTTCACTAATATCCATGATGACTTGCTCATTACGAAATCTTCAAATCTCCATTATCACCTGATTATCTCATGCGGGATTAGTTGAGCCTTAGAAAGAAGAATATAATCTCCATTAATTAATCCTATTAAAAGTGAAACCAGAATATCATAAATCAGTGCAATGGGAACCCGGTAGACTTAAATTTATTCTTTCTCACTAACTTTATTTCAATCACTTCTATAATAAATTAAACTCTTACTGTTTTGGAATTCTAAGTGCAAAGGATGGAATGAATTCATTGAAAAGCACTCTCTTATAAGTTTATTTACATTACCAATGGAATCATTTCTTCTATGCTCTAAAAAAGTAAGATGAAAACAATATTATAGCATAAACAATTTTGAGACCTGGGCATCAAGAAATCAAGGGGAACTTGATTTGTTCTTCCCCATTAGCTTTTTTAGATCCGAAGCAGGTCCTTAAGTGCAAAGCTACCTAACTTTTACTTCCCAAACTTTCATGTTCATTACTTGCCTTAGTTCACAACAGTTTTCTCAAGCCTCCTCACATCCAGGCTTGTCCTTTAAATATACACACCTTCTGTCATTTTCTCTCCATGCTCCTCTTTTAGAATCTTCTGATAATTAGGACGTGAGATCGAGTTTGAGCTATCTTTTCGAATGAGAAACTTGGCCGATCAACTAAGGTGACGCTGAATTCTGCTCAATATTCATTTAGTTTACTGATTGTGCATAGCTAGAAAAGATCCAATATTCATGATTTTAGTATTAATACTTGTGATGAGATTTTTTTTTTGGTTCTTAGAAGTTATAATTTAGTCGTGTTTTCTCTTTCGCATACTTTAGATCTCTAACCAATTCAGTAGGGTGAGATTTTCTGTGTTGGGGCAGGATAATGTAGCAGCGGAGGCTTATAGCGACGGAGAAAGTTTGCAAAGGAGAAATATAGAATCTGCTAAAGGAGGTATGCCATATCATCGATACACCAGCTCTATGACTATCAATCATTAGAAATCTATGCTTATGTTATCTCAAATGCCTCAATACACCATAAACGACCAGTTAGTACATATCCGCCTTGTTTTCTTCAGGGGACGAGAAGGAAGAGAACTGGTTCTGGCAGCGTTTTTCTTTGCAACCAAGTCGTGATTTCGGTTCCAGTCTTGGTGATGATGATGCAAGTGCACTTGCAGCAGCTGCATATGCCATCGCATCACTTGAAAAAGAAGAACATCAGAAACAGCTTAAAATGAGTGAAGAAAGAGAGACCTCTTTAGGAAATAACACAAGCAGAAGAGAGAATGTAACAGCAAAGTTGCCTATCAGCATTTCTAGGATGTTTTCGGACAGGGAAGGGAACAATATGAGATCTCCGAGTAATTCTCGAACCAGTTGCTAAGTTTCAATTTTGTTTCTTATCTTTTTTTTTTCCTCCTTATTTCATAAAAGTGATGGAGTAATAAGTGCAGATTCATTGAAAATATCCGAGGAAGAGCACAGCATGCCATTAGTAGCTACTTGGCAAAAATCGCAAGAGAAGGCATCAACAGCGACTTATCCAACAGCGAAAGCAACTAATCAAGTGCACAAACAAACCGCGAAACTTGGTAATACAGATAATATAAGAACCAGCTCAACAGCTCCACCAAGTGCAGATTCTCCATTCCCAAATGCTGATGACAAAGGCAAGAAGAAGAGCCCACAAAGCCCCCGAAGCAAAGAATCGAAAGCAGATCTCTGGAAGCAAGCTGAAATGAAACGAATAACAGACCGGTAAGACACGACGAGCTAAGTGTTAAAGGAATATTGTGCAATTAGGAAATATGCACAAATCATTCCTGCAATTATGTAGTGCACTAATCACTCCTTTGATTATGTGCTACCTTATTTAGATGTTTCCTTTTGTATGTAATTGCATCTCAGTTAAGGAATATTGTGCAATTAGGAAATATGCACAAATCACTCCTGCTATTATGTAGTGCACTACATAATCTACATAATAGCAGGAGTGATTTGTGCATATTTCCTAATTGCACAATATTCCTTAACACTAAGTCTTTTGAGTTTCGATGAACAAGTAATCTATGAGGGAATCAGGAGCATGGCCTTTGCTCTCTTTTTCATTTCAGGTATGAGAAGAGAAATTCTTTGGTTCTTTCATGGGAGGAGAAGAAGAAGGAGGAAGCCAAACGCCAATTACAGCGAATAGAGGTAACTTTTTCTTATCATTGTATTTACTTCCTTCATAGATAGAGGTTATAATGGAATCAAGAGTTTAACTGCAGAGTGATCTGGAGAAGGAAAGGGCCGAGGCCATTAGAAGTTTTCGCAGGGATGTAATAGTAATCGAAAAGATAGCTGGTAAAGAAAAGAAACTTGCAGAGGAAAGAAAGAACAAACGAGAATCGAAGGCAAACCAAGAGGTGAAGCAGATCAGGATAACAGGGAAAGCTCCTACAAATTGCTTTTGCTTCTGAACCTTGGACTTTCGGAATTAGTTTCCATTCTGTAAAAGCAAAGAAATGAAATTGCAAGAAACTCTCTTTCTGCTAGTAAATCAATATGTTTGATCAGAACAATTAAAATGAATGACACTGCATGCAATATGACACAATGAGTTTGCTTAAGAGGAAGTGGAATAAAATAGCTTGATATGCAACATTACAAAATTGAGGAAGTTGATGTAAGTCTGCATCGAACGATGACTGTTAATAATATTAATAACCACCAGTTTCGGCCAGGTGAAAGAAAAGCTTTCCTTATGATTTGAGGCCGTCATTGCCAATATTTACCGCATATTGTAATTTATTTGAAACATCTATTAAGCATGATAATTCTGCCAACAACGCAATCTTTTGTCATGGGAGTTTCTCTTTCAATTTATAAACATAATTCTCGGAATATTAGGTTGAATAGGCAGTTGAATTCATTAAAGAATTATGATAAGAGTCCATTTAGGCATTAGTTAGTATAGGTTATTAGGGATTTAATGATTTATGGAATAATATGAAAATATATATAGATATTTATATTTAATTTTCATTTTTAGGAGAAACGGAGTGCACGGTTGGATCCGGGGCAAAAAAATACTCAAAATAGAGTATACACTTGTAGAAATCGGACACCGGAGGGTTTGTTTCGAGTATACACGAGAGTTGGGTAATTGGAATACCGGATATGCCACGTGTCGTGCACCCATTGGTTGGACCGCGTCACACACAACCGTTCGGCCAATCAGATGGAGCCACATTGCCAAGGACACAACGCCTCCACCAACCACGTCGCATGCCACGTCTCTCTCATAGCTCCTCATCTCTCCAACGCCGTCAATTTACCTCGAGATGCGTGTCCACACAAACTCCCAGAATTTCGCACGACTTCACGCGAGTTCGCTCCACGCACAGTCGCTACCACGTGTCGTCCGCCTATTCGCCCAGTCATCCACCAGCACGTCACGCACAACAGCTCCTCCAATCACAGCATGACACGTCATCAGGTCTAGTTTTCTCCACCAATCCAGTGCTACCAAGTGTACAGAACATGCAGAAAACGTCCAAAACACTCCCGAATCAAAAATCACTCCCGTAACTACGATAATTGGTTTTTCTCACCTCTAGAGAGCAAGTTTTAGGAATATATATTAGGACTTAGGGATTAGAAGAAAGAGGATCTATTATTTATTTTTCTTTTAGTTTAGTTTAATTATGTCTAGCTAGTTTCTTCTTCTAGGTTGAAGGTGGATCGGTCAAGCCTACGACTTGGGAATCCTTTATGAGGTTTTTTTTAAATTATTATTGACTCTTTTCTATGATTTATTTTCTTTGGTATTGTTTGAACAATTGAGATTAAACACTAGTTTAAACCTTGATTTACATGTCAGTGAGTCGTAAGCACTCGTCCTTGTGCGATAAGACCACACTAGTGGCAATTGACCCTATTAATTGATTAGACCCTTTTGGGACCGGTCAAATATCTTAGGGATCTAGGCTAAATAGAGAGCACTAGCGATCGGGTTGTCTAGATGTAGTGCCTCCACAATCGAGGTAATGCGACCAATGCGTTAAATCTGGAGCACTAGCGATCAGGTTGCGTGTTTGGTTAGG
Source organism: Stephania japonica (assembly GCA_039657345.1). Lineage (NCBI taxonomy): Eukaryota > Viridiplantae > Streptophyta > Magnoliopsida > Ranunculales > Menispermaceae > Stephania > Stephania japonica. The sequence goes on along the minus strand of CM077561.1, from coordinate 34,413,120 downwards.
GAAGTAGTCAACGATCGTACCTTAGGCTATGCCAACATCAGGAAATGTGAGGAACCGAGTGCGTCACCGGGTCTATAGCTGCACTAGATCATAGATTAGTTTCATATTTTCATAAATCGGCAATTAATAAATTCAATCCCAAGTTGTATGGCGAGACTGTGAAACTGAATACCAAGATTCATTCCCATTAGATTTCCGTTCCATTTAATTTTTTATTTTAAAATATTTATATATTTTCTCTAAAACCCTAATTTCTTTTTTTTGTATTTTTCTTACCTAAGAAAGACACCAATCTCTGTGGGATCGACCTTTTACCGCTATCTACAAAATAGTTGGTTTAGGAAATATATTTTATTGACGTGTTAGGCGCGGGTCAATTTTTGGCACCGTTGCTAGGGATTGGTTTTTCTTTCTTTGGTTTTTGTTGTATATTTATTTATTTATTTATTTATGTATATAGTTCCTTGTTCCTAATACTTTTGCAGGTAATTCCTTAATGGCCTCCTACTACCATAATTATGATCGATTCGAAGACTCATACTTTCATGGTATGAATGGGGTAGGTATGCCACATAATAGACATCAATTTTCTAACTCGCATTCTTTTATGCAACAAGTCGAGGTTTGTGATTTTTATAGGGAAATACTTTCATCCCACGTATGCTTGTCCTTACCATCCGAGGTATGGAAATCATCGCGGTTCTAGCTATGCATCGCCACAACTCGACTTCTATATGTCTAGGCCAAGTCCATGGATTCCTCAACAAGAACGGAGAACCATTAAAAACATTGAGAAAGATATGATCTCCGACTGGCTTTCTCCAAATACTAATGCATGTTCCTTTGACGACTGGAGTAATTCATCACATCAGCTTGACATATTTAGTTCTATGCAAAATCATCCTTCAAGGGATATAATAACGTATTGTTCGGTGACTGTGCAAGACATGAACTTCACTGAGCAAGAATTAGACCAATGGATTGAATAAAGGGATCAAGAAGCTGAAGAAGAAATAAAGTCAATTCTCCTGAAGATATCAGCTGAGACCATGAGTGCAATTCCATTGGAGAGTGTTGAGGTGAATGAGGTTACACCGGTTGAGGACTATTGGAGTGAACTAGAGGAAACAATTAAAGTTTCTTTACATGAGCCAGACATTATCATTGCACGAATAATAAAAGCGAGATGAAGCCGAGAAAGAAATTGATGTCATTTTAGAAAGGCCGGAGGAACCTAAAAAAAGAGCAAGGAAGACCAACCTATGGTGTTGGTGAAGTCACCCACTCTCCCATTCTTACCTTTAAATTTAAAAAGGGGGTGGTTGTAAATGAGCATTCGCAAATTTTCTACAAGACTGACACCTTTGTGTCAGATGACAATGATTTGACAGATTCTTATGTGTTAGAGGTCCCGGATGAGCTCCTAAATCTGAAGGAGGGCATGTCTGCTGAATTGCCTAAAGCTATAGATGCGCCATTTGTTGTCGACATCTCGAAAGGAGAGGGCATCACGTGATCATTCACGACAAGTCGAGCTAACGACTTTAACAAAAAGCGCTATTAGGAGGCAGCCCAAGTTTTTTTTCCTTTATGTTTTTAGTTTGCTTATTTTTATGTTTGATTAGTGTACTCATCTTATCTCGTTTGTGACTATTTACAGGTGTTCGATACTCGTTTGTTGAAGCATCGAGTTGAGAGCCCAATATCACTGCTGAAGTTCTTTGGTATATATGGTTAGTTTGATCGGGATCTGGTAAGTTCTAGGTTTTAGATTATTAGGTTAGTTTTTGAGTCTGCTAAAGGTAATTAGATGTATATTCCCTAGATTTCTTGAGTTGAGCATTTTTATCACCGTGCTTCATATTTTATGAGATATTATAGTCCATTAGGTTTTGCATATTCATTTTAGCATGTCATTTCCCCATTACTTGTTTCTTTAACTTCCATGTTCTTTTCACCTCTTTTCTTTTCATTTTGTAGTTGATATTCTCATTCTTGTTTTAAACCTTGAGGACAAGGTTTGGGATAAGTTTGGGGGTGTTTCAGGTATAGTGGAGTGTTGGATGAATGGAATTGGCACATGACAGGTATAACCATTTTATTATTTTTATGCGTATTCCATGGGTTTAGTAAGTTATGGTGGTGTTTTTCTTTTCTTTTCACATCATTTTCTCATTATGACATGCTATGCATTGCATCATTTAAGTTAGTAGTAGTTTATATTAGTTTATGCATTTTTGTAGTTATTTAGTTACATTATTGAGTCTATGCATGTTTAGAGTCATTTTGTTGCATGTAGAGTCGCCTAAAATCTTATTGAGTGTTTTTTATTATGGATATGAGTTCAAATTAAGCTACTTTTGAGACTTGAACCCTTTTGAATATTAGGAGTTGTACTTAATTTAGAGCGTTGTCCAACATCTTTGAGGTTGCTTATAAGAGAGCTAGTATGAAGTTTAGACATTATGCTAGAGACCAAAGAGGCAGGCAGTCCTATTTTGCAAGTTATCAGATTTCTAGGGTGCTAGAACGAGAATGTAGCTCATTTGAGACATCAATTCATATGATTTGACCACTTTTTTGGAATGATTTAGACTTGAACGGACATTGGATGACTTGTTTGATTATAGTGAAAGTGAGAAGGGTCAACAAGAGTTTTCAAAAAAATTTTAGAGAGTCCCACAGATTCCACAGAAAATGGAGCAGAGAATCTTGTGGTGGGAAAAAGTGAGAAAAGCGGTTTCCACTGGAAATGGAGCAGGGACCGTACCACTTTTAAAATTTTTGGAGAAAATAGAGTGTATATACGTATAAAGGCGGAAGTTTATGAAAACTCTTTAATTAAAAAGATTTGACCAAGTGCTTATAGCTAGATCAATTGAGTTATTCTAATGTGTTGTTCCACATTTTCATATTTAAGTTTGATTATCTCACATGTATGTTTAGTCTACATTTTATGGATAGTGAGTTTTATTTTTTGTTCATAGTCCACTTTTCGGTATTGATGCACTATTTATAAGAAATTCTAAACTTGTATGCTTTAATGTAGTAGCTCTGTAACATCTTGAATAGTTGAAAGCCTTTGTCTTGATTGATTTTGGTTTTTGAAATGGTGATTTTCACTGATGTTTAGATTCCGTTTTCACACTATTTGACTCTGAACTTCTTTTGGGTGATAGTTGATTGAGTGACATATTTAAATAAAAAAGAACTCAAACTTGACTTGGTGAAGGACATAGGATTGTTAGGATTAGTCATTGTAGTATAGGAGTAGAGTATAGGTTTTCATTCACTCCTTTGCTCGGGATGAGCAAAGTCTAAGTTTGGAGGTATTTGATAAGAGTTCATTTAGGCATTAGTTAGTATAGGTTATTAGGTGTAATTGGACTATATTTATCTTATTTTGTGGTGATAAATGCATATTTTAGGGATTTAATGATTTATGGAATAATATGAAAATATATATATCTAATTATATTTAATTTTCATTTTTAGGAGAAACGAGAGAGCATGGTTGGATCCGGGGCGAAAAAATACTCAAAATAGAGTATACACTTGCAAAAATTGGACACCGGAGGGTTTGTTTCGGAGTATACACGAGAGTTGGGTAATTGGAGTACTGGATAGGCCACGTGTCGTGCACCCATTGGTTGGACCGCGTCACACACATTTGTTCGGCCAATTAGATGGCGCCACATCGCCAAGGACACAGCGCCCCCACCAACCACGTCGCGCCACGTCTCTCTTACTGCTCCTCGTCTCGCCAACGCCATCGATCTGCCTCGAGATGCATGTCCACACAGACTCCCAGAATTTCGCATGACTTCACGCAAGTTCACTCCATGCACAATCGCCGCCTTGTGTCGTCCGCCTATTCGCCTAGTCATCCACCAGCACGTCATGCACAACAACTCCTCCAATCACAGCGTGACACGTCATCAGGTCTAGTTTTCTCCACCAATCCAATGCTACCAAGTGTACAGAACATGCAGAAAATGCCCAAAACACTCTCGAATCCAAAAATAACTCTCGTAACTACGATAATTGGTTTCTCACCTCTAGATACCAAATTTTAGGAATATATATTAGGACTTAGGGATTAGAAGAGAGATGATCTATTATTTATTTTTCTTTTAGTTTAGTTTAATTATGTCTAGCTAGTTTCTTCTTCAGGTTGAAGGTGGATCGGTCAAGCCTATGACTTGGGAATCCTTTATAAGGTTTATTTATTTTTAATTATTATTGATTCTTTTCTATGATTTATTGATGGCGTGGCAGTTGCAGATATTTTGTGGGACAATAACTTTTGATCCAGGAATCCGATTTAGTTTAGGACTTTATCAAGAAATTTCTATTTTCTTATTCAGTTAGAGTATTTTAGTAATTTAATTTATTTAAGTCGGTTTTAGAGTCTTAGTAGGATTAGGTGTTTTGAGTCATAGAAGAATTATGTTTTAGAAGGATTAGGACTTTGATTCATAGAAAGATTAGGAATTTGAGTTGTATAAGAATTAGAGTTTCTAATGCTATATAAAGCCATGATTAGGGCTGTAATCATTATGAATTATTATCAATTATTTATCAATTTATTCAATTTCAAGTTTTATAAAAAAACTTTAAGGATTATTCCTTGTTTAAGCGTTTACTTTACGTCGATTGGTATCGAGGCGTGAATTCCGTTCTTACTAATGATGTCCGTGGAAGCGGTGGCATTGAACGTCGTTCGGGATGTTGAAGCCTTGCGAACCAAAGTGGAGGCTCGAAGCGGCAATCGAACCTTGGAAACAAATCTTGATCAACAATTCCGTATGGACGAGCGCTTTGATGCGATGATTACCAGATTTGATGCCTTTGGGGTGAATGCCAACAGACACGAAGGTGATGGTGAACAACGTCCAAGAGAGATCAGCGTGCTCGAGCGATGCTCTGTTGCACCGGTGGTGCAAATTTTAGAGGTCGAATTCTTGGTGGTGACTCTAGTGACGAGGAGGAGGATATGATTACGGCGAGGATCGGGCGGTTTGTTAGGAGAGATCGAGGCGCGGACATAATAACAACAACAATCGGCATAATCATGATTATTATGATAGGGGTAATCATGATAGGGGCGACTTTAGGTTTGAAAGTGGACATTCCTAGTTTCTCAGTAATCGAACATAGAAGACTTTGTTGATTGGATCGCCAAGTAGACCATTTTTTGAGTATATGGAAATTCCTCAAGAAAAAGGGTGAAATTGGTGGCTTGTCGTTTGAAGAGTGGAGCATCTGCACAGGTGGGAGAGGCTACGAGTAGGCGTTACGAGAGAAGGTAAACGGCTGTTCGGACATGGTATAGAATGAAGCGATTGCTCAGGCGAGATTTTCTACCCCAGTTATGAGCGAGATATTGTTTCGAATGATACCGCCCATTGTTGTCGGCGGGAGTCGAGAGATCGTTCATGAATATACGGCGGATTTCATGCGGCGGGTGAGAGGAATGATTTGAGGGAGAACGAGGTTCATCGGGTTACACGATACCTTGATGGATTGAACACTGCAAGTTCGGGAGAAAATTGGAGTGCGAGTTATAAGAAGCTCATCACTTAGGCGAAAAATTTAGCCATTAAAATTTGAATTAATGATGCGAGACGAGAGGTGGAAATCGATATGAGGGCAATCGGCGAACCTATGGTAGTGATAATTACCGAGAGGACTAATAGCGGAGAGGAAACTTCAAGGAGTTTTGCGGAGCGGAGTAAGTCCACCCGGGGGTTGGAATCGAAATGTGCGAACGGAAGGAAGATAAGGGACCGGGAAAAAAACTTCTTTGAACGAAAGAGGGACAAAAGGCAACCGCAAATCCTTATGCTAAGCCTATTGTGGGCAAGTGCTATCGTTGTGGGCGGTGGTCACGAGATCGAATGAATGTCCTAATAGAAACGAGTTAATGTGATTGAAAGAGATGAAGAAGAGGAAGTTTATTGCGGTCTGATGGAGAGGATGATGATAGTAATGACTATGATGAGGAGAGGAACAGAATTGTGTGATCGGAAGGTGATGTTAACTCTAAACTAGAAGATGGCGATCGACGACACAAGTTGTTTCGGACGAGATGCATTATCAATGGCCGTGTGTTTGAACGATCATAGATAGTGGAAGGCTGTGAGAACATCATCGGTAGAGTACAGTAGAGGCACTTGAAAAGCGAAGATGGAGAAGCATCCCGAGTCCTTACTCTATAGGATTTGGATAAAGGCAAGCGAGAAAGTGCGGGTGACGAAGCGTATGCAGGTACCTTTTTCCATTGGCTCTTATAAGGATGAGGTATATTGTGATGTGGTAGATATGGATACTTGTCATTTGCTGTTTGGACGACCTTGGCAGTTTGATGTTAATGCACAACATGCGGGGCGCGATAATGTGTATAAATTGGAGAAGGAGGGAGTGACGTTTAACTTGCTTCCTTTAAAGGCAAATGCCGTTCCAAGACTTCTAAAGTGGAGGAACGGTCTTCCCTTATAATGACACAAAGCCGAGCATGAGATGGACGAAGCGAAGCGTGAAGGAGTCACGCGAGTGGTGCATGCGTTGGTCTTGAGACAGGATCCTTATAGGGAACGAGAAGGAGTCATTTTCTGAGATACCAGGGCAGGTCCAACCCTTACTGGAGGAATTTGCTGAAATTATACCAGACGAGTTGCCAGACGGATTACCTCCTATGCGCGATATTCAGCACCACATTGACCTAATTCCTGGAGCTAGTTTGCCAAACCTCCTACATTACAGAATGGGTTCGAAGGAGAGTGAGGTCTTACATGACAAGGTGCAGGAGTTGCTGCAGAAAAGACATATTAGGGAATATCCAAGACATTTAATGTGGCGGATATTTTATCATTCTATCCATATGATGAGCCTTTGTATCCAGAAAACTCGAGGACGAGTTTTTCTCAGGTGGGAGAGAATGATGGCGTGGCAGTTGCAGATATTTTGTGGGACAATAACTTTTGATCCAGGAATCCGATTTAGTTTAGGACTTTATCAAGAACTTTCTATTTTCTTATTCAGTTAGAGTATTTTAGTAATTTAATTTATTTAAGTCGGTTTTAGAGTCTTAGTAGGATTAGGTGTTTTGAGTCATAGAAGAATTATGTTTTAGAAGGATTAGGACTTTGATTCATAGAAAGATTAGGAATTTGAGTTGTATAAGAATTAGAGTTTCTAATGCTATATAAAGCCATGATTAGGGCTGTAATCATTATGAATTATTATCAATTATTTATCAATTTATTCAATTTCAAGTTTTATAAAAAAACTTTAAGGATTATTCCTTGTTTAAGCGTTTACGCTGCGTCATTTATTTTCTTTGGTATTGTTTGAACAATTGAGGTTAACACTAGTTTAAACCTCGATTTACATGTCAGTGAGTCGTAAGCACCCGTCCTTGTGCAATAAGACCACACTAGTGGCAATTGCTACTAATTGATTAACCCTTTTGGGATCGGTCAAATACTTTAGGGATATAGGCTAAATCGGGAGCACTAGCGATCCAGGTTGTCTAGGTAGTGCCTTCACGAATCGAGGTAATGCGACCAATGTGTTAAATTTGGAGCACTAGCGATCAGGTTGCGTGTTTGGTTAGTGAAGTAGTCAACGGTCGTACCTTGGTTGCCGACATCAGGAAGTGCGAGGAACCGAGTGCGTCACCAGGTCTATAGCTGCACTAGATCATAAATTAATTTCATATTTTTCATAAACTAACAATTAATAAATTCAATCCCAAGTTGTATGGCGAGACTGTGAAACTGAATACCTAGATTCATTCCTATTAGATTTTTGTTCCATTTAATTTCTTTATTTTTAAAATATTTATATATTTTCTCTAAAACCCTAATTTCTCTTTTTTATATTTTTCTTACCTAAAAAAGACACCAATCTCTGTGGGATCGATCCTTAACCGCTATCTACAAAATAGTTAGTTTAGAAAATATATTTTATTGACGCGTTCGGCACGCATCACATTCATAGTAGGAAAGCCATTCAATGTAATTGCAAAAGTGGTAGAATTCAAAGCACTTCAAATAAACATATCATCTTAACAAAACATTGTGATTGTTTGCATTAACTAAACAAAAGAGGGTGGAATCTGGCACTAATAAAATGACCTCCACACCACTACATTCAAGATGAACCAAAGGCAAAGGAAATAAAGGATCCAAAGATCTGTTTGAAATGTACAAGTTAGAAGACAGAATCAGTCATCGACAAAAATAAGAAACAACCACCATCTCAACTTCTACAAACTTACAAGAAATAGCACACACAAAAGGTGTATTTGCAGCACATTGAACACCCTCACACACAAGGCACGAAGCAATCCTCAATACTAACTCTGAAATTTCACCATCGGAACCTGATGATTTAAGCGACGAAATTCCATTTTTCACATAAAATATTTGTTACTTTGAGTTCTTTACAGTGAATGATAAGAGATTGTCAAGTCAACCAGTATTGGTACCAGAAGGTTTACCATCTTGAAGGGAGATGACGGTTTCAAAAGCACCCACCAAAGCCTTCACCTTGCTCTTCCTGGTTTCGACGAGCTTACTTGCCGTCTCTTCAATAACGTTATTGAACAGAACCTGGGCATCTTTTTTCTCATTTCCATCTTGGTGCCTCAGAAGGACCTTCTCTGACTCAGTTTCAGGACTCTTTGCATCGCCATCATTTAATTCCATCTGTTTTAAGCTTTTTCTTAGCATGACATTCCTACCATTTTGGTTTTCTCTGTATGATCTTCCTCTCCTGAACTTAAGTCTCCTTGGACCGTTCTTCTCAGGTGGAAGTTCGACTATCTTTCCTCTCCTGAACTTCAGTTTCCAACCAAGCTCGTCATTTTCAGAGTGATCTATTACAGCCCTTCTCAATCTCTTCTTAAATTCATCCTTCAGTTTTTCCAACTGGTTTCCTGTTTCATCTTGCTGATCCGGAACATAATCATCTTCCTCCTCTATCATAGATTCAGATTCAGCGTCTTCTTCCTCATGCAATGAAGAGGTTGCTAATGATGAAGGCACTGAGGACGCCAATGACGAAGATGGGGATGCTATGCTGGAAGAGATCTCATTTCCAGTGGGCGCCTCCATCGATTTGATCTTAGATTTTGGCTCAATTACATATATTGTCTTCACGATGGGTTCACCTGTTGTAACCTTCTCTTGCTTCTTCAGAGAGGTAGTCCTTGTAATCCCGTACTTCCGAGCTCTCAAACTTGCAACTCTGGTAATTGAAGGCTTCACAGAGATAGAAATTCTTGGTAGAGCCTTTGCCTTCATCTGATCTAGTGTGGAGATCTCATTTTTATCTACTTTCTTTGTGCCACTTTTTTCCTTGCCCATTTGCTCTCTAGGAAAACGCGAATCCGAAGATGCTGATCCTACTCTCCCAGGCTTGGACCTCAAATAAGTGACAGTTTTTGCAGCAGCGCTTATCGTATTGGCAGGAGACAACGACTCTTTTTTGAAAGTTTTAGCTTCTTGTTGTATCATTTTAGACACACTCGATGCTTTGGTTCTTGGATGGGTTATTGTATCAGGAGGAATATTGCGCTTTACCACTGGTTTCTTTCGTTTCTCATCTGGAGTTGAAATGCCTTCTTTGGTGGCATCCACACTAATAACAGGCAAATGAGTGGCAAGCTTCATGATGCCACCACTCATAACGGGCGAATGAGTTGCAGGCTTCACGGTTCCACCTTGTATCTTCTTGATTATGGATGTATCAGGAGCCTCAATTCTTGCATCAGAAGAAAGCTTAGGCTTCGTCATTGGTTTACCTTGTCTACACATTGCCTTAGTCGTAGTTTTTTTCAAACTGTTGCCCCCATGTGGCGTGACTGTAATTCCTTTTAAAACAGGAAGCTTATCTTCATCATCAAATTCATGCTTTCTCCCATACTTGCACAAATCATGGCAGGAACCAGTAGATGCTCTAAGATAATGAGGGAGAATCTTTTCTGCTCCATTTGAAGGACTCACTCCTCCTGTCGAGAGTCTCCTCTGGCTTTCATCTTTTGAATTAGTCACTTCTGGCCCAACTTGGACCCGGCTACTCTTCTTGGCCATTAGCAATAAAGGCTATACAACCAAAATGTAGCACACAATCCTGCATCCAAATCAACAGAAATGAAAATAATCAAGTCAGCATGGGCAAGTATTATATTTGCATTGAGCTATAGAGTGCATATGGTTCAACGGCAAATCTGCAGATACATTATTTAGCTCCTGAAAATGATCCATAAATAGGTAATTCAAATCGAACGAAATATTCCGAGATTGCTACAATTGAAAATATATTCACTATCAAATTAGCATTGGGTCAATGATGTTCATTTATAAAGCATAATTTAGGAAATCAGCATCCAATACAAATCAAAAAGTCACAGACAAATACTATATGCATTCCAAATTCAGAAGAGGGTATCAATTTTTAGATGTAGGACCTGATCAGAATTTCTCAAATGGGGAGTTTTTCATTACAGGAATAACAATGAATATGCGGAGCGGTTTGCGAATTTTAGGAGCTAAATATTAATCATCAATACATAAAAGTTTCAAGAAAACATAACATAATCTGCAAATGAAGAGAAAGAAAGAGAACTCAATAAAATATAGATTAAGCTTTTCTAATGTGATAAAAACAAGAAAAATGAAATTATAACACACACGCATACAGCATAAGCCCTTGCTTTCCAGCATTAACATGAAAGTTTTGATGATATTGAATGCCACAAGCATCAGTGGCTATAACAATAAGATAAAGAAGAAAGGATCATTCCCATTTAGTACAAACACGGCATGCCATTTGAGAAGAACTTTGAATGAGTAGTAGACTGTAGATACTAGATATGAAGAATTCAAGCTTGACATTGTCAAAGTTGACCACAAACTTTGACCACCCATAACATTTGAACTTCCTACTGAATTGACTTGCGGAATGTAAAATCAATTATCCCATTGGGGATTATTCAATATGCAATGATGAAAGGTCTGGACTAATGAAATATGGAAAACCAAATTATCTTTAGATTAATTAATCACCAACAGTAAATAGTTGGATCTTCCCGTTTAGTAATAACCAACAATTTAGAGTCACTAGCAAGCAAAAACTTTGGCTTCATTATGCTTTCGAGGTTCGCTTCCCTGTTGTCAAACGTAGAATTCAGTAAGATATTGCATTATCATTGTAAAACATTTCCCATCCAAGTAAGCTGTCAATTAGATTGGAAACAATTTTTAGACGCAATTTTTTCTTAGCTTGATATTTAGGGGCGTCAAACGTTTTCATTAATGAATACCTTAAATCTTATACAAAGATCAAGTAGATGGAAAAAAAAAAAGAAAAAAAAAAGATAGCATTAATGTAGCTTTGATAACAAGCTATAGTTCTCTAAGAACTCATTAAGACTGTAAAACTTTTTTCATGACTTTGCAAGATTGGAGAGAGTAACAGATCACTCAAGCTAATAAATCCGAAAGCGAATACTCAAGAGCATAATTAATCCATCTGATCTGCTCATTTAAGAATGCTAAATATAAACAATCAATAGAGACCCCCCTTAATTAGGACAACAAAAGATAAAATAAAATTCATCAAGTCCATTAATTCCTCATTAGAAGAAAACAACCCATTTAAATTTTCATTCAACACAACAGAGACCACACTGTTTCATTCAATATCAAAGACTACAATCTCCAAAACCCCATACCTCAGATGCAATCCCAATCACAATTCCACAAAGAAAGTCTATCAAAAACCCCCCAAAACCCCACAAAGAAAACACAAGAAACCCACCACTCTATAGAACGAACAACAAACAGGGCAAATCCCAGATCGAAAAAAAAAGTTTTCTTTGACACCCAAATCGAAAAAGAGCTCAAACTGACCGCCCACCACGTGAATCCCAAATCAAACAGAGTAATTTAATCTGGGCAACTCAAAAGACAGATCAAAGACCATATTCATTCATACGCACCTTCTCAGAGAGACACAACTCTGTTTTTCAATCCGGAAAGTGAAGGAAAAGGAAAAGCAAAAGCGCCGAGAAGAGATGATGAGGAGAGGAATTGAGTTTCACCCACTTTTGGTGCTTGGGAGGTCGTGGAAGCAAACAACGCGTTATGGGTCTTCGATGAGCTTTTTTGGCTAAGAAGGTTGGATGGATGGATGGATTGTTTATTGATATGAGATTGCGTGCTCTGTAGTTGTTGAACAGAGAAACCAAAAGCCAAACAAAATAAAAGAATTTTTGGGATGGCAGAGAAGAGTAAGAGAGAAGGAATGGAGGGGAGAGTGGAGCCCACTAAAAAACGGTCCAGAGCTCACGGCAGCTTGCCCAATTGCTAGTTTTTTGGTAAGTCAAATTTATAGGATTTGTTTTTGAGAAAATGAAATCTAGACCAGTTGGCCCGAGGCGTTGTGTTCGAATTTTGTGAATGAAAAAATTGAGTTAGAAGAGTTCCCTCATATATTAGGCTTGACAGTGGTTAAGTAAGGATTAATCTTATAGTTTACACTTGACATCATGTAGAAAATAAAAAAAATAAAAAAAATCTAGTTTGGGAGAATATAATGCACGTTGTTAAGTTTTGGAGGAAGAAATGATTTGATTATGTAAGTGAGATTGGAGAATTTGTTGCTATTTTTGAAAAGTCAAATTTCGTGTGATCTTAATTTTTTTGACTAAGTTTGGGAGAATATTGTGTGTAATATTAGTATTTTTTTTTTAATTCAGTGTGGGTCGAATCCACAACATCCCTAAGCTTTTAGAAAATATTGAGTGTAATTAGTTTTTTTTTTTTCACTTTAGTGTAAATCCAACACATGACCTCTCTAAGCCTTGTTAAGTAAGTTAAACCCACAATCTTACAAAATCTTGTCTTTTAACAAATGATGCTCGTCCCTCTCACCAAAGATAATTATTAGTTTTTTGAAAGAAAATTAAAAAAAATTGCTACAAGTGGTTGCAAAACAAGATTAAAATTTTTTGAATTTTGTGTTTCAAAAAAACATTTTCTTTGAAATTGATAAAACCGAGTCCTTTTTTTTTTATTTTATAAAAGATACATGAAGTCTTCACCTCCACTCAAGTCCTTCAAAAGAGTTGAATGTCATAAGTTCATAACCATAGAAATACGATTGAGAATTCGTCAAGTCAAACCGCCTTGAAAAAAAAATTCTGGAGATTAAAAAAAATATAGATGATGTCATTAGGCAAACTTCTTGTGACTACCGAAATTTACCTATGTACCCTTTTTCTTTAAGCGTAATAGAAATTTCTACAAACTTGGGTATGTACCGATCCACATGAATGGCGAGTTTTAATATATTTGAAATTTTACTAATCTATGAAAGTAGCTGTACATGGTCAATGAGCAACCTGTAGGATTAATTAGAAATTGATTTTAAAAGTGGGATTAATTTTCTTAATACCATTGCTTAAAGAACCCTCACCTTTCCAGTTTCTTACTGATAAGACTCACAAAAAAGAAACAACGAATTGAATTTCAAAATGTTCCCAAATTCATTGATGGAAAAACTATTGAAAGCTAGATACTATCCATCTAGCCAATTCCTTAATGCCACAAAAAGGCGAAACCCAAGTTACATTTGACGCAACATAATGAAAACACATAAAAAATTCGTGGAGGAATGTCGATGGAAGGTAGGAGATGGTCGAAATATTCACATTTATAAAGACCCTTGGCTGCGTTGTCTAGCAAATGGGAGGATTCAATCGGGGGCCCCTATTGAACTGGAGAATGAGAAAGTTGTTTCTCTATTATGTGTTGATAAAAAAGAGTGGGGCAGTAACGAACGACCTCACATGCTCATTCGCTGCAATGCTGTTACGAGATGACAGAGGAGAGTTCATCTCTGGTTTTCAAGTCAAGTTGGGTAGTTGTCCACCTTTGTCAGCAGAAATTTGGGCGTTATGGTACGGAGTCTACAAAGCAAAGGAGAAATGACTCACTAAGGTGGTGATCGAGACAGACTCATTAGAAGTTGTTTCGCTCATGGATCCTCGTCATACTCTGGTTTTCATGGACTACCAGATCGAGGAGGTTCAACGGACTTTTCATCAGATGGAGGGTAGCTACATTAGATACATCCCCAAATGTACTAATGCTTGTGCAGACTTCATAGCGAAGAATGCGCTCGAATTGCAGTATGAAGCTCATAGATTAGACATAGATCCTCATTGTATTCCCTCTTGTTAGCACAAGATAAGTGCGATAGCATAGCGTAATTCTCGGTCCATTTTTTTGGGTCGTGTTCCAACAAAAAAAAAGAGTGGGATGGAGACCTACTCAGGATCTGTTTACTGAGAGGGATTGGACTCTTATTCAAGCAATACCTTTAAGTAGTCGGCTAGTCGAGGATGAATGGATGTGGCATGGTGATCCTAAGGGAGTCTACTTGGTGCGAAGAGGGTATAGGGCTTTGATAGGGTCGGTGACATATAATACTCCTACTAGCAATTTTCTTTATTGGTCTCAACTATGGAGACTGAAAGTGTAACGACCCGAAAATTTGGTTATTTGTGGATGATAATGCATGTATTAGTATATTAGTATTTTACGGGTCTCGAGCCGTTTGGGCTATGTTTCAATTGAGTGAGGTGTCGCCTAGTTAAACGGGGGTTTCGAGAACCGTTTTAGTGGGCATTATTAATAAACAAAGTCAAATAAAATATATGATCTAAGTTGAGAAAATACAAGGTTAACAATAAAGTATAACTTAGACAAGAGGGAATTTATTTGAATCCCAAGAGTGGGACCGCCTCGGGAAGCGTGTCGAATGCGGGACACGGTGCCCCGAGTAGGCAAGAAGTTGTGTAACTTTATTGGTAATTTATTAAAATTTATGGAGTTAATTTAATAGGATATTATAAATGGAATTGTTACAATGACACAGGTGAGTGAGGAGGACCATTGGATGGGCATAGGGATGTGCACATGTGTTAGATCAAGGGATAAGCCAAATGACCCATAAGGGTAGGCGGCCAAAGGTTGGACAAGTGAGAGTGTAAGGGCAAATGGGTCATTTCACCTATGATACATAATATAAAAGAAGTGAAAACCCTAAAACCCCAAAACACTATTCATCATCTCTTCCACACTCCCACCGCCACTTGTTCACCGTCCTCCTCTCTCTCCGCTGCCATTGCGCCGCCTCCCGCCGGCGTCACGAACTCCGAAGAGGTGAGCTCCACCTCTCTTTCTCTCCGATCTCTCTCTTTCTCTCGTTTTCACTCTCGGTTCTCACTCAACTCTCGGTTCTCGGCCTCTCTAACGCCACGGGCTCCCATCCTCCCAGGCTGGGCCGCCACCACCACGCCTTCTTCTCCTCGTGTCATCGGAGCAGGTGAGGTGCTGTACTCTCCTTCTCTTTCGTGTTCTCTCTTTCTCTCACTCACGCTCCTTCTCGGTTTTGAAAAACTCACACTTGTGCTCTCTTGATCCCGTGTGTGGCAGCCACCACCTCACGGCGAGCTCGTCACCACCGCCACCCCTTCGTCGTCGAAGGCAGCACGTCCGCCTCTGGGTGAGCTCCTCCCCTCTTGCCTCTCACTCTCTCGATCTCACTACCATATGTATATATATAGTTGTTTTGTTTTTTTTTAAACTGTATATGTGACGGTTTGTCACTGTCCTTGTGTGACCGGCGCTGGTGGCCGTCGTTGCTGACCGGAGATCGACCTCCGGCGACGCTGCTGGCCGGAGGTGATCCCATGTGACTTTGTGTTGGAGTGTGTAGGTGAGTTTATGTGAAGTGCATGTGAGTCTTTTTGGGTATGTTGTGCAACGGTTTGGTGAAGGTGTGTAGTGGGGTGCCTGTTGTATAAATTGGAGTGTGGCTGTGTAGATGCACACCCCAGTTGGGGTGTGGGTGTGTGCACTTTGGTGGGTGATCATAAACTGTGTTGTGTGTATGGGGTATGATAGAAAATGAATATACAACAAAATTCCAAGTAATACATTAATATTCTAATGCATGTGAACATGGAAAATCATAGTGGGGTGCACACACCAGCGGGGTGTGTGTGCACAAGACAGCGGGGTGTGAGAGATGTTAGTGTACACACTAGTGGGGTGTACACATCAATTTGTGTATTTGACCCTAATGTACATTATTATAGGTTTAAGAGTAAGTAAACAAGACTTTTAAGTATAGACATTTATATAAAATGAATATGGAAGTGTAATAAAGGTTCAACACACAATGTAATGAGGACCCAACACATCCAATACACAATACAATCAAAGCCTAATGCAATAGGTACAACATAAAGAATGAATGCGAACCTTAAACTAATATTCGGGATTCCAAAACTTTATCAGGTTGTTGAGAACTTGTGGGGAAACGCGTTAGAGTTTCGGAGTGGTACCGAGTCGCGAATAGACAGGTAAGTACATGCATGCATTGTGTGTATGTACGTTAGTAGACCAGTAAGAAAATAACATGTGATTTATACATCCTCTATTTATTGCTATTGTTGCATTGATCCTTTGCTTGATATTCCATTCCTTTTCCTTGGTTGTATGTTCTTGGCATGAGTGTGTGTCTCGAAGGTATCATGTGGTCCCGCACTAGGCCGGGACAACGAGGGTGCCCTCTGCGGGGGTAACCGACCACCCCTAGTGATGTGTGTCTTGGGTGCTTGGATTCGAGAGGTGTTGCGATGCCTCTCGATTTCACGCTAACGCTAGTGTTGCGACATTGCCGGGAGATCTTGCGAGATCTTTTCCGTATTGCTGTGAAATAGACCACTCATGGGCCTCTTTTGAATCTTAGAACATGCAAAATATCGATTGTTTATCTTTCAGTCTCTTTATCATGCATTTGATTTATTTATTTACTTTCCAGTTATTTCCTTTCCCGCATGATACTTAGATCGTTTTTCTTGTTAAAAGCATAAATTACTGTTACATTCTTCTGGTACTACTAGCAATTTTATTCAGTTACTCACCGTCTAGTTTGTGACGGTAGGTGCAGATAGAGTGGAGAGCAGCAAGGGCAAGGGGCTTTGCCTAGGTGATATACTTTGAGGAGTTGCAGGACATCTGAGAGACTTTATATTAGGTGATTATATGTTGTTTGCTGATGTGTATATCGTTTTATACTTACTGTGTTGGGATTATTGAACTTGGTCTATCTTTATTGAGACTGGTATCATGTATATATGCCTATCAAATTGTACATGAATACCCGGGGTTTTCCACATTTATAGAATTCCTAATTTCCCTTTGATTGAGTTATTTCCCTTGTTTATAATTGTTTTAGTCTTCCGCTGTGTATTAATGCAATAACTCTTTCATAAACTACTGAATTGATTAAATTGAAGGCTGACTAGACTTGTCAGGTTACCAAGTGATGACTTGGGGCCTGCACGGGTCTAGGCCGGGCGTACCCAATTGCACGGGGAAATTGGGGCCGTCACAGAAAGTCCCATCAAAAGTCCGCAATTTTTTATGGAGGACTGTGGGGAATACGCTGCCGACATTGACAAATCTGTATAGCAGAAGAGTTCAAGTGGATGTGCAATGTAAGGTGTGTGAAGAGGAAGTGGAGGATGTCCTCCATGTTCTAATAGGTTGTCAAGTCACGTTGCAGTGCTGGATTGAGCTAGGAATGGTCCATAATTCGAAAGTTCGAGTCTCATTCGATTGATGTGCGAGAGACATGTTTGAGGAGCACACGACAACGGTGATGGATGTAGTGGCGATTGTGGCATGAAATATTTGGAACAATCGGAATGCAATAGTATGGAAGAATGGAGGCTAGCGACCGTCTCAAATTATAGCTTATGCTAAATTGCACTTGTTGGCGTGGAAGAAAGCTCGAGATACTGATGTATCTTGACTTAATAGGAGCCCTCAGGTGGAGCAGGAGAGATGGAGGAGACCAGAAAGAGATAAGGTTAAGTGCAACTCAGATGCGACAGTATTTGTCGATAGGGGAGTAGCATCATATGGGGCGGCCCTGAGGGACGACATGGGTGATTTCGTGGCAGCTATGAGGGGATGTGGGAAGGTGTGGTTGAGCCTCAGATAGCAGAAGCAATAGGGGTTCGAGAAGCACTGAGTTGGATGAAAAGGAGAGGGGTTACGAGTGCAGACATTGAGGTAGATGCTATGTTGGTCGTCCAAGCTATCGATAGTAAGACCAGGGATAACTCATACTTTGGTTCTATTATAGACGACTGCACTAATATTTTAACGGACATGAAGTCCTATTGTGTTTCTTATGGTCGAAGATCGGGAACTTAGCAGCTCACATTTTGGCGAGGGAAGCTAGTTCTTTGTCTGGTCGGAGCGAGTGGTGTTATACCATCGTTCCTAGTTGATGTATTGGCTAATGATTTGCAATGAAATTAGCTATGGGGTTTTCAAAAAAAAAAATGTTTCCAAACTTAAGTGTAGCTCCTTAAGAATATTCTTTATTTTGATTTACTTCCAAATCTTAGAATGATGTCTAATCTTAAGCATAATTCTTTAGCAATGTTTCCAAAAACAGAAACTTGCCATTATTGTAATTCTTCTTTAAATATCCACTAATGGGCGCTAGCTCATCAATGGAAAAGAGTGAATAATAATTTTATCTTTATTAATTGCTTTTCTAAAACTTCATTACTTACTGCATGATGACCTCAAGTATTTTAGAGCATCTCCAATGGTAAATATGGATCGTAGGCGTGGATTGATGCCACGTCAGCAATGTAGAGAGGATGTCCATCATAAGTTGCTTGAATAAATATTGAAGTTTAAAAGTGTCATCTAATGATCAATGTATATTGTATTTTTTATTTTAATATTTTATTATTTTTTCTATATATCTTAGAGAGAATCGCTTGCATCGTATAAAAGTAGACATTGAGAATAGTCAATTGTCTATTCCTTTTATGCCACGTCATCTCGACATTCGAAGTACAAATTTGCATTGGAGATGACTTTTTAATTTCAATGTCTATTCTTGTTTGGTTCGTTTTTGCCAACTTACAGGAGAGTTTTTCTTACGAGTGGTGTTAACTCCTTGGAGTTGGCTCACAGTGATGATCATATTTTTATGTTTGGTTCAACTTTAAACTTACAGAGAAGTTCCAAATTTGTAAACAATAAAACACATGAATTGACATAAATACCTTTCAAACAAAAGAGAGATGTGAGAAATAAAGAGGTAACTAATGAAGAGTAATTGTGTCTACAAGTCTATGAGAGATAACTACCTTCACGGGAGGGGGGATTGTGTCCACAAGTTTAAGATATCTCACGCTCTCAAGTGTGAATTGGGAGATAACTTAGAGGGGAATCCGGTTTATAAAACAAATCAAACAAGATTAGTTCCAACTCTCCTCCAAGTTATCTCACATCCCTCGATTCCACCCCCCTATCAAACGAGGCCTTAATTAGGTGGTCTACATTCACATCTAATTCACATCCACATTGGATATGCACGTCCCTGTAAAATTTCGACCAAAATAATTGTGAGTCAATCACGGAGCTAATTATTTAAATAAGGGGTCCATACTATATCAGAGAAGAGAAATAAGACAAGCCTATCTAAATGGGGCACCATGATTCCAATTCATATCTTTATTGGAGCAATCTGATCAAACCAGGAATTGTAATAACATACATCTAGAGTAGTTGTTCAAACTCAACAACTTAGATACTCTTTGTTAATGTTC
This sequence comes from Stephania japonica, assembly GCA_039657345.1. Classification (NCBI taxonomy): domain Eukaryota; kingdom Viridiplantae; phylum Streptophyta; class Magnoliopsida; order Ranunculales; family Menispermaceae; genus Stephania; species Stephania japonica. Next base: position 34,393,394 of record CM077561.1, on the reverse strand, counting down.
ACTACACAATATGAATTCTTAGATGGGTTCATCATACAGTAGTAGGGACAAAAGAGAGCACATGATGTAAAGAAACCCAAGTACTAATTAAGGGAAAATATAAAAAGCAAACTTTGGATTCTCATTCCCTCCATGCTTTAGATCTATTGTTTTTCACAATTATAAATTCGCAAGAAAAAGAAAAGCTAATACAAGATCTAAGTCTAGTATCAAGTAGTTTTTGTAGTTTTTAGGTTGTTTTTTATTTTTGTGTAGTGGATCCTGGATAGGTAGATGTGAATCTAGTCTCGGTTCCAAGAGCAGCAGTAGTTAGCAAATGCAAAATTGATTCGAATGAAATCTCAAAAATTAATGCCTAGGCACTACTTATAATTAAGACTTTATTTTTCTTTTTAACTAGTCTATATTATTATTATTATTTTTTTTTGGTACACGTGAGATTATTAGTTTCGTTCAACTTCATTTTATCTCCTAAAGAGGTTCCCAACATGATTTTCAACTTACTATATAAACTTAAACTTGAGATCTCTACTTAATCAAAAGTCGTTGACTCTTAATCACTCAACCCAACCTCTTCGAGTCTAGATCATATGTTATAATAATATCATAAGAGATAATCCTATCCTAATTAATTCAGCTTTGGATCATACAAATGAAGGGCTTAATCATAACATAAAGATCTGCTCCTCTCATGAAAAGGAAGTGCATTTAGTATGAGAGGAGGAAGGTTGGAGAGAATGTGACACTCCAACTAAAAGATAATTAAAGATTTGTGTGATCATTTGACTTGTATAATGACCTTAAAGTTATCAGAGCTCCATTGACTAAATGTAGTGTTTGCTTGTTAAAAATCCTTTTTATGATTTTCAGCCAAGAAATGTGAACCTAGGCTTCCTTAGATGACCAATCAAACAACCATGAGAGCAAATCATGGCGTGCATGGACAAAAAGTGATCTCAGTGCTTTTGAAGCTGCCATGAAAGATTTATATTTTCATCATTGTCAGTTATAAAGAAAAGAATAAAGAAACTTTGAGTAGTGAAGAAAAAATATGCTTGTTTGTCCATTCCAGGTCAAATTATTGTCTATGAAGGGCCCTTCAAATTTATTTTTGATGAATATAATTTCATTGATCTTGAAATTATTATTGCTCAAGTTGACAGTACCATTGAAGCTATTTTGTGAGTTAAAATTAAGCTTTGCTACTTGCTTTCTCAATTAGCAGTGTAGGACAAATTTTTAGATTAAAGGGGGAATGGTCAATAGTATTTTAACAACATCAAGGGGTTCAAAAGAGAGAAAATTAAGATGAACAAGAAAAATATAAATGGAATTGAAGATATTTTACCATCTCTCAGGTGAGATGGCAAAGACATCACTTGCTAAAAAGGCAAGACCTCGGGAGATCGTGGTTCGATTCTCACTAAAGTCAAAAAAAAAAAAAAAAAAGGCCTGGAGACAGCCCTTCATTAGATGATTGTCAAACCTAAAAGCTGCAATTTTCAGGTAAATGCCCAACAATGAATATGAAGTCATTCTAATGCACAAAATTAAAAATTAAGTGCACCTTGTAGAGCGGTCGAGAGATAACAACTTACGGAAGCAATAGTTCCAAAGACCTAAAAGCCAATGGAGTGTTGCATATAACAGAATTCAGAACAAGAAAAACATGAGCTTCAATGAGACAATAAGTATGTATAGCACATCAGACAAACCTCAAATTTATAATTTACACATTCAAAACTTCACAGGTCTGCATTTTAAACACACTCAACAAGAAGTCTTCAATTCTGTCATTCAAACTTTCCATATTACAACCCCCCTTCATTTGAACGGCTATTTAAATTCTTTTTACTTTTTTCTTTACAAAGGAATTAAAACAGAAAACTTTACCCTATTTCGCTTTTAGTAATTCACTTGGTATTAGTAACAGAAGTTTTCTTACCCTCTTGAAGGGAGATTACAGTTTCAAAAGCGCCCACCAGTGCCTCGACCTTGCTCTTCCTCAGCTCGACAAGCTTACTCACAGTCTCCTCAATGACAATATTAAACAAACCTTGAGTATCTTTCCTTCCATTTACATTCTGGCGCCTTAGAGTGACTCTCTCAGATTTGGCTTTGGGAGTGCCTCTATCTACCACTTGAATTGGCTTGAAGGTTCTTCTGGTAACACTCTTAACATTGTGACTGTCCTGAACTCTTCCTTGTCGAAAGTTGAGTCTTCTTGGACCATTGTTCTCAGACCGTTCATTGATCATTTTTCCTCTCCTGATATTTAGCTTCAACGAGAGATCTTTGTCTTTAGGAGTTGTTTCAATCCTTTTTATTGGTCTATTCTTGAGTTCCTGCTTCAGGGGCTTTATTTGGTTCTTAGTTCCCGCTTTTATACGCTGAGATGCAGAATCATCTGTTGTTGGCCTTCTTGATTTCTCTTTGCTTTCCTGTTTTACACTTCCTATCTGGTTGTTTTTCCCTGCCTTTGTGAGCCGAGAGCTGCCATTATCTGTCACGGGCCTTCTTAGCTTCTGCCTGTAGTCCTGCTTCACACTTTCTATCGGTTTCTTCTTTTGTGTCTTATTGCGCTCCAAAGACGATAACCTTGAATTAGAGACATTTCCTGTAGGGTCTAAGATTTTGTCTCCAGGTTTAGGCTCAATCATATGTAAGACCTTCTCAATGACCTTTTCCTCGTCGTGCAGATTGGTCACTATAAACTTGTTTTGCTTCTTTGAAGGAGAACCAGTCTTAGGAACTTTATAGTTTCTGGATTTTATGCTTCCAATCCTACTGAGTGATGGTTTCACTGACAATGCAAGCCTTGGTGATGCAACTCCTTTCCTCAGACCTATTTTGAACTTCCCAGGACTCGAAGCTTTCTTGATGCAACTGTCTCTTCCGCCATCTGGGTCTTGAGAGTAATGCAATGAGGACTTCACTGCCACGGGCTTCAAATTCATACCAACTTCTTCTTTTGAACTATTTGTTTCTTTGGATGTTGGAGATGCGCTTTCATTGAATTTGGCTTTATTGGATACCTTTACTTCTGGATTCACAGACGAACGAGACCTGATCAGCTGCTTCTTATCCCTCTTTGACAGAAGAGATGAATGTTCTTTTGAAGCATCTATTTTCTTCAACGGTGACGAAGCTTCATGCTCGACAACTTCTATGACTTGCTTTGTAATTATGGGAATCTCAGGTACTTGAGTTTTTTGTTCAGAAGAATGATTGGAACTGATAATAGGTTTCTTCTTTCTTATCAGTATAGTAGCATCTTTACCTACGTTTCTCGCTTCATCAGGAGTAGCACTCATTCCTCTCCTTGTGAGAACGTCACACTTTTCTTTGAAAGTATGTACCCTTCCATATTTACAGAAATCATGGCATGAACCAGCAGAGGCTCTAAGTTGCTGTGGGAGAATCTTTTCTCTACTGCATGAAATGCTTGTTCTTCTTGTTGAACTCCTAACAATGCCATCTTTTAGGTTCTCAGGAATCAATAAGATCTTGGGCTTTTTGTCATCCATCTGTAATGAATATTTGAAGAGTAGTTAAACGAGATCAAGACGCCGGAATTCCAGCGACTATCTGGAATTATGACAAATAATAAGGAAAATAAACTAAGGGCAAATTAAGCTACCAAGTTAAAGTCTCTAAGGAGAAGCAGCATGACAGGCATTACTCACATAGGAAAATTCATATTTTGGAGGAGTGAATTTGTTTAAACTTGTTCAAATGTTCGCAAACAAAATAGCAAAACCAACCACAACAACAAAGCCTATACATATACCAGAATTATTTCAAAAATAGATTTGAGCGAAACGCTTAATGGAAAACAAACCTGCCACTAAATACAGAAACAAAAAAAAGCAAAACATACAACAATAATCAAATTTCTTTATCCATCAACTTCAATGAGAGTTTTTATCTAATTCTAACGAAAATGAAGCAAAATGACCAAACCAAAACAATAAAACGGTAACCATGGATGATCCGATAGATGGGGAAAAGAAACTATGATCTTTTTCTTTTTACTAATCAAAACATTTTTTATTAGAGGAAATTATTAAACCTACCTTCTCATGCCAATATTTCATGCTATGCTAAAAAGTATAAATAATCATTTCGCCATGAGATTTCGAAAAAATTATATTTGTTGGTCTCCCAATACATTACCCACTCGTTAGATCATTTCATATCAAAACCAGAAAAAAAAAATCTGATAAGAAATTTTGTCTTCGAAAAACAAAAAGAAATCATTGCAGAAATCCCTTGTACTACGATAAATTTGTCATCTGAGCAACAAAACAAAAAGGAATTCACTGTTACAAACATTACAATAAATAAAATAAACCACAAATCAAACAAAAGAAACCAATAATTACAAAGGAAACATCAATGCATCTTTAATATGAAACCATTTTCCGTATCACTATTAATTCAATTAAATAGAAGCTCTTCTCATGATCCTACACCATTACTTTTCATTTAAGAACAAAATTTGGGTTAAGAAAAAAAAGAACCCACAAAATCATCACTAACCAATACAATCCAACCAAATCAAAGAAAACCCAAAATTGGGTACAACAATAATCTTCTCCCCATGAAGTTTTTATACACAAAACATGGAAAAAATGATGAAGAAACTCAAAGGGCAGTCGCTCACAAGGGAGATGAAGAACATACCTCTGCGAAGAAAGTAAACAGGGATTTGGGCTTAATGGGTGACAATTCTTAATAGAAATAAGTTTATTGTGTTCGATTAATACATGTCTTTATATATTGACATGCAAGAGATGTAATTAATACAAAAGGAAACATTTAAATATGACAGTAAATAATTACCGAGTGATTTGTGCATAATATAATAATGGTGATTTATGCATGTTTCTAAATTGCAGGAATTGATTTAGTTGATAGTATTGAAGAACAAAGAGAAAAAGACAGAGCAGAGCATAGAGGGGAAGAAGAACAACACAGCAACAAAAAGAAAGAAAAGACAGAGACCTCCACAGCGATTGGAGAAGAAAATGAGCTGTGACCGTACACGATGTACATAACGGCGAACGAAAGCGAATGTTAAGTACTGACGTCATCGTTGTTGTTATCTTCGTGGGCTCCGCTCGACGTCTAATTACTAGAGTCACCAAAATAGACGGACACGTAATCGTCGTTACACTGGTTTGCAAATTGACGAAAGTAGCCTCAAGTGTTAATTAGTGCAGTACTTATTAGTATTATTCTACGGGAGTCGTGATCACGAACCCCTTGCGCGGTTGCTTCGGTCGTCACAACTGCCGCAACTAATTTCGGCGGCATTATGCATTTATGACCGTTGGAGGAGATGGAGATGCGTATCTCCCAATGTGATTCTACTTCCATAATGCATATATTGTATTAATTAAACGTTTATTTTACTAAATATATTAATTAAATGTTCTACAATCAAATTTTAGGTTTTTTTTTTGGGAAAACATTATTTACCATCCATCACATTTTTGTTTTCTAATATAATTTATCACTAACACAATCTATTACATAAAAAATAAAATATAGGGAAATGCTATGGTGACGCATTAAGGACACTTCTATGAGTGCATGTTTATTTTATTTTATTTTTTAAATTTTTTAACAATTTTGTAGTTGTAGTGAGTGTACGTAGTGAGTAATCTTAGCATTATCCTCAAACACAAAATTGTATAAAAAAATTTAAAAATCAAGGTGCGCGCTCTTAGCGAGTATCATGGCGGGTCACTATAGCATTTTCCTAAAATATAAACCTTTTTCCTTTGACAACAATCTAATACTCTCTTGGCATGACAACAATCTATATTGTATTTAATTTTCACCTAAATTCTCTTAGCACAGCATCCTCCAACACATGCACGTAAATGGATAACATTAACAAAGGAGCACCTACCGTAAAATTGCACTAGTTTAAAAGTGACCTCGAGCTAGACCTTAAACTTTTCTTCTTATCTTCCCTCGTTTGATAGGGGAGAGTCAAACCTTGCCTTCCATGCAAATTAGCTGGCTTGCCGACATTGTAATTCTAGTTTGATTCATGAAGTTATGTTCAATGGGGTGTAGTGTAGTAGCAATAAACGAAGCATATCAAAAATCTGATTGAGATCAAAGCCGCCATAGGTTCGATTCATAGCTCCATTATATCATCTTGTTTCTTTCGAGATATGGGGTTGGAGCAACCGACTAATCTTCATGGGATTAATAAAGTCAAAGTAAGGATGGTCCGAAAAAGGTTTAAACACCCATAATTATCAAAAGAAATCATGTTAATTAAGTTTATAATTAAACGAATATTTGTATAGCACAAATCCTTGCTAATATACTTTATACTTTTATAGTCAATCCTAACATAAGATTCAAATTTATTTGCTGCTGAATTTCATATTCACTGAACCAATTAAGAAATAATCAAATAAAATAAGTTTCAAAGCACCTTTGGATTCTCCTCCCACCTACAGCGCATCTTTATAGTTAGTGCTTTCTGCGTGTAATAAACAAAATCACCTTCTCGTTTTATTAGTGCCAATCTATTTGGTCATCAACGGGGCATAGCAAATCTTTCTTGTCATAAGAGATGGACCATAATGACCAAAAAAAAGAGAGACGGGCCATGAACAGATAGGCATATACTATTAGATTGATATTTTTTGTTATGGAAAATGATTGGTTGCCGTACTTTTGACACTCACATCCACAATGTTGTTGTAGTGGTCCTTTAATTTTGTAGATATTGATGTCCATTTGGAAGTGTATCAGTAAATAATGTCAAATGTAGATGTTAAAAGAAGGTTTTTTTTTTTTTTTTTTTTCAAGAATAAAAAATCGTTTCTTAACTTACTTTAATTAGTGTCAAAGATATCTGTTGAGATGGTAAAGACATCACTTGCCAAAATGTAAGGTTTTGAGAAGTCGTGGTTCGACTCCCACTAAAGGAAAAAATAAAAAATTACTTTAATTAGTATTTTCCTTTTGTTATATTGGTTGTTTTGGCAATAGAGAAATTAAATGCTACAGATATGGTTCGGGGTCTCCAGTTCACCTTAGGCAGGGGTGGAGCAATATGCTCTTGCCCAGGGCAGCCATAAAAAACAAAAAACTTTTTAGTATTAATATGCCCATCTCAATACTAGAAAAATTGAATAGTACTACTAATTAAATAAGATTAATGAGTTTTTTTTTTTGTTTTTTTTGTCTTAGTGGGATAGGTTTTTCTCTTCTTTGAGGAAAGGCGTATCGGTCAAGCCGATTAGGTTTTCTCCCCAAAGCTTTTTCTCCAGTTTCATCTTCTTCTCTAGTTTTCCTATCTCCTTCTATTGTCCATTGATGGATCCATTCAATTTAACGAAACTTTGTGAGGCATTAGAGGTGTTGAATGGTTCGATAATCAACATGAATAAGGAAATCTATGAAGAGGGATTGCTAAAGCTTGACACCTTCCTTGTAGGGAAGGTACTTGGTAATAGACCAATGAGTAGAGAAGCTTTCATCTCCACACTCCAAAAGGCTTTCCACATCATTAATGGGGTGGAGATTGAACTCGTCGGTCATGATAACATCTTTGCTTTCTACTTCAAGACAAAGGTTGATTGCCAGCGGGTTTACACTGGGGTCCGTGGACTGTTGACAAACAAATCATTGCCATGTGTAAACCTTTGGGTATTGGCGAACTCTCTCAAATGGATTTCTCGTGTACGACGTTTTGGGTACAGTTGCATAATGTGCCTTTGGCATGCATGACAGAGAAAGCTGCGCGTTTCTTAAGGTCCATTTTTGGTGAGGTATAGATTGTTGATTTGGGAGAATTGGGTGGTTGTGATGGCAAGTTCCTTTGAGTTAGTATCCTGATCAACATTGAGAATCCTTTGAGCATTGGGGCAAAGGTTTACTTGGAGGAAGTAAAACGCTTAGTCCTGATTGTTATGCAATATGAAAAAGTCCCAGATTTTTGTTTTCATTGCAGGCGCATAGGTCACAAGTACTTGGAATGCGAGGAGTTGGAAGGTCAAACAATCAATCCACATAATTTCAAGTTTGGCAATTGACTCCAAGCCAAGCCGATCGTACAACTTTGAAGGATGCACGTCGCATTTGGTTGAACCTTCACCTCCTCACCGCCACATTTTCCCTCTACAGGAAGCGGTTTGGGTCCAAGGGGCTGATCGGGGAAGTGCCGAGGGTGCGGGCGGCTAGGCTGTTAATGGATGTGATAATCACGGGAGCCGCAGATTGTGGAGATCCATTTGAGAATCCGATCCTTGATTTAGGGGAATCAAGTGAATGTGATTTTAGGACTGATAGCTTGGGTAGTCAATTGGGCATTACTTTTTATGGGGCCTCTGATTGGAAGTGGACCCACCTTTCTCCCTATAAATACTACGATCGTGACATCCCCTAATATTGACCTTGGCCAGTTAGTTACACCTAATTATCCACCCTCGGCTTTGGAAAATTTCCAAATTATTATCCTTTAATCACTCTCGCCCTCACACGACACTGTCACTTGCCATGAGAACTAAATTATGGATAACACAATATCCCCTTTACATCCTTTAGTAAATATCAACCTAAAAATTATGCTGCCTTATACCAATTTTGAATCCTCTATAAATGTGGAAGGACCTATTAGCACACAAATAACACCCCCAAGAGATGGAAAGTATGGATCTTCATTCTAACAACGTGGTGGGGACCACCCAAGCTCTTAAGAGAAGGTGGAAGAATCTAGCACGCATCCTCCATCATGGCATGCCCAAACGAAAAAACTCGTTGAATAAAGGTAAGAAAGGTGGGACCCTAGATAAGGTACATAATTCCTTTATTCCCAAGGACCTTAATGGGAAAAGAAAGGCGGCCTCACCGGGAGAGTCTCTCCCCTCCAATAAGAAACTGAAGAATGTGGATGTTACTCAAGGTTAGAATAATGGATGTTTGGCAGTCCCCAAGAATGGGGACAATCAATGTAACAACATAATTTTAATAGGTCGTTAATTGTGGCGTGTGTGCAGATGTGGACGACAGCTTAACACCCCATGGACCCTGCATCTAGGCCAAGGCACACCTGGAGCTAGGTAAATAGTGATTTTTGTGTTGTTTTGCATTTATTTGAGATGTTCATGTTTAATTAGGTTTATTGGCATCGCGATATATGTATTTTATTTGTTATCGAACGTGCGAGACAATGTGACGGGTATTCGTTTCGATTAGCGTACAAACCTGGGTATCGGGTAGGCGAATGACAGTACACTAGGTCAAGTAGTTATACACACATGAAAATGATAATAATACAATTAATAATTAATAATTAACACCGTAGAGTCGGGTGAGATGCGAGGGTACGTGAGAGACACAAGTGTACGGGCAAAAGTTGGGTATCGGAATGCCCGAGGGTTTGTGTATTGTATTGAGACAAAATAAGTCAAGGGAGGAGAGTCACCTATTTAAGTTACATTTCCTGGACTATTTAACTCATTTGGAGCCATGGGATGGTGCCTTGAGATTTGTAAGTGAGGGGAGATGCATTGGATAGTTTATATACCCATTTGTCAACTCTTCCACCACTTTTTCTCTCTCCTTCTCCATTAAATCTGAAATTGAGCTCAAGAAAGGGGTTTTGTGAGATGGTGGTGACGATTCGGAGGCGCAAATGACATGCTATCAACGATATAAGATGAGACCCTTATTCTCCTATTTGTTATCTACGTTTCGGGTCTAATTTTCTGGGTTTTGACGAAGGTTTGGGAATGGGTATCGAGCACATCGAATTTGGGTGTGTTGTTGTGGATTTTGTGATGAGTTGGGGCAACAATTTTAGGATTTGGATGGGTTGTTATTGTTGTTTTGGTTTTGTTGAAGGAAAATAGGGTTTTTGTTAGATTTATCGGGGTTTCGATTTTGGACAAGTGCCGTCAAGATTTTTATGGTTGAATATGGTGGATATGTGAATATATGAGGTGTCGAGAGTGGTTCGGACCGCGGGGACGAGTCAGGGGGCTTGAAAACCCCAGGACAACGTCTCTGGTTTGAAGCCGCTAGGGACATCGTGGGGAGGAAAACCTCATGATGTCCAAACGAGAGAGCTCCCTCACCCCACGTTTTATATATATATATCGTATTGTAGGGTTGGATTTCGTGGCGGCATGAGCCACAACGTCCTCGATGCCGTGAGGCAGTTTACTCACTGCGGCGCCATCCACGACATTCGAGACAAAAAATAAATAAAAATTTTAAAATGAATTTTCTGAAATGGGTTTAATTATGGATTTATTGGAGGATTATTACCAATAAAATGAGGATTTAAAAATCTATAATTTAAGGGTAAATAGGAATTGGGAAGAATTATGAGTTTGGGGAAATTAATGAGTATTTTCGAATAACAGGCTTTGGATTGACTGATTGGTGTTGGTACACGCATTTGGAGGCGTGATTATGCATAATTGGGTTAGTTGGAGTGTGATTTGAGGTGTGTAGTGTCCCAATTGAAATTACTTGAGCATTTACTTATTTTGGCAATTTGAATTAAGTACTGTTGTTTCATTACTCTATTTCCTATTGTGGAATCTATATGGACGGACGTTGAGGCTCTCCCTCCGTTCCATTCTCTGTGTATGTCCACTAGGCCATAGCACGTGCGTAAGAGATCTCAATGAATAGGTCGACCCGAGGATCGCGTCAGGGCGCGTGTAGGTGCGTAATAGGTTTTAAGGCCGACCACCTAGCGAAACTAGAGACTGGCCTTGCTTGATTGCTACTCACCGGTAGTACTCTGTGGAAGAGTCCGAAGTATGGTGCTAGTCTGACCCTAGGCTCTAGGTACAATTTTCTGAGTTTCACTATTATTTAATTCATGCGATATGTACAGTTGCCTATTTTATTTAATTATGCATGTTTATTTAATAGTTCATTTAAATTTCAGTATTTACTTTAATGATTGCTCATTTAATTTCCTTGGGAATACTCACTCAGGACTAATCATTTGCCTTTGTGATGGCTTGAGTGCAGATCCGAGTACAAGTCGCGATAAGGGAAAGCTCACAAACTACTTATGATCAGGGATTGATACAACAGACTCGTACGTTTGTATTATGTTATATTTTATTTTCATTTTGGGATTTGGGACTGTGAGACATTATTGAGACCTGAATATTGATATTTTGTAACTCTTTTCAGGTTATTTTAATGATATATGATGACATATGGGTTTTCACACTAGGTATATGATTTATTGACATGACTTGATATTTTTTAAATTGATTTGTCATGATTTAAGTCTTCTGCTATGATTATTGAGGTTGAAAACGACTTTTAACAGATGATTTGAGTTAATTAACAATTTAAACACGTGTGTGCAGACGTGGACGACAAGCTCAACACCCCATGGACCCCGCAGCTAGGCCAGGGCGCACTTGGAGCTGGGTAAATAGTGATTTTTGTGTTGTTGTGCATTTGTTTGCGATGTTCATGCTTAATTAGATTTATTGGCATCGTGATATGTGTGTTTTATTTGTTATTGAACGTGCGAGATAGTGTAACGGGTATTCGTCTCGATAAGCGTACAGACGTAGGAACCGGGTAGGCGAATGATAGTACACTAGTTCAAGTAGTTATACACACATGAAAATGATTATAATGCAATTAATAATTAATAATTAACACCGTAGAGTCGGGCGAGATGCGAGGGTATGTGAGAGACACAAGTGTACGAGTGAAAGTCGGGTATTGGAACGCCCAAGGGTTTGTGTGTTGTATTGAGACAAGATAAGTCAAGGGAGGAAAGTCACCTATTTAAGTTACATTTCCTGGACTATTTGACTCATTTGAAGCCATGGGATGGTGCCTTGAGATTTGTAAGTGAGGGGAGATGCATCGGATAGTTTATATACCTATTTGTCAATACTTCTACTACCTTTTCTCTCTCCTTTTCCATCAAATCCAAAAATTAAGCTCAAGAAAGGGGTTTTGTGAGATTGTGGTGATGATTCGGAGGCACAAATGAAGTGCTATCGACGATATAAGGTGAGACCTTTATTCTCCTATTTGTTATCTATGTTTCGGGTCTAATTTTATGGGTTTTGACGAAGGTTTGGGAATGGGTGTCGAGCACACTGAATTTGGGTGTGTTGCTATGGATTTTGTGATGAGTTGGGGCAACAATTTTAGAATTTGGATGGGTTGTTATTGTTGTTTTGGTTTTGTTGAAGGAAAATAGGGTTTTTGTTAGATTTATTAGGGTTTCGATTGTGGATGAGTGTCATCAAGATTTTTATGGTTGAATATGGTGGATATGTGAATATATGAGGTGTCGGGAGTGGTTCGGATCACGGGGACGAGTCAGGGGGACTTGAAAACCCTAGGACAGCGTCTTTGGTTTGACGCTGCCAGGGATGTGGGGAGGAAAACCCCACAATGTCACTCGTGATGTCCAAACGAGAGAGCTCCCTCACCCCATGTTTTATATCACATTGTGGGGTTGGAGTTCGTGGCGGCGTGAGCCACGGCATCCTCGACGCCGTAAGACAGTTACTCACGGCGGCGCCACCCACGGCGTTCGAGACAAAAAATAAATAAAAATCTTAAAATAAATTTTCTGAAATGGGTTTAGTTAGGGATTTATTGGAGGATTATTACCAATAAAATGAGGATTTAAAAATGTGTAATTTAAGGGTAAATGGGAATTGGGAAGAATTATGAGTTTGGGGAAATTAACGAGTATTTTCAAATAATAGGCTTTAGATTGACTGATTGGTGTTGGTACACGCATTTGGAGGTGTGATTATGCGTAATTGGGTTAGTTGGAGTGTGATTTGAGGTGTGTAGTGTTCCAATTGAAATTACTTGAGCATTTACTTATTTTGGCAATTTGAATTCAGTACTGTTGTTTCATTACTCTATTTCTTGTTGTGAAATTTATATGGATGGATGTTGAGGCTCTCCCTTCGTTCCATTCCATGTGTATGTCCACTAGGCCATAGCACGCGCATAAGAGATCTCAATGAATAAGTCGACCCGAGGATCGCGTCAGGGCACATGTAGGTGCATCGTAGGTTTTACGCCGACCACCTAGCGGATCTAGAGATTGGCCTTGCTTGATTGCTACTCGCCAGTAGTACTCTGTGGAAGAGTCCAAAGTATGGTGCTAGTCTGGCCCTAGGCTCTAGGCACACTTTTCTGAGTTTCACTATTATTTAATTCATGCGATTTGCACAGTTGCCTATTTTATTTAATTATGAATGTTTATTTAATAGTTCATTTAAATTTCAGTATTTACTTTAGTGATTGCTTATTTAATTTTCTTGGGAATACTCACTCTGAACTAATCATCTGCTTTTGTGATGGCTTGAGTGCAGATTCGAGTACAAGTTGCGACAAGGGAAAGGTCGTTGACTACTTGTGATCAGAGATTGATACAACAGACTCATACATTTGTATTATATTATATTATATTTTTATTTTGGGATTTGGGACTGTGAGACATTACTGAGACCTGTATATTGATATTTTGTAACTCTTTTTAGGTTATTTCATTAATATATGATGACATATGGGTTTTCCACACTAGGTATATGATTTATTGACATGACTTGATATTTTTTTTAATTGATTTGTCATGATTTAAGTCTTCTGTTGTGATTATTGAGGTTGAAAACAATTTCTAATAGATGATTTGAGTTAATTAACAATTTAAATAGTAAATTATTGTTTATTGAGGTTAATAATGACATAATAGTGGATGCGATTGCATGTAGGACAACTGGCATTGGTAGACCAGGTTGTGGGCCTACATTGGCCCCGGTGGCGGTTCGTTGGAAAAATGGGTCGTTACAGCCAATCTATATGAGTATCTTATGCTGGAATGCCCGGGCCCTAGGAAACCTCGCGGCTGTAATGGCCCTACGCGACTTAATGCGTAGGAAATCCCCAAGTCTTGTTTTTCTCTTTGAAACAAAGCTGTTTGGTCTTAGTGCGGAGAGGTTAAAGCTCGATGTTAGTTTTTCTAATTGTTTTACAGTTAACTGTTCCAGTCGTGGTGGCAGACTTATCCTGCTATGGAACGACTGGGATGTGCAGATTAAGTCCTTCTCCATTGGACATATTGATGTTTTTGTTGCTCATGCTGGCGGGTAACCTTGGCATTTCACAGACGTTAATCCAGTGGCAGCGAAACGCCTTCTTTCTTGGATGTTGCTAAAACGTTTGGGAGATTCTTTCTCTACCCTGTGGGTGTGCGGGGAAGACTTCAATGAAATTCTCTTCATTAATGAAAAGGAGCGGGGACGAGATAGAAATTATGTATAGATACAAGCCTTTCAACAAGCTATGAATGACTGTGGCCTCAATGAAGTCTCTTATCAGGGACCGAGAATGACTTGGACCAATAGGAGGAACGGGGACCAAAATATTCAGGAAAGAATTGATCGCTTCTTAGTGAGCTCGACTTGGCATACTACCTTCCCGGTAGTGTCAGTCAATCACTTGGACTATGCAGAATCGGACCATAGGCCTATTCTTCTCAATTTCGAAGATTCAGCCTCGACCCCATGTGTGGGGGGGAAGCCATTTCAAATTCGAGACTTTTTGGCTCTCGGAGGAGGACCTTGAAACCATTATCTCTACGGATTGATTTTTGGAGTCTGGCTCTACGAATGCTATTTCTTATGTGCAAAAAAGCTGAACTCATCTACCGAAAAGCTACAATCTTTGAGCACTAGCATATTCGAATCTTTAGGAAGGAGAATAGTGAAATGTAAAGAATATATAAAAGGGCTTCATGTGTAATACCAAAGTGCCCAAACCTTTCAGGATCCAAAAAGCGGTAGAACGCAACCTAGTAGGACTCTTAGCAAAAGAATAATCTTACTAGCGTCTCCGCTCTAGAATTGCCTAGCTCAAAGAAGGAGATCGCTACACTAAGTTTTAATTTCCACCATAAAGCTAAGAGAAGAAAAGTCAAGAACAAAATAAACTCTCTCATTACTGAAGCTGGTGGGGATAAAGTAGTGGACATTGAGACATCTTTTAGGAAGTCAATTCTTATTATGGCTCTATTTTTAGTTCGAATAGCCTTTCCATGAAAATTTTGATTAGGGGAGTAGAAGGGCTGAATCGTACTCTCACCACTGAGGAGTATGATCTGATGGCCGAGCTTTTCAGGAGAGAAGACATAGAGGTGGTTATTTGCCAAATGGCACCAACAAAAGCATCGGGTCCGGATGGTTTCCACGCCATCTTTTATCATAAATTCTAGCATATTGTAGGTGACTCGATTTTAAATGCTTGCTTGAAGGTTTTGAATGAGGGTGATTCTGTGCAGATGTTCAATAATACAAATATTGTGCTGATACTAAAGACCAAAGACCCTACCAAGGTGGCCGACTATCACCCAATCAGCCTGTGTAACATCACATACAAGATGTCACCAAAGCTATGGCCAACAGACTTAAAACTATCTTATTCGACTTGATTTCTCCTAATCAAAGTGTTTTTGTCTTGGGGAGACAAATAGGAGACAACGTGATTTTGTCCTTCGAATTTCTAAGAAGAAGAAAGGGCATATATGGGTACATGGCTCTAAAACTTGACATGAGTAAAACATATGATATAGTGGAATGGCCTTTTCTCCATGTAGTGGTGACTAAGATGGGTTTTCAGCAACACTGGATCTCCTTAGTTTTGAACTGCATTTCCATATCTACCCTTTTTTTTTTCTGCATCAACGACAAGACAACTAGGAATTTAAAATCGGAACGTGGATTAAGGAAGGGGTGCCCCTTATCACCCTACCTTTTCCGTCTTATGCATGGTGGTCTTTTCAGGATCTTTATATAAAGGTGAAAGAGAAGGGAAAATAATAGGCCTACAATGTAACCCAAGATGCCTTAGAGTCAGTCATCTCCTATTTGTTGATGATAGTATCCTATTTCTAAAAGCCTCTACTATAGAAAGTGACCACCTGAAAACCACCCTAGCACAGTATAAGGCGACATCAGGACAACAAATTAACTTAAAAAAATCAGCGATAGCTTTCAGTAATAATGTTGCCTAAGAATGTAGAGCCATTATCAAAAACTAATTAGGCCTCGATTCATCAAGACAATACAAGAAATATCTTAGTCTCCCCACGGTGATTGGTCGATAGAAGAAAATAGTATTTGGTGAGATTTCAGAGAGAGTAGACACCAGAACCTGATTGGCAATCAAATCTACTGCTTTAAAGATAAGTGAATTCCAAGAAAATTAACCTTCAAGGTGTGGATACCAGAACTTGATTGGGAATGGCATGTTAGTGATCTGATCAAGGAAGATAGGACTTGGGACATGGAAAAGCTTACTCATATTTTTTACCCAGTTGATATAACGACAATCATGGTTATCCCTATCCCTCCTCTTCATATTGAAGATAAATAGTATTGGTTATATGAAAAATCTAGGCTTTATTCAGTTAAGAGTGGCTACTGACTAGCTATGGGCGAAAAATAGGAAAAAAGTGCTATGAGCTCGACCCCGAATAACTCTCTATAGAAGAAATTATGGAACCTTTAAATACCTCAAAATGTCAGAATTTTTATATGGCGTATGGCCTGGAATGTTCTCCCTACAGCAGTGAACCTTTGTTGTCGGGGGGTGATAAACTCGAATGGGTGTCAGTGTTGTAATCACACCAAGGAGATGCTTATCCATTCTCTCTTCTCTTGCAAGTTACCCAAAAAATTATTAAGTCAAAGTGCCTTTGAACAAAAAATCAAACACATAATTTCCAAAGCTGGGGATTACGATTTCATCGAGTACCTGGATAAACTGCCGTCAAATGAGCTAGAGCTAGCTTGTATTTCTCTTTGGTTCATATGGTTCAGCATGAACAAGATGGTTTTTGAAGGAATACAAATCTAAGATCCTTGCAAGAACATATCAACAATTACATGTTTAAGTTCCACAAATTGAAAAAGGAATTGTGAGACCTCTGAATGCCAAACTCGGTGAACTTTCATTTGAAGCCGCCATCATGCCTAAGTCTTAAGTTGAATGTTGATGCATCAGTGCATGATGGGATGCAGGGGTTTGGAATTGGGGGAGTCTCAAGAGATCATTAGGGTGTCGTTCATGCCGCTTTTGCTGAACTTATCGGAGCAAACTTCCCCCTAGATCTGGTCGAGGCATGGGCCCTGTAGAGAGGTCTCCATATCGTGAAGAAATTACAGTTCAAGGTTCTGATTGTTGAGAGTGATGCTAAAGCCGCAATAGATAGGGTTCATAGACCGATTTTTGAAGGTGCAGATGACCATGTGCTTACCGAAATCGAAGGGCTCTTGTAACAAAGTCAAACAAGGTGTCACTTCATTCCAAGAGAAGCCAATAACGTGGCCTATAGCCTGGCTACTTTTGCTCTAAATAACAGTTGTTGCAATGTATGGACGTCTCGCTGTCCATGTTTCATCTCTTCTCATGTAATTCATGATTTGCCATCATAATGAATAGACACCTAAAGTGTTTTAAAAAAAATGTGCCCATCCCATATTTTTCTATTTAGCCCACCTTTAAGAGAAGCCCAACAAATAAATAAAGAAAAACCCAAGCATGCCCAACTGGCTTGGCATCTATTGGGAGAGTTTTTCACAACTTTAGGGGGGCATGGGAATCGGGATTCATGGAGAAAAATATATTTAATAAATATTAAAAATTACAAATAAGTAGAAGGTGGTGTAGTGGTTAGGACTCTTACTAATACCAACAGGCCATAGGTTCAATCCTAAAAAATGACATTTATTTTTAAGACAATATATTTTAAAATTAAAACAATTTTAATTGCGGGTCGTGCTTGAACGTCAACGAAATGCCCAAATCTAAGCCTGCCCATTTGTTGGTCGAGATTTCGTAACCTCAGGACTAGGTTGGGCTTATATAAGATTTCAATATCCAAGCCCAATCCAAGTTGGGTAGGCACGAAGCGGGTCAGGTAGGCACCCAGCCCAATGATCTAGTCTAGTTCCAACTATCTCTCCAATTAAATATAGGGCTCCGACCAACTCTCCAACTAGAGGTTCGGTGGGCTTTGATTGACTGTTCAACTAGAGATTTATACCTAGGAGGCTGAGACTCTCGACGATGCTGTACAAATCACAATAAGGGAGTGTGTGGAAGGATAAAGGTGAGGTACACAAAATGGGATAAAAAAGGGGGCGGGGTGCCTTTTTAAAAAAAAGAAAGGGCCGAGGTGCACAAAATGAGATAAGAAAGGGGCACAAGGGACATTTTGCCTTAGAAATAACATTTTTGAAAGTTTGACTTAAGTTACTAGGTTGCCTTTTTTAAAAAAGAAAGCTTCTAATGTTACTGACTTAAAAGGGTTGTAATTGTAATGGAAAAGAGTTAATAATAATTTTATTGCTTTTCTAAAACTTCATCATGTATATATATATATGTATATATATGATCTTAACTACATAATATAGACCGATGAATGTCACTTAATCTTAACTACATCCTTAAGATCTGCCCAATCTTCATCTTCAAATAACTATTGATAAGTTGATATTTATAGTGTTTTAGTAGTTTACTTTAATATTATTTAATGTGGAAAGTCTCTAAAATATATATCTGATTATGTTTATTTCTCATTTTCAGGTGATATGAAGTGTGCAGTTGAATCTGGGGCGAAATTTTGTGTAAAATGGTATATTTACTTGCATTGATCATATATCGGAGGATTTGTCTTGAGACACGTATTGTGCAGTTAAGTAAGGGATGTCCAGCATGCCTCCACGTGCCAGATTCTGGTTCATCAAGCACGTCACAAGCTCCTCTTCCACCAATCTTGTCACACCACGTCGCCTAGGACGCAACCCATCTCTCCCACGTGTTTGATCTGCCTCGAGATCTGTGCCCTCATAAACTCCCAGTTTTTTGTCGACTCCTTGTGTGGATTCTCTCCCGTGCGTTCCTCAACTCATGCGTCGACACGTGCCTTCCTCACCCTACCAGCATGTCAGCATAACAACTCTCCACCAATGAGCGTTTGCCACGTCAGCTAACTTCAGTAACTTTAACCAATCTGCTTTTAACACGTGGCAGAACATGTGGAAATGCCCAAAACAACCCTAAATGCTCCTCGGTGCACGTATCACTTTATCAACAACTAAAATTACTTTCTCTCAACTTCATAGATCAATTTTTAGTAGTTTTTCATATTATAAATTTAGGGATTATTAGAACATCGAATTTTATTCTTTGAGAACACTTTGCATTATTTTTCTTTGGGTTTTTTTGAAAACCATGTCTGGCTAATCCAATAATTGCCTAGGTCGAAGGCGAAACAAGTCAATATTCTTGATTCATAGCATAACTTGCGAGATCTATTACTTTTATTATTTTATTAAATTCAATTTCTTCTATTTTATTATTGTTGATTTTCATGAATATGGTTTAAATCTAGGGTATGTATATGGCCATTGCATGCTTTTAGGTGAAAAATCTATAGTTAATTAAATTACCGTAATTGTACTTTTGGGACAATAAAAGTGATAAAGATTCACCCAATTGCCTTTAAAACATTTCAGTTCTTAAGTGTGCAACAATTGAATCTAGGCTAAATTGGAAGCGGACGCGATTCGATTATCTAGGATTAGTATTCCCACAGATGTTTATTATTGTTGTTAGTGTATTAAACCTTATTAGCAGATGTCTACCGTTATGCATTAATTAGGGAAGTAGTGGAAGATGTCTTAGCTATCGAGATAAGGGGAATTAGAATTTCTGGCGGATGTCGATTTTTTATAGCTAATATAGGAGAATTTGAATTAATAGTTTTTTGGGAAAGATTGAAGACCATGATATGCCATTGAATCTTGATCTTGTCTTGTGGAACCATAAACCTTGGTGTTTTTCATCATTGATATTTTTTCTTGCAATTTTAAATTATTGCTAGTTTTCATTAATTATTTTCTAAAGCTTTTAAAAACCCCCATTTTTAGCTAACTTAGAGTGAAACTCAAGTCCTATGGATTCGACCACGTATTTACTACTACTACACCTTTGTGGGATTGGTAACTTGATTACGGGTTATGTTTGGCATGCACAACGCATGATCAAATTTTGGTGCCATTGCTGGGGACTTAGTCCTTCACTCTAAGTTTAGTTTTCATTTTATTTTTCTTAGTTTTATGCTTCCACGACTCACTCGGTCAAAATCGACTTGTTCATCATTACTTTTTTATCCTAAACCAGAGAGCACATTTCATATGTTGAATAGAGAAACCCAACTTAGGCCACAACAAGGTCAAAATCCTCCATAAATGGTTGAAAATTGCCAAGTCACTATGGGGCATGCCAATCAAGAGCTTCGATCTCTTTTGGCACAACAACTCCTCTGCATCAACTATCCAGATAATGCCGGAGATTTTGAGTTAAGGTCAGGGTTCATGCATCTCCTACCGTCCTTTCATGGTGGTGAGAATGAAGACCCTGTTACTTTTCTGAAAGAGTTTCAGGCTAACTGCAAGTCTATGAAACCCTCTAATGCGGATGAGGATATGGTTAAGCTTAGATCTTTTTCATTTTGTCTTAAAGACAAAAAGGAATGGCTTTTCTACCTTCCGCTTGGCTGCATTAACTCCTAGAATGAAATGATAACTGTATTTTTAAATGAATATTTCATTGAGGATGGAGTTGCTCAACTCATTAAGGACATATGCAACATCAAAATGAAGTTGGGTGAATTATTTGGTGAATATTGGGATCACTATAAGCGACTGATTGCTAGCTGCCCGCAACATGGCCAGTCTGAGAAGGCCATAGCTCTTTTCTTCTATGTTGGCATGTCGCCCATAGAACAATGCATGATTGATAATGCGTATGGGGGTCACATTCGAAATAAGACTCCGATCCAAATGAAGCAGTTGTATGAGGACATCGCTCAGCGGTCATGCCTTTATGGAGATCTTGATGACACTGCTTACCAAAGTCTAACTACAGGAGGTGTCTCAAATTCTATTGACCAAAAAACTGACCAACTGACCTCCATGATGAAGCGTCTCCTCTCCTTTGGAAAAGTGCAAGTCAAGAGATGTGGCATTTGTATTGCCACAAATCATGCAACTGATGAATGTCCTACTTTTTTTAAGGATAATCAATAGGCTAACGCCATGGGTAATCAGTTCCAGGGACCATCTAGAGTCCCATTTGGGAAGACATACAATCATGCAACGACGAGGAGTAACCCAAACTTCAGTTACGACCTCAAAATCAGAACTATCAGACCTTTGTTCAGAGAGGTCAACCGTTGTCTGCACACTCCAATCATTCATCTTCACTTGAGGATATGATGAAAGCTCTTATGGCTCAATAGAGCCAATTTACGAGAGATGTTGCTTAATTCAAGGCTAACACTGAGAAATCCATCAATGATACCAATTCGATGGTCCGAAACCTTTAAGTTCAAATAGACCAAATATCACAACAATTGGGACGTCTCGAGGATAAGGGAAGGTTACCTTCACAATCTTACCCAAATCCTAATGCGAGTGCTAACGCAGTTTCACTCAGAAGCGGTAAAGAGCTAGAGGGACGCAAAAGGAACAATGGGTCATTTGATGCCAAAAACCAGGTAAATGAGGAAGAGCATGAGTTAGTAGTGACCCCATCTATTCCTAAATAGATGGTAACTACTAAAAAAAAAGCCCCACCCATATTTAAGGTTAATCCTCCTTTTCCACAATGACTTATCCTAGATAAGGAAAAGGAGGAAGAGAAAGAAATTCTCGAGACCTTTCAGCGAGTGAAAATTAATGTTCCACTCCTTGACGCTTTGAAGCAAGTCCCTAGGTATGTAAAGTTTCTTAAGGAACTATGCACTAATAAAGAGAAACTAAAAGGCAATGAAAAAGTCAAAAAGGAAAAACCGTTACGACTATCATACAAAAGAAGTTGCCTCCTAAATGCAAGGATCCTGGTGGGATGTTCTCAGTGCCTATAGGTGATGTAAGCATTCAGAGGGCTATGTGCGACCTCGGCGCTTCCATTAATGTCATGCCATTATGTATTTATGAAACATTGAATGCAACCCATTATAGGAGACTAGTATTTTCTTTCAGTTGGTAGACCGTTTAGTTGTCAGACCTTGGCGTGTTCTTGAGTACGTTCTAGTCCGAGTGAATGAGTTTGTGCTTCCTGTTGATTTCTACGTGGTAGCTACGAAAGAGGAACCATTCCCCAATGCTTCGTCAATGCTACTTGGACACTCATTTTTGAAGACGACGAAGACAAATATAGATGTTGATGATGGATCTCTTACCATGGCGTTTGACGGTGAAGTCATCAAGTTTAATATCTATGATGCGATACGATACCCCAGTGACGTGTCTTCAGTGGTATGTACCATGGACTGTGTGGATCCACTCATTGAGCAGGCTTTGCTCACGAGTGGCGATGATGTGGTGAAAATAGTGTTAGAGAACCATTTCTACATTACTCATATCCACCAGAGTATTCTGACCCTCAATACTGATATCTAGGATGTTGTTTTATAATTGGATTCATTCCAACCACTGCCCCCAAATGTCTGTTATTTGGAGTTGCCTACTACTGACTCCAAACTTTCTCCTTCCTTGGTTAAAGCTCCCACACGTGAGTTGAAGCCATTACCTGATTGATAGACTCAGACCAAATTGAGCCACAGACTTTAAGCAAAAGCACTATTGGGAGGTAGCCCAAATTTTGATAAGTTTTCTTTTGTTTATTCATTTTTTTATGCATGAACTTATATCATTTCCTTCTTATCTCTATCATGTTCTTTCACCCTTTTGTTTTTTTGTGTGTGGATCTCTTGACTTGTTTTGAAACTTGGGGACAAAGTTCATAATAAGTTTGGGGGTACTTTAAGGATTGTGGATAGTGTTGGATGGATTTTCTTGCTGAACACCGCAGATATGATCGTTATTTTTTTTTAAATTATGCGGTTGAAGGATGGTAATGGTGGTGTTATTCTCATTCTCTTATCTTTCCATTTCTTTTTCCATTTCATTGATACTTCTAATTTCCATTTCACTAGGATATGATACATTTAGTATAGTTATTATTAATATTAGATGTGTTTATCTATGTTTGTTCTTGAATTTAGACCTTACATAGTGTCTTATATTGCATATGTTGCATTTAGAGTCAACTGAAACTTTGCTTTATGCCTTGGTTATGGATGAATACATTATGGTTACTTTTTGACTTGAAACTTAAGAAAAATTAACAGAAACATTCAATCAAGGCCGTAGCTCAGCATTTTTATGATTTTATGATTAGGGACTTAATATGATGGTTAAGCTTTGTGCTAGAAACCAAAATGGGCAGATGACCAAAATTGTGCAAGTTATAATATTTTAACTCACATTGGAGAATTTGCTTATCATAGTGAAAGTGAAAAGAGCTAACATGAGTTTTCTTAATATAGAGAGTCCCACAGGTTTTCATAGGAAATGGAGCAGGGAATCTTGTGGTGGAAAAAAGTGAGAAAAGCGATCCATAGGAAATGGAGCATGGACCATATTACTTAAAAAAATGTGGAGAAAAAATAGAGTGTATACATCAAATGAAAGAAAGCAAAAGTATATGAAAACTCCTCAAATAAAAAAGATTTAGCTCGAGTGCTTTCACTAGATTAAGTTAGATTTTAAACTTACGTGCTTAAATGTATAGACCAAGAAAACTTGTGAGTAGTTGATAACCTTTGTTTTGACCAAATCTATGTCTTTAAAGTGTGATCTTAATTGTGTTTGGGTTGTGAGTCTTGACATATTATAACTCTGAAATTTCTTGAGTGGCTTGTTACTTGACAACTATGTAATCAAAAGAACTCCATGAATTTTGAATCGGGTATAGGATTAGTTTAGTTTGTGTTGTCATTTACACCTTTGCTCGAGATGTGCAAAGTCTTAAGTTTGGAGATATTTGATAAGTTGGTAGTTATAGTGTTTTAGTACTTTATTTTAATATAGTTTAATGTGGAAAGTCTCTAAAATATATATCTAATTATATTTATTTCTCGTTTTTAGGTGAAACGGAGTGCGCAGTTGAATCCAGACAAAATTTTGTGTAAAATAGTGTATTTACTTGCAGTGATTAGATACCAGAGGATTTGTCTCGAGACACGCACTACGTAGTTGAGTAAGGGATGTCCAACACCCCTCCACGTGGCAGATTACGGTTCATTCAGCATGTCACCAACTCCTCTTCCACCAATTCTGTCACGTCATGTTGCCTAGGACACAACCCTCTCTCCCATGCGCTTGATCTGCCTCGGGGTCTGTCCCTGCACAAACTCCCAGTTTTTCGTCGACTTCTTATGCGAATTCTCTCCCATGTGCTCCTCAACTCATGCGTCGACACGTGTCCTCCTCACCTCCACCAGCACGTCAGTACAACAGCTCTCCACCAATGAGCGTCCGCCACATCAGTGACTTCAGCAACTTCACCCAATCCGTTTATGATACATGGCAGAACCTGCAGAAACCCTCAAAACAGACCTAGATGCTCCTTGGCGTATGTATCACTTTATCAACCACAAAAATTACTTTCTCTCATCTCCATATACCAATTTTTAGTAGTTTTTCATATTAGGACTTTAAGGATTATTACAACATCGAATTCTTTTCTTTAAGAACTCTTTGCATTATTTTTCTTTGGGGTTTTGTGAAGACCATGTCCAGTTAATCAAATCATTGCCTATGAGGTGAAGCAAGTCAGGATTTTTTATTCATGACATAACTTGTGAGATCTATTACTTTTATTATTTCATTTAATTCAATTTCTTTTATTTCATTGTTGTTGATTTTTAAGAATATGGTTTAAATCTAAGGTATGTATCTGACCATTGCATACTTTTAGGTGAAAAATCTATAGTCAAGTGAACTAATTGTATCCGTAATTGTACTTTTGGGACAATAAAAGTGACAAACATTAAACTGATGGCCCTCAAAACCTTTTAGTTATTGAGTGTGTAATAATTGAATCTAGGTTAAATTGGAAGCGGACGCGATCCAGTTATCTAGAATTATTATTCCCACAGATGTTTATTATTGTTCTTAGTGTGTTAAACCTTGTTGTCGGATGTCTAGGGTTATGCATTAATTAGAGAATTAATTAGTGACAGATGTCCTAACTATCGAGATTAGGGAATTAGGAATTTCTGGTGGATCTTGATTTTCTATAGCTAATTTAGGAGAATTTGAATTAATAGTTTTTTGGGAAAGATTGAAGATCATGATATGCTATTGAATCTTGATCTTGTCTTGTGGAACCATATACCTAGGTTTTTTCATCATTGATATTTTTTCCTGCAATTTAAATTCTTGCTAATTTTAATTAATTGTTTTCTCAAGCTTTTAAAAACCCCAATTTTTAGCTAACTTAGAGTGAAACTCAAGTCCTATGGATTCGACCCCATATTTACCACTACTACACCCATTGTGGGATTTGGCACGCACGACATGTGATCAACTACTTCTTTGCATATTTAACATGTTGTAAGCATGTCTCTAAATTGCAACTCCACATCTCTTTGAATATTTAGTTGGTGTTCAGTTGATTGTGGATAAGAGAAACTCTTTAACAACTTAGTTCGGAAATCTTGTTGCAACCGCTTAGACAGCCTATTGCAACCATGTATCTTCATCGAATCACTCGAAGTTTATCTTGTGATTTGAGCACGTGAATCATGCCTTGGGTGAGTCATTTACCAAACTGCAAATTGGACAACTTGATGACAATCTCAACTGTCGATCATGACACTAACAATCTCCCCCTTTTTAATTGTGTTGTCACAAATGGTAAATGAGGTAGCGAGCATATAGGCAAAAAATCTTCATAATAATCATGAAGGAATAGTTAAGTTTATAGACAAAATAAACTAACTACTTTCTCCCCCGTCATACTTCTGGCTATATATAGTATCACATAAAAATATCTTCAATAAGTACTGTGATTAACCAGTCACTAAATAACATACGAGAGTAAAAAATAAAAACACTGCTGATGAACTTCAAATATCAATAGCTCCAGCTTCGATTGTAACAACTTCATTCACCTTGTTACAACTGCTTCAACATCTTCATCATAATGTCTTCATGAATTCCTATGACGACCCAAATCTAATTTGTCATTATTATGATGTCATTTCAGATGTGGACGCCAACTCGGACGCTCGTGGACTCCACAGTTAGGTCAGAGCACACTTGGATTAGGTATGTAGTCCTTTTTTGTGCTATTGATTTGTTTTATGATGTTTATGTTCAATTTAGTTAAATTGCATCGCAATATGTGTGTTTATATTGATTATTACCGAGTGAGGCAGTGTGACGGTTATTTGCTTCGAGTAGCATGTAGATGCAGGTATCGGGTAGGCAAATGACTAATACACTAGGCTGTGGGTTTATATACACATAATAAATGATGAAATGCGTTAAATAATTAATATGAAACACTGTTTAGACGTTAATGATGTGAGTGTACACGTTTGGCATGTGACACAGTGCGGGACCAGGTATCAAAACGCCAGAGGATTGGTTTGTTTGTGTTGAGAAAGGATGAGGACAAGGGCTCAAGTCCACATTAAAGTCATATTTCAGATGACTTTTTGACTCCAAAATGACCTTAAGATCATGCCTTTAGATGTGTTGACACAAGTCATGAAGTTTGACCATATATATGTTGTTTCTAACACATCCATCACCTTTTCTCTCACCTTACAAGCTTAAGTTTGAAAATTGGAAGTGAAGTTAGGGTTTTGTGAGCTTTGGGAGCTTTAATGGAGAAAAGAATGCTTGGAAATTGATAGAAAAGGTTAGATCCAAACTTTCCTCCTCGTTATTTATCTATCAGGCGTAGTTTCTCGTGTTTTGGCGAGGGTTTCGGGGGTATGTGTTGAGCACACCAATTTGTATAGGTGTTGCTATGGTGTAAGGGTTTGATTTGAAGCATCAATGGATGGTTTTTGGTGTTGATGTTGTTGTTTTGGGTTATGTTGGATTTTTGGGTTTTAGTCGAGAAATTTCGAGGTTTTAATCTCGGACAGATTTTGATGCGGGTTTTTTATTTCTCATGGTTGTTTTAGTGTTTAATGAGAAGTTGGGATGAGCGCAGACTGCAGTGATGAGCCGGGGGGTCCGAGAACCCCTAGGAATACGTTTCTGGTTCAGATGCCGCCATGAACTCTGTGAGGTTTAAAAGCCCACGGTGTCACCCAAGGCATCCAGACCAGGGAGACACCCCACCCCACGCTATAAGTAACGTTGTGGGGTTGAAGCGTGACAACGTGAATCACAGCGCTAGGACCATTCCTCACTCATGGCATTCAAAATAGTAAAAGAAAAGTAATTTTTAAAATAAATTGGCCTATTAGTTCACCTAGGTGTTTATATAACCCATATGGAATACCTAATGGGTGGATTTGACGATGTTTAGTATGGAATGGGGATTTCCAAAGTTTGGAAAATTGATTAGGTTTAACGGGGAAATCAGGATTTAGGTTTGTTGACGAGTAGTTGACGCGTATTTGGAGGCGGCATGCACTGGCGTTAGTAGACTAGTGGAGCGTGGTTTGAGGTGTTTAGTAACCCAATTGAAAATCACTTTGAGTATTTGTTGCTTGATTATTTGAATTCAAGTCCTATTATTCATTTACTTTTGTTATTCGGGTATTTGTTTATGGTTGGTTGAGTTTACTCCCGCCAGGTTATCAGTTGCGTTGGCATGTAACACATTAGACCATAGCATGTGTTGTAAAAATAAGTCGGTGGATTGTCGACCCGACAGTTATTTCCCTAGGCATATGTCGGAGCGTCGTGGTCTACATCGGCTATCGAGCGGACTCAGGGATTTCAGTCAGTTCGAGTTTACTCATTGGCAATGCCTGGTTGATAGTCCAAAAATAGTGCTAATTTGACCTAGATCTTGCACGCACTTTTAATTCACTATTATTGATATTCATGCGAAGGTCATTCCCAGTTGCCTAATTACTTTTTTTTTTCACATGTTTATTTAATAGTATTTTAAATTCTAACATTTATTTATTGTATTTACTCAATGAAGTTCTTTGGGTTTACTCACTCTGGACTCGTCATCTATTTTATTGTGATGATGGAGTGCAAACCCTAATACGAGCAGGGGAAGGGCAAGCTTGAGGACTTCCTTTAATCGATTTCCTTGCAGCTGACTCGTATGTTTTTATATATTTTCTCATTTTCATGTTGGAATGGGACATGAGTGATATACATGATATGTGTTAACATACTTTGAGGCATTTTGATATTTTGAGACTCATGGTACATTTTATATATTGATGGTATTCTGGTTGGGGTTCCACACAAAGAAAAATTCTTGATGACATGATTTAATGCTTTATATTTAATGAATCATGATATAAAGTCTTTCGCTGAGAATAAATTGATAATAAACAGATGAAAATGAGTACACGATGCGTGTTAGAAAATGATATAAAAGTTAGTGGTAATTGGTTTAATCATTGGTATGAGATACGTGTGGGACTCAGCTGGGCCGAGTCGTGGCAGGGTTGTGGCCCACGACGCATGATGTAGCGGTCTTAGATTTTGGGGGCCGTCACATTTAGTATTAAAGCCTAGGTTTATGGAACCTAGGGCTTTGAGGAAGTTAAACAAGAGCATAAACTTTAATAAACTTTAGATGTGGAAACCCAAAGTAATTGCCTATAACCTTAGTTGGGAAATGATGTGAGGAGGTTAGTTTCAGGGTTATTGTGACGACCCTGGGGTGATTAGACATGTTTTAGGATGAGTTTAGGTCGGTTAAGGTTGGGTTAGGCTCGTGGTTAAGGGGTTTATGTGTTGCAGGAAACACTTGAGGAGTTGCTGGAAAATGACTTCCCAGAACACCCAGCACATTGGGGAGTTTTCCTTAGTGCATTGGTTGGGTTTCTGACGATGTAATAAATTGGGGTAATCGATGAGAATTGATAGATTATAGGTATAAATGAGGCGTTTGAGAGAGCTCACGCCCTACGATATTGTAATAAGGCTGATATGATGTAACACACGGCCGATCGGATTTGGATCATTACTACTTAGCCTGTGTAAGTTTCTTTTGCACATATCTGGTATTTTCTGGCATATTTTATTTGGAGCAATTCTTGGCTATTGTTTATGCTTTTAAATACCATTCTTTCATTTTGGAAATGTGAATAATTATATCAATTGGGAATTATTATTCTTTTGTACTCACTATCTTTTTTATGACGGTGGGTGTATATCCGTCGAGCAGTAGGTCGAGCAAGGAGAAGATTGATGACTACATCTGAGCTTAGAGCGTGCTATTGTCCTGACTTGTAGGTCTTTTGATATTTTGTATTATACTGCAATTATGTTGTTATTATGTATTTAATACTGTTAGGTTGTATATTGGGTTGAAGGATAGTTCCCCGATCTTTTAAATTTCACACTGTCTATATGTTCGCCACTTATTTCATATATATTGTGATCATCATTTCCCGGTTTCTACACTTAGGATTTATCTAATTGCTTCTGCATAAATTGTTAAGAATTTTGCTAAATTCTATGAAGACATTCTCTAAATCAGTAAATAGTTAAAAGTTTTAATTAATTTTAAATTTCAGTAATGGGTAGGATTAGTGTATTATTTATCCTGACTGCGATCAAGTTGATAATTGTGATAGAAAGGTTGACTAATACATAGTTAAGTCCTACGAGATCGAGATTATGGGTTAATTACGAGATTAGGCCGAGCGATGCTGTAGATTAGGAAAGGGGTCGTCATAGTTATGTATACATGTTATGTTTTGATATGGTATACGTATATATTGAGGTTGATTCGATGCACATTTTGCGGTGCAGTTTGAGATGGTGGACAGTCACCGATAACTACCCCACCGACGACTCAACCAGAGGTCAGTGAGATGAGTGACCCCACTAAATAGGCATTGACTTTGTAGTCTTTATCACAGAGGGTCACGGAGCACCATATTGTGCACAAGGCACATATGGCATAGATGCCAAAGTACATTCAGGGCCAGAGAGTGGCAACAGTAGCACCGATGACTACATTAGATGTGCTTACTATTCAGGTGACTTTAACCCCGATCGTCACTACGCAGGTACCAGTTCAAGCAGCAGGTCTGAAACTTTGGTCGTGGGGGTCTGCTCCAGTTATGGCACATGTAGATACTATTGTCATTGCACCTGCTACGACAGAGTAGCCCGCGGTAGCTTTGATATCGGGCAGTGTGATATCGGTTGAGGCGAAGAGGGTTAAGGATTTCATAATGTTTAACCCTGGTACTTTTATGGAGTTGGTGACCCAGAGTTAGCTGGGCGCTGGTTGTTGACACGTTAGAGGTTTCACAAGTCATTGAAGGTTGGGGATGCTGATCAGGCATGACTCACCAGTTATTATCTGAGAGGAGAAGTGACTGTCTGGTGGACTACATACACTGCCACTCATTCAGAGCCGTCGACTTTGGTGGGGTTTCAACAATTGTTCCTTAACGAGTACATCCTTATAAACTCAGGGAGGAGTTTTTGGCCTTGAAACAGGGTATCACATTTGTGCTGTAGTATATGGAGAGGTTTAGATACCTGATTTAGTACGCTATAGATGTAGTGGGCACTGAGAGACTCCAAATCTATTAATTTGTTAGGGGCTTGGGTGAGATGATTGCGAGTATTATTGTGCCCAGTGGAGCTCGAACTTTGCAGAAAATATTTGATCGAGCCTTGGCACATGAGAACTATTTACTATAGAGGTCTAGTTGACCTAAGACATCATTTTATCCAGATCAGCCTAGCTAGAGTTCTCGACCGGAGCAAAGGCTGAAGAGGCAGCGAGATCATCATGGTCAATAGGGGTATAGTCAGCGTGACCATCGATTGGCACCTTGATCATGGTCGTCGAGGTGTTAAGGATCGACATGATGATCAATTGAGATATGATGACCGATAGGTGGTCTATGTTACTGCACTTGCGCCTATTGAGCAACCTAGACAACAGTTCCAGCAGGTCAAGGATCGCGGAGGCTATTACAGGGGATAGAGGAGTCAAGGTCAGGGTTGATGACAGGGCCAGGCATAGGTTGTTGCACAGATTGGGTGGCAGGAGAGATGTCATTGCTTTAAATGCCATTAGACTGGGTATTTGAAGGGCAATTGCCTAACATCATCGCCACCACCACCCACCAACACAAACTAAACATGCCAGAGATAGGGCCTATGCGGTTGCATATGCTGCTGCTCAGCCAGACTGGGAGGCAACGCGACATTTGGTTAAGGGTACATTGATTATTTGTGGTACCCTTATACATATTATGTTTGATTTCGGTAGAACTTTGTCTTTTATTGCAATAAGCATAGTAGGACAGTTAGGGTTATAGAAATAGACTTTAGACACACACCTTATTCTCGGTACGACTGTGAGGATAAGATATACCCTAACAGGATATGTCATAATTGTATTGTAGAGGTCGCGGGACACCAGTTACTGACGAACCTATGAGTTTTAGAGTATCTAGAGTTTGATGCGTTGCTAGGCATGGATTGGCTGTCAACGTATCATGCATAGAAAGACTACTTTAGTAAGACTATGACTTTTGACATCGAGGGTATCCCAGGGTATTCCAGTGTGTACGTTTGCCAGAGTCACGATAGCTCTACCAATTACTAGAGGTCGTTAGGCAATTATTCAGGAGATGGAGGCATTCACGGTGGCAGTTGAGTTAGAGCCGAGGACAGTGGTACGTGTTGAGGATGTCTCAGTTGTTTGCGAGTTTCCTAAGGTTTCCTCGATGATTTTCCAAGATTACCACAACCTCGAGCAGTTGAGTTCATTATCGAGCTGATACTGGAGACACAACCGATTTACATTCAACCTTACACGATGTCAGCATCCGAGCATGAGGAGTTGAGGACCCAGTTAGAGGAGTTATTGCAAAAGGGTTTTATTCACCCTAGTATGTCTCATTGGGGCGCTCCAATCTTTTTTGTTAAGAAAAATGACGGTTCTATGCGGATATGCTTAGACTACAGGAAGCTAAATCAGGTGACGATTTGGAATCGTTACCCACTTCCCAGGATCAAAGATTTATTCGATCAGTTGGAAGGAGCCAAGTTCTTCTTGAAGATTGATTTACGCTCAGGTTATCATCAGCTAAGGATTCGAGAGAGTGACATTGAGAATATCGCCTTTAATACAAGATATGACTAATTTAAGTTTACAATCATGTCGTTTAGGCTGATTAATGTGCCAATGATCTTCATGAACTTGATGCACAGAGTCTTGAGGCCATTTCTCGATATGTGATAGTATTTATCGATGACATCCTCATATACAGTAAGTCTCATGTGGAGCATGAGAGGCATCTGTAAGGACCTAAATTTCTTATAGGTCGTTATTCGCGTATTTTTTGACGTAGACGCCAGCTCAGGTCCATGGATAGGCTACGATATGTTTGGATTGGGTAAAAATGTTATTTTTGATTGATTGTTTGAGTAATTGTGATGTTAATGATTGTGTTATGACTCATTACATCACAGGTGTGATTTAAATTGATTAGACAGGATGAGGTCATGTAATAGGATATTCGTCTCAAAAACGTGTCGACATGGATACGGAACGTGTAAAATATGGGTACACTAAGTTTAGGAAATGATTTGTATAAAATAAACAAACATGGACATGTGACAATAATAAATTGGTGGGCGCCTAACGATGCGCGTGGTCGTGGCCGACACACGTGGGTTTGCACGGTAGTGTGCACGCCTGAGTGCGCTCATTGGCGTGCATGACGAAATTGTAGGTGTGGAAATACAAGTGTGTCTATACATATATATATATGTATATATATTAAAATAAGAAATTAAAAAGAAATGTAACTGTAACGCCCCAAAATTGTTTTAGGCCGTTATTCACATAAATTTTCTGACATGGACACCAGCTTTGGTCCACAAAGATGCCACGGGCATGCTACGACATGCTTGGATTAGGCGAAAATGTTATTTTTTGACTAATTGTTTGAGTAATTGTGAAGTTAATGATTGTGTTATGATTCATTACATCGCATGTGTGATTTACATTGATTAGACCGGGCGAGGTTGTGTGATAGGTATTTGTCTCGAAAAACATGTAGATACGGATACCGAACGCGTAAAATATAGGTACATTAAGTTTAGAAAAAAATTTAAAAAATGTTGGAAAAATTCCTAAAAATACGAAAAAATCCTAAAAAATTAT
Source organism: Stephania japonica (assembly GCA_039657345.1). Classification (NCBI taxonomy): domain Eukaryota; kingdom Viridiplantae; phylum Streptophyta; class Magnoliopsida; order Ranunculales; family Menispermaceae; genus Stephania; species Stephania japonica. The sequence continues at coordinate 34,360,121 of CM077561.1, read as the reverse complement.
ATTTTGATCAAATAAATATAAATTTATGAATTTCTATGCAAGGTGAAGTATTCGAGATTTCGACGAGACGTTATGTCGGGGTTTTTACCTCGTAAAGCGTGAAATTGGCAAAAATTACAGAAAACTACAAAGAAATTCAGAAAAATTAGAGAAAATATGGGAAATTGGGAAAAAAGTTGAAAAAAGGGTTTCGAGATTTTACGAGCATTTGACACCTCAGTGTAACTCGAAAAACTTGCCACAACAAAAAATTGGGATAAAATTCTAATTTTTGTTGTCGCAATATAAAATCAATTAATTTGATACTAAATTACGTAAATGACTTGTTCGGACACCAGGACTTTGGAGGCTATAGTCAGGTGTCGAGTGCGCATCTCAAGGCGAGAGTAGGATCGAATCGAGATCTTTACGGGACATTAGAGGCGCAGTTTGAGATGCATAAACCCCATAAGAAATATATTAGAGTATTTATTTATTGGTTTTTTATTGATACAACATTTATTGATTATCGTTGTATATTATTTCCTATGCTTACTCATTTTGTCACGGTTGGCTGTCTATTTCGTCTCCGGGTTCTGGTTTATTTTGTGATGTGTGGGCGAACTTGGGTAGGATGGATAATAGGGACAAACTCAGGGACATGCCAGTGGAGGGGGTGGAGAAGCCCACTGGGCAGGCCCTGATATCTGGATTAGGGTTCAGTCCTGCTACACGGTACACATTCATTTGGTGTTTACGAGTGTTATATGTATACATGCATTTCCTTACAGTTGTCTGTTTAATACGCATGTATATTTAGCATATTGTTGGATTCAGTTATTATCATAAATGTTGGGTGGTTTTCTTTTGGGTTTTACTCACTGGACTTTTCATCTGCTTCTTGTGATGGCTTGAATGCAGGATCTTCTCTTGGCAAGGGCAAGGAGACTCTCGTAGACTACCTGTGACTTGCCACCAATTGAGTTCGACTTGTATGTTTTTATTTTTATTGTTTTAACTTATTTTTGGGTTCATGGGGACAGTTTGAGATATCTGTAAATGTATGTAATCATTTTTGTTAAGTTATATACTGTGTACCTTGCTAGGTTTTCCACATAGGACCGAATGCTCAAATTTTAATGAAATGTAATAACAAATGCTATATTTTAATGCTTCTGCTGAATTGTTTTATTTAAATGTTAATAACTATAATAAGTTAGGTTGATGATTTATGGTTGGTGCGTGTAGGACACAGCCGGGCAGTGATGTGGCAGCGTTATGGGTCCGTAGCGCATGACGTGGCAGGCATCGGGATTTGGGGCCGTTACATTTGGTATCAGAGCGAGGTCGATGAACGTTGAGAAAGGAAATTAATAAAAGAGCACAAAACTTAATGAATAAAAATTAGATGTGGAAACCCGATATACTTGCCCTAGAACCCTAGTTGGGAAGTGGTTGTGAGGCGGGTAGAGTTAATATTATATTTGTGTTATGTGTTTGATTGTATATTACTTATGATACGCTTATATTGGAGCCTAATTTAGCGCACGTTCTTCTATGCAGATTGCGATGGATGAGTAGTTTCTAGTTACTACTCAGCCTAAGGTGGGCATATAAGCTATCTGACCAGGGACACATTGACTCTTCAGTCATTAGCGTGGACTGTGGAGGAGGGATTTGCGTTGATCATGTATATGATTCAAGCTCAGGCGCCAGTTACGACAACTCCTACCACTGCATGGCTACACAAAACATGCAGTCAACAATAGTCCCTATAATATCACAGACGCCGGTTCAGGCGGCGGACTCAGAGATATAGGTTGTGCATGTAACGACCCTAAACTCTAACTTGTGTCACGTACCAATTTAGGTTGTACGTGGGCCCATTTGCCATAATACAGAGTCCAATTCTCGGTTGTCGACGCTGAGGTATGTTAATTACGTTCGGTGTTTTGTATTATATTGTATTACTCAAATATTTAAATTCCAATGTCCCAAACATGTGAGGACGTTTAAGTGTGAGCGTTGGTATAGGAAACAGTTTAGCTCGAGGGTTATGTGAAGTAACTGGGTTTTGGGCGAACATTGGTCGGGTAATTAGTAGTCCGGGGACTTAAATGAATTAAAAACACTGACAAAATACAAATAAATAATAAATAAAATTTGTAAAACACGTTTGATATGTTGGTACGTCTGGGGCGATGTGACGAACAAATTTGGTATCGAAATAGGACCGAAAACTCGAGTATGGTGCGAGAAAAGGCTTAAACAAGAAATTGTGTCACACATTGAAGTCACTATTTGGTGTCACAGTTGGTGACTGGAATGGAGGGTGCCCAAAAGATGTGTCTTAGGATTCGTGTGTAGGGATAGATGAGAGGGGGTATAAAACCCATCCCTCATCACTTTTCTCTCTCTCATTTCGTTTTTTTTCTCTCTCTCTCTCTCATCATTGAAAGAACGTGGGAACGAGGTGAGTATCGGGGGTTTTCGACGTGGTTTCACACTACAGGAACGATCAATCTTCAAATCTAAGGTGAGATTCCGGTTCCCTAAGTGATTATCTACATTTTGGCTATATTTTTGTGGGTTTTTGTCGCGATGAATTCGGACAACGAATTTGAAAATTCAGTTTTTTTGATTTTTTGATTGATTGGGAGTTAACGGGAAGATCAAAACATGATTTGTGAAGTGGTTTTGATGTTTGGAAAATTTTCTGAATTTTTGGGATTTTTGGAGGATTTTGGATGATTTCGGAAAATCGGTGGTTTGGTCGGGTTTTGACACAAGCCGAGGGTGGCTTGGCGTTGTGTTGGTTGTTTAGTCGAAGTTGGGATAGACTCGTTGGGGTGTGAAAGCCCCCGTTTACAGGGGCATTCTGGTTCAGACTCTGTGGAGACGCCATGAACATTCCAACTCACGGCATCACTTATGTACGTTTTGGGCCGGAGCTTTAGTAGAACACGCCGTGAGGACACCGCCACGACCATTTAGGTCACGATGTTACTCACGTACATGTTGGATAGTGAGACCTAATCTCCACGCCTTGGAGATGATGTCCAGGCTTTTAGATGCCAAGACGTCTATGCAGCGTGTTACTGTTTACAGGGACCAAAATTTTATAAATATTTCGAATACTTTCGAGGATCTCTCTGGTATTCCAATGGGTCCGACTAAGACCTAATGCCGAGTAATCGACCCAAATGAGTAAACGAATAAAATTGTGAAAAATTGGATAGAATGAGGATAATTAATGGGAATTTCGATTTAAATGTATTTTAGGGGTTTTGAACATTGACTGGATATGGGAGGTCATAGGAGAGGTGTCAGGGGTTCATTGAGTGCGTAATAGTTGGAATATAGGTAAGTAAACTAGTGAGAGCTTTTTACAATTATTTCTTGAGCTTTAATTTGTTGTTATTGCTCTGTTTATCATTATATTCTTTGGAATCATTATTGGTTGAGCGGCCTACTGCAAGGGAGTTATGGTTACTTTTACCTGCAATGTGAGCTCTTATCTAGACGTTGTTGACATCTCTCGGTTGAGTGTACACTGGGGGGCTCTTATCCAAGTATATGGTTATCTTATAGTCGTAAGGGTTAGGGTTGGTAGGCTATGTTCTCATCCTGAACCTGAGTCTTGTAGGTTTTACCTCGACTCAACGACTGGTATCGGGACTCCTTGTAATTCCATTTCGTAACTCGGACACTCACTTTTCAATTGATTTATTTACAGTCTTATACATTTCATACGTTCCTTATTCCTTTCTTTCTATCAGCATGAATGTGGACTGACGTTTATTTATTTCGAAATGTTGTATTATTGTTCTGCTTGGCGTTACTTATCTGGGCTCGTCATTCTTGTATTTGACAGAGTGCAGATCCACAATATAACAAGGGGAAGGTACCAGAGCTTAGAGATTTGCTTTGAGAACACTAGAGCACGCCTTTTTACTTGGTTGAGTAGGTGATTTTTGTATTATTATATATAAATGTTGTTTTGAAATATGGGTTTAGGTATGTGAGAGATTCTGGGCATGTATATCTATTGGGCTATTCTCCTCTGACTGATCATTTATGATGATATACATATGCGGGGTTTCCACACTCTAGGATGTCTTGTTTTTATATGGTTGTGATTCTTTGATTAGTTTAAGCTTTTACTTCATCTATTTTGATGATAACTCACTAATCAATGTTATAAAATTGTAAATGAATGGTAAATGGTAAGGTTAAGGCTGACTAGGCTTATGTGATTCGTCGAGATGGGCTCAGGGTTTTGCGTAAGTGTAGGCCGGGGAGGGCCCAGTTTAGGTTTAAAAACTGGGGCCGTCACAGTGCAGATGGTTCAAGTTATAGTGGCAGTGGAGACGGCCGTTATTACTCCAGCTACGACTGAGCAACCTATGGTTGTAGCGACATCATACAGTCTGATGCCTATAGAGGTGAAAAAGGTCAAGGATTTTATGCGATTCCGGCCTGGATACTTCTACAGCGTTGGTGACCTAGAGTTAGCTGGGAGATAGTTGTTAACACACCAGCAGCTATACAAGCTTATGAAGGTGGAGGGTGATCATCCATGACTTTCGAGCTTTTGTCTCAAGGGTAGTGCAACAGTATAATGGACCATGTATTAGGTTATCCACCCTCACCCTGCTACTTGGGTCGAGTTTCTGCAGTTTTTTATAGACGAGTACATTCTGATGGAGGTTTGGTTGAGGTTGAGGGAAGAATTTTTGACCCAAAGACAAGGGGACGTATGTGTTACAGTATATGGAGCGATACATACTATTACAATATGCCACAGATGTGGTCGGTACGGAGTGACTTCTGGTTTACTACTTCATTAAAGGACTTGAATGTGATGGCCCTAATTCAACAATCGTAAACTGGGCCCCGCCCGACCTAAACTTACGTGGACCATCGAGCCAATCTCAATTAGTCACGCAAGCGTAGTCAACCTTCCTTTACCATTTACTATTATTAAGCAATTATAAGTTGCGTAAATCAATTAGTGAGTTATCATAGTTATAGCAGAAGCAATTAACCCTCAAACTAATCAATGAGCCTCAAAGATACACAAGTTAAGACAACCTAGAGTGTGGAAATCCCGCATATGTATATCATCATTAATAAACAGTCAGAGGAGAGTAACATTGAGATATACTTGTCCAAGATCTCTCAAAAACCCAAATCTAGTGTTTTCAAAACAATATATAATAATACAAGAAAGATAACCTACACTAGTCAAGAGAAGAGCCGCTCTTGGTCCTCAGATCAAATCCACTAGTTTTGGAGCCTTCCCCTTGCTTAACTGTGGATCTGCACTCCGTCAAACACAAGAATTACGAGCTCAGGTAAGTAACGCCAAACAGGACATAAATACAACATTTTGAATTAAATAACACAGTCTAATTCTTGCAGATAAAAAAAGGAACAGGGAACACATGAATATAAAAGACTGTAAATAAATCAATCAAAAAGTGAGGGTTCGGAATACGAATCCGAATAGCAAGGAGTCCTGACCAAAAGGTCGTTGAGTTGCAGCAAAGCCTAACAGACTTGAGTTCAGGACGAGACACAACCTACTAGCCCTAACCCTTGCGATTATGAGATATCCAAGGACCTGGATGAGTGCCCCCAACGTACACTCAATTGGGAGATATAAACAGCGCCCAGATAAGAGCTCATATCACAGATAAATAATAACCATAACTCACTTGCCAATGGACCACTCAACCAATGGAAATTCCAAAAGAAACATGGAATAGAGCAATAACAACAAATTAGAGCTCAAAAAATAACTGTAAAATTCCTCACTGATTTACTTACCTATATCCAATAACTATAACTCCCTGTGTGACCCGTCAATAACTATAACTCTAGATAGTCCATTAAATTGCAATTTCTCGTTAATTTACCTCCAATTAACCAAATTTTATATAATTTATTCATTGGTGTAATTGGGTCAATTTCTAGGGTATTGAGTCGTATTTGAACCCATTTGAATACTAGAGAAATCTTCGAGATTTTCCAAAAATTTATCAAAATTTAGTCTGTGAACAATGTCATAACACAGGTGGTGCCGTCGGGGTTAGAACCTTGCGGCGTCACATAAAGCGTGAATTTTGATACCCACTGTCTCATACGCCATGAGTGGTGTCATAGGGCTTTATCCTCCATGGCGTCACTCAAAGCGTGACAACCCCCAGAGCCTCTGATTTGGGAACCGTGATTGACCCCATGGACATAAATGCTCCATGGCGTCCCTCGCGGCGTGCAACCTTGCAAATGAATCTGGAGTTTTTTGAAACCCCGGCGCGCGTAATCGCTTTTCGAGACTATCCTTAACTCTTAGGGACATCCAATATAATACCAAATCATCGACCAAACCTGTCTATGATGTCCGGTAATCCCCAATTTAAAAATAATGGCAGTATTCCAAAAAATCCACAAAAAATTCATACAACTCCCAAATGTTCAAAATTATCATTAGAACACACTAAATCCTTCCCATTGATATCAAATCTACTAACCAAATCCAACAAAATCGAAAATCCCAAAATATTGTTCGAAACCATCGCGACAAAACACCAAAAACTAACGCCAAAACGTAGATACACAAGTGGGGAGTCAGGATCTCACCTTAAAATGCGTAATAAATCGATCCCCGACGTCGCTCCAATCTCGAAAACTCCCAAAACCCACACTCAAATCGTTTCTTGTTTTCGTTAGATGAAATGAGAGGTAAGGAGAGAGAAAAATTGGTGGAAACCCTTATATACACCCCTCTCATTCACACTCATGCACGTATCCCGAGGCACATCCTTTGGCCCTCCTTCACTCCATCCAACTGCCTTGACTCAAAATTATGACACTAATGGGTGACTTACCCTCAACACAACCATTTCTCACACAAACCTCGTGTTCCGGAACCCATTCCGCACTACGACTTGCGTGTCGTGTGCTCTCAGATGTATTAACGTACTGAACACGTACACAACATATATTTATTATTTAACTTGCATTTTATCTATGTTTTTAATTCAATCAATCCCCCAAACTGCTAATTACTCGACAACTGTTCGCTCGAAACCCGTAATTCACGTTTCTCTCGGGCCGAACCCATTTCCCAACAGCAACACTCACACCCAAACGTCCTCTCATGTTTAGGACATTGGAATTTACATTTAGGTAATAAAATAAAATACAAACACCAAACAAAAATAACGTACCTCAACTTCAACGACTGAGAATTGGACAACTGTATCATGGCAAAGGGCCCACGTCCTATATTAACACATGAATCGAGTTAGATTTTAGGGTCGTTACAATATCAATATATACAATCATACATGTTCAATCAAAATAACAAAATGAATCTCAAATGGTCATATACAAGTCCGGATATATTGCTCATGTTTCAATCTCAATAAAAAAAAAAGATAAAACAAACATACGAGTGTGGAATATGCAGTAAATCATAGGAAGACCTCTAGCTTGCCCTTCCCTTTGCATGTACTGGGTTTGCACATAGCCATCACAATAAAATAGATGACAAGTCCAGAGTGATTAATCCTAAAGAATTTCACCGAGTAAATAATATAAATAAATGTTAGAATTTAAAATACTATTTAAATAAACATCTGGAAGAAAAGAATCAAGCAACTAGGAAGGACTGTCGCATGAATATCAAATAGTAACAAATCAAAATACGCGCAAGATCTAGATCAAACTAGCACCATACTTCAAACTATCACCCAAGCACCGCCAGTGAGTAAATTCGAACTGACTGAAATCCCTGAGTCCATTTGGTAGCTGGCGTAGACCACGATGCACCGACATATGCCTAGGAAACAGTATTCGGGTCAACTATTCACTGGCAATACTTCTAGAACACATGTTGTAATGACCCGTTACCTTAAGCAAGTGATTAATGTTAATCCGAATTCTAATTAACTTGAGTTAGGCTCGTGGTTAAGCCAGACTTAACGTGATTAGTGTGTGCGTGTATTTGCATGTTGTATTTGTGTTTGTTTGGTATGTATTATTAGTTATGGAAATAAAAATCAGACTGATTAGCCTATAGATGAATAATTGGAGAAATGAAGGAACGCCTAATACCATGTGTGGGTCAAGGAAGACACACATGAAATCTGGGGCAGTGTACACGCCGAGAGTGTTCGTTGACGTGTACTATGAAATTATAAGCGTAATTATAGACATAAATATATATTTATATATTGTGGTTATATATATAAATATATATTAAAATGTAAAATAAATAAATAATTGATAAATTTTTGGGGCATCGAGTGACACGTAGGGTTATGGGGGATACGCGTGGTCGTACGGTAGTGTGCACGCCCAAGTATACCCGTTGACGCGCATGACAGAATCGTAGGCACGAAAATATAAAGATGTATATATATATTCATATATAATAGTTAATATATAAAAATAAATAATTATATAAATGGGTCGGCCTCGAGATTCATGCGATGCGAATCTCGAGAAAATTTTAATATTTATCTTAAACAAGAACTGCCTCTTCTCTGTTCTTATATGATCGAAAAAAATAATAATAAAAAATAATAGAGAGTGGAAAGAAATTGACAGAGAGAGAGAACGAGCAACAGAGAGCTAGGGATGGCGAGCTTTTGTAGTCGAGGAGAGCTCGAGGTGAGTTGTTTTCGTTGTTGTTGTTGTTTCAGTTGTCGTTGGAATTGTTGTTATGGTGTTGTTGTAGGGTTGTTTCAGTTGTTGATCGTGATAGAATTTTAATTGTTGAGCATCAATTGGAGATTGAAAGATTGAGGCCTAAGGTTGAAGATGATGCAAGGGAGGTTTCTCCAATGTTGGAATCGATCCTATGATCGATTCCTAGTTGAGGAAAAAGTCACAGTTGGAACGAGCTAGACCCAACACCCTAACCAAGGTTGGGTTGGGTCAGGTCTGGTTTGATCTGACCCGATAGAAAAAATAAAATAAAATAGGAAATAAGCTGGAAAGTAAGGAAAAAATCTAGAAAAAATAGGAGAAAAATCTAGAAAAATAGTATTTGACCAAATAAATAGAAATTGAGGGATTTCTATGGAAAATGAAGAATTCAAAAGTCATAGGAGACTTTATATACCGGGGTGTTACCTCGTAAAATGTGAAATGGTCGAAATACATTAGAAACTAGGTCCCGTAATTCTGGATTTGAATGATACTAGTTTAGGAATATTAATAAATGAGTATTGGACTTAAATCGATAAAAATGGATCTATTTTAGGTAATGAGTGGACGGGAAAAGGTTTGAGGACTCCAGAGAGTCGTACAAGTCAGTAAAACTTAGGAAAGCTCAGCATAGGTAAGTGAGACTCATGTTTTTCATCAATTATGTATTGTAATTAAATACTCTTAGTGCACATTGTATTAGAGACTAGAAATATAGCAATGTACTATGACTTAAACTATTTTGTTATTGTTTTTACAAATGAAAATGAAAACCAGGAAGAGGTTTGGCAGGACAGATCTACCTGGGGTTTGGAACTATGTTGAGCGGCCACCCATCACCGCGCCCCCAGTGACTTGGGAATTGTCCTGATCAATGCTTTCCATTTGAGTTGGCGGCACCTCAATCATGAATTACTAGTTGTCAATGGTAATTCATGAGAGATGTGGGAGTGCGACTCTCTTATTCAAATGAAATAAAAATATAAGTCACAGTACAGTTGCAAAAGACTTATGAATTTGCATTCAATTATGTATTGTTTATATTTTCAACATCCTCTTTAAATATGCATTGGGTTCATATTGTTATGCATTTATCTTGTTATTTAGTTGATAATTGATGTATTTCTCGAGAGTCACTTACTGAACATGTAGAAGCTCACCCAACTTACTAATTACAGGTTCACAGTTGAGCGCATCAGACAAAAGGAAAGGGAAGATGTAGGAGTTTCGAAATCTTCTCTTAGGTGTACTGATATTTATGTTTATGTAATAATACTGTTTGAGTATGTTTATGTCATATAATTGGGTTGGGTCTGCTTTTAACAACCGATGGATTTCTGTGAATTATATAGCTTTGTATATCGTATAGTATTATCAAAAAAGTTTTAAATTTTTGCTGCATTTGATTTATTATTTATTCGTTATATACAATATATATATAGGTTGTTGTCAGATAGAAATGGAAGGCTGTTGGTTCTAGTTAGGCTTGATCTGATGTACCGGGGCTTAATTAAGGTTTCAAGCTGGATATCCTCTATTTAGAATAAGGGATGTATTTAGGATAAGGGATGTTACACATGTTATGGTCTAATGTGCCACATGCCAACACAATAGAATAACCCGGTGGGAGTAAGCTTAACCGACCATAAATAAATACCAAAAATAAGATTAATTGAATAACAGGACATGAATTTAATAAATGAAGTAATAAATACTCAAAGTGAAATTCAATTGGGATATTACACACTTCAAACGTGCTCCAACTAGACTGATAACTCCAATGCACGTCTCCAAATGCTTGTCAAAATTTCGTCAGTTAACCTAATCCTTAAATTACCATTTAATACTCAAATTCTAAACTTCCCTTAATCAAGTTTATACCACCAAATCCCTCATTTAAACATCATTTAAGGCCCGATATGAATCCCAGGGGGTTTCCTTCGATAAACCCAACCAAAACCCAAAGTTTCAAAAGTTTTTTTTTTATTTATTTCTCCTAGTTTGTAGTAGTGGAGAATCCACCACGTCCCCCACGCGTGTGACACCAGGGGGACCTCTTAGAGGCCTGGCGTCGTGGTTAGCGCCATGGGGTTTACCCCCACGACGCGGCCTGCGGGGTCCGGTGTGTCGCTGCGACTCGATTTCCGTTCAACATCTCAAAAATACCCAAACACATCATATGAATTCGAAAACCCTCGACCAATCATATCCGAAACAAAAATTATGACAAATTCGACCAAAACTGCAATATTTCCAACAACTTCAAAAGCAACAACAATATCATTCAACTTCAATTTGGAGCTCAAAAGTCAAACCCAAAACCATAACAACAACATCAAATCTGGTGTGCTCGACCGATACCCCTGAAACCCTCGTCAAAATACGAGAATTGCACCCGATACATAGGAAATGAAATGGAGAGTGAGAATCTAACCTCGTTTGTTGATTTCCACTTCGTCTAACACTTCAAATGAGCTTCCAAACTCCACAAAACCCTCACCACCTTCACCAATTTTCGTCCAAATTATAAGGAGGAGAGAGAAGGTGGTGAATGTATGAGATATGAGATATTTATATAGAAATTGTCATTTCTTGTGTTTGTGCATCACTGGGCTTGATCTAAGGGCTCTTATGTGGTCAAAAAGCATCCAAATGGGACTTTAATGTGTGACTTGTTCTTGTACTCATCCTTTCCTAACACAAACCCTTGGCCTTTTGGGCGTATCGATACCCAATCAAGCACTAAGTCGTGTACTAACCGTACACTCTCGTATAATAACATTACACTCTCGCATACTAACCTTACACTCTCGCGTACTTTCGCGACACGCATTACTATGTGACATTTCATTTTAGTTATTAAATGCATTTTAAATCATTTATTTTGTGTGTATAATCCCTGGCCTAGCGTATGAACAATTCGCCTACCTAGTACCTGCGCTACACGCGACGAATACCTGTCACACAGTCTCGCTCAGTAAATATAAACATACATACACACATTGTGATGTAAATAAACAAAATTAGATATACACATCGCAAAATAAACAAAACAACTAGCAAAAATATACTGTATACCTAATCCAGGTGTGCTCTAACCTAGCTACGGGGTCCACGCAAGTCTGAACTGGCATCCACATCTGGAAACACGTATTAAATAATAAAAAACTAGATTTGCGCCGTTACACATTCCAACACTGATCGCCCATTAACCTTACTTATTTCGATTGATGCTTTCCAGTTAGAGCAGGTCGTTATGTCAGGCTTGGATACACCATAAATTCACACGTCCAATCAACGTGTGAGTTCTGGGAGTTGTAGTCCTTGATGACGGGAGTGTATAGCTCTCTTATCTAAAATTCAAATTGAAAATACAAGTCATGGGTACAGTTGAATTGACCAATGAACTTGCATCAATTTATGTATTATTATATTATTTCAATGCTCTAATAGATATATTTCGATTCATGTTGTTATATATTGTTCTTTGATATTAAATTAATAATTGATGGATATATGAGAGTCACTTACTAAGCATGTAGGAGCTCACCCATCTTAACAATTTCAGGTTATGGCCTTGCGCGGTAACTCGGGAATGGAGAAGAGTAGGAGTCTAATATATATATATATATTATTGAATTATGATTTTGTAATAATCAAGGTTGGGAAAATAATTTTAATTATGAAGTTTACCGGTTTTGTATATCTTTAATGTTATAAAAAAGTTTTAATTTTTGCTGCGTTATGATTTAATTACTTAATTAAGATTATCAAGATATACAGGTTGTTGATCAGGTACGGGATAAAAGCTACTGGCTCTAATTAGGTCCGATTTGGTTTATCGGGGCTTAATTAGAGTTTTAGACTGAGTATTGCCCTATTTGGGATAATGGATGCTACAAATGCACTCTGATTTTCTGATATAATAGATCCCATAACAGGTTTGAGCCTATTAGTTAGTGCTTTAGTTATGATTTTGTAAAGCACATTGCACAAACTAATAGAACTATAATCTCAAACTCTTTCAGGGCTTTTCTTTTTAGGGATCAATGCCATATTAGTATGATTATTTCCTTCAAGTAAACCTTTATCATTTACAACATGTAAACAAGCTTTTATAACTTCACTTCCCACAATATCCCAATGCTCTTGATAGAATAGAGTTGATAGAATAGAGCATGAAATACATCAAGTCCTGGAGCCATAGTTGAACCCATATCAAATATAGATATTGTAATTTCAGAAGTAGTAAATGGGGCTGCAAGGAGATCAAAATTTTCATCTGCTATCCTAGCATGTACATGTTCTATTCCTGCAGTGATATCCTGAACTAAGGGATTAATAGTAGTGAAAAATGAATTATAAGATTTAATAAAAATCCCAGCTATCTTATCATTTTCCTTAATCGACTACCCCATTTCATCTTTAATCTTAGTGATGAATTTCTTGATTCTTCTATGAGTGGCTTTCATATGAGAATATTTAGTGTTCCTATTTCCAGCTTTAAGCCACTCTGCTCTAGATCTCTTGCGCCAATGCATTTCTTCTAGATTCAACTGCTTTTCAAGTTCTTTCTCGAATTTTTGAATTGATGACATGACTCCCTCTATTTGAGAATTAGGATATAGTTCTTGAAGTTTCTTTCTTTTATCAGCAATCTTATCAGATAATCTACCAAAAGTGATAGAGCTCCTCGTTGCAATTCCTGACCACATTGAGATAACGTAGCATGTATGTTAGAAAATATAGATTGGTGTTGAGCTGTAGGCATCCATTTTTCTTTCACCACTTCCTTACATTGCTTAGAATGTATCCAGTAAGGTTCAAATCTGAACCAATTCCCCTTTTCTATAACTATGATTTTTATGTCTCTGAATATATAAATGTATGAGAATTGGCCTATGATCAGATCTCCCAAATTCTAGATTTGACACACGAGCAGAATAGTATAAATCTAACCAAGATTCAATTGCAAAAAATCTGTCTAAGAGTTATTGAATATTCTCTAAACCATCCTTCTTATTATTCCAAGCATAGCTGAACCAACATAGCCCAAACCAGTGAAGCCGCATTCTGAAGTTATGTACTGAAAAGCTATAATTTGTTATATTGATTTGGTTACCGCTCTTTTTTCTCACAAGGACTAATAATTTCATTGAAATCGCCTCCATACAACCATGGAAGAGAAAAGAGAGTTAAAACGTGACAGGAGAGTCCATGAGTGATGTCTATCCTCCCGTCTTGGACTTTCATAAAAACTAATAAACCTCCATTTGCATCCATATCTAACATTGTGATAGTACTATCAATGTGTCCTTTAGAGTAGGATTGTATATCCACTGACCACTCGTCATTCCACTATAGAATAAGACCTCGAATTTTGCCAACACAATCTACATGGAAACTATTAGAGAAATTTAGTTTCCTTTTCAATTGAGTTGCATTATTCCCAAACAATCTTGTTTCTAATAGAAAAAGATGATCAAGGGCTTCCTTCGTCATTAACTGTTTGACAAAAAATAACAATTTCTTGGGATATTATATAGAAACGTAACCTTTTCAGATACTCAATGTATTGTTGTGATTTTTGATTATTTGCAATTATCTTTACATTAGGCTGCGTAGGTTTCTAGTTGAATCAATTGCATAAATTAAAGGAGTAAATGTGTTTTATAATGAAACTTTGCTGTATAAGGATAAGTATAACCATGTGTTATTTAAACATAGAAGATTTAAAATTCTGTCATTCTTTGAATATCACCTATCTTACTTATCTTATATAATATGATATTCATTAGATGTGTAACGGCCCAAATTAATTTAATTGAGTATTAGTGTTAATCACGATGATTAACGGTTAATTCGGGCGTTACGGTGACAGCTGGGTGGACTCAAATAAGAGTACCCAGGTTATATTGTGTTATTTGTGTATGTTGTATGTCTATTATTGTGATGTGGAAATTTATTATTTATATAAACATCACATGTGTGTAAGTTGACATCGGGCAAGACTACGAGTCGGGTATATGTCCCGAAGTGCGTGTCGAGGACCGGCACGGTATTGGGTAGCGAGGGTACGGGGCATGGGTTGCGGTAGCAGTGAGTGCTAGTGTGACGCACTTATGAATTTTATATAATTTATTAGGTGATTTAACCTAAGGTTGAATTAATGTATTAATGAATTAGTTGAAGTCCTATAGTTTGATAAGAAAAATCAGCATGCATAGGATAATTCTCGAGATGCACAACAAGGAAATTCGAGATAGATAATGTCATGATAGGGTGTCAAGAACTTTGGTGACACAAGGTGATCGGTGGCGGTTGGATTTACCTCGAGATGCGTGTGCACGTGAGATTAAAATACCACCTATATATACAACCCGATGGATCAAATGCATGCAAATCTAATATTTGCTCAAATCGTTAGGAGATTTTGGTGAGAGAAATCAAAGTGTTGGAGGGACGAAATCGAGCTTGGAGAGGGAAATCCGAGCCACACAACATTGATCCAAGGTAATCCTTACCATTTTAATGGAAATTTTGATAAAAAATGTGATTAAAATGGGTTGTGGTGAATTCGGATTTCATTTATTTTTAATGGTTTTAGGAGGTCAAATTCGGTGTTCTTAAGGTTTACTTTGATGAATTACATCAATTGGGATCGAATTTGAAGAAAATTGAGATGATTTGGTAAATTTGGGGTTTATTTATATATATTTTGATCCGAGAATTTGATGTTGTTTTAGTGGATTTGTGGTGAGATTATGATGTTTTAGAGGTCTTAAATGGAGTGAGGTTGAAGAGGAATCGATAGGAGGGAAGAAGAAGAGAAAAAAAAAAAAAAAAAAAAAAAAAAAATGGGAGAGACGAAATCGTCTCGTAGAACTGAGACGATTTCGTCTCGGAGGTAGGGACGCACGCGCGCGGCGCGTGCGTCACCTCGACCGGCCGAGTCGGACCGGCCAGCTAGGCCGGTCCAGCCCACTGACCCCGGACCGGTCCAGGTGGGCCCCCTCCCCCCAAATAAAAAAATAATTCTTTTATTTATTATTAAATTAAATAATATATATATATATATATTATATATTATATATTATTGCTTTGGAAAATAGGGAAAATAATTGAAAAATATCGAAAAATTGGAAAAAAATTCTAGAAAAATATAGAAACTTAGAAAAAGGTAGAAAAGTGGTTTCGGGACTTTTCGGGTATTTTGGAACCCCGACATTGTCCTAAGAGGTACCACAACCGCAAAATGGAATATGTGATATAATATTATAAATGTGTTATTAATAATATAAAACACTATAAATGGACTTCGGGACTGGGAACCATAGCTCGGGCATAGGAGAGCTAGGCGGGTCGGATTGACGGGTTCGGAAAGTCGGAGTGCGTAGTTACAAGTGCGTAAAACCCTTGAGAATGTTACACTTTAATTCATGCGTGGTTTGTCCATATGAATGATGTGTTTATTCATTTGTTTATTTATCGCCTTGTTACATATTTTGGTTGCCATGTTATGCACTCGCGATCATGTGTTGGACGGTGTTTGATGTGTTCACATTGTCGGAGGTTAATCGAGATGGTTGTGGTACGGAATTGAGTAGGCTAGGTTGTAGCGCGTGTCTTGGGCTTAGCCGGTGAATAGCTACCCGAGCGACGGGGTGCACGTGTCCGGTGGGTTGCGATTTGTTCCGGTCCACCGTTAGTAGTTTGGGTGTGGTCTAGGCTTGATGTGCTCAGCCGGGGGCATCCGAATCTACGAAGTACGATCTAGTTTGGTTAGACTCCGTCACACTTCTATCTAGTTTTCTTATAAATGATATCGTGGTTGGACCAGATTTCTCGAATGGTGTGTTATTTTCTACTGTGTTGTGATCGAATGGTTTTATTTTGGATACTGTTTACGGCCAGCCATAGGAATATGATTCCTGTCGTCAGGGTCATATTCATATGTCTCGCAGGTTATTGTGGGTTTTTTTTTCATGATTAACGTGTAGACTTCTCTTGGGAATTTACTCACTGGGCTCGTTGCTGTATGTGTTGGGCAACTGAGCGCAGATCCTAGTACGAGCAAGAGCAAGGGAAAGGAGATACTAGGCGACTATCTCTAAGGCTGTTGCTGTTGATAGCTCGTGTTTTGATATCATGTATGTATATACTATTTTACTGGGTTTTGGGGACTTTATAACTTTATCACATGTATATGGATTACTGTTTAGTTCGTCTCAGTTATATACATGGTGTTTGTATCCGGGTTTTCCACTACTTAGGTTAAATAAATTCTCATAAAATATGAATTAAGTGCTTCCGCTGATGATATAATTGTAATTATCAACTAATCTGCTAGATGTGTCAGACAACTTAAGATAGTAGGATTAGTTACACGGAGCATCACTTCACGTAGCTGCGGACGTGGCGTGCCATGATGACGTGTCCGGTGATGTGACAGCGCGCTGGGCTTCGAGGCGTAAGCGTGGGTTACTGGGCGGCCCCGCGGAGATTTAGGGCCGTCGCAGCTTGGTATCGAGAGCGAGTCGATAGGGCCTTGAATTAACAAAGTTAAGGAACGAGCATAAACTTTAAACCAAATTAGATGTGGAAACCCGATGAATTAACTAGAACTATTAGTTGGGAAGCAGATAAGTCGGGTAGAGTAAGGACTTATATGTGTATTATGATTTGG
This sequence comes from Stephania japonica, assembly GCA_039657345.1. Taxonomy (NCBI): domain Eukaryota; kingdom Viridiplantae; phylum Streptophyta; class Magnoliopsida; order Ranunculales; family Menispermaceae; genus Stephania; species Stephania japonica. The sequence continues at coordinate 34,342,735 of CM077561.1, read as the reverse complement.
TTTGTATGTTATATATATACGGACTACGTAATAATTCGACGCACGACTTTCGGTGCAAGATCTTGATGGACGACTCGAGCACCGTCGTGGTCGTGGACCGGCCGGGCGAGGATCATAATTGGAGATGAGGTTATGGATCCCGCATTGCAGCAAGACGACTTGCCGCTCACGATAGGCGCTTTGAGCTATTACTTGACATGATGAGAGCTCGAGAGCAGTACCCATAACAACCCAGACGACAAAGATCGAGAGACCCGATCGCGATCAGAAGCATCGACAGAGACAAGAAGCTGACGCCATCGAGAATCGGACCGCAGGCCAAACAGTAGAGCATGAGACACCGACTGTTAAGACTACACCAGTAGTGGTGCCAGCGGAGATAGTAACTCCGGCACCTCTATCGACGGTTGTAACTGCTACTGCGATTTCTACTACTCCAGAGTATAGGATGGATCCACAGGCGAGGAGACTGAGGGATTTTCTTAAATTCCAGCCCACATACTTTTATGGCGGTGGAAATCCCGAGGCGACGGGAGACTGGATTGTATCGCATCGGCGGCGCACAAAGAGCGAACACGAGAGAGAGGCATAGGGCAAGATTATCCGGAACATGCTTGGTCGTCCGCGCACGGTGTGGTGGACTAACTACCAAGAGACACATGCCGATCCGGCGACTTGGGCGGAGTTTCGAGAGATCTTCTACGATCGGTTATTCCTATGGAGGTTCGACGAGGTTGAGAGAGGAGTTCTTATCCCCGAGGCGGGGAAATCGTACGATGCTACGGATATATGGACCGATACCGCTATCTTCTCGCAGCTTCTATGGACATTGCCGCATCGAGCGTTTGCAGATTTACTACTTTGTTCGGGGGTTGAGGAGGTGATTGCGAGTGCGATTGTGACGTCGGGGCTTCGACGTTACGAGCTATGTTCGAGAGAGCCTTGACTTATGAGACATTCCTACTACGGAAGAATGGCATTCCAAAGTGACCGCGTCGGCTGGAATAGAGAGAGAGCGGCGGGTTCACGGCGGATGGGAGGTCGAAACGGCAATGTGAGGAATCGATAGAGATAGTAGGAGTGATCACCGGACGAGAGACCCCGATATGAGGATAGACACGGGATCGACGGCACACAGAGGCGATGACCGAGACGACAGGGCATATGCGATGTCGCACCACAACAACCTTATACACGGGACCGAGAGAGGTAGAAATCGAGATCGATAGATCGTAATTATAGACATCACTCGAGGGCCGACCGTCCGGAGGAAGTGACGACGTAGATGTTATAGGTGCGGTCGAGAGAGGTCACATTAGTGTGAATTGTTGTAGAGCCTTTCCAAAGCACTGAGAGATTCCACGAGATCGATGAAAGAGTTCACGCCGTAGTATCGCTTGATCAGAGAGACGACCCGACAAAGATGAGCGGGGTACGTCACTATTATGTTTTTCTATGCGTGTGTTGCATATAGGTTGATTGATTCATTATAGTTGTTGTTCTTGTTGCATTTCATGCATTCGTTGCATCTATGTTGATTCGTTCACTTAGATTAGTGTATCCTAGTTGATTAGTACACTAGAGGATTGTGGAATACCGGTTGATTTGTTCACCAGGTTTTAATAGAAGACGGTTGATGTGTTCACCAGGTTTTAGTGGAATACCGGGTTGATTTGTTCACCAGGTTTTAATAGAAGATTGGTTGATGTGTTCACCGAGAGATTGATTTATTGGTACACCAGGTTTTGGTGGGATATCGGGTTGATTTGTTCACCAGGATTTTGGTTGAAGACTGGTTGATTTGTTCACCAGGGCCGGTGATGTGTTTCCACTGGGATGGATTGATTTGTTCACAAGGGTCGTTGATGTGTTTCCTGGGATAGGTAGATGTGTTCCCTAAGAATTTCATTGATTCGTTCACCGGCGGGTTAGAGTTGAGTAGTTCATTTAGACTACGGGTGTCGGGTTGAATAGCGGGTAGTTGCGTCCATTTTGCAACTTCGAGAAGAGATATTGGTTATCGTAATTTCGGGGACGAAATTTTTCCTAGTTGGGAAGAATTGTAACGGCCCAAATTAATTTAATTGAGTATTAGTGTTAATCACGATGATTAACGGTTAATTCGGGCGTTACGGTGACAGTTACCGGTGGACTCAAATAAGAGTACCCAGGTTATATTGTGTTATTTGTGTATGTTGTATGTCTATTATTGTGATGTGGAAATTTATTATTTATATAAACATCACATGTGTGTAAGTTGACATCGGGCAAGACTACGAGTCGGGTATATGTCCCGAAGTGCGTGTCGAGGACCGGTGCCGGTATTGGGTAGCGAGTGCACGGGGCATGGGTTGCTTAGGTAGCTGAGTGCTAGTGTGACGCACTTATGAATTTTATATAATTTATTAGGTGATTTAACCTAAGGTTGAATTAATGTATTAATGAATTAGTTGAAGTCCTATAGTTTGATAAGAAAAATCAAAGCATGCATAGGATAATTCTCGAGATGCACAACAAGGAAATTCGAGATAGATAATGTCATGATAGGGTGTCAAGAACTTTGGTGACACAAGGTGATCAGTGGCGGTTGGATTTACCTCGAGATGCGTGTGCACGTGAGATTAAAATACCACCTATATATACAACCCGATGGATCAAATGCATGCAAATCTAATATTTGCTCAAATCGTTAGGAGATTTTGGTGAGAGAAATCAAAGTGTTGGAGGGACGAAATCGAGCTTGGAGAGGGAAATCCGAGCCACACAACATTGATCCAAGGTAATCCTTACCATTTTAATGGAAATTTTGATAAAAAATGTGATTAAAATGGGTTGTGGTGAATTCGGATTTCATTTATTTTTAATGGTTTTAGGAGGTCAAATTCGGTGTTCTTAAGGTTTACTTTGATGAATTACATCAATTGGGATCGAATTTGAAGAAAATTGAGATGATTTGGTAAATTTGGGGTTTATTTATATATATTTTGATCCGAGAATTTGATGTTGTTTTGGTGGATTTGTGGTGAGATTATGATGTTTTAGAGGTCTTAAATGGAGTGAGGTTGAAGAGGAATCGATAGGAGGGAAGAAGAAGAAGAAAAAAAAAAAAAAAAAAAAAAAAAAAACGGGGAGAGACGAAATCGTCTCGTAGAGAACCGAGACGATTTCGTCTCTGGAGGTAGGGACGCACGCGCGTGGCGCGTCGTCACCTCGATTCCGGTCGGACCGGCCAGCTAGGCGGTCCAGCCCACTGGACCGGACCGGTCCAGTGGGCCCCCTCCCCAAATAAAAAATAATTCTTTTATTTATTATTAAATTAAATAATATATATATATATTATATATTATATATTATTGCTGGAAAATAGGGAAAATAATTGAAAAATATCAGAAAAATTGGAAAAAAATTCTAGAAAAATATAGAAACTTAGAAAAAGGTAGAAAAGTGGTTTCGGGACTTTTCGGGTATTTTTGGAACCCCGACATTGTCCCAAGAGGTACCACAACTGCAAAATGGAATATGTGATATAATATTATAAATGTGTTATTAATAATATAAAACACTATAAATGGACTTCAGGGACTGGGGAACCATAGCTCGGGCATAGGAGAGCTAGGCGGGTCGGATTGACGGGTTCGGAAAGTCGGAGTGCGTAGTTACAGGTGCGTAAAACCCTTGAGAATGTTACACTTTAATTCATGCGTGGTTTGTCCATATGAATGATGTGTTTATTCATTTGTTTATTTATCGCCTTGTTACATATTTTGGTTGCCATGTTATGCACTGCGATCATGTGTTGGACGGTGTTTGATGTGTTCACATTGTCGGAGGTTAATCGAGATGGTTGTGGTACGGAATTGAGTAGGCTAGGTTGTAGCGCGTGTACTGGGCTTAGCCGGTGAATAGCTACCCGAGCAGCGGGGTGCACGTGTCCGGTGGGTTGCGATTTGTTCCGGTCACCGTTAGTAGTTTGGGTGTGGTCTAGGCTTGATGTGCTCAGCCGGGGGCATCCGAATCTACGAAGTACGATCTAGTTTGGTTAGACTCCGTCACACTTCTATCTAGTTTTCTTATAAATGATATCGTGGTTGGACCAGATTTCTCGAATGGTGTGTTATTTTCTACCTTGTTTGTGATCGAATGGTTTTATTTTGGATACTGTTTACGGCCAGCCATAGGAATATGATTCCTGTCGTCAGGGTCATATTCATATGTCTCGCAGGTTATTGTGGGTTTTTTTTTCATGATTAACGTGTAGACTTCTCTTGGGAATTTACTCACTGGGCTCGTTGCTGTATGTGTTGGGCAACTGAGCGCAGATCCTAGTACGAGCAAGAGCAAGGGAAAGGAGATACTAGGCGACTATCTCTAAGGCTGTTGCTGTTGATAGCTCGTGTTTTGATATCATGTATGTATATACTATTTTGCTGGGTTTTGGGGACTTTATAACTTTATCACATGTATATGGATTACTGTTTAGTTCGTCTCAGTTATATACATGGTGTTTGTATCCGGGTTTTCCACTACTTAGGTTAAATAAATTCTCATAAAATATGAATTAAGTGCTTCCGCTGATGATATAATTGTAATTATCAACTAATCTGCTAGATGTGTCAGACAACTTAATATAGTAGGATTAGTTACACGGAGCATCACTTCACAGAGCTGCGGACGTGGCAGCAGTGATGACGTGTCCGGTGATGTGACAGGCGCGCTGGCTTGAGGGCAGAAGGCGTGGGTTACGGGGCGGCCCCGGGAGATTTAGGGCCGTCGCAAGATGAATCCATGTTTGTCATTTTCTGTTGGCCAACAATCTTTATATGTGGACCTATATATATACTAGTTTTATAGTCGTGAGCCCGCTCAGTTCGCTCATGGGAATTAAATTAAAAATTATATGTGCAAAACTATCAAAGAAAGAAAACAAAAAAAATTAGAATTGAGCATAAAGAGTAGCTGAGATTTTGATTAATGATCATAAAATAAACATTCCATCTTATATTTCACTCATGGAAGATACGAACTCTAATTAATGTAAAATACAAAATAGTAGTATTGTACTACTTATGTACCACTTTGTTTAATTAATTTGTACGTGTTATCTCAACAAAAACTATGAAATGAAAGCTCATTGCACAATCGAACTGCAAGGAAATTTGGAATTTTTTCAATTCTCTACCTGGCGAGTGTAAATTAGATGAAGAAAAGAATGAAATTAAGAGAACTTAAGAATTATTGCTTACGAATTCAATTCATGTAAATTAGATGAAGAAAAGAATGAAATTAAGTTCATTGTGTTGTTATAGCATCAAAACGAATATCAAATATAATGATTTAAAATAAATTAAGAGCAACACTACAAAAAAAAAAGAAACTATTTTACGCAAATACCAAAGAAGATATACTTAAAATTAAATAAATTGGGTTCGTTTCTACAATATTAGTTAATTAAGGTGAACCAACTCAATACAACAACTTGCCCAATGTCAATTTGACTACATATGTAAAACTTTGTTAGCACTAAATCGAGCGCAGTGGAGTAATTTGATCCATGTAGCCGACTGCAATTAATTTAAAACTGGGGCTATGTTGTTGTTGGTGTCAAACTGGGGTACTTCCTCTTTCTTTATATTGTTAAAAAAGAACTTAATATATCCCCAAAAAAGGAACTTAACTGTAAAAGGTGAAGCCTTGTACTGATTTTTATGAAAGGGAATTCATGTAATTAATTCTCGACAATACGTGGTCAGTGAGTTGGATGTTAAATTAAGAAATGATATCTAGTTATATCAGTTAGTTTCAAACCTCCAACCAAGCAATAGAAAAATATACATAATTACAAAATAAGATAAGAACACCAAATATTGAAGCATTATTCTAATTTCCTTTGAAAAGTCATCCGTATGCCATTAATTTATAGAAGCAAATGCCATGTATACACAACAGTGAAAACAAATGATAATTATCTATCGACCGACTGGTTGTTATTGGAAAAACTGAAAATATTTTGCCATCCATCTCATCTAAATTTATTCAAACATATCCTTCAACAGCCCAAACAGCTAATGCATAGAACTAAAAACTGAAACTAATTCAATAAAAAAAATCCTATTACAACTATCATCAAAACCACATAAATCGGGATATGGCCCCAATTTTTTTTATAATCAACTCAACAAGCACCCATGTGTTGAATCAAATGATCATTAACTAATACATAAAATAAAAAACTAAAAACAACTCAATAGATGACAATATTTGTTGTTTAATTTATTTACTTATTAAAACAACTCGTAGATGCTTGCCATCTATACTTTCTTTTGATAATTATGCTAGTTAAAAACTCTAAACAACTTATAAACAATAATATTAATTGTAAATAGCTTTCTTCAAACACTGTAGTTCATATACTTACCTTTTTTTTGCTTATATATTGTATAAATACTATATATATATAAATATAATTGCTTATACTAAGAGAAAACGATTAGTTGTATTGTATTGATATTTTTTCTTTTTTTTAAACTAATTAAGAATGGCCTTTATTAGAGAATCCATGAAGTTTATTTCGTACGCTTATTCTGATTATCTTAAATCAAGTTTTTTCCCTTCTACTAGCTAATTGCACACTCTGTAAAAATTGATCAAACTTCGACATTAACTAGAATTTGAATTTGAATTTAGTGTAAACATGCAATTAGATAAAATTTGAGACTTGAATTCTATCTGATGCCTCTAAAATTTGTTCAATTGGTATGCAATCCAACATGAAGTAAGTTAAATTTATATATTCAACTTTTTTGAGAAAATTTATTATATATTAAACTTTATATATTGAACTTTAAAATTGAATGAATTTACAAGTAGTTTGATAATTAATGTAAGAAAACTCAAACTTTACAATGTTAAGAGTTGGCCACCTCTATTATCAATGTCTAGCTTTGTCCTTGTATGTCACACCGAAATTCACATCAACCCACAAAAGCCGTTCATATGCGGTTCATATGACTTTCTTTGTGACATATATCCGTTGTCATTATTCTGGCAGCACTTCTCATTAATCCAAAATAGAGTGTTATCATGAGTACTGACGTACATATACCACGTACTTTTTTTTTCCAGTAACGGTAACATGTAGTTAATTACGTACCCAGCAATTAATCGTTATCAAATGATCAAATCCTAATTAATTAATAACCTGACGAGGGAAGGCGGAGGGGGTACAAGTAATTTTTAATTTGGTGATACAAATAACGTGGGGGTTAGCATCTCTTCAAAAATATTTATTAAGGCAAGGTGCACATTTCACATGCATGTTAAACTATTAAGAGGATCGGCATACATCTTACTATTAGATATACATTATGATCAGCTTGTTCCAATTAAACTAGCTATATATGTATGTAGACTATTGTTGCTCCGGCGAGCATGACGACCCTCCTAATTATGATCATCACTTCCTTATTCCTCGTCCTTCTTCTAACTAATTTATTAGGGTTAGTCAGGAGGCTGCGCTTAAATCACCACCGCAACGGCTCACTCCCGGTCCATCACCCTACTTCGGACTATCACCCAAGCACCGCCAATGAGTAAACTCGAACTGACTAAAACCCCTGAGTCCATTCGGTAGCTGGCGTAGACCATGACGCACCGACATATGCCTAGGAAACAGTATTCGGGTCGACTATTCACTAGCAATACTTCTAGAACACATGTTGTAGTGACCCGTTACCTTAAGCAAGTGATTAGTGTTAATTCAAATCTTAATTAACCTGAGTTAGGCTTGTGGTTAAGCTAGACTTAATGTGATTAGTGTGTGCGTGCATTTGCATGTTGTATTTGTGTTTGTTTGGTATGTATTATTAGTTATGGAAATAATAATTAGACTGATTAGCCTATAAATGAATAATTGGAGAAATGAGGGAACGCCTAATACCATGTGTGGGTCAAGGAAGACACACATGAAATCTAGGGTAATGTACACACCGAAAGTGTTCGTTGACGTGTACTATGATATTATAGGTGCAATTAAGGCATAAATATATATTTATATATTGTGGTTATATATATAAATATATATATTAAAATGTAAAATAAATAAAAAATTGATAAATTGTCGGGGCGTCGAGTGACTCGCGGGGTTACGGGGGATATGCGTGGGTCGTACGGTGGTGTGCACGCCCAAGTATACTCGCTGGCGCGCACGACGAAATCGTAGGTGCGATAATATAAAGATATATATATAATAATTAATATAAAAATAAATAATTATATAAATGAGTCGGCCTCGAGATTCATGCGATGCAAATCTCGAGGAGATTTTAATATTTATCTTAAACAATAACCGCCTCTTCTCTGTTCTTAAATGATTGAAAACAAATAATAAAAAAAATAACAGAGAGAGTGGAAAGAAATCGACAGAGAGAGAGAGAGAGAACGAGCAATGGAGAGCTACGGATGGCGAGCTCTCTAGGTTGAGGAGAGCTCAAGGTGAGTTGTTTCCGCTGTTGTTGTTGTTGTTGTTTCAGCTGTTGGAATTGTTGTTGTGTTGTTGTTGTAGGGTTGTTTCGGTTGTTGATTGTGATGGGATTTTAATTGTTGAGCATCAATTGGAGATTGAAAGATTGAGGTCTAAGGTTGAAGATGATGCAAGGGAGGCTTCTCCAATGTTGGAATCAATCCCATGATCGATTCCTAGTTGTGGAAAAAGTCACAGTTGGAACGAACAGCTGTCTGTTGCAACAAGGAAGACGCAACTATGCATCTTCCAGTTGGGCCGGGTCCAGGGGTTGGGTCGGGTCGGGTCGGGTCTGATCTGACCTGACAAAAAAAAAAAATAAAATAGGAAATAAGTTGGAAAGTAAGGAAAAAATCTAGAAAAAGTAGGAGAAAAATCTAGAAAAATAGTATTTGACCAAATAAATAGAAATTGAGGGATTTCTATGGAAAATGAAGAACTCAAAAGTCATGGGAGACTTTATATACCAGGGTGTTACCTCGTAAAATGCGAAATGGTCAAAATAAATTAGAAACTAGGTCCCATGATTCTGGATTCGAATGAGACTAGTTTAGGAATATTAATAAATGAGTATTGGACTTAAATCAATGAAAATGGATCTATTTTAGGTAATGAGCGGACGAGAAAAGGTTTGAGGACTTTAGGGAGTCGTACAAGTCAGTAAAAGTTAGGAAATCTCAGTACAAGTAAGTGAGACTCGTGTTTTTCATCAATTATGCATCGTAATTAAATACTATTAGAGCACATAGTATTAGAGACTGGGAATAAGGTAATGTACTGTGACTTAAACTGTTTTGTTATTTGTTTTACAAATGAAAATGAAAACTAGGAAGAGGTTTGGCGAGACGGATCAACTTGGGGTTTGGAATTGTGTTGGGCGGCCACCCATCACCGCGCCTCTAATGACTTGGGAATTATCCCGATCAATACTTTCCATTTGAGTTGGCAGCACATCAATCATGAATTACCAGTTGTCAATGGTAATTCGTGAGAGATGTGGGAGTTTGACTCTCTTATTCAAATGAAATGAAAATATAAGTCACAGTACAGTTGCAAAAGACTTATGAATTTGCATTCAATTATTTATTGTTTATATTTTCAACATCCTCTTTAAATATTGTTATGCATTTATCTTGTTATTTATTTGATAATTGATGTATTTCTCAAGAGTCACTTATTGAGCATGTAGCTCACCCAACTTAACAATTACAGGTTCACAGCTGAACGCACCAGACAAAGGGGAAGGGAAGATGTAGGAGTTTCAAAATCTTCTTTTAGGTGTACTTATATATATATATATGTTTATGTAATAATACTGTTTGAGTATGTTTTTGTAATATAATTGGGTTAGGTTTGCTTTTAACAATCGATGAATTTTCGTGAATTGTATAGCTTTGTATATCGTATAGTATTATCAAAAAAGTTTTAAGCTTTCGCTGCATTTGATTTATTATTTATTCGTTATATACAATATACATGTTGTCAGATAGAAATGGAAGGCCGTTGGCTCTAGTTAGGCCTGATCTGGTGTACTAGGGCTTAATTAGGGTTTCAAGCCGAATATCCTCTATTTAGGATAAGGGATGTTACACATGTTATGGTCTAATGTGCCTCATGCCAACATAATAGAATAACCCGACGAGAGTAAACTCAACCGACTGTAAATAAATACCGAAAATAAGACTAATCGAATAACATGACATGAATTCAATAAATCAAATAATAAATACTCAAAGTGAAATTCAATTGGGATGCTACACACCTCAAACGCGTTCCAACTAGACCGATAACTCCAATGCATGCCTCCATATGCATGTCAAAATTCTGTCAGTTAACCTAATTCCCAAATTACCAATTAATACTCAAATTCTAAACTTCCCTTAATCAAGTTTATATCATCAAGTCCCTCATTTAAACATCATTTAACGCCCGATATGAATCCTCGGGGTTGCCCTCGATAGACCTAACCAAAACCCAAAGTTTCAAAATTTTTTTTTAATAATTTCCCTTAGTTCGTTGTCGTGGAGAATCCACCACGTCGCTCACGGTGCGATATCAAGGGGATGTCCTGGAAGCCTGGCGTCGTGGCTAGTGCCATGGGGTTTACCCCTACGGCGCGGCCTGCGGGATTCGGTGCGTTGCTGCGATTCGATTTCGATTCAACATCTCAAAAATACCCAAACACATCATATGGATTCGAAAACCCTCGACCAATCATGTCCAAGACTAAAATTCTGACAAATTCGACTAAAATCGCGATATTTCAAACAACTTCATAAACAACAACAATATCACCCAACTTCAATTTGGAGCTCAAAAATCAAACCCAAAACCATAACAACAACATCAAATCTGGTGTGCTCGACCGATACCCCCAAAACCCTTGTCAAAACACGAGAATTGCACCCGATACATTGGAAATGAAATGGAGAGCGAGAATCTAACCTCATTTGTTGATTTCCATTTCATCTAACACTTCAAATGAGCTTCCAAACTCCACAAAACCCTTACCACCTTCACCAATTTTCCCAATTTTCGTCCAAATAATATTTATATGGAGGAGAGATCACTAAATCTAAGGGCTCTTATGTGGTAAAAAAGTCATCCAAATGAGACTAATGTAACATCCCTCATTTTTAACCCGACTTTATATGGAAATTGTCATCTCTAATTTTATGATTCTTTGATGTGTAATAGCATCACTAGGCTTGATCCCGCCTAAGGGGAGAAAATACTCTTATGTTATTGGTAAAAATAATCATCCAAATGAGACTTACGGACCGAGAAGTAATGTGTTCTCTCTCTCATTTTCTCTCATCTCACGGTCTTCATCTCTACCCTCACCCTTCACTCTTCACGGCCTCCCTCACCCTCCATTTTTCTCACCAAATTCTCTCCTCCTCGCCGGTGGCCGAGTCGAGACGCCGGAGGTAAGCACTCATCTCCTCTTTCTCGAACTCTCGGTTCTCTCTTTTGAGTTGCTCTCTCACTCTCTCTCGGTTGTTCTTCCTCTCGGCCTCCCTCCCTCTCGGCTCACTTGTCTCTCGGCCGCCAAGTCCTCGCCGGTCGTCGGAGGTTCGGAGGTGACCGGCGATCCATCGAAGGTTCCCTTTCCTTCTCCCTTCCTCTCTTTTTCTCTCATTCTCTCACGGTGGTCATGCATGTGTGTACATGCATGGTGTGTTGGAGCTGCCGTGACGAGGACCGGTCGTGGACGACCTCCGGTGACTCACCGAGTCCATACCGTCCCGGAGCACCTCCCCCATGGCCCATGCAAAGTCCCTACTGATTTTACACACTTTAAGTTGGTTTTATAGGGTTTTTGCCCTTTCGCCGAATCTGCCGTGGCCGGCGGCGCTGCTGGCCGGACCGCCGCACCAGGGGAGGTTGTCGGGGGACTAGATCTCACCCATACAAATGTCCTACAACCCTCCTGTGTGTCCAAAAAAAATATCCGGTTGCGTTTTAAACAATTTTGTTATTTCATGTGTATGGTGGTGTTTGTTGACCGGAAAACGCCCTACACGGCAACGCCACCACCGGACCACCATGACCGGATGCTTGTCGGGGACCCCACCAAACTCCTACGTGGGTCCCACAGCCCTAAGAGTGGTCGAAAACAGTTTTATTACGCGCGAAAGAGTCGTCATTTCATGTGTTTTGTATGTCGGAGCCTCGCCGGAAACCGCCACTGCCGGCGGTGCTACCGGTCGAACCATGACCAGTGAAGATTGTCGAGATCTCACCTAACATTGGTTGACGTCTCGCAACCCTTGGTTAAGTCCGAAACAATGTTATTAAGGCGTTTTGACGTGATTTCATGTGTTGCCGTCGTCGAGTCGTAATTTGTGTGTTGACGTAATTTCCGAACTGGTGGAGGGTTTTCCGGCGTTTCCCATGCCGTGATAACCCTTCCCCGACATCGACAACACCAGCGAGGTTTCATGTTTGTTTGTACATGTCAGTGCGGTTTTCACGAGGAGTTATGGTTGAGTGTTGGTTTGGATTGAAACATCGCGTGGCGATGAATGGTTATGACGTCGTAGTCATGTCGCCGGTCCTCGAGACCATGACATGACCCACATACGACTGAGCCGAGCCTATGATTCGCGATGAGGCTTATACAAATTGTGTTTTCAAAACTCGAGAGAGAGAGTATTCGTTTTTTCGATTAAATTGTCGCGTTGTTCAAGTCATTTAAAACATTGGGAAATGATAAGGTTAAACCTAGTTTAGTTAATGAATTGACCTATTAATACGAGTTTCCGACCTTGTCAGGTAGCGGGAAACTCGGGGATACGCGTTAGGATTCGCGGGAGCGTTGTACGCGGTTACGATAGTTCGAGGTAAGTACATTTGCCTTAAAAAGCATTTGTACGTTAGTAAGCCAGTTTAGAAAATATCATGTGATTCATTTTCACTTCCTTGTGTTTGTTACTATCGAATTATTGGCTTTCCATTCCTTATTCCTTGTATGTGTGTTCTTGGCATAAGTGAGTGTCTCGAAGGTACATGCGGCCGCACTAGAAGGGATAAAACGCGGCACTCGAGCGCACGAGTGTTTGACCACCCCTAGTGATTGTGTGATACCATGTACTTGGACTCGTTGTGGATATTGTTGTGGATTGTTGTGGTATTGTTGTGGAATATGGACCACTTATGGCCTCTCTTGACTCGTAGAACACGCATGTTTCGATTGCTTTCATTTTCGATCTGTCTATCATGCATTCTTGTTTATTCAAATTCCTATCTTTCAAAGACCCGCATGATATTTAGATCGCCTTGGTTGTTATTTCATGAATTTTTTAGAACCGGGAATATGTTTTGAGTGACTTGTTCTTATTGGTTTTCCACTTTATCCTTTTCCCATTGAGTTATTTCCCACTATTTGATAAAAATATGAATTTTTGCCTTGTATTATAATTGCAATCCATCTTGAAATGATTTGAGGCCGAAGTAGTAAATGGCGGACCGCAAGGAGATCAAAATTTTCATCTTGTTCTTGTATCATCCTAACATGTACATGTTCTATTCCTGCAAGGAGATCAAAATTTTCATCTGGTATCCTAGCATGTACATGTTCTATTCCTGCTGTGATATCTTGAACTGAGGGATTAGTAGTATTGAAAAATGAATTATAAGATTTGACAAAAATCCAGCTATCTTATCATTTTCCTTAATCCACTACCCCATTTCATTTTTAATCTTAGTGATGAATTTCTTGATTCTTCTTTGAGTGGCTTTCATATGAAAATATTTAGTGTTCCTATTTCCAGCTTTAAGCCACTCTGCTCTAGATCTCTTGAGCCAATGCATTTCTTTTAGATTCAACTTCCTTTCAAGTTCTTCCTCGATTTTTGTAATTGATGACATGACTCCCTCTATTTGAGAATTAGGATATAGTTCTTAAAGTTTCTTTCTTTTATTAGCAATCTTATCAGCTAATGTACCAAAAGTGACAGAGCTCCTCGTTGCAATTCTTGGCCACATTGAGATAATATAGCATGTATGTTAGAAAATATAGATTGGTATTGAGCTGTAGACATCTATTTTTTCTTTTACCACATCCTTACATTGCTTAGAATGTATACAGTAACGTTCAAATTTGAACCAATTCCCCTTTTCTATAACTGTGATTTTTATGCCTCTGAATATGTAAATGTATGAGAATTGGCCTTTGATCAGATCTCCCAAATTCCAGATTTGACATACGAGCAGAATAGTATAAATCTAACCAAGATTCAGTCGCAAAAAATCTGTATAAGCATTGTTGAATATTCTCTAAACCATCCCTCTTATTATTCCAAACATAGCTGGACCAACATAGCCCAAACCAGTGAAGCCACATTCTGACGTTATGCATTGAAAAGCTATAGTTTGTTATATTGATTTGGCTATCGCTCTTTTTTTCTCACGAACACTCATAATTTCATTGAAATCCCCTCTACACAACCATGGAAGAGTAGAAAGAGAGTTAAGACGTAACGGGAGAGTCCATGAGTGACGTCTATCCTCCCCGTTTAGGACTCTCATAAAAACCAGTATACCTCCATTTGCATCCGTATCTAACATTGTGATAGTACTATCAATGTATCCTTTATAGTAGGATTGTATATCCACTGACCACTCCTCATTCCACTATAGAATAAGACCACGAATTTTGCCAACATAATCTACATGGAAACTATTAGAGAAATTTAGTTTTCTTTTCAATTGAGTTGCATTATTCCCAAACAACCTTGTTTCTAACAAAAAAAGAAGATCAAGTGCTTCCTTCATTAACTGTTTGACAGAAACTAACAATTTCTTGGGATAATGTATAGAAACGTAACCTTTTCAGATACTCAATATATTGTTGTGATTTTCGGTTATTTGCAATTATCTTTACATTAGGCTGCGTAGGTTTCTAGTTGAATCAATTACCTAAATTAAAGGGGTAAACGTGTTTTATAATGAAACTTTGGTGTGTAAGGATAAACATAACCATGTGTCATTCAAACATAGAAGATTTACAATTCATCACTGTCATTCTTTGAATATCATCTATCTTACTTATCTTATATAATATGATATTCATTGGATGAATCATATATATATATATATATATACTAGTTTTATAGTCGTGAGCCCACTCAGTTCGCTCTCGAGAATTAAATTAAAAATTATATGTGCAAAACTATCAAAGAAAGCAAATAAAAAATTAGAATTGAGCATAAAGAGTAGTTGAGATTTTGATTAGTGATCATAAAATAAACATTCCATCTTATATTTCACTTATGGAAGATACGAACTCTAATTAATGTAAAATACAGAATAATAGTATTGTACTACTTATGTACCACTTTGTTTAATTAATTTGTAAGTGGTATCCCAACAAAAGCTATGAAATGAAAGCTCATTGCAACAATCGAACCACAAGGAAATTTGGAAATTTTCCAATCCTCTACGTGGCGAATGTAAATTCGATGAAGAAAAGAATGAAATTAAGAGAACTTAAGAATTATTGGTTATAAATTCAATTCATGTAGATTAGATGAAGAAAAGAATGAAATTAAGTTCATTGTGTTGTTATAGCATCAAAACGAATATCAAATATAATGATTTAAAACAAATTAAGAACAACACTACAAAAAAAAGAAACTATTTTATGCAAATACCAAAGAAGATATACTTAAAATTACACAAATTGGGTTCGTTTCTACAATATTAGTTAATTAAGGTGAATCAACTCAATACAACAACTTGCCCAGTATCAATTTGATTACATATGTAAAACTTTGTTAGCACTAAATCGAGCACAGTAGAATAATTTGATCCATGTAGTCGATTGCAATTAATTTGGGACTAGGGCTATGTTGTTATTGGTGTCAAACTGGGGTACTTCCTCTTTCTTTATATTGTTAAAAAAGAACTTAATAGATCCCCAAAAAAGGAACTTAACTGTAGAAGGTGAAGCCTTGTGATGATTTTTATAAAAGAGAATTCATGTAATTAATTCTCGACAGTACGTAGTCAGTGAGTTGGATGTTAAATTAAGAAATGATATCTAGTTATATCAGTTAAACCTCCAACCAAGCAATAGGAAAATATACATAATTACAAAATAAGATAAGAACACCAAATATTGAAGCATTATTCTAATTTATTTTGAAAAGTCATCCGTATGCCATTAATTTATAGAAGCAAATGCCATGTATACACAACAGTGAAAACAAATGATAATTGTCTATCGACAGACTGGTTGTTATTGGAAAAACTAAAAATATTTTGCCATCCATCTCATCCAAATTTATTCAAACATATCCTTCGATAGCCCAAACAGCTAATAGATAGAACTGAAAACTGAAACTAATTCAATAAAAAAATCCTATTACAACTATCATCAAAACCATATAAACCGGGACATGGCCCCAATTATTTTTAAAATCAACTCAACTTGCACCCATATGTGTTGAATCAAATGATCATTAACTAATACATAAAATCAAAAACTATAAACAACTCAATAGATCACAATATTTGTTGTTTAATTTATTTACTTATTAAAACAACTCATAAATGCTTGCCATAATACTTTCTTTTGATAATTATGCTAGTTAAAAACTCTAAACAACTCATAAACAACAATATTAATTGTAAATAGTTTTCTTCAAACACTGTAGTTCATATACTTACCTTTTTTTTTGCTTATATATTGTATAAATACTATATATATAAATATAATTGCATATACTAAGAGAAAACTATTAGTTGTATTGATATTTTTTCTTTTTTTTAAACTAATTAAAAATGACCTTTATTAGAGAACCCATGAAGTTTATTTCTTACGCTTATTCTGATTATCTTAAATCAAATTTGTTTCCCTTCTACTAGCTAATTGCTCGCTCTGTAAAAATTGATCAAACTTCGACATTAACTAGAATTTGAATTTAGTGTTGACATGCAATTAGATAAAATTTGAGACTTGAATTCTATCCAATGCCTCTAAAATTTGTTCAATTGGTATGCAATCCAACATGAAGTAAGTTAAATTTATATATTCAACTTTTTTGAGAAAATTTATTATATATTAAACTTTATATATTGAACTTTAAAATTTAATGAATATTTACAAGTAGTTTGATAATTAATGTAAGAAAACTCAAACTTTACAATGTTAAGAGTTGGCCACCTCTATTGTCAATGTCTAGCTTTGTCCTTGTATGTCACACCGAATTCACATCAGCCCACAAAATCTGTTCATATGGCCTCGACCCATGCAATAGGATCTATGTAACTTTGCATCCTAATAAGCGCGCACATGTGGCTTTCTTTGGGACATATATACCCGTTGTCATTATTCTGGCAGCACTTCTCATTAATCCAAAATAGAGTGTTATCATGAGTCTGACGTACATATATCACGTACCTTTTTTTTTCCAGTAACGGTAACATGTAGTTAATTACGTACCCAGCAATTAATCGTTATCAAAAGATCAAATCCTACTTAATTGGGTAACGTGGGGATTAGCACCTCTTCAAAAATATTAATTAAGTCAAGGTGCACATTGCACATGCATGTTAAACTATTAAGAGGATCGGCATACATCTTACTATTATATATACATTATGATCAGCGCGTTCCAATTAAACTAGCATATATATGTATGTAGACTATTGTTGCTCCGGCGAGCAATGACGACCCTCCTAATTATGATCATCACTTCCTTATTCCTCGTCCTTCTTCTAACTAATTTATTAGGGTTAGTCAGGCGGTTACCGCTTAAATCACCACCGCAGCGGCTCCCTCCCGGCCCCGTCCCTTGGCCAATCGTTGGAAACATCCCGGAAATGCTAAGAAACAAAAGATCAAGGTCCCTGTGGGTATTGAGCCTGGCCGAAGACACAAACAAGGCATCGCATGTATTCGTCTCGGCAACGTCCATGTAATCCCAGTGACTAGCCCGGAGATAGCCTGCGAGTTCTTGAAGACCTACGATGCGGTGTTCTCATCGCGGCCTATCACCATGGCGAGCCACTACGTTGGTTCAGGATTCTTGCCGGTGTTCGCGTCCCCAATGGGCGCGCAATGGAAGAAGATGAGACGTTTCGTGGTTTCTAAAGTCCTCAACCCGACCACACTCCACTGGCTCCTCCCCAAGAGGGTAGAGGAGGCAGACAATCTCGTCCGGTACGTGTACAACCACTGTTGTGATGATCAAGCTTATAAAGAAGTGGACGTGAGGGAGGCTGCATGGCAATATGGTGGCAACGTGTTTAGGAAGATGGTGTTCAACAAGAGGCACTTTGGCGATGGGAGGGAGGATGGAGGGCCTGGCGTCGAGGAGGAGGAGCACGTCGAAGCTATCCGGACGGCTCTTTCTCTCATCAACTCCTTCTGTGTCTCCGACTACATGCCTTGGTTGAGATGGCTAGATTTGGATGGACACGAGAGGGTGATGAGACGAGCTATCGGCGTCATCAACAAGTATCACGATCCCATCATCGACGACAGAATCAAGAGTCATGAAAGCACCCGAGAGCCTCGGGATTTGCTTGATGTCCTCATCTCTGCTAAGGACGGCGAAGGGAGACTGATGTTGTCCGTGGAAGAGATCAAGGCGGAGGTTATGGTGAGTATATATATAGCACTGGCGCTAGCTTAATTGACATATAATTAGTTGTTGCATGCATGCATAGGTGATGAATTTTTCACTACTACCAGTACACAGACCTTTCCCAAATCTAACAATTAGGTCTTATTTGATTGGATGGAAAAGAAAAATATTCTAAGGAAGATGGTAAATTTAGTGAAAAAATGATTTTTTTTTAATACCCGTACATAAACCTATCCCAAATCCAACAATTAATTTGTATATGAATACTCGTGCATATATACCATACCCATCCTAATTAATTATAATAATTATCCATGGGTATCTAAACTCCGGCCCATTCTGCCTTTACCCTTACCACTAGGCCTTCGCCCTAAACCCGTTTCACTATATATATTAAGAGACTAAATCTTACATTTTTTTTAACAATTAGGTCATATAAGATTTTGGGTCCAAAATCTTATCTGAATTAATTATTAGTACCCTATATAAACGAGATCATGCATGTATCACCTTTAGTACGTACCCAAACTTGCTTGAACTCGCGCGGATAGATCGAAAGTTTTTTTTAAGACGTTTGGGCCTATTCTATAACTATGTACATCACATCGTCTATATGACCAATAAGATGTGGCACAAAATACGTTTATTGGGTTTGTTTTCTCATCCCATAATAAACGATGAGGTGAAGCCAAGACTTCCACCATGATTTGCTTTTCTCCCATCTAAACCTAAGAAGCAATGCAAAATTCAAAGTATTATTCCTACCAAAAAAATAAATATTTTTGTAATTAGATGTAGACTTAAATTTATCTTTTCAATATATATTATGATAAAGTATTTGCAGGAATCTTTAAAATATAAGCAAGCTATTAAATCCAAATAGTTAGGATTAGTTGTCAAAAAAGACAAATAAAAATGAAGTAGTATATTTTTTGTATTGTTTGGCATGCATAGCATGCTCCAAAAACATATATATATATATATATATATATACCCACATTTTTTCCATCTTCGTCCCCATATTTGCGTGGGTATGAAATTTTCTTTCCATATCCACCTCTATACCCATTTAAATTCTCCATCTTCATCCTCTTTGAGGAGAATCCCCATCTCTCGCAGGAATTCCCCGCCCACTTGCATCCGGTGAGGCTACATTTTTCGTGCTTGGCTTTAAAAAAAAAAAAAAAATGAATATGCTTGGGTTTTCTCTATTTTTTTCGTGACGTGGTGGATACCTGGGTCTTTCCTTTTTTTGACTGGATCAGTAAAGTGGACCAAAAAATCTAGGCTAGGCTAAATCTCAATTAGCGCTATTTGTTAGTAAAAACTTCTTTTCTTTCTTATGGCTGCAGCCTTGTGCTTGGCTTCGCGCCTTCATGTGCCATTGAAAAAAAATAACGTAATCATCAAAAAAAAAAAAAAATTACTCCAATATAATACTCACATAATTTGAGGTGCATCTTACAACATACTCTCTTACCAAATTAATGAAATGCAATTACGTGTATTAATACAGGAAATAATGTTAGCAGGCTTTGACAATGTAGCAAACGCAACGGAATGGGCTCTTGCGGAGATGGTAAACCAACCAGAAACTCTAAAGAGAGCCTTAGACGAGATGGATGGCGTGGTTGGGAGGGACAGACTTGTTCAAGTACCAGACCTGTCGCACCTCAACTACTTAAGGGCTTGTGCACGTGAGACATTTCGACTGCACCCCATTGGCACCTTCATCCTCCCCCACGTGTCCCTCTCTAACATCACTACTACCTCTGGGTACTTCATCCCCAAGGGCAGTCACGTGCTCCTCAGTCGGCTTGGACTCGGCCGCAACCCCAAAGTGTGGGACGAGCCGCTCCAGTTCAGACCAGAGCGTCACTTTGATGGTGGTTTGGTTCAGTTGACTGAATCGAGTCTCCGGTTCGTGTCGTTCAGTACCGGTCGACGTGGATGCCCCGGTGGAGAGCTGGGGACCGAGATGACGGTCATGCTGTTGTCTAGGCTTCTTCAAGGCTTCAATTGGAGCCTGCCACGTGGAGCTTCATTAGTTGACCATTTGAAGTCAAAGGACTCCTTTGCATCTGATCCGCTCGTTTTGGTCGCCAGGCCACGGCTGCCCGTACACCTGTATCCTACTAGCACTTAAAATAAAAAAAAAGTAGTTTATCACTTGATCGTGTTTAATTATTAATTATTAATTAATCAGCTATGATGGTCGCAATTTGCAATAGTAGTAGTAGTTGTTTTTTTTTTTTTTTTTTTTTTTTTGTAAAAAAGCTTCTTGGGATTCTTGATTGTTTAAAACTTAAAAGTTGTTGCAACTTGCAAGCTTAATTGAATATTTAGTACTAGTATAAAGTCTATCTATCTATTGAATATAAGTTTGCAACTTTCAACTTTCAACTTGAATATAAGTTTGCAACTTGCAACTTGAATATAAGTTTTCAACTTGAATATAAGTTTGCAACTTGCAAACTTAAAAGCTTGCAAGCTTGCAACTTGCAAGCTTAATTGAATATTTTGTACTAGTTTGAGAGTAAAGTCTATCTATGTTTGAACTTCAATACGGTAAGTTGTTTGTTTCTTATAAAAAAATAAAATATAAATAAGATATTTGGTGAACTATTCATTTAATTAATTACTTTTTTTACGAAATGAGTATCAAATATATCATTGAGGGATCAGATCTTGCCCTTTGAAATACCAAAAAAAGAAAAACAAAGAAAAATTACATTTAACATTTTAGTGCAATTTATAAATAATAAAAGGGTTTTATCATTCAAACTCTACAAACATAACTGGATTTAGGTAGCTGCTGCTAGCTATTTTACAGTGAGTGCAATCATCAACATTGTGTCTCCTTATTGGTCCACGGTGAGAAATTTAACGATTGATAAAAAGCTTGTTATGTGTGTTTTTCAATTTTGTCCTTTGCATCTCATCTTCCAATTTCCCCCCATTGTGCTTCAAGACTCTCAACTCACATAAAAAAAAGCTTTGCACTGAAGTCATTGTAATGACCATAAAATTCTAACTCGTACCACATATCATTTTAGGGTCGTATTGTTGGACCCAGTAGAGTTGGTGTACTTGTCCAACTCTTGAAAGTCGACACCGAGGTATTTTATTTTTTCTTGGTGTTTGTAATTTGCCCCAAATGTGTAGTTTAGCTGTCCAAATGTGTGAGGACGTGTACGTCAACGCATTGGATTTACGGGCTAGTTATCATAGGGAAACGTTTTAATACAAGTGTCGGGCGAATGGGGAACGGGTATACTGAGTTTAGGAAATGTGTTGTATGGAAAAATACAATAAAATATGACCAATAATAAATATGAAATTGTAGTTTGGTCGTTAGTTTTGCTATTGTAATGCGATAGTGCGAGTCGAGATACAAGTCGGGTACCAGAACGCCCGTGAGCACCAATAATTGTGTTTTAAAAGAATAAGACCAAGAGATCAAGTCACACAAGTACGTCACTTAAGTTGACTTGGATGGCCTAAATCTCAGCCACAAGATGGGCCTAGAGATTAACACATCACACAAGATCAAATTAGGGGTTAATAAAGGGGTGTTTGAGATTTTTCTCACTAACTTTTCTCTCTCCTCTTGAGAAATCCAAAAATTTAAGAGTGTTTTATGTGATCTTGTGGTGATTTTGAAGGCGAGGGATCGGCCAACGACGTTGTTTAAGGTGAGGTCTCGATGGAACTTTCAATTCCCGTCGTTTTGAGCCAAGATTTTGGGGTTTT
Source organism: Stephania japonica (assembly GCA_039657345.1). Lineage (NCBI taxonomy): Eukaryota > Viridiplantae > Streptophyta > Magnoliopsida > Ranunculales > Menispermaceae > Stephania > Stephania japonica. The sequence continues at coordinate 34,320,367 of CM077561.1, read as the reverse complement.
CGATGAAAAACGTAGTGAACACCAAGTCTCACTGGATTTCTGGGTTTCAAGGGTTGTTTTGAAGATGTTTTGAGCAAAGTTTGTGAGTTTGTTATTGGTTTTGGTGGGAAACACAAAAGTTGTGGACTTTTGATGAAAAATGATAGTTTTGGTTTTAATTATGAAAAATCGATTTGTGGACTCATATGGATGTTTGAGTGTGGTTTTTGTTGATATTGGAAGTCCATATGAGGAACAAAGTGGGCTTGGAAAGCTACGAAAAGCTAGGGAAAGTTTGACGAATCTCAAACATAAGGTGCGGATATGGCGCCGCGAGAGGCTCTGTGAGGTGAGGGGATGTTCCCCACGGCACCACCCACGGTGTCATGCCCTATTTTAGACAAATTTCTTTTGAAAAATTCAGAAAACTTCGAGACTTATTACCCGAGTATAAACACCGGTTCGAAAACGAATAAATACCTAAACACCTTAAACATTATGAATGGGTGACGGGATTGGATCGAGGTATTTTAAGAGTTAATTGAATATTAAAATAAAATTGTAAAACAAATAAAATGGAATGCTAACATAACCAAAATTGATCTGAATAAATGTCAGGTAACTAGCAGATTACTGACTAACAATTGGGGATCGACGTTGGGGGACGTGTGAAGCTACGATAGATTATTTTAGCGGGATTCAAGGTGAGTAAAGCCAACAATAGCATCAACATGAGTTCTTTTCCATTCCTTAATTGGTTAATTCTTGAAATGCGTGTCATATTGTACTCATTTCTCGTTCAAGTGACCTAGGGTTTCGGTAGTCCACCAAGAGAGAGGAGTTTCACGAGTTTAGCAGCTGGCATAGTCTATGGCTTCTCGTTAAGCCTATCGAAGAATTTAGCATCCGACATGTGACTGTGGCTTTTCTTCGATAGTATGTTAGGATCGGTTTCGTCTGTGTCTTTTCCTAGCATATTGTGTGGGACAGTGGAGGTGATTTTCGGGCCCACTGGCGCACATTGTCGACAGTGAATGTAACGACCTAAAAAATGTTCTATGTCTATATGGCTTAGTGTAGTACCTATTTATACTCGTGTTTGTGTGATAGGACGATGACGTCAGTGTACAAGTATGGTTCATCTCGAAAAACGTATTGAACGGGGGTCGGGCGAATGAGATATGAGTACATAGTGCAGGGAAATGATAATTGTGGGCGACCAGGAAATAAAACAAAATAATTAATTAACATGGGAAATGGTTCGGGTCATTAATATTCTATTCGTGCGCGACGGGGCGAGTCGTGGTGCGATGCAGAGATTGAAATGTGACCGAGAAGACTTTGTGTCACCCAGTGGAGTCACAAAATGGTGTTAACATTTTGAAATAGTAAAGGTGGCTGGTGAGGATGGTGATCGTTAGGTGCGCCTCGAGATATGCATTTACGTAAAAATGGAGGGGATTTATAAAAATCTTTCTTTCTCTCTCTTCACACCACTCTCATTCACTCTCTTTTCTTTCTTGTGTATTTCTCGGTTCGGACAAGGAAAAGGGTTGCAGCTGGTTTCGAGAGCTCGCGACGATGCAGAGAAACGATGAACACCCGAGTTGAGGTAATATCTCGACTCATCATCTTGTGTTCATTGTTTTGACATGGTTTTGGGTGTTTTGGTCCTCGTTGGTATTTTGATGTTGGGCGGTTTTGGGTGTTTTTGGTGGTGTTGGAGTGCTAACGATGTCCTGAAAAGTTTGGGATAGCCTCGGAACGTGGTGACACGAGCGGAGGTGTCAAAAAACCTCAGATTTATAGTCAGAAAGTGACGCTGTGAGGGACACGGTGGAGCTTGTGAGCCATGGTGTCTAGATCAGAGAAGGTGGTAATGTTCACACTTTATGTAATGCCACCAGGGATTTTCTCTACGACACCACTCACGACGTCTGAACAAGTGCTAGTGAAAATTAGACGTTTTAGGCGACGCCACCAAATGTTTTTGTCCATGGTGTGACCTACGGCGTGACACTGTTCACAACACTGAAATTCTGAAAATTAATAAAAGCTTCAGGATTTCTCTCGGGTAATTGTATGGGTTTGAATATGACCCGATATCCAGAGAAATTTACCCAAAATAAAGAAAAAATGGATAAAATTATGGAAAATGGGGAAAATTATAACGAAATGAAAATAGAACTCTAACGCAACCAAACTATATCGAAATGATTACCAGGAGTCTAGGTGACTGGTGATAAGCATACGGGGTCAGTTTGGGGTCGTGCGAGAGCTACAGATATGAGGTTTCGTGTTTTACTGTGTGTACAGTGAGTAAAACCAATGAAAGCTTTAATATTATTTCATTTGTACATTTATTTGGCTGTTATCTTTGTTGAGCTTTTAAAATTTTTATTGTTATTGCTATATCCTGGTTTGGGATTCTATTCTGATTTAGCGATCCAAGGGCAAATGAGTCAGCATGATCCTTAGGAGGATGGGTTACCTGTGGTCATGCCTCAGTGCTAGGAACTCGGGATTCACGATACTGTTTTGGTTAAATACGAGATGGGGAATTACTTCACTAGATTGCTGGGGAATTATGCATTTGCATGGATTTTAGGATGGGGTGAGTGTACTACGTCCTAAACTCCTAGTTGGGATGGTGAATTTTCTTGGCTTGAAAAAAGTTTGACAGATGTTTCCCCTCGACTCAAATGACTGTTTCACTAAGTCGAGACTACTTGAGCCTTTCTTTTATTTTCTTGGACACTCATTTAGCGTTGATATCTCAGTAATTCATTATCGTGTTGTCTTTTATTATCTTTATGATATTTATGCATGCTACTCGATTAGCCATTTATTTGACATTTGAAATTATGTTAAGACTCTATTTGGTTATTATTGTTGTACTTCTATACTCTCCGTCTTTTTTATGACGGTGGGTGCCGACTCATCATATTTCAGGTTTGATAAAGGAAAAGGACCAGAGATAATCGATTGAGAAGAAGGTGTATTGAGGATTTGAACTCCCTTATTAGGTTGGTTTCCTGTATTATATATATATATATTTATATATATGTTTTAAGAATACTGGGAAATGGGTTGTGAGAAAGGTTGGGCATGTATACTATGTTGTATCTCCTCGGACTTGATGTGGGTATACATATGCAGTGTTTCCACATTCTAGGTTGTCCTGACTAGTGTCTTAGGAGTATTTATACTAGTTTGATTTTAATTTGCTTCCGCTGTACTTTGGTACTTTGAATAACTCACTAATATATAATAACTCAATTTAAATAACTTAATAAATGATAAATGGTAAGGAAGGTTGACTAGGTTTATGGAGATTGTGCTACTGTTGACTCGGGGTCTATGCAAGTCTAGGCCTAGCAGAGCCCAATTTTAGGTTGTGGAATTGGGGTTGTTGCAAAGTGGTATCAAAGCATATATTTTAGACTCTGAGATGAAGGTTACAATTGGTATCAGAGCTGAAGTTCTATAAACCTGAGGTCAGAATAATTCTGATATCACCATTACAAGTGTTATCAAAGTTATGTTCTGTGACTCTGATGTTAAATTAATTGAGATACCAATGTTACAATGGTAATGCAGAGAAAATGTTTACAACTTTAGGGTTCAAATAATTGTGATAGTAATGTCACAGTTAGTATCATAACCAAGGGTGGGGAGCCTAGGGAATGATGTGAAGGTTATTCTTTAACCTGATATCAAAGTTATAGTGGGTATCTAGTAGAGCCTAAAGTTGTAAAACTTGAATATTCATTGGATCACAACTAGCATAAGACACAAATCAGCGGAAGTTAGGACAATGGTTGAACGTAGAGTGGAACCCTGTGATCCTGACTTAAGTCTTAGTTGGGAAGTGAGGAGAGTTGAGAAATTTATAATTGGACAATAAGCTATTTGATGTGTTGTATATTATGGTTATTGGTAACTATAGTCTGATCATTGATACGCTTTCGTGGTAGATTGCGTTGGTTAATCAGCTAGGGTCCAGTGGTGGTGGTGGTAGTCCGAAGGATTCTAAGAGGAGCTGGATGAAATATATCATTTGGTAACATTGCAAGGCTAACAGCTAGAAGAAATTCTTCTATTTTTTAGGACATAGACCATCGAAATGTCTCATACTTCTGCAACACCAGTTACCCAAGTGGAGGGTAATCTGAGTACACCTAGGAACATGAGTACCAGGGTGACAACTGGTGTAAGACAGAAGATGATTTATGGTGGTGATTATGGGGAATATGATGTGAAGGTAACTGCATCGATGGTGCAAGTATCTAGGGTGGTAGTTCCTTATGCTCCAACGATTGGGGTCATTAGGCGATTATCTCAGGAAGTACACGCAAAACATATCTGTCGTACAGTATCCAAGGTGGAGGTAGTAGATCACGGGAAGAAATGTTATGTTATCATTGTAGACAATCAAGACACATTAATGTTGATTATCCTCTGAGGGCGAGGGTACTACAGGATAGTACTCAGTTGCAAGTGTCGAAGGAAGAACATGTTGTTACAGATCCGAATTTAGAGCCAACGCGAGACCCGAGGGCGAGTAAGATTTATTTTGTGTCTGGGCATGACATTATGTTATGGGGGTCTGTATTTTAGATCTAACCTGAGGAGACTCTAGGTGAGTCTGGGTTAGCATTGACTTTAGATGAGTTAGGTATTAAAAGTGACTCTATATGAGTCAGGAATGAGAATGGACTCTAGGGGAGTCAGAGATAGAATTAAAAATAAATTCCAGGGGAGTCAGAGGTGAAATTGACTTTAGGTAAGTCAATTATGGAAATGACTTTGTGTGAGTAAATGGTTAAAAGTACTCTAAGTGAGTAATGATGAGGAATTCTATGTGAATACATCCTACGAAGTATCATAGACATTTAGCTATGTTTGAAAACTTATGGTGAGTCGACTTTCAAAGAGTGGTGTCAGCAAGGGGCGGTACTTTTGATTCTAAATGAGTCTGTGCCTTTGAAAAATCACTAGCTATGTACACTGGCTCTTGGTGAGTCATTATTTTGTAGTGATGGATTAGGCTAGGTGCCAAGACTTGAAGTGAGTCTATACTCTAGGTGGGTCTGTAAATTCAAGTAGGATATCGAAAAATTTAGATCTAAGTGGGCTATATGGTGGTTACGAGTTCGGTGATATTTCTCATTACCATAATTACACGGATTTTGGACGTGTTTAAACTTGCAGTTTGGAGATTGGTAGTCTCACCGTGAGTTGAAACAAATATATCTTACAATAGGGTGACTCATCATAAACTATTTAGGGAGGGTTTGTTTAGGTCCACTGTATATCTAGGAAGTCAAAATGTTTACTAGGTGTTGCAATTTGATGGATTGGAACCCTTAGATACTTTTGTGCTAGGTGCACATATTCTATGCGAAACCGATATCTGCTTCAAAAAGATTCTAGGTGAATCTGTAATTTACGGAACGACCATAAATTGGATAAACTAATTTTATGCTACCAGTTATGGAGTTTTGGTTTCATCTATTCATGTTAGTACGGGTCCACGTGAGTGAAGGTGAAAGGATTGGTGATACAGTTTTTCCCGACTGTATGAGTTTGATAAAATTTCACTCGAGTTAAGATTAATTTCGAGGACGAAATTATTATTAGTTGGGAAGACTATAATGACCCGAAAAATGTGCTATGTCTATATGGCTTGGTGTAGTACCTATTTATACTCGTGTCTGTATGACAGGACGATGTCGTCAGTGTACGGGTAGGGTTTGCCTCGGAAAATGTATTGAACTGGGGTCGAGTGAATGAGATATGTGAACATAGTGCCTAGGAAACGATAATTGTGGTCGACCGACAAATAAAACACAATAATTAATTAACACGGGAAAGGGTTCGGGTCATTAATATTCTATTCGTGAGCGACGGGGCGAGTCGTGATACGATGTAGAGATGAAAACGTGGTCGGGAAGACTTGGTGTCACCCAGTAGAGTCACGAAATGGTGTGAACATGTTGAAGCGGTGAAGGCCACTGGTGAGGGTGGTGATCGTTAGGTGCGCCTCGAGATATGCATGTACATAGAGATAGAGGGGATTTATATAAATATTTCTTTCTCTCTCTTCACACTACTTTCATTCACTCTATTTTCTCTCTTGTATATCTATCGGTTCGAACTATGAGAAGGGTTGTTGCTGGTTTTGGGAGCTCGCAAAGATGCGGAGGCACGACGAACACCCGTGTTGAGGTATTATCTCAACTCATCATCTTATGTTCATTGTTTTGAAGTAGGTTTCGGGTGGTTTGGTCCACGTTGGGATTTCGGTGTTGGGCTGTTTTTGATGGTGTTGGAGTGGTAACGTCCCGAAAAGTTTGGGATAGCATCGAAACATGGCAACACGAGCCGGGGTGTCGAAAAACCCTAGATTTATAGTCAGAAAGTGACGTTGTAGATCCTGTGAGCCATGACGTCAGTCACGACGTCTAGATCAGAGAAGTCGGTAATGTTCACGCTTTAAGTGACATTGCCAGGGATTTTTTCCAATGCGTCTGAAACAGTGCCAGTGAAAATTAGACGTTTTAGGCGACATCGCCAGGTGTTTTTGTCTACGGTGTAACCTACGACGTGACACTGTTCACGGCACTAAAATTCAAAAAATTAATGAAAACTTTGGAATTTATCTCAAGTAACCGTATGGGTTCGAATATGACCCAATACTTAGGGAAATTTACCCAAAATACAGGGAAAATGGATAAAATTGTGGAAAATGGGGAAATTATAAGGAAATGGAAATAGAACTCTAACGCAACCAAATTATATTGAAATGATTACCAGGTGTCTAAGTGACTGGTGATAAGCGTACGAGGTCAATTTGGGGACGTGCGAGAACTACGGACACGAGGTTTCGTGTTGTACTATGTGTACAGTGAGTAAAACCAATGGAAGCTTTAGTATTATTTCATTTGTGCATTTACTTGACTGTTATCCTTGTTGAGCTTTTGGAATTTGTTATTGTTATTGTTATATCCTGGTTTGGAATTCTATTCTGATTGAGTAGTCTAAGTGCAAGTGAGTCAATGTGATCCTTGGGAGGACGGGTTACCTGGGGTCATGCCTCAGCGCTAGGAACTCGGGATTCATGATACTGTTTTGGTTCTATACGGGGTGGGGAATTACTTCACTAGATTGCTGGGGAATTCTGCATTCGCGTGGATTTTAGGATGATGTGAGGGTACCACGTCCTAAACTCTAAGTTGGTATGGTGAATTTCCTTGGCTCAAAAAGAGTTTGTAGATGTTTCTCCTTGACTCAAACGACTGTTTCATTAAGTCTGGACTACTTGCGCCTTTCCTTCGTTTTCCTGGACACTCATTTAGCGTTGATATCTCAGTAATTTATTATCATGTTATTTTTTATTATCTTTGTAATATCTATGCATGATGCTCGATTAGTCGTTTATTTGACATTTGAAATTATGTTAAAACTTCATTTGGTTATTTCTTTTCTACTTCTGTTCTCATCGTCCTTTTTAAGACGGTGGGTACAGACTCATCATATTTTAAGGTTGATAAGGGAAGGAAAAGGACCAGAGATAGGCGATTGAGGTGGAATATTGAGGATCTAAGCGTGCCTATTAGGTAGGTTTCCTGTATTATAAGTTTATGTTTTAAGAATACTGAGAAATAAGTTATGAGAAAGGTTGGGCATGTATACTATGTTGTATCTCCTCAGACTGGATGTGGTACATATGCAGGGTTTCCACTTTCTAAGTTCTCCTGACTAGTGCCTTAAGAATATTTATACTAGTTTGAGTTTAATTTGCTTCCACTGTACTTTGGTACTTCGAATAATTCACTAATATATAATAACTCAATTTAAATAACTTAATAAATTGTAAAGGGTAAGGAAGGCTGACTAGGTTTACGGAGATCGCGCGAGTGTTAACTCGGTGTCTACGTAAGCCTAGCGGAGCCTAATTTTAGTTTCTGGAATTGGGGTCGTTACAGTGTAGGTGACCTTCGGGCCTACTATGTCGACTACAAGCTGTGTTGGTCTTGTAACCTGTAGTTTGAACGGCTTCGTCGCAGTGTTCCAGGCTCACTTTGCCCTTCCTTCAAACTTCAAATCTTTCCATAGGTCCTTAAATGTCCATACATGTCCTGAAAACAATTTTCCACAATTAACATCAAAATCCATCAATAACAATAAATTTTCATAAATTTCTCAACAACTATCCAAACTAGCAACACATACACACACACACTCCTAAATGCCTCATCAAATAATATACCTCGGTATTGACTCCTGAGGATTGAACATACACACGTCAGCTAGGTCCCACAGAACAACCTTGCAATGACATGTGCCACGAGTTAAAATTTTAAGGTCGTTACATTTCAACTATACTGTAACGGTCCGAAACTATGTTATGTCTAGATGATGATGTGTACTACCAACTTATACTCGTGTCTGTGTGACAGGTTGTGGTTGTAAAATTTTAAGTTTCGTTTAGGAAAATGTGTCGAAACGGGTTTCGGACGGGTGAAATGCGGGTACACAAGTTTGGGAAACGATTTTTATAAATGATTGAGATAAATTGTGATAAAAATATACATGGAAAATCATAGTCAGATGATTTGAATCAAAAATTTTGACTCTCGTGCGATTCGTAGTGCGAGTTAGTAGGCGAAACGACTGGAAACTGAGTGTTTGACAAGTCAAATTAGAATAAGCTCAAAATGGTGAGTGACATTTTGGTGTCCAAAGGTGGTTGGATGGAGTAAATAAGTGCCACAAGACGTGCCTAGGGATGGGTACATTGAGGCTAGATGACATACATAGTGTAAAAAGCAAAAACTTGGTCAAATGACCAACATTTCTCACCAACAACATAAAAATGCGAAAATGAGAAGGGAGAAGAGAGGTTTTGGGATGAACTTTGATGGTGTTTGAAGGCATACAATCGATTAACGACATCGGTTCAGGTGAGATCTCGATAGAACTTTCAATTCCCGTCGTTCAAGTCGTGATTTTTGGGTTTTCAATGAAAAAATGTGGTGATCACTTAGGCTCACTGATTTATGGGCTTTAATGGGTGTTTTGAAGATGTTGGGTGATCATTTATAGCATATATGTTGTTGGTTGTGGTGGTTTGGGAAAAGCTTATGATTTTTGGTCATTTTTGAAAGAATTTTGGTTTCAATTGTGGAAAATGAATTTATGGGCTTATTTGGTGTGTTCGAAGGTTGTTTTTGGTAGTATTTGAAGTCCCTATAAGGATGAGATAGGCTTAGAAATTGGCGACGAAGCCGGTGTTTCCCAAAAACTCGCAGAAAATAAGGAGCTGACCCTCATGGCGCTAGTCATGGTGTTAAGGCAGAGGATTGTCCCGGCTAGTCGCCGTGTGGAAATGCACCCCATGACACTAGCCACGACGCTAGGATGGTGATTTTGAAAAAAAAAATTTTAAGTATTTTTTAGAAAACTTTAGGGATTTTTATATGGGTATAACCATCGCTCTATAACAAGGGAATACGACTCTAATACAACTAAATTGAACCCAAATGAACACCAGGGAACTAGCGCATTGGTTACGGGCATTTGGAGATCGACATTGGTGATGTGTGAGAGTCGCGAGTGCAGAGTTTCGCAAAGTTTGTGTAAGTAAAACCAATTGGAGAATTAATATGATTTCATTTGTGCAATTACTTGGCCGTTATCTTTGTTGAGTAGCATTTCCATGTGAACTATGGTTTTGAATTTCATTTGTGATATCTATCCTTGAAGAGTTATTGGCTTTGATTTTCTTTGGATTTCATAATTAGTGGATTTGAGTCTAAGTGGGTGATATGTTGGTCACAGGTGCGGTGGAATTGCTTTGTGATCTTTTTCTCCACCGTAACTACACAGATGATTGGACTTGCCTAAACCCACAATTTGGGGTTGGGAGTCAAACCGGTAGTTTGATTGTGTGTCTGCTACTATTGGTGTGACTTACTGCAAGCTGTCTGAAGTGATTTGTTTAAGTCTAGGATTTGTCTTGGAAGTCAGGTCGTTTACTGTGTGTTGCAACCTGATAGACTTGGAACTTTGTTTTTTTCTCTCTACACTCATTTATTGTTGATATTACTGTTGTTTACTTATCATGCAGTCATTTTATTATCTTTATGATATTTGAGCATGATATCCGATTAGCCATTTATTTGAAATTTGAAATACTATTAAGTCTCTATTGGATTTTACTTTCTATTTCACTTTATTCACCGTCTAGTTTGTGACAATGGGTGCAGATCCGCAGTCAGACAAGGGCAAATGGACATCAAGTCGACCTCCTTTCGCTTATTATGTAGGTTCTTTGTATTACATATATACATATTTTGTCACATTGGGGTACATTGGGATTGTGAGATATACTGGGACATGTTTATGATGTGATTATACTCTCCTTTTTGCTGGATATACATGTTGACTGTATATATGCATGGTTTCCACACACTAGGTTGTCCTGACTTCATTGATTTAGAGTTTTCGATTTGTTTAAGTTAAAACACTTTCGCATAATCTTATAAGACTTACAAATTTTCAATAACTCAACTTTAATTATTAAATGCTACTGCATAATTAGTAATAATGGATAGGAAGGCTAACTAGACTTGCGTTGACTTCACGAAGGTTGATTTAGGTGTCCACGTAGGTTTAGGCCGTCACAATTAGTATTAGAGCCTAAGGTTTGAAAACCCGACTCTTGATTTAATTACAACCAACATAAGATACAAATCGATAATAAAGGTAAGACACGGTTGGAACTTATAGTGGAACCTTATGATCTCGACTTAGAGTCTTAGTTGGGAAGTGAGGAGAGTTGGGAAAATTAAAATTTGGTTATATGAGTTACTTGATGTATTGTACTATACTATATACCGGTAGCTAGATCACTGAGCGGGACCCGCTTTCATTGTAGATCACGATGGCCAACTAGATTGAGACCAGTAGCGGTAGTGGAGATTTCACTAGGAGGTTTGAGGAGTTGTAACAAGTGGAGTCACATGGAAGATAGTTGGATGAGATCCTTAGGGTTCTGAGAGGAAAAGTTTGGCCTTTGACATGCACTGAACGCATCAATAAAATAATAACTTAAACCAACTATTTTGTAGATAGTGATAAAGAATCGATTCCACAGAGATTGGTAGTCTTTCTACGGTAAGAAATAACAAGAAGGGAAATCGAGGGTTTTAAAGTGATCGAGAAGACTAAGAAGAAATTGAGAATGAAAACAGTTTTTGTAAGGAAGAATTCAATGGGGGAAAACAAGCCAGGCTTTCAGCTTCTCGAACTCTGTCTACAAACTATGTAATTCTTCAGTCTTCAGTTCATGCAAATATATGAGATTCAGTTATGATTTAGCGTAATCAAACACAGAGTTAGTCTCCAGCTGAACTCTAAAGAAATAGACTTGTAATTATTAATTCCAACAACTCAGTTGACGACATACCTGCGCAGGACTTCATTCATTCATCACTATTACACATATCTCACAAGAGATAGTACTGAGAAGTTCTATTATAATTACACCATGTCTTTTCCCTATTTAAAGCATTGACCATGTCAATCACTTTGTGTGGGTGACTCCTCAAAGTTAATTCATTACTTTCATAGTTTTACGTTACTTATTTCACCTCTAGTTCTTTTCACTCTGGCAAAACTATACTCTTCAAACTCTCATAGCTTGAAGATTTCTCAATCACATTACATCAGTTCACTAGTTTTCATACTTCTCATTTGTCTTCTAGTAATTCAGTTAAGATTCTCTAATCTTAGGAATGACTAAAAGACTATCAAACCCTTCAAACCCTTACACATGATACAACTGTATTTTGAACCTTATGATATATGAATGAACTTACACAACCTATCCATTTAAATGTATTCATACTCAACTAGGATCCTCATCCCTGTCTTATCAAATTAAGTCTCACTTCTAGGACTTACCCATGCAATTCATTCCATCCATTGTTTAAAATACATATTTCCAACCTTTACTCAACAAGTGATGCCTTAACTATTTAGTACTCTTACTAACACAGTTATTTCTTAATAGTTCACCTTGAACTATATCAAATGTATATACTACAATCTTTTGCTTCATTGTGTCAACATACAGTTATTTGGATAAAAGTATTAGGACAAAACCTATACTTTTTCATAATCCAAGTATAATCAAGCAATTATTGTAGTTAAACTACATTTCAATTCTTTCCCCATGCATTCTTGTATTATTCATAACTTACCCCAATTTCACTCTTGGGTTAATTGAATATAAAACACAACGATATCACAACTCTTTGTATACCTTGTTTATATCATTCAATCATTTCAACATAACACTTAATTTCTTTATTATGTGTTGAATATAAGACAATTCTCTAGTTGTCTTACTCTTATTCAAATTCTTTAACTTACAATTTAAAATTCAGCACATATCTTAGTGGTTTATAGTTGAAACTTAGTATTTGCACTTACACTCTTTGGTATACACCAATTATCGTCGAAGTACTCATAACTCTACGATAATGCTTGTACCTTTGCTAAGTCTTCAACCATTTTTATATCATCATCACTATCAACACAATAATAATCTTATTTCAAAAGAGTTCAACAACTCTACCTTTTCCATTTTTAAACATAGCATAAGCTTCAGTGAGTTTCAATAGTTCTCACCATAATCTTTCATATCATCAAGCCACCACTTGATATTGCATTCCTTATTTATGATCTTAACTCAATGATAACCAAATCCCAATCAACTCTTGAGAATCATTGGTTTAATTTAGTTAACCACATAAGTTGTCAATTATGGGAAAGGACTATTCATTCATGATTTAATTCAAATTAATTCATCACTTGAATTGAGTTCTCAGACTCATACAATTCCAATTATGCAACTAATAGACAAAAAGAGCGTTTCATGCCCAGTCTGGCGTGCCCTAGCCTATCCGAAGTATCCACGTTGGCCAGAACTGGCGTTTGAGTATGAAAATAACATAAATAATGGCATCCATAAATATTAGGCTTCTCCCAACTAAAAGAAATTTCGTCCTGAAATTAAGGTAGACTACCATCTCGTACCATGGAATCATCCATGGTAACTAACAACCCAATAAGCCTTGGTCTTATGTTCATCTCTTCGTGGAGAGGAAACTGCAGCAGAAAATACTGACATCGCCAACTCATTCTCGAACCCTACTAGACCACACGTCAGTACGTTGGGATCCTACGTAGGGGCTTCTCCAGCCCCTCCACTGGACCATTACCCAATAGCCTTCACGGTGGTCAGTGCTGACCCATGACCCACCAACATATGCACTGAAAACTAATAGCTCACGTCGCAATTCACTGAGGAAACCCGTGCTACATTCTATAGCCTAATGTATCGCAGAAGCATTGAGACTTCATATACATAGAAAGGAATTAAAATGCGTACACAATAATTTAAAAATATAACTAAGAAAATGCATTAGATAACGTACCTTCAACGAGTGGTCTAGTCGCCTCTCTATCTACCTGTGCAACAGTATGGGCCCTCTTTATGGCCTTTTTTGGCTCTCGTGGTGGCGACAGTCTCAAGCAATTAGTCCTAATGTGACCTCTTTATCCATATATGAAACATGTCTTCCTGTCCTACCATCCAAACTGTCTGCCCTTAGATCTTTAACCCTAACTCGATCCCTTTGACCCCAATAACGAATTCCCTGATCCTAGTCCTGTTGGTACTACGGTGTCTGCTATTCAGGCAGCTCTGTTAGTGTGCATGTCATAGCATAGGCTCTATCAGTTTGTCATTCATCATACTGGTACTGATCTGATTGATAGTCGTCCTTACGCTCTCGACCGTCCCTGCGACTCTGTCTGTATATCAATAATCTTTACAGTTCCAATCAGGGTGATCTCTCAGTTTTTTCGACTTGTGATCCTGTTGAGAACTTTGCCTAGATTGTCCCTAAGAACTCATAGATACTCGTCTGCTATCCTTTTGAAGAAGATAAGTCTCGTGTGAGGCTGTTTTATCATATATCTCATGTAGTGTGTAGGCTCCAAGCAACACTGTGGCATGAACTATAACCTCAATCATCGGACGAAGTAGTGGATCTGCAATCTTTCTCTGCCATCGACATCCTTGGTGAACTACAGTAAGTACCAGTACCTCTCCATATATTATAAGACCGATCGATTGCCTTGTCTCAGGGCTAGAAACTCCTCCCTCAACCTCAGTTGCACCTCAACTGGTTTTTACTCATTGTAGAACATCTAACGAAATTTAGCCCAGGTCGTCGGATCCGGATGCATCTCCATATAAGTCATCCACCAGACTATTACATTACCTCTAAAATAAGACCCTGGTACTCTCATTTGTATCCTCTCCCCAACTCCCAATAGCTTATGCAGCTTCTGGTGTGACAGTAACCATCTCCCGACTGCCTTCAAGTTACCTCTTTCATAAAAGAATTCGGGCTGGAACTAGATGAACACTTTGATCAACTTGGCCTAGGGTACGAAGTTGAAGTCAAATGTGGTAGCAGCTTGCTCAGTAAGCATTGGTGTAGGAGTCGATGTCTTGACTGGTCCAATGACTAGTGTAACTACCTCTGCCAACGTCTCATGAATCACTAACTGGACATGCGTCTACTTAACAGTTAGGGCAACGACTGCCTGAGTAGTAGGTGCGATGAAAATCGTGGGAGCTACTGTGGCTACTGCAATCTGACCTCGGGGAATCTGAAGCATCTCGATCAATTGAGACTAGTGTACCAAATATCGATCGTCAACACTCTGGGAAAATGTGATAGTAGCCCTTGCTGGATCGTTAGTCTGCCCTATCTCTGTTACTGTAGAGGGTTGTTTGTTAATCGTGATTTGCATCGAGAAATGTGCGTCGGATCAACCTCGGTATATATACGCATATTGTGTATAGTATATAATAAAAACTTAACATGCATACAATCCTAACTCTATTCGCCTCACCGTCAACTAGAGTTATAAGGTAAGTACTTCAGGTTTCCACAATTAAGGTTTGTTCATTAAGTTTTATGCTCTTTCTTAACTCCTTAGGTTTTTTGAACCATTGCTCTAATACCAACTACGGTGGCCCCAAATCCCGAGGCTGCTACGTGGTGCGCCACGGGACCCATAGCCCTGCTACGTCACTGACCCGCTGTGTCCCACGTGCCTCTGACGTATACTTTACTTTTTTTTAGATATCCTGTCACCTTATATACAGTGTACATTATGCCGGGTTTTCAACACTAAGATGATGCTCTATATGAAATGAATTTTTTATTATTTCACGTTATTCATGTCTATTAAGTATTTCGCTGAATTTTTTAATGTTAATGATAAAACTCTGATAAATGTTGAACAATTGAATAATTTAATAATTTAATCACTACCTGATGAGTTAGCACGAGATTCAAGGTATGTGACGTGGTAAAGAACATTTGTGGCACGTGGGACCCAACGAGTTGGTGACATGATAGGGCTATGGGACCGCGACGCACCACATGGCAGGACTCAGGATTTTGGGCCGCTACATTTGGTGTCAGAGCCCAAGGTTCAAGGAACCAAGGAAGTTAATAAAATAGCATAAAACTTAATGAACAAATAAATCGTAGATATGAAAACCCGATGTACTTGCCTTAGAACTATAGTTGGGCAGTGACTATGAAGCGAGTAGTATTAGGGTTATATGCATATCATGTTTTCATTGTATACTACATATGATACTCGTATGTATGCCGAGGTTGATATGGCACACGTTTTTTCGATGAAGATTCTGATGGACGGATGACCACCCACTACTCAGCCTGAGGTAAGAGATACTAATGATCCGACTAAGGATACTCTGACATTGCATTCATGGGCTCAGAGTATGGATGAAAAATTTGTTATACATTAGGTGTAGTTTGCAGAGATTATGTAGATGTTAGATCTCAAGCAGTAGTGATGCCAACTCTTACTTCGGTATTGGCTGCACCGACTACAAAAACAATTGTGGCCCTTATTACACCTCAGACGTCGGTTCAGGCAGAGGTTTCAGAGACATTAGCTGAGGGAGTTATGTTAGTAGTGGTACCTATTAAGACGTTGGTTCCTACTCCAACGATGATTGAGCAGCCTGTAGTTGCATCTGCATCCCGAAGGATTATGTCCGCAAAGGCCAAGAAGGTTAACGACTTTATAAGCTATCAACCTGGCTATTTCTATGGAGCATGTGACCTGGAGTCAGTCGGGAGATGGCTATTATCACATCAGCGGCTGATGGGTGAAGAGAAGGACCAACCACGTCTATCGAGCTTTTATCTCAAGGGTGATGCAACGGTTTAGTGGACCACTTATTCAAACAATCATTTAGATCCGAATATATAGACTGAGTTCAGACAACTATTTTATGATGAGTACGTTTCGATAGAGATTCAGCTGCGATTGAGAGAGGAGTTCCTAGCCCTAAGATTAGGCAACATGTCGGTCCTACAGTATATGGAAATGTGCTGGTATTTATTACATTACGCCATGGATGTGGCTGGGACGAAGAGACTTCAGATTTATTATTTTGTTCGAGGTCTCGATAAGATGATAGCCAATATCATTGTGTCTAGTGGAGCCCGCATTTTGCAGGAAATTTATGACAGAGCACTTTCCCACGAGACTTATTTTCTTAAGAGAGACAGCTGACACGTGTCTACCATATATCGGGGTCCATCAGAACAGAGTTCTGGGCAAGATTAGAGGCCGAATAGACAAAGAAACTAGTAGGGTAGGCAGGAGCAAGACCATATAGCATGTAGGGACGATTGGCAGTCAGATCGAAGTCCCGAGGACTATCGGGATCAGAGAGATGACTAATTCACATAGGCCGACCGCCAAGCGGTACATGCGATTGCACCCGCACTGGTAGAGAAGCATCGAGAACACCCTCAACAGTACCCTACAGACTGCGATAAGGGAAACTGTAAAAAGGGTTAAAGTGGTCAGGGTCAGGGACAGAGACCTGGGACAGGCAGGATGGAAAGTAGAAGAAATGTTGATGTCATCATTGTGGTTAGATTGGACACATTTGAGCAGATTACTAGAGAACATCATTACCACAAGAGCCAGACCAAGAAATAGATAGGGCTCATGTTGTTGCACAACCAATCAAGGAGATGACTTAACAGCTTGTCGAGGGTACGTATTTGACTTATTTTATTAATTATTTTTCTTAATTTTTTTAGGTGCATATGTTGTTTTATGCCTATGCTTACGAAGACTCGATTGATTGTGCGATACACTAGACCATGGCACGTGACACGGGTGCCCTTAGTGAATTGTGACCTGAGTTGTTTTATGTTAGTGCACGTATTGGTGGGTGGTGGATCTACGTCGACCACCGTGAGGGCTATTGGGTGAAGAGCTAATGGGTGTGTTCACTGGTGGGATCCCAATGTACTGAAGTATGTTCTAGTCGGGGTTTGAGAGCGAGTTGGCGACGTCAGATGTTTCTGCCACAGTTTCAGTTCTACGGTACGAGATGGAGGCCTACCCAAAGTTCGGGACGAAATTTCCCTAATTGGGAGGAGTTGTAACGGCCAAAATATTTATTGACGTTGTTCTTAAGTTATTTTCAGACGTGAACGCCAACTCAAGTCCTTGGGGACGCCTCGAACAGGCTGGAACATGCTTGATTGGGCATGAATAGATAATTTTGTCAAATTGGTTGCATAACTGCGATTTTAATTATTATTTTATGTCTTATTGCATCACATGTGTGAGTTTATATTGATAAATCGAGCATGATAGTGTGATGGGTATTCACCTCGAAAAGCATGTTCACACAGGTACCAGGTGGGCAAATTATGGGAACACTAGGTTGAGGAAATGGTTCACATAGACAAATACCTTTAAATGTGACAAATAATAAATATGAGAACATAGCCTAGTAGAAATTATTGATTTAGTTGGCAATGCTACGAGTCAAGGTACAGGTCACCAGGAAAACAAAACACCGAAAAACTAATAATTAAGGAACCGAGGATAAAACAAAGGGGGTGTGTCATCCACTTGGGTCATTATGTGGAGTTAGATGGCCCAAATCATGGCCAATAGATGTCGTCGAGATCCGTACACCACATAGGTTTAGATTCAAGTGTTAAACATTGACTTTTTGGATATATATATATATATATATCAACTTTTCGCACTCTCCATGTTAAAATCCAAAAATAGAGGGTGCAAATGAAGGTTTTGAGTGAAAAACTTTGGTGATTTGGTGAAGTGTTGATCTAGAGATCAAGTCAATCAAGGTGAGCATCATTTTCTTCTCTCAATTATTCATCTTTCGAGCTAAGGTTTAGGGGTTTTATTGAAAATTCAAAATTCATGTGTGAGCTTACCGATTCTTGGTGTTCTCCTAGTGTTTTGAAGTGGTTTTGTCCATTTGGGTGTGTTATTTCTCAAGTTTTGGACCAAGTTTACAAAATTAGTATGGAAAGTCGTGGGTTTGATTGATTTTTAATTTGATGAATATGTTGATGTTGCATTGCCTCTGGTTTTTTAGAAGTGTTGTGAGTTCCCCACGGTCGAGGATGGGGATGACGACGTTTGGAGGAGGCAACGAGGGTCGAAATCCCATAATTTTCATGTTTGGAATTTTAGGATTATGAGACTATAGTCGCATGTTGGGCCCGTATCTCGAGGCATGAACAGGATTAAACCGGGGTTATTGTTGGGAGTTTGGAGCGCGATTTGAGGTGCGTAAACTCCAACAAAAATACATCTGGAGTATTTAATTGGTTCGGTTCCTTAATTTACTATTCTTACTGTACATTCCTATATTATATCATTGTTTGCTTCGGGTTATCGGCCAGTTAGTTTGGTTTGCCATCGGAGATTATTAGGGACGGTGTGGTACGGGATCTCGCATACTAAGCCATTGCATGGACTAAAGTGAAAGGCCAGTGGAAAGGGTGGGAGAAGCCCTCTAGTGGGATCCTGAAATCTGGGGTATGGTTTAGTTTGCCAAGTGTCACACATTTGTCTGGTTTTATCGGTAGCATTGCACATTTACTAGTTACATTGTTGACATCTGGTGCTCATCTTGTACATGGCTGATAACTATGCTTGTGTTTATTTATAGTTGTCTGTTATTGCTGCTTGTTTAGTTAACTTAACTTTTTACCTCTAATACTATATGCTCGATGGTTTTCTTTGGGATTTTACTCACTAGACTCGTCATCTGTATTTGTTGGGTTGACTGAGTGTAAATCCAAGTTCGAGCAAAGGTAAAGAGAAACTGCGCGACTACCTCTGATCAGTCTAGGATCTACTCGTACGTGCTACATTTTGATATTTTGCTTTACATTGGGTTACTAGGGAATTTTGAGATACTTGTACATGTATATACTTTACTTTTTTTAGATATCCTGTCACCTTATATACAATGTACATTATGCCAGGCAGGTGCAGAGCCAAGAGCATGGCTGCCCTGGGCTACATCCCAGGGCAGCGATGAAAATAATAAAAAATTTTAGTAATTTTAGGCCTAATTAAAATATAGCAGCTAAGCCCAACAAAAACCACATCAAAATATCCCACATGATTCACTCATTGCATGGAACAAAAAGGCAAAGCTCAAGAAAAAAAATCATCTGCCTCGCCTCTTTGCTTAAATTGCCCTTAATTTTTTTTTCATGAAGCTCTGTCCTAAAACTTGGAGCCTACCAATTACACACATTATTAAAAGACGAGTGAGAAGAAAAGAAACAAGTTGTCATAGCCTCTCAAGTGAGATGGTAAAGACATCGAGAGATTGTGGTTTGATTCCCACTGAAGTAAAAAAAAGAAGAGACAAGTTCAACTAAAAATAAATAAATAAAAAAAAGTGGTCTTCTATATTTCATTCACATATTCGACATATCTTGGGATGCGCATGCACCTAAAATCAAGGAATACACGCTCAAGAGTCAAAGGGCAGCTGGATGAGTATATGTATGACCCAAATTAGTTGGTGTACTAAGCATTTTTTTAATTATTAAACACCAAAAAAATATACATTGATTTTAGCCTAGGGCTTAAAAAAAACCTAGCTTTGCCCTTGATGCCTAGGTTTCCACACTAAAATGATGCTCTATATGATGTGAGTTTTATATTATTCATGATATTCATGTCTATTAAGTCTTCCATTGAATTTTTGAATATTAATGATAAAACTCTGATAAATGTTGAACAATTGAATAATTTAATCACTGCCTAATAAGTTAGCACGAGGTTCAAGGTAAGTGACGTGGTAAAGAATGTCTATGGTGCGTGGGACCCAGTGGGTAGGTGACATGATAGGGTTGTTGTGCCCGCAGCACACCACGTGGCAGGCCTCAGGATTTGGGTTGCCATAATATGCGAATCCAGAACAGTCACAGGAGAGACAAAGGGATATAGTTCTGCAAACTCAATAGGAAAAGGATGCATAGCCCCTGCTGGACCCCTGAAATTTTTCTTGAACAAAGATATATGAAAGGCATTGTGGATTCGAGCATAAGAGGCTAGAGCAAGCTTCTAAGCGACTTCACTAATGTGTGACACCAGACAAAAAGGGCCATAGAAACTGTAACGACCCTTATCATAATCTAGGGCACCGCCCGGCCTAATCTCGTAATTAAGCCCTAATTACAACACGTATGACCTAATTACGTATTAGTCAGCCTGTACTACCTATATCCTCGTGGATCGAGTTCAGGAATAAGTATTTCCCCATCACTACTATTTATCATTTTATAAGAATTATCAAATTAGGGGTAGTCTTTAATGTATTAGCGGAAGCATTATATATAAATCCTAAATGTGGAAACCAGGAAATAATGATCATAATATAAATATGCAATAAATGACGAACATATAGACAAAGTGAAAGTCAAAAGTTAGGTAAACTAACTCTCATCCCAATGTACAACCCAAGCAAAAGATGTATATAAACATAATACAAAAATATGACCTACATGTATGGCAGCTACGTGCTACGACCTCAGAGGTAGTCGTCGATCTTCTCCTTGCCTAGTCTAGTGCTGCTCTACGAACCTACACCCACCGTCACAAACTAGACGGTGAGTATAGTGATATTTAAGCGATAACCGGAGAATTCTATACTACATTTTCAAAGTAAAAACAAATATTTAAATGCATAATATAGCAGAAAAAAGGTGTTGAGAAAGTAATGCATGTAAATACCAGAGTTAACAGAATTAGACAGACTGACACAGGCTAAGTCGAGATGATCTACGTCCGGTCGGCGGTGAGAACTATCAACCAGCCTTTTCTACTATCGTATGGAGATACTCTCAACATACTTCATCAATGGCGGAGCTGTGCTCCACGCGAATATATATATATATATATATATATATCTTGCCGACAACCTCGTAGTTCAAGCTACTTGATGCCACCTAAGTAATAGTGATGAGTGCCGGAAACCCCGAGGTCCAGTGACCCATCTCTCGTGCAATGGACACTAGATAATCTCCAACTTTCGTTTCAAAGATTTTTCATTTCTAAGGTTTTACGATATCAATAATAAGTTAGGCTACGAAGCCCTAAAGGAAATGGAATACAAATCTAATTACCACAGATAACCCTAGAGCATGCATTTCTAACGTCAATTATAACATAGTCCACAACAAAATATGACATATAAGGAAAAGGAATTAATGAAACTATAACAAGGCATCATGCTATTTCAACATTCAATTCGAACAGAGCAAGGAAAGCATGATGGTAGATTACTAATAGCAAGTCATCAAATTGAGTGAAAAGAGAAATAACATGAATGAAATAAAGTAGAAAGTTCCCAGAGTTTCACTTACAAGTCACAGGATAGCTCTAGTTATCCGGCCTCGCGACACTCCGACTAGCGCTCCCGAACCCCTGGGTCCTTGAAAGGTCATTTCATATCATTTATTTATTTATTAACATTTTATTATATATATATATTTTTTTTTATGTATATATATGTATATATACATATATATATATCTGCATATATATATATATTTTTGTACTATTTTATTTATTTATTTATATTTTGAGGGGGGGTTGGACCTCGGACTGGGTTTGACCTGGTCTGGTCCAACCGGGTCTTCCCCCCCTCCCCCATTTTTCAGCAGAGACGCTGCAACTTCTTCAATCCAACAATCAACAACTCCAACATCAACATCAACACCATAGCATCACCAATCCACCATTAACACGTTGATTTCTTAAAAATCGACTTCATCAACATCACCATCAACGTCTACAACAACAATGCCAACATCAACAATAAAAGACTCACTTCGCCAACGTTGCTCCTCGAAGATTTCGATCTCCACCTCCTTTAATCTCTTCCTCTCCTTCTTTCCTTACTCTCGACTCTCTCTATTTCTTTTTTTTTCTTTTTGATCGGTTGTGTGGTGGTGGTGGTTTTTGGTGTTAATTAAAAGGGTAGCCAAGTTACCAAAATGCCCCTCAATCTTATCCTCTTCTTAATAAGCTAAAGCCCCTCTTGGCCATTTCACAATTTTTCTGATTTTTACATATATATATATATATATATATTATATAAATATATATGTCCAATTCAATTCAATTAATTTATGACCATAGGCTACGAATTAATATGAATTAATTTAATTATGTTGCATTTAACTAAGTTTAGACTTATCACAAGTCTCTCTACTCGGTACCTCGACTCATGCGCGACTCGAGGCGCGTCCCCGATCGCGTCTCGACATTAATAGTTGTAGTACTGACTTAGTCAGCCTACACACATACAAAACACTAGGAATACATCAATACAAATATAAAATTTACCTCGGTCACATGCCTCAGTCTGTGTGCGCATCTCATACGGGCCCCACGTCACGGGTCGGTGATCCTGATTAAGTAGTTAATTAAGATTAGCAAAATTAGGTCGTGACAGAAATGTTTATCAAGCTTATAACTACGGCAAGAAGCTACTGATGTTTGCCTATGGCTCTGTTTGGCATGCACAAACTAGCTTATCAGCTAGCTTATCAACTAGATTATAATCTACTAAGATGAATAAGTTGTGTTTGGTTAACAACTTATTTTCAAAATAAGCTAGATGATAAGCTACAACTATAAACACTATCCCCACTAGTGTTTCATTTTTAAGATGTCATTCTAGTTTTTGGTTCTAATTTTGCCCATCTTTTTTTATGCCCATATAAATAGCCGATTCTTAACCAAAAAAATAATCCACGTTCACTTATTCTTTTGGAAACAAAAAGGGAATATACATAATTAAAAAAACACGTGTAATGTGCAAGTGCGACTGTGCAACGGCGATAACACAATTAATATATGCAACGTAACATGATACATTTGCACAATTAACATCAGTTGCACATTACAGTTTACCACTTCAAAAAAACATTATTATAGTTTACAATAGTTTTTTTGATCTCTAGTTTACAATATTATATATTTTTTTTGAAGAGAATATTATATATTAATAGATACTTTTTTTTTTTACCAAACCCAAAATGCATGTAAATTGGTACACTATTGGGGTGCCCTCATAAATAATTGGGGTGCACATGGCGGTGCTCTATTTTTTTGTCAATATATATATATACTTATTCAATCTATTGAGAAGTAACATCACTTAATATTACTAATTTACTATGGAACATTATTATTCAAAAAGAAAAATGTTTAATATAAATATAAGGAACATGACATTTTACGATGACTATTCTAAAAACATTAATATTACTATTTTTTATCACTTACTATTACTAATTTTCTTGAGGCCAATATTACTAATTTTGATATATATATATATATATATATATATATATATATATTTATAGGGAAGTGCTACAATGACAATGGCAAGTCACACCACAACTCACATTGGCCTACAAGAGCCATCTATGCCTACCTCAAGATACGGACCACACACAGATCTCGGTGCTAATACGCGAGTCGAGGTCGCATAGAGGGCTCTTGTGGGTCAATGTGTGTTGGGGTGTGTGATACCCATTGTTATTCTAGCATTTTCCTACACACAAATATATATATACACTCCAAAATAGAAAATGTTAAATATTTTATAGAATTTATAATAGTAAATTTATTTGTGTATGTAATACAAATAATAGTTAATATAAATGTTATTTTTACGAACTAAAAAGACAGTCCTTTTATGTCATTTTGCATTTATCAGCTACTTGATCAACTATTTCTTCCAAACAATTTTAACTGATCAGCTAGATTATCAGCTAACAACTATCAGTTATTACTTTTTCAACTATCAACTAGATTATTAGCTTTCAACTAGATTATCCACTATCATCTAGATTATTAGCTAGTGTTGTCAAACAAAGCCTATAAGGCTGGAGACATAATAGAAGTCAGTCCTCGACAGAGAAAGCAATGGGTGTGCAATGAGGATTCACCTTTTGAACCATCCTTTGTTGAGCTTTTACCAAGTTGTCACGCAACATAGAAATCATGGAAGAACGATCAGTGAGAAGGTCATCCACAGCTGCAATCGAAGAAGGCCCTTTTACATAGTCAAAGAGAGATGGTGGAGCCCTAAACATAGCCTCGAATGAGGTCATTTGGATGGAATAGTGCCATGAGGTGTTGTAAGGCCATTTCACTTATCGAGTCCAAGATGTAGGGGCCTCTGAAACAAAGCATCAAAGATAATCCTCCAGGAACCGATTCAAAACTTCAGTTTGGCCATCGGATTAAAGGTGATAGGCATTGCTTATGGCTAATTTGGAACCCTACAACTTGAACAATTCTTGCCAAAAAACACTCATGAAAATGGGATTCCTATTCGAAACAATGGAAAAGGAGAAGCCATGGAGATGGCCAACTTCCTGAACAAATAGCAATCGATCATGCAGTGAAATAAGACCCTAAAGCATTAAAATTGGCCATCTTGGACAAACGATTGACAATCACTAAGATTGTGTATTTACCATTAGAGCAAGGTAAATGAGTATTAAAATCCATGGACAAATTGTCCCAAATCTTACAAGGGATGGGTAATGGTTGAAGCAAACCTTGAGGGGCCTTGTTAAATAGATTGACAATTTCGCAAAGCACACATGCCTTGATAAAAGAGACCACTGAATGCTTCATATTTGGCCAATAGAACACTGAAGAGAGGTGAGAGTAAGTCCTCTATATGCCAGCATGCCCCCTAGTTGGAGTAGAGTGAAACTCTTGTAAGATTAAAGAGCGCAAAGCAGAGCCCTATGGAACCACCAATTTAGCATGGTAGAAGATCAACCCATTATCGATAATAATAATGAAATGCCTACCCAATAGGTATTGTCTCCACTTCGCACTGCTTCAGTTATCGCAGAAAAACTTTGGCATAGGTGGAAGATAACTCTGTTTGCAGGGATAAGACTTTGCTAGAATAGGAGATTGGTTAGAGAGACTAAGACAACACAACCCCAATTCCAGTCCCTGAAGCATCAGTATGAATGGTAAAGGTGTCATTGATGTTGGGTAGGGCAAGAACAGAGGTGGACATGAGAGCCTGCTTCAGGGCGTTGAATGCGTTAGTAGCGTTTGGTTTCCATAGGAATGAGTCCTTCATTAGTTAAACAGTAAGAAGTGCCGCTAATGACACAAAGTGGGTGACAAACCTTTTATAGTACCCAGCCAGCCTTAGGAATCCTTGCAACTATTTCACAGTCTTGGGCAGTGGCCAATCCTTGATGGCCTCAATCTTGGAAGGATCAACAGCAACACCAAACTCAGAGATAATGTGGCCCAAGTAGATGAGAGAAATAGCCCCAAATTCACATTTACTAAACTTGACAAAGAAGTTGTGGATGCGTAGGATTTCCAACACTGAAGCCAGGTAAGTTTGATGAGAGGTCTATGAGTCACTGTAAACTAAGATATCATCGAAGAGTACCAGTACATACTGGTGTAGATGCTCAAAAAAAATGTTATTCATGGTGGCCTGAAGCGAGGATGTTGCATTAGATAAACCGAAAGGCATGACAACAAATTCATAATGACCATCATGTGCTCGAAATGTTGTCTTGTGGATATCTGGTGGGTGGAGGCGTAACTGATGGTAGGCTGCCCTCAAATCCAGCTTGGAATTTTTTCTTGCTCCATGTAGCTCATCCAGCAACTTGTTAACATTTGGAATCAGAAACCTATGCTTGATTGTCACTCCATTCAAGGCCAGTAATCGACATAAAATCTCCATGAGCCGTCATTTTTCTTTATTAGCAACACAGGTGAAGAGAAATGACTGGTGCTTGGTTGTATCAGGCCTCCTATGAGCATATCTTTAACCAACTTCTTAATTTCACCCTTTCAAAAATGGGGATATCTATATGGCTTTACATTCACTGGTTGGGAATCAATGGGATGTGATGGCCTGTCTCTCGAGTTGGTGGCAATGCAAAAGGACTTTTAAAGACATCAGTATACGATTGTAACAACGACTGAAGCTGATTGGGAACAGTTGCCTCAGTTAAAGACTCACCCTCTTCAACTTGCTTTACAACACACTGAAAGTAAGAGGCAACACCCTGCTGGCTTTTTGTTTTATTTAATTGTCCAAATGACATGACTGAGCAAGTGGTTGGACGCAATCCTTATAATCGAATTAGTTTTCCTTTATGCATTAGTTCATATAGAGATCGATGTAGTCGAATGTAGTGTGCCCAGTCTCCATCATCCATTGAACCCCTAGGACAATATCGACCTCTTACAATGGCAATACAAATAGATTAATGGGAATGAAATTCACCTTGTAGGCCAAGAGAGTCCTCAAATGTCTCAGCTTAAAGAGGGCAGCCTCATGGTTGGCATAAGCTGATGGCCCAAACCGGATCTCCAGACCCCTAGAAAATTTGCTCCATCCACCCATCTATCCTGTCGAATAGAGCCAATGGAAACACTGGAAGGCATCCCCCACCATGTAGAAGGACGTAATGTTGAACCGTTGATCGATCGGGGTTTGAAGACAGTGAAAAAACCTCTCGATATGGAAATGCTAGTTGAGATAGTTCTCATGACTAGTAAACACTGGAATCTCAAGCTTGAACATCCTCAATTAAACATTTGGGGAGTGTTGTCAGGGGAAGCAAAGAAGTTGTCTGTAGTGTGTTAGCGGCTTCTAGGATGGGATGATGATTGGGGTTGATGTTGGTGATGCATGTAAAGGGGGTTGGAAATTTAGGGTGGGTAGTAGAGGGGGTTGATGTTGCATCAACTGCTTCTCTGGATGAGGCCCCCTTGGTGGCCCATCTAGGAGGATTTGCCTTATTTGGCCATTGACAGTCGTGTTTCGGCTAATGGCCTCCAAATGCTCTTTTAGAGTCGCCAGAATTGCTTTTATGATTTGATGCATAGAGCTCGGATTGTTCCTGTAATCTAGAGATGGCCTCTTCTATTGACCTTGCTCATATTGTCGCTCCTTCAGTCATCTCTCTATGAAAGCACCAAATTGTTTCGACTAGGATCTAGATTTGGCTTAGAAGGGAAGAGAGGAGCATATTGGAAGAGAAAAGGCAGAGAAGATAAAAGATAAAGAGAAGAGGATTAGAGAAGAAGGAAATAAGAATGGTTTACATTCATCATGCAAACATTTGGTTTATATAATTGTTGATTACAATTCTCACACAATCATACTCGTTCACCATAAGATTCACTTGTTACAGAATTCTGACATCCTAACAAACCAGAGAAGGGGCCTTTACACGTGTGAAATTCGTGCAGTGTGTGGGCCGTTTAATGGCTCTCTTACTACGCCTTGACTTGGGCTAGGCCTCCTTTGTTTTCTCTGTACTGGGCTCAGCTATTGGGCCTTGAGGAGCAATATTTGTTGAATTAGAGCTCGTAACATCCTTTCTCACTAATCTTGAGATAACTATAATACTCTTATGATTGCCTTATTAAAAACCTTACTAGAAAAACCATGTGACAAAATCATAGCTAAGGAAAAGAATACAACACATTAATAAACTTTGAGAGAATACATATATGCCTCATTAAAACCTCTACTAGAAAATCCTAGTAAGAAAAATCAAGTACAGGAAAAAGAGTACAATGCTCTAATATAATGTTGTTAGGATTGCCTCATTAAAAAAACCTTGTTAGGAAAACCCAGTGGGATAAAACTATGATGAACCATCCCCGAACTAGGGTCGGGTCACTCGGTCCAGACCGCCATTTAAGCCCAATACCTGAACCAGGCCCAAATAATGGTCTGGCACGCCTAAACAAATAAACCTGCGGAATACATATTAGGTAAACAAAGGATAATAATTACAAAATAAATATAAAGAGATATCCTTAAGTCAATAAATTTGAGTTCATAAGAACATTAATGAAACTATACATGGGTTCATACTCATTTAAACTAAATAAGGTTTATTAAAGCTCCCAAGTGGATAAGGTAACTAGGATTCAAGCTACCCAAAGATTTATTTTAATTTTAACCTAAGTTGAATAGTTTCAAAATCAAATATACATAATACATATCAATAAAGACTCACATCAAGAGGAGACTTCAACCTCATCTTTCCCTTGTCTCGACCTAGCGCTATCATGGATACCCGAGATGTAAGTGGGGTGAGCTAAAATAACCAACGGAGCTCAATAATGCGAAAAACCATCTTAACCATCAAATATACAAGTAATACCTAATAAGCATGTAAAGTCTAATATTTATTTGAAAGCAAACAAGGATTTATTGAATAATAGCATGGTAGCAGGATTTCATAAGAGATAAGCATATAATGAACCATCAAGTACTAACATGGACATAAGGTTTATACGTCACAATTAAATATGAATCCATCCTTTCATAGCATATAAGACATTCATAAGCCATCAAGTTGTAACAATAATAACCATGCATGAAAGCTTATTTGAAAATTCAACAATACATAGCATAATTCTCCATCAATAGCATGTAAGGCATATATCATGATTCTTTACCCATGGCAAGAAAGAGATTGACAAATCATTTCATAGATTCAAGCTTTCATGCAAAGGAGGGGGTTTCACGAGAGTCTATACTATAAAATATAGTAATACGTATAAGTCGCCGTTCCATTCAATGCATACTAGATATTGGCAAGAATCCGATAACCGATTCTCCTATTCTCGAGGTGATGGAAACTACTAGCTAGCACATAGGCCTTATGTGCCCTCTCATTCATCCCATCAAATCAATAGTAGATTCGTCCAAGCATCACCGATGCACATCCCTATGTCTCAAGAGTACAAGAAAAGGAATTCCAACTCATGTCCCTACGTGACTTACTTATGAATTCGATTAGTCAAGTAAAGCCCTCGATGGTGAACTCCACAACATCATGGGGCGTTAATGACCCTCTGGTGGTACTACAACATCCTGGGGCATTCATATAGATTTACTTAATAATAAGGCCCTCGGTGGAACTCCACAAACATCCTGGGGCCCTGAATAACATAGATGAGAAAAATAGTGCATTCACACTCCATAGATACGTAGGTTCAAGCCAATACCACAACGCAACCCATAATTCCCAAGTCTTTAATTCAAATCCTGAATCCTAGACATAACTAGTAATCATGACATATTTGATAATCGAGCAAGCTCCCCACTTACCTAGACTCACTGCGAATCCGAACCTCGATCCTCAAGCACTTGGGGCCTGATGTGAACCTTTGTGTGACTCTATACAATTTATGTAATTTCACATCAATACACAATTTCATACAAATTATAATCTAAGTCACTGATTTCAATTTAACTGTCTTTGGGGTCCACGAGTGTGGGCCCCTATATCCACCTTTCCAGAGGCTCAATATGTGAAATTATTGGGCATTTGACATAAGGCACATTATTACATTTTATGTTTTTATTTTGGACCTTAAGTTATTTCATTGGAGCTTTTATTGTAATGTGGGTTAGATTCCCTTATTGTAATAGGTGTTAATTTATTTGTCCATGCACTTGTTTTATTTATTCACACACATAAAAATATGTACTTAATGGTCACACCATACAACGATGTGTACACCCCATTGTGGTATACACACACGATTTTTACACCCCACTATGGTGTACACACCCACCGTTGTTGTGTACACCCCTTACACAATATTCACACCCCAAAACAGCTTCCATGCAAATCGAAACCCACACCTATACACATCTCATACAAACAGTCCCACTAAAGTGCACACACCCACACCCCAACTGGGGTGTGCACATACACACCATCACACCATCACACACTTCACGGTTTCCATTAACACCCCAAACTGTTCACGTTTTCTCTTCTTTTTTTTGTTAAAACGTCCCACATACACCCCCAAACAGCCACACATGGGGGGCCACCTCCGGCCAGCAGAGTCGCCGGAGGGTGGCCTCCGGTCAGTCTCGACCGGCACCAGTGCCACTCACCCCAAAACAGTCCCAAAAACAATCCAAAAAACGTGAAAACAATGAGTAAAGTGGGAGCACCAAACAATGGAGAGAAGAAGAGAACCGTGGGAGGGGAGCTCACCTAGCTACCTCCGGTGGTCGTCCGTGGTTCCAGCACCGTGGTGGGTGGCGGTGGTGGTGGTGGAAAAATAAGAGAGAAAAACAGCCGAAAGTGAGAGAGGATGCGTGGCTCTTAGAAAAGAGAGGAAAGAAGGGAAAGAGAGGGAGAGAAGCTCACCTTGACGTCACCGGTGGGTGTTGGGACGTCGGGCTCGATGGGGCGGGTGGTGGTTGTCCCCCTAGGAATGGGAGACGTGGCGTTAGAGAGGGCCGAGAATCGAGAGTTGAGGAGAAGCGAGAGTGAGTGAGTGAGAAAACGAGAGAGAGAGAGAGAGAGAGAGAGAGAGAGAGAGAGAGAGAGAGAGAGAGAGAGAGAGAGAGATGGTGGGGAGCACCTCGTCGGGTCGTGTCGCCGGAGAGGCGGCGGCGGCGAGAGGAAGAAGGGGATGAACAAAGACGGCTTGGTTCGGGGGGAGATGATGAATAGCGCACATTAGGGTTTCCTTTGTTTTTATATAAGTGTAATCATGTGAAATGATCCTTTTGCCCTTGAGTTTAAAACTTGCCCAACCCTTGGACAGCTACCCTTATGGGTCATTTGGCTTATCCTCTTAATCTAACACATATCCCCATCTCTATGACCATCCAATGGCTCTCCTTACTCACTTGTGTCACTTTAACAATCCTATCCATATTAACCTATTAAATTAACCCCATTAATTTTATTAAATTACCAATAAGGTTACACAAATTCTCGCCTACTCGGTGCACCATGTCCCGCATTCGACACGCTTCTTGAGGCGGTCCCACTCTTGGGATTCGAATAAATTCCCTCATGCTTTTGTTATACTTTATTGTTAGAATTTTATTTGCTCAACTTAGGTCATGTTTTTCATTTGACTTTGCTTATTAATAATATCCACTAAAACGGTTCTCGAAACCCCGTTTAACTAGGCGACATCTCACTCAATTAAAATATAGCCCAAATGGCTCGAGACCCGTAAAATATTAATATACTAATACATGCATTATCATCCACAAATAACCAAATTTTTGGGTCGTTACAGGCTCCTCCCTTTCCTCACCCTAGGGCACGATGCCCTAGGGTCCCAAGCGCCTCACCGGCGCTGGGGAGCTCTGTTGCCCATCTGGTCAGGACAAAAAATCCCTGCTAGTTGCTACTAGGCAGGGCTCAGGTGGTTGGGGAAGGTGGCGTTCCACTCTCCCTTTCTTGGCGGCAGCGACAGCGACAGCGACGGCGGGACTATTGTCGCCCTCGCCGGCGATGCTGGACTGTGCCACCCCTTTAGGTCCTTTCCCCATAAAATTTCAATAAAAGGAATACCAAAGAGAGCTTAAAGGAAAAGATGGGTTACCTCCTTATAGATCTCTCTAGTTTACAAGCCCACAATCACCATGAACCTAACTCCTCATCTAGCTTCCCTTTGAGGTCTCCCTCACTTTTCTCTTGTTGCATTGACATGAAGTGGGGGCTCTCCAACTCTAACAAAACATGGTTTATATAATTAGGGTTTAACACTTAGGTTGTATACAACCTTGATAAGAAAAGACTAAAGTACCTCTTATAGGCCTCCAACTCCATTTCACCATTTTATCTTTTGTTGGGCTCTAACCACGCTAGACCTTATTTAATTTCCACAAATCAAACAACTTTAAAGTCACAAAACATGCATTTAGTATTGGGATTACTAAATTACCCTCGAGTTGGGTCACAAAAAGATTTAGGTCGTTACAAAAACCATTGCCAAGGGAAAATGGTGTAATTCTCTAATCAATAAGTCATTTTGATTCTCTCCCTCATGTTGACATGGGCAAAACATCTTATTGTTTTGCAACAAGTCTTTGCAAAGCAAAATTTACTTTTTTGTGTAAAATAAATTAATTGATGGACAACTAGTTTACTTGGAAAATACTTGATTTTCAAATCAAGGCTAAGTCTTATTTTTCCAAGTTCTTCCATCTTGAATTCCTTTTTCAAGTATTCGAATGATATAACGATGTCGTCATGATTTTTCACAATATTTAAATCATCAACATATGATGATATTTGTAATGAAGACATATGGATAATATAGCTTACATACATATCATTTTCTAATTAAATAATCATTGAGGTAGTGGTACATTTATCAAACCAAATTGTTTAAATCCAATAGGCTTTATGATGTCATAAATCTTTTGGACAATTAGTCCAACAACTACTCGTTTCCTTAACGAGTTTAGCTCTATTTGGATAACCTCTTTTGATAATTATGCCTTATTTGACATTCATCTACTATTTTTGGTATTGGATCATCATTTCCAAATGTTACATTGAATCCTTATTAAAGAATACCTATATCATGAATATTTTATTTATTTTTTACTTCTACCCTCTTTTCCAAGGGTTTAAATCCTTTAAACCAACTAGTCTTTAATGCTTTAAGCATATTTTTGGTTCTTGTGCATTTAGTTGCATATGCACATCATTTCATCATGAACTTTTAATGTTGGAACATATGCGTGTCAATCTTTTACATTAATAATTGCATTAAGTAATTGATTCTTAACTTGTTACTAATAATGAATGATCCTTTGAACTTCAAGTTCATTTAATTTATACATGAATCATAATGCGACAATTTTGATGCGTTTGAAAAATTTCACACCATTCTTTTTTTAATCGGCTTTTTATCTCCCCCTAATAGTGGGAAAATTATTTTATTAAAGTGAAGACCAGAAAACGAGCAGTAAATAAACCCCTATTAGAGTCTCAATATATCTTATAATAGACAACGAATTAAATCTAATATAAATCTCAAGTTCGCATTGTGGACCCATTTTAGTTCTTTTAAGAGGTGATATGGAAAACATGTACTATACAACCAAGAATCATCATTAATGAAATGTTTGGTTATTGACCTAAAGTAGGTTGCAGAGGGAAGTTTTCATGATATGCAATATGCATATAATGAGTGATAGATGCTACATGAAGGATCTTTAAAATGAAGTCGATAACTTAGTTCTTAGATATTTTGTCAAATTATTTAGGTATGCACATTAAGAACAAAATGTTCAATAGAAACACAATAATTTGAAAATATTTTGAAACATAAATTCTTTAACATATAACATGGATATTCTTACTAATGATTGAGTTATTAACTAAATGAATTAAAAATCTAGCAAATGCAATATTGGGGGTCGAAAGGAAACAATCACGTGACCACCTAGTCGATCTCTATCAGAACCATGAGATAATTAAATGGTCTGTAATGAATGTGAATAGGCTTACATGTATCACCCTGTATGCGTTTTAAGAAAGCTGGGGATGCCACACCAACTTTACTTTGAGATGGTTTTACTAATAATTATCTAGAGAACAACTAACACATATATAATCATCATTTGAATATATTTTATGACTCCTTAAAGAATATTCATGTGAATTGACAATTATTCGCATCATTGATGATCATATATGATCAGTTTGATCATGTTATTGTTGGGTTTCGGGGATCAAGCGCAGCGAAATTTTTTGAAACATTTTCGAATATCCCCGAACTAGGATCCTATCAATTCTATTAAACTGATATATCAAGAGAGAAAAACCATACCTTAACAAACACAACTTCATGTTTTCCTTGTTTGGTGTTCATCGATTCCTTTAAGACATTCAAGCGCACGTCCTCTATCATAAATCCACATACGAACGGATGATCACGATCCGGAGCGCTAGCACCAAAAACTTTAGGGAAGAAAATTCTCACAAAACTCTCTAGAAAAATATCTTTAGAAAAGTCTCACACGAAAAGTCTCTCTCATAATACAACTGTGACCCTAATGTCTTATTTATAGTTCAATAGGTCGAGTTGTAAAAGAACTCCATCTCATAGTCATACTCTAAATAGAGTCTTACATAAAGTCCAACTCTAAAAGGATAGAGTCATAGATAGTCTACAATTACTAATCCAATAAGAGTTGTAATTTATCTAAAACTCAAATAAGAATTAAAGTCATGCTTTAATTCCAATTAGAGTCCTATTCAAAATAAGATTTACTAAGAGACTAACTTTTAGTCACACTAGAAATGTAAGAGAGTTTTGAATCCTAGTCAAACTAAGACACTTAATGAGAATCTTCAAAATGAATTTTATCAAATAAAATATATCATCCTAGATAATATTAAATCGCGCAAGTCCGTTCTTTGTGTGTGACCCAATAGGTTCGTATAACATTAATAGTGAACCAAAACCCTTTTCGGCACACAAGTCATAAGTGGCCTCTAGCAAGACATTATGACTACCCAAGTTGCATGAAGATCAATAAATTGATACAACCTAATAAATAGTGTATATCATATTCTTTTGTCATGCGATATCTTTTGATTGAACTTAAGACATGGAATGCCATCCTTATAGTTCAATCTACTAGTCTCGATCTTCGAGTAGACTGAAATTATCAAGTGACGTTGATCCAATCAATTCACTAGACATGGTCATTTATCAGTTAACATATCGAGGGGCCCAATCGATATCACTTCCTAAAAGAGAGGGACAAATCCCATCTTGATCACACAACTTCCACACATTAGTCGGACAATGACCAATCACAATCTTTATAATCATCTGATAAAAGACAATGTTTAATTGTGTCAAATCATTATGCTCCTAATGTTGGAGTCTCTGGTGACCTCAAGTCGAAGGACTAAATGATACAACTATCATGAAAATCACTTATGACATTGACCATGTAACGTTTTCTTAGCGAGTCGGTCCAGTATTTGTTCCCAAGAAATAATCATAATCTTGATCTGTATCCGTATACGCATAATCATCATATGAATATCAATCAAGACTCATACTAGTCTTAATTTATTATTGTTCCCACAATAATAACTGACCAGGGACGTTTAGAATAATACAATAATTATTCATGGATACTATTATAAAATAAACATGCACCTACTTATAATAGTTAAACAATATTTACAGAATTGGCCTAGGGCACATTTCCCAACAGTTATATTATGAATGTCAATAAATATTGATTTATGACGACATCCTCCCCCAATATGCATTTTGTAACATAATCCAAAAGATAAAGTTGAGATTTTTATTCTTAGATAAAACTCATAATCATATTGAGAAATTCTCAATTATTATAAGTAAATTTCTTTCAGATAAGGCATTTACAACATTATACTTATTTCTAAAAAGCAATATATTTGTGTACTAAATGTTGTAAGATTATTAGCCTCAGCTAAGTTCACCTTCAAGAAATATGTTCACTTTTTCATTATAATGTGCATTTAACACAATTTGCAAGACATGCATCGTCGTAATAACTTAATGACCCCATCTCTTCATTAAAAATAAGGTATTAGAAGAAATACTTTTTCATAATAAAATACGAATATGTCAATATTTTTCGATCACAAGCCACCTCAAATAATATAATTTATTCAAAAAGTTGTGTTTTACCTTAAAGAAAGCATGGTAAAGGTCACAAAAATATCTCGACATATATTTGACAATTTTGAATGTCTAATGATATTTCAAACTTTGTCACAATTTTGAGCATGCTCAAAGTCCATTAAAGATTGTCCATTCTTGTGGTGCACCACTTTTATTCCAACCTATGGTAGAATTGTTACTATGACCTCCAACCTATGGTAGAATTGTTACTATGACCTTTACCAAATCTTTTTACCTTTTTCACGTTCGTAAATTTGTTATTGCGGCCATGGTCATTACATGCAACATATGCTTCTTAATTTGAAGCTCAACCAATTGGACGAGAGTGATATTATGTTTATAATATCTCATTATTTTACTCAGCTATCATGAGACAAGAAATTCAACCCATAATATATATTTATCGAATTGACATGTGCACTCGATATTTTGTTGCAGTAATAAATCGAGAAGACCAACATGGCCATTTTTTATTGTCTCATCAGTCATATTTCTGCATACCCTCAACTTAGAGTAATTAAAATTAGAATAATAATAAATATTTGACAGATATAGATTTTGTAGTTTGAGACATAGCCTCTCATTTTGAGCTTTGTGGAACCACCAACTTTGATCTTGATATACATAACTCTATAAGCTCAAAAGATATATAAAGTGAAATATTCACTTTTTAAAAAGATATTGTCGAATGATTGTGCTTGACAAACAACCTTTCATGGATGCTTTATTAATTAATTGTAGCATCTAATTGCCATGATAAGGAATTCTTGTCAGTAATATAATAAGGTAACAAATCCAACTATAGTTAAATATATATTACTTTAAAAAATAAAGATAAAGTAAATAGTTTCCACATTTTTATATAAAATATGTAATACACAATTAAATACATGTTCCCAACTTGATTAGTTATACACAAAATGCACTATTTGTATGAACTGGTAGAACAACCTCCAAGTTAGGTGGTAAGAGAAAGTGTACTTAACAACCATGACTCCTTAAACGGGTTATTCTTCCTTTCAATGTTTAGCTTTACTAGGGACAAAACTTACCCACTGTCAACTCAAACTTATAGCATAATTTGTATTAAAAAAATCAAGAATAGAACATAATTAATTGTTACTATTTTTTTAGAAAAACTACAAGTCCTTTATTGATTTTTGATTTATGGTGTAGAAGATCGTACAAGACGCAACTATAGAGTATAATTTCGCAATCGGCATGACGTGTATATATATATATATATATAATGCATCATGTATATATAAGTATATGCTTGATATTTTGTAGAATATTTAACAATATATGACATTGTTACACAAAATGAACTTGTCTAAGGACAACTTAAAGCTAATAGCCCCGCATATTCTGGTTTTCAGCCTATATATTATTAATATGTTTTTTTATATATAAATCATATATGCATATACGAATGATCCATAAATTAAATTGGAGTGTATTTGGTAATAATAACACCAAACTTGTTTGGTGAATAAGTTTGATAAACACTTATTTCTTTTATTATTTTTATTTTTTAATAAGGCTCAAATTTATTGTCCAATTAAACACGATGTACACATTAGGAGAGAGAAACAAAATGTTTCATCCTATTATAAACTAGTCCAAATCTCGCGGTTTGCGTACGGGAAAGACTACGTGTCAATATATTAGTTAAAAATAATTAATTTAATGAGAAAAAATTGAAGAAAAAAACTAAGAAAATAATTGTTCTACATAATCTAGCATAAATTTTAAGGAAGAATAATATCATCTAATTTTTTTATTGAAAAATAGGGAATATGTGCCTCGAAAGTTTAAAATTTTCTTGCATATGGTTATATAAAAATATAATCCTAATGAAAATAATTTGATGAGAAAATAAAAGTGATAAAAAGAAAAAAAAACTTATGTAAACATTGGTGAAATCCCAATTTAATACTTTATGTATAGAAGATTTTTTTTTGAAAAACGATTATTTAAATATTTGTTGTCACAATAAAGGATATATAAATATTGACATCTTATAGAATAAACTAAAATAATGGCGATCAGGGATCTAAACAACGTTTACCAAAGATCGTCGATCAATATATGCCATTTCTAAAAAAAATTTATTTGGTCATGAAAAGAAAAATAAAAAAGAGATCAAAATCAAAACTCAAAGGTAAAATTACATCGAAAATAAAATAGCTATCAAAAAGTCGAATAGAGATTTCTGACAAAAAAAAAGTAGAATAGAGCAAGAAAAAATAGCTAAAAAATCTAATAATAAAAAATTTATGGTAGAAAAGTGCGTCATAAGGAAACTTCAAATGTACAAATAAATTTTGTTGAGACAGTGAAGAATATATAATAAAACGTGTGATCTTGTCAAATAAACTTAAAATTTCTAAACAATGCTTACTAGAGATTGTCAACCAATACATGAAATTTCTTCAATCTTTTTGTCAGTAAAATTTTGATTCAATCCTAAAATGAAAACAAAAAAAAAAATCGGAATCAAAAGAAAACTAGAAAATTGACAATAATGAATATGCGTTGGAAGATATACATTCCCAATATGTGAAAAATGCATTCGAATTTATAATCTATATTTAAATGAGACAATAATGTTGTAGAGTATACTAAAAAATGGAGATTATGGATCTAAACACATATTAGATATTGTCAACCAATATATATATATATGTCATTTCTAAAATATCTTTGCTTGCCACTGGAAAGGAAAAAAAAAAGATTTGCATCAAAACCCAAAGGTAAAAAATCTGAATATAAAAGCATCAAAAATAAAATAGCTATAAAAATTCAAATCCTCTTCTAAGTTATAACTTGTTAATCAAACAATCATATAGTGAAGACTCCAACCTTAAACAAAGACGATCCTTTCAGCCACCAAAACCTCATAAACTAAATAAATGGAGATCATTGATCTAATAACTCATGCAGAGATTGTCGACCAATATATGTTATTTCTTAAATATTATTGTTTCCCCTGAAAAAAAAATAAAATCAGAATCAAACCTAATGGTAAAAATTTGAATATAAAAAATGTCAAAATTAAATAGCTATGAAAAAGTCAAAAACTCTCCTCCCTAGTTATAACTTGTTAATCGAACAATCCTACAACATAAACTCCAACCTTCAACGAAGAAGCTCCCTTCAGCCACCAAAGCCTCTCCTCCCCAGTGACATTATAAAATGAAAGCTATGATGACACCAGTTCCACAACCTTAAACTGGGCCCCGCCCGGCCAAGATGTACGTGGGCCCCGAGTAAACCCTCGCGAAGTCAACGTAAACCTAGTCATGCTTCCTTACCATTATCTATTAATTAAGCATTATTATAAGGGAGTTATTAAAATTAGTAAGGTTCAAAGTATAACGGAAGCGATTAAAAAGCTCAAACTAACCAAATAATCTCTAAGACACAAGTCAGAACAACATATAGTTTGGACACCCGCATATGTATACCATCATCAAGTTTATAAAGTCAAAGGAGAGTAAAACATTTCGTACACATGTCCCAAGACCTCTCACCAGATCCAATGTACCTAATGTGATAAAAAACAATATAAATACATGATACAAAAGTTAGGAAAAACCTACATTAGTATGAGGGGAAGAACTGCTCCAATGTCCTCACAGCAAGTCACTCAATAGTGGAGCCTTGCCCCTACTCGACTACAGATTTGCACTCAGCCAAACACGAGAATGGCGAGTCCAAATAAGTAACGCTAAGCATAATGCATATAACATTTCAAAATAAATAAGCAGTTTAATTCATGTAGATAGAAAGAAAGGTATATGGAATGCATGAATAACAAGACTGTAAATAAATCAATGATCAATTTAAAGATGAGTGTCCGAAAAATCAAACCAGAGAGGTGCAAGTAGTCTCGACCAAATGGTCGTTAAGTCAAGGAAGACCATACAAGACTCGGATTCTAGGACCCGGTACATCTAACAAGGCCTATATCCATGAAGGGTGACAATTCCTGGTAATCTAGCTAAGAACTCACACCTCATACAGACTTATTAACTAGTGCAGTGCATCCCAAGGTCATGGCTTTAGCTTATTACCTCATATGACCACTCCTTCTAAGGATCACTGTTGACTCATTTGCCATCGGACAACTCAATCAGAATGGAAATCTAAGATAAATATAGAGCAATAACCATAACAAATTAAAGCTCAATTAAAATAATTGTACAGTTCCTAACTAGTTTACTTACTTGTATCCAATCTAATCGCACTCGCATGATTCTGACTCGTCACCAACAATTCCTCATATGCCCTACACTCCTTGGTAGTCATTTAAATACAATTGGTCATTTAAATTCTTGTTTTCCCGTTTATATTTTAATTTTCATAATTTCATAATTGGGTCGATTACCTGCGTATTGGGTCACATTGGACCCCATTGGATTACCCGAGCAAAGCCTCGAAATTTCTAAGAATTTATAAGAATTTTCAAAGAAAATCATGGCTCACGTCGTGGGAGATGCTATGGGACAAGTTCCCAAAGTGCTACCAATGGCACGACTAGGGCATTAGCTACTGCCTTGGGCCTCATGGCCTAGTGGAACTTGTTCCTCATGGCCCCCTAGCGGTGCCACTAACTGTTTTCAAATTTTTAGGGTTTTCGAACCCCATCTCGCGTCGTGGTGTCCCGAACCTAACCAAACCTCGTAGGGATCTCAAACACTATCGAAAACCATCTACAAAACATATCTAAACATCCACAATCATTGCTCGAAAACCACAACACAAAATTATCTAAAAATGAACTAAAATTCATCAAATCCATTTATTTCCTTTAACTATCGCCTTTTTAAAAATTTAAGCAAGAATCAATGAAAATGAAAATACCAACAATAAATATATATGCTATGCTACGAAAAAGGTGGTAGAAGAGACGGATATGAGACACAAGATTTATAATGGTTTGATCCCAACGATCTACATCTACTACTTAACCTCCTCGATTAGG
This sequence comes from Stephania japonica, assembly GCA_039657345.1. NCBI lineage: Eukaryota > Viridiplantae > Streptophyta > Magnoliopsida > Ranunculales > Menispermaceae > Stephania > Stephania japonica. Next base: position 34,279,386 of record CM077561.1, on the reverse strand, counting down.
ACACCAACTTCAAGTTCTAAATGCAAGCCCTCAAAAGATCCAAGTGAGTGTGTGAACAAGATTCACAAATTTTGGAGCAAACTTGGATTTTGGAGAGTATGTGAGCAATTGTGGTGTATTTTGTGTTCTTGGTGATTTTGGCACTTGATCAAACCACTTATATGCCCATATGACTGTTGCTAGTGATCCAAGGGTCCTAAATGATCCCCAAATTCAAATGGAAGGTGTAGATCAAAGCTTTAAAAAAGTTCTCTGAATCTTGCACAACGCGCTGGGTAGGTGTCTAGCGCGCTGGGCAGAAATTAAAAAAATTTGACCGTTTTACTACAAAGACACGCTCGGTTGAACGTCCAGCGTCTTTGATGCTTGAGGCTTTGAAAATAGATAATTTGCTAGTTTTTCAAAACGACCTTCTAACACCTCTATGACTCTACTAAACCTCTGAAATCACTTTGTGCATGTTTAGTAGGGTCTATAAAACGTATCTAGACATCCCGAATGATATCATAAACCCTGAAAATCAAAAATCTTGGTTTCATGAAAACATAGGGGCTTTTCTACAAATATTTTTAATGTCAATCCAAAAGTCATCCAAACACATACCGGTGCATTCAAAATCAATTTTAACAGTTTATACACCTCAAATACATGTTGTAAAGCATGTATCCAAGATTTAAAACATTTTAAAATCTGCAAAATTGAAAATCACAAAGTTCATGATTTTAAGATCTTTGAAAATCGAAAAATATGAAATGCATGATTCTAAGCTCTTTGACTTGTAAGAAGGGACCTATATACCTTACATGACTTGTACAACGTATAGTATAGGCTTTCCGGTCCTTGTGTCCTTGTATGTGCCGAATCGTGAAGTTATCGGGCTGCATTTTGACTAGTAGACTTGAACTTGATATTCTTAACATGGTTTTATATTCTGAAATACTAAACAAACTTGTTAGAACTATTTCACGTTGTTTGTTGCCATCAAAATCCCGGGTAGAGTGTATATCAAAGACACTTGGTTCAACAATCTCCCCCTTTTTGATGATAACAAATATTATGAACTTGACAACCAAAAGATAAATATTAACGTGCATATCAAGTTCATAATTGCAAGTTCAAAGCAATATTTCTCCCCGTTTGATAACATCAAAAAGTGGGTAAAAACACCCCTATCAATATGCATACAAGAATAAGGACAACTATGCAACTTAGAACATTTGCTCCCGCAAACACAAGCATTCATTCAACACATATAACTATAAGTGAGGGAAAAGACAAATAGAAATAACATTCATTCATAAAAGATAACTCAGAGATACATAAAAGTCATATCATGCAATGGAAGTACGTAAAGTAAGCATAATGACATGATGTGTCACATGCGGAAGTAAAGAGAGTTTGCAAAAAACTAACAAAAAGGAACTTTCAATAACATAAATCCTAACACTCCCCCTAACTAGATGATGCTAAAGCATCCTACTAAGAAGAAGCACGACGAGATGAACGAGCCATCTTCCCTCGATCGTGGTGGGGGCACACGATCCTCAAGCTAGTGGAGGTGAAAACTCGAAGTGCGAGAGAGTTTTCGATGGTAGTGAAGTGCATAGTCATATACTCCTCCAAACGATGGAATCATGACTTAAAGTAGGCAGCATACGAAGGCATATTGTACGATGGCGGAGGAGCTGGCGACTGTGGTGGGGCCTCGAATGAGTGCTGCACTTGAAGCTCCTGCTCAACCTCCTCGTCTCCCGGAGCCTCATGCTCATCATCAGGAGCACCATGCTGATGTACGTAGCTAAAATGCAAAAAGTTGCGCTCATCAAAGTCAACATCCGGTCTGAATCATGCAGAGACTCGTACCCGCCATAATGTCTCCCATCTAGTAATCTCATCCTCACGTATCCAACTTCTCGCTATCCAAATGTAACGGTACTTCATTGCTAGTAGTGTAGCAACACCCACTGTCTCCATCCGGAGAGAGGTTTACCACCCAGTGCAAGATCAACTCCCGCCTCCTCAAAGAAATGAGTCAAAAGATGAGCAAAGTGGAGATGTCAAGAGACGACTTGAGATGAAGTCATGACGCCAATACGGATATGCGACAAGCTAATCAGAATGTGTCATATGAGTGCCCCGAGTATAAGCATGTTAAGCTGAAAGATAGTTCTTGCTCCACTCGTCGGTAAAATGACCTTGTGCAACACTTTGTGGGAAGATGCGGTAGTTGCTTGAAGGTTGTGTCGGGTGTACCGATAGTATAAACTTCAAGTGGTGCCCCATGTCAGAAAGAGTTCAACACTACCAATTGCTCGAAAAGCCAAGAGTGAACTTTCCTATGTACAGTGACAATTGGATCAAGAATCGATAGACCAAAAGCGGAACCAAAAGACTCTGGAGTGATTACTACTTGTCGACAAGGCTCGGTTTGACGATGGTGGCGTCCGTCAACTTAGCTTGAACCGGCTCAAGTGTAGAAGATGAGGATGCGCCGTCATGATGTGCTCAAGTGTGTCCCCCGTGATGCGGAGAATCAACAGGTACTGTAGCCGAAGTGTCGACCGAATTGCAGCTATTTGACCACGTAACCCATTGAGTGCTCGAGAGATTCACGGTCCGGGATGATGAGGATGAGTCGGAGTCATGCCCGATCGACTATAGGACTAATTGGCCAGTGTTAGGATGCCGAGAAGTTGATCCAGAGGCCAATCGTGATGATGTGCGTCATTAAGACATTTCGTTGAACACTTGGTATGCACTAAGAAATTGAGGATTTTGGACAAAAAGGGGCAGATCAAAAGGGTGAAACGAAGTGAAAATGCTATTTCCTAGGCTTATAAGACAAGAATCAAGGCAAGAGATGGCCAAAAATCGAGTTTGTAGAGATTTGGTTTTGGTGTGGAGGAGACCGTGAGCTAGTGAAGTGGTTCTGAAGAGAGAGGAAATGAAACTGGTCTGTTTAAAAAAAATAGATTCACGAACGCCCAACGTGCTCTGGTTAATTTGTTTAGCGCGCTGGTGTGCTGGGTTTAGTATTGGAACTGTTACACTGCACAGTGCGCTGGTTGTTCTCCCTAGCGCTGACAGAGCCTGAACTGATTTTCTGAAAATCAGTTTTGGCTCGGGAAGGACTCCTCACACGTGACATATATCCCATAAACACCTCGAGATCCATGTCAAACAATATAGATAATACCTAGAACATTCCCTAAAGGTCGAACTCACAAATCATGCCTAATTCTTGCCTAATTTTCGAAAATTGGTCCCTAGGCAATGGTTTAGTAAAAATGTTCGCAAGTTGGTTTTCAGTGGACACATGAATCAGTTTAACGTCTCCTTTTTTGCACATGATCACGAAGAAAATGATGTCTAATTTTAATATACTTTGTGCGCGAATGTAACACCGGATTCTTGGAAATATTGATTGTACTTGTATTATCACAAAAGATTTCGGCACAACCAACATGGATTTGATAATCCTCGAGTTGTTGTTTCATGTATAGTACTTTAGTACAACAATGTGACGGCCCCAAATTCCCAATGCATTTGGGTACGCCCGGCCTAGACCCGTACAGGTCCCGAGTCAATTTCTCAGCGAACCTGACAAGCCTAGTCAACCTCAAATTATCAAAATTTCAAGATTTATGAAAGAGTTATTGCAATGATAACACAGCGGAAGCAAAAATCAAATTCTAGTCAAATATTGGGAAATAACTCAATCAAAGGGAAATTAGGAATCTATATAAATGTGGAAAACCCCGATATAGTCAAATCCAAGTCAACAAAATAGATTGATGGAATCCACCTCAAAACATATTCCCCAGTTCCAAAACAAACATATATATAAACGTCATACAAAAAGAAATAAACATGAGCCTACATCTCGATACCTCACGTCCAGCTGCTCACAAAAAGTCTCCTAGGCAAGGTCCCTTGCCTCTACTCTCTCCGTCCTATCTGCACCCACCGTCACAAACTAAACGGTGAGCAACTGAGAGAAATCGAAAGTAAAACCAGAAGAATATAACATAATTCATGAAATAACAAACAAAGCGATCTAAATATCATGCGGTATATGAAAGATAGGAATTTAAATAAACAAGAATGCATGATAGGTAGACTGAAAATGATAACAATCGAAACATGCGTGTTCTACGAGTCAAGAGAGGCAATAAGTGGTCCAAATTCCACAACAATTCCACAACAATCCATCGAAATCCACACAATATCCACAACAATCCATGGGTATCACACAATCACTAGGGGTGGTCAAACACTCGTGCGCTCGAGTGCCGCGTTTTATCCCTTCTAGTGCGGCCGCATGTACCTTCGAGACACACACTTATGCCAAGAACACACATAAGGAATATGAATGGAATGCCAATAATTTGATAATAACAAATACAAAGAAATGAAAATGAATCACATGGTATTTTCTTAGCTGGCTTACTAACGTACAAATGTTTTTTAAGGCAAGTGTACTTACCTGAACTATCGCGACCCGTGTGACAACTTCGAGATCCTAACGCGTCTCCCATGATTTCCCGATTACCTGATAAGGTTTAAATCTTGAATATTAGTGTAAGGGTTATGATTAAATCTTAAGTTGATTTGTACGGGTTTGTATCATTTGTTAGACTCTAGTTGGATTGAAATATGTAAGCCCATTTTCATGAAATTATTTACTTGTTATGGCCCCATTTTATATTGGTTATGTTTGGGCCTTTGTTGGACCGTAACACAAGCTCATTTACATCATTTTATTTTGTTTATAAAGTGTCCATACTTCTCCTTTATTTTTATTTTATTTTATTTACACACCCATATTATATGACCACACAACACTAAGTAAACCCCACTGTGAGGTGTACATAACACCCCACTGTTGTGTACTCCACTGTTGTGTGCACACAACACCCTATTGTTGTGTGCACCCCACTGTTATTTGCACCCCATTCACACTACACGCACATGCATTATGCACACACATGCATGCATATGCATACACACCACCCCACTGCAAAACTGCCCACACCCCACCTTGATCCGTCCACCCCACCAATGGGTGTACACACACGATCACACACCACACCCCATCCGTGGGGTGTACATGCATATACATGCACACCCACATGCACACACATGCATGCATGCACATACACACACATGTATGCACATGCACACATGCACATACTCCACACCCCACCAAACCATCCTCACCACACTCCCCATCACCTTGACTCGTGTCCACCCACACCACTCACGCACCCCAACAAGATGGGGTGTACACATGCACACATCACCTCACACGCACACAAAAAAAACAGTTTTAAACAAGCATAACAGTGAGAAAGGAGAGGAAGAGAGGGAGACCTCCGGTGAGGAGTGAACCCCGGCCACCACCGGGTCCGGCAAGGGCCGTGGTTGTGAGAAAGAGCCGAGAGTGAGAGAGCAACCCGAGAGTGAGAGAAGGACCGAGAGTAGAGAGAGAGAAAACCCAAGACGAGAGAGAGAGATCGAGACAGGTGAACACGAGTTCAAGAAGAGCAACCTCCGATGAGTTACTTACCTCCCGCGTGGACCTCCGACGACGGCGAGGACTCGTCCACCGAGGTGAGTGAGAGAGAGAGGGAGGCCGAGAGAGAAGAGAACCGTGAGAGATGCATAAACAAAAAAGGAGAGAGAGAGAGAGAGAGAGAGAGAGAGAGAGAGAGAGAGAGAGAGAGAGAGAGAAGTGAGATGTGTTTAATGAGATGGGAGAGGGGCTGAGGGAGGAAGGGACACCGTGAGGGTGAGTGTGGGTGATGAGAGTGAGAAGAAAACGTGATGTATATAAGGTGAGAGTGTTGTTGTTGTTTTTTTATATATTTCTTTTTTCTTCCTTACACCAGATGATAGAGATGAATAGTAAGTTAGGTAATGTGTTGTCTCAAGCATGGCCCTTCATCTCCACCTAACCACACATCTCGAGGCAAATCCAAAGGTGTGTTCAATTTTTGAATTGTCACTTTAACAATTCTACACATTTGTCTATTTGTTGTGTATTTAACTAATACCCGCGTTTTCCAACAACTTTTCCCCGACCCGTCTTGCCTCCTCGGTCCGTATTTATTTGTCACACACATACTTTCATCTTGTCTCATACAAATAAATAATTTATTCAGTAATTCTTTTATTATGTTGTTTATTGTATTTTTCTCCCCCGTTTACCTAAACGAAAACTCACTCATTTAAAAAAAATCGCCTGAATGGCTCGTGACACGCATTTAAACTATAATACTATTACACACATCAAAGAATCATAAAATTACCTCGGTGTCAACTCCCAAGGTTCGAAATACAGTCCAGTATCGCGTGGCCGAGTCACGGTCCTGACACGTGTCACACAAGTCAGGTTAAAAATCGAGGGATGTTACAGTCTCCCCCACTTATTAGAATTTCGACCTCGAAATTTACTAGTAAGTAAACTAAACTTCAAACTTACCGGAATCAAATAGATAGGGGAAATGCTCTCGCATGTATGACTCTAGCTCCCAAGTTAACTCCTCGTCCCCGTGGAACTGCCATTTCACGAGAACGGAAGGGATTTCCTTGTTCCTCGGTGTCTTGACTTTACGGTCGACAATTTGAATTGGTCGCTCCTCGTAAGTGGCATCGTCTTGCAACTCGATCGAGCCGACTCAAGTCCACCGTAGGTCGCCGTCTCCTCCGCTTTGACTTGTCTAATCGAAACATTGAAATGTGAAATATTGGATGAATACCGACGAGCGCTGAGGTAACTCTAACTAGATAAGCAACATTACCGACCCTCTTCACAATTTTAAAGGGACCGATAAATCTAGGAGCGAGCTTCCCTTTGATTCCGAACCGTTTGTGACCCTTCAGAGGTGAGACTTTCAGGTATACATAGTCTCCCACGTCGTACTGAAGCTCATCGTGATACTGATCATAATATTTCTTTTGCCGCTCTTGAGCACTCTTAAGTCTCTAACGAATCTGTCGTACCTTTTCAGTGTGGTCAACAACAGTCTCGGGACCAACTGTCACAACATCCTCTGGCTCAGCCCAGCAAGAAGGTGATTTACAAGACCTGCCATAGAGCGCCTCAAACGGTGCCATACCGATACTCGCCTGATAACTGTTGTTGTAAGCAAACTCGCACAAATGAAGGTACTCTTCCCATGACCCGCCGTATTCTAAAACACACATCCTGAGCATGTCTTCCAACACCTGTATCAACCTCTCGGACTGTCCGTCTGTCTGTGGATGGAACGCCGTACTCAACTCTAGTCCTGCGTGCCGAACCGAGCCATGCTGCTCGCCACAATAATGAAGTAACTGCGCCCTCGATCTGACACGATCGACAACGGAACTCCGTGTAGCCTGACAATCTCACGCTCGTAAGGAATGTTCAGTTTGTCAACTCGGTATGTAGTGGATACTGGTATGAAATGAGCAGATTTCGTCAATCGGTCCACAATTACCCAGATGCTATCATGACCACGAGGAGATTGGGGCAAGCCACTGACGAAATCCATAGCAATGTGCTCCCACTTCCATTGAGGAATAGGTAGGGGCTGCAGCAATCCTCCAGGCCGTCGATGCTCAGCCTTCATACGCTGGCATATCTCACACGCTCTAATGAATTTCGACACATCGGATTTCATCCCTAGCCACCAAAAGAGACGTCGCATATCAGCGTACATCTTGGTCCGACCCGGATGTACGAGAAATCGAGAACGGTGAGCCTCCCGAAGTATCTCGGTGCGTAAGTCGGCGCCAATGGAATCCACATCGCCCACGATACCTCAAGCAAGAGTCGTCGACCGACTCCAATCTGATGTTCGAGCGTCGACCATCTCTCACCGAATTGCTTGGTACGACTCATCGCCTGTTGTCCTTCGAGAACGATCTGCGGTGAAACGGTCTCGCAACATCATCGACCACAAATCCGTGTCTGGTAGTCATCGGTACGTCCGCCGAACTCATCAACTCGGCGCCTCAAGCGAAGACCATACTCGTGGGTCATCGACATACGACCACCTCAACATCAGATCCTCTACGGCTCAAAGCATCCGCAACCACGTTAGCTTTCCCCGGATGATACTCTAACGAGAAATCATAGTCCTTCAAGAACTCTAGCCAACGTCTTTGTCTCAGGTTCAGTTCTCTCTGAGTGAATAAGTACTTCAAGCTCTTGTGGTCTGTGAATAACTCAAAACGTACGCCATACAAGTGGTGCCTCCATATCTTCAATGCAAACACTATCGCAGCCAACTCTAAGTCGTGTGTCAGGTAGTTCCTCTCGTGAACCTTCAGCTGTCGAGATGCATAAGCGATAACTCGCCTCCCTGCATCGATACACAACCCAAGCCAACCTTCGACGCGTCGGTGTACACACTAAGTCTTTCCCGAGTCTCGAGCAACGCTAACACAAAGCGCGGTAGTCAATTTCTTTTTCAAGGTGTTGAATGCATGTTCACACTCCTCATTCCAATCAAACTTCGCATTCTTCTGAGTCAATTTCGTCATCGGTGCGGCGATCTTGGAGAAGTCTTGCACAAATCGGCGATAGTATCCTGCTAATCCCAGAAAACTGCGAATTTGCGTAACGATAGTCGGCGTAGGCCACTCAATCACTGCTCTTAACCTTCTCTGGATCAACAGCAACACCGGTAGCTCCAACAACATGCCCAAGGAATCGGACTTCCGACAACCAAAACTCACACTTGCTGAACTTGGCAAACAGTCGATGATCTCTCAAAGTCTGCAATACTGCTCGTAGATGTCCTTCGTGCTCCTCACGAGTCCTGGAATAGATGAGGATGTCGTCTATGAACACAATCACGAACCGATCAAGGTATTCCCTCATCACGCGATGCATGAGATCCATGAACATTCTGGTGCATTGGTCAAGCCGAAAGGCATGATTGTAAATTGAAAAAATGATCGTATCTCGTCTTTGAACGCCGTTTTTTCTCGATCTTCAGCCCTAATCCTGAGCTGGTGATAGCCTGACCTCAGATCTATTTTCGAGAACCACTGCGCTCCTGTCAACTGATCAAACAAATCATCAATGCGCGGCAACGGATATTTGTTCTTCACTGTAACTCGGTTCAGTTGGCGATAATCTATGCATAGCCTCAAACTACCATCCTTTTTCTTCACAACAAGATCTTGGTGCTCCCCATGGCGACATACTCGGACCGATGAAACCAAGCTCTAACAACTCATCTAGCTGACTCCTCAACTCCTCAAGCTCTCGAGGTGCCATACGGTACGGTGGTATCGAGATCGGCTTAGTCCCTGGTACAAGGTCAATGATAAAGTCGATCTCCCTCGGTGGTGGTAATCCCAGCAAATCCTCCGGAAACACATCTGGGAAGTCGCACACAATTGGTACCTCCGAAAAGCAAATCTCCTGCTTCTCCCCAGTGCTCATGACACTCGCAACAATCTCAATCTCGCCACTCGTGGCTTCCCTGCCTCTGGTGATAGGAAGTAGCGATGCTGTACCCTGAATGCTGAGCTCCGAACCATCTACTAACGGAATCGTGATTCTCTTCTCATAACAACTAATGTGAGCATGAAACGATCCCAACCAATCCATGCCCAATAAGGCATCAAACTCTAAAAACTCGAGCATATATCCACTGGTAATTCATAACCCCTATCTCTACCGGAATATCAAGGCACAACAAATTTGGGTAAATCTTATCTCCAAGACGCGGTGCTTAAGGATGAGGGGTTTACTAAGCCTAACAGGGTTTCAAACCTAGCTTATCTACCATTCGACCAAACAATGAATCAAACAGTGGAATCGGAATCGAACATGGTATGCATGAAAGTACCGCAAATAGAAATCATACCCTCGACAAGGTTTCGGGATGCCCCCTGGTCAGGCTCAACAGCTGCCTGAACGCGTTCTCTCTGATGTTGATGATGTATTGGCGGTACTCATGGTGGTTGAGGGCACTCCCTCTGTATGTGACCGACCTTTCCGCACCTAAAACAAGTGCGGGTATCCTGCGATCCCTGAGTCTGGCTCTGGCCTCGTCCCTGTATGGTACTTTGTGTCTGAGTTTGACCAGACCTCTGTGTCTTCCTCTGCCTGTCTCCTCGGTCGATACCCCTACTCTCCATAGTCTGTCTCTGTGACTGCTGTCCTAATCGACTAGGTGTGGATGACTGGCAAAACTTGGTACTGGCGGAGTAGTATGTATCGGACGAATAGTCAACTGTGCAACGGACCCTACGCTCTGAGTCCTACGGTCACGGAAATTCCACCTATTCTTCTTCCTCTTCTTGACTTGATGGTGATCCTCCAATCGGGACTCTGGTCTGACCGGTCTGGTCTCCTCTGGATGAGTAAGTAGGTAACCCTCTCGAGCTAAACTCCGCTCGTATGCAATCTGTAAAGTCTCCGGCTGCGTAGTGACTACGGAACCACCGATCGCAGGTAACAAACCCTCAGTGAAATAATAGACTCGATCAGTCTCGGTGTCGGCCGATCCTCCAGCATAAGGTAATAATGATGAGAATCTACCCATGTACTCCATCACTGACTCATTGGCGCCCTGCCTCAACGCCATAAACTCATTCCTCTTTGCTCGAAATACTGATCGGTGGAAAGTATTTCGATTAAACCGGGTCTTGAAGTCGATCCGGTCTCTCGAACACCTCTAGTAGTAATGATCGTCGTCCACCAATCATCTGCCTCTCCATGTAACATCGATGAAGAGATAGTAGCTCGCATGTGGTCCTCCGTGGCGATGATCGAATGAATCTTCTCATGATTCTTCGAAATAACTCGTCGCTCTAACATCGGTGCGCCATAGAACTTCATAGGATCATGTCTCTTAAATTCTCTCCATCGCTTCGCCTCGCGATGGCTCTGACTTTTTGATGGAGTCGTAATCGGAGTAACCTCTGCAGAAGCTGCCGGGCGTAGCTAGTGTCTCTGTCGCTCGAGCTATCTCTCGTCAATAAAGGATGTGTCTCGCGCCTCGGTCATGCAACGTGTCGGGTGCAACACGGCTCCCTCGTGCGCCTCTAACGGAATCGGAGCCGTGGATGTCGCAGCAATCGGGGTCTCTGCCTCTCGGGTAGTAGTATGTGGCAATGGTGTAGTCGGAGTCGATGGTGTAGCGGTAGCTGGTACGAGTGTCCTCAACGATCGTAACATTTCTTGTAGTGCGAATCTGCGTCGCAACTCTCTGAGTCAAGGCATGCACATCGTCCACACTAGCATATCGTATGCCGGATGTGCCGCTATCGTCGCCCTGACCGGTTGATCCGCCATCGTCGTCTGAATCAAGAAAACGAACTTCTCGGATCAGTCTATAGCTACCGTATACTATAATAATACACATAACAATCATAATATGTATTAAAATAATTCGACTCAACCCATTACTTCCCCAACTAAGTTTCTACGGGATCCTAGGGTTTCCACTTCTCAGTTTGACCGTTCCTAACTTCCGCTGGTTTTAATGGCTTGTGTTTTATGAATTTAAATCAAGAGTCAGGTTTATATAACCTTGGGCTCTGATACCAACTGTGACGGCCCCAAATTCCCAATGCATTTGGGTACGCCCGGCCTAGACCCGTACAGGTCCCGAGTCAATTTCTCAGCGAACCTGACGAGCCTAGTCAACCTCAAATTATCAAAATTTCAAGATTTATGAAAGAGTTATTGCAATGATAACACAGCGGAAGCAAAAATCAAATTCTAGTCAAATATTGGGAAATAACTCAATCAAAGGGAAATTAGGAATCTATATAAATGTGGAAAACCCCGATATAGTCAAATCCAAGTCAACAAAATGGATTGATGGAATCCACCTCAAAACATATTCCCCAGTTCCAAAACAAACATATATATAAACGTCATACAAAAAGAAATAAACATGAGCCTACATCTCGATACCTCACGTCCATCTGCTCACAAAAAGTCTCCTAGGCAAGGTCCCTTGCCTCTACTGCTCTCCGTCCTATCTGCACCCACCGTCACAAACTAGACGGTGAGCAACTGAGAGAAATCGAAAGTAAAGCCGAAAGAATATAACAAGAATTCATGAAATAACAAACAAAGCGGTCCAAATATCATGCGGTATATGAAAGATAGGAATTTAAATAAACAAGAATGCATGATAGGTAGACTGAAATGATAACAATCGAAACATGCGTGTTCTACGAGTCAAGAGAGGCAACAAGTGGTCCAAATTCCACAACAATTCCACAACAATGTCGCCACATCGAAATCAATCCACAACAATCCACATGGTATCACACAATCACTAGGGGTGGTCAAACACTCGTGTGCTCGAGTGCCCGCGTTTTATCCCTTCTAGTGCGGGCGCATGTACCCTTCGAGACACACACTTATGCCAAGAACACACATATAAGGAATATGAATGGAATGCCAACAAGTTGATAATAACAAATACAACGAATGAAAATGAATCACATGGTATTTTCTTAGTTTCTGGCTTACTAACGTACAAATGTTTTTTAAGGCAAGTGTACTTACTCGAACTATCGCGACCCGTGTGACAACTTCGAGATCCTAACGCGTCTCCCATGATTTCCGATTACCCGATAAGGTTTAAATCTTGAATATTAGTGTAAGGTTATGATTAAATCTTAAGTTTGATTTGTATGGGTTTGTATCATTTGTTAGACTCTAGTTGGATTGAAATATGTAAGCCCATTTTCATGAAATTATTTACTTGTTATGGCCCCATTTTATATTGGTTATGTTTGGGCCTTTGTTGGACCGTAACACAAGCTCATTTACATCATTTTATTTTGTTTATAAAGTGTCCATACTTCTCCTTTATTTTTATTTTATTTTATTTACACACCCATATTATATGACCACACAACACTAAGTAAACCCCATTGTGAGGTGTACATAACACCCCACTGTTGTGTACTCCACTGTTGTGTGCACACAACACCCCATTGTTGTGTGCACCCCACTGTTATTTGCACCCCATTCACACTACACGCACATGCATTATGCACACACATGCATGCATATGCATACACACCACCCCACTGCAAAACTGCCCACACCCCACCTTGACTGTCCACCCCACCAATGGGTGTACACACACGATCACACACCACACCCCATCCGTGGGGTGTACATGCATATACATGCACACCCACATGCACACACATGCATGCATGCACATACACACACATGTATGCACACATGCACACATGCACATACTCCACACCCCAGCCAAACCATCCTCACCACACTCCCCATCACCTTGACTGTCCACCCACACCACTCATGCACCCCAACAAATGGGGTGTACACATGCACACATCACCTCACACGCACACAAAAAAAACAGTTTTAAACAAGCATAACAATGAGAAAGGAGAGGAAGAGAGGGAGACCTCCGGTGAGGAGTGAACCCCGGCCACCACTGGTCTGGCAAGGGCTAGTGGTTGTGAGAAAGAGCCGCGAGTGAGAGAGCAACCCGAGAGTGAGAGAAGGACCGAGAGTAGAGAGAGAGAAAACCCAAGACGAGAGAGAGATCGAGACAGTGAACACGAGAAAGGGAGGGTGAGAGCAACCTCCGGTGAGTTACTCCGTCACCACTGGACCTCCGACGATGGCGAGGACTCGTCCAGCTGAAAGGTGAGTGGACCGAGAGAGAGGGAGGCCGAGAGAGAAGAGAACCGTGAGAGAGAGTGCATAAACCGAAAAAGAGAGAGAGAGAGAGAAGGTATACCTTGTGTTTAATGAGACCGGGGACGGGAGGAGAGAGGAAGGGACACGTGAGGGTTGAGTGTGGAGTGATGAGAGTGAGAAGAAACGTGATGTATATAAGGTGGAAAGTGTTTGTTGTTGGTTTTTTTTTTTATATATATATTTTATATTCCTTACAAAGGAGATGATAGAGTGAATAGTAAGTTAGGTGGGGTGTTGTCTCAAGCATGGCCCTTCATCTCCACCTAACCACACATCTCGAGGCAAATCCAAGGGTGTTCAATTTTTGAATTGTGTCACTTTAACAATTCTACACATTTGTCTATTTGTTGTGTATTTAACTAATACCCGCGTTTTCCAACAACTTTTCCCCGACCCGTCTTGCCTCCTCGGTCCGTATTTATTTGTCACACACATACTTTCGTCTTGTCTCATACAAATAAATAATTTATTCAGTAATTCTTTTATTATGTTGTTTATTGTATTTTTCTCCCCCGTTTACCTAAACGAAAACTCACTCATTTAAAAAAAATCGCCTGAATGGCTCGTGACACGCATTTAAACTATAATACTATTACACACATCAAAGAATCATAAAATTACCTCGGTGTCAACTCCCAAGGTTCGAAATACAGTCCAGTATCGCGTGGCCGAGTCACGGTCCTGACACGTGTCACACAAGTCAGGTTAAAAATCGAGGGATGTTACAAACAACTCCCAGTTGCCACATATTCGGCCTCGGCGGTGGACAATGCAACCGAATTTTGCTTCTTGCTAAACCATGAAATCAATGAATTTTTTAGATAGTGAAAAATCCCAATGTGTTTTTCTATCTACTAGGCTTCCCGCATAATCGGAATCAACAAAACTTCTAAGTTCAAAGTTAGGAACTTTGTTGAACCATAGTCCTAACTCTTGTGTGCCACTTAAGTATCTAAATATGTGCTTGACACACTTTAAATGCGACTCTTTTGGTTCGGATTGAAACCTAGCACATAGACAAACGCTAAAGATGATATCTGGTCTACTAGCGGTCAAGTAGAGTAGGCTTCCTTTCATTCCTCGGTAGAGCTTAGGATCCATAGACTTTCCTATTGGGACCTTGTCCATTTTGACGGTTGAACTACTAGGAGTGTCACATGCCTTCAAATTTTCAAAGTTGAATTTCTTAAGCATGTCCCTCACATACTTCACTTGATTGATGAAAATGCCATGCTTAGATTCAAAACTCATTTCAAACTCATGTGTCATCAAAAATGAAAATTCATCACACAAGTGCTTATTTGATGACCCAAAGATGATATCATCCACATAGATTTGAACAAGTAGCATATCATTATTTTTGACCAAAATGAATAAGGTAGGATCTAATGTTCCTTTTTTAAACCCTTTGTTTAGAAGGAATGCACTCAACCTATCATATCATGCTCTAGGAGCTTGTCTAAGCCCCATACAACGCTTTTTGAAGCCTATAAACACGATTTGGAGAATCACGATTTTCAAAACCTGGTGGTTGTTCTACATATACCTCGTCATTGATAAAGCCATTTAAAAATGTATTTTTTATATCCATTTGGTATAGAAGAAAACCATTGTAGCAAGCATAAGCAAGAAACATTCAAATTGCTTCTAGTCTTACTACCGATGCAAAGGCTTCTTCATAGTCTATTCTTTCTTCTTCATTGTAGCCTTGTGTAACTAACCTAGCCTTGTTTCTCACTATCTCTCCCTTCTCATTCTTTTTATTCCTAAAGACCCATTTGGTTCGTATGATTGTTGGTTCTTAGGTCTAGGGACTAGTGTCCAAACCTTGTTCCTTACAAAGTGTCCTAACTCTTCTTGCATAGCCATGACCCAAAACTCATTACCTAAGGCATCATCTATCTTAGTGGGCTCGGATTGTGATACAAAAGTTATATGCCCTTCATCACGATTTAATGAAGTCCTAGTGGTTATGCCCTTGCGTGGGTTGCCTATGATATGTTTAGATGAGTGTCCTATAAGGAGTCTAGATTCTTAGGTACACTAGATTCGGGTTCCTCTCTAACTTCCTTTTGATGAACATTGAAATCTTGAAATTTAACAACTTCATCTTCATTATCCAATCTCATTTGTTTTAAGGTATATGTCAACTTCATATGAGGATCCATCTCATCAAACTTAACACGAATGGACTCTTCTATGGTCTTAGATGTCTATTGAACACTTTATATGCTTTACTATGCATGGAATATCCTAAGAATGTGCTACATTTTACTTTGGGTCAAATTTTTCTAAATGATCCTTATCATTTAGGACATAACATGTGCAACCAAATACCTTAAAGTAACCTATGTTGGGCTTTCGATCTTTCCATAACTCATAAGGAGTCTTTTTCATTTGCTTTCAGACATTTACCCTATTTGTAACATAGCATGTCGTGTTAATTGCTTCGACCCAAAAGTGCTTAGCTATGTTGTACTCATTTAGCGTGGTCCTACACATCTCTTGGAGTGTCCTATTCTTTCTTTCAACAGCTCCATTTTGTTGTGGTGTCCTAGGAGAGGAAAGTTGATGTGTGTACTCTAGTTTAGCGCAAAACTCCTCTAAATTCCTATTTACAAACTCCACCTCTATATCCCTTTTCATTCTCAACCAAAGCACAAAATTTTACAAACACATCATACACGTCATACTTATGAGCTAGAAATTACACTCATGTATACCTAGTAAAATCATCAACAATGACAAAGCAATATGATTTACCCCTACACTTTGTGTTTAGTTGGATCCGAACAAATCCATATGGATAAGTTCCAAGGCTCGAGTCACATCTCTTGTTACTTTCGTCTTAAATAACGATTTCACTTGCTTACCAAGAATACAAGGTTTACATTCCTTGCCTTTCTTAAAAGTACATTTGGGTAGGCCTTTAACAAGATCATGCTTGGTCAATTTGGACAAGTTTTTCATGCTAGAATGTCTTAATCTATGATGCTACAACCATGCATCACATTCACTTTGTGAACTTAAACATGAAACATTTTGCATATGCATCTCTTTTAAGTTAATGGCATAAACATTTTTATCTCTATATGCAATAAATAGAGTTTCATGCTTCTCGTTCCTAAAATGTATTTTAATAATTCAAACATGACATGAAATCCTTTGTCACACAATTGACTAATACTAAGCAAATTATGTTTCAAACCATCAACAAGATAAACATTAGAAATGGAAAGTGAATTGTTACCGACGGTTCCAAGGCCAATAACCTTTCCTTTATTGTTGTCTCCAAATGTGACCCTTCCACCATCATGCCGCTTTAATTCAATGAATTGATGTGCATCTCCGGTCATGTATCTTGAGCATCCATTATCCAAGTACCATGGGATACTCTTCCTCGTATCCTACACAATGATAAACACACTAGATTTTGGTAGCCAAACACCTTTGGGTCCGAGAAAGTTAGTGTCATAAATATTTTTAACTACCCATGCTAGTCTACCCACTTTAGCCTTTTATAAGGCACATTTTTCAACCACATGAGACCTATTACATTTTGAGCATCTATGATCATCATCTAGCAATTTCTTACAACTCAACAAGTTGGCTCCATAGCCTGTGCCTCTTTTGTTGAGTGCACGTCGTTGTGCTCCCAACATCATGTCAAACATCTCTTTACCGTTGGTGAACTTATGCTCCGTGCTAGCCAAGTCCTCAACTGCCTTGACTAAAACATCTCTCTTCTTTAAGACTTCATTCAAGTCACTTTGGAGATCATTAATGGTCTCATTTTGTGACTCTATTACACTAATTGCTATGGTCAAGCTCTTTTTGAGTTGTTTGGTCTTTTTGACCTCCTTTTCCAACTCTTTCCTAATCTCATCAATACTAGGAACATCATCCAAATCATCAATATCATCAAAATTAAAATCGTTAGAATTTATCTCATTTTGAGCCATGAGACAAAGTATTGCTTTCTCAATCTCCGATTCGAATTTAGAACTTGATGTGAATGAATCATCCCAAGTCGCTTTGAAGTTCTTTCCTTTCTTCTTGTCCAACATCTTCTTGGACTTGCATTCCACCTTGATGTGGCCCGATTTTCCACACCCGAAGCATATGGTCTCACTTGACTTTCCTCCCTTGCTTCCATTCTTAAACTTCTTCTTATACTTGTCTCGCTTGTACACGGCATTGTTGAGCTTTCTTGAAAGCATAGCTACTTCCTCCTCAAGATCATTGTCATCACTAGACTTCTCATTTTCAATGATCTCCATCGATGCAATCGGGGAACTATTTGCCTTCAAAGCAATATCTTTTCTTGAACTCTTTGTGCCCCCGCTCAATGCTTCCAATCTAGCTCGGTCCTTAAGTTCGAATTCATGGACCGTTAGCTCTCCACACAAGGCATCAAATGTATAATCTCCAAGATTTTGCACCGATTGGATAGCATACTTCTTTGCACCCCATTCCTTAGGTAAACCTCTAAGGAACTTGTACACCGAGTTCTCTTGATCATAATGTTTGCCAAGGTTATTCATCTTATTCGAGAGCTTAGTGAAGCGAGTGATGGCGGTAACAATATTTTCATTAGTGTCAACTCGGAATGTTTCATAATGCTCCTCGAGAATTCTCAACTTTGTCTTCTTTACTTGAATAGTACCCTCATAATGTACTTCAAGTTTCTCCCATACTTCCTTAGCCGTGTCACATGCACTCACTCGGTTGAACTCATTTTCTTTAAGTGCACAAAACAAAAGATTCATGGCTTGATCATTGAAAAGCTCAAGTCTTGTCTCCTCGGGAGTGTAGTCTTTTCCGACTTTGTTAGGTGGAGTGTAACCTTCAACGATAGACTCCCACATGTTTCTACCTTATGCTCGTACATAGAGCTTCATTCTCACTTTCTAATAAGTATAGTTGGTCCCATCAAAATAGGGAGGCTTAGTAGATGAAGTGTCTTCCCTAAGGTGAGTGGAATCTAGTGTTTGCATCCTTGCAAGTAAACACTCAAAAGTACGTTAATAAAACTTTGAGCAATAACTTGCTCTGATACCAATTGAAACCACACTCAAGAGGGGGGTGAATTGGGTGACCCAAGAGGTTATCGCCTTATTAAAAATTTAAGCAAGAATCAATGAAAATGCAAACATCAAAAATAAATAATATATATATATGCTATGCTACGAAGAAGGTGGTAGAAGAGATGGATATGAGACACAAGATTTATAGTGGTTCGATCTCAATGATTAACATCCACTACCTAACCTCCCCGGTTATGATTTTCAAAACCCCCACTTATATTATCAATAAGTGATACAACCTAAGCATACAAGCCTAGAATGCCTAAATACAAATTAGGACTTCCCACCTAGTTTCCACTAGGTTTTTGCCTAGCATTAACTAGTTTACTTACTTGTATCCAATCTAATCGCACTCGCAAGATTCTGACTCGTCACCAACAATTCCTCATATGCCCGTCATTAAACTACACTCCCTGGTAGTCATTTAAATACAATTTGTCATTTAAATTTGTGTTTTCCCGTTTATATTTAATTTTCATAATTTCATAATTGAGTCGATTGCCTGAGTATTGGGTCACATTGGACCCCATTGGAATACCTAAGCAAAGCCCCAAAATTTCTAAGAATTTATAAGAATTTTCAAAGAAAATCATGGCTCACGTCGTGGGAGATGCTATGGGAAAAGTTCCCAAAGCGCCACCAACGGCACGACCAGGGCGGTAAGCTACAGCCATGGGCCTCATGGCCTACGTTGTGTGGAAATTGTTCCTTACGGTGCCCTGACGGTGCCACTAACTGTTTTCAAATTTTTGTGGTTTTTGAACCCCATCTCGCATCATCATGTCCCGATCCTAACCAAACCTCGTAGGGATCTCAAACACTATGGAAAACCATCATCATAACATATCCAAACATCCACAATCATTGCTCAAAAACCCCAACTCAAAATTATCTAAGAATGAACTAAAATTCATCAAATCCATTTATTTCCTTTAACCATCATAGCAACACCAACACATGATATGAATTAATCACCAAAACCACTACAAAACCCAGAATTTCTGTGCACCCACTCAATGTGTAAAATTTTTGATGAAAACCCGTAAAACTAGTACCAAAAGTTGAGAATTGAACGGTGATGTGAGATCTAACCTTTTCTCACGTCGTTACATGATCCATTAGCGTCAATTTGCACTTGAAAATCCAAAACCCCAACCTCAATTTTGTTTTTTGAGAGTGAAAGAGAGAAAAGGTGGTGAATCCCAAATAACACACCTATTTATAGTTTTTTGTTCATGTTGACCCATTAAACCATCCTCATGCTCAACTAAGGGTTGAGAATCAAGCCATCCAACCTCCCAAATGGCTCCAATGGATGTCTTTAGTTGACTTGGTCCTTTGACTTTATCTTTTATTCGACCCAAAACTTAGGTTTTCTATCGACGTTCCAGCGCCCTGTTTGTATACGACTCACAGTGTTATACCTCAAAACAAATTCCGTTGATTGGAATACATTCCCATATTGATTACTTATAATAATAAATTACATTTTGTTAGTGTTTTATTAAAATAATCCCCCGAGATTCTTTTTACTCGCAAACCATTCACCTGGTACTCATTTTCGCACACGTTTCGCAAGGCAAACCAGTTCACAACTCAAATGCGTTCAACGAACACGTCCTCACACGTTTAAACAATTGGAAACACATTTAGGTAACATAAATGTAATAAAAACACCAGACAAAAATAACATACCTTGGTGTCGACAATTGAAAATCGGACATAGGTATCACGTCATATGGTCTCATATACGACCTAAAATGATACGTAACATGAGTTAGATTTTTAAGGTCTTGATAGTCTTCCCAACTAGTTGGAATTTTGTCCTCGAAATTAAATAAAAACTCAAGAAAAGAACTCACGGAACTCATAAGAGGTACGGAAAGTACTCGCGCATATATGACTCCAACTCCCACATCAGCTCCTCGTCCCCATGGTGCTGGAATTTAATAAGGACTGATGGGATTTCCTTGTTCCTCAAAATCTTTACGTAACGGTACAAAATTTGAATAAGCTACTCATCATAGGTAATGTCGTCCTTCAAGTCTATTTGGCTCAAGTCCACAATTGGTCGAAGCATTAAAACATGAAACAAAGGGTGGATCCCAGACAACTGATGTGGCAACTCCAACTCATAAGCAACTCTATCTATCAGTTTTCTCACTTTGAATGGACCAATGAACATTAGCGCAAGCTTCCCTCTAATCCCAAACCTCATGTAACCCTTCATCGGAGATACCTTCATATAAACATAGTCCTCGACATGATACTCTAACTCGTCGTGATACATGTCATAGTATTTCTTCTACCTCTCCTACGCACCTTTCACCCTCAATCTGATTTGACCTTGAAACCACACCCAAGTGGGGGGGTGAATTGGGTGAATCGAGAGGTTATCGCCTTTTTAAAATTTAAGCAAGAATCAATGAAAATGCTAACACCAACAATAAATATATATATATATATATGCTATGCTATGCTACGAAGAAGGTGGTAGAAAGATGGATATGAGACACAAGATTTATAGTGGTTCAATCCCAACGATCTACATCCACTACCTAACCTCCCTGGTTATGATTTTCAAACTACCTACTT
Source organism: Stephania japonica (assembly GCA_039657345.1). Classification (NCBI taxonomy): domain Eukaryota; kingdom Viridiplantae; phylum Streptophyta; class Magnoliopsida; order Ranunculales; family Menispermaceae; genus Stephania; species Stephania japonica. The sequence continues at coordinate 34,257,990 of CM077561.1, read as the reverse complement.
ATATTATCAATAAGTGTTACAACTCAAGAATACAAGTCTAGAATGCCTAAATACAAATTAGGACTTCCCACCTAGTTTTCACTAGGGTTTTTGCCTAGCGTTAACTAGGTCTTCCCTTGACTTAGATCCCACTACGTCTTACAATTGATATTACACAATCACGTTGATAAATACAATGAAATATGCCTTACAAAGTAAAGCAGTAATAGTCTAACAACTTACAAGTCACCTAAATCTAAAGCACTCCTATGCATGCAAGTATGAACATCGACTAATATGCAAATAAAATCAGCAAGTATATGCAATATTTAGTCAAGAAAATCGACAAGACGATATCGATGAAGTATATATAGTTTCAAAAACACATGAACAAGTAGTATGTGAAAATCAAGAAAAAGACCAAAAACTTGTTCAAATAATCCTTAGGCTTAAAGAAATCAAATAGAAGTGTCAAACCTAAGACAAGTTGATCAAAAACACAACAAATAATTTCCAAACAAAAACACTAACCAAATGATATAGATTAAACTTAAAAAGTATAGGAAATCAAGAAACCTTACAACCCAAGTATATACTCTGAAAAACCAGATTTGAGCACTAGTTGTAGGCTTTAGAACACCAACTTCAAGTTCTAAATGCAAGCCCTCAAAAGATCCAAGTGAATGTGTGAACAAGATTGACAAATTTTGGAGCAAACTTGGATTTTGGAGAGTATGTGAGCAATTGTGGTGTATTTTGTGTTCTTGGTGGTTTTGCCATTTGGTCAAAGCACTTATATGCCCATATGACCATTGCTAGTGATCCAAGGGTCCTAAATGATCCTCAAATTCAAATGGAAGGTGTAGATCAAAGCTTTAAAAAGTTGTCAGAATCCTGCATAGCGCGCTGGGTAGGTGTCTAGAGCACTGGGCAGAATTTAAAAAAATTTTACCGTTTTACTGCACAGCGTGCTGGGTAATCTGACCAGTGCGTTGGGTGCAGGGGCCTGAAAATATTTAATTTACTGGTTTTTCAAAATGACCTCCTAACACCTCTATGACTCTACTAAACCTTTGAAGTCACTTTGTACATGTTTAGTAGGGTCTATAAAACGTGTCTAGACATCCCGAATGATTTCATAAACCTTGGAAATTAAAAATCCCGGTTTCATGAAAACATAGGGGTTTTTCCACAAATATTTTTAATGTCAATCCAAAAGTCGTCTAAACACATACCGGCGTGTTCAAAATCAATTTTAACAGTTCATACAACTCAAATACATGTTGTAAAACATGTTTGCAAGATTTAAAACATTTTAAAATTCGCAAAATTGAAAATTACAATGTTCATGATTTTAAGATCCTTAAAAATCAAAAAACATGAAATGCATGATTCTAAGCTCTTTGGCTTGTAAGAAGAGACCTATATACCTTACATGACTTGTACAACTTATAGTATAGGCTTTCCGGTCTTGTGTCCTTGTATGTGCTGAATCTTGAACTTATCCGACTTCATTTTGACGAGTAGACTTGAACTAGATATTCCTAACAAGGTTTTATATTCTGAAATACTAAACAAACTTGTAGAACTATTTTATGTTGTTTGTTGCCATCAAAATCCCAGGTGGAGTGTATATCAAAGACACTTGGTCCAACAGACATATCTTCTCTGCGTTATCCACTATAATCTCTGTCCTAATAGCTTCCACATCCTCGGCCTCGGCCCAGCAAGATGGAAATCTACATAGTCTATTGTTGAGTGCCTCAAATAGTGCCATACCAATATTGTTCTAATAATTGTTATTGTAAGTAAACTCACACAGATGAAAATATTTTTCCTATGATTCACCAAACTCCAACACACACATTCTCAACATATCCATGAGAGTCTGAATCAGTCTCTTTGACTATCTGTCAAATTTGTGGATGATAGGCGATACTGAGATCCAACCACATACCGAACTATGTCTGCATACTCTGCCAAAACTGTGATGTAAATTGTAGTCCTCTGTCAGACATAATCGATAACAGAAGATCATGTTGTCGAACAATCTCTCACTCGCACAAACTTGCCAACCTATCCACCCAATGTATGGTTATGGTAGGTAAAAAATACATAGACTTCATAAACCTTACCACAATCACCTTGATGTTATTATGTCTGCGCTGAGATCGTGGTAACCCACTAATGAAATTCATGGCAATATGCTCCTACTTCCATTGAGGAATGGAAATGGGTGTAATAACCCACTGGGTCTGCGATGCTCAGCCTTAACATGGTGGCATACCTCACGAGTTGGAATGTAATTAGAAACATCACTCTTCATCCCCGCCCACCAGAAAATAAGACACACATCAGCATACGTCTTAATCCTGCCCTGATGACCGTAAAACGTGAGCAGTGAGCCTCATGAAGTATCTCATCACGTAACTCAACCATTGATAGATTCCATAGTAGCCCTTTAAATCTCATGCATGAGTCTATCGACTGACTACAATTTGGATGATCCGGACTCTCGAGCAAACTCCAAAAACCTATGGTACTGCTCATTTGCCTGTTGACCATCAAGTACACTATTAATGGGCATTGTCTGAGTCCTCATCTGCCCACAAATCAACACTCTGGTACTAGTTGGGATATTAATAGAATACATCAAGTTGACCGCTTGAGTAACCCATACTCGTGTGTCATATGGCAAGTAACAATCTCTAAGTCGACCTTTTACGACACAATGCATCTGCAACAACATTGGCCTTCCTCAGGTGGTACTTCAAAGAGAAATCATAATCTATAAGGAACTCAAACCAACACTTATGTCGCATGTTCAGCTCTTTCTGAGTGAAAAGTTCCTTCAAACTCTTGTGGTCAGTCAACAATACAAATCTCTCCTCGTAGTGATAATGACGCCAAATCTTTAGTGCAAAAACCACTGTCGCTAACTTCAATTCATGTGTACGGTAGTTCTTCTCATTAAATTTTAGTTGTAGGGATGAGTCAGCAATCACTCTACCATCCTGCATTAATATTGTAATGACCTCAAAATTAAATTATGCCAATGGTTACGTTTCAAGACTGTAACACGACCGTCGTCACTTGTCATACTGTCTAAGCTTTAGGAGTCGACACCAAGGTATATTTTAATTTTTTATGATGTTTGAATTATTTTGTATACCCGAATGAGAATGTCAAATGTCCTAGTGTATGATTTTGTTTTGCTTATCGCATTGGATTTACGTGAGAGGTTTCACCTATGAAAACATGATTTTCATATAATTATATGAAATTTGGGTATTTTAAACAAAAAATGATAATTATTAGATTATTGGAAAATAATAAATAAAATAAATAAATAATATGTAAATATGTTTCAATAGTTGATAAACATGAATACGCGACGTGCAAGTTGTACTGCTGAGTCCAGTACTGAAATACTTGTAGAGTTGTTGGGACAACTTTAATGTGAACCATGGATGTGACTCAAGATCAGTGCTCGACAAGGAATGAAAAAAATGAGTATAAAAAGGGGAATTTCTTGTGTTTGATTCACAAACCAAACACATACAACACACCAACATCACCACCGACTCACCAACGAAATTGGAAAATTAGGAGAGTGTTCTTACCAATTTCTGGATGGATTGATGGTGTGGAATCAGGCGAGCACCTCGATAAAGATGAGATCTCATCTTTCTTTTCAATTTTGGGCATTTTGAATATGGTATTGGGAGTTTTTCTTGAAAAATCCAAATTTGGGAGTCGTCTCTAATGAATTTGTGAAATTGTTGGGAGGTTTTGGGTGATCATTATGAAGCTTCAATGTTGGGTATTAATGGTTGTTGGAGTTGTATTGAGTTTTTTGTATTTATGATGATTTTTGGGAATATTGGAGAAATGAGGAATTTGGACGTTTTTAGTAGGGTTTGAATGGGGTTTTGGATAGTTTTCGAGGTCCCTACACGATGGTTTAGGCTTGGAACACAGTGATGCGAGCCAAGGTTTCGAAACCTCAGGAATTCAATTCATCCTAAGTGCATTGTGAATGGCACCAAGGAGTACAAATCTGCACGGCGTCGATCACGATGCTCAAACCAGAGGGAAATGCCTTAGATGCTTTAAGTGATACTATGAGCAATTGCTCTTAGCGACGCCACTCACGACGTCCAATCTAGTAAGACCGGATTTTCACTCTTTAAGTGACGTCACGAGATCTTGAACTTGGTGGCGTCACCAACGACATTTGGAACAATGGAAAACTAATTTTCTTAAAAAATATCTTAAAACTTTTGGGAAACTTTCGGGATTAATGTAGGTTCATAATATGACTCTTATACAATTAAATTAGGTCTAAATGAATATCAGGGATTTAGGAAACCAATTGGGATGAATTAGAGCCACGTGAAACAGTTTTCGCGTTGATTGAGGTAAGTTAGTAAGCCAGTTGAGGATATGCATAGTTATTCATTTTCCATTATTGTTGTTTCTATTAATTTGAACCATTTGTTGGAATTCCTTTCTTTTAATTCCTTGGTTGAATGTTTTTGGCCTAAGTATGTCAAAAAGGTACTCTTGGGATCATGGTTAGCTGGACTAACGTGAACACTCCAACAGGGGTGTTGCCACCCACCTAATCATGAGTTTTCCCCGAGTACTGGTTTGATATGGTTTGTTGTGGTTATAGATCGCTTAGTTGCCTCCTCTGACTTGATAGACACTCAAATATCATTGAAATACTTGTCAGTCTATTTATCATGCAATTTGTGTTATTTATCTACCTTTAAATACCTCATGATTCTTAGACTACTTTATTGATTATTCATGAATTACGGTTTATGTCCTTTTGGATTTACTTTCTGTTTATCATGTACTTACCATCTGATTTGTAACGGTGGGTGCAGATCAAGCTGAGAAAAACAAAAGGGAAAGGACCGGTGATTGGTAACTTCCTCCGAGGACTCTCGAAGTGGTTTTTTTCTTCTTACCACTGTATGTCTGTCCTTTTTGTTTTATGATTACTGTATATACTATTTTTGATAACTCAGGGAATATTTGGGATCGAGTGACTTAGGATATCATGTACTATCATTTTAGATATTGTTGGTCACCAGATATGAATGTTTATCTAGTTATTTAAGGGTTTCCACACTTTAGGTTGTTCCTGACTTATATTGTTGAGGATATTAGAAATGTTTTAAGTTATTTTTGTTGAATTTATTACTCAGGACTTACATGATCTAATTACTCAACTTTAAATGTTAAAATATTGAGGATGTAACAAATGGAGGATGACTAGGCTTACGTTGACTTCGTAAGTATGGCTCAAAGGTCCATGTAGGTCTAGGTTTTTGCAGGCCCAGTTTTATGGGGAACTAGGACCATCACAATTGGTATCAAAGCATAAAGGTTTAACACCTAACTCTTGATTAACCTTACAACAAGATAAGACAAATGAATTTTAAGGTTAGGAAACGATTAGAACCTAGAGTGGAACTCTATGATCCTAACATAGAATCTTAGTTGGGAAATGAGGAGAGTTGGAGAAAAGTTAAACTTGATCCTATATGTCATATCTGTTATGGTGTACTATATTCTATTGGTAGCTATCCTCTGAGTCAGGGATTCACTTTCTATTTTATATTGCAATGACGGATCAGATTGGGCCTAGTGATGATAGTGGGGCAGCTGGTTCTCCATTTGCAAGTGCCGAGGAGTTTCATACTTTGGTTGAGAGAATCATGTCGCAGGATTAGTAATTAGTGGAGATCCTTTGGAAATTGAGGACACTAGTTACGACTACACCATCACCATTATCTACATTTGGATTGCGTGTTACTCATAAGACTAATACACTGATAGTTATGACTACTTCTGCGACTACTACTAGCATTGCGGTTGTACCTGAGATGGTAGCCCTACTGCTAGTACAGATTGAGATTATACATGCACCTCTGGTATAAATAGATATAATATATACTACGTCAGCAAATAAGGGCACTAAGGCGACTACGGAGGCTAGAAAGTTGTGAGAGTTCAAGAGGCATAACCCTACAGAGTTATATGGTGGTACAGATTTGGAGGTTGCTGAGAGGTTTATGATGAGCCATGAGAAGGTGCACAGTATCATAGCTATTGAGGAGCACATAAGAGCTTCAATTTCTTCTTTGATGCTACTGGGGTAGGTAGACGACTGGTGGAATATGATGGTAGCTACTAGAGGAGTACCCAAGGATTAGGCAGACATCAAGAGATAGTTCAAATTGAAGTACTTTCCTCCTACCATGATGAGGGAGAAGAGGAATGAGTTTTCTACCTAATATAGTATGCAGATGAGTCCCTCATGGATTTTATGGGATAATATTTGCAGCAACACCCGACACTGGAGGTGTGGCAGATAAGTACGTTGACTAGGTGTACTTCTTCACTAAGGGTTTGTTACCCAGATTGGAGGAGTCATTGTCTCCACCGAGCCAGACACGTTGTAGAGGGCTTATGAGATGAACTTAGCCAAAAGAGGTATTTGCGTACTCATCCAGAGGAAGCTAGACCTGTTCGATCGGAGACACGGTCTGATGGCCATCTTGATAGGAAGAGGAGGAAGAATAGGCAGGGTTTCAGGGATGGTAGAGTAAAGAGTGTGGGTTCAGTTGCACCACTATCACGACCTGCACATGCTGTTGTTGTTCCACTTGTACTTGCGCTGTGCTTAATTAGTCGACCACTACAAGCTACCCGACTCGTACATCAACCGTAGAGGCAATACACAAAGAGTAGGGACGCGAGTAGAGGCGATGGACAAACACAAGCACAAACACAGAGGTCTGGACAGACATAGACTCAACGACCTCCACAGGGATGTAGACAGGGTAAGACTCATGGGATGTCTTCTAGATCACGAGATACATGTACTTGCTTCAAGTGATGTCGGATGGGCCATCTTTAGGGCCAATGTCTACAACTAACTAGAGCTCAGCCATAACATCATCAGTAGTAAAGGGAGAGAGTCCAAATTGTTGTTGAACTAGACCAGTGAGCTTCTCGTAATCTCATTAAGGGTATGGCTTTGATTTGCAATACTTTGATGCATACCATGTTTAATTTCGGTTCTACAGTTTCATTTATTTTTGGATGCATGGTAGATGCTTTAGGGTTGACACCCACTAGGCTTAATAGATCTTTGATCCTTAGCACAGCCGTTGGGGACAAGATATACTCGAACTTGTTTTGTGTTGACTATTCGATAGATAGAGGGTCATGATTTGCCTTTTGATTTGAGAGTATGAAAGTTTTCTAGAGTTTGATGCTTAATTAGGCATGAACTGGTTAGGTGCTTATCATGCTCAAATTGATTGCTATGGCAAGACTATTACAATTCCGTTGTCTAATGGTATGGAGATCAACTTTAAGGGGACAACTACTTTACCTCCGATCACTAAGGGCAAGATAGCCACAAGTAATGAGACTGACACGCTTGCGAGTGTCATGAGTACTTCTGAGAGATTGGAGATCAGTATTGTAGACATTCCGGTAGGTGTGTGAGTTAACTAATGTATTTTCGGAGGATCTACGAGGACTACCACCACCGAGAGAGATTGACGTCATCATCAACTTTGTCCCTGGGACTAAACCTATTTCTATACTGTTGTATAATATGGCACCTCGAGAGTTGGAGGAACTGAGGACTCAGTTGGATGAGTTATTGGAGTTAGGATTAATTAATCCTAGCATGTCACCATAGGGCACACCAGTGTTGTTTCTGAAGAAGAAAGATGGTAGCCTAAGGTTGTTGAAGTGGTTTTCAAAGATTGACTTGAGGTCAGGCTATTACCAACTCCGGATTAGAGCTGAGGAAAAGGAGAAGGCTGTGTTTTTTAAGAGATACGATCATTATTAGTTTACAGTCATGCCATTTGGTTTGACTTACGTGATGGCTATGTTTATGGATCTTATGAATAGAGTACTGAGGGCTTATCTGGATAGATTTGTGATTGTGTTCATTAATGATATCCTTATCTACTCCAAGACTCGTGAGGATCACAAGGACATCTCTGGATAATTCTGCAGACTTTGAGGGACCAACGATTGTATGCCTAGTTCAGTAAGTGCGAGTTTAGGCTTCTAGAGGTCAAATTTTTTTGGCATGTAATAGGAGCCAGTGGAGTATCAGTGAATCCCACTAAGATTAAAGCAGTGATTGATTTGCCTACTCCGACTACAATAACAAAGATCCGTAGTTTTCTTGGATTGTTGGGTATTATCATTATTTTGTGTAGGATTTTTCTCAGATTGCTACACCGATAACTGTACTGACTTAGAAGAATGTGAAGTTTGATTGGGACAAGAGTTGTGAGCAGACATTCTCTACTCTAATGGAGAAGTGGATGATTGCACCAAATCTGGCTTTGCCTGAGACATGGATGAATTTGGTGGTTTATACTGATGCGTCGAAAGTTAGTTTGGGTTGTGTGTTGATGTAGGAGGACAAGGTTATTACATATGCATTTCGACAACTCAAGATTCATGAGAAAAATTATCCGACGCATGATTTAGAGTTGTTTGTTGTGGTGTTTGCATTGAAGATTTGGCAACATTACATTTATGGTGTGAGGTTTGAGTTGTTCACTAATCATAAGAGCTTGAAGTACCATTCTATCATAAGGAATTGAATCAGAGATAGAGACGTCAGTTGGAATTCCTTAAGGATTATGATTTTTCGCTTGAGTATCATCTAGGAAGGCCTATGTAATTTTGATGCTTTGAGCAAAAAATGATATGATGTTGAGGTAGAGTGAGTCATATGACTCACGAGTATACATTACTCGAGGCAGAAGAGATGATGAGTTTTGTTAATGTACCAGCTACTACTAGGATACAGATTTATGGTTAGATAAGGATGTAGACTGTATTAATTCAGAGCTATTTTTTAGGAACAACAGACAGATGACTTGTATCAGCGTTTCAGTGATATGGCTGATAGTTAAGATTATCCAGACTAAAGTCGCTCGATAGACTTATATTAGAGGTATCGAGGGTAACGGTAGATTCCATTAATGATTGAGTTGTGCAATGAGATACTTCATGAGGCTCACTATTCGCGTTTTTTTGTTCATCCAGGTCAGACCAAGATGTATGTTGATATGCGACGTTTCTTCTGGTGGCCACGGATGAAAGTCAATGTTTCGGAGTTCATACGAGCGTGTGAGATATGCCAGCGTGTTAAGGCTGAGCATATACGTCCTAGATGTTTGTTGTAGCCCATTCCCATTCCACAGTGGAAATGGGAGCACATTACTATAAATTTTGTCAGTGGTTTACCTCGATCTCCTCGCGACATGACAATATATAGCTAATTATGGACAGGTTGACGAAATCTGCACATTTTATATCGGTATCCACAACACACAGAGTTGACGAATTGAAGATTCTTTACGAGTGAGAGATAGTCAGATTGCATGGAATTTTGTTATCGATCGTGTAGACCAAGGACCGCAATTCACTTTACTATTGTGATAAAACATGTAGGCTCTATTTGGCACTAGGCATGATTTTAGTATTGCATACCATCCATAGACAAACGGACAGTCCGAGAGGCTGATTTGGGTGTTAGAGTACATGCTCAGGATGTATGTACTGGAGTATGGAGGATCTTAGAAGAGTACCTTCATCTGTGTGAGTTTGCATACAACAATAGTTTTTAGGCTAGTATTGGGATGGCACCATTTTAGGCGTTATATGGTAGGCATTGTAGATAATCATCGTGTTGGGCAGAGCCCGAGGATACAATGACAGTTGGGTCTGCGATTGTTGTGGATCACACTGAGAAGGCAAAACAAAATTTTCAATGGCTAAAAGTGCACAAGAAAGATAGAAAAAATACTATGACAAGTACCATGACGAGTTGTAATATGACGAGGGAGCCTATGTTTATCTGAAGGTTTCGCCTCTAAAAGGTCATAAAAGTTCAGAATCAAAAGAAAGCTTGCATCTAGATTCATTGGTCCATTCAGAATTTTAAAGGGAGTTGGCAAGGTTTCTTATGAGTTAAAGTTACAGCTCGGAGTTCATCCAATTTTCCACATCATTATGCTTTGAGTAGACGAGTTAAACGAAGGACGATGACCGACGGTAGACTTGAGTCAGATTGACTTGCTAGATGATATCACTTATGAGGAGCAGATGGTTCAAATTATGGACATGAAGGTCTAAATACTTAGGAATAAGAAGATACCTTCAGTTCTCGTTAGGTGGCAGAACTATGGAGACAAAGAGTTGACCTGGAGTTGGAGTCATATAGCGCGAGTACTTTCCTCATTTGATTTGATTTCGATGAGTCGTTATTTTGAGCTAATTATTAGTTTAATTTCGAGGAAAAAATTCTAATAGGTTGGGAAGGTTGTAACGACCCTTAAAATTAACATGTGCCGCGTATAACGTTTCAGGACTATGACCTGACCGTCGTAACTTGTCATATTGTCTAAGATTCGGGAGTCCACACCGAGGTATATTTTTAATTTTTTCATGATGTTTGTATTATTATGTAAATCTAAATGTAAATGTCGAATGTCCTAGTAAATGATTTTTTTTATCAAACTGGATTTGCGTGTGAGGTTTCGCCTAAGAAAACATGATTTTCAGATAATCGGGTGAAATTTGGGTAATTTAAACACGGAAAATGATAATTATTAGATTATTGGAAAATAATAAATGAAATAAATAAATAATATGTAAATACGTCTCGATAGTTGATAAACGTGAATATGCGATGTGCAGTCGTAGTGCTTAGTCGGGTACTGAAATACCTGTAAATGAGATATTTTTTTCTTAAACGATAAGTGCAAGCATTATAACATAGTCAAGAGACTTGTTAGGATAGCTCTAATGTGAACCATGGATGTGCCTCAAGACCCGTGTTGTACAAGGGATGACAAAATGAGTATAAAGGGGGAATTTCTTTTGTTTGATTCACAAACCAAACATACACAACACACAACACCACCACCGACTCACCAACAAAAATGGGAGATTGGGAGAGTGTTCTTGCCAATTTCAGGATGGATTAACGACATGGAATCGATCGAGCACCTTTACAAAGGTGAGATCTCGTCTTTCCTTTCAAATTTGGGCATTTTGAATGTGGTATTTAGGGTTTTCTTGAAAAATCCAAATTTGGGAGTTGTCTCCAATGATTTTTGGTAATATTGGAGAAATAAGCAATTTGGATGTTTTTAGTGTGGTTTGAATGGGGTTTTGGTTAGTGTTTGAGATCCTTACAATGATGGTGTAGGCTCGAAACACGGCAACGTGAGTCGGGGTTGTCGAAACCCTAGGAATTTAATTCTTGCTAAGGGCATCACGACTAGCACCATGGAGTACAAATCTCCATGGCATCGATCACGGGGCCAAACTAAAGGGAAATACATTAGACGCTTTAAGTGACGTCGTGAGTAATTGTTCTTGGCGGCGTCACTTACGGCGTCTAATCCAGTAATACCATGTTTTCACACTTTATGTGATGTCGTGGGAGCTTGAGTTTTGGCGGCGTCACCCACGGCGTCTGGAACAATGGAAAAACTAATTTTTTTTAAATATTTCAAAACTTTTGGGAAACTTTGGGGATTAATGTAAGGTCATAATATGACTCTAATACAATCAAATTGGGTCTAAATGAATACTATGGATTTAGGATAATAATTAGGATGGATTAAAGCCACGCATAATGGTTTTCGCGTCAATTGAGGTAAGTTAGTAAGCCAGTTGAGGAGATGCATAGTAATTCATTTTCCATTATTGTTGTTTCTATTAATTTGAGCCCTTTGTTGGAATTCCTTTCCTTAAATTCCTTGGTTGAGTGCTTTAGTTTGAGTGTGTCGAGAAGGTACTCTTGGGATCATGGTTAACTAGGCTAACGTGGACACTCCTGCAGGGTGTTATCACCCACCTAATCATGAGTTTTCCCAAGTATTGGATTGTTGTGGCTTGTTGTGGTTGTAGACCGCTTAGTTGCCTCAGTTAACTCGATATACACTCAAATATCATTGAAATACTTGTCAGTCTATTTATCATACAATTTGTGTTATTTATTTGCCTTTAATTACCGCATGATTTTTAGACTACTTTATTGATTATTCATGAATTATTATTTATGTTCTTCTGGCTTTACTTTCAATTTACCACGCACTCACTGTCTAGTTTATAACGGTGGGTGCAAATCGGGTCGAGACAAGCAAAAGGGAAAGGACCAGTGATTGGTGTCTTCCTCTGAGGACTCTCGGGGTGGTTCTTTTCTTTTACCACTGTATGTCTACCTTTTTATATTGTGATTACTGTATATACTATTATTTGATAAAACTAGAAATATTTGGGATCGAGTGACTTAGGATATCATGTACTATCATTTTGGATATTGTTAGTCACCAGATATGCATGTTTATCCAGTTATTTTTGGATTTTCACACTTTAGGTTGTCCCTAACTTATATTGTTGAGAATATTAGAAATATTTTAAGTTATTTTCACTGCATTTATTATTTAGGACTTGCATGATCTAATTACTTAACTTTAAATAATTGAAATATGGGGGACGTAACAAATGGAGGCTGATTAGGTTTGCATTGACTTTGCGAGTATGGACTCAGTGGTCCACGTAGGTCTAAGCCAAGCAAGTCCTAGTTTTATGGCTGTCATAAATACACAGCCCAAACGGACCTTAAAAGCATCGGTGTTCACCTCAAAACCCTTCCTTGACTCAGGTAAAACTAAAACTGGTGTGGTTGTCAAACGTCATTTGAAAGTCATGAAAGCATGCTTGCAGCTTGTAGCTGTCATTCCACTGAAAACTGGTGCCTTTCTTCATCAATTGCATCATAGGTATCTCAATCTTCTAGAAGTCCTAAACAAATCGCTTATATTAACTTGCCAAGCTAAGAAAACTACAGATATCTATTACTTATCTCGATGTAGGCCCAATCAATCATTGTTCTGATCTTCATTTGGTCCACTGACACTTCGCTAGCTCAGACAATGTGACCTAGAAATTTGACCTGTGTAAGCCAAAACTCACACTTACTGAACTTGGCAAAGAGTCTATTTTCCCTCAGTATTTACAAAATCGTCCTAAATGCTCCTCATGAGCCTCACGAGTCATGGAGTAGATAAGGATGTCATCGATAAACACAATGATGAGATCCATAAATATCGTTGGGACATTAGTCAAATAAAAAGACATGACTATAAACTGGTAATGCCTATATCGAGTACGAAAAATAGTCTTCTCCCTATCCTCTGCTTTAATCCTTGGCTGATGGTACCCAGATCTCAAATCAATTTTGATAACCACTGTACTCCTGTCAAGTGGCCGAACAAGTCGTCAATGCGAGAAACTGGATACTTGTTCTTCAGTGTAACCCTATTGAGCTGTCTGTAGTTAATACACAATCTCAGGTTGTCCTTTTTCTTCACTAATAAGAATAGCGTGCCCCAAGGTGACATGCTCAAGTGAATGAATCCAAACTCTAATAGGCCATCAAGTTGTGATCTCAACTCTTCTAGCTCTTTCGGAGTCATATGGTAGGTCAATATTGATATAGGTTTGGTCACCGAGACTAAATAAATGATGAAGTTGATTTCCCTAGGTGGTGGTAAACCTGGTAGCTCAGCAGGAAAAACATATGGGAACTCACATGCCACAGTACTTCCTTCATTCTAGTCTCAACTATCCCCATTGTACTCAACTCTAGAAGCTATCGTGCCTCTGGTCATCGGTAAACTGGTCGAAGTCCCAAAAAAACTGAACTCGAAATGTTTGAGAACTGAAATGCCACTCTCTTTCTAAAGCACTGGATATGTGCATGATACGTACCCATCCAATCTATGCTCAATGAAACATCAAACTTTATGAACTCCATCACTTTCAGGTATGTTTATAAGTCATGACCCACTATCTCTACCAAACAATCAACGCATAATAAGTTCGAGTAAATCTTGTCTAGAAAAGCTATTCTAAAGATCAAGGGTCTCTCTAGCTAGTGGGTCTCAACCCAAACTCATCAACCATGCAACCAGATATAAATGAAATAGTTAAACCATAATCAAATATAGTATGCATGAAATGACTGCAAATATAAACCATACCCTCAATCAGGTTACGGGTAGCAGCTGGATTTGATGCGGCAACGGCGTGAACTTGTTCCTAGCTCTACTGCAGCTACGCTCTGCCCATTCGTAGACGAGCGCTGATGAAGTGCTCTAACTGCCTGCACTCTTAACATTTACATTGTGAACATGATCCAGATTGAACACTTTGTCTCGGCCTCAGTGGCTGACCAGAATTCTAACCTTGTCCCTGGTCGTGTCTTTGACCCTATTTATACCTCTACCTCTGACCACAATTTTTATCCCTGCCACTGCAACTACCTTTAACCCATTGATATTTTGTGTTTGAGGACCTAACTGTGCTGACTATTGTGGTGTGCTAGCATGACTCCGTAATCGAGTAGATGGTACTAGCACAATACGCATTATGTAAAGTAGAGAAGCTAAAAAACCTACACTCCGAGCTGTGTCACTTTGCCTCCATTATCTGGGTCCCTTCCTCCTCCTATCACCTCCAAAACTAAATGTTGACCGTGATGGTGCTGAAGGTGCGACTACTGCTCCAGTGTGCGTGCTAAAAAAGGTCTCACTGGCCATACTCCTTTTGTAGGCCTCCTATTATGTCCTCGAAGCATAGGCCTGATATCATCCAATAGGTCATGCATAAAGTAGTAGGTCTGATCAGCATCTGTATCAACTATGCATCCTACATACTCCATCAACTGCAAATACCAGCCCATGTACTGCATCACTATCTAACTGGTAGCGTGTTTGATGTTTTGGATCTTGTTCATCTTCATGTTCCTCACCAAATGAGGGAAATACTTATGACTAAATCTCTCTCTAAACTCAGCCTAGGCCTTGTGTTTCCCCTTCATAGCCACCATACTACTCCACCAGACATCAGTCTCCCCAAGTAGCGAAACTGACAAAATACTCAGCCTCATGTGCTCTGGTTTAGCCAACATGTCATGAATCTTCTCATGGCTCCTCATATATCTATATGCAGCCTTGAGATCAGTACAACTGTGAAACTTCTCTAGGTGGTGTCGCTGGAACTCGCGAGATTGCCTCACCTCATTTGTTGCCCTAAAACCTATATCTGTAGGCGTACTCGGCGTATCCTCAGCCGGTGTATTAGGCGTAGGTGGTATTATCTCAGCCTAAACTTAAACATGAGCCCCCTCATCAATCACAGGTCCTGTCGTCACTACAGTAGCTGCAGGTGTGTCCCAAACTCTCGGATTACTCCCAACATGTGACTGGTGTTGCAGACAGAGGTGATGGTGTAGCCTGGGTCCTCAACAATCGGAGGATCTCCTGAAGTTGTTGACCATGTGAAGAAACCAACTGGGATACCACATCTAGTCTCCATTGAACGTCTCCTAAGGCACTATAACTGGTCTCGAGCTGATCGGCCATCGCAATTTGAAAAGAAAACGAGTTCACGATTAAGACATAACTGTTGATAATAGTAGTATACAACACATCAAATGGCTCATATAGTCCAATTGAATTTCTCCAACTCTCCTCACTTCCCAACTAAGACTTAAGTAAGGATCATAATGTTCCACTTTAATTTCAACCATTGCCCTTACTAATAATTGGATTATGTCTTAACTCGATTGTAAGTAATTAAGAGTCAAGTTTTAAAACTTTAAGCTCTGATACCAACTGTGATGGCTCCAGGTTCCACAACCTTAAACTGGACCCCACCTAGCCAAGATGTACGTGGGCCCTGAGTCAACCCTCATGAAGTCAACACAAGCTTAGTTAGTCTTCCTTACCATTATCCATTAATTAAGCACTATTATAACAAGTTAAATGAGTTATTCAAATTAGTAAGTTATCAAAGTATATCGGAAGCAATTAAAAACCTTAAACTAACCGAATAATCTCCAAGACACAAGTCAAGATAACCTAAAGTGTGGAAATTCCCGAATATATACCATCATCAAGTATATAAAGTCACAGGAGAGTAAAACATTTCGTATACATGCCCCAAGATCTCTCACCAATCTCATGTACCCAATGTGATAAAAAATGATATAAATACAAAATACAAAAAGTCAGGAAAAACCATATCAGTATGATGGAGAGAACCGCTCCAATGTGCTCATGGCAAATCACCTAATAGCGGAGCCTTGCCCCTACTCAACTGCAGATCTGCACTCAATCAAACACAAGAATGACAAGTCCAAGTAAGTAACGCCAAATAGGATGTGTACAACATTTCAAAATAAATAAGCAGTTTAATTCATGCAGATAGAAAAAAAGTTTATGGAACGAATGAATAACAAGAATGTAAATAAATCAATGATCAATCTAAAGATGAGTGTATAGGAAATCAAAATAGAGAGGTGCAAGTAGTCCCGACCAAACGGTCGTTGAGTCGAGGAAAACCCTAAAGACTCAAATTCTAGGACCTGGTACATCCAACAAGCCCTAAATCCATGAGAGATGAAACTTCCTGGTAATGGAATTCACACCCCATACAGAACCAATACCCAGTGCAGTGCATCCCGATGTCATGGCTCTTGCATATTACCTCATATGACCACTCCTTTTAAGGATCGTCGTTGACTCATTTGCTCTCGGACAACTCAATCAGAAATCCAAGATAGAGAGAGCAATAACAACAACAAATTAAATCTCAATTCAAATAACTCTACATTATCTAACTGGTTTACTTACCTGTATCCAATCTAATTTCACTCACAGAACTCCGACTGTTGCCAACAATTCCCTGTATGCCCATCGTTGAACTACACTCCTTAGTAGTCATTTAAACACAATTGGTCACTTTAAAGTCTTGTTTTCCCGTTTATATATCAATTTCCATAATTTCATAGTTCGGGTCTATTATCCGGATATTACCCCATTGGAATATTGGAGTAAAGCCCCAAAATTTATGAGAATTTATAAAAATTTTCAAAAAATAGGGCTTGCGCCTTGGGTGGCATCGTAGGAACAAGTTCCCTACGCTCCACCATCGGCGTGACCAGGGCAGTGAGCCACTGCCCTAAGCGCCGTGGCCCGCGCCGTAAGGAACTTTTTCCTCATGGCACCACTAACTATATTTAAATTTTTTGGGTTTTCGATCCTCGACTTACGTCTCCGTGCTCCAAGCCTATCCTAACCTCGTAGGAACCTCGAACAATATCGAAAACCATCGACAAAACATATCCAAACGTCAACGATCATTGCTCAAAAACTCCAACACGTCTGTGTCACCAATCTGGCCATTGAGGTAGCCACGCCCGACTGCACCAGGGCCCCGTGGGACTAGTCGTAGAAGACAGGCTACGGACACCCACGGTCATAAAAAAAAAAACACCCAACACGAAATTCATCGAAAATAAACTAAAATTAATCAAATTCATTTATTTCCTTCAACCATCATAACAACATAAACACATGCTCTGAATTAATCGCCAAAACCTCCACAAAAAATCTATAAAACCCTAAATTTCCTTGCACCCACTCGGTGTCCAAAAATTATGATGAAAACCCGTAAAACTAGTTCCAAAAAGTTGAGAATTGAACGGTGAGGCGAGATCTAAACTCTTCTCGTGTCGTTACATAATCCCTTGGTGTCAATTTGTACTTGAAAATCCAAAACCCTAGCCCCAAATTTCGTTTTTTGTGAGAGTGAGAGAAAGAGAAAAGGTGGTGAATCCCAAATAAGACACCTATTTATAGTTTTTAGTTCATCTTAACCCATCCACCCATCCTCATGCTCATTTACGAACTGAGAATCAAGCCATCCGACCTTCCAAATTACTCCAATGGATGACTTTTGTTGACTTGGTCCTTTGACCTTATCCTTTATTCAATCCCAAACTTAGGTTTTCTCCCGGCATTCCAGCGCCCAGTTTGCATACGACTCACACTGTCGTGCCTCAATACGAATTTCGTCAATTGGAATACATTTCCATATTGATTAATTATAATATTAAATTGCATTTTGTCAGTTTTTTATTAAAATAATCCCCCCGGGACTCCATTTATTCACAAATAGTTTGTCCGGTACTCGTTTTTGCACACATTTCCCAAGCAAACCAGTTCACAACTCAAACGTGTTCAAAGTACATGTCCTCGAAGTTTAGACAATTGGAAACACATTCGGGTAATATATACGTAATACAAACACCAAACAAAAATAATATACCTTAGTGTTGACGGTCGAGAACCGGACATGTGTTTCACAGCAAATGGTCTCATGTACGACCTAAAATGACACGTGACATAAGTTAGATTTTTAGGGTTGTAACAAAATCAAAGTCAAAATTGTAATCGAAATCGGAAGTCGCTTTGTCATCGAAGTTCGGCGTGGGCAATGCCTAATTGATATTGACGTGAGATGAGATGAACCATATTTGAGTACACACAGTCAAAAGATAAATAGAGAGAACTACGTTTGAGTACACATAGTCAAAAAATAAATAGAGAGGTGGAAAGAGAGATTTGTTGTAACCTTTTTTAGTGTTGGGACATTTTTTTTCCTTTTATCACAGATTTGTGGGAATTTGGGAGGTTTTGTGTTGGGAAATTTTTGTTTTTGTTTCTTTTGTAAATGTTGTGACGTTTTTTTTATCTTTATTATATAATTATTGGGAAGATGGAACGTATAGTAGAGAGGAGAGGAATAATCCCCAAATGGCGATTTCTAGCCTTCTAGTAGTGCCACATGGCACATCCCCATGTTTTCCCTCATTAAAATCCCAAATAAAAAATGTACCATATGAAAAAACATCAAATTCAACACCTTGAATACGTAGTAATAATATATATGGTAAGTAGAGGCGAAAGTTCAAAAGAATCAGAATTCAACCCTCAATTTATTGATTTTTTCACCTAAAAAATTCTTTTTTTGATTCACTTTTGTGATATTTGTTCTTGAACCACCGCCAATTCTTTCAACGATTGGTGATAGTTCAAATCAAATCATTTTTGCTCTTTGTTCATTAAATAAACAATAGATCTAATCAGATTTGTAAAGGATTGGTCCATCCTGGTTGCAATGCATCTTCATCAACAGTGTTGCATGGATTTGTGTGGCACACTGGATTTATTTATTTTTAGTTTTTTACTTTATAGTTAGTTTTGCTCCCTAGTTAGAAGTCTTTGATTTATCTTCTCTTTGTTGAGAAGTTTTAGGTCTTCCCTTATTGGAAAGTTTTAGGTCTTCTCCTTGTTGGGAAGTTTTGCTATTCATTTTGTGGTTTCTAGTACTTTTGTGTATTGTCATGAGTTTCAAAGTTGTAGAGAGTAGTCCTAGATTGTCAAACTATTTCAATTTCAAAAAAAAACCAAATTAAAGGCAGTTTGTTTGCACAAATAGGATTAGCGAATGATTAATGAAATTTTGATTTCTTTCTTCAAACAAAAAGTAATAATATATATGGTACATACCATATATAGTAATTATTTCCTCTCTCTCTCTACTATATGTTTTATCTTCCCTTTTTGATAACGTATGCTCAACGTTTCTTTTGGTTGATACACAGGAGTAAATGGGTGTTTATGGGTGTAGAGAACACATAGATGTTGTAGTGTTTTTGCTACTTGTTATTTATTAATTTTGGTAAACATGGATGAGTGTTTATGTAGATCATATCATGTACTTGACTAGTTATTTTTTAGGTAAATTTGATAGATCTTTGTTGGATATAATTTGGTGTTCGTATAAAATTTGGATATGCATAAATGTTGTATTGGATTTCGAGTTGGTTGCCAATTTTATTTTTTAATCCATTTCGAAAACTATTTGATCAAGCAGAACAGCTACACAAATAGACAATTGGTGCTGATCTTCTGTTATTAACATTGAAATATCGGTGTACATTGGCCGCATTGATTTCCATGCCCCACTTTCTTACTTCATGTACCCCATATATTAATGCATAAATTAAAGACCACTACTATCAGTTACACATGTCCGACATGGTCATCTATATGACGGTGCTACTTCACCGTTACCCTTATATAAGTAGTCACTGCCTTGTTTTCCATACCCCACTTTTTTACTTCGTGTCCCCTGTATATTAATTCATAAATTTAAGACCATTAATATCGGCTACAAATGATCAACATGGTCGTCCATCTGACGGTACTGCTTTACCATTACCTTTATATAAGTGTATGTACTATGTCACCGCCTTGCTTCCATACTCCATTTTTTTCTTCGTGTACCCCATATATTAATTCATAAATTTAAGACTATTTCTACCAACTACAAATGATCTACATGGTCCTCCATCTGACTGTACTACTTTATCGTTCCCCTTATATAAATATCAGTACTATGTCACCAAGAAACATCGTTTACCCCACAAAATTACAATTCGTACCCCATACTGTTATAAGTGAAAAAGTGAACTTTAGATCAGTTGAATAGGTCCATATCTCTTTCAGACCTATCAGTCTTTATCGACCGATGCACGTGCACATTTATCAAATAATAAAGGTCGATGTCCACATGTACCCCCCCCTATTACGATTTGAATCCTATATTATATATTGAAATTACTGAACCAATGCGTGTTACAATAGGAAATGTAGTATGTAGTAACAAAGAATTAAATAGTACTGGAATGTAAATGAAAGCAGTAAAAAAATCAAACCAGAACACCAAGAGATTGTTCACACAATTCGGTCCACGACCTACGTCTGCGGAGCCACGCCCAGATGCAAAATTCACTATGAACACGTACGATCTACAAGACTCCTTTAGTGACTCCCTCACTGAGCACTTATTAGTATCTCCTTACGTTTCTCTGGATCTTACACACAAGTCTCCCACATGCAGGAATGAGGCTCCCCCTCACACTAGCACCTAAGTCCCCTTGGAGCTTTACAACTCGATAAATAAGTGAACACACACGTTCATTGTACAAAACAATGTTAAAAGAGATGAATCAATGAATGAATACATACTCTCTACTTTGACACATATTTATAGATGATTTACAAGACTCTCATATCCTAACAACTACTAGAATCTGATCATCTTGATGCTCTGAAACTTCCACATTCTTTTCATGAATCACGTGGGCCATATCACTTTCAGAATCTGCACCAACCTTCAACTACTTCTCATTTGGTTGTGGATAAGTATGAATTGTAACCCTTCGCAACTCCCAAATTCTGAGCTTTTTTATAAGTGATTAGATTTTCATGTTCTAACAAAATACCCTAACAAATTGTGGTTCTCCACATCAGCACGTGAACCACATTAAATCATTAACTCATTTTAAGACAACTGATGACAATACATCACGACAGTAACAATCTCCCCCTTTGTCATTCTTGTTGTCACAAAATAGAGAAATGAGTTAAGAAAGATGTATAAGATAAATAGTTTTAAAAAGGTCAAACTACTTTTCCAATCAAACCAAAACCTCCAAATGGCTACCAATAGTCTTATTACATAACTTGTGATTAAATAAGTTCAAAACAAATATAAGAAAGTAAAAAAAATAAACTATTGATCCAGTCATCTTGTTGCAATAAGAGAGCATAAATTCTTTCACAAACAGCCACACATCAATGACTAAAACAACAAATAATAGTAGCTCACCAGCAGTTCATCTCAGTAGTACAGTAGCAATAACAACACAGTGAAATAACAACAAAACTAATGTACTACTCCCCATTACTAAAACATTCTCCCCCTTTGTGATATAAAAATGACAATTATACGAAGAGAAATGTATACCATAACAACTTCACTGGCGAGTTGGAGCAAGGAACAAAAGAAACTCCAGGAGCTTATCAAGCAAGCCATCAAAAAACCTCGTACACCCTCCATCAATTCCCACTCCTTCATGCATCGAGGGTTTATATTAGCATCACCATTAAGAAAATCACAATCATCTGACTGTACGAACACTTCAGGTGGAGTAGTGCTGGTCGATGCCTTATCTTTTTTCTTCTTCTTTTAAAGATCTTTTGAGCAACACCTCCCTCATTATCTGTTATACCAGGTTCAAGACCATGTTTTAATCGATATTGTGGATGAAGAGTAATCTTAGCATCAACAGGAAGATCATTCACATGTGAAGAGTCTGCCTTGAATATTTTTGCAGATATGGTACGGAGGGTGGCTGATACCCAATGATCTTGCCTTTCAGCTGGAATCTTTTGAAGACTCTTCAGCTCAATAAGAAGACATGGAAAAAATAAAAAAATTAAAAGTAGATTCAGGATCAATTTTGTGAAGAAGAACGCTAAAAATGATCTCCCCAATGTTACAATGATCTCCCAACCCTATAGCATATAACAGAACACCCATCTCTTTCTTAAAAGTAGTGGTATGCTTGATAGGCAGGAGGTTATAAATGCGGTGAGATTAAATAACATAAAACAATGTACTCAAGTCTTCACATCTTTCCTTTCCTCATTCTTTTTCCATCTTCGAACCTTCCCAGCAGTAATGGTTCTGACAAGAGATTTCATCTTATTTTCAGCATCATGAAACTTATTACCTCTATTATTCACAGGACAACCTAGGACTATATTAATCACATCAGGTGAAAACTCAATAATCTTCCCCCTCAAATAGACCTTATGACAATAAGGTGATGATTTATCACTCACAGACATTTTAAAATTATCATAAAACTCTCTAACCCATGTCTCATTATATCTAGAAGTAAAAGAAAAGAGTTTAAAGAGTGACCTTGACTTCAGAAAGGTTACCATGTTCTTCTTTTCATAAGAATCTTGATTGAGATACCTCTCGGCATGAATTTGCATTCACTTCACATCCTCAAATCTATACTTAGCCTCATCACCATAGGCATTTTTCCTCTTAGTTTCCTCTTGAGTGATGAAAGAGGGATGGCCTCATCTTCATCCACATGTTGTTTCTCAGTATAGTCAGAATGGATAGGTCCTCCAATTGATTAGTTTCAGTACACTCATCTGGTTGATTATGTACATTCTTATCCTCTATCTGATCAACGACATTTCCTGAGGTAACTTAATCAGTCAGGTTCACCATATATTCAGCATCATGTGGTAACTCTTCTTGAGACAGCAGATCAGGAACCGGTTCTGATACATGTGTTTCAGTAACGGGAACCTCACTAAGGACTTCACTAGTGATCGTTCCTTCCCCTATCTTCTCAATCTATTCTTGATGTATAGAACTAGTCGTAACCTCGACTGAGTCATTGACGGCAGTGTCGTATTAGGCTTGAATACCCTATTCAGTATGTAGATCTGGTTGAATTACTGTAATAAAGACTGTGTCATGTTGTGACAAATTTTGATTCTCCTCCATAGGTACAGCTAACTCAGGCTCTTTCTCAGATGATGTTCCTATAGGTCTCTACTCATAGTTAGTTGCATCATCAGACTTCGAGGTTGATGATGGTGCAGTGGGTGTGACAGGCTTTTCAGATGGTTTCTTGATCAATGGTGGCAAGCCCTCAAATGATGACAAGGTTTTCTTATGCGTCTAAACCTCTAATGGCGGAATGCTTTGCAAAGGTATAACATCGATTGGAACAACTCCTCCTCCAACCTTCTTACTAATTGATTTGGGCAGAGGTTTTTGAGCCTTCGGCTCTAACAGTGGCACAGATGTGGGTTTTTTCCCTCATCTTCATGTTACAACCATCGTGACAATCTTGTTTCAATTGCATTTCGAAAAATAAACACTACACAAGCAGAGGTTGATTCGCACAAGTCGCAAATAGAGAAGACGAACAAAGAACAGAGAGGGCTAGAATGATCAGTTAGGGTATTTTGATTAATCGAATATGCCAACAACCCATAATAACTCTCTCACCAACTCATGATAAACATAATCAAAACAACTAAATCCCTACAAAATCAAAACACCTAGCTGTTATTATCATTAATAAGTTCTCAACGGCTAAAAAAGTGATAATTACAAATTTTTAAAAAATCAAAATAAACAAACAACATATATCTCCCTCTTTTATTCAAATGCAATAAGAAATAAAATTTTATTATTGTTTGGAGGGATAACAATATATATCGAATGTATCAAACACGGTAAGAACAAGCCCTAACTTACCCCTCAACTTTTCGAACCTGTTAGCATTTAATGGTTTGGTCAAAATATCATTTAACTGGTCATCAATACTTATGTATTGAATGCATACCTCCGGTCTTTCAACTAATTCAAGAATGAAGTGATACCTCAGATCTATATGCTTGGTGTGTGAGTGCTGAACTGGATTCTTGGATATGTCAATGGAAATTTTGTTATCACAATACCAAACATTGTTGTAACAGGATATTGTAATCACACAACATTTGCTTCATCCATATCAGTTGATTGCAGCAACTCCCAACAGCCATGTATTCAGCCTTTGTTGTTGATAAAGATATGGAATTTCTGTTTTTACTGATCCATGAGACAAGACTCGTTCCAACAAAGAAACATCCACCAGATGTGTTTTTACGATCATCTGCACTTCCTACCCAATCTGTATCACTGTATCCAACTAGAGAACTGTTAGAGTTAGCATAATATCATAAACCCAAATGGGTAGAACCTGCAATGTAAAGAAGTATACTCTTGACAACAATCGTGTGACTATTTGGGAGAGGCTTGATACCGAGCACATAATCCCACACTGAATGTAATGTCCAGACGACTTGTTCTTAGATACAACAAGATTCCAATGATGTTTCGGTATAATGATGGATCAATGGACTTCCCTTTACTATCTTTGCTTAATTTCTCTATGGTACTCATAGGAGTGTGCATATGCCTGGCATAAGCTACTCCAAACCTTTAAACTAGTGACACTGAATACTTTTGTTGAGATATAAAGGTTCCCTTGTTGGTCTGCTGGACTTGAAGGTCATGGAAATAGGTAAGTTCACCTACCATACTCATCTCAATTCACGTTGCATATTCAACAAACTCAGTAACAAGAGCTGGTGCTAATGAACCAAAAAAAATGTCATCCACATACACTTGAGCAATTAGAATAGCTTCAGACCTTCGTTTACAAACAATGTTTTGTCAATGCTTCCTCTTGTATAGCCCTGATAAAGTAGAAACTTTTCAAGTCTGTCATATCAAGCATGTGGAGCTTGTTTCAACTCGTAAAAAGCCTTCCTTAACTTGTAAACATGATTCGAAGAGATGGATCCACAAATCCTTTAGGTTGTTCTACATATACTTCTTTAACAATTACTCCATTTAAGAATGCACTTTTGACATCCATCTAATACAATTTAAATCCAAAAGAAAAGGCAACAACAAGAAGTAATCGAATAGATTTAAGTCTAGCTACAGGAGCAAAGGTTTCATCAAAGTTAATAACTTCTACTTGAATATATCCATGAGCCACTAACCTTTCTTTATTCCTAACTACATCTCCTTGTGCATTTGACTTGTTTTTGAAGATCCACTTTGTGCCAATAACGTTGATTTGATCTGGTCGAGGAACCAATTCCCACACATCTAACCTTTGAAATTGGTTTAGTTCTTCTTGCATAGCCATAAGCCAACACTCATCCTGTAAGGCATTAGAAATATGCTTAGCTTCAATGGAAGAGGTATAGCATACTAACCTAGCTAACCTTCGATAATCAACTTTGGTAGTATCTTGTATGACCATCCCATTATTAATTGATCTAATGATATTATCAGCAGGATGATTTTTATGTATGTTGGTGTAGGGTTCTTTATTGGAACATGATGGTACAATTTTCGATGTAGTTGTTGTATCAGCTTTATGACCATCTATTGTACTAGACGCCGAAGGTGCTGTTGTAACAATGTCAGAGGCATTTTGTACTTCATCATCTCCTTTTGCTTGGTGTTGAAACTCAGATGGTGTGTCATCAAACACAACATTAATCGACTCCATTACTTTCCCAATGCTCTTGTTGAACACCCTGTATGCAGGACTAGTTGAGGAATATCCCAAAAATATTCCTTCGTCACTTTTCTTGTCAAAGTTTCCAAGAGGCATCCTATCGTTCAATACAAAACACTTACAACCAAAAGGGTGAAAATAACTAAGATAAGGCTCTTTACCTTTCCACAACTCATATGGTGTTTTATGCATTATTGAACGAAGGTAAGTTCTGTTAATCACATAACATGCAATGCTAATAGTTTCGGCCTACAACTTCAGAGCTAGCTCCTTTGATGTAAGCATGAATCTAGCCATTTCTTGTAGATGTCTGTTCTTCCTTTCTACCACTCCATTCTGTTGAGGAGTAATAGGTGTTGAAAATTCCTGATGAACTCCATGCTTTTCTCAAAACTCATGAAAACTTGAGTTCAAACTCCTTTCCATGGTCACTTTGAACTCTAATCAAGTGTTCTCCTGTGGACCTCCTTTTTGTCATGAGCTTTAAACATATATCTTGAAATTGTCAAATGCATCTTTTTTTAAGGGAAAGTACCCAAGTAAAACGTGAAAAATCATCTACACAAACAAGAATGTAACATTTACCAAAAATGCTAGTGACTTAAGTTGGACCCACCAAATCAATGTGGAGCAGTTTTAAAACTACTGATGTTTTACATCCTTCAACAGATTTTTGACTTTCCCTTTTCTTCTTTTCCAATTGACGAGGACCACAGACTCTTTTAGGTGGTAAAATGAAACCTTGAAGTCCTCAAATAACATCTATAGTTTCAAGCCTGTGGATATGTCTATAATGAACATGTTCCATCTTTTCATGCCGTTCTTCGATGTAATTAGTCTGGCTATTGTAACAGGAAAGCTTTGGTTGTCGTAACAGATAATAGTTGTTGATAGATCTATCTCCAGTCATTGCACATTCTCCCTCAGAGCACGAACTAGACGTCTTTCTTTAGTGAAGTTAACATACCCTGATCACATAGTTGACTGATGCTTAAAAAATTCCCTTTGAGTTCTGCTACATGAAGTACATCTTCTAGTATTGGAAGATATTCAGTTTTCATTGTTCCTTTCCAATGACTTGACTTTGAACTCCATCTCCAAATGTAACATGTCCTTCAACACAGGACTAATAATTCTTAAGAAGATTTTTATAACCAGTCATGTGCTTAGAACACCCACTATCAAAGTACCACTCCGTGCTTATTATAGATTTCAAGGATATGTGTGCTACATTATATACTTCTTCCTTTCTGGGAACCCATCTTTTCTGAGATCTGATGGGTTGTTTTACTCCAGAGACTCGTTATGTAACTTCATGTCGTCTTCTTGCCAAGTATCTTATAATCTTGTAGAACCTGGGGCGTATGTGGCCTTTAATTCCATAGTAGTAACACATAGGTTTGAACCTTGCTCTGACTTTTGATCAGTAAAGACAGCCTTTTGAGATTCTTTGACAAACTTCACTTGTTTTTGTGCTAGAGTATTTGAAGATGTGCCTGCAACATAGCCGAGACCTTTATGATCTCCAGTTCCCTTTCCTTGAGAGAGGATGTCATCGAGTTTCACCTTTCCTCTATTTAGCTGCTTCAAGGTATTATGGGCATGTTCTAGTTTGGCTTTGCACTCAGTTAGGTCTCCATCCTTCTCCTTGAGACACATAAGTAGAGACTGATTACACGTAACTGCTTCTTCCCATTTGTTCATCATTTCTGAGTAGGCAACTTTGAAATCTACATCTAGAATCAAATTAGATGATTCACAATCAAAATCAACTTCAAATGAGTGAGTAAAAATCTCCTTTGTTTGTTGAACATGTGAAGTGTTATAAGGTATAACAGGTTTTATCTCTTCAATTGCAACGACATCAGATGTTTGTGTTGTAACAGCTACCACTGTGAGAGCAATAAGCAGGTTAGTCATCTCCTCATCAGAATTAAAGTCACTCCACGTAGAGACCACTGATTTCTCCATCTTCTTTGAGGGACATTCTGCCTGAAAATGTTCAAGTCCTCCACATTCTCTACATATCATCTTGCTTTCGTAAAACACTTTAGGTTCTCCTTCCTTTCGTGATGAGCCTCCAGTTTTCAAACCCTGAAATTTATTATATAATTATTATATTTACGGGTTAGTAAAGCAAGATATCCCTCAACTGGAGTAGAGCTAACTTCAGTAGCTTTCAAGGCAAGTTTCTTTGTCTGCTTCTTTTGTTGATTGAGATGCATCTTATAGGTTGTTAACAAACCCATAAGTTCCTCAAACTTTAGATTCTTGAGTCCACGATTGTCTTGGATAGAACCAACTTTTATGTTGAACTTCTCAGGTAGTGTGCTAACAACCTTTTACACCATCTTTTATTAGAGTACATTTTGCCCAACTGATGTGCTTGATTTGCAAGATCCTTTAGCTTGAAAGTGTGGTCTGATAGGGTCTCATCTCCTCCTATCCTCATTAATTCAAACTGTGATTTGAGCATAAGAAGCTTTGACTCTCACACATGCTCATTACCTTCAAAGAAGTCTTCCAAGATTTGTCATACTTCTATAGCTATTTTGCACGAGGAGATTAGTTTGAGATTTTCTTGTGTAACAGCTCAAAAAATAGCATTCAGAGCTTTGGTATTTGCTGACAACCATTTCTCTTCAACTTTTGTCCAGTATTCAAGATTCTTTGCTATCCCATCAACAACAGGTGTGACATTACCTCTTTCAATTGATTTCCTTGCCTTGACATCAACGAACAGAATATTTTCCATTCTTGCTTTTTAGTACATATAATTTATACTGGTCAATAAAGGAGGTCGAGTGTTGGATACTCCTTCCAGCTAGTCTGACTAATTTCCCTGATACATTAGGTTAGTATTCAAACCTCACCCAGTCTGTAATGATAAGAGAGTTAGAGTAGTGCCCGCTCTAATACCAAATGAAATTACTAAACTAATGCGTGTTACAACAGGAAACGTAGTATGTTGTAACAGGGAATTAAACAGTACTGGAATGTAAATGAAAGCAGTAAAGTAAATCAAACCAGAACACCATGAGATTGTTCACGCAGTTCAGTCCATGACCTACGTCTGCGAAGCCACGCCCATATGCAAATTCCACTATGAACACGTACGATCTACATGACTCCTTTAGTGACTCCCTCACTGAGCTCCTACTAGCATCTCCCTACATTTCTCTGGATCTTACACACAAATCTTCCACTTGTAGTAATGAGGTTCATCCTCACACTAGCACCTAAGTCCCCTTGGAGCTTTAGAACTCGATAAATAAGTGAAAACATACGTTCACTATACAAAACAATGTTAAAATAGGCGAATCAGTGAATGAATACATACTTTCTACTTTGACACATATTTATAGTTGATTTACAAGACTCTCAAATCTTAATAAATACTAGAATCCAATCGTCTTGATCCTCTAAAACTTCCACATTCTTCTCATGAATCACGTAGGCAATATCGCTCTCAGAATTTGCACCAATCTTCAACTGTTTCTTGTTCGATTATGGATAAGTATGAATCGTAACCCTCCACAACTACAGATTCTGAGCTCTGTTATAACTTATCAGAACTTCATGTTATAACAGAATATCCTAACAGAATATGGTTCTCCACATCAACACGTGAACCACATTAAATCATTAACTCATTTTAAGATAACCGATGACAATATATCACGACAGTAACATATGTTATACAATTAATGTACTTTAGATTCGCTAACTAGGGCCGACATTTTAACCAAATATGTGATTTGGTTGAATTGATATGCACATCATGCATTCAAAGACCAACGACTGCCATACGTCATGTACCCCACCCTTCTACTATTTTTAGCCCATATTTTATTTGATAGAAATAAGTTATTGTAGATCGACTGACCGAGGCTGACTCTTTATCAAAATCAGCGGCTTCACTTAATCGATATACACAAAGACAATTGTCGTCCAAAGATCGTTATACGTCATGTACCCCACCCTCTTACTATTTGTCCCCCATATTGTATTTTATACAAACAATCTACGGTAGATTGGCTACGCAGGATCACCTCCCTTTGAATATTGTTGGGTGTTATCTACCGTAAGGTTTATATACCTATCGGATACTATTTTCCGCCACATGTCATATACCCTACCAGTTTACTTGTGTACCCCATCATATATTTTGTCTCATTGAATCTACTATAGACTGGTTGCACAAGACCGAGTCTATTTCATATCCTTCGATCTAGTTTGACCGTGACAAACATATAACTAGCGGTTAATGTCGATCATTACAACAATTGTACCCCAATATATTACTTTTTGTACCCCACAAATTGTATTGTTGATTTTAAGGTTTGTTGTCAGCTTCGTTGAGCCGACATATGTTAAGGTATATCGGTTATTCTTAGTCGATATTGGCTTGTGCATATTGACATTAATTGGTCGATACATACAGATAGATAACGAAACTGCAACTCTAAACTTCAAATTTGTAGCAAATTATAAAGTTTAAAATGAATTTTTGAGAACAATAACAATATAGGGCACATAAAACATTATAAACATTCAAAGTAGGATACAACAAACTACCTATAACATACAATCGAGCACAATATATTGTTGATAAGCAAAGTTTGTATATCATCCACAATGAAATGTTGAAAAAGGGAGCTATTGTTTGAAGATTGGAGCCAAATGTTTTAAAGTTAATATGATTATAAAAAAAGAGGATAGAGGCATGGAGTTCACAACAAGATGTTTCTTTCCCTTCCGCATGTACGTTCTAATAGCGGTGGTAGAAATTGTTCCTCCCTCGATTACAATAGGAGTGGTGGGGGAGTTGTGCATACAGTCTGCAACTCCGAAAAGGAAGGCATTCACTTGATCTGCCATTTCGAATGTGTTATCAACTATAACATTAGACTTGGGCATGGTTCGATACCGCAATGCGACATCAAGTGCACGATGATTGTGCTGTTTTAAAGAAGCATATTAAAGGTCAAACAATAACAATGAGATATAAGAAAAAACAAAAATAATAATGGTAAAATCCTCACCAAAGTATTCTCCTCCTCATGCACAACCACGGTTGGGAATTTAGGATTACACGCGAAAGGATGAATGGCAGATTTAAACGATTCAAGATAATTACCAGTAGTTTGGCATGGATGTTCTACTTTCTTACCGCGACGCTCACTAACTTGGAGGTTAGCTTCCCAATCCTCCCAAAGTTAAGCATCGAATGATTATGTGGTTCTTTTTGTTTACCTTGAACTTAACCTATTTGCCTCAAAATTCGGTCCAGATTATGTGGTTCAACAATATCCTTATAGCGCATGGATTTGTTATAGAAGGCAATTTCACTTATAGGGGGTGAACCTCTCAAAGTATTATCCCAATTTACCTAGGAAAAATTTAGAAAACACCAAGTTGGTTTGGTTTCCTTTCATAAACATGCTCCACTTATATATGTATTCAAGGTGAGTTCCTTACCTCATTGGATCTAGGCTTGTCCAGTCGGACCTAAAGTTAGAAGAAGGTCCTCAAGCTCCCTCGACTCCTTATGGCGCCACCTCATCACCAGGGCCTTTTTAATCCTACATTTTGAGTCGTACATCCACCCCTAGGCTCACGGCCCAAATTTTTAATCCTAAATTTTGGTCGTAATCAGACTCACCGACCCATGACGTGGGACGCGTGTGAGATAAGCACATTGACCGAGGCACGTGGTCGAGATATATTATATTTTTGTATTGGTTGTATGCCTAGTGTAATGTAATGTGTAGACCTACTAAGTCGGTTTGTATAGTGTTATCGTCGAGAAGAGAGTAGGGACACTCCTCGAGTTGCATGCGAGCCGGGGAACTGGGTAATTGGTACTTTGGTGAGTATTGTCTAATATTAATATGAATATATAGAATATTCTTATTACATAAGGAATTTATTTATAAGCCTAAGGTTATAATTATTAATGTGAATCAAATGAAAGTCTTATAGTTTGGTTTAAAAATCTAGAACACTTGGGCTTACCTCGAGATACACACTAACACACACTCCCATATTGTTGTGTCATGTATGTGTGTCACATGGCTAAAAAATTAGTGGGTGTAGGAGTCAATTGGAGCCTTTGGATCAACATTGGATCATGGGAGTGCACACCTAGATCAAAACCCTACTATATATACCATTTTCTTCTCAAACGTTGCATTTCATTACATGGTTTTATAAAATGAAAATCTAGAGCTCGAGAAACCCTTATTGGCTAGAAATTTAGGATCTAATAGAGGGTTTTTAGCACAAAGAATTGGAGGATCAAAACACCATTCAATAGCTACAATTTTGGGTAAGATTTTATTCATTTTCATGCATTCCCATCTCAAGCATTCAATTTGTAATGTTCTTGAATTCAAATCATGGTGCTTTTTCATTGTAACGATTTCAAAGTATTCTATGATTGTTTATATGCTTGTACAAGCTTTGATTTTCATTTATCAAGTTCATTTTCGGATTTTATAAGTTGTTGCCAAAAATGGAGTTTTTCTTGTAATTTCGGTTTTGATGAATTTCGAGCTAGAAAATGAGTTTATTTTCGAAATCTAAGTTTATATTTGAAATCCTTGCAGAAAATCACTGGGACACTGTCCAATCTTTTGAAAATCAGTGGGCTTTTGGTTGGATTTAATTTCCAGTTTTGAGTTACGTTCTTGGTCTTGATAAAAAAAACTTTGAAAATCATGCTTTAATCTTTGTTTATTTGATGTTTTGATGAATGCATGTATGGAAATTGAAGTGTCTGGTGTATGTGTGTTATGTAGGAAGTGATTGGATCCCTGGTGGCGGAGAACAGGGAATCCAAAGGCAAAATTTGGCCATTTTCGGGTTGCAGAAACTTAGAAAATTCAGGGTTTCTACACCTAGTGCGCTGGGTACCTGAACAGCAAGATTCTGCAATCCTGCTGAAATTTCTACAAACACTACTTACACCATAACTTTCTCATTTTAACTCGAATTTTGACGCTCCATATACCATTAGAAAACTAAGACAAAGAGGAACAACATAGAACCATTAGTTTTTGAAAATTAAGGCATATAAGTTTTTAAAAATGGGTCAAAAGAAAAGACTTGTTTATATAATGGTCATTTGCATAGCTATTTTGGGTCGTTTAGGTGTCGAATAGTCTTAACTCTTAATTTAAAGACTAAATACATCTAATTTGACCTAGATTGACACCAAAAAATTCAAGAGGTATACTTGAATCTGGGTGCGAGTGTTTGGGTGTCGGGAGGCCTATTGGACAAAGAATATTGCATGAAAGGTGAGTATACCTGATGATACTTTAAATTGCATTTCATTCCTTTTATTACTGATTGATTGGAAGTCTTTGTGACTATATGGTGCCTTTGTACTCTAATATCATGTAATTTGTTGATAACCTTCATGCTTTGAACTTGTTCATCATGATATTGTCTTGTTGATGCTTTCATTGATTCCTTTTGTGTGCTCTATGTCTTCATTTGATGTTTTTAATGGTAAATGAGCTTTAAATAGCATGCTATTAGGATTATAGGGTTTATGAATGAGACTATGGACTTTGTACTCAACTCGATTAGTCTATTAGCTTGTCCCTATGCCTTGACCATTCTATACCGAGTCATTTTTGAATAAATAAAGTAGTGGTTGGTATCTAGGTCCCTTACTCGATCGGGGTATGCACGACTCGCAGGGTTAGAGACCCTGGGGATGTCGGTACATGTTACTTGGTTGTGTTCGATACTTGACTATGTGCAATGTTTGGTTGTGTGCGATACTTGGCTGTGTGCGATGTTTGGCTGTGTGCGATACTTCGCTGTGTGCGATACACCAAGGTTTGAGACCCTTATAAGGTTATGACTATTGAGTTGGTGTGACACAGCTCATTACCGACTGGACTTAGATCACTACTACTTAGTCGAGTGTCAGTATCATTTGCTTAACTCTGGTATTTACCTGCATATGGTTAAAATTTCAGTGTTTCATATTTATATGCTTTTCAATATCAGTCGATTATATTTGAGCTTGCGGTGCACTTCTGCTTGCGAAATAAATATCAGTCGATTATATTTGGACGACGGGTACAGATCCATCTACGAGCAGGCCAGGCAAAGAGAAGATCGGTGACTATCTTTGAGCTTGTGGTGCACTTCTGCTTTGACTGTAGGTTCTTTTTGATATTTTGTTGTATTATTATATTATGTCTTTCAGATACTGTTTCAGTTGTATATTTGGTGTTGAGTAATAGATTCCCAACTTTATTATGACTTTCACACTGTTATACTTGACTTCATAATATATCTATGTGATGTCATTTCCTAGTTTTTCCACACTTAGGGTAACTTAAATAGCTTTCGCATAAATCACTAACCACTTCCGCATAAATATTAAGACTTCCAATAATATTAACTAATTTAATAAAAAGTTTTAATTAACTCTAAATTTCATAATTTGATAAGATTAGTGCATTACTTATCATAAACATGAGAATGAGATGAATTGGTTGTAAAGGTTGACTAATATGTTGTTAAGTCCTACTAGGATAGGATTAGGGCTTAATTACGGGATTAGGCCTGGCGATGCCCTAGATTAAGGGAGGGGCCGTCACAGAAACAATGTTAGGATTGAACAAAGAAAAATGAAAACAAGTTTAATGGTGCAAATGTATACCTCTAG
The DNA here is from genome assembly GCA_039657345.1 of Stephania japonica. Lineage (NCBI taxonomy): Eukaryota > Viridiplantae > Streptophyta > Magnoliopsida > Ranunculales > Menispermaceae > Stephania > Stephania japonica. Next base: position 34,223,359 of record CM077561.1, on the reverse strand, counting down.
TAATGTCATATGACAGGCAATTTGGGTGGACCCGATGCAACTAGCAATGCCGAGTGTCGAGTTGACAGTACATCTAAGCGAGCCCCATACTGCACTGCCCTACTCATACGAACCAATATTATCCTTGTTGTCTATAATTTGAAGGAGACTAACGAAGACTCTTGTACCAGACTTGTCCGTAAAAAGGGCCACTCCAAGAAGGTGATAGGCTCGAACTAGGTAATCGGGTGAAGGATATAAGTAGTTTCCTTCCGTCCTGTCAGGCAGTACCCCTCCTTTAAATGGGATAGAGAATTGATCCATCAACCATGGCAAACTCACTTTATGGCCATGAAATCTCCTAATCTCTTCCTTTGATGCCTATGATGTCACCCCCAACAGCGACTAGTCATCGTTATCACCTCAATGCGATCCTTGGCCTTCAAAACGATCATCTTTTCGGTAACTGAGATCCCAAGAAGTACCCATATGTTGTCCAATGTGATTGTCATCTTGCCAAAGAGTAAATAGAATGTGTTTGTCTCCAGCTGCCACCTCTCCACAATGCCAGACACATATACCCTATTACATATATCGTATAGATATACCCCAATGAGCCTAACCCCGGAGTCTTAAATTATCTTGTTGACTGTTTCCTTGTCAGGGTGGTGTGTGATGGTCTTCCAAACAGTTATCTAAATACCATGGTTGATACACCTTAAATATCCTCAACCATACAAAAGATAAAATAACGAATTTGAACACATTAAGAATTTGCATACAATTAACGTAACAAAATATTAAATGCATTGATTCAACATGTACCTGGTTATTCAAATATCCTCCAAGACGTGGTTTCGGAGCAACGACACCAACTATAAATTCAATGGCCCACCAGGAAATGAAGTAGTCATTTCGGATGCATCAGTTGATATTACATCAACTGCCGATGTACTAGCCGATTCTTCTTCACCGTTTGAGTTGTGTGTAGAATCAATCGATGGTGTACGTCTCCCTTCGATATCCTCCCTCGATCCACTGCCACCTCTCCCTTTGCTTGTGACTCTATCTTTGTCCCCTACAGAAGGTGTAGGGGACCCCCATGCGTCTCCACTCGGGCCTCTTCACTCTCATTGACATGCTTTACTCGTCACCTTTTGGGGTTCAGATTGTTCTCCTTCAGTAGCTTCCGGTAGGAGGAAGTCATGCGCTTCCTTTCAAGCTACAGAGCCTCCGCATGAAACCCTACGGTACTGGCAGTCGCAGCTGCAGTCATTGCTGCCCTTTAGTGTTGTGAAGGATGGTTACATGCGGACATATTTTGTTTCGCCAAACATAAAGCCAAAAGCATTGATTATATTTCCTCCAAAAAAATTACATAAACAATAACAATTTAACAATCAATTAAATTTCCTATGTATCGATTGAATAGAGCCGAATGCAACATCTATGGTAGCGGTCGAAGTTGACCTATAGGTCTCAATTGGTGTCAAATTTCATCAACCGACACCTTTGAAAGAATGGCAGTTAAGTTGTGTCACTACTATCTAAATACTAACGGTTATATGAGACCAAGGCCCTTTGCAAGGTCACAGCCATGTTTAACCGTTTGTTTCGAGACCCTGACTAGACCAAACCTACCAAAGCCTAAACCATGTACCAAGCATGTAATGACACAAAACACCGCCAAAACACTCTCAAACACATGAAGAACAAAACCCATAAAATTTTAGGGCAAATAACTTACCTAAAAACTAAAAACCAGACGAAGCTTCAGGCGGTGCTGCCTGACTTTCTTTACCACCGGCTGAGCAGATCCGTCGAGCTTTTACTCGAGAAATGACTTAAATAGGACAGGAGAGTGAGATTGAGGGTTCGGTAAGATTGAAAAATCGAAGAGATGATTGTGGTAATGAATTTGGTAGTGGGGTATGTGGGTTGGAACATGGGTAGGATATGGGGTTACGTTTGTTGAGGGTGGCGATAATTTGGGAAAAAATTACAAAAAGTAGTCGTTAAGGGTGGGGTAGTTGGGTAGTTTAGGAAAAAATTACAAAAAGTGGTCGTTGAGGATGGGCTAATTTAGGAAAAAATTACAAAAAGTGAGGTCAAATAGTAAAAAATATTCAAAACCGGGGTAAATCGAAGTAATGGGGTATAAATAGTAAAATGTGGGATGCGAATAGAGCGGCCTAACTATTTAATCGATTTTTTATTTTTATTTTTTTAGGACTTAAATCATTTTTTTAATGAGTTACGATCCTCGGTTCTAATTCATTGTGTGTTTTCTCTCAATTTCCATTGCGTGAACGCGCATTTTCCTTTATAGTTATTATATTATAAGATATTAATTAACAAGGTAATTGGGCCGGTACATACTGCTAGTAGTATTGTACGTAGTTGGGTACAGACTGAAAGGGAAGGCCCAGTCATTTGCTGGGAGCCTGGGTCACTAGTAGGGATGAAGTGACTTGAACCAATTTGCATGGCATTCTTTTCGTTTTGGTTTTATTTTTTTGTTGCTTTTCTTTTTTTGAGTAATTGTGGGTATTCACTCTTTATGTGACTAGTTTCACATGTTCCTGGGATTGCACACGCAATGAGACTACTAGACGTTTGGTTGTCATGAGAATCGATACCAAAGTCGTGCACCTAACCTACACAATCCTGTCATCGCCTTTACCACTAGGCAATATCGATTCAGAATTTTTTCTTATACATATAATTCAAAGATAGGGTTGCTTAATTATTGCATCGCGTTCCTTTTGTTTTTCTTTTATATATGATTAAAAAATAGGGTTCTTGGGCTTCAAAAGAAAAGATAGGGTACGAAACTTAATAATTGTCCGTATTTTTTTCTTATTATAAATTATTGTCCGTGTTATCCTTGGAGCTCATGAAGGCCAAATTTTTTTTTTTTTCTCAAAGTCATGATGCCACTGATTGCTGCAGAAAGAATGTCTTTGAATTTATTATTATCTTACAATATTTCTTCGTTGTTTTGTAATGATAGTCTGTTGGACATCATTAAAAAATGCCCCGGGCGTAACCTTACAATTTGGGGGCCCCAGGCGTAACCTAAATGCGGGGCCCTCCGCAAAATATTTCACTTTTTTAGTTTTTTTTTCTTTTTTCTTTAACGAGAATTAAATAATGATGTTTGAAGGTTTTACTTTTCTGGCAAGTGATTTTTTACCAGCTTTGACAAAAAAAGTTTTTTTTAAAAAGTAATATTTAAAAAAAGTATTTTTATAGAGTTTTTTTTTTTTTTTTTTTTTTTTTGCAAGCTATTTTTTTATAGAGTTTTATTTTTCTAAAAGTAGTTTTTTTTGTTAAAAGATGAATACCGTCCATAACAAACAAATCTTCCAACACTTATGATTGAGGATGAAAATAATGTTTAACAAACACAACAAAAAACAAATCTTCCAACACAAACAAGTTAAGAAAAAATGTAGTTCACATATCACTAACAACAAAAAACCTCAAAAAGCTCAATAATACAAATCTAAATAGATTAATAGAGGAGCAGCTATCATTTAAGTTTAGTTTGTACCAACTTGCAAAGATCAATTAAATTAGGATATGATCCAAAATTGCAATTACTGAATCTTCAAGTCTAATATGCTTCGTAAAGAGATTAAATAAAGATTGAAACTCAAAATTTGTAAACTTTAATTAGTTCTTTTTTTTGGAAAAGAGATGATTTCATTAATCTATCGAAATCGAATTCGTTACATCAGCTTCTATTACCGATGCTACTCGGTACTTCCAACAATTCATAAGGATATTCATACAATTTTGCAATACTAGCTAACCAATGGGCTACTTTATTAGCATTTCTCCTTGCAAACTTCACCCTCCTCCAAGACTCATGATTACGAAGAATCGAAGGATAGTCTACAATTAAGCCTTCGAGTTCTGTCGTATTGTGAGAAGGCTTTTGTAGACCTTGAACCAATATTAGAGAATCTGATTCAAAAATCACATTTTGGGTGTCATGTCACTACATCCAAAGTAGTGCCTCCGTTAGCGCAATGGCCTCTGCTTCGATCGATGGTAAGTCCCCAGCCAAAAACTTAGTCAATCAACACTTGAACGATCCATACTCATTACGTAGTTTTGCCTTTACCCACGACCAAGCCCTCATTGCTCTACACCGCAACATTAACATTGCATTTGTACTACCACATTGGGGCCGTCTCCACTCTTCCACCCTAGGAGCTTAACTGCTCCCCTGGTCACCCAGCTGTGACACGCGCCTCGTAGCCTCCTTCCACTTCCCTAGCCAAACCATCTCATCCCTATGAATTAGATGAAAAGGTAAACTCTTGTCAGTTTGATTAGATGTAGAACAACAACAAAATGTGAATAGACAATTTGTTTTTTTCCAAAATTAAAGCATTTCATTTTAGTGTATTTATAGAGTCATATATTTGTTTCCTTTTTCTTGATTATTATTTATTTTTAGAGTATTTTTTTGTAAAAAAGTTATTATTTATTTTAGAAAATTGTATGTATATCCTACCAAAAAAAATTGTATGTATACGAAACCACTATAAGGTAAATAGGTAATAAATATACATTTATGGAGCAATTTTATTTAACATTGGAGACAATCGTTTTTGGGGCTCCAACCTATTGCGGTTAATATGTAGGGGTATTTTTTTTTGGCTAAACACTTGACAATAGATTGACAAAGTAAAAGAAAAAATCGGTGAATGGGTATCTTTGGTTATCCTACCGTCTTATATATAATATATCTAAGACGGTAGGATAACTATGGTACATGCTCACATGTGTGTGTAGTGAAGGTAACAATTCAAAACATTTTTGAAATTGCTAATTTCTTGCCTATTTTTTAGGAAAGTATGTGGTCATTAATCACTACTTTTGTATAAAAGAAGAAAAATGGATGAGTACATTTTACTAATTTTACATATTGGCCTTTACACATATTATTTCAACTAATTACAAAAAGATGTTTAGGGGTATTTTGGAAAGATATGGGCCAAAAAGGCTTCATCGTGAAAAGCAAATTCAGAATTTTTATTGTAGAGGATATATATATATATATATATATCAATACAATGTTCTAAAACACGAATACATAACAAATCGAAGGTACTATTTTACCCTTTTCAACCTACTAATTTACTAATTTACTAAATTATACATTGTAATTGTAATTGGATAGAGATAATGAGTTGAGTCGTTCATATCTTAAAATCATATTACGTATACAACATTAATTAAGTGTTCCACTTTCACTCAACAATTAATAACTATAGTCTATTCCTCATGACGAAAGAAAAAAAAACGTAGGTACATTTCAATTGAATACATTATATATAATTAATCTTTTCAATTGAATAAGTAATTAATTATGGAGTATTTTTGATGTGTTAGAATGGTTTTACTAAATAGATATCAAAGTTGACAAACTTAGGTACATTTCATAAAAATAAAGAGCAGAATGTACTATGATTTAATTTCATTAAAAACTTTTTTTTTCTTTATTTTTCTTCTTGTCGTCATAGGTAAAAAAACATGTCTTTTTGAAATTATTTTTATGTTTATTAATATAATCGGAATCATACTTTATGAATTATAAAAATATGATTTTGTAATTGAATTAATTCCGTGAGTGTAGCCGGCGGGCTCAATTGTGCGAAACACGTAATGAAACTAGTATATATATATATATATATATATATAATTGAATAAGTGGAGCCCCCAAAAAGTGGGGGCCCTGGCCATAGTCCTACCCGCCCTTGCTTAGGGCCAGGCTTGTATATTAGGTAACCCAATTTGGGCACTAAGATTGGACACCAACTCACTCGGTACCAATGCGATACATCTTGACATGCGCATGCATACATTTTGAAGTGCATTGTATAAGGACCGAGTGAATATATGCCCAATCTTGATGTCCAAAATAATCCACTTTGAACACCTATCCATCATATCAAAAGATAATCACATCCATCTGTTCATGTAAGGTCAAAGTATTAAAAAAGTAAATTAAATGTCAATTATTATGATTTTGAGATGTATGTATCTTGATGGATATATCATCTTTCCTTCCCTGAAAAACGACAAACTCGCTCATCATGCAATAAAAAAATAAAAAAATAAAAGTTAATTGCTGATGTCACTAAGTAAACTTTATATACTTATATATGTGGTTTTTTTTATATCAATATAAGTATATATGTGTTCTTTTTCTCTACGTTGTCTTTTTTTGGGATTGTTCAATGTCATAGTGAAGTGGTTAGTTAGTCGACTTTAATGGTAAAATATAATTTGTTCGACAAGAGTACATGAAGAAAGTACAACGGGAACAATATTCTACGTCTTGAGTACTATATAACATCATTAAATTTTAAAACTCTTAATATATAATTAATACTCAAAACAAAACGTGCACAAATCTCCCTTTGTTATATTGTAGTACATTGTAAATTAAACTATCTAAATCGCATAGTTTTCATGAGAGAAACAAAAGAGTATTAATAAGAACCACTACTGTTCAAAACACTATTATCATACTAGAAACCAGTATTTGGAGAAGTAATTAACGGCGAAAATTATATTATTTGTTAGCAAAATCTTTGTAACTTTGTAAGTAGCAACATTACTGCTTCCAAATGAAAAGTACTATATATGTATACAATTTCAATAGCAATGGTCATTTATAAATATATATATATATATATATACACACTAGTGTACGGCACATAGTGAAGGTAACAATTCAAATGGTTTTTGATATTGCTAATTTCATGCCTATTTTTAGGAAAGTGTGTGGTCATTAATCACTATTTTTGTATAGAAGAAGAAAATGGGTGGTTACTTTTTACTAATTTTACATATCAGCCTTTATATATATTATTTCAACTAATTAAAAAAAAGATGTTTTGGGTATTTTTGAAAAGATATTGGACAAAAGGGCTTCAGCTTGAAAAGCAAATTCAAAATTTTTATTATAAAGGAGATATATATATTCGGTGATCAATAGATGTTGCACTAGCCGGCGGGAGGTAGTTTGGGCTTTGATGTTTTCTTGTTGATCACAAGAGGCAGGTGTGGGAGCTACGGCTGGAACGCAAGTCGTGGGTGTTGCTGGTTCAATCCCTATTGCATAGAGACATTATATGATTGGTTGCCATGCATGGAACCTATTAATTTGGCAATGTTGGGATAAATTTTCCCTTCTGGGTTGCGACCTTTTCCCTAACTTCTCCTAGTTGAGTTTGGATTGATCCAAGCATTAATACGCGTTGCGGGGAGAGCTAGAGTTTGACTATATGATTGGCAACGGCCTGAGGTGAAGCGACGTTCAAGGCTGCCTTGGGCTGTAGCTCTTGAAAAAATAATATTTTCTTACTAATAAATTGTTTAAATTTAGATGTAGCAGTGTAAAAAATAAAAAGTTTAAATTTAGGTGTAGAAAAAATGCCTGCCAAGCCCACCGTCCAAACTACATTTGATATCCATTTGACATATTTTTGAGACTTACATTTGATGCACAATGATTTTTTCTTGACACAGTTTTTAGAAAATTGCATTGTATGTCTCAAAAGTATATCAGAGCATCAAGGTTCCGTATTTCCTATTTGTCTCGTTGCTTTGTTTTTTTACTCTTTTCTCTGTTCTATTCAAATGTCCAAACTCTTGTCATTACTAACGTTATTGTCGATGCCTTATTATTATTATTATTATTATTATTATTATTATTATTATTATTATTATTATGACTTAGGTGAGATTCGAATTTACAACCTCCTAAATATATATATATTACCATACCCTTCATCTTGTGAAATGTTATTAATTGATAAAAAGTAAAATAGGTTTTTCTTATAATAGGAGTAGTGTAAATAAACTTACACAATTATGTTTAACTTGAATGAAAACCAATTAAAAACTATTAATATAAAATAGGACCTTGCTATTCTAACTCCAACTTTGACACCACCAAATTTACACTGATTGGATAGGCCGTGTTGTACACCTTGAGATGCATGCGTGCAATGCAGCGCATGGTGTCTTTCTAGTCGTTGTCGATTTTGACAATGTTAAAAGTGTGCTAGAAAATCAAGATTCTATAAGGAATATAACCACTAGTTTTAGCCCAGGGCTAGAAAAAAATTTGGCTCCACCCCTAGCTACGACCTTTTCCCCGCTCCGCATGGATGTTATTTAATTTACTTTCAGCAAGGTGGATGTTGGGGGCATTGGTTCTTAATCATTCTTAATTTGGTGTTTATTATTCTTTATAAATAGCTTGGATGGTGAAAACCCCTCTTATGTTCTCAACTTTGTGATTAATACTACTTTCTGGGAGCGGCTAAAAGGACTCCACTTTTTGCTTATAGGGCCTCATTACTCTTTGTACCCCACTTTTTGTACCCCATAGTTAAAATTGAAAAAAATAAGAGGATTAAGGGGTTGTTGGAGATATAATCCCACATCAAAAATATAATAAGAGTTGGTGTTGTATATAGGTGATGTAGATTGGATCTTAGCACAAACCAATAGGTTTTGTGCAAGATGGGCTCCAACCTCATTTGTACACCCACGTGCGTGTATGGCCCAACACTCTTCGGGCCCATGAATTTCTATATGGTATCAGAGCAGAACGATCTTGGACTCGTATTTGAAAACCTAGTTAGGTTAGCGATGGATTATAGACCCGTTTGTGAGTCTAGAACTTATAAGAGTAGACTTAGGAATGTTTGTACGAACCACTAAGAATAGGAATGTGTTTGTCAAACGACAACTAGTTTAGGCCTAATTGCACTTGAAGGAGTGAAGGAGATGTAATCCCACATCAAGAATATAATAAGAGTACGTTGATGTGGTATATAAGTGGTGTAGATTGGATCTTAGCACAAACCAATTGGTTTTGTGTATGATGAGCTCTAACCCTATTTTTATACCCATGTGCATTTGTGGCCCAACAATCTCCGGGCCTATAGATTTCTATAGAGGTGTTGGGGTGAGGGTGAAGGTATTCTTTTGCTTTTGAACAAAAAAATGGGGTATTTAAAATGAAAAAAGTGGGGTATAGGAAATAATGGAGTCCTTTAATCAAGAAGTGGGGTTCGTTTAGCCATTGTAAAAAAATAGCAATGATCGCGGATGTATATTATTTTGCATTTCTCACCTCATGCATGGACATAATCAAACTAATAGGTCTCAATCGCCAAATCTAAATTTGTATTTCAAATTCTCTACCTATTGTGAAAGCTCATAATGAGCTTCACTAAAACCCTAATATGAGGGAGACAAATCACTGCCTCTTAACTCTCTTGTTGAGAGAGCAGTGACTTTTCTTTTCGATTTATATGGTGTCTGAATATAAGATGTGTTTACCTAATTCTGACCACACTTATGTCATTACATGTTAACACACACATACCTTACCACTAATATAACCTCGAGATACTACACAATATTATTACATTAATGGTTGATTCTCACATCCCCCCTCAAACGAAGAGGAAATGTAACAATGTTGAGTTTGTCCCGAAGATAGCTAAACCAATATGCAGGAAACGCCTTAGTAAAGACATCAAGAATTTAATCTACAGACGAAACGTGATGAATATCCAGCTGGCCCCACAAAACTTTGTCCCAAACATAGTGAATATCTGACTCTATATGTTTAGTTTGAGCATGATAAACGAGATTCTATGCAAGAGCAGCCGCACTCAAGTTATCACACCAGATTGTAGGTGTGGTGGAACTGGGAATCCTCAACTTAGACAATTAGGACCGGAGCCAACTAATCTTAGCAGTATCCTATGCTAAGGCTCGATATTCCGATTCAGTACTACTACGAGCAACAACCTGCTATTTTTTCGACTGTCAAGAAACCAGATTGGACCTCAAGAAAACAGTAAACCTTGCAATTGATTTACGATCATCGACTGAAGCAGCCCAATCAGCGTCATAATACCCCATGATATACAAGGAAGAACTAGGTTTGAACCACAAACCCCTCTCAGCAGTACCCTTCAGATACCGTAATACCCTCTTAAGGGCCTGCCAATGCGTGATAGTTGGAGCTTGTTGAAATTGACTAAGCTTGTTAATAATAAAAGCAATGTCCGACCATGTATGAACTAGATATTGGAGACCCGCAAAGAGACTACAATATAAAGTTTTATAATGAAAGGAAACACTGCCATCATTGTACAATTGTTTCCCAACAGAAAAGGGTGTATTAATGGGTTTAGCATTTAGCATACCCCCTTTCTGTAATAACTGTTGAATATACGTACATTGGGTTAAGCACAATCCTTTGGCAGTCCTGTGAGCTTTCATACCCAAAAAGTGACTCAACTCTCCAATATTGTTTAAAGCAAACCTACCATTCAACCTATTAATGAAGGATTGAATGGTAGTTTGATTCGAGCCAGTAACTATAACGTCATCCACATAAACAATCACATACAACACAGGTTGCCCAATATGAGATATGAACAAAGAGTTGTCTACTTTAGAATTGTGGAAACCCCATGAAACCAATGTAGACTTCAACTAATCAAACCATGCTCGAGGAGCCTGACACAAACCATATAACGCTTTATGCAACTTACACACAAGTTGCCCATTTAAAAATGCATTATTAATATCAATTTGACGCAACGACCACCCAAAGTGTACAACCAAGGACAAAATGGCACGAACAGTTGAAGCCTTAACCACTGAACTATAGCTCTCATCAAAATCGATCCTGGGTACTTGTTTAAACCCTATATCCACTAATCTTGTTTTATATCAATTTACATACCCATCATAATTCTTTTTAACAGAAAAAATTCACTTGTTACCCACAACATTATGATTAGACGAGGAAGGCAAAAGATACCAAGTGCCATTGCGCATTAAAGCCTAATATTCCCGCTCAACGGCTAAATTACACTTGGGATCCTTAAGAGCAGCCTCCACAGATATTGGAATAGTATAAGCACTTGGTGTAGTAGAAACAACAAAAACTTTAAGCATAGATATTCCATCCTTAGCTCTAGTAACCATGGGTGTGTGTTAAGTAGTGCACTAGCAATGGGGGAAGGAGAAACTGATTGAATATCATGTAATGGAACTGAAGAAGGATATGCAACATGTACTGGATCAGAGGTAAGAACCCTTGATCCACCCTGAATAGAAGTGTGACCCTCAGATGTTGTAGCATGTATTGGAGCAAAGGTAAAAACCCCTGATCCCTCCAAATAGAAGTGCGACCCCCTGAAGTAGAGTAGAAATGAGATAGAATTGGTAAAGGAAACCCAATAGGAGGAGAGGAGGCTGGTGGGGAAGAGCGAGAAGATGAAAGAGAGAAAAAAGACTCATAAGGAAAATCTTCCTCATAAAAGATAACATTTCGAGTAATGTATACTCTTCCAGATTTACTTAGACATTTATATCCCTTATGCTGATTGCTATACCCAAGAAAAATACATTGTTCATAATGAAATTGGTATTTATGGGAATTATAAGGATATAAATAGGGAAAACAATCATAACCAAAGACCTTGAGAATAGAATAAATAGGGGAAGTATTGAAAAGTTTCTCATAGGGAGAAAGACCATTAAGAAGTTTAGTGGGAAGACGATTAATAAGAAACACAACATTTTCACACGAATCCCACCAGTATTTAAGAGGTAACTTCCCCTGAGCCAAAAAAGTTAAACTCATTTCAATGATATGACGATGTCTACGTTTAGCTCTCTCATTTTGGCCATGAACATGAGGACATGGATGTTGAAAAATAACTCTACAAGAATCAAGGACAAACTTAAACGACTTATACTCCCCTCCCAATCATATTGAACATGTTTGAGAGAAGTTTGGAACTGATTTTCAACCATAGACTTGAAATGAAGAAAGGCAGGCAATGCATCAGACTTGTATTTCAGGGGGTAAATCCATGTAAATCGAGTATAATCATCAAGAAAATGGATGTAATAGTTGTACCCACTGGGAGAAGTGCAAGGAGCAGGTCCCAACAAATCAGTATGAATCAAATTCAAAACATTAGAAGAAATTTTTATAGAAGAATGAAATGGTAATGCATGAATCTTTCCAAGAGGACAAGATGTACACAACTCAGAAGCAGCATGAAACGGAATATGAAGATTATTATGCAAAACTTGTCTGAGAGTCTTATGGGCTGGATGACCAAGCCTGGAGTTCCATAATGTTGACAGTCCTTTATTAGAAACATAAAATGTAGCATGAGAAGAAAAACAGGGCCAGAATTACAAGAGATGCGGTAAAGACCATTCTAGAGACATCCATGAAAGAGTACCTCATTGGTTTGAATATCCTTCACGAAGCAGACATTTGGAAGAAAATCAATCAGTACATTGTTATCTCATGTTAACTGAGAAACACTGAGAAGGTTTTTCTTTATGCTAGTCACACACAATGTGTTATGAAATAATAACTTAGAGCTAAAGCATGGAATGCAAGCAGTACCAATACCAACAATAAGAGAATGAGTACCTAAACTATAAGCAGTGGTATTCATCATGTTAGATGAATCACCAGACACATGTGATGTAGCACCACTGTCCATGTACCAAGATTGTTGTAACAACCCTCAATTTAACCCGACTTGTGTTACACTTGTCAGGATTGTAACCCGGCTATCGTGATGCGTTGAGTATTTTGAACTTCAGGAGTCGACACCGAGGAAATTTTATGTTTCTGTGATGTTTGTATTAGTAATATAGTCTAATACAAGTCTCGAGCCGTTTGGGGGATTGTTTAGTCTGAGTTAGGCTTCGCCTAGGTACACGAGGGAAATTAAACACAGAAAACCTTAATAAATGATTTTGAATAATAATTATAATTTTTATTTGAGTTGGAATGTGGGTGCGACGATGAGCACACGACGGACAGGTTGCGGTGTGATTAGGGTCAAGGAGCGCAAGATCAACATGGGAGTTCAATAGTTAAGTGACACCCGAGTCACTTAAAGGATTCAACAAGTGGAGTTAGGAGTGTTGGACAGCTTGCAAGGGAGGGTGTAGGATCTACCTAGGGATAAGTGTGTGTAGGTTGATCAAAAGTGGTCCTATATAAGGGCTTCTCTCATCACTTTTTCCCCATTTCTCTCTTTATTTTCTCTCTCCTCTCCTCTCCTATTCTTCCTCTCTTTTTCACTTAGAGAGCAAGCCACCATAGGGGGTGGTGCTGGACGGCCGGAATCCTCGCCGGAAGTTCTAACTTCTCGTTGGAATCTAGGTGAGAACCTTATTCTCTTATCTTTCCTCATTATTCTTTTGTTGTTGCTTTTTTATATTTGAGTTGTTTATTCAAGTTTTAAATTTATCCCCATGATCAAGGGTGGCTTATCGGAGATATTCTTGGTGTTCCAGCGGTGTCTTGGCAACTCCCGGAGCGAGCAACACGAGGTGTTGAGCCGGTGTTATTGATGGATGTTGGGTTTTGTTATTGTTGTGGGTTTTTCAATTTAATTGGGGATATCTCGAATCCCCGAATATTACCTATGTTTTGACAACAATTTGAAGTGATTTTGGTTAGTCTTAATGTCCGAAAATGTATTGGCAAGAATCATTGAGACTGGTGTTGGTTTAGATGATTCTGTAAATACAGGAAAAACCAGTTCAGAAATCATGCCGTGGGGACGTCGTGCGTCCTGTGGCGTGGCGGCGTCTCCTACATACGTCCATAACAGAGACCCACTTGAGTTTACACTCGCGCCATGGAGACGCCATGAGACTAATGGTCATGGTGGCGTCTCTCGCAGCCCATCAAATAGTGTATGTATTTTTTAGAGATTTCGCCGTGACGACGCCGTAAAGAACAACTTCCCGCGGCATCACGACAGCATGTATCTAGAACAGGGAATGTATAACAGATGTCGTGGACACGCCATAGACCAAGTGCTCACGACATGACCTACGTACGTGTCCACTAGAGAGTCATTGAATGTCTGAATGTGAATTTTTCTAGACGCAGTGAGGACGTTGTGGCCTTCAAGGCCTGGCGGCGTCCATGAGGCGTGTCAACCAGAGCCAACAATAACACGCCATGAGGGCGTCGTGGGAACGTCCTTCTAGATGATGTCTCAAGCAATGGAACAACTATAATTTTTGAAAAATTATAAAAAACATTCGAGAAACTTTGGGGGTTTATCTAGGTGACTTCCTTTGAGGACTTAGCGGTTGGACCTTAGAGACCATTAGAGTAGTTTTATTATTTGCTTGCTTGTACGATGTTTTATATACATGTTTTGAGTTATTAAACTTGGGATTTTATTGAGATTTGTGTCATGTACTTAATCGCTTCTCATATTTGAAGGTACATGAATACTCGGGGTTTTTCCACATTAATAGATTCCTGAATTTCCCTTTGATTGAGTTATTTCCCATTATTGTAGTTTAATTATTTCTCCACTGCGTATAACTTACAATAACTCTTTCATAAAGTGTAAATTTAAATGAACGAAGGCTGACTAGGCTCGTCGACTTGCCAAGATTCGACTCGGGGGGCTTGCACAGGTCTAGGTCGGGCGTATCCAATTGCACGGGAAAATTGGGGCCGTCACAATTGTGACAACCCCTCTCCTAATTTAAGGCACCGCCCAGCCTAATCTCGTAATTAAGCCCAAATCCTATCCTCGTAGGACTTAAACTAAGTATTAGTCAGCCTTACAACCTATTTATCTCATTTCTCGTGTCCAAAATCCATTTATGACATTTAATTAAAACTTTATTAAGTTAGTTTATAATTTAGCAGAAGTCTTAGTCAATTAAATTATGCAGAAGTAAATTTGTATCTTATGCAGAAGTCAATTGATATAATCCTAAGTGCTGAAAATCAATAAATGACATAATATATATATATATATATATATGATAACCTCAAAATATAATAAAACATTCTAAGTTTAGTCGGGGAACTGACGCTCAACCCAAATATACATCCCAAAGTGTAAAAATACATAGTATTTAATACAGATAAAATATCAAAATGGACATACAACAAAAGTCGTGTCGCGCCGCTGCTCTGGGATAATCTCCTATCTTCACTTTGCCTGGTCGCTTGGTAGACGGATCTGCATCCACCGTCATAAAAAGGACGGTGACTATAAGAAATAAAATAGTAATCCCCTATGACAAGTTTAAATTGCATTTCCAAATATAATCGAATGGTATTTAAAAAGCATATAACTAGAAAAACTGGAAAATAAACCAAATGCAAGTAAATACCAGAGTTAAACAAGGGACTCCATAATCATAAGTCACAAGAGACTCTAACCCAAGTAAGGCTAGGGACTCTATCCCCGATGCGTAGACCACCTCAGGGACTCTAACCCCGAATGTCATACTAAGTTAGGTAAACTGTGCCGACCTCCTCAGGGACTCTAACCCTGTGAGTCGTGCACATCTCGATCGAGTACGGGACCTAATTACAAAAACTACTTTTTCATTTTCAAGAAAGACTAAGTATGGAATATCAAGGCATAGGTAAGTCTAACACCTAATAAAATAGGAAGTACAAGTCCATATAAACATTTTGTATACACTAACCTAATAGCATGCTATTTAACATTTGATTTATCAACTAGACAATAAAACATAAACATGGCACAAGGATAGAAGCAATGAAAGTCAAAGGAAATGGATATCATGATAATAATACTCAATCAAAAGAGCATAGAACACAACCAAACTCATGACATCAAAATACAATGGTAAAACAATCAATAATGACCATATAAAATAACAGCAAGTTAATGGAATGAAATATTAAATAAAGTTGTCAACGAGTATACTCACAATTCAAGCAAATTCCTAGCCTATCCGGCCTTCCGACACCCCAACTCGCGCTCCCGGACTCTCAAGAATTCCCTTTAGTTCCTGAAGTTCATTTTATATCATTTTAATTAATTAATTTATTTTTATTCTTAATTTTATTTTAATATACTATTATTATT
Source organism: Stephania japonica (assembly GCA_039657345.1). Lineage (NCBI taxonomy): Eukaryota > Viridiplantae > Streptophyta > Magnoliopsida > Ranunculales > Menispermaceae > Stephania > Stephania japonica. The sequence goes on along the minus strand of CM077561.1, from coordinate 34,207,397 downwards.
ATTTTTAATTTTTTAAGGGTGGTTGGCCCCTGATCTGAGTCCAACCCGATCCAACCAGCCCAAGGACCGCACACAGGCACACGCGTGCGTGCGTACCCACTCCTCAAATCGCAGAGAGCGTCGCTGCTTTTTTTTTTGAATAATCAACAATCAACAACAAGTCCTATAACAAATGCCATCACAAAAGCAACCAACCTCTTAATTCCTTCAACATAACAAAACATGCACTTCTTTATATATCACATTCATGCATTAAAATTACTAAAACATGAAGAACAATATGAAGAACACCAAGAACATAACTCAAAACTGGAAATTTAACCCAACCAAAACTCCACTGATTTTCGAAATCTCTTAAAGACTTCCAAGTGTTTTTCAACGGAGAATCCAAACATGAACTTAGCGTTTAAAAACAAACTCATATTATAGTTCAAAATTCCTAAAAGCTAAAATCACAAGAAAACCACATTTTTTTGCCAAAACTTGTAAAATCTGAAAATATGAAACTTGATGCTTGAAATTAGAGCTTAGATATGAATCGAAACCACCTTTGAACACTTTGATCAATTAAAACAGAGAACCCCTTGATTAAAAGCCAAAGACCCCAATTTTGTGTTGCATGCAAGTGAAGAAAACTTACCCAAGTTGTAGCTATAGAGAGTGTTTGATTCTCCTAACTTTGGTGATGAACGGCCCCTTGAAGAACCCCTAAAAATTCTAGCAGAAAACAACCTACATAACTGATTTTACTCTCCTATCTCAAAGCATACAAATCTGAATAAAAACACTCATGTGTTGGTTTTTATAGTTAGGCCCTCATCTATACACAACCCCTATATATCTAGATGTATCTAATGACTAAAAATGGTCCCTAACTCCACTCATTTTCCAGCCATGTGACACAACATGTTAACACCAATTCATGGGAGCGTGTGCTAGCACATATCTTGAGGTAAGTTCCATGGTTGATATTTTTAGTTCCAAACTATAGGACTCTAATTTGATTTACATAAATACATATAACCATAGGCATTTTAATAACTCCATAATGCATAATAATATTTCTTAAATTCATATCAATATTAAACAAGACTCACCAAAAGTGCCAACTACCCGGTTCCCTGCTCGCGCGCAACTCTAAGCGTGTCCCCGCTCTTATCTTGACGCCTACGACTATATAAACTGACTTTGTAAGCCTATATAATGCATAACATTAGGCATACAATCAATACAAAAATACCATATACCTCAGCCACGTGCCTCAGTCGACGTGCGCATTACGGTGTGGGCCCCACTTGACGTGTTGAGGATCCTGATTAAGGAATTCAAAACGAGGTTAGAGATTTGGGCCGTGACAAAGATCCATCTTATCTAGCTTTTGAGGTAGTAAAGAATAAGATTGATTAGGAGAAGGTGGAACCTGTTGAGGTTTCATTTGTGTCGAACTTCCCATAGTCGGAGAGTCCATATACTTGAAATCACCTCTGCAGTAATAGACTACAACCGAATGACCAAATTTCCCACAAATCTGGCAAGTAGGCTTACTATTGCCATTGCTCGGCTGATAACCCCCTCAACCTTATGAACGACCTCATCCTCTAGTACCAGAACCACCTCTAGCACCAGAATTGTTTTATGATTGTTAAGAAGCTGAATTGCTAGATTGTGTAGATTTGTTGCCATTTGTCTTGATTTCTGCAGCATTGGCTGAGGGAGTAGTCGAAACATTTAAGAAATTCAATCCCTGAACCATATCATATTGTTCCAAAGTCATTTCAAACCTTAGCAAGAGAGACTGAAATTCTTCCCAGTTGGTTTCATCTTTGCCTTGTATCACAATTACAATCAGTAAATAATCTCGATCCAACCTAGTAAAACACTAGAAATCAAGTCATTCATACTCACAGGAGCACCAGCAATGTACAACTTGTTAGCGACACTATTCATTTTTGCAATATAATCATTCATTGTAGATGATCCCTTTTTGTTTGCATGTAATGTCTTCTTGTATGTTTGAATTTGCATTTTGTTGCTTGATCTACAAAACCTTTCAGTCACTAACCAAAATTCATTAGTCGTCTTATTTGGTGAATTACCAATGATTCAAACTGCTATCTCTGGTGTCATAGCATTTGTAAGCCATCCAAGAAGAAATGGATCCCTACCGAACCAAATCTTGTAATTCGGATTTGGTGAGCCATCAGGGAGTACCAACTCTGGAGGATGAAGAGTGTCGAACAGATAACCATCAAGATCAAAACCTTGAATTACTGGAGCCACGATTGCCTTCCATAATAGATAGTTTGTACCATCGAGTTTGATGATAATAAACTGACTTAGAGAACTACCGAAAGGAGAAAAAGAAGATCTAGATCCATAATTCGTACCAGAGGTTGAAGACAATAAATATCCATGTTCAACACCACTAGATCCAGACGCCATGACTCCAGATCTATGATTCTTGTGATGAGATTTCCTCACAAAACCTTGATATCTAACTTTTCTTGAACCGATCTATCTTGATCTTCCAGAAAAACACTCAGAAAACCATCAGATCGACAGATCTGCACTTTGTCTTCTCAGATTCGACGAGATGTAGCACAATATGAACCAGATCTACACTCCTGTCTTGATGACTGATGTTGTAGAGTTCTAGATCTAATCTTCGTCTTGAGACAACAAGATTAGTCGAATCCAAGGATCACAACCTCAAATTTGTCCCGTAGAACCGATAACACCTTCGTCGGCGCTTGCCGTTGAAGGCAATGATACCATGTGAAAGCTCAAAATGAGCTTTACCAAAACCCTTATATGAGGGAGACGAAGCACTGCCTCTCAACTCTCTTGTTGAGAGAACAGTGACTTTCCTTTTCAATTTATATGGTGTCTGAATACAAGATGTGTTTAACTAACTCTGACCATACCTATGTCATTACATGTTAACACACATATCTCACCACTAATATAACCTCGAGATACTACACAATATTATTACATTAATGGTTGATTCCCACACTTATAAATGCAATAGGATGGCTCATAGGATCATACTCTAGAGATAAAATGTTAGAGGATGCTATGCCCATGGCAATCTCGCTCCTCTGTTGTACAAATATTTTGATCTCCATGATTAATTGAAATTGTCTACTGGAGCTTTGAAAAAAATTAAAAGAATATATATATATATATATATATATATATATATATATATATATATATAATTTATTTTCTTAACTAATTTAATTTCTTAATATTTACGTGTCAATTATTATAGCTCCTTTTAATAGTCTTATTTAGATTATCCATTACTTTAAAACATCTTTTTGCTGTAATTTTATTCTTAATTACTAACTTCAATTTTGTTTTTTCCCTATTTTTCATATCTTTTTAATTCTTTTTAATCAAAACTACTACTTTTCATATCTAAACTTTACCTCTATGCATATTTCATGTAGTTATATAGACAAACACGTGCACAGGCATGCACGCACATGTTTTCAGCAAAATAATATTATATAAATTGGGCAGCAGATGAGATCGATCATCACATTGCATTACCATCAATTTTTTTTGAAGAAAAGCGTCATTAATTGATATATGCACCTGCATGCATACTCTGTGTGTGTGTTTTTTTCTGTCTTTTTTCTTTTTTCTTTTTTGGTTACAACATATATGCACGGTGTGCACCACGGGCCCACAACCCTGCCAACTCATCATCTAACTGTGTCCCACGGCCACTCGTGAATACAATATAATCAAATATCTGTTAACTTTGAATTATGTTTTTAATAATTATCAATTCAAGTTAGCCTAGGGTTCTTATTTAACATTTAACCTCAAAGTACGCAACTAAAAATTGAAATCATAAAAGTGTTTTATGAGCATATTACCTAAAGTGGAAACCATCTCAAAATATATACATTATATACATATCAACTGAGATCCTCAAAATATCAAAAATATAACCTACAATTTATATACAGGTCATACCTACCTCTCAAACCCCAAAGCCCCACATAAAACAAGAAAACATAAACAAATGTACGAGTATGGCAAATGCAGTCAATCGGTGTAGTCCTCTAGCTTGCCCTTCCCTCGACTCGTACTAGAATCTGCACTCAAGCCATCACAAAATAAAACAGATGAAGAGTCCATTCACCAAGTAAATACATAAACAAATTGCTAGAATTTAAAATATTAAAATTAAACATGCGGAACAAGAGAATACAGGCAACTGTGGAAGATCATTGCTTGCATAAATATAGCAGTGAAACAAAGTGCGTGCACAATTAAAGTCAGACTAAACCATACTTCGGGCTATCCGCCAGGCACGGCCCGTGAGAATACCTCTAACGGGTGACCCTGGACCCTCTAGGTGGTCGGCGTGTATCCACGACGCACCCACACATGCCCATCATTCCCAGGTAGCCTATTCACCGACGTATTCCTAGACATGTGCTATGGTTTAGTGGACCCTATGCCCCGCAACGAATATGCACCAGGTGGGGAGTGATCTCTACACCGTAAAGACACCAGGTAGGAGTAAACTCAACTACCGTAAAGACACCGGGTGAGAGTACTAAGCCACCATAAAGTAATAAGGAAATAGAGAAATAAAGGAATAGGACTGAATTCAAAAAAGTTAAACAGGAAATACTAAAGTGAAGTTCAATTGGGATACTACACACCTCAATCCGCATTCCGCGTCCCGAAAAACAAACCCGGCTCAGCTCCAATAACATCCGACAAATCAAATTATCACTCGAATTATACCTATTACCATTTATCATTAAATTAGCTTCAATTTAATATATTATGTCAATTTTACATTTTACGAAGTAAAAACCCCGACAATATCTCGCCAACATTCCAAGAAAATCCCAAAATTCATTTATTTGATCAAAATATAATTTTTCTAAAATTTTCCTATTTTATCTGAATTTTTTTTATAAACTTTTCCGATTTTTTTTTTCAAAACTGTTGTTGTTTTTCTTCTTCGTCTGTTCCAACAATTTTTTTTTAACTGAATTGGGAGAGGGAGAGGGAGAGGGAGAGGGGAGACGACATGGATGTCGTCTCCCTCCTCGGACGAACTGCTCTTGCAGTTCGTCCGAGCTCCCGAGCTCCACCCCACCACCACCGAACCACCACACCAACTCCTGCCAACAACACGCAACAACAACAACAAAAACAATACAACAACATCAACGACTCACCTCGCCTCTTCCTCGATTTTTCTCTCGTTCTCCCTTCTCCTTCTTCTCTCGATTTCGATTTCTCGGATGAAATGGTGGTGGCGGTGATGAAAATGAGTTTCGATGATGATTATCAACAATTTTTGGGGTGAAATGACCAAAATGCCCCTATCCATAACCACAGTCCTTTACAAAGTTCATGCCCTTATTGGTCATTTCACAATTATTTCTTTATTTTCTGATTTTAATATATATATTTATATATATATATATATTAAATTACCTATATACATATATATATACATATATATTCGCCTATACTTTTGCGCCTAAAGTTTCGTCATACATGCCAACGAGCGTACTCGGGCGTGCACACTACTGTACCACCCACGCGTGTCGACCACGACCCCACGTGCTACTAGGCGCCCACCAATTTACTATTTTATCACATTTAATTCATTTAATGTGTGTAATATTTTCCTCAACTTAAAATTTCGTCTTTAATCTACTCGGTACCCGTGTCGATACACATATCGATGCGAATACTCAACATACAATCTCACACGTTAATTTAAAATATAATTACACACATCGCGATGTCATTAACCTATTTTAACATAAAGATCGCAAAATTAAACAAAATAACACACAAAATACTATTTACCTAATACAGCCGCGCTATAACCTCGCTATGGGACCCACTGGCGTCCACGTCTACAATGACGTCATAAAATAACAGGAATTATTAATTGGGTCGGTACAGAATATCAAGGCATAGGTAAGTCTAACACCTAATAAGATAGGAAGTACAAGTCCATATAAACATTTTGTATACACTAACCTAGTAGCATGCTATTTAACATTTGATTTATCAACTAGACAACAAAACATTAACATGGCACAAGGATAGAAGCAATGAAAGTCAAAGGAAATGGATATCATGATAATAATACTCAATCAAATGAGCATAGAACACAACCAAACTCATGACATCAGAATACAATGGTAAAACAATCAACAATGACCATATAAAATAACAAGAAGTTAATGGAATGAAATATTAAATATAGTTGTCAACGAGTATACTCACAATTCAAGCAAATTCCTAGCCTATCCGGCCTTCCAACACCCCAACTCGCGCTCCTAGACTCTCGAGAATTCCCTTTAGTTCCTGAAGTTCATTTTATATCATTTTAATTAATTAATTTATTTTTATTTTTAATTTTATTTTAATATACTATTATTATTATTTTTAATTTTTTAAGGGGGGTTGGCCCCTGATCTGAGTCCAACCCGGTCCAACCAGCCCAAGGACCGCACGCAGGCATACGCGTGCATGCGTATCCCCCTCCTCAAATCGCAGAGAGCGTCTCTGCTTTTTTTTTTTTTTGAACAATCAACAATCAACAACAACTCCTATAACAAATGCCATCACAAAGCAACCAACCTCTTAATTCCTTCAACATAACAAAACATGCACTTCTTTATATATCATATTCATGCATTAAAATTACTAAAACATGAAGAACAATATGAAGAACACCAAGAACATAACTCAAAACTGGAAATTTATATATATATAAAATTTATTTTCTTAACTAATTTAATTTCTTAATATTTACGTGTCAATTATTATAGCTCCTTTTAATAGTCTTATTTAGATTATCCATTACTTTAAAACATCTTTTTGCTGTAATTTTATTCTTAATTACTAACTTCAATTTTGTTTTTCCCCTACTTTTCATATCTTTTTAATTTTTTTTAATCAAAACTACTACTTTTCATATCTAAACTTTACCTCTATGCATATTTCATGTAGTTATATAGACAAACACGTGCACAGGCATGCACGCACATGTTTTCAGCAAAATAATATTATATAAATTGGGCAGCAGATGATATCGATCATCACATTGCAGTACCATCAATTTTTTTTGAAGAAAAGCGTCATTAATTGATATATGCACCTGCATGCATACTCTGTGTGTGTGTTTTTTTCTGTCTTTTTTCTTTTTTCTTTTTTGGTTACAACATATATGCACGGTGTTTTAGCACTAGCCACACATAACTTGTGGCTCAATGTCTCCTAGACATGAATGTGCACGCAAGTTGGGCACTTTGGACTGCTACTCAACATGCATAATCCACCATACGGTCCATATATATGCCTGCTGAATGTTATGTTGGTTGGCTCTTTAAATTCATGCATGCTTGTCATGATGTTGTGCCATATATGCCAATGTCATGCTCATGTCCTACAATTTTGTACCTCAATTAATACGCCATGCACATACAATCTGATCGTGTCCCGAGTCCTGTCAAATTCTCACGGTCGCGCCGCACACGCGTGCGCAAGCCTGTATATCTCCTCCGCTAACACCAATATTGTCTCCAACTTAACTATCATAACACCTAGCTAGCTAAATACATGTACCATTCCCGTAAGTTTCTTCTTTTTCATAAAAAGTTTTGAAAATCACTAGACTTCAACTTGCATATGGGCAGTTATCTGAAAATTCGGACAATTACAATATTTTGAGGGGTTGTACCTTATCGGTGGGCAGTAGAGGGAATCAAATGGGATGCTATACCAGAGGCTACAGCAGTGGCATTGGAAGCAGAATTTACCAAAGCTGAAATTTGGTCTGCGCTTTGTAGCTGTGTCGGGGACAAAGCCCCGGGTCCGGAAGGGTTTACCATGGCAGCCATTAAGGAAAATCAAGGAGGCCATGAAGTCGCGGATATCTTTTTGTTCTTCAAAGAAATATACATAAATGGAGTAGTGGGATCGAGTATCAATGCGACCTATGCGTGCTTAATCCCTAAAGGTTCTAAAGGGGGGACGTGGTTTTGAGGGGATACCTATTGGCTGTGATGGGGTAGAAATCTAACACCTACGGTTCACTGACGGTTCTTTACTTTTTGTCCGGAATGTGTCGGAGTACTTACCCAGGGTGATATCAATGATTGAGTCCTTTTGCATGGTCTCTAGCTTGTCCGTAAATCTTAACAAGTGTACTATCATTGGCATCAACACAAACACAACTGAACTTGAGGCTCGGGCACAGGAGGTGGGGTGTCAGATAGGGGAGTGGCCCTTGAAATATTTGGCACCAATGACCCTCGAGTTTTAGGCTCTAGTGTTATACAAGATCTCCTAACGGTTAGACGAATGGAAAAGAGGATTCCTGTCAAGAAGAGGGAGACTTACTATAATTGTTACAGTCCTTGATGCGCTTCCAACATTCTTTATGTCCTTATTTCGTATGGTTTCAAAGGTAAGGAAACAAGCAGAAAAGATGATGAGGGACTTTTTGTAGACATGATTCAGAGGTAGCTGGCCCTTATCATCAACTGGGATCAGACTGCGACTCTCAAAATGTTGGGTCGACTGGGAATAGGCAATCTCCACCTTTGAAACAAGGCCTTAGTATGTAAATGGTTGTGGAGGTTACACGCTAAGGGGGATGCCCAATGGGCTCAGGTAATCAAGGCAATATATGGGGTTGAAAAAATGGCTCGTGAAGCTAATGTGCAGTGAGTTGTGAGTTTTGATGGGCACACAAACCACTCATGAAGCCGATGTGCAGTGGGTTGTGTATCTCAAGGCACACATGAATGGTCTTAAGGCCAATGTGGAACATTACCCTTTTAGCAAATTATAAAGTAAAGTAACTCAAGCCAGAAGGAGCTAGCAATGCCTTACCACGAGATGTGTCGTCTTTAATCATGTGACTCGGTTTCAAGCCGTGAGAATTTAAATTCTGGGCTAGGGGCATCGTCACTCAGTGATCTTACCAACCACAAGTTCGGGACTAATTGAAGGGAAACCTCAGATACCCCGACGCTAGAAAATTGGATAAAAAAGTAAAGTAACTGAATATGTAGTTGATTTCTTTTCTTTTTAGTGATGGGGTTTGGGATTCATATTCTTGTGGAAATATTCAAGCTTCTATATTGAAAAGGCAAAAAAGTTCAAACATGTGAAATCCCTGATTTCAATAAACTTGTTTTAGGAGTTAATTACGAGATTGGTAGGTCTTAATCACGACATGTGTTGTAGATTAGGACTCGAACTAGTGAAAAAGGGAAATCACTAGGTTAATGTTTATTATCGTTGGTGAATGCATGGTATGTGTATTACATGGTATTTCATCATGACATCGGAGTGCATTGAGGTTTATTCTCAATTTTTCATAATTGGGGTTGCAAGTGCGTGTCTGAAGGACACGAGTGAATATAATTAATTAGTTGAATACTAGTTTATCAACTGTTAAGTATCATGCGAGGATTTTGCTTTGGTTTGTGTGCAAGTCAGGATTGGTGGAAGTGTAAAATGAGAATGAAGTTTGTGCAAGACCTTGCCACAAGTTTCGTGTCAATTGACGGTGGTCGATGTTGAGATTGAGTTCAAATTAGTGCAAGTTTGGCTAAATGTCAAGAGAATTGATCCGTAAAAGTTTGGTATGTCATGGACAAAATTAAGATTTTTGAAGTTTTGGTGTGACAAAACCAGTGTTATAGACATATTATGGAGTCAGACTATTTTGTTGAAAGTTTAACTAAATTTTGTGAAACATGGGATCTAAAACAAGCCCTGAAAGTTAAAACTAGTCGAAATAGGAATTTTGAAAATTATTAAATAAAAAGAAATTAAGCTGTTGATAGGAAATTGAGAATTTATATATAAATATAAAATAAAAAAACAACCAAATGAATCGTTCATTCCAATAACAGAACGATTTTCTTTTCGTTCTCCAAGCCATCTGTGCTTCATCTTTTGCCTCGCGATCTCCGTTCGTCTGATTTTCATTCGGTTTCTCTCCAGAAAAATGTAAAGCATCGTGAGACGGTCAATTTGAGCCAAGTTTTCGTGATGGAAACGAGGTATTCAGCTTGAAATTTGGTAAATTTCCAATGCCTGACATTTCCCTCAATTCAATTTGAATTCTCACAATTTTTAAATTTCTCTTGCTAGGTTTTAATGTAAATTGATGGGAATTGTTGTGAATTGATGTATTGGGTTGATTTGCACCAATTTGATATAAGTTCCACCGTCATGGGTGTAACAGCCTGATTTTATTAAATGTCATTATTCAAGTATTGATAGACGTGGATGCCAACACAGGTCCACGGGGACGCTACAGATAGGTTAGAATGCATTTGGTCGGGCGTAAAATATTTTTTTTTACTGATTAATTTGTGTAACTTCGATGATAATGATTTTTTCATGACTTATTATATCTCATGTATGTATTATAATTGATAAACCGAGCGAGATAGTGTGACAGATATTCACCATGAAAAACGTGACGACACGGGTGCCGGGCGGCCGAATTACGGGAACACTAAGTCGGAGAATGGTTTCACATAGTTAAATATAATTAAATGTGACAATTAATTGATATAAGAATGTAGCATAGCCCCGAGGTGTCGTGGAAGTTGAGTTGTTGGGTGCTAGGTATCAGAATGCCAGGAATGCAAATGATTGGTGTGTTGAAAGGATAAGACAAAAAGACCAAAGTCACCATTTGTATCACCAAGGCGACCAATTGACCAAATCAAGGCCATTTAATGAGCCTTGAGATGGACGCAACACACAAGATGACATGGGGAACTATAAATACGAGTTTTGATTTGTTTTTACTAACTTTTCTCTCTCCTCTTGGTAAGAATCTAAAAATTGTAGTGGAAGCTTCGGTTTTGGTGAGCTTTTCTTGTGATTTGGACGATCAATTGGTGAGGAATCAAGTGTCCAACATAAGATCTATTGTCCTCTCATCATTCTTTATCTTTCGGGATAACTTTTATGGGTTTCGGCGAAAGTTTTTGAAGGTTGAGCTGAGCTCACTGATTTTTTAGGTTAGGTTTATGATTTTAGTAGTGCTTTGGAGCATTTAGTTATGGATTTGATAAGGTTGTTGTTGTTGAAGAAAAATATCTTTAAACACCATTTTGACGAGAAATCGCTGGGTTTGTCAATTCGGTCGAGGTTAGGCAAGGTTTGAAGTCACTCTATGGTTGTTTTTTAGAACTATATTAGATTGGAACAAGTTTGGACCGTAGAGACAGGGCTGAGAGTCCAAAAAAACCCAAAAACTAGGTTTTGGGTCTGGCGCTTGTCGTGGAGTGTAAACCACCATGACGACACCCACGGTGTCTGGGTAGTGAACTTGCCCAGTCAACATCGTGGAGGTTTACGCAAGGTGGTGTCCCCTACAGTGCTAGGACAGAAAAAATAAAATAAAATAAAATAAAATAAAATGAAAAATGTTTGGAATTCTGAATTTTGAGGGATTAAATGATTCATTTGAATACCAGTGAATTAGGATATGATAGTCAGGTATTGAGTGCGCATTCCGAGGTGAGAACAAAATTGTACTGCGGATTAGTACCAGGGATTTAGAACGCGATTTGAGGTGTGTAAACTGCTAAAAAACACATATGAAGTATTTAATGGTTTCAATTTCATTCATTTGTGATTCTTGCTAGTCATTTCCATTGTGTCATCATTTGTTGTTCTGTTATCGGATTGGTTGGATTTTATTATCGAAGGTTATTCAGGACGGTTGTGGTATGGGATCCGGCTTAGTGGTTCGGGTGTAACCTAGGCTTGATGTGCATCAGTTAGGGCATCCAGATTGATGAAGTATGATCTAGTTTGTTAGGTTTGCGTTACACATTCGTCTGGTTTTATAAGTATTGTAGAACAGTTCTTTGTTATTACATCATGATTATCTATGATCATCTGTATTGGTTGTTAACTACACATGCGGGGTTTTATAGCTGCACGTACTCACCACATAATTAGTTAATCTTATTTATTGGTTTATGTTATTATCTACTTGATGGTTTTCTTTGGGAGTTTACTCACTGGACTCGTCATTGTATTTATTGGATGATTGAGTGCAGATTCGGTGATGTAGTAGAGCTGAGGGCCCGCAACGCATGATGTGACGACCTCTGATTTGGGGCTACTACATCTGGTATCAGAGCATGGTTCAAGAAACTTTGGGGAAGTTTAGAAAGAGCATAAAACTTAATGAATAAATTTTAGATGTAGAAACCCAATATACTTGCCCTAGAACCCTAGTTGGAAAATGACTATGAGATGGGTAGAGTTATGGTATATATGTATTATATTTTTTATTGTATATTACATATGGTACACATACACACACACACACACACACACACACACACACACACACACACACACACACACACACACACACACACATATATATATATATATATCGAGGCTGATACAATGCACGTCTTTCAATGTTGATTTCAATGGATGGACAACCTCCTTCTACTCAGCCCGAGGTCGGTGATACGACCAACCTGACGAGAGATATTCTAATTTTACAATCTTTGACTCCGAGTATAGATGATTGTTTTGCACAGATCATAGATATGATACGAGCTCAGGCGGCAGCGACACCAGCTCGTACTACCGCATTGGCTGCAATTACCACACAGACAACCACAATTCCGATCATACCACAGACACTGGTATAGGCGGTGATTTTAGAGATACAGACCGAGGGGATGTTGCCAGTCGTAGTGCTTGTGGCTAAGATAGTTATTACCCAGCTACGACTAAGCAGTCGGTAGCAACATCAACTTCAGATAGCGAAATGTCCGCATAGGCCAAGAAGGTCAAGAATTTTCTACGATTCCAACAGGGATATTTCTACGGTGTTGGTGACCCAGATTTAGCTGGGAGGTGGTTACTTTCTCACCAGCGGCTACAAAAATTGCTGAAGGTGGACAAGGTTGATATGCAGTAACTCTCCTGTTTCTGTCTCAAAAGTAACACAATGGTATGGTGGACCACATACTCGAACACTCTTCCGCTTCTGGTTACATAGGCCGAGTTTGGACAGTTGCTCTACGATGAATATGTGCCCATGAAGGTTGACCAGCAACAGAGGGAAAAGTTCTTAGCCCTGAGGCAGGGCAACATTTCGGTCTTGCAATATATGGAGAGGTTCATGTATCTACTCCAGTATGTCATGGATGTGGCCACGACAAAGTGACTACAGATCTATTACTTTGTTAGAGGATTGATCGAGAGCATTGCTAGTATCATTGTGTCTAGTGGGGTCGACACACTATAGGAGATGTATAACAAAGCTCTCACCCACGAGACATATTTCTTATAGATAGACAACTGGCCGACAACAACTATCTATCAGGGTCAGGCTGAACAAAATTCCCGACAGGAGTATAAGTCCTAGAGACAACAAGATCAGTCTAACAGTCAGGGACAGGAGTACCGAACATGCAGAGTTGATTGCAGTTAGATTGAGGTTGCAGTAATGTTCAAGAGTAAAGAGATGATCAGTGCAGGTACGATGATCGACAGATTGATCGAGTTCAAGCGATTACACCTGCACAGACAGAGTAGCACCAACAATAGCTGGGACAGAGGTCAAAGGGGCCAGGGTCAAGGTCAAAGATCCAACGGTCATCAGCTTAGAGGACGGGGACAAACGAAGATGTTACAAATGCTGACAGAGAGGCCACATCAGTGTTGATTGTCGGAGAGCTTCTACAGTCCTAGAGTCCGCACATGCCAGTGAAAGATCCTACGCGGTGGTGCAACTAGTCTGGGAGATGACACGGAAATACGTCCAGGGTACGTAGTGGTTGAGCTTTTCGCTAGTCATATTTTATCATGCATAGCATAGGTTGCATATAGGTTGATTAGTTCAACAATGATTAGTGCATATTAGTTTATTAGTTCACTAGGAGTTATGTACTTGGTTGATTGTTCCCCAGAGGTCAATTTGCAACTGGTCGATGGGTTCACTAGGGACTGGTTGATGTGCTCACCAGGGACTGGTTAATTGGTTCACCAGGGGTTAATGGACAACTAGTTGATTGGTTCACTAGGGACAGGTTTATTAATTCACTAAGGACGAGTTGATTCGTTCACTAGGATATAGGTTAATTCATTCACCAGGGATGAGTTAATCCATTCACCCTGAATGTTAGTAAACTAGTGGTCGATCATTTCACCCGGAGTTTGTTCAGGTTAATTTATATTGAGATTTTGAATGAATTGATTATTGGTTTTTGTCAAAATTTACTCCACGGGATATGGAAATATTTTGAAGTTGATATCGAGTGGTTTCCTGGTGTTTGGTGTCCAGTTTAAGGATTTAATTGCAAAAATATTTATTTGGAGAAGTTTAATTAGTTCAAAATAAATAAATTTTGCCTTATCAACGAGCTATATTAGGAATTTCATAACTTCTTCATCTATGATCTGATTTGAGTGTTCATGGAGTTTATGGAAAGTATGAAATGAGTACTACAAGTTTCATTTGACTAATATCGAGGTTTGCACTGTTAAAAGGTTACCCCAAGTTAGCTAGTTGAAAGTTAATTTAAATTGTTATAAGCTATTATTATTTTTGAAAATAGTTCTCTAGCGTATTTTGGCCACAGTTTTCATGGGATTTTGATATTGAATTAATTAGACAGTATTTTATAGTATATTTTAGGGTTATTTTGATGTAAAAGTGAAGAAATGAAAAAAAATGGGAAAGATATGAAAGAATTCATAAAACTAGAAAAAATACCCAACGATGTCCCAACGATTTAGGGGATACACTACAAATCGTCAGTCAAATTGGTAGTAGCGATTTCCCAGCGATTTGTATTTACACTAGAAATCGCCAATCAAATCGATGAAGCATTTAGAACAATTTTATGAAGAAACCACCGATTTGCACAACGATTTGATAAAGAACTAAGACACGCCAAGGAATCACTGGAGTTGATTTCAAGAATATTGGATTAAAACTAGGAGCTTAACTTTGATTAGGATTGGAACAAATCATGGTTTTCATGGCGATTTAAGGTAGGAGATGAACCTTTGTAGTTTTCATGATTTGGGTTCATATTTACCTCTCTTTTTTGTGGTTTCAATTAATTAGTATTGGAATGTTATTCTTTTGGTTTTGCTCAAATGGATGAACAATCTATGCTTTAATAGTGGGTTTGATTTGAATCTTTAAATTTTTTCATGAAGTGTTTATGTGGCTTTAAGCGATGTATTTACTTTTTTTTATCGGACTTGAACCCTTGAGGGTTGGTGTGAGTCGCAAAAGAATTTAGAATTCAGATTTTGGTTGGAATTTTGAGTTCGTGATTAGCGTCGTGACTTACAATGTTTGGCATTGGCCATGGCACTGATTGAGAATTTCAGAGTTCGATCCAACGATTCCCTAGCGCTCTGACTTATAGTGTACGATGCTAGCAAATCGTTGAGACCAAATTCGGGTAGACCAGACGTCGAAGATCCAGCGATCTTTCATTGCCTTACGGGTTTGTTTTTCCATAATTAAATTATGTCTCGCTGTTTTTTGAAATTTATCTAGTTTCATCGAGGTTTATATTGCTGGGGCAAAAGTCAGGACAGTGGTGACTAACCCCGAAAACCTTTGTTGTCACGGTGAAGGAGTCACATTTATTCACAAGGGGACTTACCTATGTTTTTGAACATCAATACAATACAATAAAATGACTTATCTCAATTAACCTTATTGATGATAAGAAAATAAACTTATACCAACGTAAACACGAGAAGAATCGGATAGGAACTCCCAGATTAGGATTTGGATAGGATAGCAGAGCTTCAAGGTGAGTGGCGTTTGTCTATTATCAATCATGCATGCTAGTAGATAAGCTAGGATTCATTTATGTAATTGCTGATGATTTATTTAGAATCTACCTTGATATCTATTAATTGAAATGTTTCTTATCATGTCCCTTTCTGTTATTATATCTCTTGGATGCCTGTGGAACTGATATAACGTTGAATGATTATAATTGATACTTCGAAGAGGAGGACCGATGGCCACTGGTAACCTCATTCCATTATCTTATGATATCTTGATGTGTATAATCATTCAGATATTATAAGTATTACTTTGATGTCCTTCATGGCAGTTCGGGTTATCTTTGATGATCCAAATAGGTGTTTAGGCACATATGTGACTTAGATGTCCTTCATAGCAGTTCAGGGTTATTCCGTGATAAGCTACGTGGGTGTTTGGGTTCACATGAATTGAAATATCTAGTTCCACTTCCTTTCACTCTAAGGCATTCATAAATCTTCATTGAGTATCTATGTTGAGATTTATCAAGTTGGGCATTGATGTACTTTTATCTTTCTATATTATTATACTTGTCTATGTATTTCTTTAATGCCCAAAAAAATGTAAATGGATCTCATGATCTGACTGTTAAAAATTTATATTTAAATATATTAGGTATTACTTGGATGATTGATGGTAAAGCAGGCTTTTGCTTTACTGAGCCTGTTAGATCTTTTGGTTACTACCCCCCCCCTTTAGGTACCTCAGTTGTTGCTCAGGTATTACTCTGTTTAGTCTATGTTCGAGTTAGTTTGTAAGACTTCTACTTCATTTCCAATACTTATATAGACTTTAAAGGCATTTTATATTCGCACCTATTAGCCTTGGTTAGTCTAAATGTCTTGGTTTATTTTTGCAGGTTAAGGCTTCCAAAGTCATTGCCCAACTCCCTTGGTCATCTCGAGGGGTTGGACGATGGTCTAGGCAGATGGTTCCAAGCACACCGAGGTTGGGCCATCATATTAATAATGTATTTTATTTATTTGAATGTTATTTTTACTTTGAATATGTGTGAGTAGTTTATTAATCTAAACATGATTCCGAACATGAACTTAAACCATTTCGTAATGTAGTCATAGTAAATAGGAATATGAAGTTTATGCTATAAACCTAATCGTATTCTTCAATTCACGTTTATAATAGATTGTTTTTGTGTATTACAATCAATAAACTTTGTGTTGCGTGCTTAGTCCAAAATATGTATTGTGATATCTCGATTTTGAATCTAATTTATAATAGTAACTAAGTTTAGTCTAGAAGGTCTAATTACCGTTTAGCTATCTTAGGTGAAGTGTGATCTAAGTCATTTATTATTGCGGCGTTTCCGATAATATTGGCTTAGAGTAAGAGTTTTCATACAGTGCAATGTCGTTTTGTTATTCTTAGTTATTTTAAGCTTTTAAAATACTAAGTGTGATAAAATTAGGATATGGAAAGGAAACTAATGGTTTGATAGACTACTAATCTTTCTTATAATTATGTGTTTAGTGATTTAATGATTTATGGTTTGATAGTAAAGGTATGATTTTATGACTACACTTTAATTAATATGTTCAGATATCAAAAAAGTTTATGCTTCATTATTCTAAATGATTGTTTAGATGTTTGTCTTATATTGGTTTGAACTTAGATTAATTAATTTAGTTACTTTGCATTGCTTTAATTTAGTTTAATTAGTTTAGATAATTTATCTAGATTATTTTAAGTAACTTTAATTCCTGCTTTGTTTATAACTTTCATTAGTTTAATAAAATAAACAAAAACCCTTGGAAAACATTTTTCGTAAGAAGTTTGTAAAATTCATGTGGAGACGATTCCCACTTACCGCTACAACATATTAGAGATATACGATAAATAAATTGTGCACTTCCGACACTGCAACAAGTTTTTAACACCGTTGCCGGGGATATTTAAATAATTTCTTAGAATTTTTAGAGTTGTATGGTCTACACGCATCATCGTTCTAATTCTACATAACCCATACATCCGTTTGATCCCGAGGTGGATAGGACTTTCAATCATAATGTATGAGAATAACAACGTAAAGAACACCAATCTACCATAATGAAATTCAACAACAACAACAACAACTACATCAACAACACAACAACAACAACAACAACAATAATAATAATAATAATAATAATAATAATAATAATAATAATAATAATAATAATAATAATAATAATAATAATAATAATAATAATAATAATAATAATAATAGAGAACTAACTTTTAGCCAAGCCAATCAAAATGTTACAGCATATGAGCCAATGTGCATTACCTATCCTGAAGGATTTCTTGAATTTGAACTAAGATCTAGATTCATTAGTGCCTTACTTAACTCTTAAAGTAAAGATAATGATGATCCCCAGGAATTTATAAGGGAATACCAACATAAAGTTAATGGAATGAAACCTAAAGAAGGAAGTTTAGAACAAGTCAAACTTAAAGCTTTTCCTTTCGCACTAAAAGACCAAGAACAAGATAGTTGTTTTATCTCCCTCAAGATTCAATAACTACATGGACTCAAATGTTAGAAGCTTTCTTAGATCAATATATGTCTGCAAGAAAGATTAGTTTCTATAGGAGACAAATCACAGTAGCAAAGATGAAAGATGATGAAACGTTTAATGGGTTTTTGAGATAGAATTCAAAGACTAATTTCTTTTTGTCCACAACGTGGATATACTGAAAAAGATTTACTAGAATACTTCTATGAAAGCTTTAATCATTTTGAACAAAGATTACTATACGTCGTATGTAGTGGATCTCTATTTGAAACACACCTACTTTTAGAAAAAGAATCTATTAATAAAATAGCTAAACAATCTAATAAATATGGTGAAATGACTGAATCTTTAAAGAGAAAAATTTATGGAGTTAATAAGAAGAGTAGTATATCAGATGATAAGGTTCATGAGTTAGCAATCATGGTTAGCTTACTATTAAAAAATAGATCAAATCAAGTTAAACCATGTTGATTTTGTAATGAACTAATACATCCTACAGATATGTGTCCTACTTTACATGAAGATAATACTAAAGATGTTAACGCAGTAATGAACTAATTTTCTGGTCCTCCAAAAAATCAATATAACAATAGTAGTTATTATATCAAGAAACCACATTCAAATTTTAGATATGGTCCAAAAAATCAAAATTATAGTACTTATTGTGACGGCCTCAGTTCCCCATAAAACTGGGCCCTGCCTGACCTAGCCTTACGTGGACCCCTGAGACCATACTCGCAAAGTCAACGCATGTCTAGTCAGCCTCAAATCTTTCTTTCCTCATTAATTGAACAATTTAAAAGTTGAGTTATTAGATTATATTATTTTCAGGTAGTTCGCAGCGGAAATAAACTATAATCAGACTAAGTAACTCAATAAATAGGAAATCAGGAACAACCTAAAGTATGGAAACCCTGAAAGATGGATATACATGTATATCTGGTGACTAATAGTATTTAAAACAATATTACATGATATCCCTATTTACTCAATCCTAAAATGCACCCCATTGTTATCAAAAACATAATATACAGTAATTACAAGTCAAAAAGAACAGAATATACTGTCTAGCAAGAAAGAAATCGCTCCGAGAGTCCTCAGAGGAAGTCACCAATCATCGGTTCCTTTCCCTTGCTAGTCTCTGCCCGATCTGCACCCACCGTCACAAACTAGATGGTGAGTACATGATAAATTGAAAGTAATGCCAGAAGGATATAAACAGTAATTCATGAATAATTGAAGATCAGTTTATAATCATGCAGGTATTCAAGGATAGATAAATAACACAAGGTGCATGATAAACAGACTGAGAAACATTCACAACGATATCTGAGTGTTTATTGATTCAAAAGAGGCACTAAGCGGTCTTAACCACAATAATCCATAACAATCCAATACTCGAGGAAGAATCAGGTTAGGTTGGGTAGCTGTACCCCGTAGGCGATGTTCACGTTATCCCAACTAACCAAAAACCCAAGAGTACCTTCCAGACACACTTATACCATAAAACATTCAGCCAAGGAATTTAAATAATGGAATTCCAATAAATAGCTCATGATAATAGAAGCAACAATAATGGAAGATGAATTACCATGCACTTCCTAACTGGCTTACTGACTTACCTCAACCAACGTACCCCGATCCTCATGTGGCTCTAACTTGTCCAATTTGATTTCCTCAATCCTTGGTATTCATTTAAAATTTACTTGTATTAGAGTCAATATATGGCCCTAAATAGTTTAAAAATTCGGGTTGTCACTGTTTGGGACACCGTGGGTGACGCCGCCATGTTTAGAACCCCACGACATCATTTAAAACACCAAATTTTAGCTTCTCTGGATTGGATGTCGTCAGTGACGTCGCCAAGAGTATTGGCCCACGACGTCACTTAAACTGTCAAACCCATTTGTGTCTCTGTTTTAGACGCTTTGATCGACGTCGTGGGACTTAATGCTCCACGGTATCCCTCACGGCGTGACACCCAAAAACCTAATCTGGGGTTTTTCGGAACCCCAGCTCGTGTCACCGCATTCGAGCATATCCCTAACTCATAGGGACGTATAATACTACTCAAATCTGTCGACAAACCTCGTAAAAAATGTCTGGAAATCTCGTTTTTGACAATTCATCCAAAAATCACTCGAAAATCCTCAAAAATACAACCAACTCCCAAATCATCAAAACAACTATTGCAACACCCTCAATTCCATCCATTGATCACAAATTCCTCATCCAAACACTAACAAAATCAAGATTCCAAAACATTGTCCGAAATCACAGCGATGAAAACCCTTAAAATTGCAGTTAAAACGTAGAGAAGCACGTGGGGAGTCAGGATCTTACCTTTATACATGTAGTTAGTCAATCCCTTAGCGTTAGTCCGTATCGAAACACCAAATTTCCAAGCATCTTATCCGATTCATTTGATGAGAAATGAGAAATGGAGGAGAGAGAAAAGTTGACACCTTATATATCCATTTTCATCAACTTTCACTAACGTATCCTGAGGCTCATCCCTTGGTCCTCCTTCACACCAGACAACCACTCTAACTCCACATTATGACTCCATTGGATGACTTCCCTCACAACTTAACCATTTCCAGCTTAAATCCTTGCGTTTCCAGACCCGTACTGCACCACGACTCGCACGTCGTGTGCTCCCGGATATACCAATGTATTTGCATATTAATTATTTATTTCATTTATTATTTTCTAATAATTCACTAATTATCATTTTTCGTATTTAAATACTCAAATTATACTCGTTTGTCTAAAAAATTAAATTTTCCTAGGCTTTCAAATCTAGTTCGATAAACAAAATAAAATCACATACTAGGACATACGACATTCACATTCGGATATAAATAATAGTGCAGTCATCACAGAAAAATAAAATATATCTTAGTGTTGATTCCCGAGGCTTAGATAGTATGACAAGTCACGACAGTCAGGTCACAGTCCTGAAACATGACACGAATTAGTTTTGAGGGTCGTTACACTTATAGACCAAGGGCACGTAAAGAATCTACACCTATTCAACAATCTCATAAATGGTTCAACCTGTGCAACTAAACTTAGAGCAAATATTGCATAATTTCATGACTTCAAGTCATCAAAACTTTACTCAAATTACTCAAAATCAAGTTAGAACTGATTCATCCATTAATGAACAGAGAAATCAGTTGACTCAAATGAATTTGCAAATTAATAGATTGAGTAATCAAACTAAAGTGTCACGGCCCAATTTCCTAATCTTGATTAACTTGTTTAATCAGGATGACCGACCCGTGATGTGGGACCCACGTGAGGTGCACAGACCTACCGAGGCACGTGGTCGAGGTATATTATATATTTGTTGTGGTGTATGCCTAGTGATATGTATATGTGTAGACTAGCTAAGTCGGTTCATGCAGTTATAGGCGTCGAGACGCGAGCGGGGACACGCCTCGGTTTGTGTGCGAGCCGGGGAGTCGGGTAGCTAGACATGTGGTAAGTCTAAGTTTAGTCAAATGAGTGTTGATTAATTTATTTCATAACATAAGTCTATGGTATACACATCAATTTAAATAAACTATTACTTAGCCTATGTTCTATTTAAATGAAATCAAATATTAAGGCCTATGGTCAAATGTAATTACAACCACCCTTTGGATATGCCTAGGGATGTGTACTAGCACACACTCCCATGTAATTTGTGTCATGCATTTGTGTCACAAAGCTGAAATTTTAGTGAAAGTAGGAGTAATTAATGGTCATTAGATCATCTTAGAGATGGACAAAAAAATCAAATGATGGATGACCATGATAAAAGAAACTACATGCTTGACAAGTGGCATTTAGGGGGTTTCATGCTTAACAAGTGTCATTGAGCTGAAAAAAAAGTAGGTGAGTAGGAGTGTTTGATGACCCTTGATTCACATGGAGATGGAGTTGTGCAACTTGATGAAAACCCAACACTATAAAAGAAACACTTAAACACTTTCCTTCTCATTTGCATACAAACCAAGCAAAAAAAAAATTCAGAGCTGTTAGGGGATTTTGTTTACTGGAAATTGGGGTGTAAGAGAGCCAAATTTCCATATCAAAGGAAGCTCAAGTGACAACCATCAAAGCTAAAACCTTAGGTATCATCTATACTCTTTTATGCTTCAATTGTTGTGTTCTTGGTTATGAATATTGAAGTTTTTATATAAAATCGATTTCAAAGATGTTTTAATGATGTTTTAACTCATTTTGAAACACTAAATGATTTCCCTAAGCTGTATTTCATAATTGAGAAGTTTTGTCAAAGATTGGGGTTTTTTTTTCTTGTAAAATTGAAAATCTGATTTTCTTGATACAGCCTCTGTAATTTAGACATATCTCACTCATCATAACTCCAAATTAAGTGATTCCAATGCCATATAAAAGCTAACTCATATACGAACAACTTTTGTGTCTACCATGTTTTTGAAATTCCAGCTCTTTCTGACTCAAAAATGCTCTGCAAATAGGTAATTTAAATGTCATGATGGGATTGTTGAAGGTGAACTTTGAAAAGGCATAACTCCTCCAATTCATATCCAAATGAGATGAATTTTTATTATGTTATTCTTGGATATGTAAAGTGACTTGTGACCTAAAATTATGATTTTTGGAGCTTTAAATTGGGAGAACTGATTTTTACAATCTCGCTGATCAGATTTTGATTCAAATTCGAGTTGGCTTTGAAAATATTTGATATCTCCTTCATTTTATATCAAAACCTTACACACCATACCATTCCAGAAAGCTAAGACCTAGAGCTAAAACTTTCTTCTTAAGTGTCTTTGATGATTTAGAGTTTATGATGGTTTAATTAACGCTGCAATACTAAGTATCAAATTGGAGTTTTGCAAGAACTTAAGGGGCTGTTTTGGGTTATAGGTTCACAAATCTATTTGACTTGACCTAAAACCAACCAAATACCTATCTAAACATACCAGGACTTAGGAGAGCGTACCGGGAGTCTAGGGACGCGGGTGTCGGGTGTCGGGAGGCCGGATAGCTAGGACTATTGCGTTGACTGGTAAGTGAAACTGTGGGAACTCTTTACTTTATTTCATTCCAGTCATTTATAAATTTTCAGTCTATTTGTAGACTAGCTAATTTATTTCCCACATCATGCTTTCCTTGTTTCTACTCATATTGAATATCGATATAGCATGATGCCTTGTTTATTATATCATTGACTCCATGTTTCCTTATATGCTCAATGTTTGTCTTGGAATGTGGCTAATGGATATTTAGAAAATGCATGCTATAGGGTTATCTGTTATGTTGGACTTGTCTTCTACTTCCCTTGGGGCTTTGTAGCCTAACTTATGTTGAAATCGTAACAACTTTAGGATATATATTCTTGAAAACTAAAGTAGGGATTATCTAGTGTCCATTGCACATGAGATGCGCGGATTCACGAGGATTTCGGTCTTTCGGGGTCTCCGGCACTCGCCACTACACTTGGGCGGCACACGTGACATGGATCACGGGGTTGTCGGCAAGTATAAATGATTTAAATGCGCCGAGCACACTCCGCAATTTGAGGTTATTAGGAAAAAAAAAGAGATTATTATCATATGTTGAGCATAGCTCCATACGGTAGTGGAAAAGGCTAGGTGATAGTTCTCACCGCCGACCGACGTAGATCATCTCGACTTAGCTTGTGTGTCGATTATGGGTATCTCGTTAACGTTGGTATTTACTTGCATTATTTATTCAAGATTTCTTCACTACATATGCTTTTAAATACCTTTTGTTTAAATTGGAAATGTAGTATTAGATTTCCCAGCTTATCACTTAAATATCACTATACTCACCGTCTAGTTTGTGACGGTGGGTGTAGGTCCATCGAGCAAGACACCCAGGCCGGGCAAGGAGAAGATCGGCGACTACCTCGAGCTCCGAGCGCGTAGCTGCCCGTACATGTAGGTACTTTTTGTATTATGTTTACTTATGTCTTTATCTTTTGGGATGTTATTGGGATGAGCGTTAGATTACCCGACTTTTGGCTTTCACTTTGTTTATATATGTTCGCCGTTTACTTGCATATATATGGTGATCGTTATTTCCTGGTTTCCACACTTAGGCTTTATAAAAGAAAAAAAAATAAAATAAAAAAATTTCTGCTAAAATATTAAAGACTTCTGCTAAATAAAATAATTGTTTAAACAAGAGAACACAGGTAGTAAAGGCTGACTAATTCGTAATCGGGTCCTATGTGTTGTTATTAG
This sequence comes from Stephania japonica, assembly GCA_039657345.1. Lineage (NCBI taxonomy): Eukaryota > Viridiplantae > Streptophyta > Magnoliopsida > Ranunculales > Menispermaceae > Stephania > Stephania japonica. Next base: position 34,182,765 of record CM077561.1, on the reverse strand, counting down.
GGCTTAATTAAGGGATTAGGCCGGACGGTGCCCTAGATTAGAAGCGGGGCCGTCACAGTTGGTATCAGAGCTTAGGCTTCAGAACCTTAGGGACAAATAAGAAAAAAAATACGAACTCTCATAAAACGCAAACCTTAGAAGTGGAAACCAGATGAACCTTGCCTAGGAATTATTTTGTTGGGAATTGAGTGAAAGTGAGTTGGGAATTTGTATATATATATGCTACCTTTTTCAATATGTATACGTATATACGTGGTAGGCTTCGTAATAGTGATAGGAAATCGTTATCCACATGCAGACGACGATGACGGATGCACGCGAGACTGGCGATGGGGGTGCTAGCGAGTCGGCCTCCTACTACATCGACGACGACTATCGAGGTTGGCGGATAGAGTAGCGGCACGAGGACAACGAGATGGCTGATTTCATGGCCTTCATGACAAGACAGGTCACCGCACTTACTCAGGCCGTCGCCACTACTCCTGCGACTACCACACATCCGACGACTGGACCTACTACTATACCACCCAGCGTTCCAGATACCGCACCCGTACTAGACCCACCTATTGTTCAAGTAGTGACACCGACTCTTCCGGTAGTGACCGTTTCGACGGCAGAGGTAGCAGTGATGACTCCGACTCCCACACCTACACCTTCGAGCTCGGCGAAGAGGGATTCACTGGTGAAGGACTTTTTTCGCCTTCAGCCAGTGTACTTCGACGGGGAGAGAAACTTTGAGAAGATTGAGGGATGGATATTATCACAGGAGAAGCTACATCGGATTTTGGGGATCGAGGATAGACTTCGCCCAGATTTGACTTCTTATACGCTACAGAGAGATGCCGACGTCTGGTGGTGCACCACCATAGCTACCGATGGGGACTTTGAGTCATGGACGGTCTTTAAGGCCAAGTTTTATCGCGCACTTCCCGCCGGCGATCATGATGAGGTTGAGGAGAGAATTTATGAGTTTGAGGCGAGAGAGAGCGAGATGAGTCGGTTATGGAGTACCGAGACGATACGGGTATCCGAGGCGGTTGCGGGGATTTGGTCCGAGATGAGTTAGGAGATGTGTATCATTTTGGGGCAGGTCTGAGAGCGGACATTGGCTATCACGTAGTCAGCACGGGCGCTAGGACACTCACCGAGATATACGAGTGTGCACTTTCCCACGAGACCTACTACCTTGGTGTAATAGGCGACAGGCGAAGGTGCTTAGGGCGAGAGATTGACATTAGAGCAGGCCGCAGATTTTGAGAGGAGACGACGGAGTGGCAAGGCACCTAGGACATGGGATAGAGGTTCTCGGTGATCGTGGATGACTTCACGTTTCACATCGGTGGTACCTCGGTGTCTTATGTCGCGTCGACGAGCTCGGGGAGAGGACGTTCCTTACCACCACCATCGATTAGGCCAAAGATTACCGGCGCGAGAGAGACTTGCCCTTCCGGCACCATCGGCACCACGACAGTATCAGCAGCAGGGTGGTAGAGGCCGAGGCAGGGGTAGAGGCCGAGAGGGACCCCGCCAGGGACAGAGACAGACTCCAGTTCAGGGACAACACAAATCCGGTCGGCGCAAAAACAGGTTTCATGTTATAGGTGCGGACAGGTGGGACATTTGGTGAGGGAGTGTCCACAGCCAGCAACAGTGTATCCACCACAGAGTCGAGAGGCAGCTCACATGGTGGCACAACCAGATACTAACGCTACGCGGAGTCTCATCGAGGGTACGATTTCTATCGCTGGTAGAGAGTCTTATGTTTTATTTGATTCGGGTTCCACTATTTCTTTCATTTCTGGACGCATGATAGGCATACTAGGACTGATACCGATTAGGCTTAGAGTACATTTGATGTTGAGTACCGCCGTCGGAGATAGGGTTTACCCTAATAGTCTAGTGGAGAGAGTTCCAGTAGAGATTAGTGGGATAGAGTTACCCGCCGACTTTAGAGTCCTTGAGATGTTAGAGTTAGACGCTCTCTTCGGGATGGACTGGTTATCAGCATACCATGCTCACATAGATTGTTTTAGTAAGTCTGTCATATTTGAGATTCCAGGACGTCCGATGTTCGTACACCGAGGTAGTACACCGAGATTCGATACCACGAGAGGTAGATTGGCGACTAGTGAGGAGATGGAGACTCTAGTAGCCTTGTATACTATAGCAGAGAGTCAGGGACCCCGACTTGAGGACATACCGATCGTTAGAGAGTTTTCCGACGTCTTTCCTGAGGAGTTGCCAGGACTACCACCGCCGCGAGAGGTAGACTTCATCATCGAGTTAGTACCAGGCACCAAACCGATCGCGATACCACCTTACCGCATGGCCCCGAAGGAGTTAGAAGAGTTGAAGGCTCAGCTTAAGGACATGGGGGAGAAGGGATTCATCACGCCTTCCATGTCGCCGTGGGGAGCGCCAGTACTTTTTGTGAAAAAGAAAGATGGTAGTCTACGACTGTGCATCGACTACAGGCAACTCAATAAGGTTACAATCAAGAAAAAGTACCCGCTACCGAGGATTGATGATTTGTTTGAGCAGCTGAGAGGAGCACAGTTCTTCTCCAAGATAGACCTGAGATCAGGGTATCATCAGCTTAGGATCAGGGACGAGGACCAGTCTAAGACAGCGTTCCGCACCAGATATGGACACTACCAGTTTACGGTTATGCCGTTCAGGCTGACCAACGCCCCCGCCGTGTTTATGGACCTTATGCACCGAGTATTCAGGCCATTTCTTGACCAGTTCGTAGTAGTCTTCATCGACGACATTCTGATCTATTCAAGGACACGAGAGGATCACGAACAGCACCTCAGGGAGACGTTGCAGATGTTGAGGAAGCACCGTTTATATGCCAAGTTCAGCAAGTGTGAATTTTGGCTTTCGGAAGTCAAGTTTTTGGGTCACGTTGTTGGAGCAACGGGGATTTCCGTAGATCCGGCCAAGATTCAGACGATTATGGACTGGCCGGCACCGACGTCAGTGACGGAGATCAGGAGTTTTCTGGGGTTAGCTGGTTACTACCACAGGTTCGTGAAGGATTTTTCTAAGATTGCTTCGCCGATGACTAGACTGACACAAAAGGACGTCGTGTATGATTGGACTGAGGAATGCGAGAACGCATTTGAGCAGTTGAAGAGGTTGTTGACGACCGCACCAGTATTAACACTGCCTAAGGTTGGACAGGGGATTCCTAGTATACACGATGCTTCACACACGGGACTTGGATGCGTGTTGATGCGGGATAGCGAGTTGTGGCTTATGCTTCGAGACAATGAATATACATGAGAAGAACTACCCGACGCATGACCTTGAGTTAGCAGACGATCGTATTTGCGCCGAAGGTGTGGAGACACCACTTGTATGGAGAAAGATTCACACTCTTCACCGATCACAAGAGTCGAAGTATCTCTCGCACACGAAAGGAACGAATATGAGACAGCGCAGTGGTTAGAATTCTTGAAGGACTATGACTTTTCCTTGGAATATCACCCAGGAAAAGCGAATGTAGTCGCCGACGCACTGAGTAGGAGACCGACCAGAGACGCCGAGGTTGTCAGATGTCATATGACGCACGAGTACGGGTTACTTGAGGCGATACATGACGATGGTCGGTCGACGACGTTCCTATCGACACCGGATTGAGATCTCGCGCACGAGACGAGTACATACCGTGTCTACACGAGTGTTTCGAGAGGTCGAGGACCGACGGGTTGTACCAAAGCAATTCAACGAGTTAGCGCGGAGTTTAGATTGTGTTGATTGGATAGAGACATCGATCGGTGTCGAGATTCGAGGCGGTGTGGATACCGAGAGATGCCGAAACGAGAGAGGAAATCCTTCAGATTCACACCATTCCCGATTTATCGTTCATCCAGCGGGACTAAGATGTATCACGACATGAAGAGACATTTCGGTGGCCTGGGATGAAAGCGGATGTGTCGAGTTTATCGGGAATTGTGAGATTTGTCGACAGTGAAGGCGAGCATCGTAGACTGGAGGACTCATTACAACCATTGCCCATTCCGAAATGGAAATGGGAAGACATCGCCATGGACTTCATCGAGGGTTGCCGAGGACACCAAGAAACATGATTCCATTTGGGTGATAGTTGATAGACTTACAAAGTCTGCTCATTTTCTCGCCGATTGCGGCGCAATACTACACGTTTGATCACCGAGTATACTTTTCGAGAGAGAGATCATTAGGCTGCATGGGGTGCCGTTAACCATCACATCAGACAGAGATGCTACGTATACTTCCAGGATGTGGCAGAGTATGCAAGAGCAGTACGGTACACGCCTACGCTTCAAGCATGCCTTTCATCCTCAGACTGACGGACAGACAGAGAGACTGAATCAGGTTCTAGAGGACATGTTGCGGGCCTGTGTGTTAGAGTTCGGTGGATCTTGGGAGGAGTATCTACCATTATGTGAGTTTGCGTACAACAACAGTTACCAGGCTAGCATTGAGATGGCACCATTTGAGGCTTTGTATGGCAGACCATGTCGCTCGCCGTCGTGTTGGGCTGAGCCAGAGGACAAAGTGTCAGTAGGGCCTAAGATTGTTGTTGACCACACTGAGAAGGTACGATTGATTCGACAGAGACTCAAGGCAGCCCAAGAGAGGCAGAAGAAGTATGCAGACAAGTACCACAGCGATCTCACTTATTCCGAGGGAGCCTACGTCTATCTTAAGGTTTCCCTCGGAAGGTCTCAGAGAGATTTGGTGTGAAGGGCAAGCTCGCACCGCGTTTCATCGGGCCATTCAGAGTAAGGAAACGGGTTGGAAAGGTTGCGTACGAGTTAGAGCTTCCTCCGCAAATGTCAGGTGTTCATCCGGTCTTTCATATTTCGATGCTTCGACTGGCTGAGTCGAAGGCAGGTGCACGACCGACAGTTGACTTGAGTCAGATCGACCTGAGCGAGGATTTCTCATATGAGGAGCAGCCTATCCAGATCCTAGACCGAAAGGTACACCAGTTGAGGAACAAGTCCATCCCAAAGGTGCTCGTCAAGTGGCAGTTCCACAGTGATTCGAACTCACTTGGGAGTGGGAAGACTATATGCGAGATCGTTTCCCGTACCTTTTCGAGTCAGGTATAATCCTAACCTGAATTTAATTTCGAGGACGAAATTTCCATTTTGTTGGGAATATTTGTCACGGCCCAATTTCCTAATCTTGATTAACTTGTTTAATCAGGATGACCGACCCGTGATGTGGGACCCACGTGAGGTGCACACACCTACCGAGGCACGTGGTCGAGGTATATTATATATTTGTTGTGGTGTATGCCTAGTGATATGTATATGTGTAGACTAGCTAAGTCGGTTCATGCGATTATAGGCGTTGAGACGCGAATGGGGACACGCCTCGGTTTGTGTGCGGCCGGGAGTCGGGTAGCTAGACATGTGGTAAGTCTAAGTTTAGTCAAATGAGTGTTAATTAATTTATTTCATAACATAAGTCTATGGTATACACATCAATTTAAATAAACTATTACTTAGCCTATGTTCTATTTAAATGAAATCAAATATTAAGGCCTATGGTCAAATGTAATTACAACCACCCTTTGGATATGCCTAGGGATGTGTACTAGCACACACTCCCATGTAATTTGTGTCATGCATTTGTGTCACAAAGCTGAAATTTTAGTGAAAGTAGGAGTAATTAATGGTCATTAGATCATCTTAGAGATGGACAAAAAAATCAAATGATGGATGACCATGATAAAGGAAACTACATGCTTGACAAGTGGCATTTAGGGGGTTTCATGCTTAACAAGTGTCATTGAGCTGAAAAAAAAAAGTAGGTGAGTAGGAGTGTTTGATGACCCTTGATTCATATGGAGATGGAGTTGTGCAACTTGATGAAAACCCAACACTATAAAAGAAACACTTAAACACTTTCCTTCTCATTTGCATACAAACCAAGCAAAAAAAAAAAAATTCAGAGCTGTTAGGGGATTTTGTTTACTGGAAATTGGGGTGTAAGAGAGCCAAATTTCCATATCAAAGGAAGCTCAAGTGACAACCATCAAAGCTAAAACCTTAGGTATCATCTATACTCTTTTATGCTTCAATTGTTGTGTTCTTGGTTATGAATATTGAAGTTTTTATATAAAATCGATTTCAAAGATGTTTTAATGATGTTTTAACTCATTTTGAAACACTAAATGATTTCCCTAAGCTGTATTTCATAATTGAGAAGTTTTGTCAAAGATTGGGGTTTTTTTTTCTTGTAAAATTGAAAATCTGATTTTCTTGATACAGCCTCTGTAATTTGGACATATCTCACTCATCATAACTCCAAATTAAGTGATTCCAATGCCATATGAAAGCTAACTCATATACGAACAACTTTTGTGTCTACCATGTTTTTGAAATTCCAGCTCTTTCTGACTCAAAAATGCTCTGCAAATAGGTAATTTAAATGTCATGATGGGATTGTTGAAGGTGAACTTTGAAAAGGCATAACTCCTCCAATTCATATCCAAATGAGATGAATTTTTATTATGTTATTCTTGGATATGTAAAGTGACTTGTGACCTAAAATTATGATTTTTGGAGCTTTAAATTGGGAGAACTGATTTTTACAATCTCGCTGATCAGATTTTGATTCAAATTCGAGTTGTCTTTGAAAATATTTGATATCTCCTTCATTTTATATCAAAAAAGAGAGATTATTATCATATGTTGAGCATAGCTCCATACAGTAGTGGAAAAGGCTAGGTGATAGTTCTCACCGCCGACCGGACGTAGATCATCTCGACTTAGCCTGTGTCAGTTATGGGTATCTGTTAACGTTGGTATTTACTTGCATTATTTATTCAGCATTTCTTCAGCTACATATGCTTTTAAATACCTTTTGTTTAAATTGAAAATGTAGTATTAGATTTCCCCAGTTATCACTTAAATATCACTATACTCACCGTCTAGTTTGTGACGGTGGGTGTAGGTCCATCGAGCAGCACCAGGCCGGGCAAGGAGAAGATCGACGACTACCTCTGAGCTCCAAGCGCGTAGCTGCCCGTACATGTAGGATACTTTTTGTATTATGTTTACTTATGTCTTTATCTTTTGGGATATTATCGGGATGAGCGTTAGATTACCCGACTTTTGGCTTTCACTTTGTTTATATATGTTCGCCGTTTACTTGCATATATATGGTGATCGTTATTTCCTGGTTTCCACACTTAGGCTTTATAAGAGAAAAAAAAATAAAATAAAAAAATTTCTGCTAAAATATTAAAGACTTCCGCTAAATAAAATAATTGTTTAAACAAGAGAACAGAGGTAGTAAAGGCTGACTAATTCGTAATCGGGTCCTATGTATTGTTATTAGGGCTTAATTACGGGATTAGGCCGGACGGTGCCCTAGATTAGAAGCGGGGCCGTCACATAAAGTATCTACTCATCCTACTCAAAACACTCAAGCTACTCCCACTACTCAAACTACTCCTACCAATAATCAAGCACAAGTTATGCTTTCTTTTCTAATAATAAGGAAGAGACATATAAACCTGGAAAGATACCGAAAAGAGGTATAAAGAAAAAGAAAATACAGAAAACAATAGAATAAGAAGAAGAATAAAAGATGACCAATGCCATTCCTACTAAAGAATAGATGGATGTACAATTAAGATTTTTACATTTTCCTGAAAGGCTATACCCATGGTATTGAGCCAGAGTCAAAGCCTTTGAAAAATCTCTACAAACTTCTAAAGTAGTCAATATAAAAGAATGTGATAAGATTTTTGATAATTTAAATGAAAACATGAATTCTAATTCTTTCGTTCCACAATGATTAGCTGATGTTAGGAAGGAAGAAAATAAAGAAGGCATTTTTGAAGCATTTAGGAAAATAGAAATTAATAAACCTGTTAAAGTCTTGGAAACTAAGGGAGTTGAAGAAATTGACAAACAATGATGAACAAACTAAACACACATCAACACACATAGAATTGATATCGCAGTAAGACCTCGATGTCCTCTGCGTAGGCTCAACCTAAACAATCAATTAATAAAATTGATAATGTGTACAATCATTATAATGGACTCTCGTTCTCATAAAACTCAAGCTATGAATGTGTACAACCATTATAATGAACTTTTATTTTGACTTCAACTCTGTCTTTATCTTTGACTCTGACTTTAATATTGCATTCTTCTCTGGAATTTGTGTTGTAGTCTGTCTATAAGTTGTATCTACACCGGACATCTTGTTGTGTTACGCTTCAATCTTCATTGCAACTATCTACCTAACTAACTTAACTTCTATTTTGACAATATACTGCCAACTAGGATAGACCGACCCAAACACAGTAAACTAGGGCTTAACAATACCTAAAATGGAATCAATAATGCAATTGTATGATGAAGTTTTGAAAGAATTTTTTGAATCTAAAGACAAGTTTTTAGAAGAATCTAAGGAAAACTTAGGAGAGAAGGTGTCAATTTTAATTAAAAAGAAAATACATGAGAAATGTTCTAATCCAGTAATGTTTGGAATTCCTATTACAATAGGAAATCTTCTATTAATTTTGCCATGTGTGATCTCGGAGCATCAATTAATGTGATGTCATTTAAACTTTATAAATCATTGAATATAGGTTTGTTAACTAAGACTCCTATTAATATCACATTAGCTGATAGTACAACTGTTAAACCTTACTGTTTATTAGAAGACGTTTTAGTCGAAGTAGATGACTTAGTATTTCCAGCAGACTTTTTATGTCGTGAAAATGGGAGATTATATATCAACTAATTCTCCACCTATACTGTTGGGTAGACCTTTTCTTAAAACTGCTAAGGCTAAGTTAGATATCTTTGAAGGAACAATGTCTATAGAATTTGAAAATAAAAAATTTTAACTTTCAGATTTAATGAAGAAGATAATTGTGATGATGAATTACTTAATAATGATATTCAAGATAATGATTTCTTAGAACATAATCATTATATTAACGTAATTACTGAAGTGTATGCAATTAATGCAGTAATAATGAAATCTGAAAACAATATTTCAAAGAAAGACCAAGTTGAAGAAATTTCAAATGATAAGAAAATAACTCAAGAATGGAGAGTTAAGCAACCAAAAAATGAGGAGAATATTAAGCCGGATGATTCAAAAGTCAAAAAGATTAAAAAGAAGAAAATGTTAAATTTAGTTCCTTCGAAGTTGTATGATCTGGGAGGAGTCAATTTAGACATAATGGTGAATGGATGGTAGAACTCAGCAGCAAGATATGATATAGGTTCTAAAGTAAATATAATGTCTTGGCATCTATTCCTTGAGGCTAAGTTAGAGCTTAAAAATGAAGGATTCTGCATATGGTTGGTTGGGATGTCAAAACAATAGGGGCGATTACAAATGTACCTATTCAAGTAGATAAGTATATCTTATCTACAGATTTCTTGGTTATGCCACACTTTATCTATGAAGATCCTCCGTTAATTTTAAGATGACCGTTCTTAGCTACTTCTCAAGCTGTCATGGATATTCTGAACAGAACAATCACTTTGACGGTGAATGGTCACACAATTACTTTTTGGAATGGCATTAGAGTAGACAATCGAACATTTAAATTTATAGATCTTACATAGTATGGATTGGCTCAGTCGAGCTAACGACTGTAAACAAAAGCGCTCAATAGGACACAACTCATTAACTATCTTTATTTCCATTTTAGTGTTAGAATTAGTTAGTTGTTTTTATTCTCTCACTTTCTTGTTCTTGTTTGAAAATATTTTTAGAATTTCAATTCCAGAATAGTTCCAAGTATAGGGGTAATCGAGTTGCATTGGTCCTTCTTTGCAAATTATTGTCCTTTTTGCAATTTATATTATTTATTTAATTAACAAAATAATAAATTTAATTGATTAGTTACAAATCCAATTCAAAATTTTAAATTTTTGATGAATTACCTTTATATTGATTATTATATATGGTATATATGAAATACATGGATTAAATCAACTAAACAATTTTTGTTTTCTAGTGATTTGTTTGCAAATCCAACTTGTAATGGAAATCATTGGATAAATTGGTAGCAGTGATCAGAATTTTTAATTGAAATTTAAGTATAGCAATTTGTGAGCAAATCCACGATAGAACTGAAAATCACTGAGCACATCGATGGTGAACAGAGGCATATATTTACCAGCGATTCCACTTAAACCCTGAATCATTGGGCCCGATTTCATGTTCTTAAAACAAAAAACCCAAATCACCAACAATAAATCATTTCGCACACACAAACCATCACACTAATTCGAACTAGAGACCAAATTCTTGTCTAGATTCAACTCTTCTAAGTAAAATTTAGTATATTTAAGTGATTCTCACCTCAATCTTGTTTCGTTCTAACCATTTGAAGTGAGATTTGAGAGTGTAGAGCTAAACTAGGGCTTGAGTAAAGGTAATTCAGTTTTGAAGCTTAGAGTGATTTAGAGGAGTTCTAAAGTTCAAATCTTAAGGGATTCACTCTCAAGAAGGTAATCACGAAAAACCCTAACTTTTCTTGTCAAATCTTTGGTTTTTCATGAATTCTTGGATTCCAATCTTTGATAAAATCTTGATTTTAAATTTTGTTCATAAATTGGTTTTATTGTTGAATGATTTCAATTATTTTGATAGTATAAATATAGTGTGATGAATTGATTCACGATATTGAAGTTTCAAAAATTTTGTTCTATGTCAATAAAATAATTTTTATACATAAATTAGTTTGAAAATAAGTTTCAAATGAGTTTGGGTATTTGTTTTGATTTATAAAAGACTTGAATTTACAACTACAATGTTTATTTACATATTAATGAGTTTAAATTGTTTTTCGATCCATAAATTTCAAAAATTCTTTTACAAAAAAACTTTTCAAATATATTTCTCCTCAAATAAAAAGAGTATTTGAATTTTGGCGAATTATTTCCAATATATGGTTGTCAATGATCTACAGGTTTATATATCATTTTTTGAGTTTGTGATATTAATTGAGTACAAATGACCGGAAGTGGAAGAGGTAAGAGTTCGAGAGAGGAGAAGAGAAAGAAAATAGTAGTTATGCAACCTAAAACAAAAATTCAAAGTTCCACCTACACCAATTAGGCCTACGGGAGTTTCGATTAACACTCCTAGGACTAGAACACATAAAGAACCTATTCCACCTTCATCATGTAGTTATATTTCTGAGGAGGAGGATGGTGAGGAGACCACTCGGGTAGAGAAGGAGTTTACCTATGATATGAGACATTTTATGAATGATAAAGCCCTTTCGAGATTTAGAATTGATTTGAAAAATGGTAGGAAAATAATACCAGAGAGGGGATTCAATGTGAAAAATGAATTGAAGTGCTTGCCTAGGATTTTGGAGATCATTAGAGAGAGGAATTGGAGGATGATGACTAGGGACTATAATCATTTAGATGATGAGGATATTTTTAGTGAACAACGTTGTGAAATTTTAGTTCGAGAATTTTACGCAAATGGGCATGGAAGCGAGAGTAAGATGGTATCCACTGTTAGATGAAGTTCAATGGATTATTCTCCCAAAAGAATAAATCAATATTTTGGATTACCAGACTTTCATAATAAAGGAAATGATGATTTTCCTAAGCCGGAGTATGACTACAAGCACGAATTTCCCGACGAGTTAATTAGAAATGGATTGGAAGCAATACTGGGGGTGAATTTCACGGGGATAAGGATGGTTATCCAAAGCACATCATTACCAAGCACTTTAGAAAAATCACTAAGGGTTGGAATTGTTTTATCAATGCAAGCCTGCAACCGAGTCTTCAATATTATGAAGTTATGAGTTTCAAGGTGGATTTACGTTATTACATCATGCAAGGGATTGGTAACATTGACGTTGGCAAGGTTATCTATGATTCCATTAAGAATGCTACGATGAAGAACAAGAATGAAGGATTGTCGTTTCCCTTGATGATCACAGAGTTTTGTAGAAGAGATCGAGTTCCTATGATAGGACTTGATATGGATGTCTTCCCTTATAAGACTATCACTGATGCAAGCATAGAAAGTAATGGAAAGGTGAATTCTATGTGGATTCGAAAGACGAGAAAGAGAAAGCAGAAAAACAAAGGAGAAAGACCGAGGAGAGAAGAAAAATAAGAGATGAGAACAAAAAAATTCCCAAGGGTATTCAAGAAAATGCCTACAATGAGAGGATGAGCCAGAGTTCTCAATTACCTACTGAAGATTATCCTGGTATGTACATGTGAGAGACAGAGTTGGTCATAATGGGATAAATTTTGTAGAACCTGATGAGGGCTTTGATGAACCAAGAGCTCATGTTTCAAAACCAACAACAACTAGAAAGGAGCATGTATGGTTTTGAAATATGAATGACTAGAAGACTATAAAGAAGAGGAGCAGAAATTCATGTACCATCTACCCAGATGAGATTACCGATCGAGGAAGTCTTTTCTGATTAAGTTTCGAAGTTGGGAGTTGATTACAGACTCTACGACCCTGCGACGAGCTATCAATCTGAGCAGAATGATCGAGGGGATGGTTGAGATTATGCAACTTCTAGGTGAAAATTCGGATTGCATTTCTCCTATCTGATTTATCTTTAGAGTGATACTATGTGAGGCTCTGCTTTGTAATTTGTGCTTCTCTACTATGATCTCTGATAATTGATGATACTATATTGTGATATGTAATGTGATGATGATACTATGGTGATTTGATTGATACATTGTTGATGACGTTGGTAATACATTATTTTGATGATGATGATTTTGGATTAATTTTAATGATAATTTTATTTGTTTTTTATGAAAGCTTATTCACATATTCACTTATTCTTTAAATTAGTTTATATTACTATTCGTGTATGCTTCACAAGGTATATTTATTTTGTTGGAAACTTGACTTAATTTTTAAACCTTGAGGACAGGTTTGGAATGAGTATGGGGGTATGTTAGGTGATATGAAGTATAAAGAAGCGAAGTATGAAAAGTTCGAGAGGTAGAATCTATTCAATATTCAATTTATTCAACATTCGATATTCATTAGTGCATAATTTTTCAAAATCTTCAAGACTACAGGTAAGTATGAATTATATTACTTAAGTTATTTCATTAGTACTTCATTTTACGCTATTTAGTTAGGAAATATTATGAATTGAATATAATTTGAGTTTAAATAGAAGTGATAATTTGATTACCCATGAAATATAAACTTTATGATAGAAGGAATCAATTGTTATACCATATTGATTAACTTACATAAATTGTGTATGCACTAGAAGTGTTTAGAGGGATTGATTGCTTTGTATTAGACATAATAATGGGTAGAAGATTAAAACAAAAGTACAAGATGAACAAGATAATTTTCTAATAATCTTGTTATACATAGATTACTGATCAAATATTTATATATATATATATATATGAAAAAAGAATTATGCCACAATTAAGGGAAGACATAGGAAATTAGCCAATAAACTTTACTTAGTTGGAAAGAATACTTCCTTAACTATAATGAAAGTGAGAAGTGCTATCAGAAGATTTTCAAATAAAAAATAGAGTGTCCCACAGATTTCGCAGGAAATAGAGTAGGGAATCTGATGGCAGGAAAAAGATAAGGAAAAAATTCCTCTAAGAAAAGCGATATCCACTAGAAATAGAGCAGAAAACCATATGGAATGAAAAGAAAAAAAATATATGGAAGAAAAATGAGAGATGAAACATGGAGAACAAGTTTATGAAAACTCCTCAAACAAAAAGATTTAGCTCTAGTGCTTATAACTAGGTTGAGTAAAATAAAATGATATATGTTCATTGGCCCTATTGACTCTGATTGTGGTTATTTTTAAGAGAAAAATAAAAAATTGTGAATGATTTAGTGGTTTTTGTATCTTGAGATTCTATATTAGTTATCGTAAGCTTGATGTTTAACAGTCGAGATTGAAAAAACCTATATTGTGGCATAGCCTTGATATTGATTGAACTTTGAGTTCTGAGGTGCATAACATGATAAGGGTTGAGTTGTCATTAAGGGCTTGTTCTTTTAAAATCTTTCTATTCTATCATAATTTTTATTTCATAGGGTAAATATTTGTTTCTATTTAACTACTTCCTTTTAAGATGAAATCAATAAAAGGAATGAAAAAGAATATAATTGAAAGTATTCTTTGCTCAGGACAATAAAATGTTGAGTTTTAGGGTATTTGATAAGTCAATAATAAGATAGTATTTTATAGTATATTCTAGGGTTATTTAGATGTACAATGTTATATTACACTAGATTTTCTCCTGTTTATGTGATTTCAAGTAATAATAAGGTAAAATGAAGAAGTGAAGGAAAATGGGAAAGACATAGAAGAATTTAGAAAATTGGGAAAAATATCCAACAATCGATTTCCTGGTGATTTGGAGGATAAACTAGGAATCGCCAGTCAAATCGGCAGCAGTTATCTCCCAACAATTTGCATTTACACTAGAAATCACCAATCAAATTGATGAAGCAGAGAAAGCAATTTTATGAAGAAACCACCGATTTGCACAATGTTTTGATGAAGAATCAAGAATCACCAAGGAATCGTTGGAGTCGGTTTCGAGAATATTGTATTAAAACTAAGAATTTGTCTTTGATTAGGATATGTACACATTATAATACTATAAATATGCACTTAGGGTTTTGAAATTAGGTGTCCTCACTTGTTTATCAACTAAAAGTTGAGCAAATTAGTATATTTGGTTGTTTTTGCTTTAGAAAACTCATTGGATTCAAACATTATTTAATTAAAGTATTTTTAATTATGTCTTATTTTAACGTGATGTTTACTTTGAGTGAGTAGTTTATTAATCTAAACATGATTCCAAACAAGAACTTAAACCGTTTTGCGATATAGTAATAGTAAATAAGAATATGAACTTAATGCTTTAAATCTAATCATATTCTTCAATTCACGGTTGTAATAGATTGTTTTTGTGTATTACAATCAATAAACTATGTGTCGCATGCTTAGTACGGAATATCTATTGTAACATCTAGGTTTTGAATCTAATTTATTGTAGTAACTAGGTTTAGTATAGAAGGTCTAATTACCGTTTAAATATATTAGGAGAATTGTGATCTAAGTTATTTATTGTTGCAACATTTTCGATAATATTAGTTTTGAGTAAGAGTTTTTGTAGAGTGCAATGTTGTTTTGTTATTTTTTGTTATTTTTAGTTATTTTAAGTTTTTAAAATATTAAGTGTGATAAGATTAGGATATGGCTTTTTACATTGATAAAAATAAAACTAATGGTTTGATAAAGACTATTAATCTTGCTTATGATTATGTGTTTAATGATTTAATGATTTAGGGTTTGATGGTAATGATATGATTATATGACTACACTTTAATTAATATGTTCAAATATCAAAATGGTTTATGCTTCATTGTTTCGGATGTTTGTTTAGATGTTTGTCTTATATTAATTTGAACTTAGATTAATGGATTTAGTTACTTTGCATTGCTTTAATTTAGTTTAATTAGGTTAGGTAATTTCTCTAGATTATTTAAGTAACTTTAATTCCTGCTTTGTTTTTAGCTTTCATTAGTTTAATAAAATAAACAAAAATCCTTGTGAAATCTTTTTCTTAAGAAGTTTGCAAAATCCCTATGTAGAAGATTCCCACTTACCGCTACTACATATTAGAGATATACAAGAAATAAATTGTGCAGTTACGACACTTCAACAGGTTTCGTGATTTGGTGTAACTTGAAGCTTGATCGTAACTATAATTGAATATGCAGGGACGCTATTGGAGCCATTTTCTTAGTGATCTAGCTCTCCGATACCCTTAAATTTTTGCTCAAAGTTGGTTGGTTGTAAGTAAACCCTACAGTGACCTCTACTCTTAAGATTTATCTTTGTGCCAGCTTTTATAATTAGTCTGCATTGCATTTTGCATTTTGATTGGTCATGCATACATTGTTGGGAAATGTGCCCTAAGTCAATCCATTAATAGTCTTTATGAATACATTTTAGTTAATAGAATAGAGGATTTCCTTTGTTGTTTATTATAATTGATT
Organism: Stephania japonica; assembly: GCA_039657345.1. Lineage (NCBI taxonomy): Eukaryota > Viridiplantae > Streptophyta > Magnoliopsida > Ranunculales > Menispermaceae > Stephania > Stephania japonica. The sequence goes on along the minus strand of CM077561.1, from coordinate 34,166,712 downwards.
TGCATGTTTACATTATAATAAGATCCATGGGTATTTACAAAAATATCCTAAATGTCCCTAAAATTACAATACATGTATGAAAATTAAGGGCAGAAACTCTAATTTTTGTTTTAGAAATGAATTAGGGTTGACTGGTACGTTCTGAATTGTTTTGGAGAGAAACCAAATGTTTGGTATTCTCTCGAAGCTAGCACTTTGAATCTCGACCGTCGTTCATGTGTGGACAGCTAGTAGAGGGCGTTCGTCATTGGCAACGCTTTAAAGATCGATCAACATTCTGAAAGGTATATTGCAACCGAGGTATGATTTAGTTTTCATAGTTTAAACGTTTTAATGGAATCATATTCGGATCCTGTTGGGGTTTCTCTCAAAATTGTTTTTGAAATTTTCGTTGTGTATGAACCCCAAACACCATCATACATATCATACGAATAGAGTTGTCTTGCTTGGTCTCAGGATTATGCTATATGGTTGAAACAGGTCATGCTCGTGGCAACCTATATGGTTTAAACACTAGGTATCATGTACATACACTTGAAATAGGTTGTGCTCAAGTAAAACTGTAAGGCGGATAATGTCGATTCCGGGGAGCATGTATTGAACTCATAGTACAATTTTAGATTCATTTAGGATTGCACAGTTTATTAGTGAGCTTTGAACTAGAACAAAGGGATTCACATTGTTATTTATATTTATTAATTATTTGGAAATGCAATTACATGTCTCCATGTATCAGATTAATATTTGCAGGAGTACATGTCAACGTAGGAATTTACTTGTCTGATATCCTTGAGTTGTTTTTGATGATGTGAAGTATACAGTGCAGAAGTAAGGGAAAAAAGCGTAGAAATCTTGTTACTGATTTTCTTTGACTTCTTATTCTGATCGTAAATTGTTTTTGTTAAATATTGTGTTTTGGGATTCTCGGGTTGAGAGTAGATCATGGTTTGGTTATGAAAATGTTATGAATAGGGTATAAGATAGGTTGTGAGAATTTTGAGACAGTTTACGATTACCTTTTATGTAAATATGGATTGTGGAGTTGATATCACTGTATGTCTTTTAAGGTTGAAACTTGTAGACATGATGCAAATTTGATCTTTTAATTCATTTTCGATATTATATTGTGAACTGTTGTGGAGATGTGAGTCCTTCTAGGTCTTCTTCCAAAGCTGTTGTTTAGCAAGTTTTCATGCCTGTAGTCCATTTTTAGGAGATACTCTGTCGAAATGTTTATAAAATATGAAAATCTTAGTAGAATGACTTCCTCAATTACTTCATATTTGGAAATTAAAATCTTGAATATGCCTATAGGATTTTCATGTATCTTGAGGATTTTAGGTAATTGAGATTGTTAATGGATCTATGATGAAGATTAAGGTAATTAGGTAATGTCAGGGAGTTAATGAAATGAGTCCAAACAGGCCCTAGAATAGTTTTGATTTTTAATAGAGGTTTCATAATCCCTATTAAAGAATGTGTTATTGAATGTAGTGTGAGAAACGTGTTTGATGGGTCACATTTTAATTGTTTTTTCTTAAAAGAGAACTCAAAATTTCATTAATCATTCATGGCTCAATACAAGGCTAGACATAAAATCAAGTACATTGATTCGCTAATCCTATTTGTGCAAACAAACTGCCATTAATTTGGTTTTTTTTTCGAAATTGAAACAGTTTGACAATCAGGGACTCCACTCTATAACGTTGAAACTCATAACTATACACAAAAGTACTAGAACCATAACAAAACTTCCCAAAAAGGAGAAGACCTAAAATTTCTCAACAAGGAGAAGACCTAAAAACTTCCCAACAAGGAGAAGACAAACCAAAAACTTTCAACTAGGAAGAAAACTAACTATAAAGTAAAAACTAAAGATAAATCAATCTAGCGTGCCACATAAATCTACGCAACACTGTTGATGAAGATGCATCGCAACAAGGATGGACCAATCTCTACAAATTTGATTAAATCTGTTATTTATTGAATGAACAAAAAAACAAAAGGGATTTGATTCGAACCACCATTGATTGCTGAGAGGATCAGCAATGGTTCAAGAACAAAAATTACAAAAGTGAATCAAAAAAGAATTTTAGGGTTTTGGAAAGAAGGAAAGCTTATTCGTACGTTACATGTATTATATAGAGGTTGCTTAAAACCCTATCAATTAGGTGTTATTAAATGTAAAAATGATATTAGCAATTAAATGCAACCCATCGAACATGTTTCTCACATGACATTTAATAACACACATCTTTAATAGGGGTTTTGAAATTTCTATTAAGGACCAAAACTATTTTAGTGAGGACATCAATAATTAACAAAAAAATATGTGTAAAGAGTAATCTTTAAGGAAAATAGTTAATTGATGCAATCTATATATATATATATAAAAGAAAGCTATATACATGTTGACACATGTCAGCTGTACATAGCTTTTAAAATTAATGCTGAAGTGTATTAATTAGTTTACCTTACCTAATTAATATTACTATCCTAATTAATAGCCTAACTACATTATTTTAAATTTTTTTGTTTTTCTTTTCTTCTTACACAATACAAATCTCTTAGTTTTTTAAAAAATAAAATATAATAGCTATATATAATTTAGTGTAGATACTTTTCATCTTTCATATTTTTAATCGAAGATCACAATTTTTATAATTACAGAATTCTTCATCTATTTTATATCTTTTCATTTTTAAACAAATTTTATTTATAAAAGAAAAATAGATTTACAATAAAAAATTATAGATTCATATTCGGGATGATGTCCGGGTCTAACACTAGTATTTAATTTAATTACATAGAAGTTTGTCATGATGTGTAATTTAATGCTTCTATATATATATATATATATATATATATGTTATTGCATTTTCACTGTAGTTCTAGACTTGTAGTATGTTCGTCGTGCTCTATTATTGAGATTATAACATTTATTTCTTTAATAATTAGCAACACGAGCAAAGCTTGAGGGGAGCATCGGAACAGATAGGCAGTAGTGGGTACAGAAATAACACATGGAGGTGAGGGGGGAGTGTTTTTGTGGTAAGAGTAACAGTTGTCTCTATAAATTTTCAGTTTGTGTACGGAGTGGAAGTCACTATCTAGCGGAGCTCCGCTGCCACACCAAACAAGGAGGAGATTAAAGGTAGTCGATCTGGTGGGTCCGTGGGCCCCGCGGTAGTGAAGAGTAGATGTCGTTTTAGTCGTCAACTCGTCATCATGTGATACATGCATGTAACATTGGCAGACCCTCACATATATTTAATTTCCTCTCCCCCACATCTATATCTATATCTCTCTCTCTCTCTCTGCTGCTGCTGCTGCTGCTGCTGCTCCTGCTCTCTCATGGTTCCTCTCTCTCCAATATCATCATCACCATGCCCTCCTCTCCCCATCTCCCCATCTCCCTCCCTCGGTAAGTACTAACTACTCATCCAATCGATTAATTCATCAACACCGTACCCATTAATTAATTATTCCACTAATAAATTGCATGTGCGGTTTCGAATTCTTCACTACAGGTGGATTGGATTTCTGAGTCGCCCCCCCAATTCCCCAAATGAAGAAGATGATCAACATGGACCCCCCACCACCACCACCACCACCACCACCACCACAGGCACTACCAACAGTAGCAGCAGCAGCAGCAGCGCAGAAAACGTGGTGGAATGCTACGCCTGCACCCAAGTGGGCATCCCGGTCTTCCACTCGACCACCTGCGACAGCGCCCACCCGCCCGAGTGGGAGGCGAGCGCCGGATCATCCTTAATCCCCATCCACAACCGCTCCACCAACAACCTCAAGCGTCCCCCCGCCGCCGCCGCCGCCGCCGCCGCCCGGCAGCACCACCAGCGAATAACAAGCGGGTCGCGGGGCCCATTGGGGCGGGTCCTCGACCCGCGGACCGCGACGGTGCAGAGGTGGAACCGCGCCTTCTTGCTTCTGCGAGGGTTGGCGCTGGCCATCGACCCTCTCTTCTTTTACGCGCTGTCGATCGGCCGAGGGGGCGCGCCCTGCTTGTACATGGATGGTGGGTTGGCCGCCATCGTCACCGTCCTGCGCACCTGCGTTGATGCCGCCCACCTTTGTCATTTGTGGTTGCAGTTCAGGCTGGCCTACGTGTCCAGGGAGTCGCTTGTGGTCGGCTGTGGGAAGCTCGTCTGGGACGCACGTGCGGTGGCCGACCATTATCTCAGCTCGCTCAAGGGCTTCTGGTTCGACGTTTTTGTCATCCTTCCGGTTCCGCAGGTCACTTGCTCTTGCTTTATTTAATTATTAAGATTTTCAAGTTTTGAACAACACTTGTGCATGCTACAAACTATAAACTTAATTTACTCAATATGAGTTTATCAATAAAACTAACTCAATATCTAGTTGATTTCTTTTCTTTTTAGTGGTAGGGTTGGGGTTCAAATTCTTATGTAAATACTAAATAGTCAAGATTTTATATTGGAAAGGCTAAAAAAGTTCCCACATCCATAATTGCAAAAAAATATGCGTAAAGAGTACTCTTTAAGGAAAGCAATTAATTGATGGAGTATTTATTTTAATTACATGATATGTTATTTAATGCAACTATTTTTTTTTTTTTTGGTAGGATTAATGCGTCTATTTTCAAAACTATATATACTTTAATAATTAGTCCTATTATGTTTTAAAGTACATATTTTTTAAGATCTTCGAATCAAATCAATTGTAAGAAACATTAGTTTTTGTAGTTTTGTTCATCATGAATCTCTTTTTGGTTTTTAGTATATTGCATTTTCACTTTTTTTTTCTTTTTTTTTTTCAGGAGCATTTTCACTACTGTTGTTTCAAATTTATTTGGCATATTGTATATTATGAGTTAGAGCTTTGAAGGGCTATATCCTAATTTCTAGAAAACCTGAACGTTCTCAATAATGTCTTGACCCACAAAAAGAAAAAATAAAATAAAATAAAATAAAAATTCTCAATAATGCTCTATTATTGGAGATTGTATATTTATTATATATAAATATAAACACCATTTAGCCACACGAGCAAAGCAAGTGGGAGCATCAAAACAGATAGGACAGTGGGTGCAGAAGTGGCACGTGGAGGTGAGTGCGAGTGTTTTTGGTGGCACTTTAAGTTGTTTGTTTGTTTGTGTACGGAGTCCTTATCTAGCATAGGGCCACACCGAATAGGGAGAGATGAGGGGAGCCTGGTGGGACCGTGAGCCCGTGGATGAGAAGGTATATGTCGTTTTTATTCCTGTACCGAGCAAATATGCACCGTAGAACATGTAGGTAAGCAGAGACGTATTAAAATTTGCACCTACACAATAATGGCGCAAGAGTTGCACATTCTCTTTAGTTCTTACGAGATCAATCATCTCATTATTTACCGAATTACAGTTGTCCTCATATTGTCTTTCATGTATGCTTCTGATCTTGAGTAACGAGCATCTAAGAAATTGTGACCATGTATATAATTAATGATCATGGCATGGGCATTTTTCTTTAACATGATAATGCATGTGGATGTTTTTAATCTTAACAAAAATGAATAACAATGCATTGAGTAGTAATTATATATTTTTGCTAAAAGATTTAGTGACATTTGATATGAGATGTGTCATGTATTATTGAATTACATTGGGCTTTGGTACTAGTCTCTATAACTAACACCAAAAAAGATACCATAGGCAACGGGCTGAAAAGCTCAACGGGGTAGAAGGGTAGACCAACAACGAGGTTGCGAATTCAAACCCTCCCTCAAACAATTACTTAGGGGATTTTGTTGGCTGTTGAGGTGTGTTCGAAACACACCAGTTTGTTGCATTGTTATAGGATTACTCTCATGTAATTAACGTCTGGTTGTTGTCGAAGATAGACCTATAGGATTCCCGTTTGGTACAAATTTCTCCAGTTTGAGATCCAAATAATTTAGCAATTGTATTATTAAGAAGGTGAAGAGGTTAAATTATATATTTATCATCAATCTTTGTTTTTTTTATGTTAATCTTTAATCTTTAATTGACAAAATAAGTGAACTAGACTATTAATTATTTAACTTTATGTTTGTTGCAGACAGTGTTTTGGTTGGTGGTTCCCAAGTTAATAAGGGAGGAGAAGATTAAGTTGATAATGACAATTCTTCTATTGATATTCTTGTTCCAGTTCTTGCCAAAGGTGTATCACAGCATCTGCTTAATGAGACGAATGCAAAAGGTCACTGGTTATATTTTTGGGACCATTTGGTGGGGCTTTGCCCTTAATCTTATTGCCTACTTCATTGCTTCCCATGTAAGTACACCTTACATTTCTCACTCAAAATCTTTTTATATCTTACCCTTCATTGTTTTGGGCCCTGACTTTTTTATTTATATATGTATGGTCTTTCTGTCAAAGCATCTTTGACGAGATGGAAGAGGCACCACATGTCAAAAGGCAAGGTTTGGGGAAGTCATGGGTTGACTTATAAAAAGAAAAAGTGGTCCTTCTATAAACTTTATAAATCTTTCTCTTTCATTGACATATATAGGCTCTTAATTAATGTTGTTCTCGGCACAGGGCGTATTTGTTCTCTTATAGGCTTTCTTAGATTGAATTAGATTCGAGAGGCCTTGATCAGTAGAGATTATTATCGATGAATGTCAAGCTATTTTAACACCTTCCTAAAGGGCCAATTGTCGCAATAGGGAATTATTATGCTAAGAACAAAGCGTAAAGTTAAAACCTCCTATAAAGTAAAGCTCTAGAGACGAGATGGATTACTGGTTCATGTAAACTCTATAGCTATTAAGTTCCAAACTATGAATATAATATATATATATATATATATATGGAGCAAATTCAACAGGTGATATTGATAATAAAAAAAAAAAGATTTAACCTCTGTAATTGAATCCTATTAATGAATCCATTTGTAATCTTTGCTTAATTAATTTTGTTTGCAGGTAGCAGGAGGTTGTTGGTATGTTTTGGCGATTCAACGAGTCGCTGCATGCATAAGACAGCAGTGTGAGAGGAATAATAGGTGTAATCTACCATTATCTTGCTCTGACGAGGTCTGCTACAGGCTTCCATTGGCCTCTGTCTTGCTCGACAACATCTCATGTAATGGGAGGAATTCAACTGCAGTACCTAATCTCCCCGTCTGTTTAAATGGCAATGGACCATTTCGATATGGAATCTATAAGTGGGCACTCCCTGTTGTTTCCAGCAACTCTTTAGCTGTCAAGGTCCTTTACCCCATATTTTGGGGCCTAATGACCCTTAGGTGAGTCTAGAGAGGGTTTTAACTGCCAAAGTTTCTTGATTACAAACTTTTATTGCTCATTGAGTCAATGTTCATGATCCTCCATTGCAGCACTTTTGGTAATGATCTCGAGCCTACTAGTCATTGGTTGGAAGTGATATTCAGTATCATTATCGTGCTAAGCGGACTACTGCTCTTCACTCTTTTGATTGGAAACATTCAGGTGACTTGTACTGAAATTACCTCAATAATGGCTTGCATTAATTCACTTTAGCATATGTAGCTAATCAGCTTGATGTAATTTTTGGCTAGGTGTTTCTGCATGCTGTCATGGCAAAGAAGAGGAAGATGCAATTAAGGTGTAGAGACTTGGAATGGTGGATGAAACGTCGACAATTGCCATCAAGTCTGAGACACAGAGTTCGTCATTTTGAACGACAGAGATGGGCGACGATGGGGGGAGAAGATGAAATGGAGCTCATTAAAGATTTGCCTCAAGGGCTCAGGCGTGACATCAAACGTTATCTTTGCCTCGATTTAATCAAGAAGGTATAAATGCACTTAAATTGTAAGCAAATATAGGGAACTAATTTTCCAATGACTTGTCTTGCTTTGCCACCATTCTGATTTCTGAGTATGATCATGAGTCGAGTCATTCAGTAATTGACAGAATCAGCTCAAGCAATCTGATTTTCTTCTTTCAGGTCCCTTTGTTCCACAACCTTGATGATTTGATCTTAGATAATATTTGTGACAGAGTTAAGCCTTTGGTCTTCAGCAAGGATGAAAAGGTGAAGAACGGTTTAATTCTCTTGAATTTTCCTGGTTATAGTTATCAAAATGATTTGCAACTCTTAAGCAGTCTTTTTCCAAATTAGTCTGGTATGGTGGAAAAACAAACTCTTAATCTTGTTGATCACATAGTTTTGCTACTTTCAGATTATCAGAGAAGGTGATCCAGTTCAACGGATGATATTCATCGTTCACGGGCACTTACAAAGCAGCCAGAAGCTCAGCAAAGGCATGGTAGCAACATGTAAGCTAGGCCCTGGCAACTTTGTAGGAGATGAGCTGCTTTCTTGGTGCCTTCGACGCCCTTTTGTAGATCGTCTGCCTGCATCATCTGCTACATTTGTCTGCATTGAAGCAACAGAAGCATTTGCTCTGGATGCTAACCATCTTCGATACATCACCGATCATTTCCGCTACAAGTTTGCTAATGAAAAACTTAAGAGAACAGCCCGGTACTATTCGTCTAATTGGCGAACATGGGCTGCTGTGAACATACAATTCGCTTGGCACCGATACAAGATGAGGACAAGGGGTCCTGTGATTCAAGTTAAGGTGACTGGTGACAGCGACCGCCGTCTTCGTCAATATGCTGCTATGTTCTTGTCTCTGAGGCCTCATGACCACCTTGAGTAGAAATTATTAAAGCCCATGTTTCTTATAGATATAGAAGCGTCGCTGGTTACTCTCTTGGGCAAACAAGGCACTCAATTAAAAATCTCTTGCGGATGATTGTATTTGGAAATGGGTGTAATTGAAGATGAACATTATTCATGTACGGAAATAAAATTCATTTGTCCATTTTTTTATGCAATGACGCTCTCATTGTGGAATGCCTCTTCAACAATATCTTGCATGACGAAGCATAAACAGACATGAACAACTACAGTTATTTTTTGGATAGAGAACAAGAACAGTGAATTAAACCTCGTCAATCCCAAATTTATCAGCTAGGGTGACTGCTCCATGGATCAAAATCTTTCACTTCCCTCAATTAAAGGCAATTGATCATGATGGGATTTTAAAATCCTTTACGTAGCCATGACATAGGCAACTACGTACTCTACCAGCGAGGGGTAGCTAGCCTCTGGGTGTGAGTTTAATTACGTCATGCCCGACCCCATAGACGAACACCCCATACACACATTGGAGTGGATAATCAATATTAAGATATAACAAGCATCACAATGGAAGAAATGAATTTAAAATGGTGCTGAATTTAAAGAATTCTAACATGCATTTCTCATGAGGTTACTTGCAAGAAAGCCGTGAAAACATCTCCAACCGTTCCTTCGCACCTCGAAAGTCGACCAATACCTAACACTTAGATTATGTATCCCTAAATTCCTAGTGCCAATTAAATAAATTTTGGCGTGTTAGATACTCGTTCTATTGCAAAGTTGCATTAACATTGTTGTTATAACTCTTGTAGTCATATATATATATATATATATATATATACATCCCTTTTGGTCATAGACGTCCCTTGTAGGCACAATCGTCCCTCATGGGCACAGACGTTTCTTGTTGGCACAATCGTCTTTTAAGGGCACAGACTGTGACAACCCTAATTTCCACAACCAAGACCGCCCGGCCTAACCATCGCCAAACACCTCGAGATAACCCAGCGAGTTAGACGATGATCTAGTAAGCTTTAACCAGAAGAATAACATCAACAACTATCTACAAATAGACAACTAAGGTATTAAATTGCGGAAACAAAAAAAAAAAACCACCCATGTCTATAAGGTGCAAAATAATAGGTAGATATAGGGATGCAAATGGGTAGGATAGGGGATGGGGACCTCATTCCCATACCCGTACCCGCTAAAAAATTTATCACCCATACCCATACCCATACCCATCTGGTGATGAATTCTCGTACCCATCCCCATACCCATCAAATCCCCATGGATATGGGGAATCCCCATGGGTAAAATATTTTACCCATTTCATTCCCCATTGGGGATCCCCTTGGAGATTTTCATGGAAATTTTTGCGGGGATAGGAAATCCCCGTGGGAAAAATATTCTTCGATCCCACTTAATTTTCCTCAAAAAAAGAAATATAAGAAATAAGGAATCAAAAATACATACATAACAATACAATTGTTGAAATTCCAACAAAAATAAAGTATAACATATCATGTAATTAAAGTTCTAACTTCTAAGTGTTAATAATTTAAAATCTCATTAAGGATTTTTGTCATGTGTATAATGAATGTTTCGGGTGGAAACTATGAAATATTATATTATAATTATATATAAATATCATATGGTGTATAATTGATATATGGGGATCCCTTTGGGTAATCCTCATGGGTATCCTCATTGGGTATCAGGATCCCCATGGGGTCACCTATGGGTATCCCCGTGGGGATCACCCATGGGGATCCCCGTGGCTATCCCCGTAGGGATCACCCGTGGAGATCACCCATGGGGGTATCCCCGTGGGGATTACCCATGGGTATCACTCGTAAGGATCCCCGTAAGTATATTTTATCACCCGTCCCCGTACCCATACCCGTGTGGGTATGAGATTTTGTACCCATCCCGGCCCCCATACCCATTTAAAATCCTTATACCCATACCCGTTAGGGTAAATCTCTATCACCGTGGGTATTACCCTACCCATTTGCATCCTTAGGTAGATAGTCATTACAACATGGACAACTAAGAATAAGTTCTATGGGCTCAAAGGCCTACCCAATGGAATCCTTATTTTAGTAGATCAATTAATACATCCAAATCACATAAGATAAGGAGATCTTCTATGCTAGGACCTTCCCCTTTCCAATTTTTCTAATGCAGCTAAGGAGGTACCTGGAAGCCGGGGTTGGTTTTGGCTCAGTGAGGTGAGGACTCGCTTTACCGTCAATTATCCAAGTAATACCAAAATGAAAAATATAACTAACATAAATCAATAAGTAAAGAGATACAAGAATAATAATCTCAACTCAGAAATATCAAGAAATAAACATTTAGATAAGCTGGATTCATAAAAATAAATGCAAGTCATGCTTTTCCATCATGCATACGTACTATTGACATTATTACAAGTGACCGATTTCCCATGCTCCCAGTGAAGATTGACTCATTGACCAACACATTTCGCTTCTTTGTTCAATTGAGCTTCTCAACACAAGTAGTGATCTTCCAAGCCGTCACCCTTACATATACCCCTAACCGGCCCATGGTTCCCAAATCTTAGCAACAACAACGACTATCCCTATGTCCCTCATGCTAGCATTTAATAACATGGTCGTGTAAGCCACTACGTACACAAAAATAATGATTATAGTGGATCATGATGCTCGCAACCACGGATCATGTATCCATGTGTTAACAACTACTAACACATTTGAGTAACAAGTGTGGTCCTCACAACTGCAAGTTCCCATGTTAGCAACCATAGATTATAGCAAGAAATTATGTCAATAATACATGGCATCCCATCCCAAGTCTCTAACTTACGTGAGACCTAAGTTATACTAATAGCATGACATGATTGAAAGTAAAGCGCACCCCTACTTACCTCGATTTGCTGCAAGTCCTAATCCAGTTCCTTACTTTTAGAAGTCCGATGTGGTCCTCTTCGAGTATCTACATTAGTGTTAATAGACAGCGCATATTAGACTTTTATTCATTAGAATGATTTCTTATTTTCCTTTTTAGCCCATTAATCTTATTAGAAATGTGTTTCATCACATGATCACGGCATTAAGAAAACCTTAATTAAATCTCAGAAAACTTGAAAGTCGAAATGTGAGATTACTTTTGGTCTCTCGACTTTCAAATCAAATTTTAAATTAGCAAATTTCTTGCAACTCAAGTTTGGTTGATGTCATATTTTAAAGCTCCCCTTTAACTTTCCAATGAAATAAAGAACATCGAAAATAGAGTTAAAACAAAGAAGTTATGCCATGTGACGGCCCCAAATTCCACAACCCTAGAATCGGGCGCCGCCCGGCCTGGACCCGCGCGAACCCCCGAGCCAATCCCGACGAGTCGCACGGGGCCAGTGAGCCTATCCTTACCATTCAATCATTTGTTAATCATTTGAAAGTGAAGTCAATTAATTAGCGAGTTATCAAAGTATAAAGCGGAAGCAATTAATCTCAACTAATAAATCAACTTCGAAAGCTACAAGTTAGGACAAAAACCTAGGGTGTGGGAACCCCGTATACCATATATATACCATGTAAAGCAAGGAGAGAATCATCTAAGTCATAATGTCCAAAAAGATCTCTAAACCCATAACCCCATGTACAAAAAACAATATAAGTAGCTAATACACCAAAATGTCACCTATATCAACAGAGAATGGCCGCTCAAAGTATATCGCCTAACTGCGTGGCCTTTCCTTTGCTGAACTGTGGATCTGCACTCGGTCAAACACAAGAATGATGAGCCCAGGTAAGTAACGCCAAGCAGGAACAACAATAAATACAGTATTTCGAATTAAATAAATGAACAGTCAATTCATGCCGATAGAAGGAAAGGACAGGGAGCGCATGAATATATAGAAACTGTGAATAAATAAATAAGCAATCGAAATTGAGTGTCCCGGAATACAAGGGAAAGGCACAAGTGGTCCCGACCAATTAAAGTCGTTAAGCCGAGGACAAAATCTCCTCAAAGGCTAGGAGTCGAGGACAGAATCTCCTCTAAGACCCCTACGCGAGTGCAGAGTCCCCAACAATCTGGTGGAGAACTCTCACCCCGTATATGTCATTACAACTAATCATGTATCCCTAGCCGTAAACTCCGGTATAATACACCGCGAGCCCAGAATTCTGCAAGGATCACGCTTGACACACTTGCCTTAGGACAACTCAAAAGGAATGGAATGATAAGAGAGCATTGAACAATATCAATAAATAATTTAAAGCTCGAGAAATAACTGTAGTGTTCCTCACTGGTTTACTTACCTTGATCCAAGCTAATTCGTGCTAACACGGACTCCGACACGCCCCTTACGGTCCCCGTGTGTACAATAATCCTGATAATGCAATTTATATCAATTTTCTTAATTTCCTATGATTTTTCCAAATTTCTAGCTATTTTTGCCAAATTTCACGTTTTCCAAGGCAAAAACCCCGACATAACGTCTCGCAAAAATCCCGAATATTTCACTTTTCATAGAAATTCTCAAATTTCTCTTTATTTGATGAAAATATAATTTTCTGGAATTTTCTAAAATTTTTCCTGAATTTTTCCTATTTTTCTGGAATTTATTTCAACAAAAAAATCAATTTTAATATATTTAATCAAAATAAATAATTTTTATTATTATAATATGTGGGTGGGTCGAGGGTCGGGTCAGGACCGGCTTGACCGGGTCTGACTAGTCAAACCGGGTTTGACCGGTCCACTTGGGTCAAACCCGGTCTGACCCGGCCCGATTTTCCTTCTTCTTTCCGTCGTCGTGTTTTGCGGGAAATTTCCAAAAACAAAACACGGCGATCAATTTTTTTTTTTGTTTTTTTTTTGTTTTTTTCTAACAACATTAACAATACAAAAAACAACAATCAACAACCACATCACCCAACCACCATCCTCACCAACATTTTCACCATTTGAATCCACCATCCCCTCAACAACAACCTCGACAACAAATTCGAAAACAACCACAACGACAACACCCACAACGAAATCAACAACTTCTTACCTGGATTTCGCCTCGACGTCGAGCCCACGCTCTCCGTGAATCGTCGCTCTCCTCTCCTCGATCTCTCCTTCTCTATCGATTCCTCTTCTTCTCCCAATCTTTTTTTTTGATCGGCCATGGAGAATGGGTGGCGGTGGTGTGATGAAATTGGGTATTTTGGTCAAATGACCAAAATACCCCTAATCCTTATCCATACCCTTTACAACTTTGTTGCCCTTTTGGTCTGTTCACAATTTCACCTACCAACTTTGATAACTCACTTGGGTGACTTAGTTGACTTTTGGTCTTTTGATCTCATCCATTTCATACAACACTCAACATTTCCCTCGGGTATTCTCGCACTCGACTTATAATACTAACTTTGCTCGTCGCGTCACCACAGACGTACCGACGTAACAAACGGACTTTAAAACCTTTTAATTATTATTTATTTAATATTTTTGTCAGTGTTTCTAATTAAATTTGTTCCCCGGACTACCAACGCTCGTACACAACGTCTTTACCCGTTAAAAACTTAAAATTGCACAAATGAAATATAATATAATACAAACACCATACGAAACTAACATACCTCGGCGTCGACGTCCGAGAATTGATGACTGTACCACGGCGTGGGCCCACGTATCACCTATTTTTACACGTGGCATAGGTTAAATTTTTAGGGTCGTTACATGCCATTTGTACGAAAACTGCACAAATTGACCAATTGAAGTAAATGAAATTGTCCGACAATGTATACAGAGTCAACTTCTTCTTGATGCTTTGATGGCGTTGATGTCGGGAAACCTTGAAATTTCTTGTTTCCCTCTTCTCGGTCATTCGACCAATTTCTAACCCACTTGTTCTAATACATCAAAGAGTCATGCTAAAGGCACCCTGGCGTGTTTAAGGGCACCCCAATGTATATATTTTAGTGAAGCGCATAAGATTCATTTTCAAGAAGGATTTAAAAAAATCATATCAATGGGGTGCCCTTATACATAGTTGGGGTACCTTTAGCGTGACTCTACATCAAAATAGGTCCAATATCAAGTATTCCATTAACCAAAAACCATCCACAACCATTTCAAACGAGATTTGTTCAAGAAACAAGTCAAGAGCCCTAGTTTTGTTGTAAAACATTACCAAATCGTTAATTGATGCAAAACCCTTGAAAAACAACTCCATAACATGATTTTCTTTCAAAACTCAATGACAAGGATAAGTGGTGTGATTCCAAAATGAAAATAAAGCCAAGGAAACTCACATCAACTCCAAACCATAAATTTCGTCCATGCTTTCCAAAACCACATTCTTTTGTTCAACATGTTGAAGATGGAGCGAGAGAGAGAGAGAGAGTATTATTTACCTAGCTTGATGAGTCTGATGTTGGCTCCCTCCACCACCATCAACCCACCATTTCTACTAGCTTCCTAGGTTTTTGCCTCTCCTCCCTCTTTTTGTTATGTTTGGAATAAATGAGGCAAACCTCTTATAACTAGGTTTATATTGTGATCCAATGAGATTAATGTTTGGTTGACCAATCCTAGCCCTACATCTCATCTTGATCTCTTTTAGTTCTAGGAAAATCCCTAGGTTCATGTTTTGTCCATCCTTTTGTTCTTCTCTAATTAATTACCATAATGCCATTGAATAAGGTTTAAATTAATTTAATTACTAAAACTTCATTAAATATGACTTAACTCATACTTATTCCATTTTTTAGTTTATTTTCCTTTTCACTTAGGCTATTCCATCACCTAAGTCCTTCATATCATATAATAAAACCAATGTAAACACACCATATACACATATTATATGAATTTTCTAAAATAGCCTTGGTAATTATGGAAATCACCAATTTAAGAAGTTTGGGTTGTTTCAATATCCCCAGTTTTAGGAATTTTCATCCTCAAAATTAAGAAGGATTGTTCACCCATAAATATGATGAAGGAAATGCTCGCAAGTAACTCCTTAGATTTATTTTCCTTGTCATCTCCCAACTTGTCTTCTATCAATCCATTATGACCTTGGTTCTTTAAGCAATGATCACCAAATTAATTTTCATGTTTCCATTGTGCTACCTGTAACGGCTCAATTTTAATTATGTCATTATTATTGCATGTTTTTAGATGTGGATGCCAACTCAGATCGTGTGGACACCGCAGTTAGGTCCGGGGCATGCCCGACTAGGTAAATAATCAGTTTTATGTGTTGTTTTGCCTAATTTGCAATGTGTATATTCAATTATGTTAATTTACATCGCAATGTGTATTTATATTGTAATTGCCGATTGAGATAGTGTGATGGGTATTCATTCACCTTGAAAAACGTATAGACACGGGTACCGGTAGGCGGATTTCAAGTGCACTAGGTAGAGGAATAGTACACATAATAAGCAAATAAAAATGAGTTACATAATTAATATAAATCTCCATTTTAGTGGTTTGGTGACGCGATCATACGCGAAGGACACAAGTTGCAGTGCCAGGTCGGGTACCGAAAAGCCCGAGTGTCAATTATTGGTTTTATGAAAGGATAAGACCAAGGACCAAGTCACACTTTGGAGTCACTCTTATTAGACTTTTTGACTCTATCTTGGCCATTTGAGAAGCCTTGGAATCAACACAACCCACAAGATGAGATTGGGGGTATATATAGGATATTTTGACTCACACATACCACATTTTTTCTTTCTTCAAGTGAGCATTTCAAAAATTTGAGGAGTGTTGAGGGTTTTGTCGATTTTGGAGGTGATTTGGAGGAGCAATTGGCTAGCAATCGAAAACCCGAGGTTAGATCCACGTTCTCCTGTTTGTTCTCTAACATTTGATTGTTTTTTTGTGTGTTTTGACACAATTTTCAGGGTGTGAGTTGAGTTCACTTGATTCTCAGAGAGTTGCTATGGTTTTGAGTTGGATTTTGAGCAACTCTTGTAGTTTTGATGATGGAATTCTTGGTTTTGATGGGTTTGTAAAGTTTTATCAATTTTTGACGAGATTCATCCGATTTGTCGATTCGTTTGAGGTTCAACATGGTTTGAAGGGTTCTTATGGTTGGTTTGGAAAGCTAAAAAAGGTTGGAATGGTTGTGAGTCGTGATGACGAGCCGAGGTGTTGAAAACCCCAACCATAGTGGTTTTGGGTCTGGCACCGCCAGAGGCGCTGTGAAAGTAAATCTCCACAGCGCCACCCATGGCGCATTGGCAGTGGATTTACTGCCTTGGCATAGTGGGGATTTACCCATGGCAGCGCCGAAAAGGGGAATTAAAAAAAAAAAAAAAAATCACAATTTTGTTTATTTGGCTTGGCCTATTGGAGGCTTATCTTGGGGACCTATACCGGATATACTGTGAACTAAAATGGTATAAATAACCTATAAACATGAAATGGGGGTTTCTATGGTTTGGAAAATTGACTTAATTAATCAAAATCATAGAATTAGGACATTGATTGACGGGTATTGGATATGCAATCGGAGGCGTGAGGGGACTGTTATGGACTAATTGGAGTGTAGTTTGATGTGTGTAGTAACCCAATTGAAATTCACTCGAGTATTTACTTGTTTCATTTTTTACTTTGCATTCCATTTATTCGTTATTCGTTTTCATTATTATTTGGACGATAGGTTGAGTTTACTCCCACCGGATTATTCTTTTATGTCTATGTGTTTTTCTAGACCATAACATATGCACTAGGGGCTTGGTGAATAATTTGACGTGAGTTACCATGCCGGTACATGTGTTGTTACGTCGTAGGTTCCACACCAGCCACTGAGAGGATCAGGGGATCAACCATGTTTGAGTTTACTTACTGGCAGTGCCTGGGAATAGTTCGAAGTATGGCACTAGTCTAGCTAGGATCTGATACACATGTTTGAGCTTGTCTACTTTCTATTCATGCAATGAGCATAGTTGCCTGTTTACATTCTGCATGTTTACATTCCATTATTTATTATTGTATCTACACGTTGAATTTCCTCAGGATTACTCACTTTGGATTTGTCATCTATTTTGTTGTGATGGCTTGAGTGTAGATCCCGGTACGAGTAGGGGCAAGGGGAAGCTTGTAGATTATTTGTGATTTCAGATATCGAGGCCTGATTCGTATGTTTGTTCTTTTATATTTGTTTTTCATTTTTGGGAAATTGGAAACCTATAAAAGAGCTATGACATGTATATTATATAGTTTGAGGTTTTTAGATTATCATTTATGCTTGGTACATCTTTTATGGGTTTCCACATTAAGTTGATGCTCTCATGTAGACCTATTCATACGCTTGGGTACCCGCCCAAGGCTGTGACCAATGGGTAGGGCTTGGACAAGTTTTCTTATGCTCAAACCCGCTTAGGCCCGAGCTAAGCCCGATTTAATTTGGGCTGAGCTTAGGGCTTTACAAGTAAAACCTAAGCCCAACCCGGCCCGGTCTACTACTAAATTAATGTCTATATTTTCAAAAAATATGTTGGAGACAAGGCTATAACTCAAAACCCTTTACATTGATGATTGTTCTTTACCAACATGTTAAATCCATCTCTTGTGTTTTATTTTTATGTTAATATAAATATATACAAAATCTACAAAATACTCCACTTTATTTTAATTTTATTATGGAAGAAAAATTTTAAAAATATTTATTTTAAGAAAATATAATTATTTTTATTAATAAAAAAATATATGTGAGTTTGATTGGTCGGGCTTGGATTTTGTATTTTTTGCATGGACCGGACTTGGGCTAAGATATAGGCCCGAACATAGATGGTGAGCTGGGCTTGGGCCAAAATACATAGGCCCTAGCCCAGTTGGGCCCGACCCGAGCCCAACCAAACCCGACCCATGAACAGGTTTACTTTCATGACATTAATTACTTATTTTAACGATTATCTCATGCCTAATAAGTCTTTCGCTATTTTGATGATTAAATATGATTTCAACAGATGAAATGAGTCCAATAGTTAACTTAAATTGAAAATGATATGAATTAGCCATAATACAAGGTTTGAATGAGGTTAAGTAAGTTGGTTGCGCATTGGACACAACAGGGTCGTGACATGGCAGGGTTGTGTGTGACGGCCCCAAAACTCGAAGCCCACCACATCATGTGTTGCGGCCCACAGCCTTGCCACGTTACCTCTTAGTTGTGTCCCACGCTCACCATATACCACTCAATCCTCAATAATCAGAGTCATTAAACATTTAAAATGTATTAATTCAGAAAGCCTTAAAATATGAAATTTGTCATTTATTCATCAAAAGTTAGAGAGCATTCATTCCTATATGGAAAAATCGGAATAGTACACTATATATAAGGCTACAACAATAAATATATAAATGCACACGTGTCCCAAAAGTCCCCAATAACCTAACATAAAACAAAGTACCGAATATACAAGTACAAGTAGGTCTCGAACTGTAAACCGTCAAAGGTAGTCGCCCAGTGTCTCTACGGCTTTACTCGTACCTGGATCTACACTGAGTCACCCAACAAATGCAGTGACGATTCCAGTGAGTAAACTCCCAAAGAAAACCATCGAGTAGATAATAACAAAAGCCAATAAATAAAATTAACTAAACACGCTGCGAGTATGGGCAACCATAAAACCTTACGTGCATAGTTAACAACCCTACAAGATGATCAACGAATAATCATGATTGTAACAACATGTTCTTCAACAATTCCGATAAATCCAGATGAATGTGTGACACAACTTAATAAACTAGATCAACTTCGCCAATCTGAATGCCCCATTTACCCACAACGAGACTAGGCTACACTTGGACCGCTAACGGTGATCGAAACGAATCACACCCCACCGGACACGTGCACCCCACAGCTCAAGTCGCAATCCATCGATGACGCAAACACACTCGCTACAATCTAGTCTGCTCAGTCCCATACCACAACCGTCTCGAATAATCACCGATAATAAAACCAATCAATAACCAATCAATAACCAGACCAATGCATGCTTAGTAATGGAATTGTACAACAAGAACAACAATTGTAAGAATTGAACCCATTAAATACTCAAGATATGTTTCAGTTGGGGTTTACACACCTCAAACTGCGCTCCAAATCCCCGAAACTAATGTCGTTCTCACCTCATAATACATGTTCAATACCCGACTAGGTCCTCCTATGTCTCTGGTATTCTAAATAATCATTAAAATCCTATAAGTTTGAAAATCCAATCAATTTTCAATTTATTTTTATTTTACTATGTAGGGCGTCGTAGATGGCGTCGTCGTGAGCAATTGCTCATGGCGCCCAGGGCAGTGTGTCGTGGACTCCACGCCGTGGAGAATTACTCTCCACGGTGTTGTTGGCGACGTTTCCCCTGTCCCGAGTTAGGTCAATTCTTCGGACCTCCTCGGCCCGTCACCGTGGTCCGAACCCATTACAAACCACTATGGTTCTCCAAAACAACCATGGAGTTTGAGCTTTAGCTTTCTCCTGGGTCTTCACAAGGCTTCACCCGCAACGTTTCCAGTGGGTTTCATGCAATACAATGAAGTTGCATGTAGTGATTCCTTGGCCATTTTTTTACACCTGAAGGCATTGTCAAGGCTTCAAGCTTTTGTTAAGCTTTTTGACTAAATTTTTGTGGGAATTCACTCTTTTCCTTACAAAATAGCCTGCATTGGCCCTAAAATACAAAAAACAAAGGTTTAGGAGTATAAATGTGGGCAAAAGTCTTGGAATCCATAGTTATATCACACTAAAATATAACACAATTGGAGTCTTATCAAATACCCCTAAACTTAGACAAGTGCTCGTCTCGAGCAAGGAGAGTATAAGATAAGTCAATGCATACACAAGAATTTATTTCAGCTTCATTAATGCCCAACTCTAACTTTAATGGTTTCGTCCAATTTACAACAATTTTACCAAAAAGGAATCAAGAACACTCAAGTAAAGTCAGTTACTTTGAGTCAAGATATTTCGACCACCTTCCTAAGGAACACTCCACAAAATACTAGGCTTTGTCAAGACTAAAGCCATCATAAATCACGAGTTACCTTATAACGTATAGTAAACCGATAACTTGTAATCTCTAAAAAGGGCATTGAATACCAAGATTCCATAAACATAACTTATCCAACCATTCTACAGTGACACTATCAAAACATAGTTTGGAGTCAATATGGATTTCCTTTAGGTTGTAATGGTTGGGATGGGATAACAAGAAAAGGTAATTCATGGATTCAACGCATTGGAAAAAACTTACTTAATCTAGCTACAAGCCCTCGAGCTAAATCCTTTTATTTGAGAAGTTTTTATAGTCTTCCGATTTTTTCATTCATTTATGAATTCTCTATATTTTTTTCTCTCTCTCTCTCTCTCTATATATATATTTAGTAGTACGGTCCCTGCTCCATTTCCTGTGGATACATTTTTCTCATTTTTTCACACCATAAGATTTCTTGCTACATTTCTTGTGGAACTTGTGGGATTCTCTATTTTTACTTAAAAACTCTTGTTAGCACTTCTCACTTTCGCTATGATTAAGTAAATTCTCCAATGTAGGTAAAAGGATTATTAGGCTTTTGGGTTTTTGGGTTTCATGATAGGTGATGAAAGAATTAGGTTGGGTTGGCTCAATTGGGCTAACTAGGGATAAATAATAGGTGAGCTAAGGCTAATGGCTAAAAGAAACACGCTTATGTCTTCCCCTAAACTTATTCTTAACAAACACTCACTTTTAAATGGATGCAAACCTATTATGAAATTTGTAGAGATTTAGTTGACTCTTGTCCTATTGTGACCTTCAACTCACTTTCATATCTAGCATAAAGCCTTAACTCCACACTAGCACTATTTGGTGTAATCTTAATCAGGTAAAAGAATAGATTTTCAACTAAACTCTACCTAACCTCTTGTCCATATATGGCTAAATCAATCCACATTTGAATCCTCAAATTGTCAACCATTATCCTAAGCTAGAACTGCGCATTCATTTAAGCTCAAAATAGTGAATGGAAAAGCAAAAAGAAAGAATTCACAAGTATAGAAATGTGTAGACAACCTACCAAACCATTAAAGCATAAAATGAAATGAACCCGTATTGCCTGAATTCCGCAAGAAATTTTTGAAAAAATTCTGACAATTAACAAAATTTTTACCATAATCCCTTTAAAACACGGTTCATTCATGAATTCCATCAAACCTGCATACATGCATATCCCAAACTTATCTTAAACCTTGTCCTCAAGGTTAAAAAAAGTAGGATAAACATACAAAATCCATAAGAACAAGTGAAATCTAATAATGGAAGAATAGAAATGGAATGAAATGGATAATTATACGTAAAAAATGAAAATGTGTGCTAATGATTTGTTATGTGGTGATAGCACAAAATTCCAACACATTCACACTGTATCTCCTCCAAAATATATTATAGAACAAAAAATCCATATCAAATCCTCTCATTTCTCTCAAATACAACAAAGAAAATAAAAAATTCAACTTTCAGAGTTATTGGAGATGTCCTGTTGTTGCTGACTCTACTGTAGGGGTCCTATGTGGAGTCTTATATAATGTTTTTGCTCTGTAGGAGGAACGGGAAGGTGTGGTTGCTCCAAAATCCTCATGTGCTTTGTATACCTAGTAGCACGAGAGTTTAATGGATGAGCTGTCTGAAATCGAGGGAGTTGGTTGATTAGGATGCACATCAGCCCGTGATACAAAAATTAATTGATCTCCCTCTGATTATGAAGAATCATCTCTTTAGTGGACAACTGTCCAAGTACTCTTTCCAGTGGTGGTGGTGGTGGTGCAAATGAAGAAGCACTAGATGTTCCTCTCCTCTTACTTGCGGCTCTCCTAGCCTGAGTCTCATGATGTTGCTCCTACGTCTGTGCTGCTGCTCTTGCCTTTTCATGTGCTTTCTCTCTCTCATCCTCGGAATCCTCATCATCTAGCTTATCGTAACAAAAGATATCATCATCGTAGATGGTCGGTTGGGGGATGTTAAAATCTAACCCGACTAAAGGAACTCCAGCTTACCGACATAGGTTAGTAATGAGGAGAGGGATGTTAAACTCTCATTCTTCGGAGTTTCCATCCTCTCTCGGATCACTTCATGAATGAAGGCCCCTATGTTAATACAACCGATACAAGCCCAAATGTGGTAGAGCATAGTGCAACGAGGTCGTGTGCCATCTCAGTGCTTGGTGGTGGGGTATAGAAAGGCATTAACGAAATAGGACCATGCCTTAAGAGTCTTCCTAAAATAGGTCTTAACAAGGTGCTTAGGGTACTGAAAGGAAGCATACGCCCAATCGTGGTATAGGAAATAAGTCAGAGCAACCCTTATAGCCTCTAACGGGTAATGGGAGTCTGAAGAGTATTTCCAGTGCAAGATATCTGACCCTCCCAACTTATCAAAAGTTGAAAGAATATAGTAGGTGTTAATGGCCTCAGGACTATAATTAATGTATACTCCCCTTACTATAACACTCTCTGCGCATTTGGTCATGTGTCCATTTGCATAGAACTCGTGAACCAACTACTCGCACCCTTGAATTAAATTGGGGTTATGAGGTTTCCTAGTCAAGGCATGGCAATCCATAATAAAGAACTCCCATCCCTTCTTTCGGATAATGTAGGCTACATTCTTCTAGTACTTTGGTTTCTCAATGCTAAATCCCCTTTCAACTAAAGGTTTTCTCATTTTCTTGTTCAGGTCACTATCATATCTTTGCCTGGCCTTAGCATTCATAAAATAGACTCATCATAGGCCTTGAGTGCACTAGTTGGGTGGTCTATAGGCCTAAGAGGTGGTAAACGACCTACTCTCCTCCCACTATTACAAGTGGAACCATTGCACTCTTGTGACGGCTCCAATTTTCCATGCACTTGGTATGCCCAGCCTAGGCATATGAGGACTTCTGAGTCGCCACACGGCAAATTGACATATGCCTACTCAGCCTCAATTTATCTAGTTTCCAGTTAAAAATACAAGTTATTATGATTATATGGTTTATCAAGTTGTACGCAGCGGTAATGAACTATAATCAAGTAAAAATAACTTAAATAGAAGGGAAATTAGGAATTTCTATTCATGTGGAAACCCGAAACTCAAATATTCATGTATCATCGATATCAACAATGTATAGCAGATTACATGATATCCAATATACTCAAATCCCATAAAACATCAAATATAGTATCAAACAACATACAACCAACAAAGATAAAGTCCTACTCTAATCCTGATTAAGTGCGCAACTCTGAGAGGTCCTCAGAGAAAATCACCGAGTACAAGGCCCTTCCCCTTGCTGCACTCTGATCTATCTTCACCCACCGTCACAAACTAGACAGTAAGCAACTAAGAAAAATCAAAAGTAATGCCTGAAGAATATAACAATAATTCATGATTATCAAATAAAGTAGTCTAAGTATCATGTGGTGTATGAAAAACAAGTAAATAAATAAATCAAAGTGCATGATAGATAGACTAATAGATAGCAACGATAATTGAGTGTTCTTCGAATCAAAAGAGGCCCATAAGCGGTCTAAATCCACAACAATATCCACAACAGCGATGTCACAACATCGATAGCCACAACATTATCCACAATCATCCAGTACCCAGGTATCTCACAACACTAAGTTGTGGACAACACTCCTGCAGGGACGTGCTCAAGTTGGCCCAGCTAGTGCGGGCCACATGGTACTTTCTCGACTCACTTTTGCCAAGAACACCCAACTAAAAATCATAGAATGGAATGCTAATCATAGGATCAATTCAACAATTTGAGCAATAGAGGAAATATGAATCACATGTCATTTTCTTAATTGGCTTACTATAATACACATATGCAAAGGCATATGTGTACTTACCTGACCAACATCGCGACACGAAAACCACTCTCACGACTCTAGTTCGTACCATTAGGTTCCCACTACTTGTCAATGGTTTAAACCCCAATAGATATGGTTTATGGTCAATAAATACTCCTAGATAAACCCCCAAAGTTTCCCAAATTTTTTGAGTTTAAACAGAATTTTTTTAGTTCAAAAAACAATGAGGTACGCCGCGATAGCGGCGCCAGGTATTGGCTTCACGGTGTCATCGCGACGCCTCATATAAGGTGTTCTGGTATAGGCGTCATGGTGACATCGTCGTATATAAGGCACACGGCGTAGTCACGACATGTACCAGACCCTTATTTGGTTTGGGTGTCGTGGGAGGCGACACTAACACCTTGGCTCACGGCGTCTATGCAGCGCTACACATGTTTTAATAAAATTTGCCTATAGTCACGGCGCCGTGAGGCATATTGACCACTGCGCTAGGCGCGGTGTCCTGACTAGAGTTGTTTTTCTCTAGGGTTTCGAACCTCGCTTGCATTTTTGCGCTCTGCGCCTTCCTCCAACTTGTACGGGAGTTCGCGACTATCCAAAATCAACTTTTGATTGTCGTGGAACCCTTGGAAATTGTCTGGAATGACAAACCATCCCAAAACATCGTAACTCGACGAAATAAGCAAGATAGGTGTAAAACTCAACACTAAAAAAAAAGATAGGAGTAGAAGTCTCACCTTAACTCTAACGAGGTTCACTTTGGCAAGCCTCCCAGTCACTGTCCCAAAGTGACTGGCCAGCTTTCTTGCTCACCAAGAAAGAAGAGAAAAGAGGATGATAAGAGGGAGGAGAGAGAAAAGAATGAGGGAAATGAGAGAAAAAGTGGAAAGGTGGTCCTTATATAGGCCTTCTCATCATCCGCTTGTACACGCGCATCTCAAGGTGAATCCATCAGATCCCCCTTCAAGTGGTCCACCAACTGTAATTCCTTATGTTGACTCCAATAAGTGACTCAGGTGTCACTTAGTTAACGAGCTTCTCTGCCCGTTCCGCGTCCCTTGACCCGAACCGCACCCCAACTCGCACGTCGTGTTCCCTTAGTCTCATCCACGGTCAAATCGCTTAATTGTTTCATTTATTATCTAAAAAATCATTTATTATTATTTTATGTGGTTTAGTACCCCGTTTCTCATAGGCGAAACCTCACTCAGACTAACTACTCGCCAAAAACAGTTCGAGACTCGTATTAGACATAACTACTAATACAAGCATCACAAAAAAATAAGATTACCTTGATGTCGACTCCCGAAGTCCGAAATACTCGACGCATCACAAAAAAATAAGATTACCTTGATGTCGTCCCGAAGTCCGAAATACTCGACGCATCATGACAGTCGGGTCACGGTCTTAACAAATACGACACAAGTCATGTTAATTTTTAAGGTTGTTACAACTCTCCTCTCTCCATAACACACAAACTAAATAGTAATACATGATCAACCTACACAAAAGTTCATATCATACCAGTGACGAGTAAATCAATTCATGGCCCTTGGCAAATATAAGAATAATGAATTCAAATATGAAAGTTTCGCTCTAGATGGCTTAAGGCTTTCGAAATTCAAGTCGATCAAAATTTCGAGAAAATTTAATTAAAAACATTTTCAAAAATTTTGAAATTATACAAAAGCTCAAATAATTCCAAATTGATGCAACACCATTCTAATCAATCAATCAACTCACATACACATACAATAGGTCCTCAAATTGAATAACCAAAGCGTTGACGAAACCAACGAATTTTCAACAAAAACCAAGACTTTGAAAATTTAAACTTTAACACAAAATTCCTAGATACTCCCCCAAACCTAATTCACACCACATTAATCAATTTATAGCCATTGGGTTACTCAAAATCGAAAATTAGACTTAAAACTTCAAATTTTCCAAAAAACATATGTCACGGCCTAAAATTTTAATCCTAGATTTTGGCTGTAATCAGGCTCACCAATCCATGATGTAGGACACGTGTGAGATACGCACACCGACCGAGGCATGTGGCCGAGGTATATTGTATTTTTGTATTGGTTGTATGCCTAGTGTAATGTAATGTGTAGACCTATTAAGTCAGTTTACAATGTAGGCGTCGAGACGAGAGCGGGGACACATCTCGAGTTACGTGTGAGTCGGGAACCGGGTAGTTGACACTTTGGTGAGTCTTGTTTTATATTAATATGAATTTATAAAAGACTAATATGCTTTATGGAGTTATTAAATTGCCTATGGTTCTATGTAATTATGCAAATCAAATTAAACCTTATAGTTTGAAGGAAAAATTAACAAACCATGGACTTACCTCGAGATGTGTGTTAGCACACACTTCCATATTGTTGTGTCAAACATTGGAGTCACTTGGCTGGAAAGTAAGTGGAGAATAGGAGTAATTTAGGTCCATAAGATCACATGGAGATGGACACACACATTCCCCACTTTAAAAACCATATTTTCTCATACATTGCTTCACAATGCATGTCTTTGGCTGGAAATTCAGAGTTGTAAAGAACTCTCTTTCTGGAAAACTTGGTAGATCATTGAGAGCTTTAATCATCAATAGATTGAAGATCATACACATTTCATCAACAAAGATCATCTAGGTAATATGTTGTCCAATCCATGCATCCAAGTTAAGGATTTTTGAGTTCAATCAAAGGGGTTTTCTGTGGGGATGATTCTAAAGTGTTTTTGTAACAACCCCAAATTTTTAACTGACTTGCATTACACTTGTCAGGATTGTGACCCTGCTACGTGAATACTGGACAGTATTTCAAACTTTGGGAGTCGACACCGAAGTAATTTTATGATTCTTTGATTGTGTGTATTAGTATTTTAGTAGTTTACGGTTTCGAGCCGTTCGGGCGAATATTAAACTGAGTGAGGCCTCGCATAGGTAAATGGGGTGTAACATAATTAAAAATGCAATTAAATTAATTTTTGTATAATTTAAATAATTATTAATGAAACTACATGCATTCCGAGAGTTGGAACGAGGAAAGATGGACCGAAGAACGTCGTTTGAATGCGGGAGTTGGTTAACTACGCCACATACGGGTTATGGAGTGGAAATTGTTAAGGTGACACAACTCAAATGAGGAGAGCCATGAGATTTGCATTGAGATGTGTGTGTATGTTGAGATGTGGTAAAAGGGTAAAAGACCCATAAGGGCAACTGGTTTAAAATGTACAAGTATTAACTTAAAGGGTAAAAGGGTCATTTTACATTTACTCCATATATATACAAACAAAAACCCTACTATTCATCATCTCCTACCACATACACCCTATCTAGTCTTCTCTCACCAACCCGTCTCTCTCATTGCCGAACTCCTTGGTGACCAGAAGTTGACCTCGCTAACGATCATCCTGCTTGCCAGAGCTCTGTCATAGCCTCTCCCTCTCTTATACTCTCGAGTCATCTCTCTCTTTCCCTCTCTCTCGGTTTCTCTCTCTCTCTTGGCTTTCACTCTCCCTCTCGGTCGACACTCCTCCTCTCTCCCCTCGGTTTCACCAGACCCAACCTCTTCGGAGACCTCACCGAGGTTAGTCATCTCTCTTCCACCCTCGATCTCTCTCTCACTCTCGCTGTTCTCTCTCGTTTTGATAGTTCTCTCGACTTTCTCTCTCTCGCTTCTCGCCATGCTCACCACTGCCACCCCACGCCTAGCCGATTGGGGAAGGAACTGACGTCGTCGGAGGTGTTAGCCGGTCGGAGGTGTTCTCTCTCTCTCTCTGTCCTCTCTCACTCCGTGTCCTCTCTTTCTCTCTCTCTCTCTCGACAGTTTGACCTCACATGTTGCACCCATAAACAGTGCTGATTCCAGCCACCGTGGGGCATCTCCGACGGAGAACTTGGGCGTAGACAAGTCATGTATGTCTCGACATTCCCGAGGGCTTCACGACAGGCGGATAAAGTATTTTTCGACGTGCTGTGGAGTGGTGTTTTGCTTACTGTTTTTCATTTTGTGGGGGCTGTTGTTGGTTATTTTGCTTGTACGGTGGGTGGTGATTGGAGGTCATCCTTCAGCGACTCTGCGGGTCGGAGGAGACCCCCATGTGGGCGGTTTTGTGTGTATATGTGACTTTTTGTGTGAGTGTGTGCAACAGTTTTAATGTGTATATATGTCACAGTTTGGGGTGTTAATGGTCATTTCATGTGTGTTGTGATTCTCCTCGCAGGAATTCATTTCCGTGGGTGGAGCTACCACTGTGCCACCATGACCAGGGGTGTCAGGGACTAAGCTAAGTCCATGCTTGCGTCTCATAACCCTCGGAGTGGCCTAAAACAGCGGTATTATTGGCTATATTACATTGATATATGTTGTATGCTTGTTGTACCTTCCTCGCCAAAGACCACCCGTCGTGGTTGCACCGTCGTCGACGTTATGACTTGGGGATTGCCGGAGACATTACCATGTCCATCATGGAGTCTCATAGCCCCCGGAGTGTCTCTAATTGTGGAAGTGAGATTTGTGAGCGTCATTTCATGTGATGTCGTTGTTGCGCGTCTCGTGTTTGGTCGGCACTGCCGCTGGATGCCATGACTAAGGGAGTTTTGGGGATCACAACAAAACCCTCATGTGTGTCCCATAACTCCCAGAGCGTTCGTATCGATGGTGATGAGTCGTTGTAAATGGTGAATTCATGTGTGAATACTTTTATCACGTCGAGTGATCGTTGACGTGACGTAGGGCACGCCTACGACTTTTCCATGTCGTGTTGGCACTTTATGAATGCTGGACTACACTCGCGAGCTTCCCTACTTGCCAGTGTATGGTCGTTTTGAGTCCTTATGGAGTTGTTACTGTCGAGCGATATTGAAAAGTGGTTTTTAAGTTGATTGGACGGTAGTGACGTCGTGGTCACGTCGTCAGTCCGCAAGACTATGACGTGACCTAATAACGACCAAGTTGAGCCTATATTTCATGAGT
Organism: Stephania japonica; assembly: GCA_039657345.1. NCBI lineage: Eukaryota > Viridiplantae > Streptophyta > Magnoliopsida > Ranunculales > Menispermaceae > Stephania > Stephania japonica. Next base: position 34,137,247 of record CM077561.1, on the reverse strand, counting down.
AGACTTACACGTATCATGATTATCGAAGACATGATATTTCAGTCACGGTTGTTATTATGCTTTTTCAATCGAGAGAGAGTATTCGTTTTCCTAGTTAATTGTTGAGTTATTCCAGTTATGTAAAACGATGGAAAAATGCTAAGGGTATCAACCTAAGATTAGCTAATGACTTGACCATTTGATTGGAGTTTCTGACCTTGTCAGGTAGCGGAAACTCGGGGATACGTACTAGGAACGCGAGAGTGTTTGTTATGCGGGTTGCGATAGTTCAGGTAAGTACACTTACCTTAAAAGCTTGTGTATGATTTGTAAGCCAGTAAGAAAATGCCATGTGATTCATTATCATTTATTCAGTCTTGTTATGCTCTATTATTGGTATTCCATTCCATTCCTTGTTGTGTGTTTCCCGGCGTAAGTGTTTCGTCTCAAAAGCACTAGGACCTGCACTAGAGGGATAAAATGCGGGCACTCATGTACAGGAGTGTGTGACCACCCTTAGTGACCATGTGACACCCAGTACTGGGTGGGTGCGTTTGAGTCCCTCCCATCATAGTTGTGCCTTCGCTTGTGTCGATGCCCGGGAAGACCTCGCGCGGTCTTCGCCGTTATGCTATGATTTATACCACTTATGGGCCTCTTTTGATTCCTTGGAACACACTTGACTTTCGATTGATATCTATTAGTCTGTTTATCATGCACCTTGTTTATTTAAATTCCTTTCTTTTTATTACCGCATGATATTTAGACTGCTTTATTTGTTATATCATGAATTACTGTTATCTTCTTCTGGCATTACATTCGATTTCTTCAGTTGCTCACCGTCTAGTTTGTGATGGTGGGTGCAGATAGAGCAGAGTGCAGTAGAGGCAAGGAGCCCTGCTTAGGCGACTTTTTGTGAGGATTAGCGGATGGACTTGGAGACATTATAGTAGGTGTTTATGTTTTGCTGATTTGTATATCGTTTCATATTTATGTTATTTTTGGGATTATTGAACTTGACATTTTTGATGAGATTGGTATCATGTAAATATGCTTATCGAATTGTACATGAATACCCGGGGTTTTCCACATTATAAAATTCCTAATTTCCCTTTGATTGAGTTATTTCCCCTTGTTATTTACTGTTTAGTCTTTCGCTGTGTATTATTTCAATAACTCTTTCATAAATTACTAAATTTATTAAATCGAAGGCTGACTAGGTTCGTCAGGTTGCTAAGTGATGACTTAGGGTCTGCACGGGTCTAGGCCGAGCGTACCCAATTGTACGGGAAATTGGGGTCGTCACAGTTTTAATGTAGATTTGATGCATTTCTAAACCTTAATTTTCAACAACAAGTTCCATTTTCGAATTTTGTAAGTTTTTGCCAAAAAATGGGATTTTCTTATGATTTCGATTTTGGAAATTTTTGAGCTATTAAATGATGTTGTTTTTGAAAACAAAGTTCATATTTGGATTCTCCATTGAAAAACACTTGGGATTCGAAATGAGGTTTCGAAAATCAGTGGAGTTTTGTTGGGATTAAGATTTTCTGTTTTGAGTATGTTCTTGGTGTTCTTCATTTAAAATTCTGAAATGCATGCATAATTTCTTAGTTTACATGATGTTTCGATGAATGCATGATGGAAATTGAAGTGTCTGGTGTATGTGTGTTGTGGAGGAGGTGTTTGGATCCCTAGTGGTGGAGAACAGGGATCCAAAGGGCTTGAAGTTGGCCAATTTCAGTTGTAGTAACCCAAAAATTCTGGGTTTCTGCACCCAGCGCGCTAGACATTTTAGCTAGCGTGCTGGGGACCTGAACAACTGGATTTCAGATTCCTGCAACACTACTTACACCATAACTTTCTCATTTTAACTCTGCTTTTGATGCTCCATATACTGTTGGAAAGCTAAGACAGAGAGGAAAAACCTAGAACCATATTTTTTCAAAATTAAGTCATATAATTTTTCAAAAAATGGGTCAAAATAAGCGGCTTGTTTATATAATGGTCATTTGTATAGCTGTTTTGGATCGTTTTGGTGTCGGATAGTCTCAACGCTTAATTTAAAGACTAAGTACATCTAATATTACCTAAATTGACACTAGCAAACTTTAGGAGATATACATGAGTTCGGGTGTGAGAGTTTGGGTAGTGAGAGGCCTATTGGACTAGGAATATTGCATGAAAGGTGAGTATATCCGATGATACTTTAAATTGCATTTCATTTCCTTTTATGACTGATTGATTGACAGTCTTTGTGACTGTACTCTAATATCATGATATTTGTTGATATTTTTCACTCTTTGAACTTGTTCATCATGATATTGTCTTATTGATGCTTTCATTGATTCCTTTCAGATGTTCTATGTCTTCATTTGATGTTTTTAATGGTAAATGAGCTTTAAATAGCCTGCTATTAGGATTATAGGGTTTATGAATGAGACTGTGAACTTTGTACTCGACTTGATTAGTCTATTAGCTTGTCCCTATTTCTTGACCATTCTATATCGAGTCATTTTTGAATAAATAAAGTAGTTGTTGGTATCTAGGTCCCTTACTCGATCGGGGTGTGCGCGACTCACGGGGATAGAGTCCGTGGGGTTATCGGTACATGTTACTTGGTTGTGTGCGATACAAGGCTGTGTGAGATGTTTGGCTATGTGGGATGCTTGACTGTGTGAAATGTTTGGTTGTGTGCGATACTCTGGGATTCCTTATAAGGTTATGACTATTGAGTTGGTGTGATGCGGCTCATTACCAACTGGACCGAGATCACTACTACTTAGTCGAGTGTCAGTATCATTTGCTTAACTCTGGTATTTACCTGCATATGGTTAATCTTTCAGTGTTTCATATTTATATGCTTTTAAATACCAGTCGATTATATTTGCAAATGCGAAATAAATATATTATCGGGGATTACTATTATTTTCTTGCACTCACCATCCTTTTTATGACGGCGGGTACAAATCCATCTACGAGCAGGCCAGGCAAGGAGAAGATCGGTGACTATCTCTAAGCTTGCGGTGCACTTCTGCTTTAACTGTAGGTTCTTTTTGATATTTTGTTGTATTATTATATTTTGTCTTTTAGATACTGCTTTAGTTGTATATTTGGGGCTGAGTGATAGATTCCCAATTTATTATGGCTTTCACACTGTTATACTTGACTTCATGATATATCTATGTGATGTCATTTCCTAGTTTTTCCACACTTAGGGTAACTTAAATAGCTTCGCATAAATCACTAATGACTTCCGCATAAATATTAAGACTTCCACTAATATTAACTAATTTAATAAAAAGTTTTAATTAACTCTAAATTTTATAATTTGATAGGAATAGTGTATTACTTATCTTGAACATGAAGAACGAGATGAATGGTTTGTAAAGGCTGACTAATACATAGTTAAGTCTTGCTAGGATAAGATTAAGGCTTAATTGCGGGATTAGGCCGGGCGTTGCCTTAGAATAAGGGAGGGGCCATCACAACATAGACTCTTCAACTAAAAAATTAGGATTTTTCAAAATTGATCAAAAATCACAAAGAAACCAGCCAATTCACTCAAAATACTCTTACAAACAAAAAGCTTATGGTTTATGTGACGGCCCCAGCTCCACAACCCTAAAATTAGACCCCACTCGGCTTAGACTTACCTAGACCCCGAGTCCCCTCGCGAAGTCAACGAAAACCTATCAGCCTTACCTTACTTTTTCCCATTTATTTAACAATTTAAGATGAGATCATTAAGATTAGTGAGTTATTCAAAGATAAGCGGAAGCATTTAACATTTCCTACTAATATAAAAACCTCAAGACATAAGTTAGGATAACCTAGAATGTGTGGAAACCCAACAAATACATATATCACCTCATATGTCATATCACAGGATAGAATATCATCATATCCATGCCTAAGATCTCTCGTTTCCCAAAAAATAACAGTAATACAAAAATCAAACCTACGTCGAACACCAAAATGATGAGTCCCAGGTAAGTAACGCTATCCTAAAAGCAAATCACCAAACTGATGAGCTTTCCCTTTTGCTCAACTGTGTATCTGCACTCAATCAAACACAAGAATGATGAGTCCCAGGTAAGTAATGTTAAGCAGGATGTTTACAATATTTCAAAAATAAATAACAATCTATATTCATGCTGATAGAAAGAAAAGGACAAGAAATGCATGAATAAATAAAGACTGAAAATAAATCTGAAGCAATCGATAATGAGAGTCCAGGAATCAAAATAAAGACCTAAGTAGTCCCAACTAATAGCCATTTGAGCCGAGAAATAAGCTACCCTTTCTAAGCTCGGAGTTTAGGATGTGATATATTGCATACTTCTAAATCCACGCGAATACATAATTCTTCAACAACTTAATGAAGTAATTCTCATTCCGTATATATGAACCACAAGATCAGCTTGTGAATATCAAGTTCCAAAAGCAATAATAACGTGCATCCTAAGTTCTCTGGCCACTGGTTTATGTACCAGCTTAACCTTCAACTTCCAAGGATCACACTGACTAACTTGCCCTTGGACCACTCAATAGAATATAATTCCAAAATAGGATAGAACAATAATAATAAAATTAAAGCTCAATGAAATAATTGTAAATTTCCCCACTGGTTTACTTACCCGTGTCTAACATTACTACTCACTCACATGCTTCCAATAACTACCCTGCATACCCAATTATATTATGGTCAAGTTTGAAGTGAAACCAAATCACGAAACATCGGAAAATTGTGACTAAAGTACGCTCGAGAGCTAATTCCAAAAATAATTATTTATAACTTCAATTAACTTTCAACTAGCTAACTTGGGTTAACTTTTTAACCTTGAAAACCTTAATATTAGTTATACTTACCAAAAAGGAACTTGTAGTACACATTTCGTACTTTTCATAAACTCCAAGAACACTCAAATCGGATAAAAAATATAGGAGTTATGAATTTTCCTATATGGTCTGTTGACAAGGAAAACTTTATTTATTTTGAACTATTAAAACTTCTCACATCAACATTTATGCAGTGAAATCCTCAAATCACACTAACAAATACTACAAAATTATTCAATACCAACTTTCAATTATTTTCACAGCTTGTTGAGTCAATTTAAATCGAAACCAATATTCAATTAATCCAAAATCCCAATATAAATCAATATCAACTGCAAAAACATCTTCAAAACTGTTATCAACTAAGTTGCATCACTTCAAATCACAAAAACCATATCTCACACCGGTGAAATTTATCCCAAATTAATGCAAATCAACTCAATACATCAATTCACAACAATTAATATCGATTCCTATGAAAACATCGTGAAAGAAATAGAAAAATCACGAGATTTTTAATTGAATTGAGGAAAAACACCATGAATTGAGATTTTACTAGATTTCGGGCCGAATCCCTTATTTCCACCGCTACAACTTTAGCTCAAATTGCCGTCTCGCGATGATCTACTGTTTTGCAGAGAGAAACCGGATAAATATCGGACGTCGGGAGCTCCACGTGTGAAGAATCGATCGGAGAGCTTTAGAAACCAAACTTTCATTAGTTCTCTATTGAACGGTTGAAATTTTTGATTTTTTTTCATTTTTATATTTATATATAAACCCTAAGCCAGCAGCTTAATTTCTTTTTATTTATTAGTTCTCATAAATTTCTATTTTGACGTGTTTTGCCTTTCGGTGTCCATTTTTCACCAAATTAGTCAAACACTCGACAAAACAGTTCATCTTCATAAAACCATCCATAACACTGGTCTTTGTCACACCAAAACCCAAAAATCATAATTTTGTCCATGACACGCCAAACTCTTATGGACCAATTCTCTTACCATACTTGTTGTCACAGGGCCAAAGAAAGAGAGGTTTTTCACTAGGAAATTTTTCTCTCAATTGAACCTGCGGTGCCTAATGGCCATTTTAGTTCAACACGCCAATACTCGAATTAAAGGGACAACAAGCAATAGGCAACAAGGAAACGTTTACTAGCTCTCAATTGGAATTACAACTGTGGAACTCTGTGCTTCCCCAAGCTCAGAGCCCGTGGCTTTATAGACTGGCCATTAGGTAGTTACATAACCAACTAGGACACATGTCCAGTGTAGATCAATCCATAGACCTGGTAAATCACCACTCTCTTAGTGGTCAAGGCAGTTGCCGAACTGCCTTGTTCCCTTGCTGCCACCTGGTTCCGTAATCGCCTCCATTACAGGGTCAGTTAGCACATGCTCCATGCATTCGGGACAAGCTTGGACGTGGCTTGGTCATGGCCCGGCCATGACCAAGGTAGTTCCCCAACTACCTTGACTTGGTCTTCCACGTTTCAAGGGACGTGGTTCATGCTTCTCTAAGGGACAGGGACTGCGTCTCGTGGTGCCTGGCCTTGTCCAGGCACGTTGGGTGCTAAGTCGGGGCTCGGGGTCGAGTCCCACGGGCTCGGGGTGGCCGGACCATGGTCCGTGGGTCTTCGCCTTGGCATGGTGCCCAAGGCGTGCTCGAGGGCCTTCCTTGTCACTGTTGCCCATGCCACCCCTAGGAGAGAGCCCACCTCCCCTTATAGTAGATGTTAAGCCGTTTCCCCAGCTCCAATAGGAAACATCCAAAAATGAGACCAAGCGTACTTTGACCAGGGTCAATGCCCGAGTCAAGGAAAATCAACTGTTGTGCCAAGGCCTTGCCTTGGCCTTGGCCTGGCCTGGCCTTGTCGTGCCTTGGCCTGGCCTTGCCCAACCTTGCCCGTGCCTTGCCATGCCTTGCCCTTGCCTTGCCCAGCTTTGCCAAGCCTTGCCAAGCCTTGCCCTTGCCTTGCCCAGCTTTGCCAAGTCTTGCCCATGCCTTGCCAAGCTTTGCCCTTGCCTTGCCCAGCTTTGCCAAGCCTTGCCCATGCCTTGCCAAGCCTTGCCCTTGCCTTGCCCAGCTTTGCCAAGCCTTGCCCTTGCCTTGCCCAGCTTTGCCCTGGCCTGGCCTCATTTTGCCTTGGCCTGCCTTGCCCGTGCCAAGCCAAGCCAAGCCAAGCCCACTTAGGCCCGAGCCATGTACTAAACCCCAATTCGACTTTAGAGTTCACCGAAACCTCCCGAGTCCACCGAGACTCGGTCATCTGCTGAGTTATCATGCTGCCCAGCCCAGCATGCTCATATCCAGCTTATTGGGGTGGTAACAAACCTCCCCCGGCCGAAATGTTCGATGCCCTTATCAAACTGCTCGGTTCTTGCCGCTTCTGGTAGTCCGAAATCTCCTTCTCAAACTGCCATAGGGTAGTATCCCGCTCCAAAGTAGGTTCCTCCACATCAACCCACTTGATTAAGTAGAAAATCCGCCTGTTTTTCTTACTTTGCCCACGCACCTCGTGGTTTAGAATCTGCTCGATCTCCCCTGCAAATTCCTTCCGTATCAAGGGTGGAGCACGTCTGCCTTCACTCCGCCCTGGATCCTCCTGATCTGAATGGAAAGGCTTGAGATAACTTACATGAAATGTAGGCTGTATCTTCAACCTTTCTGGTAGCTTTAGGCGATAAGCTACCTCCCTACTCGGTTGACCACCTCAAATGGTCCTTCGTATTGCTGCACCAGGCCCTTGTGTGTCTCCTTCTTGTTGAATTTCTTCAATATCTGAGGAGTAAGCTTCAACAAGATGAGATCTCCTTCCTGGAACTATAAGGGTCGTCTGTGCTGGTCTGCATACTTCTTTATTCTCCTGACAGCTTTGGCCAAACTGTCATGAGCTGCCCTCAGCTCCTGTTTGTTCCGTGCAAACCGATATGCCACAGGGCTTGACCCCATCGACTTTGACTTGACTACTTCATGTGGAGTAGCCGGTTGTTGTCCTGTTGCCACCTCGAATGGACTCATTTCCGTGGCTGAGCTTTTGTGCAGATTGTAACAAAATTGGGCTGTATCAAGTAAATCCACCCAATTCGTCTGACGGGCATTCACATAATGCCTGAGATAATCCTCCAGCAAAGCATTGATTCTCTCCGTCTGCCCGTCTGTTTGAGGATGGTTTGCTGTGGAAAATTTCAATTCGGATCCCATCAGATTGAATAAGGCAACCCAAAATCATCCAGTGAACCGAGCGTCTCGATCACGATGATGTCCTCTCAGGATGCCCCAATACTTCGCCACATGTTTTAAGAACAACTCCGTCCGTCATGTCGCATCACAATTCTTCGAAGCGATTATGAATGTAGCATACTTTGAGAATCGATCGACCACCACCAAGATGCGGCTGGTCATTCCCTCGCACATCGGGAAGACCAGTGATGAAATCCATGGAGATGCTCTGAAAGGGCCTCTCTAGTATGGGTAGGGGTTCCAGCAACCCTGGTGCCTTCCTTCTTTCCGTCTTGTCCTTTTGGCATACAAGACAAGTCCGCACGTACTGATCCACGTCCTCCTCCATCTTCAGCCAAAAGTAAGAACGTGATAAGAGGGCATAGGTGCGCTCCATACCTGGATGCCCAGCCCACCGAGCATCATGTGTCTCCTTCAAGAGTAGCCGCCTTAATCCACCTGTACTAGGGACATAAGGGCGTCCTCCTTTGGCATAGAGGACCCCATCATCACACCAAAACCTCCGAGTGACTCCCTCCGCTACTAGCTTTAGCTTCTTACAAGTAGGATCTTTGCCGGTTTCCTCCTTGATTCGAGGCAGGAATTCACCTTCCAGCCTCACTATCTTGCTCACCATCTCAGCCACCACCTTGCGACTGAGTGCATCCGGAACTGAATTGAGCCTACCAGGCTTGTGTTCGAATTGTAAATCGAACTCTGCAAGGAAATCCAACTATCTCGCCTGCTTCTGGTTGAGCTTTTTCTGGCTCATGAAGTAGGTGATCGCCGCATTGTCTGTCCACACCACAAAACTGGTTCCCAACAAGTAATGCCTCCAAAGATGGAGAGCATGAATCACAGCTAGCATTTCCTTCTCGTGAGCCGGGTACCTCTGCTCCGCATCCTTCAATTTCCTGCTTTCGAAGGCAATGGGGTGTCCCTCCTAGACAAGCACCGCCCCCAATGCCCTATCTGAAGCGTCTGTATGCACTTCGAACGGTAGTTCAAAGTTTGGTAGTCCCAGCACTGGTTCAGAGGCAATAACCTGCCTCAACTCCGCCATAGCTTGGTTGCATCGATCCGTCCATGCCCAAGCTCGATCTTTCTTTAACAAGTCTGTCAGTGGCGCCACCTTCCGTGAGTAGCCTTCCACGAACCGCCGATAGTAATTTGCCAACCCCAAGAACGATCGCAACTCCGAGACCTTCGTGGGGTTTGGCAATTCCATGATAGCCCGCACCTTCTCTGGATCCATTTGCAGTTTGCCCTGGCCTACAACATGACCAAGGAAAGAAATTGTTTGCGCAGCAAACTCACATTTCTCCCTCTTTACATACAAATGGTTAGCCCTCAAGGTAGTCAGAACCGTTCGTAAGTGATTCACATGATCATGGAGGTTCTTACTGTAAATCACTATGTCGTCAAGGTAAACAACGACAAATCTATCAATGAATTCTCTCAGTACATCATTCATTAAATTACAGAATGTAGCAGGGGCGTTTGTCAAGCCAAATGGCATGACTAAGTACTCAAACGAACCATACCTAGTCACCATGGCTGTCTTTGGAATGTCACCAGCTGCAATTCGAACTTGATAGTACCCCGACCTCAAGTTCACTTTGTAAAATAGGCCGCACCGAGATAATCGATCGAACAAGTCTGCCACAAGTGGAATAGGGTACTTGTTTTTTACCGTTAACTTGTTTAGCGCCCTGTAGTCTACGCACATTCGAAGAGAACCATCATGCTTGCGCAGGAACAGGACTGGTGCTCCGTAGGGCCTTGGATGGTGAATGAATCCAAGATCCAACAACTCTTCAAATCGCTTCCTTAGCTCCTCCAACTCCTTTGGAGCCATTCTGTACGGGGCTTGTGCTGGGGGTTTTGAGCCAGGGATCAGCTCAATCTCATGGTCAATTTCCCTTTTCGGGGGTAATTGTTTTGACAACTCTGCTGGCATCACGTCTTCGAAATCCTCTAGCATTTCAGCGACTACACCGGGGATCTTTGATGTCGTTCTTGCCTTGGTCTCCACCAAGGCTGCTAGGAATGTGGGTTCTCCCTTCCTCAGTCCATCTTTCACCTGAATGGCTGAAAGATGGGATAGCTTCGTCTTCTCCTTTCCTGCAATTGTGTTAGTCGCAGGGACAAAACAAGGGTGGGACTTGTTCATCACGAACAGTCCTTTCAAGAACGACATCAATGCAATGCTCCCCAAGTGCAAAAAGTCATTCCCTAAGATGACATCAAAATCATCCAAGGGAACAGCCATTAGGTTGATCTTTCCCTCCCAAGATCCAACCTTCAAATTCACATCAGTGGCCATACCTTGAATTCGCTTTGCCTCCGAATTCACTGCCTTCATTCGACCGAGTTCTCAACGAGATCCAGTCCCAATTTTCCCACCATATGGTCTGCCACGAATGAGTGAGTAGCTCCCGAATCCACCATCGCCAAGACTCGTCTCTGGTTCACCTCAGCACCCACGTACATTAGCCCCTCCGAATGGCTCGTCTTGGCTTGTTGAATTGCATTCAGCAGCTGCAATGGGTTCATTCGAGGCTGGCCATCATCCTCCACGATCAAGGCCGACAGTTTCTCCTTCTTTAGGCAGTCTCGTGCCCTGTGAGGGCCATTACAAATAAAACAGCCCTTACCGGCAGAACTTGATGAGGGCTTCGGGTCCGCTTTAGGTGCTGGTTTCGAGCTCGCCGGCTTAGGAGGAAAAGGCTTCTTCTCGCCCTTCTTCTGGTGGTTCTTGAACGGCTTCTTCTCCTTGTTCTTCCCTTCGCTCGGGGAGGAACTAGTCTTAAAGTCCACAAGACTATCGGCAGCCGTAATTGCACCAGGTAAGTCCTTCACTCCTTGCCTCCTTAGCTCAGCTTGAGCCCAAGACTGCAATCCCGTGGTGAAATTGAAGAGTTTGTCCTCCTCCGACATGTTTTTGATGCCCAGCAGGAGAGAGGAAAACTCCTTCACATAGTCACGCACCGATCCCGTCTGTTTGAGCTTGAGCAAGGCCTCCCGCGCTTGCCAAGCCGCATTGGTAGGAAGGAATTGATCCTTCAATTCCCTCTTGAGCACCTCCCAATCTACAATTTTGGGTCTCCCCGCAGCCGCATCATCATCCACTCTGGTTCTCTACCAAAGCTTCGCATCACCTTCAAGGTACATAGGGGTCAGGATGACCTTTTGATTCTCCTCCGTGCCAACAGTAGCAAAGTACTACTCCATGTCCCAAATGAAATTCTCAAGCTCCTTTGCACTCCGCTTGCCAGAGAATTTCTTTGGTTCCGACACCTTTGTTCGAGGCTTTGCCGCAACAGCACCTTCCGAGGTTCCGCCCATAGCTCGCTTGAGTAAGCTCACCTCCACAGCCATTGTCGAGGCTGTTTCGGTGTAAGTTCTCCCACCGACTGCACATCCGCTACAAGCTCCTCAAACCTTGATTCCCACATAGCAATCATGGCCTCTTGTGACTCTCCCCTAGTCACCAAGGAAGCCACCAACATTTCCAAGGCTTCAATACGTCGGGACATAGTTGAAGACTCCGCCAATTCTGTCGGAGTGGCTATCGTTACTATCACATGCTCTAGGTGAGATACCCTCTCACCTAGATCGCTTGCTGCTCGGGTCGCCATTGTCTCCAAACGAGGCTCTGATACCAATTGTCACAGGGCCAAAGAAAAATGGGTTTTTCACTAGGAAATTTTTCTTTCAATTGAACCTGCGGTGCCTAAGGGCCACCTTAGTTCAGCACGCCAATACTCAAATTAAAGGGACAACAAACAATAGGCAACAAGGAAACGTTTACTAGCTCTCAATTGGAATTACAACTGTGGAACTCTGTGCTTCCCCAAGCTCAGAGCCCTTGGCTTTATAGACTAGCCATTAGGTAGTTTCATAACCAACTAGGACACATGTCCAGTGTAGATCAATCCATAGACTTGGTAAATCACCACTCTCTTAGTGGTCAAAGCAGTTGCCGAACTGCCTTGTTCCCTTGCTGCCACCTGGTTCCGTAACCGCCTCCATTACAGGGTCAGTTAGCACATGCTCCATGCATTCGGGACAAGCTTAGACGTGGCTTGTCATGCCCGGCCATGACCAAGGTAGTTCCCCAACTACCTCGACTTGGTCTTCCACGTTTCAAGGGACGTGGTTCATGCTTCTCTAAGGGACAGGGACTACGTCTCGTGGTGCCTGGCCATGTCCAGGCACGTTGGGTGCTAAGCCGGGGCTCGGGGTCGAGTCCCACCGGCTCGGGGTGGCTGGACCATGGTCCGTGGGTCTTTGCCTTGGCATGGTGCTCGTGCTCGAGGGCCTTCCTTGTCACTGTTGCCCATGCCACCCCTGGAGAGAGCCCACCTCCCCTTATAGTAGATGTTAAGTCAAGTTTCCCCGGCTCCAATAGGAAACATCCCAAAATGAGACCAAGCGTACTTTGACCAGGGTCAATGCCCGAGTCAAGGAAAGTCAATCACAGTGCCAAGGCCTTGCCTTGGCCTTGGCCTGGCCTGGCTTTGTCGTGCCTTGGCCTGGCCTTGCCCAGCCTTGCCCGTGCCTTGCCATGCCTTGCCCAGCCTTGCCCAGCCTTGCCAAGCCTTGTCAAGCCTTGCCTAGCCTTGCCAAGCCTTGCCCTTGCCTTGCCCAGCCTTGCCAAGCCTTGCTAAGCCTTGCCCAGCTTTGCCAAGTCTTGCCCAGCTTTGCCAAGTCTTGCCCATGCCTTGCCAAGCTTTGCCCTTACCTTGCCCAGCTTTGCCAAGCCTTGCCCATGCCTTGCCAAGCCTTGCCCTTGCCTTGCCCAGCTTTGCCAAACCTTGCCCTTGCCTTGCCCAGCTTTGCCCTGGCCTGGCCTCGTTTTGCCTTGGCCTCGCCTTGGCCTGCCTTGCCCGTGCCAAGCCAAGCCAAGCCCACTTAGGCCCGAGCCATGTACTAAACCCCAATCCGACTTTGGAGTTCACCAAAACCTCCCGAGTCCACCGAGACTCAGTCATCTGCTGAGTTATCATGCTGCCCAGCCCAGCATGCTCATATCCAGCTTATTGGGGTGGTAACACTTGTCATACCACATTTAATTATTTTCTTTTATTTTATTGTATTTTGTCAGTGTTTCTATTTAATTTGTCCCCCGGACAACTAGTTACCTGATAAAACATTTGCCCCGGCGCCTGTACAACGCGTTTCTCCGAACCGAACCCATTTTCACACCTCAATGCTCACACAAAAATGTCGTTACACGTTTGAGACATTGGAAACTAAATTCGGGTAATAAAATAATAATACAAAACATCGGACAAAAATAACATACCTTGGTGTTAATGACCGAGAATTGTTCACACGTATCACGACAAGGAGTCCCCGTACAACTTAAATTGACACGTGTCATGAGTTAGATTTTTAGAATCATTCTAGTAATTAATTTTAATCTTAGAACATACATTGTGCCCAAATTGGCCGAAGAGCACCATGAAAAAATTCACGAAAAATTGAAAAGATTAGGGGCGTTAACTACTTGGGAATGAGTTCCCAAGAGCTTAGGGGAGCTTGTTTGACCTCTTGGATGCCTTGAATGCTAAAAAATCTCAAACCCTAGCTCATGGCTTTCGTTGAGGCGCTCACTAAACTCGTGTTTTCTTGAGTCAATCGGGCCTCCACTTAGTGGAGAATAAAAAAATAGGTGAGATTAGGGCTTAATTTGGGTGGATTTGGTGGCTTCAGGATCGATTTAGGGTCTGGGGGCAGTAGCGAGGCGCTAGGGCAGCGGCTATTGTGAGGAAGAAGGGGCTCTACACCTTTTTAAAAATGGAAATCGAGCCCATCATCATACGTTCAAAGTCACGACAATGATGAATCGTTGGCATAAATCGCTAAAAATTTCGAAAAAATCTCGAATTACACTCCAGCGCCTTGTCAGCACTATACGCTCACTTTAAATCACTGAGAAATCGTTGCTCATAAAACAAAATATTCCTTTTCTGAAATATTCTCTCGGCGTCTTCTCAACGCCTTACGTATAATTACACAGTGCTGGGAGATCGCTGGCTAAAAAACAGACCAATTCCGAAAACAAAAGATTTTCCAGTGTGCAAAAGTATGTGTATGCATATGATATCATGTAAATGCATCAAAATAAATAGTACCTAACTTGAATGACATCGCAATAAAGCCTTTTGGACTTTGGTGTGCACAACCAGTCCATGATCCCCATTTCATCACAAAACCTCTGCAAAAATCAATTAGAGTACACAATTTCATCAAATTCCTCTCACACATCTATTCAACTAATTAATTCAAAATAAACAATTTGTTTAGACTTGAGCATTTTATTCTAACTAAAATAAAATAAAGTTCATAAAAATGTGGGTTGCCTCCTATAAAGCACTGGCATTTTTAACGTCAATGGCCCGATGTTGCCATTTTTGAACTAATCATAGTCCAAGTTAATAACCTCAATAGGCGGCTCATTGCTATCCTCGATCAGTGTCTTGCTTATCCTTGATTTTTTGACAACGTTTTCCTCCTTCACACAAAGTATGACGTGACTGTAGAGGATTTTAGAATCATCGAATCATCTATCCTAAAGGTTATGGTACCCTCATACACATCAATGCATGCCCCTATTGTATGTATAGAGTAATGGCATAGTATCAGGTCCATACATTCCACTATCAATAACTAAAAATCCAATCTTTTCGGTATCCTTTTAATGATATCTAAGTCAGCCTTACTCAAAGGAGCTTCCATGAAATGACATTATTTGATGTACCAATATCAACGAGTGTTGACTATACTTCAAAGTTGGCCTTCCCTATTCTGCAAGGCGTTCGGATGCTCCCATGTGGTTCTAGCCTTTGTCTCCTGGTGTGCTTAATTTCAAACTTATCATCTTTCTTCAATACCTAACCATTGGGTACTCTTTCCATCTACTCTTTCCTTTTCCTCTTCTTTTGTCGTTCCTTTTCACCTAATTCTTCAATGTCTCTAAAAGGAAATCTAAAGAATCCTACAAGTCATCATCAAGGGGAGACAAAATTGGATACATGGTGGAAACATTAGTAGGTAAGTTCATATAATAAGGAATGGAGAAATGAATGGTCCTACTATCATGCTCTAGTGAAATACTTCCACTAAATACATCTATTTTTTATTTGGTCATTTTTCATGAATGGCATGCCTAACACAACAGAGGTAAGGTTGGACATATGTCCATGTCAATATCAACGAGGAAATCTAGCTTTTCGATGCGAATATTTACGTCTTCTAACATTCCAATTGGGCGGATTGAAAATCCGTCTGCTAAATAACTGAGAATGTTAGAATGCTTCAAGTTGCATTCATGCATGAAAGAGAGAACAACTAATGTGATGATAGTGATGGATGCTCCTAGGTCTAACATAGTTTTTTTCTACATGAACATCTCGTAGCATGCAAGAAAATACTAAGGATACTTGGATCCTCCCATTTCTTAGGTGCATATGTATTACGTTCATAAACTTTCTCTTCTTCCTCTTCAAACAACCTTGCTATCTCCATTAGTTCATTAGAGACGTCAATTTATGGCTTCACTTTCTTAACTTCCTTAACTATTTCCACAATCTTCAACTGTTCCTTTGGCTTGTCCCAATCTTTGAACATGCCCATAAATCTCTCAGGATACCGTATCTATGGAAATGCTCTAATCTAGTTCATCCATCCTTTCCCTGAATTGATCCTTTCAACTTATTCCTTCACATTAACATGTGAAAAAGCCTTCACATTAACATGTGAAACATGTGCATTCGGATTAGACACAAGTTGCGAAGGCAGCTTGCCCTTGTTGTTTGCTTGACCTAACTGAGCTATCATGTCTGAAATTCAGGCTGCAATTCCTTGATTGAAGCATCAATCTTAGTTTTATACTACTGTTCAAACAAGAGTAAATATTTCATCATCCTTTTCAAGGTAGAACCATAAGGATGAGATTGTTGGTTTTAAGGGGCTACTAGTAGTGGTTGTCTTCCAGGCACAAAATTTGAAAGTTCGGGTTTCTAGGAGCATAACCAAAGTTAGGATTCCTATTGATAAGACATCAATTATGTTATATTTTAGTGTGAAATTACAATGAGTTCCAAGAATTTTGTCCCTGCTTATATTGATAATTCTTTGTTTTTGCATTTTCATGGTCAAAATAGGTTGTTGGACAAAAAGATTGATTTCCCATCAACATCCATTCAAAAAGTTGAACAATGGCCTACTACTTTCCCAATGCCTTAGGTTGAACTGAAATTGCCAGGGAATCGTTGGAGCAAACTTGAGCTTATTGCAGAAATGCCACTGCAAATGATGCGGATGAAGCCTTAAGAAGACCCAGGAGAAAGGCGAGATCCAAATGCCAAGAATAGACGGAGTGCCATGACATCGCCTTGGCTTGAACATATAGTACTAGACTCGAGTCTAGACAGAATCGAATAGAAAACAGAGCATCGCAGTGCCTTGGCAGCGACTTCTAGTGCCTTGCTAAAATACACATACGACGTTGGACAAGTTGGATGATTTAAAGTTCCTAATTTGTTGGATTCGCGAGATTTCCAATATCTAACTCGATTTATTTCGTTCCATTGTAAATAGCTAAGGTTTAGATGCCCAAAACATCTTTTGTTCAACTTAGGTTTTGGAGAAAAAGCTCTCTTTATGGGAATTCTTTGTTCATATTTAAGGTACTCTTAAGGTTGATTTTATTTGTTTTATTTGACTATATGCGTAATAATCACAAAGTTCTCTCTGGATTGAGGGTTTTTCATACTTGCAAACATGATTTATGAGGTTTTGTAGCATTGAATTGAAATATCTTTTTTGTTGAAGTCTTGTAACTTTAATTACATTAATTGTAAATCTATTGTTTTCATTAGATTAGATTTGCACTTGTCATATGTAGTGGCCAATGCATGTGTAAGTGTAGGAAATCTTAGTCGGTGATCCTACCGCCGCTCGGTAAGGGGATCACAATTGGTGACAAATAGAGCCTTGTTTGTTGGCAATCGATGTGCTCTTGTGCTTTTGGAGTATAAGGAAGGTAGAAACTCATGCTAGTTATTTCTTAGGGCAAGTGTTTTCATAGAGTGTAAGGTTGCTAGTCCGTTGAAAATCTTTGGAGTTCTCGGGGTTTTGCAGGTTTAGTTAGTATGTGGTAGTTTCGCTCATTCCTGCCATTGATCGTGGAAAATAGAGTGTTTCACTTAAGCTTGTCTCTAAGAATTCAACAAGGTAAAGATGTCTTATGTTTGTTTGATTAATTCAAATGTTTGCAAAGTTATAAAATCATCCTCAATCCAGGCTTCCTTTTATATTATCTAAATTATTGCAACTGTTTTGATTAATATAGTTTGTTTTAGTCGTCATAGGATAATTTGATGGGTAGATTCACTTTAGGATAAATTATTTAGAAACCCCCTATTTCCTTCCATATCATAGCCTAGGGGTCTTTCATAGTTTTCGACCCCGTACTTTCCTTGCTACAAATCTATAGTAGTCGCTAAATTCAGGACTATTATTAGTGCCTTCGACGTGACATCACATATCTCGTCCTCCATAATAATTACCCTACTAGCCATACTGTCCTTGAGGTGGTCCTGGAAAATTTTTAACTGCATTGACTTGTTGTGTATCCTCCTACAGTTAAGGACACTCATCTTGTTTAGTGACTCGGCTCTGAACAAATGCCGCAACCTTTCGTTTTCCTTTTTTCTAACATCATTTATTTCATCATAGACTTGAGCTCAGAGACTTCATTCTCAATTATGCTAGTTCCTGAAGATATAATTACCCATCGTCTATCACTAGAATGACCATATTGTTTGGCCGATTAGCTACCCTCTCAATGTATTTCCTAGCCTCAATAGTTGTAATGTCCTTGAGACTACCATTGCATCTAGTGTTGAGTAACCTCTTCTTATTGTAAGTTAGTTATTCGTAGAAATTTTCCAATAAAGAATTCTCACTAAGACCATACTAAGGACATGTGATGCACAACCTCTTGAATCTCTCCCAACATTTTGATAAAATTCAATATCCTTCGTAATGATGTGAGATATTTCCCTCCTTAACTAGTATGCTAGCTGGCATGAAATCATCTTGGAATTTTTGGTGTAGCTTATTTCAAATCCTAATAGAACCGATAGGCAAGTGAAATAGCCATTCCTGTGCAGCATCTTTGAGACAAAAAGAAAATGCCTTCAACTTAACTAAATCAACAACAATTGTAGCAGGCTTCATCCCTATTACAACCATTTCAAACTCGAGAGGAATTTCTACGAATCCTCATTCTCTTTCCCTTAAGATTTAAGCAACTTATGAATCAACCCCGATTTTAACTCAAATTGACATGTGGCAGTTGGATACTCAATACATAGAGGTAACGACCCTCCACAATGTTGGTTTGCTCATCTGAATGTAAGTTCTCTCTCATGCCTTGGTTCTTGCCTTTCATTTTACTGGTTGTTCTGCCCAGATTTTGTGCAACTAGAAGATTCTGGATCTCTTTCGTTCTCTGCCATAGTCACTGTGACGGCCCCAATTTCCTAATGCAATTAGGTACGCCCGATCTAGACCGTGCAGGTCCCCGAGTCGGTACTTGGTGACATTGACGAGTCTAGTCTAGCCTCTCGATCAATTAATTTTACAAGTTTATGAGAGAGTTATTACAAGTTTAATGATAACGTAGCGAGAAATAAGTAAACTACAATTATGGAAATAACTCAATCAAAGGAAAATTAAGGAATCTATTATGCGGACCCGCAATATTTATGTACAACCAATCAGAATTAGATAAATAGGAATATATATATATATATATATATAAAGCAACGTACAAGCAACAAAACACTGAAATCCTACTCTAATGTGAAGTGCCTGGCTTCGAGAGGTCCCAGAGGAAATCACCTAGACAGGGCCCCTTGCCCTTGCTGCACTCCACTTTATCTGCACCCACCGTCACAAACTAGAAGGTGAGCAACTGAGAAAATCGAAAGTAATGCTAGAAAAATATAACAATAATTCATGATTTATCAAGCATGGCAATCTAAATATCATGAGATAATTTTAATATAGGAATTTAAATGGATCAGAGAGCATGATAAACAGACTGAAATGATAGCAACGAAACATGCGTGTTTTACGAGTCAAGAGAGGCCATAAGTGGTCTAAAATCCATAATAAAACCACAACAACGATGTCGCAACATCAATATCCACAATGATCTAGTACTTGGTATCACACAATCACTAGGGGTGGTCATACACTTCTGCAGAAGTGCCTGCATTTTATCCCAACTAGTGCAGGCCGCAAGTACCTTTGAGACACACACTTATGCCAAGAACACACATACAAGGAATATAGAATGGAATGCCAACAAGTAGATCATAGTAAACAGAACAGACCGATAATGAATCACATGGTATTTCCTTATTGGCTTACTAATCATACACAAGCTTGTAGACTAGTGTACTTACTTGACTATTCGCAACACGTTAAACCAACTCCTGCGACTCTAAACACGTCCCGTGGGTTCACAACTACCTGTTAATAGTTTGAACCCCAAATATTTATGGTCAATATATAACCTATGATAAACCCAATAAGTTACCCCAAAGTTTTGGTAAAAATCGATGAAAATTGAAAAATTACTCACTGGCCGAGACGTATGTGAGTCACGCCATGTGGCCCATAGGCCAAACACTACAACAGTAACGTGTTTTTATAACATAACTATTAATGATGGTGTGAAAAAACCGTCATGAAAGATAGGAATAGATAACGGTTACCGTTATTATAGTGATTATATATATACCACTTTATCAACCCATCGCACGACTCTCCCACTTAACAAAACCCTTCTCACGAATCTCTCTCTCTCTCTCTCGCTCTCTCGCTCCCTCGCTCCCTCGCTCGTGAAAACCTCTCTCTCTGAAACCCTAAACCCTTCTCACGAATCTCTCTCTCTCTCGCTCGTTCTCTCGCTCTCTCGCTCGTGCGATCACTCCATATCTTGGTTTCCACTCTTCGGATTTTTGCGATTCATGTGTATGGATCTCGTGGTTTTCGTCTCACCACTCCCAGAGAGGTCGATCACTCACTCGGTCTTCGTTGATTTGTTCATCTCTTCGGATTCTTCTTTTTTGTTCGTTTTGTTGGAATCAGTTGACTGATTTGGTAGATTTCTTGTTTACGTTTTGAGATTTGTTCTGAATTTGTGTTTCTCTGACGCGTTTATGGAAAATCACCTCTTTTAGGGTTCTTATTTCTCAAAATTAGTTCAATCGAATAGATGTTCTGTGGTTGCCCTAATTGTGGAAGCTACTTCGTTTCTTGTGAATTTGTGAGCGTTAAACCCAGTTTTCTGTCCGTTTCGATGAAAAGACGATCTATTTTGTTAGATGACCACGGCTGCTCTTTGTTCTCTCGATATCTCAAGGATTTCGTTGTACAACACGTGTTCTCTCGCACTCGTTGATTGCTTCAGACCTTCATTTTTAGTTAGGGCAAAGAGTTATCTCTTCGCGACTCTCCCTCCCTCCCTCCACCTCCAATTACTTCTTCTTAACCCACCCCACCCTCTTCACTTTTTTACTCTTGTTTTTATTGTTCTTCTCATCATTCTTTATAGGCTTTAAGAGAACTAATTTACACACAGAAAGAGAAAGAGACAGAGAGACAGAGAAGCAGAGCATTTCATCACCAAAAATAATTCTACCTCTGCTCTTCTTGATCACAGGTACCCATCTTTTCTTTTTGAGGGAATGGGCCTTGGTGGATGCATTTCATAGGTACTAATTTAATTACTTGTTTTCTTATTTTATTTCTTTTTTTGTACTTTTGTGCGTTCTCTTTAAAAATTTATTTCTCACGAAGACTTTTTGTCACACTAAAAGATATAGAATTGATTTCTATGTGTTTTTCCTTCTTGTTTATTCAATTAATATGCACCATTAAAAGTCAATCATATTGTCTCTTGGGATTTTCAAATGCCAGTTCATATGGAGAGGTCCTGCATTGAAAACATTTTTTGTATTTAATTTGTGAAGCATGTAAGTCAATTTTTTCCATGGGTTTTGCAGGCAAAGTTCAATGCTAAATTTGTTATAGTGATGGCACTATTCTTTTCCCTCACCACTCCAGTTGGAGTTGCAAAGTTGAGTAAGGAATGTTACTCACAAGGAGGAGGAGCTCACTGCTTAATTAATTGCACATTTTGGTTTTGAGTTTGTGTTGTATGATGAAACTTAGAAGATGAATGGATCATTGATATCAGCAAAGACAACATTAAAGCAATAATGATGGTTCCTCCTTTCTCTTCTCTCATCCTATCAATATTTCTCCATTTTAAGACACTGACCAATTCTCCTACAATTTTTTGCAGGATATGTTTCTCGCTGGAACTGATACAACGACAACCGCTATCGAGTGGGCAATGGCAGAGCTCCTAAAGAGTCCTAACACGATGAAGAAAGCCCAAGAAGAGGTAAGGCTGCATCCTTCGGGTCCATTATTACTTCCCCGAGAATCTGTCACGGCAACTACTATAGGATTTGTTTCCTTTAACTTGTCAATATGTCTATATGTGAGTGCTGAAAAATTTAAATATTAGGAAAAAAGGATAAGCTTGCGTTGGAGATACTTCAGATCGCAGTACCTGCTGCCCTTGCTTTAACAGCTGATCCTATTGCTTCTTTAATTGACACGTCGTTTATTGGCCACCTAGGTTTGTCTCTACTTCATTTCAGTTCATTTTAGAGTATTAGTTCAATATAGATAAAAACTGTGAATGAAACTAGAAACGTGCCATCTGCTTCATCAGCACTATTTTTTGGTGGAGTGCTAGGCCTCCTTCAGGCCATATTCCTCATCACAGCAGCAAAACCTCTGTTGCAGTTCATGGGTGTGAAATCTGTAAGTGATTTCTCTGTTTTTATTTATTTTTATTTTTTTCTTTTTCCAATGTGATTCATTTTGCATCATTGAATACTAGCACTACAATATGCATCTGAAGCATCTGAAGCACCTATTCATTGCTAACTGTCCACTTCTACAATGTGATGGTCTAGACACAATCCAAGATCTTGTGTTTCTTCCGAAAAACGTGCTGCGAGACAATATGCATCTGAAGAATCTATTCATTGCTAACTGTCCACACTTCTACAATGCGATGGTATTTTCTTTACAGAAAATAACAACGAGCTCCCACTCCTTTCTTGTCTCAAGTTAGTAGTAATCTTACACTAGCTTCAATAACTTGGCATTTCTTTAATGTCACGTTGAATATTTGCAACAGGATGAGGATGAGGTTGAGAGAAGACGGCAACAGGAAAAGGGTAAAGATAAGGTTCAGGTAATTTATTTTTTTAGTTCCATTCAGTTTTGATATTGTTTAATGAAGGATTTTAATGATGTAATTCTGTTTGTGCATTACTGATTGTTGTTATGGCCTTTTTCTGTTGTAGTGGATAGACATGTATGCAAAATGTGGAAGCTTGGATGACATGTCTCTATTTAAAATGGTAGTATGGAATCTATACTCATTGCTTGGTGCCTTTGTGAGGAAACATCAGCTAAATGGAGGATTGCTAGTTGTTTAGAACATGCCATGGGCACCGTTGTTGAGTTAGTTGAGAAGTTAGTCCATCATTTTTTCGTAATCTTCTATGTCTATTACACTCTAATGAGATATTCTTGATCTTAATTTAAACTCCATTTTAATAGTTGACCTCCTCTTCAACTTATTGGTCGATTGACAACTCTGTTTTGATGTTTCTTGATAATGGACTTTTAATGTGCACGGTACTTAGGATCAACAAATGGGTACTAGCTTTGTTTTCATTGAAGTGTCTGTTTCTCTTGCCTTCTCCATGCTGAGCATAATATTGACTAGACGATGATAATGATTTGATGCTACATAGGTTGCTATGGGTAGAAGACTTGGCATTGACGAACCCCAGCTTATGAAGCTGATGAGAGCAGAAATTTACCCTTTGCAATAGTGAACAAGCATGGAGGTATGTTAAAATTAGTGCATCCTGAAATGGGTAGTTTTTAAATTTACTTGTTTTCTCAACTGTTTTTTAGTTTCAATGTTTTGTGTGTTTTGTTGTGCCAATTGTGGGTGTTGTGTAAGTTTTTTTAATTTGACTAAGTCTAAGGTAGTTTCTAGCAGTTACTAGTATTAGGAAATATGTTCTATCTATGTAATTTTAGTTTGTATGTGAGAGAATACTTTGCAGTATGTTATGCCTGTTTGTGCACTGATCAGTACCATTACTGGCATAACATGGTGAGCATTGCCATTGCACTAGTTTTTGGGGTCTATTTTGATTCTTTTAATGCCCCTGTGCTTACTTTTGAATTAGCTAATTCTTTTGGTAATTATTGTGGCATGTGCTGGGACTAGGCTACAATCCGAGCATAAGCATGGATGAGATCAACAGCGCCGCAGTCATACATTACAATGGAAACATGAAGCCATGGCTTGACATTGCGTTGAATCAATTCCGGCCCTTCTGGACCAAGTATGTTGACTATGAAATGGAGTTTGTTCAGATGTGTAATTTTGGCTTGTAGATTTGTTTCTTTAATGCTATCTATGATAGTGCCCTGATTACTTATCAAGCTATATGCTTTGTGATTTGTACGTCTTTATACTGTTATTTCCTCCCTAATCAAAATGTAGTTATTTAGTGTTGACTGCTGAGTGCTGAGGCCTGATGGAGATCTGTTTTCTTAACAATCAGGTACCTGATGCTGTTGTTTTAAGTGGGGATGACTCGAAGCAATTGGACGAAGAAATTAGACGTAGAATTGAACTTGGGCTGAGGAAAGAAAACTTGAAGAAACTTTGGAGTATCAAAGAAAAATTGAGAATGAAGCCAAACAGAAGCACCTAGCAGAGCAACATAAGAAGACTGGTGGTGGAACTCTAGAAAATGCAACAGCTGGCTTATCAAATGTTGATCCCAAATCCGATGCTTGTGATGTGGATTTACACGGACAGTTTTTACATTATAAACAAGTTAGCCGTGTTACTGAAAATGGCAAACATACTCCTTGGGTATCAACAACTGAGGTTCTCATATCCTTTGATGCTCAGGAAACTGAACTGGATCAATCTACAAAATTTTCTGGCTTGCATGATTCGGTATTAAGAACCTTCGTAAACCTTGTGCGGATCCATTGAAGTGGAAGGCCATAAATGATGCAGAGGAACTGTTATTACAGTTTGTGAAGGTTACGAAAGTTTGTTTCTGTTGTAGTGATGCTTGTAATGTTTTAGGCAAGTTCTAAGGTGTTCCAGTTTTTTGTTTTGTTTCTTTTCTTCCAAGACAATTAAGTGTGGCATTTGCTTCTTATAAAACTTCAAATGAATAATTTTGTGATCTTATTTTATGTGTAGTAATGGTGATGGTTTATATATGTTGCAGGGAAAAAATTATTTTGCAGGAAAATAACTGTTATTTTTTAAAAAAAATTTGAAGACTCTTTCGTGAAGGTTTTAAACCGTCACAAAAGCCAAAAAATTCGATACAATATTTTAGATAAGATGACGGTTTTAAACCGTCACAAAAGGCCTTGAGTTTTTGTAACATCGGATAACATGACGGACTTCGTGACGGTTTAAAACCGTTAATAAATCCTTTTGTGACGGTTTTAAACCGTCACGAAAAGTTATTTCTGTTGTAGTGAAAGCACCTCCACGACGTGCTCATACACACCCCCGCACAGAACAAAAAAAAAAACATTATCACGCCATACACACGCCCTGACAACACTTCATCAAAACGTCACTGGGGCATGTGCGATACACACATTACGTACACTACATAAACCGTGGGCTCATGTTGGGCCGACACGCCTTACACAACCAAAAAATGAAAACACGCCGTCAGCAAGTTGTCATGTTCAAAAATAGACAACGTCTTCACGGCAAAAATTTGTTTGTCTCTGGTCTGCGCTTATACGAGCGACACCGCAAGACCAATCATCGACAACGCCACTTGAGGCGTGAACTGGAAAACTTCTATGAGAGACGCCATGCTGAATTGTTCTCTGCAGCGTCTTCTCACGGCGTGAAGTCGTTAACATCACTCTGTTTCTCACGTATGTAGGAGACGTCGCACGTACACTGAACTGTGTGGCGTCTCCTACAGCGTGATCTCCAAATAAATCTAGAAAATTATAGTAACTCAAATTCAACTCTACTTATCATGTCACCCTTGGCGATCATCAACAACATGTCATTGGACTCAAAACCATCCGAAATTGGCTTCGGATCATCATCAAAACGTTGGTAATGTCTGGGAATTCGAGATATCCCCAAATTAATTGAAAAACCAATGAACATCACAAACAACAAAAATAACTTGAAAACACAACACCGGTAACATTTCCAGTGTTGATCGCTCTGGGGGTTGCCGAAACACCCGCGATTCACATAATCGACTCTAGCGAGGCACCCTTGTTCATCGCAATTAAAACTTGAATAAACAACCCAAAACATAGAGAGGAGAAACAAGAAAGCAAGGTTCTCACCTAGATTCCGGCGAGAAATGGGACTCCACCAAGGCTCCAACCGTCCAGAACCACCTCTAAGGTTGTCTTGTTCATCAAGCAAGAAAAGAAGAGAAGAGAAGGAGAGGAGAAAACAAGAAAATGAGTAGTGAAAAGGGAATCAAGTGGTGGAGTGGCCCTTATATAGCCCCACTCATCATCCACTTGCATACGCGTATCTCAAGGCAAATCCATCAGCTCCTCCTTTAGAGTGTCCACCAAATCTAACTCTCCATGTTGACTCTACTAAGTGACTTGGTTGTCACTTAGTTATTCAGCTCCCTTGTTAATCCTGCGCTCCTCAACTCGTAGCGCACCACAACTCGACCTTTGTGTGCCGTGGTCTCGTCACGTTCCGATAAATCATCGCGTTCATTATTCAAAAATCATTTATTAAGGTTTTTTTATGTTTTTAATTCCCTTGTTCTCCTAAGCAAAGCCTCACTCAGACTAACAAATCGCCAAGCGGCATGAGACTCGCATTAGACAAAAATACTAATACAAACATCACAGAAAAGTAAAATTACCTCGTCCGAAATACTGCAAAGTATCACGCGTCTGGTCACGGTCTTGACAAGTATAATACAAGTCGGGTTAAATTTTGAGGGTTGTTACAGTCACCCTTAAACTTTCTCTCCTTTTGTTGTCCATGTTCCTCTTTTTTAATGTTCGCTCAACTTCCAGATCAAACAAAACCAATGAATCTGCGAAAAATCATCATCGGTGCCCTATAACCATAAAATGAAACAAAGACATAAAGAAAACAAATTAGTACCAATCCTCGACAATGGCGCCAAAAATTGATGTCGCGTCCAAGGCACCAATAATAGTCTTGAGCTCCTCGACTACTATGGATTTGTAGTGATGCAAGTACGAGGTCAAACCCACAGGGATAAGGATTTTTTTAGGTTTTAAAAAGGAAAATTGGGGGTTTTTTTAAAACAAAAACTCTATCGCACTAAAATTAAATGCGAAGAAAATAAAAACTCGATTGCTTAGAAAATGGAAACCAACAAATGAGAAGCTCTAGACACAAGTGTGAATTGAAATTCTAGGAATCGGATTCGATTGTCGGTTTCTTAATGGATTTCTTTGATACCTGTGACGGCCCACAATTCCCCATGCAATTGGGTACGCCCGGCCTAGACCCGTGCAAGCCTTGAGTCGTATCTCGGCAAACCTGACAAGCCTAGTCAACCTCCGTTCATTTAAATTATGTACTTTATGAAAGAGTTATTGCAAGTTATACGCGACGGAAAATAATTAATCTAACAACATAGAAAATAACTCAATCAAAGGGAAATTCAAGAATCTATTAATGTGGAAAACCCCGAGTATTCATGTACAATCAAATATGAGAAGCAAATAAGTACATGATACCAATCTCAATAAAATCCCAAGTTCAATGACTCAAAACATGTATATAAAACGATGTACAATCAAGCAAATAATAAACCTACTCTATTGGTCTACAAAGTCCAACCACTAAATCCTCAAAGGAAATCGCCTAGACATGGCCCCATGCCCTTGCTGCACTCCACCCTATCTACACCCACCGTCACAAACTAGATGGCGAGTAACTAAGAAATCGAAAGTAGTGCCCGAAGAATATAACATTAATTCATGATTTAATAATAAGACAATCCAAATATCATGCAAGTAATTGAAAGAGATAGACAAATTAAAAGTTCAAGGAACATGATAAGCAGACTGATAGAAAACAACGAAAGCATGTGTGTTCTTATAATCAAAAGGGTTCATAAGTGGTCTAATTTCATAGCAATACGACAAAGATCTCACAAGATCTCCCCGGGCAATGTCATAACACTAGCGCAACTTGAAATTAAGAAGCATCGCAACACTTCTCGAATCCAGTACCCAGGTACACACAACACTAGGGGTGGTCAGTACCCTTGCAGGATGTACTCGTGTTGTCCCAACTAGTGCAGACCACATGATACCTTCTCGACACACTCACGCCAAGGACACACAACCAAGGAATAGAATGGAATCCAAGCACGAGATCAATTCAATAATAATAATCAATAGAGGATGTATAAATCACATGATATTTCCTTATTGGCCTACTAACATACACACATACATAGCACATGCGTACTTACCTGCCTAACACAATCCCGGTACCACTCCGCGACTAACACGTTTCCCACGGGTTCCTGACTACTTGGCAAATGTTTGAACCCTAAATGGATATGGTTTATGGTCAATATATAACTTAAGATAAAGCCCCAAAGTTTTTTGGATATTCTTATAATTTTTTAGAAATTTTTGTTGAGGTACTGCCTGAGACACTGTGGGTGACGTCATCCAGAAGGACGTCCCCACGACGCCTTCATGACATCAAAATTCAACTCTCTAGTCAACACGCCGTTAGGGACGCCACCAAGCCTCACAGTCCATGGCGTCCTCACGACGTCTAAGGGAAATTAGATTTCCAGACTTATGGACAACACGCCGTGTGAAGTTTCTTCTTCAAGGCGTCTCAGCAGCATAATCTCGAAACAATATTTAACACACGTCGTGGTGATGCCACTGTGTTCACAATACTCACAGTGTAACGACCCAATTTTCAATGGCCGTTATTAATGATGAAATTGCAGACGTGGACGCTAGCGGGGACGTTCGTGGGTCCCCAATGAAGACGAAGCACGACCGGATAGGGTTTACAGTCCGTATTGTGTGCTCTGGTGGTGAAGTTGCGATGTATAGGTCCAAATTAGTTAAATGGCATCGCAATATGTGTGTTTATGTTGTCATTGACGGGTGAGATTGTGTTAAACATTCGCCTTCATATGCGTGTCGACGCGGGTACCTGAGCGACTAAGAGACGAAATCTAAGCCGGGGTTTAGTTGTGATTGACACGCGTGGGGGGTACGGTAGTGTGCACGCCCGAGTACACTCGTTGGTGCGCACGGCGGAATTTTAAATGCGAAAATATAGGTGAGTGTATATATTTATATATATATATATATAGGTAAATTGATATATATATATATATAAATATATATGGTAAATCAGAAAATAAAATAGAAAATGCAAAATTACCAAAAAAGGTATTGAAGGAAAGAAGGAAAGAGATTGACATGAGTGGCATTTTGGTCATTTCACCCCCAAAATGTTGATAAACCCACAACCAACATCACATTTCTCCATTTTCGATCAATCGAGGGGAGGACGAGGAGAAGGAGAGGAGGCGAGCTTGAGGTGGAGGAGATCGAGGAGAGCGAGGCGAACGAGGTGAGTTGTTGACGTTGTTGTGTTGTTTTTGTTGTTGTTGTTGTGTGCTGTTGGCGGGAGTGGTGGTGGTGACGGTTTAGTGGTGATGGTGGGGAGGAACTCGGGAGCTCGGACGAACTGCGAGAGCAATTCGTCCGAGGAGGGAGACGACGCCTATGTCGTCTCCACTCCCTCTCAATTTCAATCCATGAAATGAAAAAACAAAAATTCTGTTGGAATAGAGCTTGTTCTGGCTCTGTTCCAACGAAGAAGAAAGGGGCCGGTTCGGCCTGGTTCAGGCCGAACCGCCCTTAATTAATTAAAAAAAACAGTAAAAAAAATTTTGGAAAATTCATAGAAAATTCATATAAAATAGGAAAATTTTAGAAAAATTATATTTTGATCAAATAAAGGAATTTTGGGATTTTCTCAGAATGTTGACGAGATATAGTCGGGGTTTTTACCTCGTAAAATGTAAAAATTGATATAATATATCAAATTGAAGCTAATTTAATGAAAAATGGTTTTAAGTACAATTCGGGTGGTAATTTTGATTTGTTGAGCATTTATTCGAGCTGGATCGGGTAATTGGATTTCGGTATAGGTGCATAAACCCCAACAGAAACACATTTGAGTATTTAATTCTTTCAATTCTTGCATATATTGTTGTTGTTGCTATACATACTCATGGGATCATGTATTGGTCGGTGTTGAATTTGTTTTCATTATCGACGTTTATTCGGGACGGTTGTAGCACGTGATCAAGCATGCTATATTGTAGCACGTGTACTTGCGCTGCCAGTGGATAAGGACCCGAGCCGCGGGGTGCACGTGTCCGGTGGATCTGTGAGTGTTTCCGATCACCGTTAGAGATCCGGGTGGATCCCAGGTGTGATGTGTTTCCTCTGGGCGCTCGGATTGACGAAGTATGATCTAGTTTGTGAGCTTGCGTTCTATTTTTGTTTGGTTTTATCGGAATTGTTGTTGAGCATATTGATTTCAGTATGATTATTCGTTGATCATCTTGAATGCTTGTTACCTACACATGCAGGGTTTTATGGCTGCCCATACTCTTTGCATGTGTAGTTAACGTTAGTTATATAACATCAAAGTTAACCGCGATTAATAATAGTCACGGGACATGCTATGACCTTGTCTCTCTCCGTTGTTTACGTGTGGATGTAACACACGGCGTTGTCACCGCCATCACGTATGTAACGCGTCGCCACAGCAGAGTGTCTCTCGTACGGCGTAATGTTGAACTTGGTTTTTTGGGATTCGTTTGTGTGGGGATGTTGCCACGCCACAAAACTCTCGGCGTGAACCTCATAGCTGGTTTTTCCATCAATCACCGAACACCAAAATTAAAACCCACTTTTGACGATTATCCCAAACAAGTTTCTAGACATCAAAACCAACTAAAATCACTTCCAATCATTGTTAAAACATCGTAGTAATGTCTAGGAGATTTAAGATATCCCCAATTAAATTGAACAACCAATAAAAATAACAAGACCCAACATCCATCAACACAACTGGTTCAACACTGCATGTTGCTCGCTCTGGGGGTTGCTGAGACATTGGTGTAACACCAAGAACACCCCCGGCAAGCCACCTTTGTCATCACGAAAATATAATAGCAACAAGTAACAAAAACCAAATACAAAAGAAGAGGAACAACTCTAAACAAAAAAACTTAAACAAAAGGAAAGAGAAAAGCAAGATATGTCTCATCTTTACTCCGGCAAAGATTTCCAACGGTCTAGCACCACCCTCTGTGGTGGCTTGCTCCCCAAGACAAGAAACAAGGAAATAGAGGGGAGGAGATGAGAGAGAAAAGAAAGAGAGAAATAAGGAAAAAGGATGAGAGAAGGCCTTATATAGAACCTTTTTCATCAACCTACACATTTTTATCTATAAATAGATCCTACGCCTTCCCTTTAAGCTGTCCCACAACTCTCTACACTCCCTTAAGTGACTCGGGCATCACTTAACTATCCAGCTCCCATGTTAATCCTACGCTCCTTAACCCATATTGCAACGCAACTCGACCATTGTGTGCTTATCTTCGCACCGTATTCTGACTAAAATAAAATATTATAATAATTATTCAAAAATCATTTATTAAGGTTTTCTGTGTTTAATTTCCCCGTTTACATAAACAATCACCTAAACAGCTCGAGATTCGATTAGACTACAATACTAATACAAACATCACAAAAACATAAAATTACCTCGTGTCGACTCCCAAAGTCTAAAATACTCGATGCATCACAATATCTAGGTTACGGCCCTGACAAGTGTAACACAAGTCAGGTTAAATTTTGAGGGTTGTTACAGTCCGAGAATCAAACAGGTAGGGGAATTGCTCGCGCATGTAAGACTCTAACCCCCAGTTTAGCTCCTCATCTCCCTGAAATTGCCATTTCATGATAACCGAATGAATGTCCTTGTTCCTCAACATCCTGACCTTCCATGGCCAACAATCTGGATCGGTTGTTCCTCATACGTGGCATCGTCTTGCATGTCGATCTGTCTCAAGTCTATCATCAATCGCCTCCCTCCGCTTGACTTGTCTAATCGAATCATCGAAATATGGAATACTGGGTGAACATCTAGCGAGCTCTGGCGTAACTCTAACTGGTAGGCAACCTTACTGACCCTTTTCACAATCTTGAACGGACCAATAAATCTAAGAGCGAGCTTTCCCTTGATTTTGAACCTTTTATGACCCTTCAGTGGAGAGACATTTAGGTATACATAGTCTCCCAAATCATACTGAAGTTCATCGTGATACTTATCGTAGTACTTATTTTGCCTCTCCTGGGCACCCTTAAGTCTCAAACGAATTTGCCGTACATTATCAATATGATCAACAATAATTTCAGGACCAACTGTCACAACATTCTCTGGTTCAGCCCAGCAAGAAGGTAATCTACAAGGCCTGCTAAATAGTGCCTCAAATGATGCCATCCCAATACTTGTTTGATAACTATTGTTGTACGCAAATTCGCACAAATGAATGTAATCTTCCCATGACCCGTCGTACTCCAAAACACATATCATGAGCATGCCTTCCAACACCTGGTCAACCTCTCGGACTATCCATCCGTCTGCGGATGGAACGCCGTACTCAACTCTAGTTTGGTGCTGAACTGAGCCTGCATGCTCTGCTACAACAACGAAGTGAACTACACCCCTCAATTTGACACAATCGATAACGAAACTCTATGCAATCTGATAATCTCTCGCTCGTAGAAGATGTTCAGTCTGTCAACTCAGTGTGTAGTGGATACCGGTATAAAATGAGCAAATTTTGTCAATCTATCCACAATTACCTAGATGTTTTCGTGATTACGAAGAGATCGGGGCAAGCCACTGATGAAATCCATAGTAATGTGCTCCCACTTCCATCGAGGAATAGATACGGGTTGCAACAATCCTCCAGTGGCGATGCTCAACCTTCACGCGCTAGCATATCTTACACATTCAATTAAACTTCGACGCATCAGACTTCATCCCTGACCACCAAAAAAGATGTTGCATATTAGTGTACATCTTGGTTCAACCTGATGCACGAAAAATGGGAAAAGTGAACCTCTTGAAGTATCTCGGTGCATAAGTCAGCCGCCAATGGAATCTACTATCACCCACGATACCTCAAGCAAGAGTCTGTCGATCGACTCTAATCTGGACACTCTGAACTATCCACCATCTCACTATAACGCTGGTTTGAATCATCGCCCTGTTGTCCTTCAAGAACAATCTACGAATGAAATGGCCTGCAACCTCATCTGACTACACATCTATGTCCTGGTAGTCGTCGACACGTTCGCTGAACTCATCATCTCGACTGCCTTCAAGTAACGCGTACTCGTGATTCATACGACATACAACTACCTCAGCATCAGATCCTCTATGGCTCAAAGCATCAGCAACAACATTGACTTTCCTCGGATAATACTCGAGTGTGAAATCGTAGTCCTTCAGGAATTCAAGCCAACGTCTCTATCTCAAATTCATCTCTTCTTAAGAGAACAAGTACTTCAAGCTCTTGTGGTTTGTGAACAACTCGAAACATACGCCATACAAGTGGTGCATCCATATTTTCAATGCAAACACTATCGCCGCTAACTCTTAGTCGTGGGTCGGGTAGTTCCTCTCATGAACCTTCAGCTGTTGGGATACATAAGCGATAACTCTACCCTCCTCAATCAGCATACAACCCAAACTAATATTCGATGCATCGGTGTACACGACTAGGTCCTTCCTTGTCTCGGGTAACGCCACGATAGGCATGGTCGTCAGCTTTTCCTTCAGAGTGGAGAACGTTTGCTCACATTCATTTTAATCAAACTTTGCGTTCTTTAGAGTCAGTTTCGTCATCGGTGCAACAATCTTGGAGAAGTCTTGCACGAATCGATGATAGTATCCTTCCAACCCAAAAACTACAAATCTGCTTTATGGTAGTCAGAGTAGGCCACTCAATCATGACTCTAATCTTCTCTAGGTTAATGGCAACACCAGTAACTCCAACTACGTACCCTAAAAACTTGACCTCTGGCAGCCAAAACTCGCAGTTGCTGAACTTAGCAAAGTTCAGTGGTCCCTCAAAGTCTACAACACTACTTGAAGATGTCCCTCGTGCTCTTCATGAGTCCTGGAATAGATAAGGATGTCGTCGATGAACACAATCACGAATCTATCTAAGTACTCTTTCATCACCCAGTGCATGAGATCCATGAACATTGCCGGCACATTAGTCAAATCAAACGGCATGACCGTAAACTGGTAGTGGCCATATCTCATGTATTGAACGATGTCTTCTCTCAATCCTCATCCCTGATCCTGAGCTGATGATAGCCTGATCTAAAATCAATCTTCAGAACCTTTGTGCTCTTGTCAGCTGATCAAACAGATTGTCAATGCGTGGTAATGGGTACTTGTTCTTCACTGTAACGCGGTTCAGCTGTCTTAGTCGATACAAAGCCTTAAACTACGATCCTCTTCATAAACAATACTTGGCGTTCCCTATGGCGTTCATCTAGGATCATCAATGCGTGGTAACGGGTAGTTGTTCTTCACTGTAACGTAGTTTAGCTGTCTTAGTCGATACAAAGCCTCAAACTACCGTCCTTCTTCAACACTGGCGTTCCCCATGGCGCCCAGCTGTAACAGCTCGTCTAGCTGACTCCTCAGCTCCTCCAACTCTCACAGTGCCATCCAATATGGTGGTATTGAAATCGATCTAGTCTTTGGGACTAAGTCAATGATAAAGTCAATCACCCTATACGGTGGTAATCTTGGCAAATCCTCCGAATACGTCAGTGAACTAGCATATGATCGATACATCGGATATGCTATTCTTTGCCTCACACAACTACTCATGACGCTCACAATAGTCTCAATCTCGCCACTCGTGGCCTCTCTTCCTCTAATGATAGGAAGCGATGGTGTTGTACCTTGAATGCTGATCTCTGTTCCATCTGACAATGGAATCGTAATTGTCTTCTTACACTCCCAAGCATTCTATGCTCAACAACACATCGAACTCAAGAAACTCAAGTACTCTCAGATCAACGAAAAACTCGTAGCCCTCTATCTCTACTAGACAATCAACACACAGAAAGTTTGGGTATATTTTGTCCCCAGCAATCGTGTTAAGGATCAAGGGTCTACTAAGTCTAATAGGTCTCAACCCTAATATATCTACCATGCGTCCAGAAATAAAGGAAATAGTGGAACCAGAATCGAACACGGTATCCATGAAAGTACTAAAGATAGAAATCATACCCTCAACTAGGTTTCGGACGCCCCTTGGTCTGACTCACTAGCAGCTGACGCGCGTTGTAATAGGTCAAATATAATTCTTGATTCTACACCGAAAACTACAAAGACTGCAGTAGTGGTAAGCTCAGGGTCGAACCTCAAGGACTAGGCTACTAACTTAGTTTTCTAAGGGGAGAAGAGAAGAACAATAAATTAAAAGCCTAGGTATCCAGCTTCACCGTCTACGCCAAACAACTTGGGAATGATTCCATTATTCCTCGGTTTATAACAAATATGAGACTAACCTATAATCTAGTGCAGCTATAGACCCGATGACGCACTCGGTTCCTCGCACTTCCTGATGTCGGCAGCCAAGGTACGACCGTTGACTACTTCCCTGACCAAGCACGCAACCTGATCGCCAGTGCTCCAGATTTAACGCGTTGGCTGCATTACCTCGGTCCATGAATGCACTACACCTAGACAACCGGATCACTCGTGTGTCCGATTTAGCCTAGATTCCTATGGTATTCAACCGGTCCCAAAAGGGTCTAATCAATTGGTATGGTCAATTGCCACTAGAGTGGTCTTGTCGCACAAGGACGGGTGCTTACGACTCACTGACATGTAAATCAAGGTTTAAACTAGTGTTTAACCTCAATTGTTCAAATAATACCAAAGAAAATAAATAATAGAAAAGAATCAATAATAATTATGCATAGATAAACCTCCTAATGGAGTCCCAAGTCATAAGGCTCGACCAATCCACCTTCAACCTAGTTGAAGGGGATTAACTAAACTAAACCCTAGTTCAAAAATAAAACAATAGACTAAATAAAAGTAAAACTTGGTTTCTTTCTTCTTCTCTAAGTCCTAATGTATATATCTTCTAAAATTTGGTCTCTAGAGGTGAGAAAAACCAATTTTTGTAGTTTTGGGAGTTTCTTAGCGTTCGTGACACGTGTCAGCATGTAATTAGGTGATTTATGGGGCTTTGCTGATGTGTCACGCTGTGATTGGAGGAGCTGATATGCGTGGCTGACGTGGCGGCGTTTGATAGGCCAAGAAGCTGGTGCGTAACGTGCTGATAAGTGACTGGGTGACACGTGGCAGCGTGTGAGTGGCTGAAGGGTGAGCTGGTGACGCGCTGGACCAACCAAACGTGGACACGTGGTAGGTGAAAGTGGAGAAGAAGCTTGCGTGAAGTCGTGCGAAGATTTGGGAGTTCGTGTGGGCACGCATCCCGAGGTAGATCAATGACTGAGGCGAGGAGATTGTTGAGAGAGGTGATGTGGCAGCCTGGACGAATGACATGGCGTACGCAGATTGGTGGTGACGTTGCTGGAATGATGATGTGGCGTACTGTAATTGGGCGGACAGCTGTTGTGTGATGTGGCTTGACCAATAGGTGACTGCCACATGGCTAAAAGTGGTAAAAAATTGGAATTAGTCATTTGGAAGCGTGCAGGACTCCAATTGCCCAACTGTCGGCGCATACTTCAAGACAGACCCTCTGGTATTCGATTACTATAAGTAAATACTCTACTTTGAGTATTTTTTCGCCCCGGATCCAACCGTGTACTCCATTTCACTTAAAAATGAAAATCAAATATAATTAGATATATATTTTCATATTATTCGAATAAATCACCAAATCCTTAAAATATGCATTTATCACCATAAAACAAAATAAATATAGTCCAGCTACACCTAATAACCTATACTAACTAATGCCTAAATGAACACTTATCAGCAGCCTGAACCCGCTCCCTCTGGTACTAATGGTGTTGTGGCTACGTCCTCTTTGGCTGTATACACTGAGCCTAGATGTAGCCAACCCTTCCACATTTTGTAACAAGTTCGTGTCTCCTACGCTCCCTAAGTTTGAACCTGTCTTCGACTCTGTGTAGATCTATGGGTCCGAGTCTGCCTAAACCTCTATGTTTACCTCTGTCTACCCCCTCTGCCAGAAATGTTGCTCGTGGTAGACTATCCTTGTGACTGTTGTACATGTATCGTACGCTGTGGAGGATGGCTTGCAAAGTTCAATACTAGTGGAGTCGTTTTTGCCAATCAAGTAGGTGGTGTAACGGATCCTACACTCGGAGCTCTGGAATCTCAGTAAAAAATATGTTCTTCCACCGCCTTTTTCCTATGATCCTCTAATCTGGTCTCCTGTCTGGCCGGTCTAGTCTCTTTTGGATGAGTAATCAATAACTCACTCGTGCCAGACTCGCTCGTATGCTCTTAGTAAAGTCTCTGACTCAGTAGTGACCACGAATCCTCCTATCGCAGTTAGCAATCCTTCTCAGTGAAATAGTAAATCCTATCGTCTCTAAATCAGCTGATCCTCCTGCATAAGGCAATAGCTGGATGAATCTATCCATGTAATCTATCACTAGCTCTCTTGTATACTACCTCAGAGAAGTGAACTAATTCCTCTTCGCCCAAACACCGTCGTGAAAAGCACTTCTAGTTAAACTGGGTCTTAAAATCAATCCAGTCTCACGGAATGCCTCGGGTAGTGACAATGGTCGTCCACTAGTCATCTGCATCCCCTATAACATGGATGAAGAAATCCACCAGTCATCTGCATCCCCTATAACATGGATGAAGAAATCGTCGCCCTCATATGATCCTCAGTCACGATGATGGTATGAATCTTCTTATGATTCTTCAAGAATAACTCTGCAGTTACTACGTCTGTGCCACCAAAGAATTATAAGAAGATTCATACCACTTACCGAAAAACGTCACTGCAACATTACTCTGATTTGGTTACATGGAAGCATTTCAATGAGGTGAATGAAGAGTTTGGTGCTGAGGTGTGAATCATTCGTTAGAGGTTGTGCACCGATGGTTTTCAAATTTTTTGTGTTTCTGGGAAGCAATACTCATCATGGCCAGTGATATTAACTCCCTACAACCTTCCACCTTTAATGTTCATGAAAAAAGAGTTTATGTTTCTTATTATAATTGTTTCCAACCCATCACATCTAGGTCAACAAATTGACATTTTAAACAACTGTTGGTGAAGGAATTACAAGACTTGTAGCAAAATGGCGGTGCGTTACATAGGACTTATCTACAAAGCCTAATTTTTTTATGCGAGATGCCCTCATATGGAGTGTAAGTTATTTCCCCTACGACATGCTCTCGAGGTGGAACACACACGGTAAGATGGCATGTCCATATTATATGGAAGATGCAATAGTGTTCTAAGTGAAACAAGGTGAGAAAACTTCCTGGTTTGAATTTTATCGTTGAGTTTTGTCGTCGAGTTTGAGTCATAAGAGAAAGTTCTTACATAGGAAGAAGTGTGTTATATGAAATACCACCATTGTTGAAATTTGACGAACAATTGTTGATGAAAATTGAACGTTTGGGATTGATGATGGTGACTAAACTAGGGGCAAAAATGGAATATGCAAGACACGTAAAAACTACGAGATGGAGAAATGTAACGGCCCCGAATCCACCGAGGCCCGTCATAGGTGCCACGCGGGCCCACAACCGGCCACATAGTTGCCGGTATGTCCCACGACCAACTGATCCAATGAACATCATTTAAACCTCATATTATAAATATTTTTACAGTTTATATTCATCATTGGACTCTAATCATCTGTTATATCAACAAGCATAAGCAAAGACTTAAAGACATCTGGCAGCTTGTCCCAAAACCCAACATAAAAATGATAACAAAAAATATATATACAAACGTACAAGTCCGACCTGTAATATGAAATTCACAAGTAGTCGGCTTGCTTGCCCTTTTAGCAACTCGTACCAAGATCTGCACTCAAGTCATCACAAAAAGGCATATGATGAGTCCAGAGTGAGTATTCACAAGGAAACTCAGTGAATAATTATGGAAATAAATAGGCAACTGTGCTTATCATATGGACAAATAATAGGCAACTGTGAAATAAACAAGCTATGAAATAAACATGTAGGAAAATAAATAGGCAATTGTGCTTATCATATGGCAAATAATAGAAAAACTCAAAGTGTGTGTTTAAGCCTAAGTCAAACTAGCACCATACTTCGAACTACACTGCGAGCACTACCAACGAGTAGCACTCTAGCATGACCAGCCTTTAGGTCCTCTCGATGGCCAACGTAGACCCACGGCGCACCGACACATGCCCCGTTATGATACTCAAGTCAAATTATCCACCGAGACCCCTAGCAACACGTGCTATGGTGTAGTGGATATACACACAAGGAATAGCATGACTAGGGAACACCTTACCCGCCATCTATATAACCACATTAGGAAAAAAATAATTGAACAATTGAAAGGAATTCAAATATAATAACATGTAAATACTCAAAAAATTTCAATTGGGATACTACATACGTCAAATCGCGCTCCACTAACTCGAATACAGTCCAATCATGCCTCCAACTGCATGCCCAATCCCCACTAGTCAATCCCAAATACCGAATTTTCAATAATCTGTTTAATTACTCAAACCTCAAAATTTCCCCATTTCTCACTAATTAGATCATTATAATTTACATTAATTCGATAATGATCTTCAAGTTAGACCCCCAATAGGCCAATTCAAAACAACTCAATATTTAAATTTTTACTAAATTTTCCTGTCTGGACGATGTGGAGTATTACTGTCCACGGCGTCCCTAGCAACGTCAAGCAAGAAACATACTAATTTAGTTTTCGACACACCCCGGCTCGTCACCGTAGTCCGAAATTGTCCTCACCCCTCATGAAACTCCATTCCAATAATAATAAGCCATAAACCTCGACGAAACGTGTTCAAGATGAAAAACCCAATATTTCTCGACAAAATCGTGATAAATAGCCGAAGATCACTACAACTTCAACCAAAACACCTTAGTTACTACAACCATCAACTCAAAAATCTAAGCAACTTCCTCAACTCTTGTGAGCTGGAATCGCATCCATAACACTTGCGTCAAAACCCAAAAAAATACACCCAAAACGTAGATAATCACGAGGAAAGCGAGAATCTCACATTCGATTGTCAATTCCTCACCATTTGATGCTCTAAATGTTCACCACAAGCTCACAAAACCCTCTTCCTTAGCTCCAATTTTGGATTTTGTGGTGGTAGAGAGAGAAAAGGTGGTGGGTGAGAGGGAAGTTGACTATTTATTCCAAAAACTTGATCTAGTTTGTTAGTGGATCTCAAGGCACTTTCCAAGGGTCAAGATGTGGTTAAAAGGTCCACTAAAAGTGACTTAGTTGTGTGACTTACTCCTTTGATCCTATCCTCTCTCAATACAATTGATTGGCCTCTCGGGCGTTTCAGTACCCGACTTCGCTACACGACACTTGTCACTCGTGTACCCTCGCGTAAAAAACAATCCTACTCAACTAACCAATGTTTAATATTAATTACTTAGTGCATAATAATTCATTTATCATGTGTATTATTACCCAACCTTGTATATTATCATTCGTCTACCCGATACTCTTGTTTACACGCTAATCGATGCGAATACCTGTCACACTATCTTGCACGATCAATAATAATAAAATACACATATTGCAATGTGATCTAGCATAATTAAATATAAACATCTAAAAATACAAAACAAGCACACAAACCGGTCTATTACCTACTTTGGGCGTGCAATGGCCTAGCTACGGGGTCCACAGGGTTTTGAGCTGGCATCCACGTCTACAAACCCGTCATAATAACGGCTTAATTAAAATTGGGTTGTTACTGTTCTTCCCAACTAAGTGAAATTTCATCCCGAAATCTAAAATAATTGACTTAAACTCATATCGGCAAATAACTAAAGGTAACGTCTCCTCATAGTAGACTCGAGCTCCCAGATGAGTCCCTCGATCTCGCGATGTTGCAAATGAACCAAAACCTTTGGGATCTCCCCAAGGCTGGCTCTGGGCATGGGCAGGGCGGGCGACGGCCCCAGGTCCCCCACCCATACCCAAGGCCCCCTATATTTCAACAATGCTGCTATGTTTTTTTTTTAATAATAATCTTGGGCATTTGTGGGATATTGCTAAAGTAGCATCTTTGTACACATTGTAATATGTAAGTACTCATCTCAATGTACATTGAGTGGATCTTAATGACTAAATCATTTAATGCATGTTGAATGTCACACAATCCTTTTTCTTGTAAAACACAATGTAAAAACCCCAAATTTTTAACTGACTTGCATTAGACTTGTTAGGATTGTGACCCAGCTATGTGAATACTGGACAGTATTTCGAACTTCGGGAGTCGACACCGAAGTAATTTTATGATTCTTTGATTGTGTATATTAGTATTTTAGTATTTTACGGGTTTCGAGCTGCTCGGTCGATATTTAATTGAGTGAGGTTTCGCCTAGTTAAACAGGAGATAAAAATACAATAAAGAATACAAATAAATGAATTTTCTAATAATTTAATTAATTAGTTGACGGGACGTGGCGAGAAAATGGACACGACGAGCCAATTGACAAAGAAATACGGACCGAAGAATGCAAGATCTACATGGGAGTTGGATAATTACACAACATACGGACCATGTGATTGGAATTGTTAAAGTGACACATCCCAAAGAGAAGGAACCATCAGATCGGTCTCGAGATGCGTGTATGTTTTAAGATGCAAACAAGGGGTAAAAGACCCATAAGGGCAGCTGTTTCTAAAATTTGTAAAAGAAAGTTTAAGGGCAAATGGGCCATTTCACCTATGTTACATATATATAAAACAAGTAAAAACCCTAAACACCACTATTCATCTTCTTCTCCCACCAGCCGACACTATTCACGCACACTTCCCTCTCATCGCTGCCATCACCCCCACTGGCCAACTCCGACGACGCCAGAGAGACCGGAGAACCGCCGTCGACGAGGTGAGTTCTCTCTCTCCCCTCTCGGTTTCTCTCTATCTCTCTCGGCTCTTTTTCTCACTCTCACCTCTCGGTCCCTCCCTCTCAGCCTCACGTTCTCTCTCGTCTCGGCAGCCTCTTCTCTCTCTCCCGACTGTCATCACCACCCTCGCTGGTGCTGGACGGCGGAACCTCGCTGGAACTCGGCCGCTGGAGCTGGTAAAACTCTCGACCTCTCTATCTCTCTCTCTCTCGGCAGTGAGCATACTCTCTTTCTCTCTGTTTTTTTTCATGTTAGGACTGTTGTATGAGTGTGGTGGCCACGGCTTGGATGACCGACGCCGGTGTCAGTCGAGGCTGGCCTGAGGTCACCCTCCGGTGACTCTGCTGGTCGGAGAAGACCACATGTGGGACTGTTTCATGGGTGTATTGTAGGGACAGTTGTGTGGATGTGTGTAGGTGATTTGGGTGTGTATTAACAATAAAGTGTGAGTATGTGTGTCTTAAACTCCAATTAGGCGGGGTGTTTTCCGGCTAATCCATGCCGAGGAAACCCTCCTAACGTTGGACAGTACCCATAAGGTTTCGACCTTGAATGAGATATGGTGGCAAGTTGTGGTATGGATAAACTTATGTTTGGTTATCATTTCATGTGATTTTAACGTCAAAATCGTAATAGGATGAATGGTGGTTATACGATTTGGTTGAGGGTTCCGGCAACTCAATGTTGTGGTGACCCCTCGCCAATGTCGAAGAACATCAACATGTTACTACAATAGTTTTTCGGTCTCGATTGGTATTCGGTTTTTGTTATGTTTCAAGGATATGTGATGTTAAATTTCTTTCATTGAAGAACTCATGGCATGAATTCATGATTAAGTGATTTGAATTCATGCCTACGTGAGAACATATATGCATCAAGTACGATATTGGTTTTGTATATGCGTGTGCTATTGGTCGGGGTTCATGACGAGTGTGGTTATGGTTTAGTGTATATGTTGCGATAAAATGTGGTGAAATGGTCATGACGTCGTGGTCATGCCGCCGACTCTCGAAGTTATGGCGTAACTCATATGCGACTGAGCCGAGCCTAAGACTTGTAATTAGGCTTACATAGGTGTGGTTATAACATCCAAGAGAGTCATTGTGTTTCGTTGTGTTTTTGGTTTGATTTACCGATTGAATTATCGAGGTTTTCGAGTCATTCAAAACGATGGGAAAATGTAAAGGGTATCGACCTAGGATTAGTTAATGTCTCGACCCATTTAATTGGAGTTTCCAACTTGTCAAGTAATGGGAAACTAGGGGATATGTGCTAGGAAACGCGAAAGTGTTGTTACGCGGGTCACGATAGTTCAGGTAAGTACACTTGCCTTAAAAGCTTGTTTATGATTTGTAAGCCAGTAAGAAAATGTCATGTGATTCATTATCATTTATTTAGATTTGTTATGCTCTATTATCGGTATTCCATTCCATTCCTTGTTGTGTGTTTCCCGGCGTAAGTGTTTCGTCTCAAAAGTACTAGGACCTGCTCTAGAGGGATAAAACGCGGGCACTCATGTATAGGAGTGTGTGACCACCCTTAGTGACCGTGTGACACCGAGTACTGGGTGGGTGGGTTTGAGTCCCTCCCATCATAGTTGTGCCTTCGCTTGTGTTGATGCCCGGGAAGACCTCGTGAGGTCTTCGCCGTTATGCTATGATTTAAACCACTTATGGGCCTCTTTTGATTCCTTGGAACACACTTGACTTTTGATTGATATCTATTAGTCTGTTTATC
This sequence comes from Stephania japonica, assembly GCA_039657345.1. Lineage (NCBI taxonomy): Eukaryota > Viridiplantae > Streptophyta > Magnoliopsida > Ranunculales > Menispermaceae > Stephania > Stephania japonica. Next base: position 34,094,004 of record CM077561.1, on the reverse strand, counting down.
ATGCACTAGATCTATTTAAATTCCTATCTTTCTATTACCATATGATATTTATACTGCTTTACTTCTTATATCATGAATTACTGTTATCTTCTTCTGGCATTACATTCGATTTCTTCAGTTGCTTACCGTCTAGTTTGGGACAATGGGTGCAGATAGAGCAGAGTGCAGTAGAGGCAAGGAGCCCAGCTTAGGCAACTTTTTGTGAGGATTAGCAGTTGGACTTGGAGACTATTTAGTAGGTTTTATGTTTTGCTCATTTGTATATCGTTTTATATATGTATGTTTTGGTTTATAGAACTTGGTACTATTATTGAGATTGGTATCACGTATGTTGGTTTATTGAATTGTACATGAATACCCGAGGTTTTCCACATTATAGAATTCCTAATTTCCCTTTGATTGAGTTGTTTCCTTGATGTATAGTTTATTATAATTGTTTAGTCTTCCGCTGTATATTATTGCAATAACTTTTTCATAAATCGTTAAATTGATTAAATCGAAGGCTGACTAGGCTCGTCAGGTTGCCGAGTGATGACTTGGGGCCTGCACGGGTCTAGGCCGGGCGTACCCAATTGCACGGGGAAATTGGGGCCGTCACACACAATAATTTCTTTAATATGTTATGTCTACTCCATTAAATGCGTTTTTTTTTCTACAATCTCAAAATAAATAAAATTTTGGTCTCAATAAATAAATAATACACCCTCCAGTCATAATTATATAACATTTTAAAATTTTTTCATTTCAATTAATATAAGACGTTTTACAATTTCAAGGCAACTTTTACCAATCCTACCCTTAAGCATTTAATACTAATTTGATCTCAATAGTTTAATTAAAACATTCTTTCTTTTTTCAATCAGGGGTATTATAGTAATCTCAACATGTAATCAAAGCCTTCCTTTTTTTTTGAAACCAATTAAAGCCTTAAAAACTGTGTTTTGCCCAAAACATCATATAATTATGTCTAGTGGGAGTAATAAATAAATGAAGTTTACATCTCCACCAACTAAATTTAATAAAACCAAAATCAAAACAATTTTTTAAAAAATTAAATTTGAGTAAGAGAATAGTTAGCAATATATGTAAACTTAACAATAAGTACAAAAAGCACAAAATCAATTGCAGTAAAAATCGAGCAAAATGGAGAATTTCTTTTTGAACTCATGAGTCCGGACTCCTAGGGGTTTTTTGAATTTTTTTTATTTCAAAGTCATCCTCAAACAATCAATGACTTCGAAATAACAACTTGTAACACTCCTTTGATATTTGCAAAAATTTCAAAAACCCCCCTATGAGTTTGGACTCTTATAATCCAAATAGAGTTTTTATTTTTTTAAATCAATGTAGCCAATCCAACTTATTTGGGATTACGATTATGTTGTTGTAAATTATATGCACAAAAAAAAATTAATTTAGGAAGTCAAATATAAAGGCCCTAAATTTTTATATCGCCCCAGGCCCCCAAAATAACAAAACCGGCCCTGGATCTACCTGTTCCATAGAATCTGTATCTTACGATTAATAATCTCCACTGGCTGTTCCTCATATGTCCTATCAGGTCAAACTTCTACTTGTTTGACATCCACCATCGGTCTTGGTCCTGACCTAACCAGTCTCAATAGGGATATATGAAATACTGGATGAACCCTAGCTAACTGTAGCGGTAACTCTAACCTGTATGCTACACTGCGAACTCGTGCCTTAACCCTAAATGGTTCAATAAACCTCGGTGCCAGTTTTCCTTTGATGCCAAACCTCTAATAACCCTTCCACGGAGAAACTTTCAGGTACACCAAGTCATCCTTCTTGTACCTCAGAATCCCGTGATACTTGTCTACATATTTCTTTTGCCTATCCTGGGTCACTTGAAGCTTCTACCTAATCTATCTGACTTTCTCCTTGTGATCCATAGCAACCTCAGGTCCTATAACCATTGTATCATTCGGTGTCGCCCAACATGTTGGTGACCGGTAGGGCCTACCATATAGTGCCTCAAATGGTGCCATCCCGATACTCGCCTGATAGTTGTTATTATAAACAAACTCACACAAAGGTTGATAATCCTCCCACGATCCACCAAACTGCAATCTACAAGCCCTGAGCATATCCTCTAATATCTTAATCAACCTCTTTGATTGGTCGTCGGTTTAAGGATGATAAGTTATGTTGAACTGTAGTCTGGTACCAAATTGTTTCTATATACTTTCCCAAAGTTTAGATGTCAACCTGGGATCTCTGTCATACAATGGAAACTAGTACATCGTGTAATCTGATGATCACTCTCTCGAAGATGATGCTCAACTTTGGGAAGGAATATCTTATCAAAATAAGAATGAAGTGCGTCAATTTCGTCAATCTGTCTATCACAACCCAAATGACATCTTAGTTCTTCGTAGTCTGTGGTAGGCCACTAACGAAGTCCATGGTAACGTGTTCCCATTTCCATTGAGGAATGGGCAGCATTTGTAGCAACCCAGCTGGTCTCTTGTGTTCGCCCTTCACCCGCTAGTAAATATGACAACTCCTAATGTAATAACCAACAACAGCCTCTTCTTCCCAATCCACCAAAACAATCGCTGCAAATCATGATACATCTTGGTTTAACCAAGATTAATAGTATATTGTGACCGATGTGCATCCTCCAGAATATTATCCATGAGCTTCCATATCGCTGGTATCCACAATTTACCCTTGTGTCTCAAACATTCATCTAACGTCTCAGACCAATTTGTGCACTTCGGATCCTAAGCCAATCTGTTGACTCCCAAATATCGATCATTAGTCGTTTGACACTCAGCCATGCACTTAGAGACACCGTAGTAACTCGCATATGACAATAAATCTATAGCTCAACAATAGCCTTTATTATACACATCACTGAAGCCGCCTCAAGAAGTTCAAACTCTTGTGTCATATGTTGCAAAACAATATGCCTCTCAATGCCACTCTAGCTCAACACATCAGCAACCACGTTCGCCTTACTCGGATGGTATGTAATAGCGAAGTTGTAGTCCTTCAGTAACTCAAGCCATCTCCTCTATCGCATATTCAGATCCCTTTGAGTGAACAAGTACCTCAAGCTCTGGTGATCTGTGAACAATACAAACCTCTATCAGTAGAGATAATGCCTCATGGCCTTTAGTGCTAACACAACTGATGCAAGATCCAAGTCGTGCATTGGATAGTTCCCCTCATGGGTCTCAACCGTCAAGATAAGTACACCACTGGTGCTTGTCCTGCATCAAGATGCAACTCAACCAAGTCCCTAAAGCATCTGTATATACAGAAAAGCCTCTCCCAGCCTCTAGCAATGCAAGTACTGGTGTAGAAGTCAGCTTCCTTTTAACTCCCAAAAACGCCCTCACATTCATCTGATCACTCAAATCTAATATCTTTCTTGGTCAATTTAGTCATCGAACTACAATCAATGAGAAATTATGCATAAATCGTTGGTAATACCCTGATAAACCAAAGAAACTATGAATGTCATATAGACTCAGGTTTCCTCCAATCAATAATCAACCAAATCTTGTCACCATTAATAAAAATGCCTTGACTACTATGACATGCCTAAGAAACTTCACCACACTCAGACAAAAGGCATACTTGTTGTGGTTGGCATACAACCTATGCTCTTTCTCGTGTCACCAATACATCCTTGAGATGCCTCTCATGCTCCACATGAGTCTTACAATAAATCAGAATGTCATCGATGAAGACAATGATATATCGATCCAGAAATAGTCTCATAACTCGATGCATCAAGTCCATGAAGATTGTCAGTGCATTAGTTAGCCCAATTGACATGGTTGTAAACTCAAATAAGCCGTATCTCTTGCTAAAAGTTCTCTTCTCAATGTCACCCTATCGAATCTTCAACTGATGATACCTTGAATGTAGGTCAAACTTCAGAAGAAATTAGCTCCTACTAACTGGTCAAACAAGTCATCGATCTTGGGAAGTGGGTAATGGTTCCTGATTGTCACCTAATTCAACTTTTTGTAGTCAACACAGATATGCATAGTGTATTCCTTCATAAAAAGGAGTGGACCTCCCCAAGGAAACATATTAGGGTGTTTCTGTAGTAACTCCTCTAACTGGATCCTTAATTCATCTTGCTCGGATGCAAACATCACGTATGTTCGGCTGTAGATACGTTGCGTCCCAAATATTAACTCAATAATAAACACAACTGCTCTGGGTGGTGGCAAACCTGGCAAATCATCAGGAAACGCATCTATAACTCACAAACCACTATAACATCCACAACTCTTATCACTATCATGACTTAGCTTAATTGTCGCAACAAATGCCTCCATCCCCTGAGATGTCTTTAATCTGCCTTTAGTGATCGGTAGTATAGTCGCAACTCTAGCAAATGAGATCTTTGAATCCCTTTAATATTAAACATCACGGTCTTACAAAAATAATATATTTGTGCGTGATATGTTGATAACCAATCCATGCTAAGCATCCCATCAAACTCCAGGTACTCTAAAACACATAAATCTACCGGTAACTGATGTCACAAAATCTCCACAATGCAATCCCGACATATTCGGTTAGGATAAATCTTATCCCCAAATATAGTATTGAGGACAAGGTGTGTGTCTAAAGTCTGTATTGGCAATCCTAGTTCTCTTACCATACATCTCGCAATAAAAGATAAAGTGCTATTGGAATCAAACATGATGTGCATAGAAGTACCACAAATAAGCAACATACCCTCAACAAGCTATCTGGTCGCCTCTTTGTCCGAATGTGCGACCAGCTGCTATTGCATGGGCCCTATCTCAAGCCTGATCAGTATGTGGTAGTAGTGATGTTGGTCTAGAGCAATCCAACTTGTAGATGTACAATCTGACCATATCTAAAATAAGTGCAAGTCTCCCAACTCCTAGGTGGCCTAGTAATACTCTTCTGACTCTAGCTCTGACCCTGGCGTCTTTGACATTTGTCTTGGCCACCCTAGTCTTTGTCATATCTGTACTACTACATAGGCTAATCAATAGGGTGTAAAGGCAATAGAGTCCAATACACGCCTAGCGGTCATCAAATCTCAACCTATCATCATATTGATATCTGCCACCTTGAAGCCCCTGATCAGAATACCAATCCTCTTTGCGAGGTCTTAGTCCTTGTCCCTATCTACCCTAATCTCTTATGTTTCTTCTGATATCTTCTCAAACTAAGAACTTTGTGCAAGTTGGCTCTGCAGTCATGAGGATGTGATCAACTAGCCCTCTGAACCAAATAAGTTTCATGTGTTAGGGCTCTGTCATAGATCTTCAACAGTGTATGGGTCGCGCTTAACACAATAGCGCTCAATCCTCTTGTCCAAACCCCGAACAAAGAAATAGATTTGAAGTTGTTTGTTCCCCGCCATGTCCATGGCATACTGTAGTAAATATCTGAACCTCTTCATGTACTGCAACGTGGAGATGTTACCCTGAACTAGAGCTAGAAATTCTTCCCTCAACCTGATCCTAACCTCCATCAGAATGTACTCCTCCAAAAATATCTCACGAAACTCGACCCATGTAGACGGATTCGATTTGTATCTGCATAGGTAGTCCACCGTACTCTGTGTTTCCTTGCAAATAGAAGCTCGACAGTCGAGGCTGGTCCCTCTCCTCGACTAAGAGCAACTTGTACAGTCATTCATGTGAAAGTAGCCATCTCTCGACTATCTTTGAGTCTCCAGCTCCATAGAAATACCCTGGTTGAAACCTAAAGAAATCCTTCATCTCTTAGCCTCTGGTGACATCAAACTACCAGTTTTTGATGCCACAACTGGTTGTTTAGTTGTAGCCGATGTGATGATTGTGGTCTCAGCTGGTACCACCACTAACGTAACTATCTTTGTCAATGTCTTAGAGATCATCACCTGAATGAGCGTTTGTAGTGTACTAGGGGCTATAGTTGTTGTGGTAGTCGTCGGTGCAGCCATTTTAGTTACAGAGTGGCGTAGTTGCCGCTTGAGCTTACATCATATCCATAATCCATAATCCACGGTACGCACTAATGATTAAAGAATCAATATATCCCTAGTCGAGTCTTTGGTATCCCCGACCTCGGGCTGGTCGTAATAGGAGGTTGTTCGAGGTCAGCCTCAGTATATATACGTGTATCTTATATAATATACAATAAAAAATAACATGTATATAACCTTAATCACTACTCATTTCACATCACTTCCCAACTAGGTTTTAGGCAATCACTTTGGGTTTTCACATCTAAAGTTTATTCATAGATTTTATACTCTTATTTAATCACCAATTCAAGCCATAGGTTCTATAAACTTGGCTTTGACTCCAAAATGTAACAGCCCCGAATCCACCGAGGCCCGTCAAAGGTGCTGTGCGAGCCTACAATCGCCCATGTCGGTGCCAACTGTGTCCCATAGCTAACTAACCCACCGAACATCATTTAACCCTCAAGTTATAAACATTTTTACAGTTTATATTCATCATTAGACTCTAATCATCTGTTATATCAACAAGCATAAGCGAAAGACTTAAAGACATAATAGATTAAAGTAAAACATCCATATCATGTTGATAAAGTATTTCCTAATGTGGAAAACCCATAAACCATGCATCATAAAGATGTAAATATCAAAAGCCTCAAAATATCAAAATATATGTCATGGGTCTCTCACAATGTCCCAAAACCTAACACAAAAATGATAACGATATATATATATACAAACGTACAAGTCTGACATGTAATATGAAAATCACAAGTAGTTAGCTAGCTTGTCCTTGCCGCGACTTGTATCAGGATAGTCATCACAAAAGGCAGATGACGAGTCATAGTAAGTATCCCAAAGGAAATTCAATGACTAATTACGAAAATAAATACAGGATTTAACAAGCTATTAAATAAACATGCGGGAAAATAAAATAGGCAACTGTGCTCATTGCATGGATAAATAATAGAAAAGCTTAAAGTGTGTGTCTAAGCCTAAATCAGACTAGCACCATACTTTGGACTACACCTCGAGCACTTGTAGCGACTAGCACTCTAGCATGGCCAACCTCGTGTCCTCTGGATTGCCAACGTGACCACAACGCACCGACACATGCCCCATCATGATACTTGGATCGAACTATCCACCGAGACCCATGGCAACACGTGCTACGGTGTAATGGGCTTACACACAAGGAATAGCACGACGCGGGAACACCCTACCAGACGTCTATATAACCACAGCAAGAAAATACTTAAGAAATCTTAATTGGGATATTACACACCTCAAACCATGTTCCACTAACTCAAACATAGTCTGATCATGCCTCTAACCACATGCCCAACCCTTGTCAGTCAATCCCTAACACCTAATTTTCAATAATCCGTTTAATTACTCAAACATCGAAATTTCACCATTTCCCATTAATTAGATCATTATATACCACATTATATTCAATAATGATCCCCAAGTTAGACCCCTAATAGGCCAAATCAAAACAATTTATTATTTAAATTTTTATTAAATTTTCCTGTATTGACGTCGTGGGTTGTGTCGCCATTGCTCACGGCATTCAGGGCAGTGGGTCAGTGCCTTTGGCATTGTGACTCACACCGCCATGGTTTAGTACCTACGGAGTGACCCACAACGTCATGTTGGGGTCGTCTCACTGATTTAGATGTCGTGGGAGACATTGTGGAGTTTTACTCTCCACAACATCCTTAAATGCACTAGTTTGGTTTTCGGCACACCCAGGCTTCTTACTACAGTTCGAACTCATCCCAACCCCTCATGGAACTCTATTCCAACAATAATATGCCACAAAACCTTAATGAAATGCGTCCGAGACAAAAAAACCAAATATTTTTTGACAAATTGCGTTAAATAAATGAAAATCCCTAAAACTTCAACCAAATTACCATTGTTACTCCAACCATCAATCGAGGAATCATAGCAACTTGCTCAACTCTTGTAATCTTGAATCGCATCCACAACACCCGAGTAAAAACCCGAAAAAATACACTCGAATTGTAGATAATCATGAGTGTGAGAATCTCACCTTCGATTGTCGATTCCTCGTCGTTTGATGCTCCAAATGTTGACCACAAGCTCACAAAAATTTCTTCCTTTGCACCAATTTTAGATTTTGTGGGTGGATGAGAGAGAAAATGTGTGGGTGAGAGGGAAGTTGACTATTTATACCCAAACTTGATCTAGTGTGTGGGTGGATCTCAAGGCACTTTCCAAGGTCAAAATGTGTCAAGTCAAAAGGTCCAACAAAAGGACTTAGTTGTGTGACTTACTCCCTTGGTCTTATCTTCTCTCAACACAATTGATTGGCCTCTCGGGCGTTTCGGTGCCCGACTCCATGTCGTGACGCGTGTCACTTACGTACCCTCGCGTACAACAACGGTCCTACTCGACTAACCAACGTTTAATATTTATTACTTAATTCATAATAGTTCATTTATCATGTGTGTATTATTACCCAACCTAGTGTATTGTCATATGCCTACCCGGTACTTGTGTCTACACGTTAATCGAGGTGAATACTCGTCACACTATCTCACACGGTCAATAACAATAAAATACACACATTGCGATGTTATCTAACATAAATAAATATAAACATCGCAAATAATACAAAATAGCACACAAATCGGTCTATTACCTACTCTAGGCGTGCCGTAGGTGTTGAGCTGGCATCTACGCCTACAAACACATCATAATAATGGTTTAATTAAAAATGGGCCATTACAAGAAAAAGGTACATCTCTTAAAACTTGTCTTATCGGAACGCTAATCTCATAAGGCACAATTTAGATGTCATGCATATCGAGAAAATGTCTTCGATAATGTGTTAAACACAGTGATGGGGTGTTTCGGGAAAAACCAAAGGCAACGCAAAATCTATAAAAGACGTATGCAAACTTTGCCTCCAACCATCGTTGCACATGGACCTTATGTCAAAGAAATATCCAGTAACAACCAGAAAATTTGACTATTTGTGAATGATTGTATGTACTATGTATTTATACTCGTATTTGAGTGACCGGACAGTGAAGTTGGTAAACGAGTAGGAAAACTAGCTGAACGGGCATCGACAAATGGGATACGGATACATGGGACTTTAAAATACTAAAAATGATTAATAAATAAGTCAATTAATGATAATTGAGCCAAATAAATGACGAGAGAAGCGTTGGAGAGACCAAAACATGCAACTCGTGAGTCGTGGGGTGTTTGGAGTGCGAGAATGTAAGAATGGGCTAGAGAGTTGGTTAGTTAAGTGGTGCGTGTGTCACCTAGTGGAGTTGCATTGAGACGTGTTAGAATAGGTGGACAACAACTAAAGTGGTGTTAGTTGAACTAACCTCGAGATGTGTGTACGTGTGGGGATGAGGTGTGGGACTATATAAGGACCAACCCCACACTTTTCTCTCATTTCTCTCTTCTCTCCTCTTTTTTCTTCTCTCTCCTCTCCTCTCAAACTTGGTAAGCAAGAAAATTGAGGGACAACCATTAAGGATTGTCCACCCTGTTGGAGAGCCATCGGAGCTATAGGAACTCGCCGAAAAATGTGACATATCCTCTCTCCTTGTGATTTCCTTTCCATTTTTCCCTGTTTTGAGTTCTCTTGTGTTAATTTCACTGTTGAGTCATCGCCATGACTAAGGGTGGTTTGCTGGAGACAAGTTTGGTGTTCCACCAATGTCTCAGTAACCCCGAGCGATCAACACACGCATTGATGCCGTATTGTTGTATTTTGTTAATTTGATTTTAATGAGTTGGGTTTTCATACTTGATTGTTTTGGATTTTTAATTGAATTCGGGCATCCCATGATGATCCGAGTCGATTTCAGAGAGTCTTGATGCCCAAAAATAGGTTGGCTTTGATTGCCAAAGGTGAAATCTCGATTTTAGTTTGTTGGTTTTCTAAATTTTTCACTCTCTACCGATGTTGGGGTGACATTTTACAGTGCGTAGTGTCGCGACGTCACCTGCATACACACATACACCAGAGAACAAACGAATATTAGCCGTGATGACGCCTCGTGTGTATGAACTACATGACATGCACACGGCGTGTTGTGTGATTTTTGTCGTGTAAGACGTTTTCAAGTGTGTTCCTTTACGACACCCTTAGTGTGTGTGATTTCTTGTTTTGGTTTGCGTGGAAACATCGTGAAGAGGTGGTGTGAGTTGTATACATTTTGGACATACGAGTCGGATATTGGTGATGTCGATGAAACTCCATGCAAACATTTTCTAATTTCTTTTGCCACGGCGTGATGTGGGCATGTATTTCATGTATTATGTATGTACAACGAGTTTTGTGTGTATGTGTTTAGTGACCGGACGAGGAAAAAAAACAGACACACAACATCTGGTGTCGTAAGGAAAAAGAAGGTGCACACGTGCGATCGCACATGTGCACCCCCATAACAAACTAGGCCAGGAGGCCTGAGCCAGGCTCGACCCATGGGCGAGCCAGGCGAAGCGCCTGGCCAGCCCAGAACAGTTCCGGGTCGGGTTCCAACCCGACCTGATCCAAAAAAAATAATAAAAAATGAATATAAAAATCAAATAAAATAAAATAAATTATGGAAAAATAGAAGAAAATTTGAGAAAATATAGAAAATAATATTGACTATAAACCCAACCTATTGGGGTTCAAACCATTGACAGGTAGTTTGGGGACCCGAGCAAAGAGTTAGGATTGCGGGAGTGCGACGAGTACGCGATGTACCAGGTAAGTTAGTAAGCCAATAAGAAAATATCATGTAATTCTATTTCCTCTATTAATTTTGGTTGTTGAATTGATCTCATACTTGGCATACCATTCTATTCCTTGGATGTATGTTCTTAGCATAAGTGTGTGTCAGAGTACTCGGACCTGCACTAAAGGAATAAAACGTAGGCACTTTTATACAGGAGTATGTGACCATCCTTAGTGATCGTGTGACACCAAGTACTGGGGTCTTGTGTCTCCTATTATGGTCATGGCTTCACTTGTGTCGATGCTTGGGGAGACCTCGCGCGATCTTCGCCATTATGCCATGGTTTAGACCACTTATAGGCCTCTTTTGATTCTTGGAACATGCAAATTTCAATTGATTATCTGTTAGTCTGATTATCATGCACTTGTTTATATTTCTTGCCTTTCAATTACCGTATGACTCTTGGACTACCTTATTTGTTAAATCTTGACTTACTGTTATATTCTTCTAGCATTACTTTCAATTTCTCTTAGTTGCTCACCAAGTTTGAGAGGAGATGATAAGAGAAGAGAAAGAGAGGAAATGAGAGAAAAGTGTGGATTGGTCCTTATATAGGCCCATACCTCATCCCCACACATATACGCATCTCGAGGTCCATCCAACTAACACCACTTTAGCTGTCTACCTATTCTAACACCTCTCAATGTGACTCCATTAGGTGACACACGCACCATTTAACTAACCAACTCTCTGGCCCGTTCTTACGTTCTCGCACTCCAAACACCCCACGACTTACGAGTCACATGTTTTGGACTCGCCAACACTTTCTCGTCATTTATCAGCTCAATTATCATCAATTGGCTTATTTATTAATCATTTTTAGTGTTTTAAAGTCCCATGTATCCGTATCCCATTTGTCGATGCTCGTTCAGCTAGTTTTCCTACTCATTTACCAACTTCACTGTATTGTCACTCAAATACGAGTATAAATACATAGTACACGCAATCATTTACAAATAGTCAAATTTTTGAGTTGTTACAATATCCAAACTAACAAGAATTTCGTCCTCGAAATTAGCTCTAACTCGAGCGAATAAGGAGAATCAACACCCGTTCACGCCTCCTCCAAACTGCGGGCTTACACAGCTTGGGTCCTTTGTATTGAATTGCAAACTCTTCCAGAGTTACTTCAGACAGCTCTCCCTTTATCATTGAACTGCAGACCGATGCAAAGTCACTTCAGACGGCTCAATATGTTATGACAAATTGTGGACTTACGCGAGAGTCACTTCCAACAGCTCGACATCAGGTATTGAATTGCAGACTTATACAAAGTCTCTTCGAACAGCACAACATCTTAAATCCACTTCTTTTCTCCACTTCGAACAGCTTGATTTCACCTCAGTCTTCAAACTACGGGTTATAACCACTTCAAACAACCTAATTCGACTACGGTTCTTTAGACCGCTCCCGTTTCCAAAAATGGTAGGAATGCCAATGACCTCGTCACAGACATCGCCACTACCACAACACAAGTCATGTAATTACGTAGTATGACGATATGATCGTGCTTTGTACGTCAAACTTGTGATGACCTCCCAACCCAGTTGCATTTCAACGCAAGTTCATCTTTGCCTTGGCAGTAAATATGTTCGACAAAATTATAACCATGGCCACCATGTACTCTACGTGTCCATGCATCGTAAGATGAATCACAACCCATCTGGTCCTGCTTTTTTTAGGTGTATTCGTGGCTAGGTTTGGCAACCCATTGTATGCAAACCTACCGCCTCTTTTTCGGATTCTAATCTAAGTTAGGTATGTCTCATCCTAGACAACTCTACTAAGTTTCAACGACACTACTCTAGCAAGTATCGACCCTAACTTTGTCACATGACGTCCGACATCACATTTAAACACCTAAAGTTTCAAATAACCCATTCCATGCATGGTGTATGATAACCAAGAAAAATTCATTACCTCCGGTAGGATCATGAACCACTATCAGCTGTGGCTCAGTCTCCAAGTGCACGTCCTCAATGGCCTGAGGCTGATCGTCATCTTGTTGGTCCTCGTACAAATCTGACATTGATTTTGAAAATGCTCGGGTTATCCACATTGGAAACATACTATCCACCCTCGAGAACCATAGTCGTCATTCGGATCCCTCGTTTGTTTCCTATCATGTCCTTCCGATCGATTCTTTGAAATGCGACTCTTTGCGCCAATGCACGAAGGTTCTCTACATAACGTGTCAATGACTTACCGCTGTCATTACTAAACCTAGCCTGATCCGCCCTCGCTATCTGATAAAGAAAGTGAGTTCCCGAATCGGCGGATAACTACCGATACCATATAATACATCACATAAAACATACTTGTGCCAATAAGTTTAAGTTTCCATTACTCGACTCATCCTCACTCCCCAACTAGGATTCTAAGTCAGGATCATGGGGTTCCACTCTAAGTTCAACCATACCAATTTCCGCTGGAATAAATGGCTTATGTTTTATGAAACTTAAATCAATAGTCAGGTCTATATAACATTACGCTCTGATACTAACTGTGATGGCCCCAATTTCTGAAGCAATTGGGAACGCCCAACCTAGACTCATATAGGCTCCCGAGTCGATACTCACAAGTCTATACATGCCTAGTCAGCCTCAAATCGTTCATTTATTGTTCAAATTATGAGTTATTAGATTACAAAGCTTATCAGATCGATATGCAGCGGAATTCAATTATCATCATACAATAACTCAAAAGGAAATCAAGATTTTATTACTAAAATGGAACCCCAAATACAAGATAAACATGCACAGCCTGGTGACCACAATATGATAAGGGCATGTACATGATATCCAAACCTCACAACCCAATACTATCCAATATGTTTTTAAAATAACACATATAACTCAAAGTTAATACATACTAGGCAACAAAGCAAGAGATCGTCCTCGAGATGCGCTCAGAGGAAGTCACCTATCGTCGGTCCCTTGTCCTTGTTGTCACCTGCCCTAGCTACACCCATCGTCACAAACTAGACGGTGAGCAACTAGAGAAATTAAAAGTAATGCCAGAAGAATATAATAGTAATTCAAGATTTAACAAATAAGGTAGTCCAAGAATCATGCAGTAATTGAAAGGCAAGAAATATAAACAAGTGTATGATAATCAAACTAACAGATAATCAATCGAAATTTGCGTGTTTCAAGAATTAAAAGAGGCCCATAAGTGGTCTAAATCATTGCATAAAGGTGAAAACTGCGTCAGCTCTCCCCGGGCATCCACACAAGCGAAGGCACAAACATAAAGGAGACACAAGCCCCCAATACTTGGTGTCACACGATCACTAAGGGTGGTCACACACTCCTGTACAAAAGTGTCCGTGTTTTATCCCTCTAGTGTCAGTATTCTGACACACACTTACGCCAAGAACACACAAACACATAAATTTCAATTGATTATCTATTAGTCTAGTTATCATGCATTTGTTTATATTTCCTGCCTTTCAATTATCGCATGATTCTTGAACTACCTTATTTGTTAAATCTTGAATTAATGTTATATTCTTCTGGCATTACTTTCAATTTCTCTCAGTTGCTCATTGTCTAGTTGTGACGGTGGGTGCAGCTAGGGCAGGTGACAGCAAGGACAAGGGACCGACGATAGGTGACTTCCTCTGAGCATTTCTCGAGGACGATCTCTTACTTTGCTACCTTGTATATATTTACTTTGAGTTATATGTGTTGTTTTGAAAACATATCGGATAGTATTGGGTTGTGAGGTTTCGATATCATGTACACGCCCTTATCATATTGTTGTCACCAGGCTGTGCATGTTTATCTTGTATTCGGGGTTCCACTTTATTAATAAAATCCTGATTTCCTTTTGAGTTATTGTATGATGATAGTTGAATTTCGCTGCATATTAATCTGATAGGCTTTGTAATCTAATAACTCATAATTTGAGCGGTAAAAAATGATTTGAGGCTAACTAGGAATATATAGACTTATCGAGTATCGACTCTGGAGCCTATATGGGTATAGGCCGAGCGTTCTCAATTGCTTGGGAAATTGGGGTCGCCTCATATCCAAAGGTAGTTTTTATGCTTGGTAAACCAATAAAGAAAATATTTTGCGAATGGGTAGGACACATACATTTTCTCGACGGTTACGCTTCAAATCTCGCTCGTTATGCTGATGAAAAGAGATTGTGGCAGGTCGAAATAAATAGTCACGTTTTCATGTCTTCATTTAAAGATTTCTTCCAAATGGCCTTTCGAGAACTCCTTGAAGGCAAAGCTTGAGTCGAGATATTTTTTTAGTACCCTAACAACCCATAATATAAACCTTAATGATATCTATGATGGCCCCAGTTCCCCTATAAAATCGGATCTCGCCCCGCCTAGACCTATATAGACCACCAAGCCTTACTCGCGAAATCTACGCATCCTAGTAGGCTTTAAATCCTCATATACATCATAATTTTATTAATTCAATGTGTAAGTTATAGGATTATAAAGTTATCAGGAAATTCGTAGTGGAAATCACTATAATCAACTAAAACTAATAAATGGAAATTAAGAAAAATAGATAACCTATCATGTGGAAACCTTGAGAAATGGATAAATACATGCATGTTTGTTGATCAAAGCTAAACAAAGCGATCATACATGATATCCCTAGTTTCTCAATCCCTAACACATGTCCCAGTGTTTTATAAAACATATAATACAATAATCTCAGTCAAAAGAACAAAACCTACAATGAGTAAAGAAAATGATCGCTCCAAGGGTCCTCAGAGGATATCACCTAGCATCAACTCCTTCCCCTTGCTCGTCTCAACTCTATTTGCACCACCATCACAAACTAGACGGTGAGTGCATGAAAAATATGAAAGTAATGCCAGAAGAACCTAAATAGTAATTCAAGATTTACCAAATAAAAAGTCTAAATATCATGCGGTAAATAAAGGCAAAAATGTAACAAATTGCACGATAGATGGACTGGCAAATAGAACAACGAAGTTTAAGTGTCCAAAGTGTCAATAGAGGCTCATAAGTGGTCAATTTCCATGCAGTACAACAGTACCACATTTCATAGTCACAACAATGGCCAACAATCTAGTACTTGAGGTATAACCCACTATTAGGGGGATAGGACAACACCCTATAGGCAGTGCTCATCCTTACCCACTAATATGGGCCCATGAGTACTTTCACAACACACTTACGCCAAGACACTTAACCAAAGAAATATAGAACGAATTCCAACAATAGCTCAATTCAAATAGAAATGACAATAATGGAAAATGAATTAATGTGTATTTTCTACTGGCTTACAATCATACAAAGAGCATACCTCAACATCGCAAAACTTCGATCCTCGCGAAATCTCTAAGTTGTCCCACTCGAATTCTCAAAGTCTAAAAATCTATTAGCCCAAATTTGCATTTCCTATTAAAAACTTTATAATTTACTAATTTTCATAATTATTTTATTAGTGTAATTGGGTTAATTTCTGAGGTATTTGGTCATATTCGAACCCATTTGAATACCCGATAGATCCCCAAATTTTTCTAAAATTTTAAAAATTCCCCTTGTGAACAATGTCGCACCGCCGTGTGCCGTAGAGTTCAACCCATGGTGGCATCCCTACAACATGTATTGGAGGCTCACTGCCTCATCTGCCATGGGTGGGTATCCGGGGTTTTTATGAAACCCCAGCTCACATCGCCGCATTCCGAGCCTATTCCAAACTCTTAGAGATGTCCATGACTACCACAAACCACCTTCGGTTCGCCTCAAAACCTCGACAAACACCCCGATTCCTAAATCACACGAAAATTTTTCAAAAATCTCCAAAAATTCCAAAGTTCTTCTAATACACAAACCAATCCACAATTCATCAAAAAACTAGCCATTTAATCCCAAAAACATCATTCAAACTCATTTCCAACAATTTCTCCAAAATCTTGTTCGAAATCGTCATGACGAAAACTCATAAAATTAATGCCAAATTGTAGACAAACACAAAAGGAGTAGGGATCCTACATTTTTATGCGTAATTGGTCGATCCTCGACGTTGCAACGTGCTCAAATCACCCCAAAACCCACGCTTCTCTCGTTCATTCTTTCGTTCAATCAAAACCAAAATGGATTGAGGAGAGAAAAAAGTTGGTTTATATACATCCCATTCATCTCTTATTAAGCACGAGTCTCATGAGGCACATCTTGTGTCCTACCTTCACTCCATCCAACAACTATAATACCAAAACATGACTTCACTAGGTGACTCCAATTTCAAAACCAAACCATTTCTTGCTCAAAACTTGTATTCTCGGACTCGTTTCACCTCATGACTCGCACCGTGTGTGTTCCTGGATATAACCTCGCTCTCACATTTTATTTCATTATCTATTATTTTTTGATAATTCATTAATTACCATTTTTTGGTATTTAATTATCCGTATTATACCCTAAAATTCCCTTTTCCTAGGCGAATCTCACACAGAAATCCGTAGCGATTAATAACACTAATCAGACACTTAGACATATAATGTTCACATTTGGGTATAAATAATAATACAAGCATCACAGAAAAATAAAATATACCTCAGTATCAACTCCCGAGGCCTGAGTAATATGACAAGTCACGACGGGCAGGTCACGGTCCTAAAAACACAACACGTGTCACCAATTAAATTTGAGGGACGTTACAGTCTTCCAACTTATTAGATTTTCGTCTTCAAACTTTATTTAATAATTACTTAAAATAACGACTTACCTGAATCAAATAAATGAGGAAAATAATTGCGCACATAGGACTCCAACTTCCAGTCAACTCCTCGTCTTTTGTGGTACTGCCACCGAATGAGTATTGAAGGTATTTCCTTATTCATCAGTGTCTTGACCTTCCTATCCATAATCTGAATCGACTGCTTCTCATAAGTAATATCATCACGCAAATCGATCTGACTCAGATCTACCGTTGGTCACCGTCCTTCGCTTGACTTGTCTAGTCGAAGCATAGAAATATGGAAAACTAGATGAACTCCGGCGAGTTAAAGCGACAAATCCAACTCATAAGCATCCTTGTCGACTCTCTTCATAATCCTTAAAGGACCAATAAACCTAGGCGCAAGTTTTCCATTGATTCTAAACCTTTTGTGACCCTTTAGAGGCAAACCTTCAAATACACATAGGCTCGCTCATCGTACTATAACTCGTCGTGATACTTATAATAATATTTTTTATGTCTCTCCTGAACACCCTTGAGTCTCTAAAAATCTATCGTACTTTATCAGTATGATCAATAACATTCTCAGGCCCAATTGTCACTGTATTCTCTGTTCAAAAGTTGCCATGCCAATATTAGCCTGGAAATTATTGTTGTATGTAAACTCGCACAAATGAAAGTATTCTTCTCAAGATCCTCTCGTACTCCAGTATGTACACATTCTGAGCATATCTTCTAACACCTGAATCGTCTCTCGACCGTCCATATGTCTATAGATGATACGTGTACTCAAATCAAACCTGGTGCCAAACTGAGCCTGCATGCTCTGCCATAATAATGACATGAATTGTGGTCCTCTATATGACACAATAGATAATAGAACTCCGTGCAATCTGACTATCTCACGCTCATAGAGAATACTCAATCTATCAACCTTGTGTGTAGTGGATACCAAAATGAAATGTGTAGATTTCGTCAGTCTATCCATAATTACCCAGATATTGTCATGTCCACGAGATGATCGAGGTAAACCACTGAAAAAATCTATAGCAATGTGCTCCCACTTCCATTATGGAATAGGAAAAGGCTGCAACAATCCTCCAGGTTGCCTATGTTCAGCCTTCATACGCTGGCATATCTCACATGCTCGTATAAACTCCGAAACATTTGCTTTCATCCCCGGCCACCAAAAAAGACATCGCATATCAGCATACATCTTGATGCTACCTAATGAACTAAAAAATGCGAACCGTAAGCCTCCTGAAGTATCTCAGTGCGCAAATCAACCACTAATGGAATCTACAATTTCCCTCGATACCTCAGACTTGCGTCTGTTGACCGACTCCAGTCTGAATAATCTAAACTATCAGCCATCTCACTGAACCTTTGATATAACTCATCAATCTGTTGTCCCTCATGAATTACCTGAAGTGAAATAGTTTGCATCTTCATCTGAACACAAATCTGTGTCCTGGTAATAGCTGGCATATCAACTGAACTCATCATCTCAGTTGCCTCGAGTAATGCATACTCGTGTGTCATGGGTACACAACTACCTCACCATCAGATCCTCTCCTGCTCAAAGCATTTGCAACTACGTTAGCCTTCCCAGGATGATACTTAAGTGAAAAACCATAATCCTTCAGAAATTTTAACCAACGTCTTTATCTTAGATTCAGCCCCTTCTGAGAGAATAAGTACTATAAGTTCTTGTGATCAATGAAAAGATCAAGCCCCACACCATACAGGTAATGTCTCCAAATCTTCAGTGCAAATACCACATCAGCTAACTCCAAATCATAAGTCGGATAATTCTTCTCATGAATCTTGAGATCGAGATGCATACGCAATGACCTTGCCCTGCTACATCAAAATACAACCAAACCCAACCTTCGACGCATCAGTGTAAACTACCAAGTTCTTTCCTATATTAGGCAATGCATGAACTGGCACAGTCGTCAGCTTCTCTTTCAGAGTAAAGAATGTTGCCTCACAACTCTCATCCCAATGAAACTTCACATTATTCTCGTCAGTCTAGTCATTGGTTTTGTAATCTTGGAAAAATCCTACACAAAAGGACGATAATACCCAACTAATCCTAAAAAACTGTGGATCTTTATCACTATAGTCAGAGTAGGCCATTCAACTATTGCTCTATCTTCGCGGAATCCACAAAAACACTACTAGCTCCAACATGACACAAAAATCTAACCTCTGGTAGCCAAAACTCACACTTACTGAACTTGGCATACAACCGGTCCCTCAAATTCTGTAGAATTATTCGAAGATGTCCTTCGTGCTCCTCACAAGCCTTGGAATAAATAAGGATAACATCAATGAACACAATCATAAACCTATCCAGATAAGTCCTCGTACTCAGTGCATGAGATCCATAAATATATCTAGCGCATTAATCAAACCAAATGGCATGACCGTGAACTGATGATGGTCGTATCTCGTACTAAATGCGGTCTTCTCCCTTTCTTCAACCCTAATCCTGAGCTGGTGATAACCTGACCTCAGGTCTATCTTCGAAAACCACTTCGCTCCCGTCAACTAATCAAAAAATCATCTATACGAGGAAGCGGATACTTGTTCTTCACCGTTAACCGTTTCAACTGTTTGTAATCAATATACAACCTTAGGCTGCCATCTTTTTTCTTCAAAAATAGCATCTGTGCACCCACGGTGACATGTTAGGATTAATGAATCCTAACTCTAACAACTCATCAACTGAGTCCTGAGCATCTCCAACTCTCGAGGTGCCATCCTATACGATAGAATAGAAATAGGTTTAGTCCTAAGTACTACGTTAGTGATGAAGATGGCGGTAGTCTTGGTAGATCCTCAGGAAATACATCGGTGAACTCGCACACTACCAGTACATCAACTATACTGACCTCTTATCTCTCAATAGTGCTCATAACACTCACAAATGTCTCAATCTCACTACTAGTAGACTTTCTCCCCCTGGTGATCGATAATAATGCCGTTGTACCCTGAAATCTATCCTCTCTACCATTTGCCAATGGAATCGTGATAATCTTCCCATAATAATCAATATGGGCATGATAAGCTCCTAACCAGTCTATGCCTAACAACGCATCAAACTCTAGGAACTCTAGTACTCTCAAATCAGCAAGCAAATCGTGACCCTCTATAACTACCGAACAATCAACACACAAGTTTGGATATATCTTATCCCTAGAAGATGTGCTAAGGATCAAAGGTCTACTAAGCCTAATGGGTCTTAACCTTAATGCATCTACCATGCTTTCAGAAATAAATGAAACTTTTTAGAACCTAAATCAAACATGGTATGGATCGAAGTACTACAAATCAAAGACATACCCTCAACAAGGTTATGAGACGCTCTCTGGTATGGCTTAAAAGCAACCTGAACTCTCTCCCGCCACTGTTGGTGATGTTGTGGCTGAGCTCTCGTCAGCAAAGGACACTGAAGTTGTAGGTCACCGATCTGACCGCACTTGTAACAAGTACATATCTCTCGTGATCCAGATGATACATGCCCCTGTGTCTGACCCTGCTTACGTCCCTATGGAGGTCTTTGAGTCTAACAAGACCTTTGAGTCTGTGACTGTCCAAATCTCTACGTCTGTGTCTAAGTCTAGGTCTATCCACCTCATATACTATACTTACTTTCAGAATATTGCCTCTGTTGTTGTACAGGTCGAGTAGACTGTGGTGGTCGACCAGTGAAACTCTGTACAGGTACTGGTGCAACAACTGTAGTATGTGTTGGTCGTGGTGGTGGAGAACCTAAACCACTACTCGGGCTCTACTGTCCCTGAAACCTTGCCTGTTCTTCCTCCTCTTTCCTATCCTGTCGGCCCTTAGAATGTGTCTCCTGCCTAATAAGTCTAATCTCCTTCGGATGTGTGCGTAGATAACCCTCCCCACTCATAAGCTCGATGTAGTGTCGATGGCTCAGTGGAGACTACAACACCTCCAATCTCAAGTAACAACCCCTCCATGAAGTAATAAACTCTATCGGTTTCTATGTTTGTTGAACCCCCAACATAGGGTAGCAATTGTAGGTACCATCCCATATAATCCATGACACACTCGTCTATGAGCTATCTGATCGTGGAGAACTCATTCCTCGTCGCTCTCAAAACTGATGAGGAAAGTACTTCAGGTTGAACTGGGTCTTGAACTCTATCCAGTCCTTAAGCACCCATCTGGTAGACACATCATAGTACACCAGTCATTAGCCTCCTCAAACAACATCAACGATCAAATAGAGGCTCGTATATGCCCCTTAGTCGCAATAATGTTGTGAACCTTCTCGTGGCTTTTCAGAAACATCTCAGCAGCCACAAGATATGTACCCCCAAATAACTCCTTCGGGTTATGCCTCTTAAACTCCCTCAACAGTCTAGCCTCAACTGTGGCTCTAATGCCTCTCTCTACTACTGGAGCAAGCACTATGTCAGTTTGAACAAGAGATAATACAAGTACTACCTTAGCCTGCACCGATGGTAACACAGCTGTCTCCGGTATCACTGCAATAGTCGTAGAAGCAGTAGATGTAGCAACATTCGATGTGTCCATCCATTAGTAGCAGGAACTCCTGAGGTAGATGACGGTGATGGCGTAGCAACGACTGGTGTCTTCAAAATCCTTAGGATCTCCTCTAACCTCTTATCCTGCGTAGCAACTCTCTATGTCAAAGGCCTGAAAAATCCTCAACATGGATAACACGAGAACCAGCAACCCCACTATCATCATTGGGCTCCATCTGATCCGTCATCGCAATCTAAAATAGAAGGCGAATATCCAAATCATTTAATAGCTACCGATATAGTATAATACATCACAACAAAAATAACATATAGAATTAAGTTTTACTTTTCCCCAATTCACCTCACTTCTCAACTAAACCTCAATTCAGGATCATAGTATTTCACTCTAGGTTCCAACTATTTTCTATTTCCACTGGTTCGTATTTTATGTTGGTTGTAAGGTAAATCCAGAGTCAGGTACTAAAACTTTAGTATGCCCTTATACCAATTGTGATGGCCCCTGCTCCCCTTAAAACTGGATCCCGCTGCAGCCTAGACCTATGTGGACCCCCGAGCCCTTACTCGCAAAGTCTACGCATCCTAGTCAGCCTCAAATCCTCATATACATCATAATTTTATTAATTCAATGTGTAAGTTATAGGATTATAAAGTTATCGAGAAATTCACAACAGAAATCACTATAATCAACTATAACTAATAAATGGAAATCAGGAAAAATAGATAACCTATCATGTTTGAGAAATGAATAAATACATGCATGTTTGGTGATCAAAGCTAAACAAAGCGATCATACATGATATCCCTAGTCTCTCAATCCCCGATACATGTCCCCATATTTTACAAAACATATAATACAACAATCACAATCAAAAGAACAAAACCTATATTGTGTAAAGGAAAGGATCGCTCCAAGAGTCCTCAGAGGATATCACCTACCATCAACTCCTTCCCCTTACTCGTCTCGGCTTTATATGCACCACCATCACAAACTAGATGGTGAGTGCTTGAAAAATATGAAAGTAATGTCAGAAGAACCTAAACAATAATTCAAGATTTACCAAATAAACAATTCAAATATCATGAGGTAAAGAGACAAAAAATGTAACAAATTGCATGATAGACAAACTATGAAGCATAACAACAAAGTTTGAGTATCCAAATAGGTAATTGAGGCCCATAAGTGGTCAATTTCTATACAGTACAATAGTACCATATTTCATAGTCACAACAGTGGCCAACAATCCAATAGACTCGGGGTATAACTCGTTATTAGGGGGTGGGATAGCACCACAGCAGACAGTGCTCATGCTTACCCACTAATATGATCCAGGAGTACCTTCACAACACACTTACGCCAAGACACTCAACCAAGGAAATATAGAATGAATTCCAACAATAGCTCAATTCAAATAGAAATGGCAATAATGGAAAATAAATTAATGTGTATTTTCTACGCTAGCTTACAATCATACGAAGAACGTACCTTAACACAAAAAAACTCAGATCCTCGCGAAATCTCTGAGTTGTCCCACTCGAATTCTCAAAGTTTGAAAATCAATTAACCCAAATTTGTAATTCCTATTAAAACTTTCTAATGTACCTAATTTTTCATAATTATTTTATTAGTGTAATTGGGTTTATTTTCAGGGTATTGGGTCGTATTTGAACCCATTGGAATACTCGAGAGATCCCCAAAGTTTTCCAAAACTTTTAAAAATTCTCCTTGTGAACAGTGTCACGTCGCCATGGCGTCGTGGAGTTCAATCCATGGTGGCATCCCTACGGCATGGATTTGGGGCTCACTACCCCATCCGCCGTAGGTGGCGCCATGGGATTGCTTATGGCATCCCTCGCAGCGTGGGTCCTACACGCACTATCCGGGTTTTCTCTAAACCCCGGCTTGCGTCGCCACATTCTAAGCCTATCCCAAACTCTTAGGGACATCTGTGACTACCATAAACCACCTTCGGTTAGCATCAAAACCTCGACAAACACCCCGATTCGTAAATCACACGAAAACTTTTCAAAAATCTCCAAAAATTCTAAAGTTCTTCAAATACAGAAACCAATCCACTATTCATCAATAAACCAACCAATTAATCCCATAAACATCATTCAAACTCATTTTCAACAATTTTTCCAAAATCTCGTTCGAAATCGTTGTGACTAAAATCCACAAAATAAACCTCAAATTGTAGACAAACACGAGAGGAGTAGGGATCCTACCTTTTTACTCGTGATTGGTCGTGTAACGACCCGTTATTTTAAGCACGTGATTAACAGTAATCCGAATCCAAATTAATCCGAGTTAGACTCGTGGTTAAGTCCGAATCGTCACGACTAACGTGTGTGTGGGATTGCGTGATGTATTGTGTTTGTTTGATGTGTATTAGTACATATACGTGAATAATCGGACTAACAAGATAAATGTCTAATACCATGTGTGGGTCATGTGGACACACATGAGACGCGAGATAGCGTTGACGCTCGAGTGTGCTCGGCGGTGGAAATTACGTAATTATAGGCGTAATTATAGGCATAAATATATATTTATATATATTATGGATATATATAAATATATATTAAATGAAAAATAATAAAATAATGATAATTTGTCGGACGCAGAGTGATACGCGGGGTCACGAGTGACACGCGTCGGACATACGGTGGTGCGCACTCCCGAGATGTTCTCGTTGGCGTGCCAACCGGAATTTGAGGCGCAAGAGATCAATAAATATATATATTTATATATAAATCGATATATATATATATATATATAAATATATATATATATATATAAAATAAATCTGAAAAATGGGAAATTACCATAAAGGGTAACTGATTTAAAAGAAAAAAGGATGAGCTTAAGGGCATTTTGGTCATTTCCCCACCTTAACCGCCTTCTTCTTCCTTAAAATGAAAAATTGGAACAGAGAACAGAGAGATCGAAGAGAAAATAGAGAGAAGAGAACGGAGAGAACGGAGAGGAAGAGAAGGAGAAGGTGATGGAGAGATCGTGGAGTCGGGCTCGCGTGACTGAGGTGAGTTGTTTGGGTGGATGTTGTATGTTGTTGTTGTAACTGTTGTGAGGATGATGAGCTCATGGCCATGGCCGAGGGTGGAGACGGCAAGGGAGTAGTCTCCCTTGCCAAATCGAGTTGGGGTTGGGGTTGGCTCCCAACCCCAATCGAAGAAGAAGAAAAAAAAAAAAAAAAAAAAAAAAAAAAAGAGCAGCAACGCTCTGTTGCTCATCTCGTGGAAGACGACCCTGAACCGGGCCGGTTCGGCTCGGTTGAGCCGAACCCGGTTCAGGCCTGGTTCAGGACAAAAAAAGAAAAAAAAAGAATAAAGAAAAGAAAAGAGAGAAAATGGAAAAGAAAATCCAGAAAAATTGGAAAAAACTATGAAAAAATGGTATTTTGACCAAACAAATAGAAATGGAGGAATTTTTATGGAAAATGAGAAATTCGAAAGTTGGATGAGACTTTACACCGGGGTTTTTACCCCGAAAAGCGTGAAATGGTCAAAATATATTAGAAACTAGATCCCGAGATTCCGAATTCGAATTGGACCAGTTTAGAAATGTTAGTAAATGAATATGAGACTTAAATTGATAAGAAATAGTTTATTTTAGGTAATGAACCGATGTGGAAAGGATTGAGGACTTTGGGAGAGTCGTACAAGTCGGTAAACATAGATAGAAGCTCGGACAAGTAAGTGGGACTCGTAACTTTTATCAATTATGCAATGTAAAATAGTATTATTAGAGCATGTAGTGTACTGGACTGGGAATGGGGCAATGTACCGTGATTTGATGATGGTTTTACAAAAATGTTTTGAAATGAAAAATGGATTCGGAAAGAGGTTTGACGGACGGATCGGCATGGGGTTTGGGAACTGTGGTGGAATTGCTAACCATCACTTGCGCCCCGATTGCTTGGGAATTATTCCGATCAATGCTTTCCAGTTGAGTTTAGCACTCATTAGTCATAAACCAATTAGATGAGCAAGTGATTGGTTTAGTGATGATGACTAAGTGCGACTCGGTGTTTTATGAGTTGGCGGCACATTGACAAGAACTGGTTAGATGCCCAGTGATTGGTTCTTGGATATGTGAGGAGGCGACTCAATGCAAATACGAAATGTGAAATGCAAATCACGGGTACATTGCAATGAACCAAAGAACTTGCATCTTGTTATATATATTGTTTATATTGATTCATATGCTCCTGTAGATATGCATTTGATTCATGTTGTTATACATTGCCTTGATATTAATTGGTAGTTGATGGTTGGTATGAGAGTCACTTACTGAGCATGTAGGAACTCACCCACCTTAACATTTTCAAGTATGAATGTACGCTAGAACTTGGAACTCAGGAAAGGAGAAGACCAGGAGGTTAGTATCTTTAGCTACGGTGCGGTGAGTTTCTACGGTATATATATATATATATATATATATATATATATATATATATATATATATATATATATTGTATTGCATTATGATTTGTAATTAAATGGGTGGGAATACGAGCTCAATACCGATGTTCATACCGGTATTGCATATTTTATATTTTATCGAAAAAGTTTTAAATTTTCCACTGCGTTGGTTTTCGTTTATTTTATTCGGTTAATGAATATCAAGATATACAGGTATTGTCAGGGGGTTTTGATAAGGCTGCTGGCTCTAATTAGGTCTGAACTGGTTTACCGGGGCTCAATTAGGGTTTCAGGCCGGACATTCTTTAATAGAAATTAGGGGATGTCACAGGTCGATCCCTGACGTCGCAACTACTTGAATCACCCAAAACCTACGCTTCTTCTCTCGTTCGTTCTTTCGTTCAATCAAAATCAAAATGGATTGAGGAGAGAGAAAAGTTGGTTTATATACATCCCATTCATCTCTTGTCACATACGAATCTCAAGGCACATCTTGTGTCCCACCTTCACTCCATCCAACAACTATAACACTAAAATATGACTTCACTAGGTGACTCTAATTTCAAAATCAAACTATTTCTCGCTCAAAACTCGCATTCTCGGTTCGTTTCACCTCACGACTGACTCGCACCGCGTGCGTTCTTGGACACAACCTCGCTCTCACATTTTATTTAATTATATATTATTTTTTGATAATTCATTAATTACCATTTTCCGGTGTTTAATTATCCGTATTATAGTTTTCAAAAAACATTTATCCGTATTATACCCTGAAATTCTCATTTTTCCTAGGCGAATCTCATATAGAAATCCGTAGCAATTAATAACACTAAATCACACACTAAGACATACACTGTTCATATTCGGGTATAAATAATAATACAAACATCACAAAAAAATAAAATATAACTCAATGTCGACTCCCAATGCTTAAGTAATATGACAAGTCACGACGGGTAGGTCACGATCCTGAAAACACGACACGTGTCACCAATTAAATTTGAGGGTCATTACAATATGGCTACAGTTAGATCGTGACATACTAAAAATATTTTGCAAGTTGGAAAAAATATTTCCTCCTAGGTTTCTTAACTCAATGGAGCATCATCCCATGCAATTGCCCCATGAGGCTCGTCTACCTGGACCAGTACAATTTTGGTGGACGTGTCTATTTGAGAGGTAAATTTAATAGTCTTCTTCACATTTCATAACTATACTTTACTTACTTTCATCAGTTAACATATGTTTTGTAATATAAATTGGGTAATTAAGTACCTCAACATCTTAAAAAAATGTTCAAAACAAAACAAAAGTGAAGGCATAGATATGTAATGCTCATCTATTAAAAAAAGCAACTTCATTTTGTTCTTACTTCTTTGAGGACTACATCGTGACAATGCTTGATCGGGTGCCTCACAATTATGATGGAAGCATGGGGTCGACCCAAATATTTTAGACAAATTTTCCATTTTTACACAACTAGGTCAAACCTCGAGCAAACGTACCACTCGACACCTCGAGGAAAGAGAGTACATAGCTGCTCACAATTACGTATTACTTAATTGTCTAAAAATTAAAACTTACGTCTCGTAAGTATATACGATAGTATCGTATATTTTAAATTTTATTGTAGTCAAATACACACTCATTTTCTCATACTCATGAAACTCCTTATAGGTTATATATCAACAATTTGCATTCACAGGTGTTGAAGATTATAGACTTCACTATTGACAAGAGCCTTGAGCGATACTTTGCTCCTTAGTTCGAAGAATACGTAACATCCATTCTCTATTTATTTTATTATGTAGAATAATGCAAATAATCTATTAATGGCCCATTGGTAATTGTTTTATGCAGGCATGTCATAATATTTACGATGAGACAATATTATATATTTCTCGTGGCCCTAGTCGTTTATGCTTCATTTATCATGGTTATCCTATGAATGGGTACAATTTTAACATCATGGAACACTAATCAAACAGCAGATCGATGAAGAATAAAGGGGGTTTGGGTTCAAGGATCCAACTACACAGACAACGACTTTGACTACTATAGTCGAGTTTAAGAAGTTATTGAACTTGAATATGGTGGTTTTATCTTACCTTTTTATTCAATCGTGAATCGTTCGATCCAACTTCGGGTAATGGTACACGAGTTCATCATTCACTCAAGTTAGTTTATGTACATAAAACTCGATGATACAACAAGCACATCAAGTAAATTTCCTTCCTTATGCATCTTTGTAGGGAGATTTTCACGAATGGTTAGTTGTTTATAAGCTTTAACCTAAGTTTTTCGATGAGGAAAACATCGCCGTCTACGTGGAAGAAGTTGTTCCCCCTGCTGACATTGCATTCCAAGATGATGAACCTAATCATTGCCTTGTTGAAGAGCACCTTGACATGAGTGATATGGACCTGGCTAATCAATTTAGTTTGCACATGTCAGACATAGAGAAAGAAAAAGATGTAGAATCGTCATCGAATAGTGATAGTTAAACTACAATTGAGAATGATTGAGTACGATAGTTCTTTTCTTTAATTCATATAGTTCTTTAGTTTGCTAATCATATATAGTACCCGACTTTGACCCTATCTTATCATATTATTTTCATTAGTTAGACATGATTGTAAATCGCCACAGACGATCACAACCGACACCCCCAGTGGGTGATCAGGCTCAGTCAGCCCTCGATCCTGAGATCTCAACATTGACTCATTTTACTTACGTTGAGCCTTCCCTTGAGGCTCCTACCAGACTTCGTCGGATTACCACTCGTCGTTAGTCTTTATCACACCTGCACACTAAGACACAAAATTTGACGTGTCAAGAGGGACAATCACCTCGAGGTCGACTTATGCATATCGATGGTCGGCTTACAGTTAACCAACCATCATCGTATGATCATTCTAGACCGACACACTCGCGCCATCATCGAGTAGTTGTTTGCATGTGTAGAGGATTCCCAAGCATGGCTCGTTTGTACCATCATCGAGTAGACCATTGTCTGCTCCTCATACATCTTAGCCATTATCTACTTTGTCTCCGAACTTCTATCCCCACCTCACTCTTATGCAGGGACCACTCCTCCCGCCATAGTACCCGAGCCTTCCACTGGGTCGCCAACATTAGATGACTCAGATGGTCATGATGATGATAATGTTGTCCCAACATAGCCACCTAGGATAGGTTCGAGAAAGTCATAAAGATCCCAATACTTTTTTCAGCAAAATATGGTACTAATGCTTTCCCCAGATGACCAAAAAACCCGTACAAGCCCCGAGTCATCACTCGTTTTTTCTATAAAATCATTTATTTCAATACTTTTTCTATAAGTGTGGAAAACCCCGCAAAAATATGAAATGTCGAATTTAATAATCCCAAAGCATATATATATACCCTTTGCTCGCTCTCCGCCCTATCTGCACCCACCGTCACAAACTAGACGGTGAGCAACTGAATAAAATCGAATGTAATGCCAGAAGAAGATAACAGTAATTCATGATAATACAAGTAAAACAGTCTAAATATCATGCAGTAATAAAAAGACAGGAATTTAAATAGACAAGGCGCATGATAAACAGACTAACAGATATCAATCGAAAATCAAGTGTGTTCCAAGAAATCAAAAGAGGCTCATAAGTGGTATAAACCATAGCATAACAACGAAGACCTCGCGAGGTTTTCCCGGGAATCGACACAAGCGAAAGCACAGCTATGACTGGAAGGGACTCGAACCCACCCACCTAGTACTTGGTGTCACACGGTCACTAAGGGTGGTCACACACTTGTGCGCACGAGTGCCCGCGTTTTATCCCTCTAGTGCAGGTCCTAGTACTTTTGAGACGAAACACTTACGCCGGGAAACACACAACAAGAAATGGAAGGGAATACCAATAATAGAGCATAACGAAACAAAATGAAAGATAATGAATCACATGGCATTTTCTTACTGGCTTACAAACGTACAAATGCTTGTGGCAATTGTACTTACCTGACTAATCGCAACCCGTAGACACTCTCACGTTCCTAACGCGTATTCCCAAGTTTTCCGCTACCTGACAAGGTAGGAAATTCTAATTAGTGAGTCGATTCATTACTAAACCTAGGTTGAATACCTTAATGTTTTCCCCAATGTTTTGATGATTCGAACGACTCGATGCAAACCGACTGAAAAATCAAACGAAACACAACTCTTTTAGATTTTTGAAAACCACACCATAACTCAAAATAACCATATATTCGAACACTTAATACACATCTATACTAAACAAATACCCGACCCTTGTATATTCTCACGTATGCATGAATTCGAATCACCAAATCATGTATTCATGCCATGAGTTTTGAAATGAAATAAACTCAACACAAAATAATGAAATCCCGATGACAAAAACACATGAAATAACACATTCACGTTTAACAAAGTTTAAGCAAAATGGATAAACGCCTTTTCTCCTTGAGATCTTTCTCCCTAAATAAGAATAATGTACAGCCTAAATTTGGCAACAAAATATACAATTAATGTAATTGACTATACAATTAATGTATTTGACTATACAATTAATGTAATTGACTATACAATTAATGTAATTGAATATTGCTAATAATTCCTTAATTAGTGTAATAAATCAATGCCATTAATATCGTTTACTACCGCGAGGAAACCATGCATGAGCGCGCAACTCCAACATAAATTCGTTCTCACACACGACGTGCAATTAATTCAAGTGATTTCAATAAAAAAATTCAAACTAGATTGATAAAACCTTGACTGAAAACTCAACACCGACGTCATTAATAAAGAATAGTCATCATGATCGAAACTCGAAACCACGCAACATTGATAAGAAATTACGACAAGTCCGATCATTTACTCAAAATTAAGTCAATCAACTAGACAACGGAATCACATGACATGACGACACGAATAAAAAAATCCTCGATACGGTGAATACATTTTCACTTTCATAGGTTATATGTTTTAACATAAACTTGTCTTCTCTTTTTTCTTTTCTCTTCTTTTTTTTCTTTCTTTTCTTTCTTTCTCTTTTCTCTTCTTCTCTCTTTTTTTTATTACATCTTAAAGTAGGTGTGTGTTGTCACTTGCATAGCCTTTCATCTCAACACACACACGCATCTCGAGGCCAATCTCATGGCTCCTCACCATTAGGCTATGTTACTTTAACAATACTAATCAAATAGTCCGCATGTTACATATTTAACCAACTCCCACGTTCAAATGACGTTCCTCGGTCTGTTTTTCCTTGTTCCGACTCTCGTAACGCGCGTAGTCTCGCATTGTCTCGCCAATTAATTAATTAAATTAATTAAAAATTCATTTATTTGTACTCTTTACTTGTTTTTTTCTCCCGTTTAACTAATCGAAACCTCACTCAATTAAATATCGCCCGACCGGCTCGAAACCCGTAAAATACTAAAATACTAATACAAACAATCAAAGAATCATAAAATCACTTCGGTGTCGACTCCCGAAGTTCGAAATACTGTCCAGTATTCACGTAGCCGGCTCACAATCCTGACAAGTGTAACGCAAGTCAGTTAAAAATTTGGGGTTGTTACAGTCTCCCCCACTTATTAGAATTTCGTCCCCGAAATTTATCTAATAAGTAAGCTAGATTAATGACTCTTCGCAACTCCTAACGAGACTGATAAAATCTCAGAGTAAGTCATTTCTTGACTCTGAACCGTTCGTGACCCTTCAGTGGAGAGACCTTCAGGTATTCATAATCTCCTCGAATCGCACTGAAGCTCATCGTGATACTCGTCAAGTATTTCTTCTGCCACTCCTGGGCACTCTTAAGTCTCAAACAAAACTATCCACAACTACCCAGATGCTATCGTGACCACGAGGAGATTGGGGCAACCACTAACGAAATCCATATCAATATGTACCCAATTCCATCGAGAAATGGGTGGGACTGTAGTAGTCCTCCAGGTCGTCGATGCCCAGCCTCTATGCGCTGGCATGTCACAAGCTCGAACAACTCCGACAGCTTGGAAATCATCCCTGGCCACCAAAAGAATGTCGCATATCGGCGCACATCTTAGGTCGACTCGGATACAACAAAACTGAAACGGTGAATCTCCTGAAGTACCTCGTCACACACATCAGCCACCAATGGAAACCCCAGTCGCCTGCGACACCTCTAGCATGAGTCTGTCGACCGACTCTCGTCTGGGCAATCTGAATTATCCACCATCTCACTGCACCGCTGGTATGACGCATCGTCTTGCTGTCCCTCGCGCACAATGCCAAATGAGATGGTCTGCAACATCATTTGACCACGTATCTAGGTCATGGTAGTCATCGGCACATCCGCTGAACTCATCAACTCGGAATGTCTCGGATAGCAACAATTTTCGTCTACCAATCTTCCGCCTCCCCCTGCAACATTGACGAAGAGATCATCGCCTTCATGCGTTCATCAGTAGCGATGATGGTGTGAACCTTCTCGTGATTCTTCAAGAATAGCTCTGTCGCTCTAATGTTGGTACTACCATAGAACTTCAACGGGTCGTGCTTCTTGAACTCTCTCCACTACCTAGCCTCGGTAGTGGCTCCCGCACTCTTTGCTGGAGTCGTAACTGAAGTAGTATCACCAGTGGCAGCAGGTGTAGCTAATGTAGTAGGTATCTCCTTTGCTTGTGCTATCGGCGGTGTTTCAGTCTCAATTTGCGCAACTGATGCAACAACAGCTCCCTCAGGTATCGCCGCTAACGAAATCGGAGTCGCGAACATCGCAGCAATCAAAATCTCGACTCCCCGAGTAGTATTCGTAGAAAGCAACGTAGTCGGGGTAGATGGCGTCGTAGTAGCTTGCGCGGGTGTCCTCAGTGACCGCACAAACTCTTCAAATCTCTGATCCTACGTCGCGGCCCTCTGAGACAATATACGTATCTCCTCAAGGCATCGTGACAAAATCATGCTGATATCGTCGCTCGAACCTGGCTGATCCACAATCGTCGTTTGAACAAGAAAACGACTTTCTCGGATCAATGGATAGCTGCCGATACGATATAATACACACAACAATCATAATATGTACAAAATTAAATCCGACTCATCCCCAACTCCCCCATCTAAATTTCTAAAAAGATCATAGGGTTTCCACTCTAAGTTCATCCATTCCTAACTTCCGCTGTCTTAATGGTTTATGTTTTAAATTGAGAGTCAAGTCGTTATAACCTTAAGCTCTGATACCAACTGTGACGTTGGTATCACAATTTTTAGACAACTCTAAACTCTGTTCCAAAGGTTATAAAGCCTATGCTCTGATACCAACTGTGATGTTGGTATCACAATTTTTAGAAAACTATATACCATGTCCCTAAGATTCTAAAGCCTAGGCTCTGATACCAACTGTGATGGCCCCAATTTCCCCATGCAATTGGGTACGCCCGGCCTAGACCCGTACAAGCCCCGAATCATCACTCGGCAACCTGATGAGCCTAGTCAGCCTTCAATTTAATCAATTTAGTAATTTATGAAAGAGTTATTGCAATAGTAAACAGCGGAAGACTAAACAATTAAAACAAAGGGGAAATAACTCGATCAAAGGAAGTAGAGGAATTCTATAAGTGTGAAAACCCCGGGTATTCATGTACAATTAGAAATGTAAAGGTACATTTTACCAATCTCATCAAAATTTGTCGAATTTAATAATCCCAAAGCATATATATATAAAACGATATACATAAAAGCAAAACATAAGGAAACCTATAAAATAGTCTCCAAATCCAGCCGCTAATCCTCACAATAGATCACCTAGGCAGGGTCCCTTGCCCTTGCTGCTCTCCGCCCTATCTGCACCCACCGTCACAAACTAGACGGTGAGCAACTGAATAAAATCGAATGTAATGCCAGAAGAAGATAACAGTAATTCATGATAATACAAGTAAAACAGTCTAAATATCATGCAGTAATAAAAAGACAGGAATTTAAATAGACAAGGCGCATGATAAACAGACTAACAGATATCAATCGAAAATCAAGTGTGTTCCAAGAAATCAAAAGAGGCTCATAAGTGGTCTAAACCATAGCATAACAGCGAAGACCTCGCGAGGTTTTCCTGGGAATCGACACAAGCGAAAGCACAGCTATGACTGGAAGGGACTCGAACCCACCCACCCAGTACTTGGTGTCACACGATCACTAAGGGTGGTCACACACTCGTGCGCACGAGTGCCCGCGTTTTATCCCTCTAGTGCAGGTCCTAGTACTTTTGAGACGAAACACTTACGCCGGGAAACACACAACAAGAAATGGAAGGGAATACCAATAATAGAGCATAACGAAACAAAATGAAAGATAATGAATCACATGGCATTTTCTTCCTGGCTTACAAATGTACAAATGCTTGTGGCAATTGTACTTACCTGACTAATCGCAACCCGTAGACACTCTCACGTTCCTAACGCGTATTCCCAAGTTTTCCGCTACCTGACAAGGTAGGAAATTCTAATTAGTGAGTCGATTCATTACTAAACCTAGGTTGAATACCTTAATGTTTTCCCCAATGTTTTGATGATTCGAACGACTCGATGCAAACCGACTGAAAAATCAAACGAAACACAACTCTTTTAGATTTTTGAAAACCACACCATAACTCAAAATAACCATGTATTCGAACACTCAATACACATCTATACTAAACAAATACCCGACCCTTGTATATTCTCACGTATGCATGAATTCGAATCACCAAATCATGTATTCATGCCATGAGTTTTGAAATGAAATAAACTCAACACAAAATAATGAAATCCCGATGACAAAAACACATGAAATAACACATTCACATTTAACAAAGTTTAAGCAAAATGGATAAACGCCTTTTCTCCTTGAGATCTTTCTCCCTAAATAAGAATAATGTACAGCCTAAATTTGGCAACAAAATATACAATTAATGTAATTGACTATACAATTAATGTATTTGACTATACAATTAATGTAATTGACTATACAATTAATGTAATTGAATATTGCTAATAATTCCTTAATTAGTGTAATAAATCAATGCCATTAATATCGTTTACTACCGCGAGGAAACCATGCATGAGCGCGCAACTCCAACATAAATTCGTTCTCACACACGACGTGCAATTAATTCAAGTGATTTCAATAAAACATTCAAACTAGATTGATAAAACCTTGACTGAAAACTCAACACCGACGTCATTAATAAAGAATAGTCATCGTGATCGAAACTCGAAACCACGCAACATTGATAAGAAATTACGACAAGTCCGATCATTTACTCAAAATTAAGTCAATCAACTAGACAACGGAATCACATGACATGACGACACGAAAAAAAAAATCCTCGATACGGTGAATACATTTCCACTTTCATAGGTTATATGTTTTAACATAAACTTGTCTTCTCTTTCTTCTTTTCTCTTCTTTTTTTTCTTTCTTTTCTTTCTTTCTCTTTTCTCTTCTTCTCTCTTTTTTTATTACATCTTAAAGTAGGTGTGTGTTGTCACTTGCATAGCCTTTCATCTCAACACACACACGCATCTCGAGGCCAATCTCATGGCTCCTCACCATTAGGCTATGTTACTTTAACAATACTAATCACATAGTCCGCATGTTACATATTTAACCAACTCCCACGTTCAAACGACGTTCCTCGGTCTGTTTTTCCTATTTCCAACTCTCATAACGCGCGTAATCTCGCATTGTCTCGCCAACTAATTAATTAAATTAATTAAAAATTCATTTATTTGTACTATTTACTTGTTTTTTTTCTCCCGTTTAACTAATCGAAATCTCACTCAATTAAATATCGCCCGACCGGCTCGAAACCCGTAAAATACTAAAACACTAATACAAACAATCAAAGAATCATAAAATCACTTCGGTGTCGACTCCCGATGTTCGAAATACTGTCCAGTATTAACTAATACAAGTGTAACGCAAGTCAGTTAAAAATTTGGAGTTGTTACAACTAATACCCTAAACAATCCTACATATTGCATCCTTCCAATGTCGCCTCCAAGTACCTCGACGCAGCATTCAGGCATAATATGCACCCTGATGGATACGTATGGGAAAAAATCCTGCAATACATATGAAATATCTATTCAACCAATTGGAAATGAGTTAATATTGATTTGTGATTATCTTGATTTTAAAATGTGTTTAGTAGTAACTTAACAAATCCATTGTTTTGTTTACAACGTTCCTTCGTATGGGATCCCTTTTCAGATACGAAGATCTATAATGCTCTGGTTGCATAGAGCGGGAACCAGATATTCGATGTTGATGAGTTCTTGTCACAAAGATCTCTATGAGAGGTCAAGTTTTCTAACATAGGAAATTTAGGAAGGATACCTAGTTCATTAGACTACGTCGGAATACAGGGCCAAGGCTAGAGCAAGTATCAAAGAGTAGAAAAAGTGAGAAGAACGGAAATGGAACCAGTGGTACAAAGTCATTTGTGTGTCATAAGGAGTCATTAGTAAGCATCATTTGTTAATTAATTAACACTGTAGAAATATCTTTTATTATAGTAATTAATTTATTACTACTATTTTTAACTTAATTTTTGTAGGACAATGAAGTGAGGGCTTTTGTGGGTGTGAATGTGTTGTTCAATCACACCCACACAATTCGTCACAACCAGGTCACATTCGTTGAAAAGAAGTCTCGCAAGTTGATTGTAAGACACCATTCTTATTTAATAAGAGTTGTTATAAATGGATCGAATCGGTTGTACAAGTTGTTATATTTAGATCGATTTTGTTGTACAAGTTTGTAAGTAAATTCTTTTTTCATTTTTGTAAGAAGACTACTAGAGGAGCCTTGAGGAGAGGACACATGCATCTTTAGACGTGCCAGTGGATGAGGATGAGTTGTTCTACAAGATTTCTCATGAAATAGAGAGAAAGGATGTGTTTATGGCTTAGGATCATATGCAGGACCGACTTACGACAAAGGAGATAGCACATCACAGGTTGGGGAGGTATCAAGGTTAACCGAGTAGGTCACCTTTCTCCATGAAGAGCAATGGAGGCACGATGAGACGATGCAGAGGCACGATGAGACAATGGCTCTCCTCTTGACTTTTTTAGGTAGCAACACCTCAAAATAGTCTTAGGCGATCCGGGGCCAAGCACCTCTCATGACTTACCTAATCATGCCCCCTCCTGATGCCCCACCACGAGGCACGACGAATCATGAAAATTATGGTGATGATGATGTGACGGCCGAAGAATATAACAAGAATTCATGAAACAACAAACAAGGCAGTCTAAATATCATGCGGGTACTGAAAGACAAGAATTTAAATAAACAAGAATGCATGATAGACAGACTGGAAATGATAGCAATCGAAACATGCGTGTTCTACGAGTCAAGAGAGGCAATAAGTGGTCTAAATTCCACAACAATTCCACAACAGCAATGTCGCAACATCGAAATCCACAATAATATCCAAAACAATCCAGTACATGGTATCACACAATCACTAGGGGTGGTCAAACACTCGTGCACACAAGTGCCCGCGTTTTATCCCTTCTAGTGCAGGCCACATGTACCTTTGAGACACACACTTATGCCAAGAACACACATACAAGGAATATGGAATGGAATGCCAACAAGTAGATAATAACAAACACAATGGAATGAAAATCAATCACATGGTATTTTCTTAGCTGGATTACTAACGTACAAATATTTTTTAAGGCAAGTGTACTTACCTGAACTATCGTAACCTGCGTACAACGCTCCCGCGACTCCTAATGCGTATCCCCGAGTTTCCTGATACCTGACAAGGTCGGAAACTCGTATTAATAGGTCAAGTCATTAACTAAATCTACGTTGTATCCCAAGTGTTCTCCCAGTGTTTCGATGACTCTAACAACGCGATGAAAATCGAAAAATAAATACTCTCTCTTAGGTTTTGGAAACACTATAACACATGTAAGCTTACTCGTAAATTTGTAAGCTCGGCTCGGTCAGTGTGGGTCACGTTATAGTCTCAAGGACCGTCGGCGCGACCCAGACGTCATCACTAATAACCAAATCGAATCATTAAGACCACATAAAACAAACTTAGAATAGTTTATCAGCAAGACTCAACAAAACCTCAATAATTAAACACCAATCGATAAAGACACCGCTATGACTTCACGTTGGTATTTTTCGACGTTGGTAGAGGGTTTCCTTAGCATAAAATGGTCGGGAACACCTTAATTAGTAAGAACTTAAACACATTAACTAAACAAGAATTCAAACTTAATATTTCCATAAAAACATAACCATTTCCCCAATACATCAAAATTTTGAACACAACCAAAAGTTACAAGACCTCAACAAAGGTTAGGTGAGATCCCGACAACCTTCACGGGTGGTGGTCCAGCCGGTAGCACCGCCGGCAACAGCGGTTTCCGGCGAGGCTCCACCACCTATATCACATGAAATGACAACTTTTCAACGTCAAATAGGGCTGTTTTGGTCACTCCGACGACTGTGGGACCCACGTAGGAGATTGGTGGGGTCCCCAACAGCGTCCCAATCATCGTGGTCCGGCGGTAGCGCCGCCGGTTACAGTGGCACTCCGGTGAGAGGATAAAACCCATACAACTAAATACAATGTGTACAACTTGGTAGGGACTTTGCATGGACCATGATGGGGGGTGCTCCGGGACGGTCTGGACTCCGATGAGTCATCGGAGGTCGCCCACAACCGGTCCTCATCACGACATCCACCCCAGCAGCCCACATGCACACAAAACATAACAAAAATCGTGAAAAATTGAGAGAGAGAGAGAGAGAAAGAAATAGAGAGATAGAGAGAGAGAGAGCTCCGGTGAGGGAGGTGGCCTCGACCACCACCATCTATAGTGAGAGAGGTGGTGGCATGAGAGAGCGAGAGGAAGAGAGAAGCCGATGTGAGAGAGAGAGAGAGAGAAAACTGAGAGGAGAGAGACGGAGAGAGTGAACACGAGAGTGTACGAGAGAGAGAGAGAGAGAAATAAACCCACCTCCGGCGAGTTTCCCAGCCACCACTGGATCTTCGATGACCGGCAAGGACTTGGCCAGGCCGAGAGACGAGTGAGCCGAAAGGGAGGGAGGCTGAGAGGAAGAACAACCGAAAGGGAGAGAGAAAGAGAACGAGAGAAAGCTCACCTATGGTTGACGGTGTATCTCCGGCGTCTCGGCTCCGGTCCACCGGCGAGGAGGAGAGGCCGGTAAGAAAAGGGAGAGTGGATGATATTCCTAGTTGGTCCTTTTTTACTAACCCACACATCTCAGGTTGAACCCAAGGGTTTCAACCCAACTTGGATCCTCGACTCGTATTTCCCCATCAGTTATTATTTTTTGTTTGATAGAAACCTTTTTTAGGATAGTTGTTGTAAACTTTTGTTGTTTTATATAAATATCTCTACTTTTGACTATTTATTTTGATTTTGTAAATTTATTTTTAAATACCTTTTTTAGGATAGTTGTTGTAAACTTTAGTTGTTTTATATAAATATTATTATACAAAAAAATATTAAATAATATTAAATAATATTAACCGTTGATAATCCATTGCTAAACAATAACAGATTAGCAACGATTAATATTAATGAAATAATTTTTTTCGTAAAATAAAAAAAGAACACAGTTTGTCACAATCAAACGACGAATCAGCCAAGGGTCTTACTAACGTTTAGCGGTGGAAGTTTATGTTTCTAAGTTAGCAACAGATCGAATATTTCATTGCTAAATAGTTAGCGATGAGGTTTTTAGTGACGCGTCACATTTCATTGCTAATTCGTCACTAAACATATTAGCAATGAAAAAATAGGGATTTAGAAATGAAAATTTTCATTGTTAAAGCCATCGATTTTTGTAGTGAAATACTAGAATTTATAATTAAGTACTAACACATTAAAATAGAAAATAGGAGTTTTGTGCCAAAAAACCAATAGTTAACTTGTATTAGTTGAAAAGCCTCAATAAAATGAACTTCGTTAAAAACTAGTTTGGAAAACCCATTTAGAAACTAAATTTCCAAAATTTAGAGGTAAGAATCGATACTTGAACCCCAATTTACCACTGAAGTTCCTTTGAATATAAAAGCCCCAAATTCGAGTGTTCATAAATTCAATTCTCATGAAATAAACTTGAAAAATATGAGAGAGATCATTACCTAGCTTTGGTTTCTTTGATTTTCTTGCTCCAAACTTGAATCTCTAGAAAATTCTTGCATGAAACCACCTAGATCCTGTAATTTTAACCACCAAGCTCTCTTTGCTCTTTGATTAAATTTTGGCCAAGTACTTTTGCATGAACAAGAGAAAATAAGCTTTATATATAGGCCTAAGTGGTTAGATCTTGGCCTCTCATCCAACTACAGACACTCATCTCTAAGCGATCTTGTGGCTACAATTTAAATAGTCAAACATACCTCGATCTCCATCAACTTAATCCTAGGATTCCACAAGTTGATCATCACTAAGTGTTAAGATTAATCCCACATCGGGTATATATAAATACAAAAGAAATGGGTTATAAGTTTGGATTGGAGACATCATCTTGCCTTGACATTTTAGTGGAATAGAGGCTTCACCAAAATGCCAAGGCAAGATGGTGTCTCCAATCCAAACTTATAACCCATTTATTTTGTATTTATATACCTAATTTGGGAATAATCTTAACACTCCTCCTCAAGTTCAATGGGCGACAGCCAAGTTGAGACTTGAATTAATTAGGGCAACTAGCCAACTAGGACAACTCAAATCCAACGGGGCACTAACCAACTATGGGCAATTAGCCAACTGGGATGGTCCAACGGGGCATTGGTCAAGACCAAGAGGATAGCCTACTTGGTAGATTTCTTAGATTGAAATATTGGGCACCCACATTTTATTTTTCTCTGATACCATATTAGAATTTATATGATGAAATTCCCAAGTCCAAGTATTTTAGGAGGGAGAGTGATATGAGTGAGGGCTTAAGGTGTGGAGTAGAGGCTTTACCAAAAATGTCAAGGCAAGATGGTGTCTTCAATCCAAACTTATAACCCATTTATTTTGTATTTTTATACCCGATGTGGGATTAATCTTAACACTAAGCACAATCAATAGCTATGGTTAAGTCTTACAACTTATGCTTTCTTTTATTTCTTTACTTACCCTATATTAACTAGTTAGGATCATCATATAAAACATTTAGCCTAATTTATGGATCATTTTTATTTTGATTACAAATCCCAACTAAGCTGTTAGCTACTTAGCCACTAAGTCCAAGAAGTGGCAAACACTTTCTTGGAAAAGTTTGATCGAAATTAATTTTTGTTAACTTTTGGAAGGACTGGCCAAGGAATTTTGGAATTTTAAGGATATAGGTTTATTGAAAATGGCATGGAGATCAATACACACTGTGCTATGCCATGATAATGATTTTTTTGGCCAAATTCCTTTGTTGCCTTTGAAATTGCAATTTTGCTATTTTTAGAAAGTTTTAGTTTTTATTACAACTTTTTGTAAGAGTTTCTATCTTTGATGTTGTTTGTGGCATTAGGTTTCTTATTTGATCTAGATTATGGTTTAGGGTATTTTAGACTTTTACTATCTTTGGCAAAAATTAGGGTTTTACTATATAAAGCGTCCTTCTTGCTATAATTTGTTGGTTTTTGATTAATTGATAAATTTTAAACTTTGATTTTAAGTTCTTGCCCTAAGTCATTTGTTTGTGGTCTTTTAAGCAATTCAATTTGGAAGATCCTTGCTTGTTAGCGTGTTACAACGCTTATCATTAAGGTATATATATATGGCCTAGATTATCCCAAATCCTCTGAGAATCTAGTCAGCCTCTAAATTCCTTAATTTATTTCATTACAAATATTAAATTTATGTAATCATCAAGATATGTGTTTATCTTCAAAGTCAAATTCAAATTCTTAATCTCTAAATGTGGAACAATTTAGGAAATCATTCTAATTAGATTTTCATATTTTATAAAGATTTTGACAGAGTCTCCCCTAAAAGTGGTTGTTAGCACCAAAAATTTAATAAAAACACCTTTAGGAGAAGGCCTAAAGGACTTACATCTCCACAAAAATTTACAATATAATATCAAAATGAATTAAGAGATTAAATTTGCATCAAGTCTATAAGTTTTAACCTTATAACTTATTTACACTCATATCAGTTCCACAACCCATATTTATGTCAAAATGAGCCATAAAGCATCCCAAAATTATTTCAAATTGTCTCAAAAAATTTTCATAATAGTTTCATAACCAAACTACGACTTACTCTCACCTCGAGAATCCTAAAACATAATATCTAACAAAAACAATATACGATAAGAAAAAAAATGTCAACGAAAATGACAAACGGATTTCTACACTTTTCTTTCCTTACTTCTGCACTGGATACCTGACATCATCAAACGACTTGAGGATGTTAGGCATGTAAATTCCTACATTGATCTGTACTCCTACAATTGTTAGTATGATACATGGAAACATGCAAATATATTTCTAGAAAATCAATAGAAAAGATGTGACAACATGAATGATTTCAAACTTGTTCTGATTTATAACTATATTTGGATGTGCACTTTTCGAGTATAGTACGCAAACAATACTAAAAGATCATGAATGCTAAGGTACCTTGTCAACCATGTCTTGACCATTCCTCCTGGCAGTGCGTGCGACCGTGACTGGAATCAAGTTCCTATCTAGCTTAAAGCCAACAAGCCTTCCTTATCCCATGTATGTATGACCAAGGAAATGAAATGCAATGTAGACAATAATGCAATTACAGGAACAAAAATTTGTAGAGATCACTGTAGGGTTTACTTACAACCAATCAACCAACTAACCAACTTGTATGGATCGAAATCATTGGGTATCATTTACTCTATCCCAAAATTACACTTTACTGACTTAAGCGATTTCCAACATCATATAACCAACTAAAAATCAATGGATGAACTAAAATTAAAATTTTTGCTCTTTGGAATTTTTTTTCAAGACTAATGTACCTTTTTTCTTTGCTTGGATTTTTTTTTCACACGATTTTTTCTAGTAGTGGTTTTAATGATACATATTCTCTTAACAAGTGTCATCAAGGTGAAGTGTTGTAAATGAAATGGGTAGTGGACGACTCTTCCCATTCAACCATTATTCCACTTTTTTTTTGAGGAAAACCATTATTCCACTTATGGGTTACACATATACACAATGTAATTTACTCTTGTAATTTTAACTTATGATCTTTGGCATTCTTGTAATGGCCTATATAAATGGCTTACATCTATGTAATGAGTTACACCAAGTTGAATAGAAATTTCTCCAATTCTTCTCTCTTCTCTCTTCTCTCTTGCTTTCTCTTTTATAGTTTATGCTTTCCTACCTTACTTCACAACACATTTAAATTTACTACAATATAGAAATTTATTGAAAAAACATTAACAACCCTGGTGACATATAACATATTAGCTTATTTTTTATTCATCAATCCCATATTTTGGTTCACATTTTATTTTTGCATAATGATCTCGCACGTACAAAGATCACCTTATTGAAACACTAATCACTACAACAGTAAAGACCTTTTATGACTATTTTTAACTGTCGTGAAAGACCTTTAATAACGGTTTTTAACCGTTACAAGGTATGTCACCTTATGAGGAGTTATTAAAACTAAAG
The DNA here is from genome assembly GCA_039657345.1 of Stephania japonica. NCBI lineage: Eukaryota > Viridiplantae > Streptophyta > Magnoliopsida > Ranunculales > Menispermaceae > Stephania > Stephania japonica. The sequence goes on along the minus strand of CM077561.1, from coordinate 34,049,895 downwards.
GCCTTTCATGATGGTTTTTCACCGTCATCTTATGTAAAATATTGTATCAGAATTTAGGCTTTTGTGACGATTTTTAACCGTCATAAAAGCCTTACATTTTTATTTTTTTAAAGTGAACGTATTTTTTTGGTAGCCCCTGCAGCATATAGCATTTTTTACAAAACAAAAATAAATAGTAATTATTAACAAATAAAATGAATCTTCTTAAAATCAAGATTTAACAAATATATCAATACATACATATACATATGTTCTATAATTTTTTCCAAGCATATAATTATTATTGTGACCAATAATAATTATAATCTTGTAAACATAATCTACAATTAAAATTACATGCTGAACTCAGTTAGATAAACAAATTATATAGTTGGATGTCAATTTGAATAGACTAACTGGATATCATAACAAATATAATCGCCGACTATAATTCGAGTAAAGCAAACAAAAGCACCGATGTGCTAGAAGTGCGAACAATGAAAGCAACATAGCTAATAAAGTAATCTAAAAAATTTCAATGAGTTCAATTATAAGCTTTGATTGGAAAATGCCAATCAAATTGAATAGTAGTAAAGTTTTCCTCGAAAAGGTATCAACTTTTCCATATTCCACATTTTTTGTTCATCTCCAAGATGAACATATGATATAGTTATGTCAAACTAAAGAAGAGAATTGAGAACACTCACCACAAGAAGCGCCTTGAAGCAAGAGTACACCAATGATACAAGCTAGGGCAATTTCCGATTGAATCTTCATCATATGTTTGCCCTAAGAAAACTAGTAACGAACCTATTACAGAAACTTTAACTATTAGTATCAGAAAGCAGAGTAATTGTAATATATTTTGCAAAGTTGCGAATAGAAACACAAAACCTAGGATTTGCCAACTTAACCTGTCATTAATTTCGTAGATTATAAAGCAATAATCTAAGAACAGAAAAGTGGAAAAAAATTCAGAGCATATTAGTTTTGGATCTTGAAAAACAAGAGATTTTTGATGTCTTAGAATTTCAGCAGCTGTTACTAAATGTGAAATTTGTTCGTGACTGCAAAACAATGATTTTAAGTTAAGGAAATCATGAGGAAAGAAGTATGATTATACCTTGAAGTAACTAAGCAACGGTACTTATTATAATATGATTAAAATTATGTATTTCAAAGAATAAATTAAATTAATCAAAATAGTGAAACTGCAAAAAAAAATTTAAGTGCAATCCTAACCTGCACACTTAAAAGAATAACGAGACCCAATAGTTACCAAACTTTAACTATTCTATAATGATTATTGTCAATTGGCCCAAAGATCTGAGTTGCGTTAATCAAATGCTTGTGCTCCATTACCTGGTATTCACAAGGAATAGGTAATTAGGAAAAAGAAAAACTATTCGTCCTTCTTTCTAATAAGGATATAGAAGTTAACATTGGCTTAAAGTCAAAGTGATTATCATTTTTCTAAATAGAAGTTAGCATTGATCCTATTTTCATTGGATTTGCTTAATCCCAAATTAATAGGGATTGGCTACAGTTAAACTAACACTTATTATAAGGTGTTGAGGTGCGACTTCAAGTGGCTAAAAATATTAATTCCCAAGTAGCAGAATGGACTAGATAATTCAATTGGCAAAAGAGACTATATATATATATGTGTGTGTGTGTGCGCTAGCTTGTTAAACATCTTTACTGAAAGTGGTTACCTTGCTTGAATGATCTAATAAAATGATGGTGCACCAATATCTTTTTGTATACCACTATAATCTACATAGACCACCAACCAAAAACCTAAATTACAAACCCTAATCAATAAATCTAACATCACAAATCCACAAAAACTCCACAAATCACAACAAGAAGAACGAAACCCTACCTCGTCATCGCTCGAATCAAACATATACGAAGAAACACCGCTCCCAAACGAGGCATTGTGACCTAACATCTTCATGTACACAAGTCAAATCAAAGAACAACTCTAGATTTGATCACTATCAATCAACTGCCAATCTAGGATTTCTAAGAGAGTAGATCGATCTGCAGACGAGAAAGAGAGAGAGAGAGAGAGAGAGAGAGAGAAAATGCGAATTCGAACCTCCAAATATCAATCCAAAATTCCAAACGAAACCCTTAATCGAGAGATGCAGAGAGAGGCAAGTGGTAGTAGACGAGAGAAATCGAGCTCGACAAGAGAGATCAAGCAATGGCAAGAGAGAGCGAGAGAGATCAAGCAAGACGAGAGAGATCGAGCAAGACGAGCAATGGCGAGAGAGAAATCTCTCTCAGATTTCTCTATCGCCACTGCTCTACATCGAGTGAGATGAGATAGAGATAGAGAAGGTCTACATAGAGAGAGGGTTGAGAGAGAGAGAGAGGGTCACGAGTTTGACTTTTGTTATTCTTTGAACTATAGATAACGGTAGCCATCATTAAAAGTTAAAGATAACGGCTACCATTATCTTTACTTCTTATTAATGACGATACTATCTAAACCGTGATTAATGAGTCAATTATTAAAGTATAAATATGTTGTAATGTAACATACACCAAATAAGCCATTTTTAGTACCTGGCGATTGAGCCTCCAGTTCGATTACCAGTCAACGACGGAGAGCCTCAGAGAACCGCCATATATGTTGGTCACTGCTGTTCGATACTTGCAATTGATTGTTTGGTGACCTGCTGTTGAGATGATGGCACAATTACAGTCCTGCCCCCAGATATTCTCGTTTACAGTGACCTGAGTGTTGTCTGCTGCAACGACCAATTGGTCAACACCACCAGTGTCTGAAATATTGCTAAAGACTATATTTCGTGGTGTGCTACTCCTGCTAGTGAACACAAATTTATAGGCTACCCTTAGAACTCTTAATTTAATTAATTTATGGCATATAAAGAGCTTCTTTTTTTTTCCATTGTACAAAGCCAAGTGCCCTTAATTACAGTTCTAGCTTATATGTGCATACGCTGATGTGTAGATATGGGCTGTAAAATTATTTTTCTAAGTACATATATACTTAAAATTCCTTATTAAAGATAGTATTTTTCCTACTTTTTACATATATATTATAATGTCATGTATAGAAAGTTGAAATTATATTTTCTTTAATTAGTTCTAGCTTATATATATTACACTTGATTCAAAAATTAGACACCAAAACTATAAACATATAATTCTACCTCGTGAAGATTAACAAATTATAAGGAAAAAAAAACATATTGGAAATAAAATAAACCCACCATACACGTCTGGTGATTTCATTTATTAGATCCTACATTATATATTAATAAACAAATTATTAACTTTTAGTTTGAAGTAAAATAATATTTTTATAAAAGGTGTTTATATCATGAGGTGAAATGAAAACAATTATCCTAACCTTAGTTTATTGGATCCATCAGATTATCTTTTTAAACACAATTATTTGTACATTTAATAGAACTCAACTAAACACAACTACTAATGGTTCAATACATTTAATAAAATGCGACTAAACAAAATTATCTTTAGTTTATAAAAGTTGTTTATTTTTAGAAGTAAGATAGAAATTGCATAAATTATTAATGGTTCAATACATTTAATAGAATGCGACTAAACAAAATTGCCCTAATAGAAATACAATTGATTCTCTAGTCCTAGTTAACTGTTCAAAGGAACATTTAATTACCATGAATTTTGCTTTCAATTAATCGATGTCAATGTAATATTGAGACTTCGTGACATCTAAGATGCAAAAGTACACAAACATAACATAAAGAAAAAGATAATTCAAATGAAGGAAGAAAAACAAACCTTCAAACTAAGGAAGTTAGATAAAAACTTCGAAAAAAAAGAAGACAAATTAGCTACTTATTAAAAATAAATAACTCAATGAAAAGTTCTAACACACCAAGTGTTAGCACAAATTTACGTGTAATGACTAAGAAACATCCACATTTAGAGGATTAGTGATTGGAACAAATGGTGAATCCGATAGCTACAACATGGATAAACTAATTACTTCAAATTTAATTAAATATGTAGTTTTATCAAGTCAATGTACTTTTATAGTTTGCCAAAAAAAAATATACTTTTATTAGGGGTAATTGATTCCATGTATGGTCTTGTATCAAGTCATTAATGATTAATAAAATTTCTATTTACTTCAAAAAAAAGCAAATGATGGATGTTAAAATAAAACCACAACCTATTGAACCAAAAGATTGGTGGTGGTACAAACGCTACTCAAGAAAAGAAAACTAAAGAGAGGACTATTCTTTATAAAATTAATAGACCTAACAAAACTCTTATATTATAGGCAGTAAAGGTGCTTTATTTTTTTTACCGAAGAAAATAAACTCTTATGTATAGGTAGTAAAGCTGCTTTTTTTCTTACCCAAAAGAGGGTGTTTTTTTCTTGGCTAATAATACAAAGTGCGCCCTTTCGGTAATACAATTTGGAGACGGGGACGATAGAAAAGCACCTTTTTGTTTTCCTTTTTACAATAAAAAAGTGTCTTTTTCTAGGCCTTCTATGTGCACCCCAGTCATCACTTAAGGCATGCCCATTTTTTTAATTGTATGTGTAATGACTCATATGCCCTCCAACATAAATTCACAAAAAAAACAAAAAAAACACAACTTTGGGCACCTCACCACCTCATTTTAATGTGTGGTCACCAAACTCTACCACCCTTGTGTTCCCAACCGATCCCGTCATCTTCGTCGACGGCCGGACACAACTTTGGCACCCCACCACCCCATTTTGATGGTTGGTGTGTTTTGACTTTTTGTGCTTAGGGTTTCCCCCACTTTAAAATGTACCACATACACAAAAGTGTCGAGCGCACAGGACCGAGACATAAGAGGACGTCTCGATTGCCAACAACTAAGACGTCCTCTTATGTCTCGATTTCATTTCTAATCGAACCCATTGTGAAATGGGTTACTTGTTCGATCGGTTACCGAGTACCGAGACATAAAAGGATGTCTCGGTTACTAACAACCGGGACATCCTCTTATGCCTCTGTTTCTTTGATAACCGAACCCATTGTGAAATAAGTTACTTGTTCGATCGATTACCAAGTACCAAGATGTACTGCAAAGTCTTGTTCATGCAGTTCCGAGACTTACTCAATAGTATCGGCCCTGTGTGGCCGAACATTACGGGATTGTGGTTGAACTCAGTGATGGGTACATTCCCATGAAAGACAACAACACGAGATAAATGAACAACAAACTTAACGAAAAACACCCTCGAACCCTATACGGTTCAACATCAACCACAAGTCATCATTCAAACTCTCACCTCGCAAACACTACAAATACTTACTCGACCCTAAAAAATAAATCGAGGGGTAAATTAGCAAGAAAATGAGGAGATTTAATTTAGTAGATTGAGGCATAAATTTGTGATGGAAAGGAGTGCGAAAGAAGATTTAGTGGTGGGGTGCCTCACATTGATGAAGAAAGGTATTTTTGTCTAATTCAGGGGTGCTCTGAAAAATTCGATGGGTGCCCTTGTAAATAGAGGTGCTCCTGAATAATGACTGGGGTGCACATAGCGGACCTCTTTTTTTTTGGCTGGAAAAAAAAGTGTCTTTTTACTTTTCTTTTAGAAACCTTTGTTTGTCTTTTTTACAATAGAAGAAAAAGTGTCTTCTATATATATATATATATTCCTTAACATGTTTCTCTGAACATGTTTCTCTAGTAACTACGAAGATTAGATTGTTCACAGGGCAAGCCTGGCTGGTTCTATACGCAGGTATCAATATCTAACCCCTGTCCAGCTCAGTCAAACATAAATTATATTTATAAGAAAGAAACGTTTTGCCCCCATCGAGGTTCGAACCCAAGACCTCTTACTCTCAACTCCTAAATCAAACCAATTGGTATGGGACATAATTTTGTATGAATAAAATAAAATTAGCTTAGTGGTTGAAGTTGTGACTTTCCACTAATCATCCAACAACTTTTTTTAATACTAGTTTGATAGCGTGTTAAGCATGTCCTGCTGAAACATTTTCTTTTTGTACACTTCGTACGAGAAAAGAAAATTAACATTATTTTTTTATTAGGATGGGGGAGAGACTCCCAAATTACACAACACAATTACAAGATAACAATATTTTGCTCTAAAGTTAATAACGGTTATTTGTTTGAATAGATTATGATTGATTAAAGTTCAAATTCATGTAAATGTGTCTATTATTTTGAATAGTTTGTTTTTATATTTCGTTTGAAATAAGTATCATAGCACTTGTAACTTGGGTTTGAAAATTAAGTGTCAATAACAATTTTGGTTACATATAAAGTTGAATAGATTGTTGGGTTGTGTGGACCGAAATAATAGTCCCACATTGGAAAATAAAACTTCTAAATGAAGTATACTAGTGATTACCTCCCCTCTAATAGTGTATTTTAATGTTGAAAGTAACAATTTTCCACGGTTATATATAAAGTTGGTAATAGATGTCGACTATAAGGCATGTCTGTTGGTGGTGCATTTATTTTTTTCATGCGGTGTGTCCATCTTGGATAATTTGTTGGAGATTGTTGGTCGTCCCACTTGAAAAATAAAACTTATAAATGAAGTATACTAGTGATTATGTAATAGTAAATTGAGTAGTAAAACTTTATTGCATATCGGTTATTTTGTTTTTTAGATGTCGACTATTAGATTGCATTTATTTTTTTTTATAAATTTGTTTAATGATCGACTTGTTTAGGTCGTGCTTATGTAAAAAATTGAGTACTTTTTGCATGTTATTTTGCTTTTAATGACTAATGAATTTTAATTTGTTTTCTATCTTTTTAGAGCAAATTAGTAAATTTTAGTTGAATCATGATATATGATGATAACTTTAATATATTAGAAACGTTAATTTATTTAATTCTTTTGGGGAATTATTGGAAGCAGTGTTATAGTTTTAGAGTGAAACTTCACAATGAAGTATATAAGTGATGATTTCCATTCTAATAGAATCGATATATACATTCAATTTATTCATAATCTTCGCATGCTCAAGCTGGCTGGAATCGCAAAAAATCAATTACAACAGTTTTTTTAAGAGAAATCGAAATTCCATGAATCATTTATGGCTCAATAAAGGACCAGACATAAAATCAAATACATTGATTCACTAATCTTATTTGTGCAAACAAATTGCCACTAATTTGGTTTTTTTCTTCGAAATTGAAATAGTTTGACAGTCAGAGACTGCTCTCTACAACGTTGAAACTCATGATATTACACAAAAGTACTAGAACCACAAAACAAATAACAAAACTTCCCAACAAGAAGAAAACCTAAAACTTTCCAACAATAAAAAGACATAAAAACTTTTCAATAAGGAGAAGACAAATCAGAGACTTCCAACTAGAGAAGAAAACTAACTATAAAGTAAAAACTAAAAATAAATCAATCTAGCGTACCACACAAATCCACGCAACACCATTGATGAAGATGCACCACAACAAGGATGGACCAATCTATAGAAATCTAATTAGATTTGTTGTTTATTAGAAGAACAAAGCGTAAAAGGAATTTGATTGGAACCACCACCGATCGTTGAGAGGATCGGCGGTGGTTCAAGAACAAGAATCACAAAAGTGAATAAAAAAAGAATTTTAGGGTTTTGGAGAGAAGGATAGGCGACTTTTTTTGGACCAAGTAGATTACATATTCATCGATTACAACACACTGTTCTTATTATCAAAAAAGGTTTTATGAGTTGAAATTACCAAAACAAGTGTAAATGAATTATTCATATTTTGAATTTTAAAATAATTGACTTATTTATCCTAGAATTCACTTTTGCCTTCGTGTCTCCAAGTGTTTTGTTTGTACTTTGCACATTGCATACTGTGACGGCCCCAAAACTTAAGGCCGCCATGCCATGAACTACGGACCCACAGCTCTGCACGTCATCCGCCCAGCAATGTCCCACACGCACGAACCATCAATCATCAACCTCAATTATCAAAGTTAATCATTTAAAATGCAATCATTTGAAATGCATTATAACTTAGTAGAAGCCTTACAAGTATGTAATTTGTAATTTCATATCATCAAAAGTAGAGCATTCCATCCTATGTGGAAAAACTCAACAATGTACGTTGTATATAACTAAACAAAAGTGATTACATACATGTACAGGTGTCTCAAAAGTCCCATGAACCCAAAAATAAGTCAAACAACAAAATATAAATATACATACGAGTTAGTCTAGTCGGTGCAGCCAACTCATGGGTAGTCTATTAAAGTCTCTTGGCCTCTACTCGTAGTAGGTCTTACAACCATCATAAGAGGCAGATGACAAGTCCAGTGAGTAAAATCTAGAAGGAAACCACCCAACAATTATAATAACCGAAACCAACAATATGTTAATTAAACATGCACATTAAACAGGTAACTGTAAATAAAACGCATGCATAAATAACACCGATAAACCAAACTGGATATGTGACGTGTAGTAGGACTGAACCTTAATCCAGATATCAAGATTTCTTCAAGGGGCTTCTCCTCCTCCTCCACTTGTCCATCACCTGAGTCTGTCCTTATTGTCCAGACTACCTAAGTCCACCCACACATCTCGAAATAAACCAAAATTCGGCAACAAAATAAATAGCCAACTGTGCAACATAAGTAAGCACATGGAAGGAATATACAACGATAAACAATAATAGTTAGATCAAATGAAAAACCAATAAATAAATACTCTAGTGTGTTCCTTAAGGGGTTTATGCACCTAAGCCCCATTTCAATTACCCGGTATTAGTCCCCGATCTAATCTTGCTCTTCCTCGGTATGCGTGTCCGATACCCAACTAAGTCTTCCCAAGTCCCTAGTATTCAAATCAACCATTGGCATCCCCAAAATAAGAAAATCCAAATAAATTTTCAATTTATTCTTTTATTTTTATTCATTTACTATGTAGGGCGCCGTGAGTGGTGTTGTCCCGAGCAATTGTTCATGGTGCCCAGGGCAGTGAGTTGTGATCTCCACGGTGTCGCTTGTGGCATCTCCCCTTGTCGCGAGTTGTGTCAATTTTTCAAACCTCCTCGGCTCGCCGTCGCAGTCCGAACCCGTTCCACACCCCTATAGTTCTCCAAAACAACTATAGTATGCGTTCAAACCTCATTAAATCCTAACAAAATCATACACTCGGTGATTTTGCCAAAACATCGTAAATACCATTTTTCCTCAAAAACAACAACTTCTACAAATCCACCACCTCAAGCTCAATATCACCATTACAACCACACCAATAAGACTGAAAACTCAATGAGCTCACTCACCATGCTAAAACTTGCGTTAACACCCGAAAAACTACGACCGAAAGATAGATAACAACGAGAAGATAATGGATCTTACCTTGATCATCGATTCCTAGCTTTAATCACCACCAAATTTGCTCCAAAACCTTTCAATGGCTCCACAATTTTTGTCCAAGAGAGAGAGGAGAGAAAAATGTAGTCAAATGAGTTGGAAAACTCATATATATATATATGCCCATTTTGGTCTAATGTGCTACCAACGTCCATAGGCTTCATCTTGTGGTCTCAAATGAGTGAATAGGTCCACAAGAACATGACACAAATGTGGACTTATGCTCATATCAATTGTTTAACAGAAAATCCAGCCTACGTCCAGCCGCCGTGTTCTCGTATCGATTGTTTATCGCATTTAATTATTTTTATCTATGTTAACCCATTCCCCAGCTTAGTGTTTGCGACGTTTACCCTTCCGGTACCCACGTCATCACACTTTTCAAGGCAAAAACCTATCACACAACCTAGCCCAGTCTAATCAATGGAAATCACACATGTGATGTAATGACTCATAACACAACCATTAATAACACAGTTACTTAAACAAATCATTCAAATATAACATTTCCTACCCAATCTAGGCATAACGCGGCCCGTGGCGTCTCCGTGGACCTGAGCTGGCATCCACGTCCAAAATATGTGTATAACGACTTTAATGAAATTTGGGTCATTACAGTTTTTCTCAACTAGGAAAATTTCCACCTCGAACCGTGGAACTACAACCGTGGCAGAAAACAACCAACATCGCCATTTCATCTAATGGCCCAAATTAATTAAATTAAGATTAGCGTTAATTTCAAAAACGAGCGTTAATTTCAAAATTAACGAGCGTAATTCGACGTTACGTGTGACAACTCAATTGACTCGAGCATAAAAATCGAGAAAATATATGTGAATGGCGTGTGTTTATATTGCGGTGTTAAAAATTATTATTTACTGTATTGCACTGCATGTTTGTATGTTGATTATTAGGCAAGTTAATGAGACGGGTATTTATCTCGAAGTGCATGTCGACGTAGGTATCGGGTAGGAGTTAACCGGTTTACTAGACTAGGCTAGGGAATATTTATGGTGTTTAACTAAACCATAACCTAAGTTAGCTAGTTAAATATGCCTAAGTAATTAAATAAAATCAAACCAAATAAAAGATCTATAGTTTAAATAAATTATTTAGAGCCATGGATTGTTCTAGTTGATGGATTCTAGGATAGATGTGTCATAAATGTGTCACTGAGAGGGGACAACTTGACTAGGAACCCCAAGATTTACCTTGAGATACGTGCACACAAGTGATCAAACCAATTGCTATATAAACTAGCTTGATTAGTGGGATTCATGCCAAACCACTCATTGCATGGAATTTCAGTAAGAAAACTTGGATTTTGGGGAGGAAGAAAGGTTGGAATCTAATGGATTTAGGAGTAGGAGGTTCAAAGATTGTAGCTATCACTTGGGTAACCCTCTTTTCCATCTCTTTCTCTATAAATGGAACACAAAATTAGAGATTTTAGGTGCAAAATGAGTTTGAGGGAATGGTTTACTATTTTTATGGGATTGATTGATAAAAATGAGGCTACTCTATCATTCATTTAGGTTTTTGTAAATCGTTTACATGAATTTGGGATTTTAAAGTTTTATGTGTAGATGCATGCATGGATGAATCTTAAATTGATGAATTAAATTGTTCCCTCTTGGGATTTTAAGGAGTTTTTGTTGTTTCCCCACGAGGCGAGGATGGGTCGACAGCGAAATGGAGTAAGCCTCGGAGCGTGGAGGAGTAGAATTCCGAATTGGGAATTCTGCTAAACACGCAGGGGAGCGCATTCCCCTCTCAAAGGAGCACGTTCCACATTCTGAGCAGGGCACTCCTGTGAAGAACAGGAACAAGCTCCACCCTGAAGGAGAGCGCTCCACCCTTGTTGCCAATTTTATTAAGGGTTATTTTTTAATAAACCTAACTTAAATTCACCTAACTCATTGAGAAAACACTAAATATGATAAAATTGAACTTCATGGACTTAGGGGACCAAAGCTCGGGTGTCAGGAGCTAGGTGGGACCAGATTAGAGCATTAGGGGAAATTGGAGCACGATTTGAGATGCATAAAATCGTTGAGAATGCTTCACTTATTTCATGACGCTATTTTTATCGAATATCAAATCAGTTTCATATGTGATTGTTGGTGGTCGCACATGGGTTTTTCATCCTTAGTTGTGGCTAGATCTCTTGCGTGGTTCTTTATGATAGGGCTTGTGTCGACGGCAGTAGAATATATCTACAATTGTCAAGAGGGATTAAGGGTACCCTTGACTTGAGATAGTGTATGGAAGGGTTCCCTGGTTGCTGAAGTTGAGATTGACTTATTGTAAGCCTATATTCGTCAGCGCGAGATAACGTTGATTCTTGTATTTATTTTTATCGTATTAACCGGGTTAGGTCGGGGTTTCTCGTGGTTATTCAATTGGTAATGCATTTACTACTTTAAGATGAGCCTATTTATTTATTGATTGATTTTAAGGTATTTTGTAATGCTTTATATTTCTTGTTGGTGCTTTTATATGATGTATGCATGCCTACCACCCATGAAAATATGATTGTCTATTAACATAGGTCATATTCACATATCATGTAGATTTATTGGTTTATTTTATAATTATTGTGTGGACTTCTCTTGGGAATTTACTCACTGAACTCATCACTGTATTTGTTGGGTGACTGAGTGCATATGCTTCGATGGGCTAGAGTAAGGGTAAGGAGGTACTAGGTAACTACCTTTGAGTTCGTTGCTATTGCAACTCGTGGTTTGTACTCTAAAACACTGAATACATGTATATTTACATGTTTTTGTTGGGTTTTAGAGACTATAGAACACTGAATACATGTATATGGATTTATATTTATATTTTGCCTCAGTTATATGCATGGTATTATTTTTAGGTTTTCCATTATCTGGGACTATTTAATATTCATAATTTACTCATTCAAAGACTTCCCCTGTAATAAACAAGCAAGTAAATGTCTAACTTATTAAAATAATTTTGGATGGCGGGATTAGTCAGATAGGATGGGTTGCCGTCAATAGAACTGCAGATGCGACAGAGATTGGTGACGTGACCGGGGACGTAGCAGGTGTGGCCGGGCCTGTAAGCAGGGAGCAGCAGGCCACGGGGCGACCCCAGGATTTGGGGCTGCCAATCTCATCCTCCGCGACCCAATCCTAAACCATATTCCGATACGTCGAGATCCCAGCTAATGTATGTATCACCTGGCCAATCACCCATAACCCATCCAATTGGGATCCCACTAGTGATCACACCCACTCCTAGCCTATCACACAGAGAAATCTATTCTTTCAGTAGTTAAACATGATGAGACACGATCTCAAATCATATTCTTTAGCATTAGGATTAACACCTTAGTTTCTTCGTCAACACGAAAAAAAATATTGTATCGAGATTGAGAATAGTTTTCAACTATGTTCATAACTTCTTTCCCCATTGGAAGCAAGTCTCGAATCTCTATCCGAAAACTTAATTATCATACCGTCTCATATTTTCCATACATATATTTTATTCAATCATTTCAAGAATAATTCATATTCTCACTGACATGAATTTGCAAACTTGATTAATTTATCATCTACAACTCAATTTGTCATTATGCTAACGTATTAATCAAATCAAAAAATTCACCATTATGTTTATTTTCTTTCCTCAGGTATAGGCAAGAACTTACCTAACTCTTCAGGTTTCACTATTCAGTCTCACTTTACTGAATAAATCTCATATCTCTTTATAATCTTAACAATATACATCATTATCTCAGGTAATCCATACTCTTCATCGTAAACTCTATTATGATATGACAATACCTGTATAAACCATATAAAGAGATTCATAAGTCTCTCTGTAAAAAACCTCAAAATTTAACCCGACTTATGTTACACTTGTCAGAACCGTGACCCGGCTATCATGATGTGTCAAGTATTTTGGACTTCGAGAGAGTCGACACCGAGGTAATTTTATGTTTCTGTGATGTTTGTATTAGTATTGTAGTCTAATACGAGTCTCGAGCCATTCGAGCGATTCTTATTCTAAGTGAGGTTTCGCCTAGGTGAACGGGGAAATAAAACATAAATAAATGGAATTTTGAATAATAATTATAATATTTAATATGAGTTAAAATGTGGATAAAACGACGGACATGCAATGGCCGAGTTGCGTTGCGATACGGGCCGAGGAGCGTGGGATCAACATGAAAGCTAGATAGTTAAGTAACATCCTAGTCACTTAAGGGAGTCAATCCATTAGAGTGAAGAGATTTTGGACAACTTAAAAGGTAGGTGTAGGATCTACCTAGAGATGAGTGGGTGTAAGATGATGAAAATGGGACCCTATATAAGGTTTCCCTCACCACTTTTCTCTCATTTCTCTCTTTCTTTTCTCTCTTTTCTCCTCTCCTCCTCTTCCATTTCTCTTTTTACTTGGGGAACAAGCCACCACCAAGGGGTGGTGCAAAACGCCGAACCCTCGCCGAGGTCCCTTCTTCTTGCTGGATTTAAGGTGAGACAACTTCCTTTATCTTTCCTTTAGTTTAATTTTGTAGAATTGTTCCTTCTTTTTGTATTTGGGTTTTGTTGTTTATTGTTATTGTTGTACTCATACTATGATCAAGGGTGGTTTGCCGAGAGACGATCTTTAGTATTCCACCGGTGTCTCGGCAACCACTAGAGCAAATAACATAAGGTGTTGTTGATGGATGTGGGGTTCTGTTATTAATGTTGATTTTTCAATCTAAGTGGGGATATATTGAATCTCCAGACATTACCGATATTTTCATAATGATTCGAGGTTGATTTGGTGGTGATTTATGTTGTTTCTTGATGCTTAGAATCATATTTGAGGTAAAACCCAAGAGGGAGTTTCATTTTTGGATGTTTTGTATATTTCAAGATTTTTGGGTTTTACCAGACATCATGGAGACATCGTGCGTATTATGGCATGGCGGCGTCTCCCACATACATCCACAACAAAGACATTTTTAGTTTCCCACTCATGCCGTGAAGACATCATGAACCCATGTTCATGACAACGTCTCTCGCGATGTCTCAAACAGTGGTGTCGATTTTTCCAAGATGTCGAACACGCCCTGGGCCAATGCACACACGACGTGACTCACGTACGTCTTCGACAAAGCCGTTTTAGTTGAGAAATTTTGAATACGCCATTGAGATGCCGTGAAGAAGAAACTTCACACGGCGTCTCCCACGGTGTATCATCCCGTGTTTAAACTTACTAAACGTCGTGAGGACGTCGTGGCCTGTAATGGCCTAGCGGTGTCCCTGATGGCGTGTCGACTAGAGAGTCGAGTTGTAATGCCATGAAGGAGTCGTGGTTACATCCTTCTGGATGGCGTCTCTGACAAATTTTGAACTAAAATTCTGGAAATTTCTAAAAAACTTGGGAAACTTTGGGGATTTATCTAGGTATGTTTATTGACCATACTATCTATTAGGGTTCAAACCTTTGTTAGGTAGTCAGAAATCTGTGGGAACGCGTTAGGATCATGGGAGTTAGGTACCATATTGCGATTAGCCAGGTAAGTATATTTGTCACAAGCTTTTGTATGATTTGTAATCCAATAAGAAAATGTCATAGGATTCATTATCATTTATTTTGATTCATTATGATCTATTGTTGGTATTTCCATTTCTTTCCTTGTGATGTGTTCTTGGTGTAAATGTTTCATCTCAAGAGTACTAAGACATGCACTAGAGGGATAAAACGTAGGCACCCTTAGTGAACATGTGACACCGAGTACTGGGTGGGTGGGCTTGTGTCCCTCCCATCATGGTTGTGCCTTCACTTTTGTCGATGCTTGGGAAGACCTCGTGTGGTCTTTGTCGTTATGCTATGATTTAGACCACTTATGGGTCTCATTTGAATCTTTAGAACACACTTGAATTTCGATTGATATGTATTAGTTTGTTTATCATGCACTTGATCTATTTTGATTCTTGTCTTTCCATTACCGCATAATATTTAAACTGTTTTACTTGATAATCATAAATTAGTATTATATTCTTCTGGCATTACATTTGATTTCTCAAGTTGCTCACCGTCTAGTTTGTGATGGTGGGTGCAGATAGGGGAGAGTGCAGTAGAGTCAATGAGCCCTGCCTAGGTGACTTCCTATAAGGACTGAGCGACTGGACTTGGAGACCTTAGTTTAGGTCTATTATATGTTTTACTTGATTGTATGACGTTTTATATGTATGTTTTTTATCATTGAACTGGGGATCATTTTGATTTGGATATCATGTATGTTACTCTCGTTCACATTTGATTGTATATGAATATTCCGGGGTTTTCACAATATAGATTCCTAATTTCCCTTTGATTGAGTTATTTCTCATATTGTTTAGTTTATTTATTTTCTCGCGCGTTAAACTTGCAATAACTCTTTCATAAATTGTATATTTAATCGATCGGAGGCTGACTAGGCTCGCTTGAAGTACCAACTTAGGGACCTGTACAAGTCTAGGCCGGTGTACCCAGATGCATGGGGAATCTGGGGTCATCACACTCTCAAAATGATTCTTGCCCAACATACTACCTGAACTAGGTTTTCATTTCAGACTCCAATACATCCAGCACAATTTCATTAGACTGTTAATATGATACTACTCACCACTCTAATCATAACACCTTGAGTAGTTCCAACTTTACTTCTTTTCAATCTTATCACCCATTAATTTATCACTAAGTTCAGTTTCCATTAGAACTCTTGAGAAAATAAACCTGTAATTATTAATTTCAACAACTCAGTCGATGATGTGCCTGTAGGACTTCATTTCATCATCACTATTACATATCTCTCTCAAGAGATTGTACTTAGAAGTTCATATTATACTTACACCTCGTGTCTTTTCCTCTACTCAAGGAAATGACACCATTAATCACTTTATATGGGTGATTCCTCATAGTGGATTCATCACATTTCAAAATTTTAGGTTACTCATTTCACCTCGAATCTCTTTCACTCTGACTAAAACTATACTTTTCAAACTCTCATAGCTTGAAGATTTCTAAAATCACATTACACTAGTTCACTAGTTTCCATCCTTCATCTATCTTCTAATGATTCCTCTAAGATCTTCTAATCACATTATACTATTTCACATGATAAAACCGTACTTCAAACCCTATAATGAATTAATGAACTTGCACAATCTATCCAATTGAATGGATTCACACTTGAACTAGGATCCTCATTCATGTCTTCTAACCTTAAGTCTCAACTTTATGACTTATTCTTGTAATGTATTCCATCCATTGTTTGAAATACATATTTCTAACTTTTCCTCATCAGATGATGCCTTACAATTGTTTGGTACTCTTATCATCACAATTATTTCATATTAGTTCTTCTTGAACTATATCATAGTATAAACTACAATCTTTTGTCTTATTGTGTCTACCAACAACTACATGGATAAAAATATTAGGATAAACCTTTAATTTTTTTAGAATCCAAGTATAATCAACAATTATTATAGTTAAACTATATTTCAATTCCTTCCCAAGGCATCCCTTCTATCATCTACGACTTACCTCCATTTCATTATGGAGTTGATTAATATACAACAAATGATACTACAGCTCTATATATACCTTGTTTGTATCATTCAATCATTTCAAAATAACACTACCTTCTTGATTATGTGTTGAATATAAAAAATCCTCCAATTGTCTACATCTTAGTCAAATCCTTTGACTCGTAATTTAAAATTCAACACAGATCTTAGTGATTATAGTTGAAACTTATACACCAATTTATCGTGTTCTCACTTACATAATGCTTGTGCCTTTGCTAAGTCTTCAACCTAATATATCATCATTGTCAACATAATGATAATCTTATTTCAATAGCGTTCAACACTCTACATTTTCTATTTATGAACGTAGCATGAGCTCCAATGAATTTCTATAGTGATCACCATAATCTTTCACATTATCAAGTCACCACTTAACATTATACTCCTTAATTTTGATCTTTACTAATGATAATCAAATCTTAATCAAGTCTTAAGAACTATTGATTTCATTTAGTTAACCACATGAGTCGTCAACTTAACCACATGAGTTGTCGAACCTGAGAAATGAATATTTATTCTTAATTTAGTTTAAATTAATTCATCACTTAAGTTGAGTTCTCGAACTCATGCATTTCATATAATACATCAAAGTAAAATGGAATTGATCATTAGTTGGGTATTGAAAATTATGTACTTGATGAATCTTTTTTAGCTCAAATTGTTTTGATAAACATACTTCTTGAAACCTTAGCATCACAATTTTCATTCATCAAGCTAAATTTTTCATTACAGATCTACCACTATTTCACATAATCTCAACTAACTAAATTTCAAGTGATAACTGTATTTATATGAGTCACCATTCATAGAAATTAAGAAATTTTAGAATTTTTCATTAAAAATAGCAATTACTATCAATCTCTTGAAAAAATGTTTCCTTCATTCATTCCCAGTATCATATAATATTCTTTAAAGTCTCAAATCCTTAGATTCATTGGCAACTCATTCTTTCCAATTTAGACTGTACCAGTTTGAAAGATCATCCTAGAACATATCACTTGCTCACTGTTATGTTTTCCTCAACATACAAGATTGATTGAAGTACATTGCTTGTCCATATCAGATGTCTTGATGACAAGAGTGTCATGTCTTCTAATCTTTCCGCATTAATGCCCATAAAGATTCTTAGACAAGTTGACGTTAAACTTCAAATCTGACCCTCTAAGTTTTGAGGCTCATTAATTGAAAACTAGTTCTTTACAAGTTTCCATTTCCATTTTCGATTTGAAATTACCATAAAAGTGATAGAAGTTCAACATACAAGATAGAGTTAACCAAAATGGATTTTTATTCATAATCATTTTGACTTTTATCTCTTGTTGAGACTATTTACATTTAGTGTAATTTCACCACTAAACTCATTTCCTTACCCTTCTAGCATTGATCTACACATCAATCTGGTATATTCATGTTTCACTTCCTATATGTGGCTCTACCTAGGGCTGGCAAAAATACGGGAACGGACAAAAACGGGACTGGACACCTATTTTAAAAATCCAAAAATTTGGTGCTCGGTCCCCGGTCCCGTTTTCAAAACGGAACTATTTTTTTGTCCAAATTCCGTATGTTTGTAAAACATACGGCTCTAAAGATGATTAAACTTATCAATTATTCCCCTCAACTTACAAGTCTTACAAATCACCAATTACCAATTACTTTTTTTATTAATATAAACATCACAAAAGTTTTTTTAAAAAAAAAGAGATATCACCTCAAATTCTCAATAGTCCAAAATCCAAATTATCAAAGTTACTTCACTCACAACAACAACTAAAAAAGTATGCCTTTTTACATATTTTATTTTAAATTTTTGCCCAAACCTTATTTTTAAACGGACAAAAAATATGTATGGTACACCCGACAACTATCTACCATAACCTTATTCCTTTCTTTTTATTACAGTGAGTGCGGTTTTCTTTTTCATTTTTATTCCAATATAGGCTAATATAGGCTAGTACCATATCTAGAATTCTATACTTTATAATCACTCGTAAAGTATGAATAATTAGTGGTTACCTAACCTCCACTAAGTTTTTATCCTTCATATACCACTAATTCTCTCATTGATTAACCTTTAATCTTAATTAACTAGTCTCAACACTAGTATACTTCTTACTCAAAGAGAACCATCACCTTTGAGTTTCACCGATAATCATTTCATGTTTTGTTTTACTTCTTAATGTCACTTCTTCTAACATGTGTTTCTAAATCCTAGACTAATCGTTCCTTCTACATAGACTACTATTACTCAAATAATATCAATGAGAATAAAGACCATTAAAGACTATTTTATTGAAGAGTTATCTCTAAACTCTTCCTTTCTATATTTATTAGATTTGGATTTAGGTTTCTACAAAAACCTAATCCTCAATATTTTTCTCAACTCATAAGACCTTGATGGATACAAATCATCATATCATCGTTCCACTATCTTCCTTTATCTTAATATTACTAAAGTCCAGGTTTTCAAGAACCCTCACCATTAATATTCTTTTGACTCTCCAAGTCATAGATGTGAGATAAGAATTTCATAATCAATTATAGACAAGACAGGACAGTTATATCTATTGCATTGATATAATAAAGCTCAACAAATACATACTCAAGCTTTTATCTTTCATTACCCCCAAAACATCAATAAAAATCATTTGTTTAGTCCTAGGTTATCCTTGACTTGAGAACCAAGCTCTAAGTCAGTTAACTTAGACTTCCACTTAATGTACAAGTAATAACTAAAGCCTCCAAATCCAAACGTTATCAGAATTATCACACCATTCAAAACAATTTGAAAGTGATAACCTTGGTCTCTGATACCATTGTATTAAAGTTATTCCATTGACTTATCAATAGAATAATAATGTCAAGCACTACAAGCTAGGCTCTGATACTAACTGTAGCATCCCATATTTCATTAGCGCAATACTCACCTAAATCCCTAATTAAGCCTCAATAAATCATATCAGACTTAATTAGAGTCAACAGCCTTGTAACTGTTCCTGACAATAACTTGTATATCTTGATAATCGATAAACAAATTAAAATAAATGCAGCGGAAATTAAATTTTTTCTATAATAAACCAGATATACAAAACTGGTATAAACCTTGGTATTAAACTCGTATTCTCGCCTTGATTATTACAAAATAGTATTCAATACAATATAGGCAAACAACCAGGAATCCTCAATACATTAAACAAGGGAAGATGTTAGACTCATACTCTTCTCCATTCCTACGTCACAACGCTTATTCCATTACTTGGAAATGTTAAGATGGGTAAGCTCCTACTTGCTCAATAAGTGACTCTCAAGAGTACATCAATTACCAACTAAATATCAATAAAGAATGAATAACAATATAAATCCAAAGCATATCTGACCAGGATATTGGAATAATATAAAGAATATATAATGAATGCAATTCCACAAGTTATTCTCAACTGTACTGTGACTTACATTTTGGTTTCAGTTTTCGGACTAAGTCGCACTCCCACATCATCAACAATCCAATCACTCATCATCTGATTGGTTATGACTGATGTGCAGCTAACTCAAAAGAATGCATCAATAGGGATAATTCAAGTCACTGAGGGCATTGATGTTGGGTATCCACTCCAACATAGAATCCAAACCCTAAGCTGATACGTCCCACTGAATCTCTTCTCTGATCCATTTTCATTTTGTAAAACAGTTTAAAACATGGTTAAGTCACAATACATTGCTCCATTCTCAGTCGCTAGTACTACGTGCTCTAATAGTACTAATTTACAATGCATAATTGATGAAAAACATGAGTCTCACTTACCTGTTTTGAACTTTCCAAACTTTTTCCTAGGTTTCCCTAGCTTTTCGAGATTCCATCAAGTTTCCCAATGCTCGAACATGTCACAACCCAAATTTCTAATCTTAGATTTTAGCCATAAATAAGGTCACTGACCCGTGATGTGGTACCCACGTGATGTACGTACACCGACTGAGGCATGTGGTAGACGTATATTTTATATTTTTTGTAGTGTATACCTAGTGTTATGTAAATATGTAGACTAAATAAGTCGGTTCATGCAGTAATAGGCATCGAGACGTGAGCGGGGACTCTCCTTGAGTTGCGTGCGAGTTGGGGGACCGATAGCTAGACTTGTGGTAAGTCTAAATTTATTTAAATATGGTCCAAATAATTTACTACATGGCCTATGTATGACGGCCCCAATTTCCCCGTGCAATTGGGTATGCCCGGCCTAAACCCGTGCAGGCCCCAAGTCATCACTCGGTAACCTGACGAGACTAGTCAGCCTTCGATTTAATCAATTCAGTAATTTATGAAAGAGTTATTGCGTTAATACACAGCGGAAGACTAAAACAATTATAACAAAGGGAAATAACTCATTCAAAGGGAAATTAGGAATTCTATAAGTGCGGAAAACCCCAGGTATTCATTTACAATTCGATAGGCATATATACATGATACCAGTCTCACAAAAGAAATACCAAGTTCAATGATCCCGACAATATAAGTATAAAACGATATACACATCAGCAAAAATATAAACACCTACTAGAGAGTCTCTCTGATGTCGCTGCTAATCCTCATAGTAGATCACCTAGGCAGGGCCCCTTGCCCTTGCTGCTCTCCACCCTATCTGCACCCACCGTCACAAACTATATGGTGAGCAACTGGAGAAAATTGAATGTAATGCCAGAAGAAGATAACAGTAATTCATGATAAAACAAGTAAAGCAGTCTAAATATCATGCGGTAATAAAATGACAGGAATTTAAATAGACAAGATGCATGATAAACAGACTAATAGATAGCAATCGAAAGTCAAGTGTGTTCCAAGGAATCAAAAGAGGCCCATAAGTGGTCTAAATCATACCATAACGGCGAAGACCTCGCGAGGTCTTCCTAGGCATCGACACAAGCGAAGGCACAGCTATGACGGGAGGGACTCGAACCCACCCACCCAGTACTCGGTGTCACACGGTTACTAAGGGTGGTCACACACTCGTGCGCACGAGTGCCCGCGTTTTATCCCTCTAGTGCAGGTCCTAGTAATTTTGAGACGAAAAACTTACGCCGGGAACACGCAACAAGGAATGGAATGGAATACCAAAAATAGAGCATAACAAGACTGAATAAATGATAATGAATCACATGGCATTTTCTTACTGGCTTACAAACGTACAAATGTTTTTTAAGGCTAGTGTACTTACCTGACTAATCGCAACCCGTAGACACTCTCACGTTCCTAACGCGTATCCCCGAGTTTCCCGCTGCTTGACAAGGTCAGAAACTCTAATTAGTGGGTCAAGTCATTACTAAACCTAGGTTGAATACCTTAGTGTTTTCCCCAATGTTTTAATGATTCGAACGACTCGATGCAAATCGACTGAAAAATCAAACGAAACACAACTCTTTTAGATTTTGAAAACCACACCATATGTAGGCCTATTCATCATTCATAGGCTCGGCTCAGTCGTAAATAGGTCACACCATAGTTTCGAGGACCGGCAGCGTGACCAAGACGTCACTACCGTTCAGTCAACGTAAAAACACAATCACGACATCGTTCAACAATCACGACTCAATATGAAACTCAATACATCGGAACATGAAAACAAGTCCCCTCAATCCATGATATCCATAACATTCCATACACGCATGAACGCGATTTTTACTTAGTCGAAACGCAACCAAAACGAAAACACAACTCATAAAACAAGTTTCTCACACATATTGTGTGTTCATCGATATAACCAAACAACGAAAAACTTAATCACGCCCAAGGTCGAGACCTTCATTTCGAATTATGAGTATTGTCCAGCATTGGGGGGGTTTCCTCGGCATGGATTGGCCAAAAAACACCTCGCCTAATCGAAGCTCAAACGCACACTTATAAACAAGAACAACCGAACAAAAAAAAATGAAATTACGTCAATGTACCTCATCACCACTAGCTCGGACCCATTGGAGAGTTGCGAGACACCATCATTGGATTAGCATGGTCCCCGACAACCTCCCGGAGCAGCAGTCCGGCCAACAGCACCACCGACAGTGGCGGTTTCCGACCAACCACTTAATACATAAAGAAATAAATACAGTTCGGACAGCATTAGTTTACACCACACATCAACGATTTTTCAGGGATGTGGGGGTTATGGTGGACCACCAGGGGTCACCCCCGACCTTTGACACCCACCGGAGTAGCGACAGCAACCTTCGATAGTGAGGACAGTTGCACACAGTGGGGCAGACTCGATGAAGAAAAACAACACACACAGCTCACTCAACTCGACAGATCAAAACTGCCATTTCATCTCCACCACATATTGGACTCTTTTGGGACTTATGGAGACTCCGGTGACCCCAGCAGGGTCGTCTCCGACCACAACAGACCTAACATGTTGCAAAACCATGACAAGGCAGAGCAAAGAGAGAGAGAGAAGAGAGAAAACAAAGAGGTCGTGAGAGAGGGAGAGAGAGAGAGAACAATCACAGAGAGAGAGAGAGCACACCTCCAACCGGCTAACACCTCCGGCGACTTCAGTTCCTTCCCCAGTCGGCTAGGCGTGGGGTGGCAGTGGTGAGCATGGCGAGAGGCCGAGAGAAAGAAAGTTGAGAAAACTATCAACGAGAGAGAACATCGAGAGTGAGAGAGAAATGAGCAACCGAGGGAGAGAGAGAGATGTACCTCTGGTGAGTGAGCGAACCCCGGCCTCCACTAGCTCAACCAGGGACGGTGGTGAGATGAGGAAGGAGGAGTGAGACCGTGAGTGAGAATAGTGGAGAGAGGACCCAAAACCGAGAGGGAGTGAGACCGAGTGGATGAGAGAGAGAGATCACTGACCTCCGGTGAGGGTTCCGGCGAGAGGCCGAGTGGATATAGGAGGGTTGGTGGCGGTGGTGTGATTGAAGAAGACAATGAATAGTGTTTGGTGTAGGGTTCTCTCCAACGTTTATGTTTTTATATGCCTTAAATGAGTCAAATGACACTTTTGCCCTCCAATTTACTTCTCACACACCTCAAAACAATTGCCCTTATGGGTCTTTTGTCCCTTTATCACATCTCAACACACACACATCTCGAGGCCAATCTCATGGCTCCTCACCATTAGGCTGTGTCACTTTAACAATACTATCATTTAGACCGTATGTTGCGTAGTTAACTAACTCCCACATGAATTTTTTTGCATTTCCTCGGTTAGTATTTCTCCGTAAATTGTCTTGCCGCGCCCGTTTTCTCCCCACATCTCAACACTAATTAATTACATATACAAATAAATTAATTTATTTGTATGTTTTACTCCCCCGTTTACATAGGCGTAGCCTCACTCAATTTAAAATCACCCGAACGGCCGAGACTCGTAAACTACTAAAATACTAATACACACAATCAAAGAATCATAAAATCACTTCGGTGTCGACTCTCGAAGTTTGAAATACTATCTAGTATCACGTAGCCGGGTTACGGTCGTGACTAGTGCAACACTAGTCGAGTTAAAATTGAGGGTTGTTACAGTCTCCCCCACTTATTAGAATTTCGTCCTCGAAATTTACCTAATAAGTAAACTAAACTAACGAATTTATCGTTTCTATTCACAATTCTTGAAGAGATCGATAACACTCGAATTAGTCATTTCTTAACCCCGAACGTTCGTAACCCTTCAGTGGAGAGACCTTCAGATATCTATAGTCTCCCCGAATCATACTGACGCTCATCGTGATACTCGTCAAGTATTTCTTCTGCCACTCTTGAGCACTCTTAAGTCTCAAACAAAACTATCCACAACTACCCAGATGCTATCGTGACCACGAGGAGATCGGGGCAACCATTAACGAAATCCATATCAATATGTTCCCACTTCCATCGAGAAATGGGTGGGGCCGCAGTAGTCCTCCAGGTCGTCGATGCCCAGCTTCTACGCGCTAGCATGTTACACGCTCGAACAACTCCGATACCGCAAAAATCATCCCTGGCCACCAAAAGAATGTCGCATATCGGCGCACATATTAGGTCGACCCGGATATACAACAAAACTGGAACGGTGAATCTCTTGAAGTACCACGTCACACGCATCAGCCACCAATGGAAACCCCAGTCGCCCGCGATACCTCTAGCATGAGTCTGTCGACCGACTCTTGTCTGGGCAATCTGAACTATCCACCATCTCACTACACCACTGGTATGACACATCATCTTGCTGTCCCTCACGTACAATGCCAAATGAGACGGTTTGCAACATCGTTTGACCACGTATCTAGGTCCTGGTAGTCGTCGGCACTTCCGCTGAACTCATCAACTCGGCTGCCTCATGTAAACCACGCTCGTAGGTTCTTTGACACATGACTACCTTTGCATCCAATCCTTTGCGACGCAACGCATCAGGAACGACGTTGGTCTTCTCGGAATGGTGCTCAAATAAGAAGTCGTACTCTTTCAAGAACTTAAGCCAACGTCTCTGTCTCGCTCTAGCACGTATGAAACTCACAAAGATCTCCCATTCGTCTTCTCGTATCAACCAATCAACGCATGCAATGTTTATATCTAGTTCGCACCAACCAAGGCTTCGAACTCTAACGACTCTAGTACTCGCATGTCCATTGGCGACTCGTAGCCCCCTAACACTACCAAAATGTCACGACTATGCACATTCGGGTATATCTCATCCTGACCACCGTGACTAGGATTGAGGTCTGCTACGTGTAACGAGTTTACAACCCTAACATGTCTACCAAGCGCACAACAATTAAGGGATCGACATAACTTGAATCGAATACGATATGCATGCGAGTACCGCAAAGGAAAATCATACCCACAATACTGTGTCTGGACGCCCCCTGGTCTGGCTCAACAGCAGCCTGAACACACTCCCTCTGGTACTGGTGATGCTGCGACGGTGCTCTTGCTGGCTTAGGGCACTCCCTCTAAAGGTGGTCGACCTGTCCGCATCTGTAACACGTACGGGTATCCTGCGATCTCTGAGTCTGACTATGGCCTCGTCCTTGTGCAGAACCATGAGTCTGGGTCTAACTAGACCTCTGCGTATTCCTCTGCCTATCTCCTCGGTCAACATCCCTGCTCTCAGTAATCTACCTCTGCGATTGCTGGTCATGTCGATAAGGCTGCGGTGGATGACTGGCAAAGCTCGGCACGGGTGGAACGGCCTGTACTAAACGTGCGGTCTACTGTGCAACAGATCCTACACTCTGCGCCCGATGCTCACGATTACCCCATCTGCTCCTCTTTCTCTTCCTGTCCTGCTAATAGTGACCATCTGATCGGGTTTCCGCTCTGTTCACCCTAACCTCATCCGGATGCGTGAGCAAGTAACTCTCCCTCGCTAAACTACGCTCGTATGCTCTCTGCAAGCTCTCCGGCTCAGTCGTAACAACGAATCCTCTGACTACGAGTAGTAAACCCTCGATAAAATAATAGACTCGATCAGCTTCAGTATCTGCGGATCCTCCAGCATAAGGTAATAGTGAAATAAACCTGCCCATATAGTCCATCACTGACTCATCGGTGCTCTGCCTCAGTGCCATGAACTCGTTCCTCTTCGCCCGAAGAACGGTCGGCAGAAAGTACTTCTGGTTGAATTGAGTCTTGAAGTCAATCCAATCTCTCGGAATGCCTCGGGTAGTAATGATAGTCGTCCACCAATCATCCGCCTCCCCCTGAAGCATAGATGAGGAAATCGTCACTCTCATGTGATCCTCGGTCACGATAATAGTATGAATCTTCTCATGATTCTTCAAGAAAAGCTCTGCCGCTGCTACGTCTGTACCACCAAAGAACTTGACTGGATCGTGCCGCTTGAATTCTCTCCACTGCCTCGCCTCAGCAGTGGCCCTAGGGCTCTTATCCGGAGTAGTAACCGGAGTAGTCTCTGCGGCAGCTACGGGTGTCACTGGTGTCTCCTCAGTCTGGATCGGATGTGTAACAACCTCTGTCTGGGCGATATGTGCAACTGTCGTCCCTGGCATCACTGTAACCGGAATCGGCGCTATAGAAGCTGTAGTCACTGGCGTCTCTGTCCCCTGAGTAGTTGAAACAGGCGGCAAAGGCGTAGTCGGAGTCAATGGTGTCGTGGTAGCATGTGTGGTTGTTGTTAGCGACCGCACTAGATCCTCAAATCTCTATGTCCAAGCGCGAAACTCCTCCGAAGTAACAAATCGAGAATCAGTTGTCCCGCTGTCGTCGCTCGGACCTGCCTGATCCGCCATCGCTATCTAAACCAAGAGAGCGATACTTCGAATCAATACATAGCTACCGCGTACCATATAGTACACACAACAATCATAATATGTACAAAGTTAAATCCGACTCATCCCCAACTCCCCCATCTAAGTTTCTAAAAGGATTATAGGGTTTCCACTCTAAGTTCAACCGTTCCTAACTTTCGCTGGTTTAATGGTTTGTGTTTTATAAACTTAATCCTGGTATGCTCTGATACCAACTGTGACGGCCCTAATTTCCCTTTGATTGAGTTATTTCCCCTTGTTATAATTGTTTAGTCTTCCGTTGTGTATTATTGCAATAACTCTTTCATAAATTGCTAAATCGAGTAAATAGGAGGCTGACTAGGCTCATCAGGTTGCCGAGTGATAACTCGGGGCTTGTACGGGTCTAGGCCGGGCGTACCCAATTGTACGGGGAAATTGGGCCGTCACATTATGGTTGTTAAATTAATGCAAATCACATTAGAAGTCCTCTAGTTTGAATTAAAAATTGAAAGCACATGGATGTGTCTCGAGATACGTGCTAGCACATACTCCCACATAACATGTGTTAAGTTGTGAGCCACTTGGCTAGAAAATGGTGGAGTGTAGGAGTGATTGTGAGCCATATGATTTCCTAGAGAGGAGTGAAAGCACACTTGATGAAAGCCAAGCCTATAAAAGACCCAACTTATAATATTTTGCTCATAATGCATGTTCTTCACAACTAAAGAATCAATGTTTTCTGGGGGTTTTGTTTGTTGGAAATTAGAGTTCTTGGGAGGCTATTCATCATCAAGAAGGAGATCAAGGTACCCACAACAAAGCTAGAACTTAGGTATGCCTCTACCCATTTCCTTGCTTTGAATTTAAGGGTTTATGAACATAAATCAAAGGGATTTCAATTTCCATAACTTTGAGTAAGTTTTATAAATTGTTTTTAGTCAATCTAAACACCTAAATCGAATCCCCAAGCCCCATTTTTCGAAGTTCAAGAATCTTGGCCAAAAGCTAACTTTTCATATGAACTAACTTTTATCAAATTTGAGTGAAAAATGAGTTTGTTTGTAAAAACTAAACTCATATTTGAAATCGTTGCGATTTTTTACTAAATTTAGTGTTAAGAAGTTCTTATTTTGGTTTCAAAATCATTAAGTTATGAATTTTCAAAACCATGGTGTTCTTGAGTTTCCTATAAGCATGCATGTTGAATATTTGATTTTTCTTATGGTTTTGATGATGAATATGAAGTGTTTGGTGTTGTTTGTTGTTGTGGAGGATGTATTGGGTCTCTGGTGGAGGGGAACATAAACCCAAGGCTTTGGAAAAATTTTCATGGGGAGAGCTTGAAATTCTACAACTGGTTGCAGAATTCTAGGTTCTGCCAACACCTAGCGCCCTAGTGATTTTGGCAGTAGGATTTTCCTACAACTTTTCTAATTTTCCTACGACTTTTTCAAATTTCTTAGAACTTTTTTAAATTTCCTGCAACACCTAAAACATAACAAATATCCTATAAAACCTATCGAAAAAATACTATAAATCATATCTAACATACTAGGAGCCTAGGGAAGTGTTTCGGGAGACCAAGTGCACGAGTTGGAGTGTCGGGAAGCTAGTAAAGCTAGGACATACTTTGCTTGAAGTGAGTAATCTCGTTGATGTCTTTGTTTGCATTTCATTCTATTATATAATTTCTTGTTGGTCTATTTATACTTTATTATACCTTGTATTCCAATATCATAACTTGCATTGCTATTCCTCAAATGTTGAGCCTTGTTTTCATGATATCTAATTTGCTTATATTTCGTTGATTCCTTTCGTATGTCATATGTCTTGCCTTACTGTTTTATTGATATTTGGTTCACGATTAGCATGCTATTAGGTAGTTCCTTTCGATGTGTAATGTGGACTTGTACTCTCAATGGGTGTGCTTTGCATAGCACTTAAACTTAACTCATATTCTAAACCGAGAATCTTTATTGACAACAAAAGTAACGTGTTATAATCTAGTGTCTATTGTACAATATAAAGTGGGCGGTTCACGGGGTCATTGGACTTTGGAGGATGTCAGCACTTTCTACTATACTCGCGTGACTCACGGTGCAATGAACCAGGGTGATCAGCAAGAACTGACATACTATAAATAATTATGAGGCATTCGAGATAGCTCATTCCCTACAATAGTGGAATAAGGCTGCTATGATGAAATTCACGGCCAACCGGACCTAGATCAATACTTTTTAGCCTATGTCAATTTCATTTGTTTTTATTATGGTATTTTCCAGCATATGTTAAATAGAGCATTCTTTGGCTACTTGTTATGCTTTTAAATATCGTTCTTTTCTTTTGAAAAATGTGAATACACATATCAATGGGAAATACTATTTTACTTTTGTACACTCACCGTCCTTTTCATGACAATGGGTTTTATGTTTTACTGTTTTACTTAATACTCACCGTCCAGTAGTAAGTTGGGCAAGGAGAAGATCGGCGACTACATCTGAGCTTGAGCGTGTTCTCGATCTAACTTGAAGGTCTTTTTGATATTTTGTATTATTATTGATATTATGTATTTGATGTTGTTGGATTGTATATTGGGTTGAACGATAGTTCCCCGACTTTTTATGACTTTAACACTAGATTATATTCGCCACTTCTTATTATATATCATGTGATCCTTATTTCCTAGTTTTCACACTTAGTATTATCTAATTGCTACCGCATAAACTGATAAGACTTCCGCTAATTTAGTAAACTATGAAAAGTCTTAATTAACCCTGAAATTTGTATAATGGTATAACTTGTGTATTATTTATCTTGAACGTGTGTAAGTTGGCAAATAGGTTTGAAAGGTTGACTAATACATAGTTAAGTCCTACGAGATTAACATTAGGGCTTAATCACAGGATTAGGTCGAGCGATGTTGTGTTTAGGAATTCGAGACGTCACAGAACACCTATGTCATACCCATTGGTATCAATTTAGATCAATGTACGCTAGTTTAAACCCCTAAACCAAACCCAAAGCTCACGTCAAACCACTCAATTTAAAACAGTTTATCCACTATTCACACTGGTCAGCATGCTAGGGCCAGTTCCCAGCGCACTGCCCAGTTGCTCTAGTCCCTACCTTATTCAAATCAGCCAGCGCGTTAGGGCCAATACCTAGCTGTAAGGCCCCAATTTCTCCGTGCAATTGGGTACGCCTGGCCTAGACCTATGCAAGTACCAAGTCATCATTTGGCAACTTGACGAGCCTAGTCAGCCTTCGATTTAATCAATTTAGTAATTTATGAAAGAGTTATTGCAATAATGCACAGCGGAAGACTCAACAGTAAATAACAAGGGGAAATAACTCAATCAAAGGGAAATTAGGAATTCTATAATGTGGAAAACCCCGAGTATTCATGTAAAATTCGAAACGCAAAGGTACATGATACCTATCTCATCAAAAATTGCCAAGTTCAATAATCCCAAAGTATATATATGAAACGATACATAAAAGCAAAACATAAGGAAACCTACAAAATAGTCTCCAAGTCCAGCCGCTAATCCTCACAAAAAGTCGCCTAAGCAGGCCTCCTTGCCTCTACTGCACTCTGCTCTATCTGCACCCACCGTCACAAACTAGATGGTGAGCAACTGAAGAAATCGAAAGTAGTGCCAGAAGAATATAACAGTAATTTAAGATTTAACAAGTAAAACAGTCCAAATATCATGCGGAAATGAAATGACAGGAAAGTAAATAAATCAAGTGCAAGATAAGCAGACTGATATATAAACAATCGATATTTGCATGTTCTAAGATTCAAAAAAGGCCCATGAGTGGTCTAATTTCACAATAATACGGCAAAGATCTCGCAAGATCTCCCTGGGCAATGTCCCAACACTAGCGCAGCGTGAAATCGAAAGGCATCGCAACACCTCTCGAATCCAGTACCCAGTACACACATCACTAGGGGTGGTCAGTTACCCCTGCAGAGGGCACCCTCGTTGTCCCAGCTAGTGCGAGACCACATGATACCTTCGAGACACACACTCGTGCCAAGAACATACAACCAAGGAAATGGAATGGAATTTCAAACAAGGGATCAATTCAACAATATCAATGAATAGAGGATGTATAAATCACATGTTATTTCCTTACAGGCCTACTAACATACAAATGTTTTTTAGGGCAAATGTACTTACTTGACTAATCGCAACCCGCGTAACAACACTCTCGCGTCCCTAACGCGTATCCCCGAGCTTCCCGCTACCTAACAAGGTCGGAAACTCAAATTAATGGATCGAGTCATCAACTAACCCTATGCTAATTCCCTAGTGTTTTCCCAATGTTTTAAGGACACAAACAATTCGACAAATCAATAAAATAATGAATTCTCTCTCAGGTTGAAAATCGTAACGTATGTAAGCCTAATCACACATCTTAGGCTCTGCTCAGTCATAAATAGGTCACGCCACGGCCTTGAGGATCGGCGACGTGACCACGACGTCATAACCATTCGCAACACGAAACATACCTCCATGACTTCCCGTTATACACTAGCCATGCATTAACATCATATGGAAAAAACGACCCAAACATCAAACCAATAACCACACGTTCTTTGTAACCCAACGTACACCAATCCCATACATTTAACGAAGTTGTCTACTCATAATGAGTTCGACCATGTCAAGAACATCACCATGATTAAACCCTAAATCAACCATAATTGAGCAACAGTTGAGACGACGACGACCTTTATAACAACTATGTTGGTGTTATCTGACTTTGAAGAGGGGTTTCCTCGGCATGAAATGGCCGAGAGAAACCTCGCCTAATCGGAACTCAAACGTACACATACCAACACGACAACACATAAAATAAGCACAACATAACTATATCAGTATTGGGTCGGACACACCAAGGGTTGTGAGAGACCATCGAGGACATTGGTGAGGTCCCCGAAAACCCCCTACAAGTGGTGGTCCGGTCAGCAGTGCCGCCAGTTATGACATTTTCCGTCAAGACTCTCAACAACAAACAAGTTTGATAATACCAAGCACACGGACAACAACAACGTATACGAAACGAACCAAGAGTGCTCCGAGGGCATGGGGACTCGGGTGGACCTCTAGGGACCATCCCCGGCCACCGAACCCACCGGAGCAGCGGCCAGAAGTGGCGGCAGTGGACAGACTTAAGAAAGAAAGAACTTAAGAATAAAACATTCGACACCGTCGCGTAACTTGACTTGTAAGCAATGTGTGCAACGAGGGGGGTGCTCTAGGCTACTAGGACCCCGGCGAGACCGCTATGGGTTGTCTCCTACCAACGTCCAGTCGTGGCACCACCACCAGTTGAGTGAAGACCGACACATCAAAAAAAAAACACCCAAAACAGTTTCAACGACAGTACTCCATGTTCACCGTGATTTAGGGCTCCGGGACTGTGAAGACGTCGATGAGGCATCTCCGACCACTGTCCCGTTCATCGCCACCCGCCACTGCTCATCGTCATTAGCCATATCAGTGAGTAGCAGCCACGAGAGGAGAGAGTCAAAGAGTGAAAACAAAAGAGAGGGAGTGAGAGAAAAATCGAGAGAGAGAAAGAGAGATGACCTCCAGTGAGTGAGCTCCGGCGAGCTCGTGGCACAGTCGTGGAGGAGGGTGGAGTGGGAGACCGACGAGATAGATGAAGAAACCGAGAGATCGAGTGAGGGAGGAAAGATCGAGAGTGAAGCCGAGAGAGAGGGAGAAACCAAGAGGGAGGGAGAAATGCACCTCCAGCGAGCTGAGGGACCTCCAACGAGGCTAAGCTCGGTGACCAAGGGAGAGGAGATGAGTTGACCGAGAGGGAGGAGTAGGAGAGAAGAGTGGGCGGCGGGAGTGCATATGATATGAAAGAATTAAGGTTTTTCCTTTATTAGTACATATTTATATATATATATATATATCCATCTATCCAAAATGACTTTTATACCCCTTGATCTTGTTATATCTTCCACTATGTTTCATCTCCAACCACACACGCATCTCGGGGTTTATCCTAAGGCTCCTCAAATTATAGTTGTGTCACTTTAACAATCTATATCACATAGATTGTATGTCACGTAGTTATCCAACTCCCCGTATCCAAACAACGTTCCGCGGTCCGTCTTATCTTGCCCCAACTCCCGTAGCATGTGTAGCCTCACATTGTTTCGCCAATTAATTAATTAAATTAATTAAAAATTTATTTATTTGTACTCTTTACAGTGTTTTAAATCCCCCGTATACCCGTAACCCAATTTTTCTACTCGTTCACTGACTTAACCGTCCGGTCACTCAAATACGAGTATAAATATGTAATACACATCATCATCCACAAATAGCCAAATTTCTGGGTCGTTACAGTCTCTCCAACTAACAAGAATTTCGTCCTCGAAATTAGCTCTAACTTGAGCGATTAAGGGGGATCCACACCCGTTCGTACCTCGTTCAAACTGCGGGCTTACAGCCACTTCAGACAGCTTGGATCCTCTATCTCAAACTGCGGACTACCTCAGAGTCACTTCAGATAGCTTGTTCCTCATCGTTGAACTGCGGACCAATGCAAATTCGCTTCAAACAGTTCAATAAGCTATGACCAACTGTGGACTATCGCGAAAGTCACTTCCAACAGCTCGACATCAGGTATTGAACTGCGAACTTGTACAAAGTCTCTTCGAACAGCACCACATCTTAAATCCACTCCCTTTATCCACATTTATCAAACTGTGGGCCTCTGCCACTTCGAACAGCTTGATTTTTATCTCAGCCTTCAGACTGCGGGTCCCAACCACTTCAAACAGCCTAATTCAACTATGGTCTCTCTAGACCGCTCCCGTTTCCCAAAATGGTAGGAATGCCACAACCTCGTCGTAGACACCATCCACTACCACAACACAAGTCAGGTAATTACGAAGTAAAACGCTACGATCACGACTCGCACGCCATACTCGTGAAAACCTCCCAACCCACTCGCATCTCGACGCAAGTTTATCTATACCCAGGCAGTAAAATAGATTCGACATAGTTGTAACCGTGGCCACCATGTACACTACGTGTCCATGCATCGTAAGATGAATCACAACTAGTCTGGTCTTGCCTCTCTTTAGGTGTACTCATGGCTAGTTTTGGCAACCCATTGTGCCTAAACTTACCATCTCTTTTGGACTCTAGTCTAAGTTGGTTTGTCTCATCCTACACAACTCTGCTAAGTTTGAACTGCGCTACTTTAGCAAGTATTGACCCTAACTCTGTCACCTGACGTCCAGCATCACATTTAAATACCTAAAGCTTCAATTAATCAGTTCCATGAATGATGTATGATAACCAGGAAAATTCTTTACCTCCGGTAGGACTACGAATCACTGTCAGCTGTTTTTCACTCGCTATGTGTACTTCCTCAATGGCCTAGGACTGATCGTCATCCTACTGGTCCTCGTACAAGTCTAGACATCGGTTCTAGAAATGTTCGAGTTGTCTGCACTGGTAACATACCCTCCGCCCTCGAGAACCACTATCCTCGTTCAGATTCCTCGTCCACTTCCTATCATGTCCTTTCGATCGATGCTCTGTAATGCGACTCTTTGCGCCAACGCACGAAGGTCCTCTACGCAACGTGTTAACGACTTACCGTTGTCGTTAATAGATCCCGCCTGATCCGCCTTCGCTATCTGACAAAGAAAGCGAGTTCCCAGATCGGCAAATAACTATCGATACCATATAATACATCACATAAAACATACTTATGCTAATAAGTTTTCAGTTT
Organism: Stephania japonica; assembly: GCA_039657345.1. Taxonomy (NCBI): domain Eukaryota; kingdom Viridiplantae; phylum Streptophyta; class Magnoliopsida; order Ranunculales; family Menispermaceae; genus Stephania; species Stephania japonica. Next base: position 34,014,942 of record CM077561.1, on the reverse strand, counting down.
CCATTACCCAACTCATCCTCACTCCCCAACTAGGATTCTAAGTCAGGATCGGTTTCCACTCTAAGTTCAACCGTTCCTAACTTCCGCTGGTTTAAATGGCTTATGTTTTATGAATTTAAACCTGGTATGCTCTAATACCAACTATGACGGCCCCAATTTCTCCGTGCAATTAGGTACGCCCGACCTAGACCCGTGCAGGTCCCAAGTCATCACTTGGCAACCTGTCGAGCCTAGTCAGCCTTCGATTTAATCAATTTAGTAATTTATGAAAGAGTTATTGTAATAATACATAGCGGAAGACTAAACAGTAAATAACAAGGGGAAATAACTCAATCAAAGGGAAATTAGGAATTCTATAATGTGGAAAACCCCGAGTATTCATGTACAATTCAAAATGCAAAGGTACATAATACCAATCTCATCAAAAATTGCCAAGTTTAATAATCCCAAAGCATACATATGAAACGATATACATAAAAGCAAAACATAAGGAAACCTACAAAATAGTCTCCAAGTCCAACCGCTAATCCTCACAAAAAGTCGCCTAAGCAGGGATCCTTACCTCTACTGCACTCTGCTCGATCTGCACCCACCGTCACAAACTAGACGGTGAACAACTGAAGAAATCGAAAGTAGTGCCAAAAGAATATAACAATAATTTAAGATTTAACAAGTAAAACAGTCCAAATATCATGCGAAAATGAAATGACAGGAAAGTAAATAAATCAAGTGCATGATAAGCATACTGATAGATAAACAATCGATATTTGCATGTTCTAAGATTCAAAAGAGGCCCATGAGTGGTCCAATTTCACAGCAATACGGTAAAGATCTCGCAAGATCTCCTTGGGCAATGTCGCAACACTAGCGCAGCGTGAAATCGAGAGGCATCGCAACACCTCTCGAATCCAGTACCCAGTACACACATCACTAGGGGTGGTCTGTTACCCCTGCAGAGGGCACCCTCGTTATCCTAGCTAGTGCAGGACCACATGATACCTTCGAGACACACACTCATGCCAAGAACATACAACCAAGGAAATGGAATGGAATTTCAAACAAGGAATCAATTCAACAATATCAGTGAATAGAAGATGTATAAATCACATGTTATTTCCTTCCTGGCCTACTAACGTACAAATGTTTTTTAGGGCAAGTGTACTTACCTGACTAATCCCAACCCACATAACAACACTCTCGCGTCCCTAATGCGTATCCCCAAGTTTCCCGCTACCAAACAAGGTCGGAAACTCTAATTAATGGGTCGAGTCATCAACTAACCCTAGGTTAATTCCCTAGTGTTTTCCCAATGCTTTAAGGACACAAACAATTCGACAAATCGATAAAATAATGAATACTCTATCTCAGGTTGAAAACCATAACGTATGTAAGCCTAATCACACATCTTAGGCTCGGCTCAGTCGTAAATAGGTCACGCCATGGCCTCGAGGACCGGCAATGTGACCACGACGTCATAGCCATTCGCAACACGAAACGTACCTCCATGACTTCCCGTTTTACACTAGCCATGCATTAACATCATATGGAAAAAATGACCCAAACATCAAACCAATAACCACACGTTCTTTATAACCCGATGTACACCAATCCCATACATTTAACGAAGTTGTCTACTCACAATGAGTTCGACCATGTCAAGAACATCACCATGATCGAACCCTAAATCAACCATAATTGAGCAACAGTAGAGACGAAGACCTTTATAACAACTATGTTGGTGTTATCTGACTTTGAAGAGGGGTTTCCTCCGCATGAAATGGCCGGGAGACACCACGCCTAATCGAAACTCAAACGTACACATACCAACATGACAACACATAAAATAACCACAACATAACTATATCAGTATTGGTTCGGACACACCAAAGGTTGTGAGAGACCATCGAGGACGTTGGTGAGGTCCCCGACAACCCCCTACAACTGGTGGTCCAACCAGTAGTGCCGCCAGCCATGACATTATCCAGCAAGACTCTCAACAATAAACAAGTTTGATAATACCAAGCACACGGACAACAACAACGTATATGAAATGAACCAAGAGTGCTCCGAGGGCATGGGGACTCGGGTGGACCTCTAGGGACCATCCCCGGCCACCAAACCCACCGGAGCAGCGCCCAGAAGTGGTGGCAGTGAACAGACTCAACGAAGAAAGAACTTAAGAATAAAACATTCGACACCGTCGCGTAACTTGACTTGTAAGCAATGTGTGCAACGAGGGGGGTGCTCTGGGCTACTAGGACCCCCGCGAGACCGCTATGGGTTGTCTCCGACCAACGTCCAGCCGTGGCACCACCACCAGTTGAGTGAAGACCGACACATCCAAAAGAAACACCCAAAACAGTTTCAACGACAGTACTCCATGTTCACCGTGATTTAGGGATCCGGGACTGTGAAGACGTCGATGAGGCGTCTCCAACCACTGTCTCGTTCATCGCCACCCGCCACTGCTCATCGTCATTAGCCATATCAGTGAGCAGCAGCCACGAGAAGAGAGAGTCAGAGAGTGAAAACGAAAGAGAGGGAGTGAGAGAGAAACCGAGAGAGAGAGAGAGAGAGACGACCTCTGGTGAGTGAACTCCGGCGAGCTCGTGGCACAGTCGTGGAGGAGGGTGGAGTGGGAGACCGACGAGAGAGATGAAGAAACCGATAGATCGAGTGAGGTAGGAGAGATCGAGAGTGAAGCCGAGAGAGAGGGAGAGACCGAGAGGGATGGAGAAACGCACCTCCAGCGAGCTGAGGGACCTCCGACGAGGCTAAGCTTGGTGACCAAGGGAGAGGAGATGAGTTGACCGAAAGGGAGGAGTGGGAGAGAAGAGTGGGCGGCGGGAGTGCATATGATATAAAAGAATTAGGGTTTTTCCTTTATAAGTACATATTTATATATACATCCATCTATCCAAAATGACCTTTATACCCCTTGATCTTGTTATATCTTCCACTATGTTTCATCTCCAACCACACACGCATCTCGAGGTTAATCCTAAGGCTCCTCAAATTATAGTTGTGTCACTTTAACAATCTATATCACATAGATTGTATGTCGCGTAGTTATCCAACTCCCCGTATCCAAACAATGTTCCGCAGTCCGTCTTATCTTGCCCCGACTCCCGTAGCGCGCGTAGTCTCGCATTGTTTCGTCAATTAATTAATTAAATTAATTAAAAATTCATTTATTTGTACTCTTTACAGTGTTTTAAATCCCCCGTATACCCGTAACCTAATTTTCCTACTAGTTCATCGACTTAACCGTCCGGTCACTCAAATACGAGTATAAATATGTAATACACATCATCATCCACAAATAGCCAAATTTCTGGGTCGTTACACTAGCGTGCTAGTCGACTGAGTTCTACAATTCCAGCAGACCATCGACATCACCAAAATTGACCCAAATGACATCTAAACATCCTGCAACCTCAGAGAGGGGCTTACAAGAGGACTTACAACATCCATGCATGATCATAACATAACCAATTCTCGCATCCAACCGAAACCACAACACAACAACAACAACGATGAGGACGACGACCATAACAACAACAACAACAATTAACAACTTACCTTAACCATCGTCATCTCCACGTCCCAGCCTCGACTCCTTAAGCTCCCCATCCCAAGCTCTCTCTCTCTCATGTTTTATCGAGAACGAGAGGCGGTGACAACACAATAAAATAACTGCCTCGATATACACATTACATCATCTCGAGGATCCCAAGTATTTCTCCTTTTAACCCCACTTTCCAATGTGCTACCTAATTGGCTAGTCACACTTATCCATTTCGTTCCATAATTTATATATTATATATATAACTTTATATACATATATATATATATATATATCAATATATATACAACCCTTACTTGGCCACCATTACTCCATCCTCGTGCATGCCACCGAGTCCATTCGGTGTGCACCCATACTCGTAACTCTCACGGTCCACTCGTGATTCATTCATGGTGTCTAATGTCCTCTCATTTATCAATTATTTCCATTTCCATATATATTTATATATATTCCACAATATATATAATATATATACACCTATAATCATGCCTACAATCATGTAGTACACACCAACGAGCATACTCGAGGCATAAACGCTATCTCGCATCTCATGTGTGTCATACATGACCCACAAATGGTATTATGCATCCCATAATTTATCTAATTATTTATTTTATTTCCAATCATAAATACTAATACAATCCATACAAACACAATACAATACGCAATTCCACATACACGCTAATCGTAACTAATTAGGCTTAACCACGGGCCTAACTCAATTTAATTAGGATTCGAATTAACACTAATCACGTACTTAAGGTAATGGGTCGTTACACCACCGATGCCTTTGATAATTCTATAAATATGCATAAATAAAGTGTGTATTTAATGTGTTTTACGTGTTTAGATCTCCAATTTATGATACATCATTTGAGTTAAAGTTTCGTTAAATGTGAGTCCGTATCAAGGATGAGTTTGTCACAGTAAACTATAATAGATACTGCAGAGAACAATAATGTAGTGATGCAATAATACAGTAATGGAGACTGCACAACATAATGTATAATAACAGGAACACAAAGGCAGTAAAACAAAGAAGAAAATCAGCACCAATAAATACAAAGAAATTGGTGACGTAGTTGGCCAACACACCTAAATATGCAAATAATCCACTATATAAATAGCGTTTATAACCTCTCTAATGAACCTTGTTTTCTTTCAATAACAATTAAGCATGATTTAAGCGATTCAAAAGCAATACAAGCGATGCTCACAAAATGGCATACATTGGGTATTTATAGGAATACACTCCAACCCATTCTATAACTAGGAATTCAATCCTAACTAGAATACATTTGAAAAACCTACCCAGACACTAACTTGTAGTCGTTGGAATCAACAAACAATGATTTTTAAGTCTTCAAGTCCTCGAACATTGACTTCGATCTTCACTTTCTAGATAACTTTGTTTGTTGTGTAGTTTTATTCATATAAGAACTACATGTACTTAATTCACTTTGAATCAATGACGTATATAATTAGATATATAATGTAACATCAACAAGCACCTCGACTCCGTCTCAATTTTGGAGTTGAATTGAATGACTTTGAATTAAACATCTCTTTCAAGCACCTCAATTAAGTATTATGAATAAGCACGTCACGTTCACATCAGGTTGCTCGGCATCCTTGTTGTATTAGAACTTCAAGCAAGCATGTCTCAATCCTCTTCGATGTAGCCAAACTCTAAATGGGAATTGTAGTTGCAATAGAACACTTTCAAATAAGTAGAGTTCTTGACAAACAATGACAAATAGTAAGTAGGTTCATATACAACAAACAATGCACAGACCTAACACTTTGTTTTTGTATTTTCATATCAAAAAGAGGCAAATTTTGAGAAAATGAGTGAAAACAATAAAAAAATCACGAAAAAAATCAATACCAAGCTGCCAGCCTTGCTAATGCCTTGGTGACGGGCGCCAAGCCTAAACCAAAAATTTCAGCAAGCCACGAAGTTGGCGCTTTAGCCAGTGCCAAGGGTATCAACTAAAGGAGGCACGAAGGTGCTGGACCGAAATTAGTTATTTTTGTTGCGAATTTGATGATTTGGTTGAGATTTACTTCTATCAAGTGTTTAGTATAAATAAGAGACCTAGGGAAATCCAACAAAACACATTAGAGCCATCACTCTCTCAATCAATTTTTCTCTCCCTCTTCTCTTTTCATTCTAGTTTTCTTAGTAGTTTTTAATGGTGATATGGTAAGTTTTGGCTAGATTTATAAGATTCATAGATTTATATGATTTGGTAAGTTTTGGTAATTTTGATTTCACTATTCGTATGAGGTTCCGATCGGAACCTAGTATTTGCCTTTCTCGTTGTGTAAATGCATGTGCACATCGATTAGGTTTAAAATTATATCTAATCCACCACACGACAAGGGAAACTATGATAGTAATAACTAGGATAATTGATTGTTTGCTTTCGAGAAATCTTAAGTGTTTTTTAAATGTAAGTCGAGTAGCAACGCATAGTTAGCAATAACTAAAGTAGAAGTTTACACGGAGCTTAATGCTGCTAAATTGTTGAACTTGTGGAGCTCTCGGGGTTACAGTCTATTTAGTATGTGGTTGTGTCATACGTTCTTGTCATTGACTTAAGGAAAACAAAGTGATAAACAGTGGGTCCGTCATTATAACTTATCTACAAGATTTTGTGAAAAACAATCTTTTGAATCGATGATTAATTTCATACCTACACAAGTCGTAGTCCTCCTTGATCTAGATTTTTCATTAAACTGTAAGTTTGCAAAGTATTTACATTTTGGAATATGCTACAATGGCACTCCAAAGTCACACTTTGTGACGAAACATGTGGGCCATGTGAAAATGGGTGTTAAACACGTAGTTCCTAATATTATACGTAGAGTGTATATCTCGTGATATATATAGAGAACTCTCAAAGATGCGGGGGGGCGTGGACGTCATGTTGCACGATATGATTTTAAATGTGACTTTGAAGTGTACCGCATTTTTTATGAAAAAAACTAAATCCTGCACCTGCAGCCTTGCAAAGCATGAACAATTACAGCTGTACAGCTGCACAAAAAGACAAATGACTTTCTCTGATTCAAAACCTATAATTTTCTGTCCAAACGAAACACTACTTTTCAACAAAAATTCGATCGATTGGACCATTTCTTCTCGAAATCCCACCAAGGTTTGATAGACGCAACAATTATTGCGATTCCACATATTCCCCTCAAATCCCTAATTCGGATTCCTCCAATTGCGATAATTCGAGATGAAATCCACGACGATTACAGGTACAATTTCACTGGAACTGCTTGAATTCGAATGATCGAGCTTCGAATTTGTTGTTGTCGTTCGAATTGCGCTTCAATATGGTTGAAATCTGCTTTGTTTACTAGTGTCGTCTTTTATTTTAGGGTTTTGCTTTACAGCGATACATAGAGATCAATTTGGGTCGTGAAAGATTGGGAGCGTTGATAGGATTTGGTGGTTAGGTTTTTGGGGGAATTTGAGAAGTAGGGGAGTGAAAAATTTAGGTTTTTGAATTGGGAAGATGTACAGGAGTGTGGCTACGGCGACTCCGCGAGGCGGGTCGCCGACGGATAGCGGAGGAGATTATGTGGTTAAGCTTGATCAAGTACCGAGGTGGATCGACGCCGAGCACAGATCGTTGGAGGGTGAAAATGAGGATCCTTTGTTCCCAAACTCGTACTTTGTGGATCCTTTGGCGCCTCTTTTAGGGCAGAGGGAGGTGGCAATGGAGGATTGTCGAGGTTTCCGGTCGACCACGAAATCAATTCCAAGATTTACTTATGGAGGGGGAATCCATGGAATCTGGAAGTGGATGTTGTTGTTAACTCAACAAATGAGGTAAAGGAAGAAAGTGAGAAAGACTCTTTTAAGTAAACAATTTTCTTAATATGTGGATATTGGGCACTTTGCGGTTGCGTCAATCCATTTATGTTGAACTTCATTGTATTGATATTATATGCTACTTAACAATATGAACTCAGTAGCTTTCTGACGTCGTTTGGCTCAAGAATTGGGGATGAAGGCAGGAAGAGTGATGAGTTGTTTAATTCTTGTTAATGACTTGAGTTCAGTTTTTCTAATATCCTGTTCCTGATCAGAATTTAGATGAAGCACATAGCAGTCCTGGTTTGCATGCTGCGGCTGGCCCAGGTCTTGCAGAAGAGTGTGCAACACTGGTAAGCAAGGCTCGCTCGGTTTTTCCCACTGCTTACTTTTTCTTTTCAAACCATTGATTTAGTTGAATCTTCTAAGTTAGTAATACAAAGTTAGCTACTCAGTCTCTTACATCAGTACATGCAAATAGAGGTTAAACATAGCTACTTTGATGAACCATTAAACTGAAGATGCTTTTTCGGAATTTTGGATGTTGTATGCTCCATAAAATGTGCCAGTCCTGCTGCACGTTATCTCTTTTACGAGAATTACTCTTTTTGTTTTAAAGGAGATATGATTCAAGGATGGGGAAAACACTTATTTTATGTAGATATTTCTTGTTTGTAAGAACTAACAATAAAAGTTGTACTTCAATAAGAGTAGATAAACCATGTAGGATATGTGGTTAGTTTAGTATTTATCAACTGAATCACTATTGGGTAATTGTGTCAGAAATGTGGGTGGGGGTTGTACCTTTTTGTATCTTGTAGTTTTATTGCACTGCATGGACTACAAAATATCTCAAGAACTATCTTATTACTATGAGGGTTATTGGATTAAAATATATCAAAGTGACATCAGTTTAGTCAGAATCAGCTCCACCTAAAATGGTCGATCTTGCTACAATGGGCGATTAAATCAAATTCAGCTCCTTGGCCATGAATAATTACTTTATGGTATTTACCATCTCTGTAGATGTCATGCAAGGTTTGGCCCTTGTTGTTAGTTCTGCGTGGTCTGTTTGAAATATCTTTATATACTTATTTTGGCATTAAAAGTTGTCCAAGTTGTGTGATCTTATTTTCTTCCTAGAAAGATGAAGCAATAGAGTCCTTTATGTGGAGTTGTTCTACCCTAGATTATGACATTCTTTCAAAATGATATTGATGGAATGATGGAATGACAATTTAATGTCATACTTTTTTTTTTTTTCTTGATCTGCTTGTCGGCTCCAATGTCTTTTCTTAACGATTGCATTCTTCTTTATCAGGGTGGATGCCGGACTGGAATGGCAAAAGTCACCAATGCCTACGATCTTCCTGCTAGGTTGGTCTTTTGTTCATTATTATATTTTTTGTTATCTCTTGGATTTAGGGGCTGCGCCATCTCATGTGTTGAAAGTTTGAGTTTTCTGAAGTACCCAGATCAATATTGTCCTAGCACAGTGTTCTATTAAGCATGGGCTGTTAATCCTACATTCTTATCCCATTCTATAGATTGTGTTGTCAGTGGTATCTATATTCCTTCGTAGCTAATTGATTTTCATGACTTTGCCCAATGGGTTTGTGAGATTGGTAATGTTTCACGACTCTTGGTGGTGTTTAGCTAGCTTGAATGTCTATGGTTTTTCTGTGTTATCTATGATTGTGATATAGGTGAATTTTCCTTCTAGGTTCTAGGAAATGTTACCAAAAGCCTTATGACTGTTAATGAACTACTCCTTCCGTTTAAAAATATAAGTCATTCTAGCAAAAAATTCTTGTTCAAATCTGTAAGTCGTTTTCAAAATTCGAGAGTGTATTCATAGCTTTTTTACCCATTTTACCCTTACACAATTCAAACATTTATGATTATTTGATTTTTAATTCTTCAATTCATTTAAGGCCAAAGGACGTAGATGTAAATTATACTCGTAATTAAGGTTGTCTAAATTCTTGTGCCCTTACCTTAAACGACTTACATTTTTGAATGGAGGGAATATTTGCTGAACTTCAGAATAGTTGTATGTTTGCTGATTACCTAAACATTTTCCAGTGTGCAATAAAAATGTACAACTTTACCAACTTTTTGATATCATGTGACGTACGTCAAACGCGTCAATAAAATATTTTCTTTAAACTAACTATTTGTAGATAGCGGTAAAGGGTCGATCCCACAAGATTGGTAGTCTTTCTAAGGTCAAAAATACAAAAAGGGAAATCGGGGGTTTTCAAGTAATGGAGAGAACAAATAAGAACGAGAGAATGTAAAAATTGTTTTGTAGAGAGGAATTCAATAGAAAGAACAACCTAGGCTTTCGGCTTCTTTAACTTGTCTAATGGAACATGGAATTCATTGGTCGCCGATCCATACAAAAATATGCAATTCAATTATATTCTAGTGTAGCTATAAATCCGGTGACGCACTCGGTTCCTCGCACAAAACACACAACCCTAGACTTACGCGAATTGAGTTTAATGCATTGATCGCATAGGACTTTGTGAAGGCACTACATCTAGACAATGCTCCCGATTTAGCCTAGATCCCTAGGCACTTGACCAATCCCGAAAGGGACTAACCAATCAGTATGGTCAATTGTTACTAGGATGAGTCTATCGCATAAAGATGGATGTTTCAACTCAATAACTAAGGGTAATCAATCTAATATGCAAGTGAAGATCCTTTCACAAACAAATAAATCTAACCCTAGATTTAAATCAATGCCAAAGGAAATAAAATATAAAAGAAAAACAAAACAATAGATCCGTAGATAGATCTCACAAAGAATTCATGACACCAATGACGTGTTCGATCTGCCTCTGGCCTAGATCCGTAGAAAATTAGCTGAACATGGTGTTGAAGAACGCCATTAAAAAATAGAGAAAAATATGTGCCGGCTAGTTCTTGCGTTTTTAACAAGAATTCAATTCGGTTCCCCCCTTATCGATCCCCTCATTATATATATCAAGTTTCTCAAGTTGGTGGATCCTCCAAGGATGCATCGGTATGCATGATAGCGCGATTTTCGGTGCAGAACCTCTCTAGGCATATGAATACTCCATTTTGCACAGCTTTTCACCCTAGTTTCAATCGCGCAATCCATAATACCTAAAATGACAAACAAAGATAATTAGACCAATATTTTGAAGACTTTATTACACAAACACTCAAATACATTAAAATACTACGACACTATTACCGACTTATCATCATACTCTCCAAATTCGTGTACATTGCAAGAATAGATCTGCAACATTATATTATGATGTTAATTTTGATGATTATAGTTATGATGTTTCGTTTGAATAGCAAAATTGCATATATTGTACTACTAAAACATGATGAACGTATATAATATATGACTTCTTGAACGTGTTGTGTCCATACATAATTTACAATATTTTTCTGTATCAAAAGACTTGATATTGTTCTTCAAAATAAAAAAAAAATAAAAAACAAAACACAACACAACAAAAACTTGATATTGTAATTGTTTATTATTTGTTTTCTCTCATGCTCTTGCCATTTCCACTTGAGACTTCTAAATTATTATGAGTGAAATATCTTGTATATCTCTTGTATAGTGAGCCACAAATGAGTTACGATTGGTCAGTGAATTAGATGTTGGTGAAGGATAGGGATTGTGTTTTGCGCCATAATGATCAAATGCATGTGGTAGTGGATTCGAGCAACATGTTGTGGGGCATAATTGTCACGTACCCATATTATTTCCAATTTTTTCAAAGCTTTGATTTTGATTGAGCATGCTCTTGTTGCAAAAGTAATGGAAGTGTTTTAGTTTACCTATACAGTTTCTTATCAATGTGTAGTTTGCACTACTCTTGGATTTAAGTTTTCATGAAGAATATTAGCTACAAGAGTTAAATTTGGTAGTTTCGTATGTACGACATTCATGATAAATCACTCAAATTTCATGAAGAATATTAACTACAAGAGTTAAATTTGTTAGTTTCATATGTACGATATTCACGATAGACCTGAATTTTTTATATCACAAAAGAAAAAGGAGAGATGCCTTACTTATAGGGTCCTACTCCTCGAATGTCTGGAGAAGAGTCATTATATGCAATCTTAGTCTTGAGCCTTTTGTCACACCAAGCCTACTCCTTTCTCTATAAGACAATGATCTTCAACATGTGTTAATATGTTTCACCGGCATTGTGGATAAGGCCTGTAAACAAAGAAGTTTTTTTTTTTTTTTTAGAAATTTGTTCCATTTGATGACTGCCAATTTTGTTGCAAATGATCCTTTAAGTCCTAGTTAGGCATGGGAGTATGAGTTCTCTATAGTCATCTCTTGGGTGTAAGGGTTTAAATGTGACAATCCCGATTCTCAAACTAGGGCCGCCGGACTAAACCGCCACTTAACCCTTTTGAATACGGAGCCAAGTCAAGCGATAGCTTAGTAAGCCTTAACCTGCGGAATAACTTACAAACATCGACTATCTATTTTCTAGGCCTATTAAAATTTTGCGGAATTAGTTCAAGGCCTATTAAGTCAACTTAATTATTTCAATTATTCTAACTCTACACTTCTAACAAAATATCAACATAGTTTCCTTTGTATTTTTAAGCTATCCAAAAATCCCAAAATACCTACAAAAGTTCTTCCAAGACCTGTGTGAGGTACATCCAAATGCAATAAGGCCGATTTATCCACATAAATAATTTCTATGTCTAACATTTAGTTCTACGACTAATTTCATCACAACTAAGTACCCGAGTCAAATCTCTGTGTTATACATATTTAAATACAAAAATAGATGATGTAATTACAACCATTTTCATACACAAATGAGAAGGCTCCATGACTTTTCATACGCCTTACCTTTCGCAATCCTATCGTGGCAGTTGAGGTACTGGGGGAAAAGTGGGGTGAGCAAAATATCAACTAGCTCAGTAAAGCAGTAGTCCGCTCTACCATCAATCATCCAAGTAATACCTAGTATATTCCAATTTCAAACTAGATTTCCACATTTCAGGTCATGTGACCTATTATCATTCTCCGGGCATTTTAAGAATAGCATACACAAGTATAATAATATAGCAAGATATGAACAACAATGCCCAACAAGATAATTCAACAAGGATAAACGATGAAAGTGAATGCCTTAAGAGTCAATAGATGTGACAACTAGATATGTCAAACCGACATTAGGCCTTACCTCCTCCATCACTGTGAGTTAGACAGCTTGGAGTTCACAAATCTAAGTACCTATTGTCCTTGCTTAGCCTATCTTTCCCCCAACACTGAGGATTGGTCTACTTAGAGTTCACAAGTCTAAGCATTTAATGTCCATGTTTAGCTTATCCTTCCTCCAACACTACGGATTAGACAGTTTGGAGTTCACAAGTCTAACACATTAGCTTATCTTTCCTTTAATACTGCGGATTTGACAATGTGGAGTTCACTAGACTAAACAGGTGACTCCTTAAGAGTCTTACCAGAGGGAGGTTACCAGTGGCCGCCGGCCCTCCAGTTTGAGGTACCAATTATGGCACGCAATCCCATATCAGTTCCACATGCATTCAAGAGAATAATGAAAAACAGGACATAATATGAAGCAAATTCAATGAAGAGATATCAATGAGGATTCCAAGTAAAGCATCAATAATTGCTGAAATGAATCCTAACATATCTACTAGCATGGCATGATTGATAATAGTCTAATAGAGCAAACCCCACTTACCTCGCTTGCTGCATTTACCTATTCATTTACCAAATTGCCTAGCTAAGTCCTCATCGTGTATCTACAAATGTACGAGTACAACACATATTATTTAGACTCATTTATAACTTGCTAAGAGTAGCGTAGTTCATTAAGGACTCGTCCTTATTCCTAATTAAGTCATTTAAGTCGTTCATGACTCTAAAACCAACACTCCAAATCAAAACTGATGATTCATAATGCGGTGAAGCAAAACAAGGTAAGAACTATAAAACTTGGTTTTCCAACTTAAATAGATTAAAGTCAACTCATCTCGACCAAGAGAAATCTAAATCACCACATAAGTGTCAAGTTCGACTTAAAACTCATAATTTACCAATTTTGTTCGAAATTCATAACATAAACAAGTTAAGCTCATTTTTGAGAAAAATGAATTAAAATCTTTCATTTCTTGACTTACCTCAAGACCAATTGATTTGAAGACCAATCCAAATCAATTAATCTCATTCATATTCAACAACTAGAGACTATGTCCATTTAAAAGAATTCACAACTCAAGTATTTTCGTTTGAACCAATACAACTTCCAACAAATGCATAGACTTAAAAGTCACAACAACAACTTGAAAACCTTAGAATTTTACTCCATTTAGTTCTTAGGATAAAAGTAGAACTAAATGACTTTAAATGCTTATTTGAAATGAGTCATGTCCTCTTTTGAGCATTTCTTCAAATATTTGGAATGCATTCATTTTTAAGATCATTTGCCAAAACTTGGAGTTCTTCAAAAACAAGTCCAAATCATCATTAGGACTAGAACCTTCTCATGAATTGACACAAAACTATAGCGAATAAACCAACGCGTTGACCATATTCGTTATAACCAAATTTTGTCAATGTAAGGTCTTTTCAAAGCTAAATTAGATCAACCATGTGTTTGAATTAAAGCTAGAGTTTCATAGAACTCTATTTGGATCCCTAGACTGATACATCAACTAGATGTACTCTTATTGTCGATAATAACTCCAAATTCAACAACAACAACTCATTCAAGGCTATTTCAAACTAAATCTAACCAATTTATTAGTAATCTCACCACAAAGCTCCAACTCTTGTCGAGGCCTTGTCGCTCTAGCTTCAAACCTCCTATATCGAGTCCCTCAATTCTACCCTCTCTTTTGTAGATTAGGTCCATAAGATGTGCACCTCAACCAAAGAATCAATCAACAATTCATTGATACTATGAATATTCTACCAATTTGAACCACACTTGCAGTAAGAAGGGGGTTAGAGCTTTACCAAGGTCTTCGATGGAGTCTCAACTCCAAGATCTTGCCTCTCCAAGCAAGGATCTCCCTTTCTCTTCAACATTTCTCTTCTCCTTCTTATTCTTCGCGAGCTAACTCCACCAACAACTAAAACCTCACCGAAGTCGATGTCGCCACGTTGCCGCCGTTGTCCGCTGGCCTCTGAGAGCTCGTCGCCCCGTCGTGAGTCTTGTTGAAGTGTCCCTTGCTGGTCGTCCAACCACACCAGTCGCGTTGTCCTCACCGGAGTCTCGTTGTGCTGGAGCCGCGCCGTCATGCACGAGCCGCTGCCTTGTCGGTCCAAGCCTCCCCTTCATGTGTGTCCGCGGCTCTCCTTCTTGCATTCTTGTTGTGCGCACACTATGCACACATGTGGCCCTTATTATTATTACTTTTTTTTATTTTTTTTTTTATTATATAGTGAGAATGAATCTCATCTCTCCATTTTCCCCTTGATTGAAGTAACAGTTAGATCAAGGGTTCCTACAACTTCCTTAGTATCAAATCTAAAGGTCCTTTATTCCAGTCACTTTATGACACCAAAGTTAACACGCTTAGCGCACACAACTTTTGATTAGACCTTTAATTAGCCAATTTTCAATAAATTAATAGTCTAAGACTCTAAAGTCTCGTTGTCGCTCGAATTTAATTTAATTGAGTCATGCCAAGTCGCGATAACATATAGTACACACATTTGCACACCAAACAACAACAACATAGCCTCAGTCCCAAATTAATTGGGGAGCACACCATACACAAATAAAAAATATTTTATTTACTTTTCGAGCACGTCAATGGTTCACGACTCTTGTCGAGACTTAGGATCACTAATGGTTCGGAATTCAATCTAATTGTTGATTTAGAACTTTGGGTCATTACATGAAATCTTTCCCATCTTTTCATTTAATGATTCAATGTATTTTGTCTTATTTTTCCTTGATCTTCTTTTTGTCATGAGCACTGTGGTAGCTGTTCTTTAGTCCTTATGAAATTGACATCACCATTCTGATCCTCCTAAATATTCGTATTTCTTTTTTTTTTTTTTGAAAACTCCTAAATATTCTTATGTCATTTCTTTGTGACTGCTTTTTCTCAAGTGTTCAACTTTCAATATAAACCTACAACTTTTGAAATCATTGATTTATGACCTAAGATTTATATGTTCCTTAATGATCTTCCAGGAGGGTTATCCATACCGTTGGTCCTAAGTATGCAGTCAAATATCATACTGCTGCAGAAAATGCTTTAAGTCACTGCTACCGGTCTTGCCTTGAGCTTCTCATTGAGAACGGTCTTAAGAGGTTATGTTATGAATTGCATGAAGTTACCTGTATTTTTACTTGTCTAGTTGGCTGAAGCATTTTTGATGAGTGGAACTGACTATAGTTTGACAAAAATGCAGCATTGCAGTTGGTTGTATCTATACAGAGGCAAAAAATTATCCACGTGAACCAGCTGCACATGTTGCAATAAGTAAGTCATCTTTCCAGCTGGATGATTTGATGGCCTTTTTTTTTTAATTTTTCATTTCATGAAACCGAGTTAATTGCAAAACTACTACAAGTATCTTACTTTAAGTTGACACTGTTAATGAACTTGCATAACTCTTGGATTGGTCAGTTTTATTTGTTATATCTGCATAGCACTTTTACATCTTCATTGTGCCAAAGAAATAAATATATTCTCTGCTTTCTGCAGATGTTCTATTTTTTAGGCTTTCGTGGACAACTGTCAAGATAGGTTTCCTCATATTGTGATGTTGTGGATTTTTACTTTTGAAGCCTATTGGAAAAACGACTAGTCCCATTCATTCCTTCCTATAGTTCAAAAAATTATTGTTTATTGACCATCAAGAATAAGAGGGCTGATATTTCAACCCATCAACCTCTCTCCTCCACCCAATCTATAAAAAAAATAAATAAATAAATATTCACTGAAACACCAATTGAGTTAATGATCATATTATCCTTGAAGAAAAGTCACCCACACCTTTCCCAGTCCCCACCCCTCCCCTCTTTTTCCCTATTGCGTGAACCAGTGAAGACAACCACCAATTTTTTTTTAATCCAAATATAACTACCAAATTGACACAGACATATCTGTTTGTTATAATAATCTCTATAACAAATTATGTGTCTTTGTTAATTTAATAATTTCATAGCAGAAACCTCAAAAAAAAAAAAAATTGGGGGCTCACTCACTGCCCAATAACACCATTAATGTACAAGAACAGGTTTTGAAAGCACATTTAATTGCATTCTATATGGCATAAGTAGTATTTGGTTGGTAGGAATTAGGAAGTGGGAATTGGAATTGGGTTAATTCCTACGTTTGGTACGTGGGAAAATTTAAATTGGAATATGTTTGGTGAAGGGATGGAATTAAAAGTATGGTGGAATTCTAATTCGTAACTAATTTTAATTCACACGTATTTAGGAATTTAAATGCATCCCGAAATTGGAGGTGCTTGCAATTCCTACGAGGAGTCCTTTTGTTAGGGGCCGAGTATTCGCACACTACTTTCCGCTCCTTTTGCGATGCTCCTTATATATGTGTGCTTATCCAATTTTTTAGTTTTTTTTAGCATATTTCATTTTTTTTCCTTTGATGAAAGCTTATCATATTATATTAGTTGGGACCAATATATTTACCTAAAGCTCATCCGAGATTTTGATCAACATGCATTACGAATATAATATTAGTAGAAAACATGTTGCAAAAGTACAAAGCAAGTTGTCTGATTATCATATTAAATTTGTAAAAAAAAAAAAAAAAAAAACCAAAGATCTATTATTAATAATAATGCATAATAATAAAAAGATAAACCAATCATGTCTATAGCACAATAGAAGAGGCACGCTCCCATCTCTATGAGATCGGGTGATAGATCTCCAATATAAAAAATAATAATAAAACAAGCATACTTATATATTTTTTTGAATTAAATTTATTTGCATATATTAATGCTAGTTATATTAATTAGTGCTAGTGTATTAGAAGTAATTATGTCCTTTTATATTTTTTGTATTCATCAGTTACTCAATCAACTCGTTTTTTCAAACAATTTTAATTGATCAGCTCGATTATCAACTTTCAACTATCACTTACTCTCATCAACATTCAACCACATTATCATTTACCAATTAGATTATCAGAACATATCATAGTAATGACGAACATAGCCTGTATATTTCAAAATTTGATTTGAGCTTCTTTTATTTTATCAGTAGTACATAATATTTACAACTGTGCATAAAACGTTTCAACGTAGATATATACAAGATTTTATTAATTTTTAAAGTAATAAGATAAATTATTTGTAACATTATTGAATAACAAGAAAAATAATTTTAAATTTCATTCATATTTTTGTGTGCAACCAATAGATGAATTTGAATCCCCAACAATTTCAATTACATAGAATTGAGTTCCCCGAGTTTAAACTCCCTTACAATAAATTCTTAAGAATTGAATTCCCATGAATTTAAATATCCACATCAAATTCATGCATACTAAACACACCCTTAGCGGTACACAAAGCCCAAGCAAAAGCATAGGGGATAATGCCTTAAGAAATCAGTTTGAGCACTCTATAGATTCATGTTCAATTGTACATCAAATACCCTAATTTACATAAGTTCAACAATCAAATAATGAAATATAGAGAAACCCCATTCAGTTAACCTGGGGAGTATGGTCTTAAGAGGCCAATGAAATTAAAGTTTAGGATGTAACCGAAATAATTTTTCGGCGAGCATAGGGGGGTTATGGGATGATGATTGTCAACATGGGGAGGAGTCGCAGAGTGATGTTGTTGTTGTTGTTGGTAATAGTGGGTCGATACAATGGAGGGGATGAGAGTCGAACAAGAAGGCAAAAGAAGTTGAGTGGTTCGATTATAAACTATGGTCAATATAGGGATTTCAGAATTAATGTTGGGTGGGTTCAGAAGGATTTAAAAATTAATTAGGTGGTTAATTTAAATTGAATGGGGAGATAGGTTGGATGGGTTCAAATAGCAGCCCTCAGGAATTATCACCAATTTGTAAGGTAGGCATAAATTTATAATCATCTACTTTGGTGTAATGCCTATCGCACTGATTTGCTACTCAATCAAAAATCTTTTGTTTTTTTTTTTTTTTTATAGGAAACTGCAATCGTATGTCTTTATGACTACATTTTTTTGTCTTTTGAGTTTTCTCATGTAAACTTTGATGTGACATTGATTAGGAACTGTTAGAAGGTTCCTGGAGAAGCATAAGGATAAAATTACAGCTGTGGTCTTTTGTACTACTACAGCAACTGATACTGAGATTTATAAACGGTACTGTAATTTGTTTTATTAACTGTGGAATTTTCTGAAAATCTTGGTGGAGTCATTAGATTGCTTGGGTTAATTGCTCTATTTTTTTCCCAATGCAGATTGCTCCCACTTTACTTCCCTCGGGATAAACATGAGGAAGAGGTGGCTTTGTCAAAGCTTCCTGCAGATGTTGGGGATGAGAATGGTGAAACCATAATAGACGAACGCAAAATCAGAATAAAGCCTTTGCCTGCTGCAACACCAAATACGGCAAAACTTCCTCCACCTCAAGTAGATCCTCCTGTCACTGATGTTGGATTGACTAGGAGAAGGTTAGTGAACTGAGCATAAAACATAAACCTGAATTTGTTTCTCTTCTCTTTGGTTCTTTTTCCTATTAATTTTGCAAACCTAGATCACTCAGCACATTTAAAGGTATTTATTTGTGCCATTGACACGGAGCTATCATTAGATTGCCTTTTACGTTGTTTTGCATGATGACAAACTTAGTACCTGGTTTCCAAACATGTAACCTTCTCGAAGGATGAAATGCTTGTCCATATGTCGATAGTGTCAATAATTCATATGTGAAGAACTGAACAAGTTGTCTCAAATCGATTATGCAGTAAAATAAAGAAAACTAGAACTTTTTGGGCTCACTGTGGTGTGATGTAATTTGACGAGGGGATCCATATTGAAAATTCAAAAATCAAGTACTGATAGGCAGAGAATGGAAAGGCTCTTATGTCTTAATTTGCAACAAAAGTTGTTGAGTTCTTACAAAAAAATGAATTCAGTATCTCTCTTAGAGAATTATACGACATCCCAGTGAAATTGTAGTTTTACTCATCTTATAAGTTATAACTCATGGCCTTAAAACTTTTCTACAGAAAACCCATCATGGACCTCATAACTAACGACCTGATTTCTGACTATCGGGGTTGTTGATCTCAGCTCCTCCTAACCCTTCTTTATTTGCTGCCACTTTTCCGCTTTGTTTCCTTTATTTCCTGAAAAAAACCTGAGCTTTGTTGGATTTCTAACATTTGATTTCTATCATAAAACCATGATTATATTTATCAGTTTAGAATTACTATATGGATGTTTATTGCAATTTCTTACGGCCTCACCACAAGTTATCATTCAAATGTAGCTTTTCAATACAGGTTCACTTGTTACCTTGGTCTGTGTCAATGCATGCCTCTGTATGTGGCTATGTCTTTTGATATCAGCTCTGGCTGTGGAATGACTTCTTTATTGTTTCATTGAATCATGATTAACATTCAAGTCTGATTTGGACGCCTAATGCTAGAAAAACTATTCAGATCAGTGTTATGTAGTTACTTTCTAGTGTTCAGTCTGATTATACTCAATTCCTTCTTTTGAGCTATCTGACCTAAACTTTTATTATTGGTAAGCGAATGACAAATTTATTTTGCTGATCACAGGAACTTTCCTAGCTTGTGATCGCTGTGTCTGTGCCTGTTGTTTCTGTACCTCTCTGTATCCCATTATTTGATTGGTGCCACTGAACTCTGCTGCTAATTTTCCGCAGGAATTCAGCATATTTGGATTCTTACCTGGATCCTGCATTCATGTCTATAATTAAAGATCCGGATCAGAGACGCATAGAACAATGGGAAAAAGCTTCTCAAGCTCAGGGTGGTTTTAATTGTGCTAAACTTCTTGGATTTGGTGATCTTGGTGGGCCCCCATTGTCTGTTGCAGAGGAATACTCTCTCCATTCTAGATATCTTGCGAAAGCAAATTCTCTTAATCTCTCTGAAATTGCGGAAATGAAAATCATGTAAGTATGTCAGAATACGATAGGGTCGGATGCACATGTGAAGTTTATGCAAGTATGTTGGAATACAATAGGGTTTAATATGTGTGTGAAGTTTGACAAGCCATGGCCGTCTAGTCATTTTAACCAGCAAAAGTGTATTATTACTAGCATTTTCTTTCTCTTCTCAGACTTAGCAATGGCTTTCTAGAAATTGGATTATTTATTGTATTGGTTAAAGTAACCGTATACATTCTCTCTCTTTCTTCTGCTTTCTTCTGTTGCTTATGTCTATATCTTCTGTTTTTTCTGTCATTGCAGTTATCGTGGTGGGGTGGATAGTGAGGGTCGTCCAGTCATGGTGGTGGTTGGTGCTCATTTTCTTTTGCGGTGCCTTGATCTGGAACGGTTTGTTTTTTATGTTGTGAAGGTACCTACTGCAGTGGCTGTTCTTTTCTTTTTCCCCTTCTTACCAAGGTTTCAGAAGTTTCTTCTCGCAATTTTAGTAATAAATAAAGGTTGTCTTGTGATGCATGTTGTATTGGTTTGATTGGCACTTAACAAGATCCACTGGACTGATTACTTTTCTCACATCTTTTTCTGACACTAATTCTGAGCATTGAAACTTATTACTTGACCTCAATGTTTCAGGAATTTGAGCCCTTGATACAGAAACCATATACTATTGTTTACTTTCACTCTGGGGCATCTTTACAGATGTAAGTATGCTCGACTAGAAATCCATTGAAGTCAATTTTGAAATGTCATAAGTGTTTTTTAGATGAGATTGCTAGTGTGGGTTAGAGAAGTCGTCTGCATTTCATTTACGTTATATTTGTTTCAAATGATACCCTACATTCAGAAATTTTTAGCAAGAAAGTTCAGGTTAGGCTATCTCCTCATTTGCATAGGTGCAATTTAGGACTGTAATAAATCCCTTTCTTTTGTCATTTTTAAAAACGCTCAGGACAGGATTGCCTTTCTTCCTGTATCTTCCCTTCTCTCTACAAATTTCTTGCTTCTGAAATCCTTTTAATTGTTTAATGTCAGTTTATCTCTGCAGACAAATTTGGCTGAGAGTGAATGAAAATGTAGATGTTCTAGATATTCAACTCGTTTTGTGAACTAATTAATCTAAGTTATGCAACTGTTGCATGAAAATTTCCCATACCGCCCTAGATGGATTTAGGTCCAAGGTGAATGTGTGGACTGATATATAGTCTCATATCGGTCAAGTATGACTGTGTAATGAAGTTTATAAGTGTGGATCTTTTGGTTAAGTTAGGGATAGTATCGGGAAATTCACGGGCCAGCGCAGTGTGCATGGGCGGTCACAACAAGTAGTGCATGAAATTTTCTCATACACACCCTTGACTTTGATAAATGTAACATTTATTATGAAGTATTAATGCAAACAAAACAAGCAATGCTTTATTTTCCAAAATATGGCCCCAAAATCTAGTTCCACTTTGGTTAAGAGTATTTTAGAATGAAAAATAGAAGTGTAGATCTCTCTGTTAACTAGCAGAGAATTCTTTTAGAGTAAAACCCCACATCCATGTGCCTAAGGTGGTTAAGTTGGACTGTATCGATGCGTTCCAAATATAAATAATTTTTTTTATCAAATTTGATTTACATGTAATTTTTAATTTGATATTCAAACAACTAAAACTAATTTGGAGTAATTCAAAGAGCCACGAGATTTCATATTGTGCTCTTGGCAATGTCTCTAATGACCTGTTTGATGTTGATCAATTTCTGTTTTGAATTTACAGACAACCAGACTTGGGATGGATGAAGCGGTTGCAACAAATACTAGGTCGCAAACATCAGCATAACCTGCATGTACGAACTATACTGCTGGATGACATTATATCTTCTATTTTGTTAATTTTAAGTTTTCCAACTGCTGCAAATTATATCTTCTCTGTTACTAAATTTAAGTTTTCCCACTGTCAGGCAATATACGTTCTTCACCCAACCCTAGGACTCAAAGCTGCAATTCTTGCATTGCAATTATTTGTGGACAGTGTTGTGAGTGATATACCCTTTTAATATCTTGAATTGTTGAAAACATTGACATTAGCTCTTTCACAAACTCAAGGGAAACCTGAATGTAGTAGAGAACTCATGGATGATGAATGATTTTGGAATTAATTTTCAGGTGTGGAAGAAGGTCATTTATGTTGATCGGCTCCTGCAGCTATTCAGATATGTTCCACGTGAGCAATTGACAATACCGGATTTTGTGTTCCAGTTGAGTCTTCTACCCTCTTTATATACTGCAACAAGAAGCTTTCAATTATTTTATTTCTAATGGGTCCATTTTGTGCAGACATGACCTTGAAGTGAATGGAGGAAAGGGTCTTATTGTGGATCCGAGAACAAAGTATGTATATCATCGACCTTGAAAGTGACCCGAAAATCCATCTGCAAGTAATTGGGGTGTGTCTAGGGGATTGAAATTTGATTGCCGTGCTTTTCCTTGTTAGGATGAAAGATGTAAATTGATTCTTTGAAATTTTTTTTTTCTCTTTTTGTATGATGTTGCTTTATGTGTCAGTTGTTGCTAGTTAGCTTGTATTTGTAATATAGATGGAAGTAATAAAGTTTCTTTTCTATTTAATTTAGATCATTCTCCATTCTGGACAGTGGACAGTATTCGAGTTTCCCAGTTAAAATAAAGCCCCTCCCTTTTCTCACTTTTGAACCTTTTTTGTCTTAGTTTGTATTCACATGGGATTATGTATAAAAACACAATTTTCTATTGAATCTATTTAGGTGAAAGGAAACTGATTTGAACTTGGATCAAACCAAACATTGGGCCCCGTTTCCTTTTTTTTAAATCAAACAAACAAACACAGCAACTACAATTACAATTACAACAAAGCCTCAAATTGGTTAATGTTGACTACATGGATCAAACCAAACATCTTAAATTTAACGTAGTATCACATATGCGAAGTATGTATTGTAAGGGCTACAAACCATTTTATAGAGCAGAAAAAGTTTTATGCCGGCTATCAACCTCCACTATTTTTTGGCATGGATAACGGTTCCACCACGAACCTCCTTCCCCCATTTTTTGAGTACCCCATATTTTTTTGGGTAATGTATAATGGAATTAAGAACCCTCCATAATAGAACTTAAGACCTGCTAGACTGCCACGTAACGCATACAATTGTCCACAAGTGGAGTTTAAGCAATTTTTTTTGACAACCTAGTTTTTTCTGACAAACTTGTTCCTTCTTTTGTGGCATAATTCGTTGCAGATTTGGCTTTTGTTAAAGAAAAATCTGACTTCACAACCCTAGAGCTTTTTTTTTTTTTGGTTGATCAGTAATCCTGATTGTTTTGCAGAAGCATACATTTGAATAAAGCAGTTAAGCATGAAGAGCTCCAATCACTTACTGCGCAACAAAGCTCCCAACTTATTCAACAATTTCTTTTCTGTGCTTATGAACAAAGGATCAAAAAGTAGACACAAGTACATGAAAACTAAGCCGATGATGGATTCTTGGAGACGAGGTCAAAGGATATACCATTCTGCTCAAGCCGTTCTTGGAGATCCGTTGGACCGAAAACAATCCCTGGCGTCAAAACACCTCCTTTGGGAAGATTGTCGCGTTGGCTCAGCACAATGAGAGCACACTGCAGTAGAATTATTGGAGTAGTCAAGTATCCGATCTCAGGTCCTGTGATTCTAGTTACTATTTCCATATCAGGTTTCTTGTTTCCCTGTGATGCAAGAGTAACATCACTGTAACCACGCCCAATAAACCACATCTTGAAAGATGCACTCCTCACCTCTTCTTCTGAGGGGCCCTTCTTCCTGAACCATCCGAGGGTGAAAATTGATGGGAATTTTAAAAGAAGCCATCTGCCTAAAGAAAACCTTCCAAAGAGGCCAATGAATATCCCCAGAGTGACAATTCGAATGATGCTTAATAGAGATTTGAACCCTATCTTCACACCAAAATGGGCCGGCTTGACCGTCGACCAGAAATTCTCTCTCCTCTCCACCTGTTCATTGCTCTCGTTAACCCCTGCAATCCCACCCGGGTTCTCAGTCAAAACTGAAAGTGTTCTTCGGACTACAATGGAGTCTGCAGAAGGTAGCTTTACAGCCCAAAGCCCAATTTTCTTCTGGTGCTCGACAGTTGATCCTTTGGGCGGGGGGGTCCCGGAATCTGCAGTCAAATGGTTACATCAAAAGTCTATGATATCCTATTTTTCATGAAATTAAATATTTAGGAAGTCAATCTTGACAATAACTTGAGAACGGTATACTAAAAGCATGACGACAAAAGGAGAAAACGTCACCTTTCACCAATGTCCAATAGAAATATCTGAATATTCAAGACACAAGACCATAAACCTCAGCTAAATGCATATGTAAATACATCTATTTAAGTGTGCTGGCATAATTCAAAATAGCAAAAGCACATTTAGGCAGGCAAATACTTCACAATTAAATGTCATGAAAATGATAAAAGTAATTTGAAAGAGAGTGAATGTTTACAATAACAAGCACTGAATCAAGTGTTCCAAGGCATTGCCAATCGCATAACCTAATGAGGAAATCTTTGAGGCAATAAAAATTGCTATCAGATTCCACAGCTCAGAACAGGATCAGATGGTTGGGACATTATTAATTTGGTATCTTCGATCTGTTTCAAAGTCTTTCAGAAGGTTGAACGTGAGAAAGGACACTCCTAGTTTATAAGTGTTGGAGATAAGGAAATAATCCCACATGGGCTAAGTTGAAAAGAAATACAAAGGTTATAAGTTTGAGAGTGGGAACTCCAACTTGCCTTGGCATTTTGAAGAACTCTCCCACTTCCAAAATAAAACACCCACATTAAACTAGTCACTCCTACACTCTCTCATAACTTGGACTTGGGCCTATTACAAAAAATAAAAATAAGGTTAAAAAATCTAACAGACCCGATTTGCACTTCAATCACCATCTAGAAGTCACCTTGGCATTTATTTCAACTCACAAATTAGAGGTACTGACCTTTTGCCATCCAAATTTTCCAAGATCCAAATACAGTATGAATACATGTGCTTCACCACTTGTACAGGTAAATACTTAATATAAAAAAATCACATACTTTCTTTCAAATACTTAACATAAAAAAATCACATACTTTCTTTCATAATTTAAAATTGTAATTGCCATCACAAAAACGCATATCCTGTTTTGAGTAATTACAAGAACTTTTTTTTTTAACAGAAAGTAATTACAAGATATTTTTACTTACTACTACAGAATTTACATACACCAGTTTATTTCCACAACAGTGTTTTGCACCTAGCCCGACACATGTAATAACTACAAAATCATAATAATTTCACTCCTTGACAAAAACTCTACCACTCACATTAGTGCTCCACACAAACCTTGTGTCATTCATGCTTCTACATGTTCTTAGCACTCTTCTACAACTCCTTTCACTATGCAGCATCTTGAAAATTCTCACAATTTGTTTGCATTCATCTTCCTAGACCTTTTGGAAACCTAATACACTCATAACCCCTACTTTCAAAACGTAAAAAGGACACGGAGGCGGGGAGCGGAAGAAGGAATGGGATATGACTTTTTCATGCTTACTCGGTAGGTAAAAATTTATTGCAACATGGTGATAAGAAACTGCCCTCTCTACTTAAAACTCTCACTCTCCTAAAAAAAACCACCAGTTGGCAGGTTTTAGTCTTTGCCTTCCACAAGCTCTCATGCCATATCAACTCAATAACATCCATGTTGTCTATGTGAAGCCTTCACTCATACATGTGATAAAACTATTGCAACAATAAAAAAGGATACTATTGTAACTCCACATTTCAGACTCGCGTGGATGATTGCCCCAACACTTGCACCAACTAGCCAATGATAGCACAAAAGCACATATATTTTCTGCACTAGTGTTTGTGGTATTCTAACCATTTTAATCCAGCTCCACGAACAGCAAATTACTCTCAAAGGACAGCATGCACATACCTAACAATCAGAATATGTCCACATGTAGTGTGCCATGTAAGTCACAAATCTTTCGAAGTTGATTATCCATAATAGAGACAATGATATCCTAATAGCACAAACAGACACTTCAACAGCTTTTCTATTTTCCCATCTAGTTTATATCAACATGTACTAATAACTCTTCTGCGATTGCAACAAAAAGCAAAGACTAAAATACTTGGTAATACTTGTAACTTTTTGCTTCAAAGCCAAAAATCCTCCATCTCCATTTATGCTGAGCAGTATGATATACTTTAGAATAATTGCTACTTATGAATTACGATTGAGATTTCACTGCAAATCACTCCACAAACATAAATAAATTAATGCAAACCACCCCACTAATGAAGAACCTTTAAGTGTTGACTTCAATATAAATCCACCAATATGGAGTGAGGAATATACTTCATATATTGAACAAGTTGTAATCTCTACCATGCTATGAAAAGCTAAAATAATGTAGCCTTTCAGCATTTTCTACTTCTTTTGCTTCTTCTCTTATATTTCAATTTTATGTTTCCTTTAGCTAGTTTTTCTAATCATGGTAGCAGACTCATCTTCTTCGTAACATCACCGCATTAAATTCATATGTTGTCGAGTAATCAGTGAAGAGGTCTTAAATTAAGTCTTAACACTTGCCAACTCACAACCTTAGACCTCATCTTTCACACTACCATCGCCACTGTGTCAAGATTCCAATCCTAGCCTCAATATCCAATTTGCATCCATTCTAATCCAACTATCCTTTTCCATTTAACCTGCTATATAGAAATCAATCTTAAGGTGCTGTTCAGCTCAAGTTTAGGGGAAGAGGAAGGGACGCCAAAAGTAAACACAACATAGTTAAGTCCACCACCATGTTTGGTGGGCCGACACATTAAAAATAAGATTTAGAGTATGTTGCCAATTATACCCCTGCACACCTTCAACCTAGTAGCCCCTGCATCTCTTTTCGTTACAGGAAACAGCTTATTGTATTAGTAAAAACCTTCCACACTTAAGA
This sequence comes from Stephania japonica, assembly GCA_039657345.1. Classification (NCBI taxonomy): domain Eukaryota; kingdom Viridiplantae; phylum Streptophyta; class Magnoliopsida; order Ranunculales; family Menispermaceae; genus Stephania; species Stephania japonica. Next base: position 33,987,383 of record CM077561.1, on the reverse strand, counting down.
AAGCATAACCTAAGTAATGAAAACAAAAGGATAACACAATAACAGTATCTAGCCCATCCTCCCAATAAACAATAGGTGCCTCTCATTCCACAATGGATCTCCAATTTCTTTCTCATTTATTGATTGAGAATCCCAATTTTTTGCAAGCAATACTGCAGAAAAAAATAAATAAAATAAAAATAAATATTCTTGTGAGCAACCATCACCACTACATTGTGCTTTATCCCACCCCATAGCTCCTCACTTGTATTGCTTTTCCCTTAGAAAATATATGCAGCAGTGGAGTACAACATAGATGGGGGTACGATGGCGGCGGAGATCCTGTATGGTGATGAGTCATTGGAAGGTCAAGGCAACAATGGAGGAGCAATACTGTCGAGGCTGGGATTTGAAAATTGAAGATGAGATTGTGGGTCGGGGAACCGAAATAATTTTTCTTATTCTATCTTTACGAGTTTTACCACACATCCACCTAAGCATCCTCATTTCCACCACGTTTATTTTATGTAGTTGTTGTTGTTTTTCTGCGCAACACTCACTTATATAAAGCATATCAAGCCTAATTGTAGTTCTATAAAAAATTCCTTTTAGCTTGGTAGGGATATTTTGATCACATATCACTCCTGTTGAACTTCTCCACTTCTTTCATCCATCTTGAATTCTATATCTAACTAACGCCATTCTCAATACTACCATCATTTTGTATGGATTGATCCTAGAGATCTACAATGGTTCACCTTATGAACTTCTACTTCTCCTAATTTTACCACTCCATCATCTTGATGCCTAGTATTTCTAAGCTTACAATGCATGTATTCGATCTTCATCCTATTCAACTTAAAGCCTTAAGATTCTACCGTATTCCTTCATAGTTCTAATTTTCTATTCACTCAATTTCATGTTTCGTCCGCTAGAACAATGTCATCCGCAAATTACATACACCATGATATATATCGTCTTGAATATTCCTATTTAACTCATCCACAACTAAAGAAATTCAGGATATATAAATGTTGTAGACTATATATTATGCATTAAACTTGGTTCTTGGAATGATTAAGAAGCAACAAAGTCACTAATTAGGAGATCGATAAGTAATGGAAGATAAAGAACTCATCTTTTAGATAAATGATCACATTTTGTCAGGCATGATGACTTTATATGTGTTTTGAAGACGTGAAGCGGTCAATGGTAGAGTGATTTAACAATAAAGTGGTTGGTGATAGTAGCGACATGGGGCTCGAGATAGTAAGAGAAGAAATGTGAATGCTTGTAATAAAATTAATTGTTTCCGATTGATTGAGTCGGGATTCTACGCAATCTCATGGATTGAATTGGGATCCCATGCGAGCCCACCCAAGATTTGATCTAGTAAGAGTTAGATCAGTCTCAAGAATTTGGATCAGTCAGGATCCTGACAAGCACGACAATTAGATGGAAGTTTTCAAACACAAAAATCAAGTACCCTTCTTTTTTTTTCCTTTTATGCAAGGACTCTTTTCTTCGTATCCAATTTCAGTAATAATCATTTCTCCTGCCAAAAAATTATAGTACTCCAATTATAAACATTTGCCACATGTGCACGCAATGAGGCAATACTATAATTCTGCCAAACTCCAACATAGTAAATGAAGAAAGAAAAAGGATTTGCCCAAACAAAATAAACAAGGCAGATTAAATTTTGATTAAATTTTACAATGAGAGAGAGAAAGGGCTTAAAGGTGAAGCACCTAAGGCACGTGCTTTAGAAGCATGATTATCTAAAATATTTTTGAGCTTAAGCAGTTAATAATCAACAAGTTACAAGGAAACGACAAAAATGCAAGCAACAACAACAACATAGCCTCAATCGCAAATTAGTTGGGGTCAGCTACATGGATCAAACTCTTCCATTGTGCTCGATTTAGTGCAACTAATGGCGAGCTTTCCAAACCATTTAAATCCCTACTAATTAAGGCGTCCCAAGTTAGTTTTGTTCTACCCCTACCTTGTCGAATTTATTTAGTTTCTATTGAGTCAAGTTTTCTAGTGGATGCATTTGTAGGCCATCAAGAAAAAAACAATTAAAGAATATTCTTTAATCAACTATATAAAGGCAAAAGGACATTGCTCTTCTAACCCAATTCTGACACCCCCAAATCGACACCGATTGGTAGGCACCATGTGATACACCTCAAGATGCATGTGCACGTCGCATTGCACAAAACCTATCCAATCTATGTCAATTTGGCCGCGTCAAAAGTGAGTTAGAAAATCATTTTCCAAGACAAAAAGACCTAAGATCCAAAAGGTTTGATCAATAAAAGTCTAAAACCCATCTTTTATGTCGCTTACTCATTTTATCAAGAAAGAAAACCAAAAGAAGAGGTGGACAAAGCGTTTGTTGGCTGAAGAGATGATTGTACAGCCTAAATTTAGCACAAATACCAAGGTTTACAATTCACACCAAACTTCAGTTGCAAAACTTGATCATGCAATGATTTACATTCGCAACAGTACTAATACAAACAGCTGTAATTGCCATAATTGAGTTGAATAATCCTTAGCTACCCATCCTGCTCCTAATATTTTTGTTTTTCCTGCATCCACTGGCAATGGCTTTCTTTGTGACCGAAAACTATGAAATTCTTTCGCTCTATAATGTCCAAAGACTCCAAATTTGTTACATACCTAACCTTGTTGTTATCACAGTTCGGTTGCTGAAATATAGCCACAAAATTGGGATTTCCAACCTTTCATCTAGAAAATAACTTTCACCGGCTCTAGATATCATTAGCATAGTCACATAGGAAAACCAAATGATACGTGGAATCTCCTTATTATTTACACAAGACGAAACAACGAGCAGAATTTCGACATTGTGGTAATTGCTTTTAAAACCCATCTACGGTGTCAATCCTTTTAAGGCAATGATTCACCCAAAAACTTTAGTTTTAGCAACTGTAATCTATATTACTTTGGTTCCTGGAAGCAAAGAGTCATTTGGATCGTCAGTAAGGAAGAGGAGAATATTACTAATAATGCTTCCTGAAGGGTCAAACTTCCAACTCCATTTATTAGGCTCAAATGAATTACGTCTAATGTTTTGAAGAGTGTCTACAAGGTGGCCAATTTTTTGAGTCTCTTTATTTAAAAGGTTCCTGTTAAAGTGAAAGTCCCAAATAGGATTATCGTGAGAATGAGAAGGCAAAGCTAGGTTCATCAAGTGGCTTCTCTACTACCAAAAAGAAACCCACAAAAATAAAGAAAAGGGAACAAACCAAATGAAGAAAAGACATCTAAAATAGCTTGAAACACTGAGATTAAGACTAATAAGATATTACATCAAGTACAAGAAGGAGCTTGATTGAAGACAAGGCTCCAGGTTGATAGTATTTGTGATATATATAATTGCTTGCTTCTTTTCAGGAATCTAATTAGTAAATGGGACAATAGAATCCCTAGTCCCTCTTAGCGATGAGCTAGGAGAGTCCTTTGACTAAATAATGGCTAATTTATGTATGTTCTGTGTTCTAAATCTCCGGCTCCCACGATTCTATTTTTGTGCATACTTTTACCTCACTAACATTATTCAATGTCAATCCTTTAGGAAAAGAAAAATAATCACAAGATTACATCACCTTGGTCAGGATTATCATCTAGAGGGGAAGCTAAATCAACTCTGTCCTAAGTTTAACTCGTTCTCATTCACTAACTTTCACAATTGACACAACCAAAAACATTAAATCAAAATCGACGAAAAATGTGAAACATCATACCACAGGCCTAGCTCTTCTGGGTCTGGACCTCCTCAACTCCTGCAACTTCTCCACACTAGCCACACCAAGAACAGCAGACTCAAAAGTCCCAAAGTTCCCCACAATCCTCTTATCAGACTCCAAACTCACATACGCCTCGACACAATTCGGCGCCCTCGGCGCCACCCACTGCCTCGAATTGAACATGACCCCCAATTCAGCAGGCACAGAGTCAAACCCACAAGCAGAAACCACCAAAGACCCCCTCTCCACACCCTTCTCATGATAAATCCACTCCATTCTCTCCATGAACTCAGGCTCCCCACAAATGTCCAAGTAGTCACACCCCACGTCAACACAAGCAGACACAACTGGCTCCCCATAGAGCCTAAAAGGGCCGACACAGTTCAGAATGAGCTTGGTTTGCTTGCAGAGCTGAAGCAGTGAAGAGGGGTCTGAGATGTCGGCTTTGATGATTGAGAGGGATGGTGGGGGTGCTGGGTGAGATGCCCATTTGAGAGATTGGGCCAGTTTTTCTGGGTTTCTTCCAGCGAGAGCTATGGACTTGAGAGGGGATGATGGGGTGTTTAGGAACTTGAGAGCTTCTCGGATCACGTATTTGCCTGTGAAACCAGACGCGCCCAGGATTGTGAGGTCGAATTTTTGGTGGGTTTGTGGGGATTCCGCCATTGTTGAAGCTGTGGAGTGCGGAAGAGAAGGTTTGGGGGTTTGAAATCAGTCACGCGTTAGACAGTTGGGAACACATTATAAGGGAAATGATTTGGTGATATTTTTGGTGACACGAATTAATCGCACTAGCATATGTGTTCAATTTTATCAAACAATACATTCTTGTACAATACAATAATATCATAACACCATACCTTGATTATATTCACTTCATTAAACTCTGATGTACGAAACAATTTTTTATAATGGTGAAACAGTACTATGAGATAAGCCAAGAAACCACTTACTAAAACTCGTGAAAAATAAAAAATATTGTTGTGGTATAAAACCCACAAAAACCACAAAAACCATATAAAACCCATGATGATGCCCGACCCGAGGGTGACCCGACCCGACACTATTATGACCACACCCGAACCCGACCCGACACCCGACGGCCGGGTTTTTCCACTCATCCCACCCGACCCGCCAACCCGACTCGGGTTTTCTTTTTACTTAGTCGGTTCTGAGTCGATTTTACAACATTCATAAACTTTGTCTTTTAACAAGTAATATCTTTACCATCTCGTCAGATATGCTTTAGCAGTAACAATTAGTATCATGTAGGTAACCATTAACAATAAATAAAGTTTTCACTCATGGCAAAGGAGTGAATTAATCATCCTAGTATATTTAGTGTAAATGGTCTCTTAGGTAGGATTTTGTGTCTTTAGTTCGGGTCCTGAGGTTTTATTATGCTTTATAAAAACATCATGTCTTCTTATTATGTTTCACAAGACAATCACAATTAGACTAGTTCACCGGGTCGGGCCCGCTAGGCCCACTCGACATTGGTTAGACTTGGGTTTCAAATATACTACAAAGGCCGGCCCGAGCCTACCAAAGCCTCACAATTTTATGGTCGAGCCTGAGTTTTTACTTTTAGCCCAAACACGGGCCCTCCCCATGTTGGATATATGTGTGACGGCCCCAAATTCTCCTTGCATTTGGGTACGCCTCGCCTAGGCTCATACAGGTCCCCGAGTCGGTACTCGGCGAGCCTAGCGAGTCTAGTCAGCCTCCAATCAATCAATTATACAATTTATGAAAGAGTTATTACAAGTTTTAAGCAGCGGAAAGTAAATAAACTAAACATAAGGGAAATAACTCACTCAAAGGGAAATTAGGAATCTATAATGTGGAAAAAAAAAAAAAAAAAAAAAAAAAAAAAAAAAAAACCCGAGTATTCATGTACCAACATACATGAGCAATGAATTAGTGCATGATATCAATCTCAAAATGAACCCCAGCTCCATGATCAAAAACATATATATATATATGTATAAAAGCGTAGTACAACCAAGCAAAAGATATAATAGACCTACACTGAGGTCTCCAAGTCCAGCCGCTGATCCTCACAAGAAGTCACCTAGGTAAGGCTCCTTGCCTCTTCTGCACTCTGCCCCTATCTGCACCCACCGTCACAAATAGACGGTGAGCAACTTGAGAAATCGAATGTAATGCCAGAAGAAGATAACAGTAATTCATGATATATCAAGTAAAGCAGTCTAAATATCATGCGGTAATAGAAAGAAAAGAATTTAAATACATCAAGTGCATGATAAACAAACTAATGGATATCAATCGAAATTCAAGTGTGTTCTAAGGATTCAAAGGAGGCCCATAAGTGGTCTAAATCATAGCATAACAGCGAAGACCGTACGAGGTCTTCCTAGGCATCGACACAAACGAAGGCACAACCATGATGGGAGGGACACAAGCCCACCCACCCACCCAATACTCGGTGTCACACGGTCACTAAGGGTGGTCACACACTCCTGTATAAGAGTGCCCGTTTTATCCCTCTAGTGCAGTCCTAGTACTCTTGAGACAAAACACTTACGCCAATAACACACAACAAGGAAAGGAACGGAATACCAACAATAGATAATGACGAGAATCAGAATAAATGATAATGAATCACAGGGCATTTTCTTACTGTCTTACATATCATACATAAGCGGCAAATGTAGTTACCTGATAAATCGCAAATCAGTAACAAACTCCCGCAATCCTAACGCATTCCCATGGGTTCCCGACTACCTAGGAAAACGTTTGCACCCCAATAGATAGGATTTATGGTCAATAAACAAACCCTAGATAAATTCTGAAAGTTTCCCAAATTTTTGGTAAAATCCCAGAAATTATCATCGTCAAACTGCTTAAGACGTCGTGGTGATGTCATCCAGACGGACGTTACCACGACGCCCTTCACGGCGTTGAGTAACCCTCGATCGAGATGTCATCGGGATCGCCAGCCATTATAGGCCACGGCATCCTCATGGCGTTTAATATAATCAGACACTGGGTGACACATCGTGGGAGACGCCGTGTAAAGTTTCTTCTTCACGGCGTCTCGGCGGTGTGTTCACCATTTCAAAAAAAATGCCTCGAGTGGAGAAGTACGTGAGTTATGCCATGTGCGCATTAGCTCACGGCGTCCTGGAAAATTTTGACATCTCTGACATCGAACGCCGTAGAGACGCGTCATGAACATGAACACGGCGTCTTCACGACGTGATCGAAAACTCATATTGTCTCTGTTAAGGACGTATGTGGGAGACGCCGCCACGCCATAACACGCACGGCGTCCCGACGGTGTCTGGTAACAACCCTGAAATCTGAAATATACAGAACACTCAAAAACAAAACTCCTCTTGGGGTTTACTTTAAATATCATTCCAACCATCAAGAATAACATAAATCATCACCAAATCATCAAGAAAACAGTGGTAATTTCTGTGGATTCGAGATATCCCAAATCAAACCTCAAAACCCAACAAAAATGGCAAAACCCAACAAAATGGGAAAACCCAACATCCATCAACAACAGTTTTTATTATTTTGCTCCGAGGGTTGCCGAAACAGCGGTAGAATACCAAGATCGTCTCCGACAAACCACCCTTGATCATAGCATGGGTTTAAACAACAACTATAAATCCCAAACAAAAACCCAAATACAAAAGCAACAACCACTGAATGAAGGGAAGAGATAAGAGAGTAAGTTTCTCACCTAGATTCCGGAAGAGAGGACTCCGATGAGGGTTCTCCAAATTGTCCAAAGACCCACCCCTTATGGGTGGCTCGCTCTCCAAGCAAATAAAAATGGAAGAGGATGAGAGGGGAGGAAAGAGAAAATAAATAGAGAAATGAGAGAAAAGTAGGGTGGCAACCCTTATATAGGATCCCTTTTCATCATCTTACACCACCCATCTCTAGGTAGATCCTACATCTACCCTTTAAGCTATCTCACAACCTTCCTAACTCCACTTGTTGACTCCTTTAAATGACTCAAGTGTCACTTAACTATTCAGCTCCCATGTTGATCCCACGCTCCTCGACCCGTATCGTAACTCAACTCGGCCATTGCGTGTTCATCGCCTCGTCAACGTTCCGACTCATATTAAATATTATAATTATTAATCAAACTTTCATTTATTGGTGTTTTTTCGTGTTTATTTCCCCCGATTACCTAGGTGAAACCTCACTTAAACTAAACACTCACCCAAATGGCTCGAGACTCATATTGGACTACAATACTAATACAAACATCACGGAAAAATAAAATTACCTCAGCATCGACTCCCGAAGTCTGAAATACTCGACACATCCGATAGTCGGGACACGTAACCTAATAAGTGTAACACAAGTTAGGGCAAATTTTTTAGGGCTGTTACAATTTCCCCCACTTATTAGAATTTCTTCCCCGAAATTAAACTAATAAGTAAACTAAACTAAAGACTTACCAGAATCAAACAGGTAGGGAAAGTGCTAGCGCATGTAGGACTCCAACTCCCAAGTAAGCTACTCGTCTCCGTGAAATTGCTATTTCACGAGAACTGAAGGAATCTCCTTGTTCCTCAACGTCTTGACCTTCCGGTCAACAATCTAGATCGGCTGCTCCTCATACGCGGCATCGTCTCGCACGTCAATTTGGCTCAAGTCTACCTTCAGTCGCTGCCCTCCGCTTGACTTGTTTAGTCGAAGCATCGAAATGTGGAATATTAGATGAACATCGACGAGTTCTGGCAGTAATTCTAACTGGTACGCAACCTTACCGATCCTCTTCACAATCTTGAAGGGACCGATAAACCTCGGAGCGAGCTTTCCCTTGATTCTGAACCGTTTGTGACCCTTAAGTGGAGAGACTTTCAGGTATACATAGTCTCCTATGTCGCACTAAAGCTCATCGTGATACTAATCATAGTATTTCTTCTGCCACTCCTGGGCACCCTTAAGTCTATGACAAATCTGTCGTACCTTCTCAGTATGATCAACAACAGTCTCAAGACCAACCGTCACAACATCCTCTAGCTCAACCCAGCAAGAAGGTGATCTACAAGGCTTACCATACAGCGCCTCGAACGTTGCCATACCAATAATCGCCTGATAACTGTTGTAAGCAAACTAGCACAAATGAAGGTACTCTTCCCATGAACCGCCATACTCCAAGACACACATCCTGAGCATGTCTTCTAACACCTGGATCAACCTCTCGGGCTATCCGTCTGTCTGTGGATGGAACGTTGTACTCAACTCCAGTTTGGTGTCGAACTAAGCCTGCATGCTCTGCCACAACAACGAAGTGAACTGCGCCCCTCAATCTAACACAATCGACAACGGAACTTTGTACAATCTGACAATCTCGCGCTCGTAAAGGATGCTCAGTCTGTCAACTCTGTGTGCAGTGGATATCGGTATGAAATGAGCAGATTTCGTTAATCTATCAATAATTACCCAGATGTTATCGTGACCACGAGGAAATTGGGGCAAGCCACTGACGAAATCCATAGCAATGTGCTCCCACTTCCACCGAGGAATAGTAGGGGCTGCAGCAATCGTCGGTGCTTAACCTTCATGCGCTGGCATATCTTACATGCTTTAATGAACTCCGACACATCAGATTTCATCCCCAGCCACCAAAAGAGTCGTCACATATCAGCGTACATCTTGGTCCGACTCGGATGTACAGAAAATGAGAACGATAAGCCTCCTGAAGTATCTCAATGCGTACATCAACCGCCAATGGAATCCACAGTCGCACACGATACCTCGAGCAAGAGTCTGTCGACCGATTCCAATCTGGATACTCTGAACTGTCCGCCATTTCACTTTATCGCTGGTATGACGCATCTCCCTATTGTCCTTCGCGCACAATATCAAGTGAAACGGTCTGTAACCTCATCTGACCACATATCTGTGTCTTGGTAGTCGTCGGCACATCCGCTGAACTCATCACCTCGGCTGCCTCAAGTAATGCATACTCGTGAGTCATATGACATATAACTACCTCAGCATCAGATCCTCTACGGCTCAAAGTATCAGCAACAACATTGGCTTTTCCCGAATGATACTATAGTGAGAAGTCATATTCCTTCATGAACTCCAACCAACGTCTTTGTCTCAGGTTCAGCTCTCTTTGAGTGAATAGGTACTTCAAATTCTTATGGTCTGTGAATAACTCGAACCGTACACCATACAGATGGTGATGCCACATATACAATGCGAACACAATCGCAGCCAACTCTAAGTCGTGTGTTGGGTAATTCCTCTTATGAACCTTCAGCTGTCGAGATGTATAAGTGATAACTCTGCACTCCTGCATTAACACAACCTAAACTAATCTTCGAAGCATCGGTATACACGACTAGGTCTTCCCGGTCTCGGGTAATGCTAACACTAGTACGGTCATCAATCTTTCCTTCAGCGTAGTAAACACCTGCTCGCACTCATCACTCCATACGAACTTTGCATTCTTCTAGGTCAATTTTGTCATCGGTGCAACAATCTTAGAGAAATCCTGCACAAACCTACGGTAGTACCTCTCCAATCCCAAAAAATTGTGGATTTGAGTAACTGTAGTCGGAGTAGGCCACTCAACAACGGATCTAACCTTCTCTGGATCAACATCAACGTCGCTAGCTCCAACTACATGCCCTAGAAATCTGACCTTTGGCAGCCAAAACTCGCATTTGCTTTGAACTTAGCAAACAATCAGTGGTCCCTCAGAGTCTGCAACACTACGTATAGATGCCCCTCGTGCTCCTCACGAGTCCTGGAATAGATGAGGATGTCATCGATGAATACAATCACGAACCGATCAAGGTGCTATTTCACCACTTGGTGCATCAGGTCCATGAACATTGCCGACACATTAGTCAAACCAAGCGGCATGACTGTGAACTAGTAGTTACCATATCTCATGCTATACGTTGTATTCTCTCGATCCTGATCCTTGATCCTAAGCTGATGATAGCCTGATCTCAAATCAATCTTCGAGAACCACTGCGCTCCGGTCAGCTGATCAAACAGATCGTCAATGCGTAGCAATGGGTACTTATTCTTCATGGTAACACGGTTCAACTGTCTGTAGTCAATACACAATCTAAAACTATCGTCTTTCTTCTTTATGAATAATACTAGTGTTCCCCATGGCGACATACCCGGACTGATGAAGCCCAGCTCTAGCAGCTCATCTAATTGACTCCTCAACTCCTCAAGCTCTCGAGGTCCCATCCTGTACGGTGGTATCGAAATCGATCTAGTCCCTAGGACTAAGTCAACGATGAAGTCGATCTCCCTCAGTGGTGGTAATCCTGGCAAATCCTCTGGGAACACATCTGTGAACTCGCATACCACTGGTACATCTGAAATACTGATCTCCTGTCTCACACCGATACTTATGACGCTCGCAAATGTCTCAATCTCACCACTTGTAGGCTCTATGCCTCTGGTGATCGGAAGTAATGCTACTGTACCCGGGATGTTGATCTCCGTACCATCTGCTAATGGGATCGTGATCGTCTTCTCGTAGCAACCAATCTGAACATGATACGTTCCTAACCAGTCCATGCCTAATAGTGCATCGAACTCCATAAATTCTAGCACTCTCATATCCACATATAGCTCGTAGCCCTCTATCTCTACCAGACAATCAACATATAGGATATTCGGGTATATCTTGTCCCCAGCAGCCATGCTAAGGATCAAGGGTCTACTAAGCCTAACAGGTTTCAATATTAACTTATCTACCATATGACCAGCAATAAATGACACGGTAAATCCAGAATCAAACATGGTGTGCATGAAAGTACCACAGATAGAAACCATACCCTCAATGAGGTTTTGGGACGCCCCTCTGGTTTGGCTCAGCAGCAACCTGAACACGCTCCCTCTGGTGCTGGTGGTGTTATGGTGGTGCTCTCGCTGGCTGAGGGCACTCCCTCTGAATGTGGCCTACCTGTCCGCACCGGTAACACGTGCGGATATCTTGTGATCTCTGAGTTTGGCTATGGCCTCGTCCCTATGCGGAACCCTAAGTCTGGGTCTGACTACACCTCTATGTCTTCATCTGCCTGTCTTCTCGGTCAGCACCCCTACTCTTAGTAGTCTGCCTCTATGACTGTTAGCCCTATCGACTAGGCTACGGTGGATAACTGGCAAAACTCGACACTGGTGGAACAATCTGTGTCGAACGTGTGGTCTGCTTTCAACAGACCCTACACTCTGCGCCCTGTGCTCACGAGCAACCTATCTGTTCCTCCTTCTCTTCCTGTCCTGCTGGTAGTGACTATCTAATCGCGTCTCTGTTCTGGTCGCCCTGACCTCCTCCGGATATGTGAGCAAATAACTCTCCCTCGCCAAACTGTGCTCATATGCTCTCTGCAGCTCTTCGGCTCAGTCATAAAAACAAATCCTCCGAATGTTGGTAGTAGACCCTCGGTAAAGTAGTAGACTTAATCAGCCTCTATATCTGTGCATCCTCCAGCATAATGTAGCAGTGAAATAAACCTACCCATATAGTCCATCATTAACTCATCGGTGCTCTGCCTTAGTGATATGAACTCGTTCCGTTTCGCTTGAAGAACAATCGGCGGGAAGTACTTTTGGTTAAAGTGCGTCTTGAAATCGATCCAGTCTCTCAGAATGCCTCGGGTAGTTACGATAATCGTCCACCAATCATCTGCTTCCCTCTGCAACATAGATGAAGAAATCGTCGCTCTCATGTGATCCTCAGTCGCGATGATGGTGTGGATTTTCTCATGATTTTTTAGGAATAGCTCTGTCGCGGCTATGTCTGTGCCATCAAAGAGCTTAACTGGGTCGTGCCTCTTGAACTCTCTCCACTGTCTCGCCTTAGTAGTAACTCTAGGACTCTTCTCTGGAGTAGTGACCAGAGTAGTCTCTACAGTAGTTACGGGTGTCCCTGGTGCCTCCTCACTCTGAACCAGATGTGTAACAACCTCTGTATGTGTTATATGTGCATCTGTCGTCCTTGGCATCACCGTAACCGGAATTGGTGCTGTGGAAGTTATAGCCACTGGTGTCTCTACACCCTGAGTAGTCGTAATGGGCAGAATCGGTGTAGTCGGGGTCGATAATGTCGTGGTAGCTGGTGCAGATGTCATAAGCGACCGCACTAAATCCTCAAATCTACGTGTCCAAGCGCAAAACTCTTCTGAAGTAATGAACTGAGAATCAGCCGTCCCGCTGTCGTCGCTTGGACCTGCCTGATCCGCCATCGTCGTCTGAACCAAGAGAGCGAATAATTCGGATCAATTCATAGCTATCGCATACCATATAGTACACATAACAAGCATAACATGTACAAAGTTAAATCCGACTCATCCCCAACTCCCCCATCTAAGTTTCTAAAAAGGATCATAGTGTTTCCATTATAAGTTCATATCATTTCTAATTTTCAATGGTTTAAATGGCTTGTGTTTTAAATCAAGAGTCAAGTTTATATAACCTTACGCTCTGATACCAACTATGACAAACCCAAATTCCCCTTGCATTTGGGTACGCCCGGCCTAGGCTCGTAAAGGTCCCCGAGTCGGTACTCGACAAGCCTGGCGAGTCTAGTCAACCTCCAATCAATCAATTATACAATTTATGAAAGAGTTATTGCAAGTTTCACGTAGCGGAAAGTAAATAAACTAAACATAAGGGAAATAACTCAGTCAAAGGGAAATTAAGAATCTATAATGTGGAAAATCCCGAGTATTCATGTACCAATAGACATGAGCAATGAATAAGTACATGATATCAATCTCAAAATGAACCCCAATTCCATGATCAAAAACATATATATATATATAAGTTTCATACAACCAAGTAAAAGATATAATAGACCTACACTAAGGTCTCCAAGTCAAGCCCCTAATCTTCACAAGAAGTCACCTAGGTAAGGCTCCTTGCCTCTACTGCACTCTGCCCTATCTACACCCACCATCATAAACTAGATGGTGAGCAACTTGAGAAATCGAATGTAATGCAAGAAGAAGATAACAGTAATTCATGATATATCAAGTAAAGCAGTCTAAATATTATGTGGTAATAGAAGGAAAAGAATTTAAATAGATCAAGTGCATGATAAACAGACTAATGGATATCAATCGAAATTTAAGTGTGTTCTAAGGATCAAAGGAGGCCCATAAGTGGTATAAATCATAGCATAACGCGAAGACCGCACGAGGTCTTCCTAGGCATCAACACAAGCGAAGGCACAACCATGATGGGAGGGACACAAGCCCACCCACCCAGTACTCGATGTGACACGGTCACTAAGGGTGGTCACACACTCCTGTACAAGAGTGCCTGCGTTTTATCCCTCTAGTGCAGGTCCTAATACTCTTGAGACAAAATACTTACGCCAAGAACACACAACAAGGAAAGGAACAGAATACCAATAATAGATAATGAAGAATCGGAATAAATGATAATGAATCACATAGCATTTTCTTACTGGCTTACAAATCATATATAAGCTTGTGGCAAATGTATTTATCTGATAAATCACAACACGGTAACAAACTCTCGCAATCCTAACGTGTTCCCATGAATTTTTGACTACCTAGCAAAGGTTTGACCCCAATAGATAGAACTTATGGTTAATAAACAGACCCTAGATAAATCCCCAAAGTTTCCCAAATTTTCGGTTAAATCCCAGAAATTATCATTGTCAAACTACTTGAGACGCCATAGGTGATGTCATCCAGACGGACGTCACCACGACGCCTTCACGGAACGTTAGATTAACCCACGGTCGAGATGACGTCAGGGACGCCGCCATGCCATTATAGGCCCCGGCGTCCTCACAGTGTCTGATACATTCAAATACTAGGTGATATGTCGTGGGAGACGTCGTGTGAAGTTTCTTCTTCACGACATCTCCGAGGCGTGTTCACCATTTCAAAAAAAATGCATTTGGTGGAGACGTACGTGAGTCATGCCATGTGTGCTTTGGCTCACGACATCCTGGAAAATTTTGACATCTCTATTTGAGACACCGCGAGAGACGCCGTCATGAACACAAGTCCCACGGCGTTTTCACGGCATAACTGAAAACTCATATTATCTATATTAAGGACGTATGTGGGAGATGCCGCCACACCATAACACGCACGGCGTCCCCACGACGTCTGGTAAAAACCTAGAAATTTGAAATATACAAAACACTCAAAAAAGAAAATCTCTCTTGGGGTTTACTCTAATTATCATTCCAACCATCAAGAATAACTTAAATCATCACCAAATCATCTAAAGAAAGCAGCAGTAATATCTAAGGATTCGAGATATCCCAAATCAAACCTCAAAACCTAACAAAAATGGCAAAACCCAACAAAATGGCAAAACCCAACAAAATGGAAAAACCCAACATCCATCAACAACACCCTTTGTTATTTGCTCCGGGGGTTGTCGAGACACTGGTAGAATATCAAGATCGTCTTCGACAAACCACCCTTGATCATAGCATGGATTTAAACAACTATAAATCCCAAACAAAAACCCAAATACAAAAACCAACAACCACTGAATGAAGGGAAGAGATAAAAAAGTAAGGTTCTCACCTAGATTCTAGCGAAAGGAGGACTTCAGTTAAGGTTCTCCAGCCATCTAGCACCATCCCTTATGGTGACTTGCTCTCCAAGCAAAGAAAAATGGAAGAGGATGAGAAGGGAGGAAAGAGAAAAAAATAGAGAAATGAGAGAAAAGTGGGTGGTAACCCTTATATAGGACCCCTTTTCATCACCCATCTCTAGGTAGATCCTACACATACCCTTTAAGCTGTCCCACAACCCTCCTAACTCCACTTGTTGACTCCTTTAAATGATTCGAGTGTCACTTAACTATTCAGCTCCCATGTTGATCCCACGTTCCTCGACCTGTATCGTAACTCAACTAGGCTATTACGTGTCCGTCGCCTCGTCCACGTTCTGACTAATATTAAATATTATAATTATTAATTAAACTTTCATTTATTGGTGTTTTTCCGTGTTTATTTCCCCTGATTACTTAGGCGAAACCTCACTCAGACTAAACACTCCCCCAAATGGCTCGAGACTCGTATTATACTACAATTCTAATACAAACATCACGGAAACATAAAATTACCTCAACGTCAACTCCCAAAGTTCGAAATACTCGACGCATTACACGATAGTCAGGTCACGGTCCTGACAAGTGTAATACAAGTCGAATTAAATTTTTAAGGTTATTACAATGTGACTGACTTTTTATAGATATTTCTCAAAAATACTTAAAAAGTGAGACTAGAAATATTCGAACTTGAGTCACTCCACTAGCTAAATGATGTTCTAACCACATGAACAACTCTTTCTTACTTGTTTGCGCACGGGCTTAGACCCAACAGATAAAAGTTTGGGCTTGGGCGGGCTTAGACAAGTCTTTGAAATAAAAACCTACCTAGGCCCTATCTCGGCCCGCTCGTTGCACTGGTCTAGTCACAATGAACTTATTGTAAAAACTTAAATGTTTTCGGTTCTAACTTCTAAAGGTACACATTGTAATGACCCTAAAATCTAACTCGTGATACGTGTCATTTCAAGGTCGCACCGTAGGACCCAGTTTTCGTAGTATTCATGTCCAATTCTCGGACATTAACACCAATGTATATTATTTTTATCTGATGCTTTGTATTATGTATGTTATACCGAATGTGAATCCAGTTGTCTAAACATACGAGGACGTATTCATTTACGCATTTGAGTTACGGACCATGTTTGCCTAGGGAAACGTGTCGAGACAAGTACTAGGCAAATGGGATACGGTATACAGAGTTCCAGAGGGGGATAATTTTATAAAATACTGACATTAATGAAATTAAATATGATAAACAAGTAATATGGGAACGCGTATTCTAATTGATAATATTTTTATTTGCACACGCGATGCAAGTCGGGGTGCAAATCGGGTGACGAATGCGGAGCAAATTCAAATATTATGTTTGATAGGATATGACCAAGAGACCAAATCACCCATTGGTGTCAAAAGAGTTGGTGGATGGACCCATTTTCAACCCTTATATGAGCTTGAGGTGGGGAAATGAGACAAGATGAATTCAAAGGTATAAAAGGGGGTGTTTGATTATTTCCATCAACTTTTCTCTCTCCTCCAAAGCACAAATCCAAAATTTGGTTAGGGTTTTGGTGATTTCCATTGGTGATTGAAGGCAAAGTATCGAACAACGTCCGTGAACCAAGGTTAGATTTCATTTCTCGGTTAATTATCATCGTTTTGGTGTAAATTTTTGGATTTTTGTCGAGATTTGTGAGCACCACTTTGGACACTGATTTTTTGGGCTTTGGGGTATGTTTTGAAGATATTTTGGTGATCATTTAAGGCATTGATGTTGTTGTTTGAAGTTGTTGTTGGAAAAGTTGTGAATTTTGGTATTTTTGATGAATTTTTGTTTAAATTGAGAAAATGGTTAATGGACATTTTTGACATGGTTCGTAGGTGCTATTTGGTGTTAATCGAGGTCCCTATGAGGATGGGATAGGCTTAGAACAAGGCGATGAGAGCCGGGTTTCGAAAAATTGAGAGTTTCAACATTCGACACATGCACCGCCAGGGGTGCTATGATAAGTAACTCCTCACGATGCCAGAGCACGCCATCCAAGCAAGGGGGGGCCTCTGTCCTGGTCACGTCGTGACAAGCGCCATATGGGAATGAACCTCAAGGCATCAACCCTGTTTTTGAATAAAATTTCTTAGAATTTTGTAAAACTTTGGGATTTTATACGAGTATAAACATTGGTTAAAACAATGGAACATGACTCTAATACAACCAAATTTGATAAAAATGATTACCAGATAGTGTAATTCACTAACGAGTGTATGGGGATCGATTTGGTAGCGTGTCGGAGCTAAGTGAGTGCATGTTAATTTCGGATACAGGTAAGTAAACCAGCTAGGAAATGCACAATTATTTCATTTAAAACTTTTGAATATTGTTGTTCATTGTTTCGATATTCTATTCTTGGAATTCCATTCTAGTTGAGTTGTTCGAGGGTAAGTGAGTCAACAATGGTCTCTAGCAGGATTGGTCATCTAGGTGATATTTCGGAGCCATAACCTCGAAATGCACTGCACTAGTCTTTATTTGGTTCTATACGGGGTGAGAGTTCTTAGCTGGAATGTCGGGAAGTCTCTCATCCACGTGGGTTTAAGACTGCTAGGTTTTGTTGCGTCTTATTACCCAAGTCTGTTTGGCTTTGCTGGACTTAACGACCTTGGTGGTCGAAACTACTTGGCGCCTCTTTGTTTTGATTTCGGAACACTCACTTATCGTTGATATTATTCATATACAATCTTTTATTATTCATGCGTCCTTATAGAATATATACTACTTTATTTATTTCAAAATGTTCTTTAGAATCCTACTAGCGTTATTTAATTGGTTTTGTCATTCTTGTGTTTGATTGAGTGCAGATCCGTAGTCGAGCAGGGGAAATGCGTCGATACTTGGTGAATTACTGAAGACATTGGAACGGCTCTCCCTCTCGCATTTTTGTATGTTTTCTGGTACTTTTGTATTATTATAACCCATCAAACCCATCAAAAAGAGTGAATTGAAAAAAATAAGGCCATCGATTTGTTACAAACAATAATCACAAATATCATAAGATTTTTCATAAGATCATACCTTGATTATATTCACTTCAATAAACTTTGATGTACCAAACAAATTTTCATAATGGTGAAACAGTAATATAAGATAAGTCAAGAGACCACTTACTAAAACTCATGGAAAATAAAAATAAAAAATATTGTTGTGGCATAGGGGTGAAGACCTCCTGAAATTTTCACTTGGGCCTCTATGTGAGATCTCAGGTTGGAATCTCTTAATTGTTTTAGGCGTATCTCTTATAGGGCGGTGTGTGTCATTTTTAGTAACAATTTTTTCTTTTACTTAAGTGAGAGTCGAACTCACGACCTTCATAAACCCTGTCTTTTAACAAGTGATGTATTTACCATCTCGCCTTATATGTTTTGGCAGTAACAATTAGTATCATGTAGGTAACCATTCACAATAAATAAAGTTTCCACTCATGGAAAATGAGTGAATTAGTCATCCTTGTATATTTAAATGGTCTCTTAGGTAAGATTTTTGTGTCTTTAGTTTGGGTCATGAGGTTTTATTATGTTTTCTAAAAACATCATGTCTTCTTAGGTAAGGTTTCTGTGTGTCTAATTTAGTTCATGAGGTTTTATTGTGTTTTCTCAAGATAGTCACAATTAGACCAGTTCACCGAGTCAAGGCCTGCCAAGCCCACCCGATATTGGTCGGGCTTGGGTTTCAAATATAATACAAAGCTTGGCCCGAGCCCGCCAAAGCCCAAAATTTAATGGGCAGGACTGGGATTTTATTCTTAGCTAAGTCCAGCCCATGCCCGGCGTGTGTTGGATATGTGAAAGACTTTTTATAGATATTTCTCAAAAATACTTAAAAAGTGAGGCTAGAAAGATTCGAACTTGAGTCACTCCACTAGCTAATAGATGTTCTAACAACTAGAATAACTCTTCCTTATTTGTTTGCGCACGAGCTTGGGCCCGACAGATAAAAGTTCGGGCTTAAGCGAGTCTGGATAGAGCTTTGAAATAAAAAATCCGCCTAGGCTTGGCCCAGGCCCGCGTTGTGGCAGTCCCAATTTCCAGGGTCGCCCCGTGCAACAGATACCTCTCCAGTCTATGCTCCAGAAGTACCTGCAACGTCACTCATCCATCCACCTCAACTATCACTATATCCACATATACTCTGTGAAGTGATGTTCCTGAATTTTATATTATTTTATCCATATATTACTATTTCACAACGGAAGACCTTAATACAATCAACTACTTTAATATAGTATTGATTAATGCACCTATAGTGGAATCCCAGACTGTACATGCATACATGCGATTAGTTGAACCAGTGTTAAATACAAGTACAGTAATAACAAGTTTCCCATCCCAAAATACTACAAAATATCAAAACCATATATGTACCAAATAGCACGTACTAGCAAGTCTTGAAGTGGTAAGTCGGATGTAATCGCCAACGACCTCCTTACCCTTCATTGGTACTAGGATCTCGCACTCGCTTATCACAAAAATCGATAACGAGTCCAAGTAAGTAAAACACCAAGGAAAACCACCAGGCATTTCAATTTATGAACATAAATGGAAACCAATAATCAGTGTTAAATAATCATGCAATAATCAAGGAAATAACGCAGGCAACTGCTCAAAAGGAAATGCATGAATACCAACACGAAGATAACAAATGGGTGTGCAATGAATACCGCCAGTGAAGCTATGATCAGTGGCCCGGTCATACCCTACTCCAATGACCCCGCTGACTGTATCCTAGTCACCAATTATATTTGAGAAAAACAAACCCCACACACCGAAAAATAGCCGGAACGCTACCGTTCCCATCACAATCGGATTTAGATTGACAAAGAAATAAAGCTCAACGAATAGAATAAGTAAATGCAATAGTGGTGTTCAATTGGGTTTTACATACCTCAATTCGTACTCCAACCCTGAAATCCAAACCCCGTTTAGCTCCAATAACACCCGACAATTCAAAAGTATCACCCCAAATGTACCTAAGATTATTTATCATTGAATTAGCTTCAATTTGACATATTATGTCAATTTTACATTTTTCGAGGTAAAAACCCTGGAATAAAGTCTCCTCCGACTTTTGAATTTCTCATTTTCCATATAAATTCCTAAATTTTTATTTATTTGGTCAAAATACTGTTTTTCCATATTTTTCCCTATTTTTTTGGATTTTCTTTTCCATTTTCTCTTTCTTTTTTTATTCATGTTTTGTGTGTGAACCGGGCCAAACCGGTTGAACCGAACCGGCCCGGTTCACCCTCTTCTTCTTCACCTCGCTTAGAACAGAGCCACTGCTATGTATATTTTTTTTTCGTTGCTTTCTTCTTCTCTTTTCCCTCCAATGGAATTAGGAGGATGGTCTCCATCTCGTTCTACCCTCACAAAGCAGCAGGGAGACAACTCTCCCTGCTTTGCTTCTCGGTTCGGCCATGGCGTCACCATGGTCGAACCTCACGACCACACACACACAACCCACCACAACGAACACAACACAAACTATCAACTCACCTTGTTCGCCTCGATCCCTTAAGCTCCCGAGCTCTCCTCCTCTCGGTTTCTCCTCGTCTCGGTTTCTCTCGCTTCTTCTCGATTCTCCTCTGTTTTTTATTTCTCATTTAAAGAAGAAGAAAACGGTTTGATGATGGAAATGACCATTTTGCCCCTCATGTCTATCCATTTCCCTTCTTTCCTTCAATACCCTTTATGGTAATTTCGCATTTTCTATTTTTTTTCTGACTTAATATATATATATATATATTTATATATATATCAATTTACCTATATATATAAATATATACACTCACCTATATTTTCGCATTTATAATTTCGTCGTGCGCGCCAACGAGTGTACTCGGGCGTGCACACTACCGTACCCCCCACGCGTATCAATCACGACCAAACCCCGGCTCTCAACCTTGCCCGAACCATAATAATATACATACACACCTGCGATGACTATAATATCAATTACATAACAGGATTTACAACCAATATACACTGTCAAATCTACAAATCCCAAAACCCCGCCTAATCCATACGCGGTTTCCACATGTCATCTGAGCTGGCGTCCAAATCTGAAATAATTATAACAATAACGACGTTAATAAATAACGGCCGTTACAATTCTTCGCAACTAAAAGAATTTTCGTCCCGAAAATTAAATTAGTGTAAGACTTACCGTGAAATAGCTGAGGATAACGATCCCGCATGGTCGATTCCAACTCCCAGGTAAGTCCTTCCGTACCATGATGCTGCCATCATACGAGAACCTTAGATATTTCCCTATTCCTAAGAGTTTGAACCTTACGATCCAATATAGCTATCGGTCGTTCTTCGTAAGTCGTGTCAGGTGGAATCTCAACCTGTTGCACGTCAACCATAGGTCGTGGTCCTGTCTTAGCCAATCTCAACATCGAAATGTGAAACGTAGGATGAATCCCTGATAATTCCACCGGTAAATCCAACCTATACGCCACACGACTAACTCGTTCTGCAACCCGATATGGTCCAATAAATCTTGGAGCTAGTTTCCCTTTAATCCCAAACCTCTGCTGTCCTTTCCAATGAGAAACCTTCAAGTAAACCATGTCACCAACCTCATAGCTCAGATTCTCGTGGTACCTATCCGCATACTTCTTTTGTCTATCTTGCGCTGCTCGAAGCTTCAGTCGAATCTGTCTAATCTTCTCTGTGTGATCAATAACTATCTCCGGCCCCACGACAACTGTATCCTCTGGCTCTGCCCAACACGCTGGTGATCTACAGGGCCTCCCATACAATGCCTCAAATGGTGGCATACTGATACTAGCCTGATACCTGTTGTTATAAGCAAACTCACACAGAGGTAGATAATCCTCCCATGTACCTCCAAACTGCAAAATACAAGCTCGAAGCATATCTTCTAAAATCTGTATCAATCTCTCCGACTGACCATCGGTCTGTGGATGATAAGCAGTGCTAAATTGCAACCTAGTGCCAAACTGCTCCTGCATCGCCTCCCAAAATCTCGAAGTAAATCTGGGTCCCTATTGAAGGATCAAGCGCTTACCACTGCGCTAAAAGCAATTGCTTGTAGTCGGCGCAACTTTATTTCCTTAACAAGTGGCGGCGCAAAGCCCCGTACTAAGCGACATTGGGCATGAGGGGCTGCCCACCACGTGGGTGCCAACGGGTCGGGCGGTTAGTCCCTGGAGCGGTTAGTCTCCCGAGCAAAGGATGGTGCCGACACCCCATAAATGCCAACAATCACCCCCAAAGACCACCAGGGAGCTCGAACCCGCGACCTCGCTCTGATACCAATTGAAGGATCAAGCGCTTACCACTGCGCTAAAAGCAATTGCTTGTAGTGCTGGCGCAACTTTATTTCCTTAACAAGTGGCAGCGCAAAGCCCCGTACTAAGCGACAGGTGGGCATGAGGGGCTGCACCACGTGGGTGCCAACGGGTCGGGCGGTTAGTCCCTGGAGCGGTTAGTCTCCCGAGCAAAGGATGGTGCTGACACCCCATAAATGCCAACACCTATCAGATACTATGGAAATCGGTACCCCACGTAATCGAACAATCTCCTGCTCGAATAGTCTGCTCACTGAGTGAACGTATAACGCATCGAAATGGGTATAAAGTGTGTCGATTTCGTCAGTCTGTTTATTACCACCTAAATTGCATTATGTCATCTGGAAGTTTGTGGTAACCCACTAACAAAATCCATAGTAACATGTTCCCATTTCCAGTGAGGAATGGGTAACGGCTGTAACAATCCACCAGGTCGCCTGTGTTTCGCCTTCACCTGCTGACATATATGACATCCCCAAACATACTTTCCAATATCAGCCTTCATCCCTGGCCACCAAAACAATCTCTGCAAATCATGATACATCTTGGTTCTGCCTGGATGAACCGTATAACGTGATCGATGAGCATCCTAAAGTATACCATCTCGTATCTCTGGCACCGCAAGTATCCACAGCTTCCCTGGTATCGCATGCATCCATCAGATGTTTCCGACCAATCAGTGCACACGGGATCCCGTGCCAACCCGCCGAACCGCTCATAGAGCCCATCACCCCGCTGACACCCGATTACCCGCTCTAGTGACACTGTCGGTACTCTCATCTGACCACAAATCCGTACATCACTCATCGATGTACCCTCTACCATGCTCATAACCGATGATATCTCCAACAGTCTCATATTATGATTACTGGTTTGACTGTTGACTTCGCATCTACTCAAAGCATCTGCCACCACATTGGCCTTGCTAGGGTGATATTCAATGGTGTAATCATAATCTTTCAACAACTCTAGCCATCTCCTCTGACACATATTCAGATCTCTCTGCGTGAAGATATAGCGTAAACTCTGATGGTCGGTGTAAAGTATAAATTTCTCCCCATACAAATAATGACTCCAAGCTTTGAGCGCAAAAACAACAGCTGCAAGCTCTAAATCATGTACAGGATAATTACACTCATGTGGTCATAATTTCTTGGATAAATATGCCACAGGTTGTCCCTCCTACATTAGAGCACATCCGAGTCCAGTTCCTGAAGCGTCAGTGTAAACAGTCAAACTCTTTCCCGCTTCAGGTAACGTCAATACTGGTGCAGAAGTTAACCGCTTCTTCAATTCCAAAAATGCATGTTCACACTCTTCAGACCACTCAAAAGGAACATCCTTCTTTGTCAACCTTGTCATTGGTGATGCAATCATAGAAAAATCCCGCACAAAGCGACGATAATAACCCGCTAGACCCAAGAAACTTCGTATCTCAAAAACAGTCTCCGGTCTCTTCCAGTCAATCACCGCTCTAACCTTATCTCCCTCAATAGATATGCCCTGATCCCTGACAACATGTCCTAAGAACTTCACTTCCCTCATCCAGAATTCACTTACTGAATTTCGCATATAGTCGGTGCTCCCTCAACGTCGTTAACACTGATCGAAGGTGACTCTCGTGATCCTCTCAAGTCCGGCTGTATATCAATATGTCATCAATAAAAACTGTCACAAATTGATCCAAGTACGGTCTCAATACTCGATGCATCAAATCCATGAAAACTGTTGTAGCGTTCGTCAATCCAAACGGTAACACCGTAAACTCAAACAGTCCATATCTGGTAGTGAAAACAGTCTTCTGGATATCTTCTTCTCGAATCCGTAACTGATGATATCCTGAACGTAAATCAATCTTCGAGAAAAAATTCGCACCTTTCAACTGGTCAAATAGATCATCAATCCTCGGAAGTGGGTAACGATTCTTGATTGTTACCTGATTCAACTTCCGATAGTCTATACACATCCTTAATGATCCATCTTTCTTCCTTACAAATAATACAGGTGCTCCCCAGGGTGACATACTAGGATGAATGAATCCCTTTGCCAACAGATCCTCTAGCTGTTTCCTAACCTCTTCCTGCTCCACAGGTGACATCCGGTATGGTCTGCTAGAGATAGGTTGGGTCCCTAATATCAACTCTATAATAAACTCTATCGCTCGAGATGGTGGTAATCCGGGTAAATCATCAGGAAAAACATCAACAAATTCTCGGACAACGAGTATGTCCTCAATATGGGTAGCCACTTGAGTCTCAGGCTCAACTACCGCTACGAACTCCTCCATCTCTTGAGTAGTCGCTAATCTACCCCTGGTAATAAGTAACTCCGACGCAGTCCCGGTCAATGAAAACTCCATTAAACCAGGAATACTAAAGTCAACCCTTTTCTCAAAATAATCTATCCGTGCATGGTACGCTAACAGCCAATCCATTCCAAAGAGTGCATCAAACTCTAAATACTCCAATACTCGTAGATCGGCTGGTAACTGATGTCCCGAAACCTCAACCATGACATCACGAACGATCCGATTAGGGTAAATCTTATCCCCAGCAGTCGTGCTGAGAACAAGATGGGTCTCAAGTGTGTATACATCTAACCCTAACTCCCCAACTAACCGTCCAGCAATAAAAGAAAGAGTACTACCAGAATCAAACATGGCATGTACAAGTCTGATATAAATATACAACATACCTTCCACTAGCTGGCAAGTAGCTCCTGAATCTGGTTGTGCTAGTGCATGCGTTCTATCCCTATTGGGACCCTGTTCCCGTTGAGGTGATGGTACTCTACATTCCCATCTCAAATGCCCTTGCTGACCACACCTATAACATCTACGCGGTTCTTGCCTCCTAACCCGCTAGTCACCAGATCCCTGACCCTGACCCCGACCCCGAACACGGTCATCATGATGCCTCTCCTGATGCTGCGGCGGAGGGTATCGTTGCTGTTGCTCATTCGGAACTATCGCATGCACAGGCTGTCTAACGTCCCTTCTCCACTGCTCTGGACGTCTATCTCGTCTACCCTGATCCTGCCTCGGCCAATCAAAGTGATCTTACCGTTTCTTCGGTCTCTGGTCTGAACGTGAACTCTAGCCAGACCTATCTCCAAGCTCACCCCGATGTCGTAAGTATGTCTCGCGAGCTAATGCCCGATCATAAACAGACTGCAACGTCTCAGCTCCACTTGCGACAATCACACCTCCGATCCTCTCATCCAAACCCCGGATGAAATAGTAGATCTTGAGTCTCTCGGTATTTGCCACATCCATGGCATACAGCATAAGATATCTAAATCTGTCCATATACTGAGACACCATCATATTACCCTGTTTCAGACTTAAGAACTGCTCCTTCAATCTCAACTGCACCTCCGTGGGAATATATTCATCAAGGAATATCTACCTGAACTCTGCCCACGTTACTGGTGTAGTATGTGTGTCCGTGTAGGTGGTCCACCAAACTGCTGCCTGACCCCTCAAGCAATAACCAGATATACGTGGTTGATCTGCCTTCGGTACCTCCAGCAGCTGGTGTAAACGTCGATGTGTCATCAACCATCGACCGGCAATCTCAGGATCACTAACTCCAGTGAAATATGTAGGGTTAAACCTCATGAAATATTTCACCATCTTCGCTGCCTCGGACATCCTGCTTCTGGCAGTCAAACCTCCTACACGTTGCTCAGTGGTAACTGGTATTACTTCCGTAGTCTCAGCTGTCGTCCCAAGAGGCTCAGTTCTCTCTCTCTCTGCCTCTATCCCAGCTACATGTATGTCATCAACTGGTGCAATCACCGCCGGAGTGGTAGGTGCAACTAACTCAGCAATGGGTGCTACTACTGGTACACGCAAACTCCGTATGTATTCCATCAACTCAACCATCTGAGTCTGATGTAGTAGCTGATGATCAGTAACCCTCTGCACCATAGCTCGCAAATCTGCTACCTCCCTACTAGTATGATCACTTGACTCCCCAACCTCCTGTTGAGTAGTAGAAAAGTAGTAGGGGTCTGTCCATCCATGATGATCTGCTCCAATTTGCGTATCCTAATTAGTTCCCGATATACGTGTGCGTATAGTACATATATATACGGTAAATACATATATCAAATAACAATACTGATTCTACCCACTTCATTCACTTCCCAACTTAAGTTCTAGGCAGTTCATCGGGTTTCCACATCTAATTTGTTTAAAGTTTATGCTCTTTTTCATTTCCTTTATTTACTTCAAGGCCCTATCGACCTTGCTCTGATACCAAACTGTAGCGGCTCAAATTTCCAGGGTCGCCCCATGCAACAGATACCTCTCCAGTCTATGCTCCAAAAGTACCTGTCACGTCACTCATCCATCTACCTCAGCTATCACTATATCCACATATACTCTGTGAAGTGACGTTCCTGAATTTTATATTATTTTATCCATATATTATCATTTCACAGCGGAAGACCTTAATACAGTCAACTACTTTAATATAGTATTGATTAATGCACCTATAGTGGAATCCAGGACTGTACATGCATACATGCGATTAGTTGAACCAGTGTTATATACAAGTACAGTAACAAGTTTCCCATCCCAAAATACTACAAAATATCAAAACCATATATGTACCAGCGCACGTACTAGCAAGTCTTGAAGTGGTAAGTCAGATGTAATCGCCAATGACCTCCTTACCCTTGCTGGTACTAGGATCTGCACTCAGTTATCACAAAAACCAGATAACGAGTCCAGTAAGTAAAACACTAAGGAAAACCACCAGGCATTTCAATTTATGAACATAAATGGAAACCAATAATCAGTGTTAAATAATCATGCAATAATCAAGGAAATAACGCAGTCAACTGCTCCAAAGGAAATGCATGAATACTAACACGAAGATAACAAATGGGTGTGCAATGAATATCACTAGTGAAGCTAGGATCAGTGGCCCGGTCATACCCTACTCCAATGACCCCACTGATTGTATCCTAGTCACCAATTATATTTGAGAAAAACAAACCCCACACACCGAAAAACAGCCGGAATGCTACTGTTCCCATCACAATCGGATTTAGATTGACAAAGAAATAAAGCTCAACGAATAGAATAAGTAAATGCAATAGTGGTGTTCAATTGGGTTTTGCATACCTTAATTCGCACTCCAACCTTGAAATCCAAACCCCGCTTAGCTCCAATAACACCCGACAAATCAAAAGTATCACCCCAAATGTACCTAAGATTATTTATCATTGAATTAGCTTCAATTTGACGTATTATGTCAATTTTACATTTTTGAGGTAAAAACCCAGGTATAAAGTCTCCTCCGACTTTTGAATTTCTCATTTTCCATATAAATTCCTAAATTTCTATTTATTTGGTCAAAATACTATTTTTCCATATTTTTCCCTATTTTTCTGGATTTTCTTTTCCATTTTCTCTTTCTTTTTCTTTTTTTTTTATTGATGTTTTGAGCGTGAACCGGGCCAAATCGGTTGAACCGAACCGGCCCGGTTCACCCTCTTCTTCTTCACCTCGCTTAGAACAGAGCCACTGCTCTGTATATTTTTTTTTCGTTGCTTTCTTCTTCTCTTTTCCCTCCAATGGAATTAGGAGGATGGTCTCCATCTCGTTCTACCCTCACGAAGTAGCAGGGAGACAACTCTCCCTGCTTTGCTTCTCGGTTCGGCCATGGCGTCACCATGGTCGAACCTCACAACCACACACACACAACCCACCACAACGAACACAACACAAACTATCAACTTACCTTGTTCGCCTCGATCCCTTAAGCTCCCGAGCTCTCCTCCTCTCGGTTTCTCCATGTCTCGGCTTCTCTCACTTCTTCTTGATTCTCCTCTGTTTACGATTTCCCATTTAAAGAAGAAGAAAACGGTTTGATGATGGAAATGACCATTTTGCCCCTCATGTCTATCCATTTCCCTTCTTTCCTTCAATACCCTTTATGGTAATTTCGCATTTTCTATTTTTTTTATTTTCTGACTTAATATATATATATATACACTCACCTATATTTTCGCATTTATAATTTCGTCGTGCGCGCCAACGAGCGTACTCAGGCGTGCACACTACTGTACCCCCCACGCGTATTGTAACGGCCCGTTATTTTATTAACGCCGTTATTTACCTTATTTCAGATTAGGACGCCAGCTCGGACGACACGTGGACGTCGCGGATAGATTAGGCACGTTCTGGACCTAGTATTGAATGTGTATTGTTGTTTTTCTAATTTCGGTGATTTATTGATATTTTCATTTTCTTGATAATGATGTATTATCTGTCACCGGTGTGCATTTAAAATAAACTTGTCGGTAGTTGTGAGTCGGGTTTTAGTTCGGTGAACGCACCAACGCGGAGTTTGGTAGCAGTGAGGACGGGTGTTGGGGTTAATTAGATTTAAATTATTTAAACATGTTATGGTTGAGGATTTATTTAATTAGATGTAAATATATAAGCTTAGGTTAAGCTAAGGAAATTAAATTGGGTACACTAAGTGTGGGACCGCCTCGGGAAGCATGCCGGACACGGGGCACGGGGTGCCGAGTGGTCGGGGAATTAGTGTGACCATATTCACAAACTTATGAAATTTATTGATGACTAGAATAGGTGTTATGAATTAAATCAATTGGATTATAATAAAGTCCTATAGTTTGAAATCAATAATCAGTACACCAAGGATTGTCATCGAGATGCACAACAAGGAAATTCGAGGTACATGGTGTCATGATAGGGTGTTCATGAAGTTGGTGACATAGGGTATACAGTGACCATTGGATTTTCCTCGAGATGAGCACACACGCTAGATTAAAACACAACTATATATATACTTGATCGATCAACATGCAAAGACCCAAACAAATTTTTTTCAAAAAATTTTGTGAGGAGATCAGGGAGAGATCTGAGGTTGGAGAGGACGATTTAAGGCTTGGGGGAGATGATCTAGGCGTCGAAACGTGGAGCTAAGGTAATAAATTTTCAATTTTGTTGATTTTTCATTAAAATGGGTATTGGAGTGAAATTGCGATTTCGAGAGAATTCATCACAGTTTTTTTTTTTAAATTTGGTGTGTTTGAGGTTGGTTTGATAAACCATTTCATTGGAATCGAATTTGGGGAAAATTGTGGTGATTTGATAAATTTTTGGTTTATTTTGCATGTATTTTGATCCGAGAATTGGGGTTTGTTTTGGTGGATTTGTGGTGGAATATTGATGTTTTGAGGGTCTCTAATAGGTAGGGGTTGAAGAGGAGAGGCGAGGAAGCATGAAAGAAGGAAGAAAAGAGAAAAAAAAACATAAACATAAACAAAAAAAAACAAAACAAAAAAAAACAGTTTTATTTGCTCGAAAATAGGGAAAATAAGTGAAAAATATCAAAAAAATTAGGAAAAATTCTAGAAAAATATAGAAAATTAGAAAAGGGTAGAAAAGTGGTTTCGAGATTTTTCGGGTATTTTTGGAACCCCGACCCAGCCCGGGAGAGGTACCACAACTGAAAAATTAAAAATATAATATAATATCATAAAATGATATAATATGTTTTCAAAAAGTATAAAACACTATAAAATGGACTTCAGGGATCGGGAAACCATAGCTCAGACGTTGGGGAGCTTGGTGGGGCGTACTGACGGGTTCGAAAAGTCGGAGTGCGTATTTTCGGGTATGTAAAACCCAACTGAACACCACTACTGCATTTACTTATTTATTTCCATTGAGCTTTATTTTCTTGAAAATCTATGATTTATATTCCTACTGGGACGATTATGGCACCGTCTATGTATCCACGGGTAGTGGAGGTCGCTGGCTAGTTGTGTAGCGCGTGATCTAGGAAGTCGGTAGACGATATCCCGAGTTGGACTCCATTTCACGCGTTCGATTAGCCCACTAGGGTTAATGCCGCTGGGATACAGTCGTAGGATCGGAGGCATGGGCCACGACCAGGGCTCCTGGTCCTAGTACACACTTAGTGCCTGTGTTCACACCCCTTTGTCTATCAATGTGTTTATATACATGCGATTAGCTTTGAGCAGTTGTCTGCATATTTTCCTTCCTTCCGCATGTTTATTTAACACTACTTTTTGGCTCTGTTAATTATTTCTATTATTTATGCACGGTGGTTTTCCTTGGGATTTTACTTACGGGGCTCGCCATCTGCCTTTTGTGGTGGCCGAGCGCAGATCCTAGTACTAGCAGGGGCAAGGGAATCATCGGCGATTTCATCTGACTTGCCTACGCCGAGGCCTGCTGGTATGTGTGTAGATAGTATCATGTTTTGATATTTTGTATTATCTTTTGGTTTGGGAAACTGGATACACACTTGTACTTGGTATATACATCTTATTACTATGATTGATCGCTCGTATGCACAAGACAAATGGGTTTTCCACTATAGGTTTGATCAGTAAAACTTTTATATATATAAATATGAATGCATTTTGTTAAACTTTAAATTCTTCCGCTGTTAATTTCTTTGAAAATGATAAGTTAAATGACTTTAACAAATTACCTAAAGTACGAAGGCAGAGGGACATGTGGCAGCGACTTCCGGAGCTGAGGCAGGGGAGGTAGCTGACCACGGGGCGGCCCGAGAAATTTTAGGGCCGCCACAGCTGGTATCAGAGCGAGAGTTTTGAGAAATAATTTGTTAAAAAGTTTTACAAGATCATAAACCTTAACAAACTAGATGTGGAAACCCGATGAGTCTACCTAGAACTTTTAGTTGGGAAGCAAGAAAGCGGGTAGAGCTAGGATTGTTATGTGATATATGTATTGTTGTATATATATACTATACGAATACGTATAGACAAAGCTGATCCGGACACGCATCACGATGCAGGACACGATGGATGGACAGTCTAGTGATACCGCGAGGGCTTCCAGATCGTCAGTTCCCTTAGACGACCGAGTTACGACGCACGAGACTCAGATAGCCGAGATCTTACGACTATTGAGAGAGCAGGCCGCTATGATGGCTGGATTGGCTATGTTTAGGGAGGCAGTGGCGACTACGGGACCCATAGAGACCGCAGTTACTCTTACTCAGGCGGTGGTACCCGAGGTTCAGGCAGTCGATACTACACCGGTAGTAGCAGCAGTGGAGACACCGATTCCTACACCTACCGCAACAGTAGAGGTTACCCCGACGGTAGTGTCAGAGTATGTGTTGGATCTGCAGGCCAGGAGGTTACGTGATTTCCTCAAGTTTCAGCCCGCTTACTTTTATGGAGGAAGAGACCCTGAGACTGCAGGAGATTGGATTTTATAGCACCAGCACCTGCACAAGGAGTTGAATACGGAAGAGAGGTTTAGAGCGAGACTATCTGGGACGTGTTTCAGATCAGATGTCGCAGTGTGGTGGACTAACTACCAGGAGACGCATGTTGATCCCGCGACTTGGGCAGAGTTCCGAGAGATATTTTATGACCAGTTCATACCTATGGAGGTACGATTGAGATTGAGGGAGGAGTTTTTATCCCTGAGGCAGGGAAACCGGAGCATGATGCAGTATATGGATAAGTACCGATACTTGCTGCAGTTCTCGATGGATATCGCTGGCACAGAGCGATTACAGATCTACTACTTCATTCGAGGAGTGAGGGATGACATTGCCAGCTCGATCGTATCGTCCGGGGCTCCGACAGTTCAGGCGATGTTTGAGCGAGCACTTACCTACGAGACGTTCTTGATGCAGAAGAATGGTCTTCCTATGACAGCATCGGCCGAGGTGGAGGTTGGGCAGAGCTCTCGACAGGATAGGAGGCCGAAGAGACAGTGGGACCTGTTTAGTAGAGGTCGCCGGGATGACCGCCGGGATGGCAGAGATAGACGTCAGGATGGCAGGGATCAGTATAGGGACAGGCAGCCTGTACACACCATAGCTCCAACACCACAAGAAGAATAAAGCTCGGCGGCACGACCAAAGTTAGAGATCGGGGTGGCCAGAGACAGGGTCGAGGGACCGGGTCGGGCGAGAGATCGGATGATGCGCGGACTGGGAGACGGGAGACACGCAGATCTTTCCGATGCGGTCGTAGGGGACATTTGAAATTGGATTGTCAGGTGCCATCTCCACGATGGGAGCAGGGTCGAGAGAGAGACAAAGTACATGCAGTGGAACAACCAGATCCAGGAGCTACCAGGCAACTAGTTGAGGGTACGTTACTCATTCACAGTAGACTTATTCATGCCATGTTTGACTCAGGTAGTACATTATCTTTTATTGCTGGACGGTTAGCGGGGGAGTTAGGGTTGGACACACACACACTAGAGACCCATCTTGTTCTCAGCACGACCGCTGGGGATAAGATTTACCCAAACCTGATAGTTCGGGACGTCATGGTTGAGGTTGTCGGACATAAGTTATGGGCCGATCTCCGAGTACTGGAGTACCTAGAGTTTGATGCACTCTTTGGTATGGATTGGCTGTCAGCTTACCATGCACAGATAGATTGTTATGGGAAGAGGGTAGAGTTCCGTATTCCGGGTTTACCAGAGTTTACGTTGACCGGGAACGCCTCCAAATTGCCTATTACGAGAGGTAGATTAGCGACTGCTCAGGAAATGGAGGACTTTGCAGCGATCGTTGAGCCTGAGACCGGAGGATCTGTTAGGATCGAGGACATACCTATAGTCAGAGAATTCACGGACATTTTCCCAGATGATTTACCCAGATTACCACCACCAAGGACGATAGAATTTATTATAGAGTTGTTACCAGGGACCCAGCCTATATCTAGCAGACCTTATCGTATGTCGCCTATGGAGCAGGAGGAGGTCAGGAAACAGCTAGAGGAATTGTTGGCGAAGGGATTCATTCAACCGAGTACGTCACCGTGGGGAGCGCTAGTGTTATTTGTGAGGAAGAATGATGGATCGATGAGGATGTGTATGGACTATCGGAAGCTGAACCAGGTGACGATTAAAAATCGTTACCCGCTTCCGAGGATCGACAATCTGTTTGACCACCTGACGGGTGCACAGTTCTTCTCGAAGATCGATTTACGCTCGGGATATCACCACTTGCGGATTCGAGAAGAGGATATCAAGAAGACTGCTTTCAGTACGAGATACGGGTTGTTCGAGTTTACGGTGTTACCGTTTGGGTTGACGAACGCTCCGACAGTTTTCATGGATCTGATGCATCGAGTCCTGAGACCCTACTTGGACCGATACGTGATAGTCTTCATTGACGATATACTGATATACAGCCGGACGCGAGTGGATCACGAGAGTCATCTTCGATCGGTGTTGACGACGTTGAGGGAGCATCGGCTGTATGCGAAATTCAGTAAGTGTGAATTCTGGATGAGGGAAGTGAAGTTTTTGGGACATGTGATCAGCGGTCAGGGCATTTCTGTTGAGGGAGACAAAATTAGAGCGGTGATTGACTGGAAGAGACCGGAGACTGTTTTTGAGATACGGAGTTTCTTGGGTTTAGCAGGTTACTACCGTCGATTTGTACAAGATTTCTCCACGATTGCAGCACTGATGACGAGGTTGACTAAGAAGAATGTTCCATTTGAGTGGTCCGAGGAATGTGAGCAGCATTTCGAGTTGAAGAAACGGTAGACATCGCGCGCCGGTGTTGGCATTACGAGCCGGGGAAGGAGTTAACAGCTTTACACCGATGCATCGGGAACTGGACCGGGATGTGTTCGATGCGGGAAGGACGACCATGGCTTATTTATCCGAGCGATTGCGACCACATGAGTGTAACTACCCCGTACACGATTTGGAGCTTGCGGCGGTTGTGTTTGCGCTTTGAAGGCTTGGAGACACTACCTCTACGGATAGAAGTTTGTGCTTTACACCGACCATCGAGTCTACGCTACATTTTCACACGAAAGATCTTAATATGCGTCGAGGAGATGGTTAAAGCTGTTGAAGGATTATGATTTTACGATTGAGTATCATCCCGGAAAGGCCAATGTAGTGGGCGATGCATTGAGCGATGCGAGGTTGACGATCGAGACCGAGACTCGACACATGGGACCGTTGGAGATGGCGTCGCTATGAGCATGTCGGACCTTTCGGTTATGCGGGATCTACGATTTGTGGTCGATGAGGGACTGACAACGGTGTCACTAGAATGGGTATCGGAGTGTCAGAGGGCTGATGGGCTTTATGAGCGGTTCAATGGATTGGCACGGGATCCCGAGTGCAATGATTGGGCGGAGACATCTGATGGATGTTTGCGGCACCGAGGTCGACTATGGGTACCAGCCGTGTCAGAGATACGAGATAGTATATTAGAGGATGCTCATCGGTCGCGATACACAGTTCATCCGGGCATAACCAAGATGTACCATGACTTGCGGAGATTGTTTTGGTGGCCGGGGATGAAGGCTGATGTTGGTGAATATGTTCGAG
The DNA here is from genome assembly GCA_039657345.1 of Stephania japonica. Lineage (NCBI taxonomy): Eukaryota > Viridiplantae > Streptophyta > Magnoliopsida > Ranunculales > Menispermaceae > Stephania > Stephania japonica. The sequence continues at coordinate 33,952,296 of CM077561.1, read as the reverse complement.
GGTGTCACATATGTCAGCAGGTGAAGGCGGAGCATAGGTGACCTGGAGGATTGTTGCAGTCGTTACCCATTCCTCAGTGGAAGTGGGAACACCTCGCTATGGATTTTGTTAGTGGATTACCCCAGACTTCGAGGTGACATGATGCAATTTGGGTGGTGATAGATAGATTGACGAAATCTGCACACTTTATACCAGTTTCGATGAAGTATACGTTTCACCAGCTGAGCAGACTGTTTGAGCAGGAGATCATCAGACTGCATGGGGTACCAATCTCCATGGTATCTGACCGGGATCCCAGGTTCACTTCGAGATTTTGGGAGGCGATGCAGGAGCAGTTTGGTACTAGGTTGCAGTTCAGCACGGCTTATCACCCGCAAACAGATGGCGAGTCTGAGAGATTGATACAGATTTTAGAGGATATATTGAGAGCTTGCATTTTGCAGTTTGGAGGCTCATGGGAAGATTACTTACCACTGTGTGAATTCGCCTACAACAACAGCTATCAGGCTAGTATCGGGATGCCACCTTATGAGGCGCTGTATGGGAGGCCCTGCAGGTCACCAGCGTGTTGGGCAAAGCCAGAAGATACAGTTACGATTGGGCCGGAGATAGTTGTTGATCATACAGAGAAGATCCGACAGATTCGTTAGAGGCTTCGAGCAAAGACACAGGGACGAGACGAGAAGAAATACGCGGATAGATACCACGATAGTCGAGCTATGAGGTTGGCGATATGGTTTACCCGAAGGTTTCTCCTTGGAAGGGCGGCGAGAGGTTTGGGATTAAGGGAAACGGCGCCGAGATTTATCGGACCATATCGAGTTGTAGAGAAGGTTGGCGGTGTGGCGTACGATTAGATTTACGGCGGAGTTAGCGGGGATTCATCCTACCTTCCACATTTCGATGTTGCGATTGGCTAGGACGGGCCACGACCCATGGTTGACGTGCGACAGGTGGATGTTCAGCCTGACGCAACTTATGAGGAGCGGCCATTGGCGATATTAGATCGTAAGATCCAGACTCTCAGGAACAGAGAGATAGCTAAGGTACTCGTGCGGTGGCAGCATCACGATCACGAGAGGGACTTACCTGGGAGTTGGAGTCGACCATGCGAGAGCTTTATCCCCAGTTATTCCACGATATGTTCTAAACTAACTCAAATTTCGGGACGAAATTTCTTTTAGTTGGGAAGAATTGTAACGGCCCGTTATTTTATTAACGCCGTTATTTACCTTATTTCAGATTAGGACGCTAGCTCGGACGACACGTGGACACCGCGGATAGATTAGGCACGTTCTGGACCTAGTATTGACTGTGTATTGTTGTTTTTCTAATTTCGGTGATTTATTGATATTTTCATTTTCTTGATAATAATGTATTATCTGTCACCGGTGTACATTTAAAATAAACTTGTCGGGCGAGTTGTGAGCCGGGGTTTTAGTTCGGTGAACGCGCCAACGCGGGGTTTGGTAGCAGTGAGGTCGGGCGTTGGGGTTAATTAGATTTAAATTATTTAAACATGTTATGGTTGAGGATTTATTTAATTAGATGTAAATATATAAGCTTAAGCTAAGCTAAGGAAATTAAATTGGGTACACTAAGTGTGGGACCGCCTCGGGAAGCGTGCCGGACATGGGGCACGAGGTGCCGAGTGGTCGGGGAATTAGTGTGACCATATTCACAAACTTATGAAATTTATTGATGACTAGAATAGGTGTTATGAATTAAATCAATTGGATTATAATAAAGTCCTATAGTTTGAAATCAATAATCAGTACACCTAGGATTGTCATCGAGATGCACAACAAGGAAATTCGAGATACATGGTGTCATGATAAGGTGTTCATAAAGTTGGTGACACAGGGTGTTCAGTGACCATTGGATTTCCTCGAGATGCGCACACACGCTAGATTAAAACACAACTATATATATACTTGATCGATCAACATGCAAAGACCCAAACAAATTTTCTCAAAAAATTTTGTGAGGAGATCAGGGAGAGATCTGAGGTTGGAGAGGACGATTTAAGGCTTGGGGGAGATGATCTAGGCGTCAAAACGTGGAGCTAAGGTAATAAATTTTTAATTTTGTTGATTTTTCATTAAAATGGGTATTAGAGTGAAATTGCAATTTCGAGAGAATTCATCACTGTTTTTTTTTAAATTTGGTGTGTTTGAGGTTGGTTTGATAAACCATTTCATTGGAATCGAATTTGTGGAAAATTGTGGTGATTTGATAAATTTTGGGTTTATTTTGCATGTATTTTGATCCGAGAATTGGGGTTTGTTTTGGTGGATTTGTGGTGGAATGTTGATGTTCGAGGGTCTCTAATGGGTAGAGGTTGAAGAGGAGAGGCGAGGGAAGCATGAAAGAAGGAAGAAAAGAGAAAAAAAAAAAACAAAAACAAAAACAAAAACAAAAAGCAAAACAAAAAAAACAGTTTTATTTGCTCGAAAATAGGGAAAATAAGTTAAAAATATCAGAAAAATTAGGAAAATTCTAGAAAAATATAGAAAATTAGAAAAGGGTAGAAAAGTGGTTTCGAGACTTTTCGGGTATTTTTGGAACCCCGACCCAGCCCGGGAGAGGTACCACAACTGAAAAATTAAAAATATAATATAAGATCATAAAATGATATAATATGTTTCCAAAAAGTATAAAACACTATAAAATGGACTTCAGGGACTGGGAAACCATAGCTCGAACGTTGGGGAGCTAGGTGGGGCGTACTGACGGGTTCGAGAAGTTGGAGTGCGTATTTTCGGGTACGTAAAACCCAACTGAACACCACTACTGCATTTACTTATTTATTTCCATTGAGCTTTATTTTCTTGAAAATCTATGATTTATATTCCGACTGGGACGGTTATGGCACCGTCTATGTATCCACGGGTAGTGGAGGTCGCTGGCTAGGTGTGTAGCGCGTGATCTAGGAACTCGGTAGACGATATCCCGAGTTGGACTCCATTTCACGCGTTTGATTAGCCCACTAGGGTTAATGCCGCTGGGATACAGTCGTAGGGTTGGAGGCATAGGCCACGACCAGGGCTCCTGGTCCTAGTACACACTTAGTGGTTGTGTTCACACCCCTTTGTCTATCAATGTGTTTATATACATGCGATTAGCTTTGAACAGTTGTCTGCATATTTTCCTTCCTTCCACATGTTTATTTAACACTAGTTTTTGGCTCTGTTAATTATTTCTATTATTTATGCACGGTGGTTTTCCTTGGGATTTTACTTACTGGGCTCGCCATTTGCCTTTTTGTGGTGACCGAGCACAGATCCTAGTACTAGCAGGGGCAAGGGGATCATCGGCGATTTCATCTGACTTGCCTACGCCGAGGCCTGCTGGTATATGTGTAGATAGTATCATGTTTTGATATTTTGTATTATCTTTTAGGTTGGGAAACTGGATACACACTTGTACCGGTATACATATCTTTATTAGCTGATTGATCGCTCGTATGCACAAGATGCAGTAGGGTTTTCCACTATAGGTTTTATCAGTAAAACTTTTATATATATAAATATGAATGTATTTTGTTAAACTTTAAATTCTTCCGCTGTTAATTTCTTTGAAAATGATAAGTTAAATGACTTTAACAAATTACCTAAAGTACGAAGGCAGAGGGACAAGTGGCAGCGACTTACGGAGCTGAGGCAGGGGAGGTAGCTGACCACGGGGCGGCCTGGGAAATTTTGGGGCCGCCACACGTATCAATCACGACCAAACCCCGGCTCTCAACCATGCCTGAACCATAATAATATACATACACACCTGTGATGACTATAATATCAATTACATCACAGTATTTACAACCAATATACACTGTCAAATCTACAAATCCCAAAACCTCGCCTAATCCATACGCGGCGTCCACATGTCATCTGAGCTGGCGTCCAAATCTGAAATAATTATAACAATAACGGCGTTAATAAATAACGGCCGTTACACGCATCGTTGCAATGGTCTAATCACAATGAGTTATTGTTAGTCAAACTTAGATGTTTTCGGTTCTAACTTATAGAGGTACACACTTCCTCTGATTTGTAAATTTTTCTTTTTGATAGAAAGTTATATCCTTGTTTTTTGATGATCAATGAAGGTTTGGCACACGGGCTAGAAAGATTTGAACTTGAGATCTCCACCAGCTAATAGATGTTCTAACCACTAGAATAACTCTTCCTTATTTGTTTGCGCACGAGCTTGGGCCCGACAGATACAAGTTCGGCTTAGGCGAGCCTGACAGGGCTTTGAAATAAAAAAAATAAAAAATAAAAAAAAACCCGCCTAGGCCCGCTCGTTGCATTGGTCTAGTCACAATGAAGTTATTGTAAGTCAAACTTTGATGTTTTCGGTTCTAACTTCTAAAGGTACGCATGCCCTCTGAGTTGAACTTTTCCTTTTTGATAGGAAGTTGTGTCCTTATTTTTTGATGATCAATGAAGGTTGGGGCCAAACACTCAAAAAATATGAAGGTTTGGAACCAAAGCAAAAGCATCTCTAACGAGATGGATAAGGCATCATTAGCTAAAAGGCAAGATTGGAGGAAGTCTCAAGTTTCACTCAAATTAGAGTCACTTAAAAAAAATTAATACAGGTTTAGATATCGTCTTCTTTATAAAAATAAATTAATTAATTATCGTAGTTATAGGGCAAGAAATGACAACTTAAAGCTCTATAACCAACTCAAATAATTCTTGAAAAAAAAAAAACCAACTCAAATAATTAATTCCTCTAGTTATACATTTTGGTGATATCATAACATTTCAAGACAAAAATAAAACCCATCAAAAGAGTAAATTGAAAAAAAATAAGGCCATCGGTTTGTTACAAACAATAATCACAAATACAAGCTACTCTTAAGTTCATGGAAGTAATTTGTAAACTTTAACATTAAATTGAAAAAAAGAAAAACCCTAGAGCTACCTGATTGAATAGTTAGAAGCTAATAGATGAAGAAGAAATAACTAGTGGTTTGAATGGAGCGTTCTAGGTATAAAATCATTTTTTTTTTTTGGTTAGTCAAAACTTCTTATTTTAGATCCTTGGATTAGAGAGGATACTTTCAACAATCATAACAAGGTTTATTTTCTGTGAAAAAAAAAATGAGGTTTATTTTATTTTTCTGAGAATGACGCACTTTATTTCATATCACCAGCAAGTACATCAACAAAGGTATAGAACACCACTCGAAATGATCAAGCAAAGAATTAGGCTCCCTTATATGGGTTGTTAAATTCGCTGATCGACGAACAAAGTTAACATAAATCGGACCTCGTGTCCTTCAACAACTCCCCACAATCACTAATTAAAGAGCGAAAATATGACAAATCTTCAGTTCTACTCTTTACTTTTTTTTTAGTTTTTTTGAAGTATTGGGTTACAAAACTTTTTTATCGAATGGCTATAAAAACTTTTACCATAATACTTCAAAAAAAAAAAATGTTTTTGTAAATGTTTTGGGCTATTGTAATTCACAACCTCTATCTTCCCAGGACCCAGGTCCAAACATTCCTGAGATAGGAGGAGCTCCCACATTTACCAGTCTCGCTCAGACACCCGTTTCTTCTAGCTTTACCTCTGCTGCTGATGCCCTAGTTGCTTGTTTCGGATGAATTTCTCCCCAATTTATGTAAAACAAGAAAGACTAGGTAATTCATCATTCCAATCTATTTCTCAATTTTGCTATCCCTTTGTTCAATCAATTGTTTCTATAAATTTTTGAGTTGCAAATTGAATGATTACAAAATAGTGATGAGAATAATTGAATAAGGTGGGTACCAAATGTATTCTTGAGGGAAATTTGCAAATTCCACCTACTCTACTCTCTGATTGTGTATTTTCAATTTGTATGAATTTGTTGTATGTATCTGTTGGAGCCATGGTATTGACCTACTGATAAAATGGATTAATTTACATACAGAAATCTTCATAAACTTCGCGGGCGGGCGCGTCGAGCACGTTATAAAGGGTTGTTGAAGAGCTCATTGCCAATTGAAAATGGTTCAGGGTGTGTCTGTGAGCACATTATTAGTTACTACTTGCAGATGCAGTGGAGTTTATGGGTCTGAAAACCTATGCCCAAGGCGATCCAAGTTGATGAATAAAATGCTGGTGAACTGTGGGCATGAGAAGGAGTGTCTTTGGGGGGAGGGTATTGTTTTCAAGCCTTTTGTGATTAGTGGCGCTGATATGCCGAGGCAAAGGTCTTTGAGGGTTGGAGCTACATGGTTGTTCAAGGGGAGTGACCAGGGACAGGGAATGGACGCAAGTGCTGAGCGAAGCGAGACTGCGAATGAGGACATCTTGGTGTTTTTCTTCCAGCTAGACTTGGCAACAAGAGTGCAGGTATTGAATTCTTCTATTGAGTGTCACATGATTTAGAAAGTAATTTACACCTCAGGTTGGAAACATACAAGTTTAATCAACATTGACTGCATTAGTACAGGCAAGTGATGCATTGATGTCTGTCATTGATCAAAAATTGAATGTATAATAACAGTTGGCCTATGCCTTTTTTATTGTTACAAATGTATGAACTTGTGAAAATACCATCGACATGGATGTTTCTTGATCTGAACCAGTTCGAATTAATATTTATGAAATATTCTGGTTGAAATAATGGATGGTACTTCTCTAACCTGTTCAGCTCATCTGACAGCCTATTGTCCGTTGTCTTACTGAGCCATGGAAAAGTGAGGTGGAGGGGCTTACTTGAGCCTTCGATGCACAGTGCTCTTTGACTCACTGTGGCTTATTGGCTAATATCATTGACATCTAGTGAAGGGTTTGCCAAATTGGGCATTGGAGTGACAAGATTTATTTTAATGTTTTTAGCTGTAGAGGAAACAGTTCTTTCTTCGAAGAAACTAACCCAGACATAAATGTTGGCATTCTGTTCATGCTTCCTAGATCATTTTGTTAAATCTTTTGAAAATTCAACCATCTGTATCCTGCTTTATCTTCCTGTTTTCTATTCCTTGAATAAAAATGCTTGCTGGAAATTTGCCTTTATAATCTTTCTTTCTAATTTTCATGATGTTGTGCTCTCATTTCTGTTTATTGGAAATACAAATTTGCAGTATGCTCTTAATATGGAACAGTATGATATTGCACAACAATTGAGGAACAAGCTCACTGAGGTAAGTCCTCGAACATTTACCATTTATTTCCCTTTGATGTGGTGCATAAAAAGCCAGATTCTTTTAGAATATTTCTGCTTTATATTATTGTTAATAATCTCAGACTTTTGTTCCTTTGTCTCCACTGTATTATTCCTTAGCGCATCTTTAAAATAGAGACTGAGGTGCATGAAACTGATGGAGTTAACTGTAACAAAGAGTTGATTTTTCTTTGGTGATTCACTTCTTCAAGGATTCTTAATTTATTTCTGACACGATAAGCCACAATGTGGCTTTTGAAGCATGGCTCAAATGGTTTTCCTCACTTTCAAAAGCCTACCATCAAAATTGTAGTTCATCACGTCTTCACACTTCCTTGGAAGGATCCAAACCCAATCAAGTACGTGAAGCATCTTTTCCATGGTAGAAGGGAAAAGGACAATGAACTGACAAGTGATCCATGGATTCTCTGCATTCCTAGGTGTAACCCATGGGGAGAAAGCATCGTCTATGGAAATTTTACTGTCATAAAATCTAACAAACATTCATCCTGTTATGAGTTAGGGATTGCAAGGCAATTGCCTTGGCTTATTGGGAAGAAATTGCCTTGGTGGTTCCCTTGGCGGGTGGTGGGCTTCTAAGCTATTTTCAAAAAAACCGGAGGGGTTGCTTGTACTTTGTAAATAAGTTCATATGTATACGCCTCAACCACACAAAACTCCAACCTTTTCTTTCACAACTCCAACCCCTCCACCAATGACTGACGACTTCACCAACCAATGACCAGCAGCATGCTATTATAAAGTGATTCTAAATATTTCATGAAAGTATGATTACCATTTGCAAGATTTACATTGAATCTGATAAAGAAAGTAATCAGGCCATCGGGCTACATAGGATCCTAAAAAAAGCATCAACTGTTCAGCAATCTCTAAATAAAGGTTTTTTCTGTTGTCTCTGCTTCGCCTAGACTAATAAGACCTCCTAGATATTGGCACCTTGCAATCCTTGTTTTAAGAACTTTGGTTTTACTCTGAATATTAAGATATCAAATGAACAATGCGAGTGTAAGAAGATGACTTTTGGTTAGAGATGTTCAAGGAAACTTTGTTTCTTTAAAAAGTCTGAACTCTGGCTATTTGTCGTCCCCTTCAAACAGAATTCTAAGTTCCTAATGTCCTCAATTCTCCTTAAAAATGTAGCTATAGATGCCAACTAATATGAACTGGAAGTCCCATGGAATTGGAAACCATATCGGGTCCCATTTCTGACATAAGAATCAAACATGGGACATGGGTTTATGATAGCCCAGGGAGATGGAAAAAAAAAGACTGCAAAAAGACTCTCAGAAGGCATCCTCACATCCTCAATGTAGAATTCTGGACCCCACCCTCAAAACTAAATTTATTCTGTCAATTTCAATTTAGATGGGATAAATGGGAGCTAGGAATGTCCAAGGACTCCACTAGTTAGACCTAGTGATTACTAGAGTATGATGGATTGCATTTGTTTTAGTTAAATCCTCGTCCAGTTGTTCTAGCTTTAACTAAATGAAATCGTTGTCTTTTACTCTTATTGGAAGGTTGAAGCAGAGGTCATTAAGCAGCAGGAAGCAAAAACAGGTTCATCCTCGAAGAGTGAAGCTCAGGATAAAGCCATAAGTATTCTAAGACTACGGTGAGTTATTTAAATATACCTTTAATCATCTTATTCCCATGACGTGTTGTGCTTTTAAGTGTCAATCTTGGCAGACAACTTTTGTAGTTCATAGTGCTTATGTAACATTTGCTTCTTGTCCATTCAGTGCAGACATGCAGAAAGCTATTGAGAATGAGAATTATGCAGTGGCAGCTGAACTTCGGGATGAAATCTCTAAATTGGAGGCAGAGTCTTTGGCTGCTTCAGCTAAAGCTTTGGTATATGAAAATGTGCAATATGCATTCCGGCTTGGCCAGAAAGTGAGGCATGAGAAGTTTGGTATTGTATTTATCTTTCTAAATTACGTGATCTATCTTGGTTTTGTGAAATTAGAGTTTTAGGAACATCATGCAAATACATGAATTGATCTGTGGAACTAATAGTAAGATTCTGTCCCTTTTTGTATTGATCTTCCATCACATTAGGATGTAAACTGACTCTGGCTATGTCGTGTCTACCATATATTGATATAAAGGCCCTTGTTAATTATTGTGTGTGATACTGTCAACATAAGAAAACTATGCGTAGGTCATAAATACCATGTAGTTGATAAACCTGGAATTAATTTTGGCGATGATGTGTTAAATGCTTTGGTAACACTTCTAAAGAAGGATGTATTGACTTCTATTTTGATAGTTTTTATTGCATGTACTGCTATTGTTTCAGGATATCGAGCAGTAATTTGTGGAATGGATCCTGTATGCTGTGAATCAAATTCATGGAAGGAAATTGCTCAAGTTGAAAAGCTTTCTCGAGGGTGCAATCAGCCATTTTATCAGGTCCAAAATCCTTATTGTGTGGCTTTGTCTTTCTGATTGTTTTTTAAACAGAAGAATTTGTTCATCAGTTATTCTTCTTTATCCTGATTTGAAGTGATTATCTTTCCTGACTGTAATATGAAGTTTTCTAGACATACAAAGAAACTAATTTTTGTGCTAGGAAAAAACAAAGTACAGATGCTTTGGTTTGTAAGTTATTCTGTGTCACGTAGTGAAGTAGCAAATATCTTTGGAATTTCTTCAACATTTTATGTGATATTATCAAATCAGATGATCCATATCATAAGTGATCGAACAAAATTCAGGTTGTAAGGTGGATGGTTGTTCAAACAGATAACTAATTACCGCATTTCTGATTATGAGTTTTCTGGTTTTGCAGGTCTTGGTCGACATGCGTGCAGACCCAAATTTGCTTGTGGCCTATGGTAAGGTGGCTCAGTGCCTACTCTTAAATCACCTTTTCTAGCGTAATATTTTTTTTCTTACCCAGCTTAGAGCTGCTTTCCTGAACATCTTTTTCTTTGATTTATGTGTATATATGCTCTTAGAACTTCCCATTTAGTTCACACAAGATAGTCTATGAGAGTGGCTAACTTGAGGTGGGTCTAAGTCTCAGGACTTCCCCTTCGTGAGGCGAGTCCTTGTCATTAAACCTACATCTTAAGTTGGTTCAAGTTCTTTTGTGTATCTTGTTGATCAAGTTTTGGAATCTATTCATTTTACTGAATTTATCTAGTTAGTTTCCTATGCTTCTTTAATGTGTTTCTTTGGTGGTTTCCTATGTTGCAGTTGCTGAGGAGAATCTGTTAGCCCCTGAAAAACTCGACAAGGTTAGTGGAGATTGTTAAAAAAAAACACAACTATTTGATTCCCTTTTGACTTCAAATGCTGTGTCTGTCAAATGCAGGGAAGGTTTGATCATCCATACGTCTCCTTTTTGTTTTACGGAATGGACAGTGCGGGAGATTTTATACCAATAAAGCAGCTGCTCGAGAAGTACAATAGACCTCGCCATGAAGTGCCCGAGGATTCCACTGATGATGTTGAAGATACTTAAGGCGTGATTTGCTTTATCACTGATGGGGACTGGGTTTTTTTGCGTAGAAGCAATTAATCAAGCTCTCAGGTCCAATGCTGTTTGTCACAGGCGTTCTAGATTTTCTTGTTCTGATAATTTTAAACGTGGAGCGATACATTTCAGTGTGCTTTCAGAATATTCGTTCATGCTTCAATTCCGAATGACTTCAAGGCTGCCGGTTCCCTTTGGTTGAAGAAGAAGAAGAAGAAAAGATCAAAGTAATCTGGTGACTCTAGAGAACTCCATCTGATTTTTAGAAAATCTATCTTCCATGCTTGTTCAAGCTGTAACAATAGTAATATGGTATATATAGTCTTCTTGTACTTGACAGAATGCAAAGTCAGATTCCCATTCTTAGTGCAGGTTCCACAGCATTACATGGTTCCTTTGAACATGCTCACTATTTATGTAGATAACGTTGGTATGTACGCTGATTTCCTTTAAAAGAAAAGGTGACACATCTTATATTAATGAGATGGATAGTGTGTGTACAAAGCATGTTTAGTGAGCTTGCTTGATTTTTTGTGCTTTTCACTTTTTTCCATCTGATTTTACAATTACAGATACATAAACAAGACAAGGAAAATAATCAATGCACATTTGATACACCACATCCCTCATCCCCTAAAGTTCTCACACAAGTTCTTACATGCCAGCAACCAAATGGTCATTTTGTGCTTGATGCTTGCCAGCATATCTTCAACACCAGTACTCCTGTCATAAAACAAACTGATGTTCCTCTCCTACCATATGCGGCATAGAACCGCTAATGAGATGGGTTCCATGCTATTTCGAAAATCTTTCCTTCCAATGCATCTTCTTAAGAAAATCCCAATCAGTCACCATGTTTGTCTTGCCAAAGCCTGCAAGCATTGAGCTCCAAACTTCTTGGGGAACTAAATAATCAAACCATACATCCATCATCTGTAGGAACACGCCAGCCAGGAGGAAATGCAGCGTGAGGCAATCTTCTGCGGAGTCTGCTGCCGCTATTTAACTTCAAGGGATACAGGCCTAGAGAGTTACTTCAACCTTGTGGAATATTGCCTTTTCCAAATAAATTTAGGACAAAGGTAAGGATGATTTTGATTTGAAGCGCAGAGTCATAAATCCATATAATGTCCGCAATAACAGTCATTAATGATTCTGTGAGCTCTGTAGACCAGAACAAGGTTTCTGTGTTCTCAAGCATTTCATATGGCGCTAACTTGCTCGACTATTTTTTCTTGCAGTTCACACTCCCTTCCCACTTGAAACTGTATGGCGCCTTTCTCTTTAAGTCCAATCTCTTAGGATCTTTGGCCCCTCAGTATCCGAAAACCACTTACGCCCATTTAACTAAAGGGAAGATTCAACACTTAAGCCAGTAGTATCAGCATCATTATCATCCATCTCCACAAAACTACTTCCTGGGCACTTGTTCAAGCCTTTTTCCTTCATCAATTCCCTCATCTGATTCACTTTGTCCCATCTCCCATCTAATGCATACAAGTTCGAGATGAGCACATAATACCCAGCGTCATCAGGTTGCAACTCCAACATCCTCCTAACTGCAACCTCTGCAAGGTCCATTCGCGAATGGACTCTACAACCATGAAGAACCGCACCCCACACACTAATATCTGCTTGGACAGGCATCTTTTCTATAAACTCCAATGCTGCTTGTATCATACCAGCCCGAGCGAGTAGATCGGTCATGCACACAAAATGTTTTATAGAAGGAACTAAATTGTAATCTTTACACATGGAATTAAAGTACATCCATGCCTCACCAATCCTACCAGTATGACTACAAGCCGATAAAATACTAGAGAAGACTCTATCATTAGGCTCTTCATTCTCCTGCACCATTTTCTCGAACAGTTTGAAGGATTCATTGGGATCACCATTCATGCCATATCCAGACATCATGGCACTCCATGTCACTTTGTTCTTCTCACGCATTTCGTCAAAGACTTTGCGAGAGTAAGCAAAGTCCCCACACTTAGAATACAAGTTAACAAGTGCAGTACCAACATAGACATTGGAGGAGAGAAAGCCTTCCTTGAGAGCATAAGCATGAAGTGAACACCCTAAAGAAAGAACACCACCAAGGCAAGCACAAGCTGAGAGGACGCAAACCATTGTGGTTGCATCAAGTGAGAGGGAGTATCGCATCATATGAAAGAGCTCCAATGCTTCATAAACATAGCCGTTTTGAGAGTAACCGGTGATCATAGAGTTCCAAGCAACCACATCCTTGTCCGAAACCATGTCAAACATACGTCTGGCATCTTGAATCATGCGGCATTTTGCGTACATATTTACAAGGGCATTCCTCACCTCTGAATTATCTAATCCTAGTCTAATACAGAAACTATGAACTGCCTTACCTAAATTCAAATCACTTAACTGTCCACACGCAGAAAGCACACTCGCTATTGTCAAGGAATTGGGCAGTATTCCCGCCCATTTACCATCTAAAAACAGTTTTGACGCTTCACTCGGAAAGCCTCTTTGAGTGTAAACTGCAATCATGGATGTCCATGACACAAGCTCAGCAGTACCAAACTCATCGAACACTAAACGAGCATCCACAACAGTCCCACACTTACCATACATATCTAGTAGTGCTGAAACAACAAAAGAATTTAAATGAATACCTTCCTTAATGATGTACCCATGAACCCACTTCCCCTGATGCAAAGCACCCAACTTAGAACACACCGCAAGTAAGCTCACTATCGTAAACTGATTCGGTTCAACTGAACACTGTCTCATCCCATTAAACAGAACCAACCCCTCCTCAAACCAATCATTCCTCACATACCCAACAATCATAGAAGTCCAGGAAACCACATCCCTATCACAAATTTCATCAAACACAAGGCGAGAACTCTCGACCTCCCCACACTTGGCATACATATCGACAAGACCCGTGAGCACAAAGCTGTCGCCAAACCCCACTTTCACAATCTCACAATGCAGCTTCCTCCCTTCATCCACACCGCGAAGTTCAGCGCAGGCCTTCAACACGACAGAGCAAACCATATCGTCGCGCTCATTGAGGCATTTCTTCAAACAGGTATAGAGCGGCACAATTTCAGAATATAAATCACTCGATAGGTACCATCTGAACATGACTTTCCATGAATACAGATCTGGGTCTTGTATCCGATCAAACACGGACCGCGCCCATTCGATATGCCCGAATGAGCTGTACAGGGTCACTAGTTTGGTTTGACAGATGAGGTCATTGATTACGCCATTGACAATGAGAAGAGAGTGGGTCTTCTTGAGAGAGATGATGTTGTAGCAGAGACCCAGAAGAGAGAATGCTTGGTTTGAGTGAAGAAGGGGTTGGATTGAAGTGAGAGGTTTTTGTGTGGATTTTTGGAGGGAATTGGTGGTGGTGTTGGTGAAAGTTTTGAGATGGAGAAGGTTTGGATTGCAGCAAATGGTGGATAGATTTCTTCTATTCAGACTTGCAATTGATTTCATCTTTCATGGAATTGAAACTGTAAGGATTGGCGCCCTTGTCTTTGTCATTGTCGTTCTAACTCTATTCTTACGCACCAAATATGAATATGAAAATCAAGGTAGGGAAAGTAGGCAGTGATGCAGGCTGGGCCTAAGGGGGGCCTGGCCTGAAAGACCCCTGGTTGGCTTGAACCCTCCAACGCTTCCTGCCTTCGTGAACACACCTCATGCCTCATGGTCACTTATTGTTACTTTGTTATTCCATTAGGTACGGACTAAACCACCCCAGTTTTTAATTTTTACTTCATGTACCCCACTTTTTACTTAGTTTACTCCACTTTTATTTTTAAAATTCTAAAAATATTCCACTTTTGAAAAAGTGTTGCCCGTGAGTTTCGAACACGCAGAGTTGATACCTCTTTAGAGGTCTCGGTTGACTCCAATCGATAATGCGAAGATAACTCGATTTTAGTGGATGACGGAGGGATCCAACAGAAATCTTTTTAGAGGTGTTGGCTCTGTGTGACTGAAACCTCTGAAGAAGTGTCAGCTCTGTGTGTCCGACACTTCTTCAGAAGTTTCGACCCTGTAAGTCCAAACCTGCGAATGACCAGAATGAATAAAAAAACTTCAAAACTCTCAAAAAATACACGAAAATGGTAATTAAAAAAATAGTGGATTTTACTCAGAATTGCTTAATATTTTTTATTCTATTAAAACTTTGTACCCAAAATGTAAGATTCAAGATTTAAACAGAAGCCCTAAATCTAAAAATAAATTTACAAATAAAACGATTCAAAAAGAAAAAAAAAACTCAAGAAAATATCGAAATCGACACTAAAATAGATGATGAAGCACATACGACATCAAATCTATGTGGTTTTGTTCAGATTTTATCAAATTTAGATTGTTGATGAGTGTAATTTGAGAAAGAGGTGATTGAGATATGAGTAAGTGGGGGTGAGTGAGGTATGAATAAGTAAAAGTTCTTTTATATAAAGAAGTAGTTTAGACAATTTAAAATCTAAGTTCTATTAACAAAAATTAGAGTTGTTTTAGCGGGTGCGTTCCATTATTTGTAATCATAATCTAACCCACATATATCTCATACTCCACGTGGCGTGGCTTTTTCTTCAGTTGTGGGCCCAAAAATTTCAAACTAACGTAACTCTTGATGCCCCACTAGTTGCCAGTGTACACCCTCTACCAGATGGACTCCAATCTCATCCCCAATCTTCATGCATAATTTATCACCTACCAATGCGGAGTAGAGAGATTCGGGCGAGCCTCTAAAATACTGATGGAAGAAACGACTGTTAATATCTATAGATTTTTGTATGTTGATCTGCGTATGTTGACCTGCATGCGGAGATGTGTGCGTATGTTGACCAGCGTATGTTAATATCTATATATATATATATATATGTGTGTGTGTGTGTGTGTGTTTTTAGAAGATTCGAGCAGAGATGAAGTGGAAGGTTCGAGTGGAAGAACGCCAAAACACTTAATTGTTCCGATCGATTTCGAGTTCTTGACGAGGACGAAAAGCCTCCCCAATCCCTGATGCGTGCCTGCGTCATCACCTGTTCGGAACTCGCACGTTTCGTCGCTTTTCCGTTAATTCAAAATTTGTGGGGGCGCAACTGAAGAAAGAGCCACACCACGTGGAGTGTGCCGCGTGCGATAAAAGTAGGTTAGGTTATTATTTTCTTTTATTCTTTTGTTTGCAAAATTAACTTTGTCATAATTGAATGTATTTTCTTGAACAATTAAGATTAACTAATCAATTAATATAGCCACTTTTTTTTTTTCAACCTTAAAATTTATTTTTTATATTCTCTTTAGTGATTTTTGTTCTTAAATGTAACTATCGACTCGAATTTTTAATTTGGTGATTAATCACTAATCATGAATTATTAATGCTCTAATACCCGATTGAGAGTCGCAATAAGTCAAAGTGCTCGAATGTCTATAAAAAATAATAAAAATAAAATAATTGTTATTTGTCTAGCGTGCTATTGCGGTAGTATATGGTATTGCTATAAAATCAATTAAATTTAATTAAAGGCTCAATGCAGTGGAGACTATGCCCTTGGAATCAATTAAATTAAATAGGACTAAGGTCCTAATTTGAGAATCATGGATAGAAGTTAGGGGCAATTGATACAACATCAATTTTAAGCTCAAAGCAAAGACTAGATTAAAGTGTCCTCACACTTGAGGCATTTAGATCTATATATGTAAATAGGCAAAATGAGATAGATGGAGTAAGATTTACTTGCCTTATTTCGTTCAATAAGAAACGCACTAGGAGGAGGGCCGAGCTCGCCTAGACCGTGAGGAGGAGATGCATCGGCGGCGCGATGACGAGAGACAACTTCGGCGAGGTGAACGCCAACGACGGTGAGCTTGGGAGGAAAAAAGGAAGGGGAAAGAAAGCTTGACAAGAGTTTAATTTCAACCACTATTAGAGGCTATGGTGAGATTCTAAACTCATTTCTTGTTCAAATCTAAGTCAAATGTGTGAAATTATAGTTGGGGTTACTAGGTTTGTGTTGAATGTGATTGATGTTTGAAAATCTTGATTTCTAAGTAAGTTTCCATGGAAGATAGAGTAAATTTCATGGTTTCAAGCCTTTTATGTGATTTGAGTCAAGATGTGGTTTGAGTCTTTGAGATGGTTTTGAAATGGGTTCTTATTATTGTTGAACTTGAAGTGGCCGTCTAAAATTAAGAACAACTCTAGTTCTAAACACCAAATATTTGATAAAATGCTTGAAAGAGGGTTTGTCAGTCTAAGTTTTGATCAAAGTTGTGAAATATAGATTCTATTGTTGCGTTGGACTCATTTGTAATGGAGCTTTATCCTTCTTGTGACCACTCAAGCATGATTTGATGAATGTTGGGTTTCAAAATGATTTAGGTTCAATTTGAAAAAGCTCATTTTCATGCTTGGAGGAAAACAAATAAAATTTTCATTGAAGCATTTTCAAGTTTCCAAGGCAAACATTAATGGCTTAACCTTGATTGATTGAATTTCATGCAATTTCAAGAATTCAAGGGAGGTTTAAGGTGTATTGAAGATATTTAAATGGGTGTCGTTGTTTCACCATGATTCTTACCTCAATGCAAGCCATTTTGTTTGGCTTGAACCAATAGACGATAGCATTTTTGGTTTAGTTTCTCTTTGATAAATTTGGAACTTACTTTAAAATGATTTGATTTGATATAAGTATAAGAAGAATTTAAAAAATAAGTAGCATTACAAACTAAGTATGTAAAAGACAAAATTGATGAAATAGATATTTAAGACTTGTAATTTATCAATTAAAAAAAGGGATCTTTTATGATTTTCTAGCGTTGAGACATTTAAAATGCTTAAGGGTAAACAACTAAAAAGGTTTCGGGCCTAGTAGATCGACTTAAAGTCAAATTTGGGAGTGTATTGAAGTTAAGTTGAACTTGAGACAATAAAAATCTAAATTAACAACTTAACTAAAGCAAGTGGGCTCTATAAATGGACTCTTAATGATGTCAGGAGCCTATAGACTTAGTATCGGGCATCGGGAGTGTAGTTCGAGACGCGTGGGAGCCATTTTAGCAGTGTTTCATTGCATTGTGAGGTAAGTAAAGCCAGTTAAGGAAATGTATAGTAATTCATCATTTAATTGCCTTGACTTGGTTGATATAATGTTATCTTGTGGAATTTAAATGCGTTTTAAATTATTGGATGAGTGTCTAAGGCATAAGTGTGTCAAGAAGGTACTCATGGGTTTTGTGCTAGCTGACCAAATGTGACCATTGCCTGCGGAGATGGTGCTAGCCTGCCAAACATAACTTTACCCTGAGTACTGGATTTGGGTGTACGACTACATTCAATTGTTAATCCAGGTATACCGCGACTACACTCTGGATTAATAAGATGAAGTCAAGTTGTGGTTGCGACCCGCAACTTGATGGATTGGACCACTTGGTTGTCTTATTTGAATTCTAAACACTCAATATTGTTGTCGATGATTCGTCAGTTTGTTTATCATGCACTTTCTTTTATTTATCTGCCTTTAAATAACCTGTATGATTCTTACACTACTTTTAAATTATTCATGAATTAATGTTTAGATCCTTCTGTTTATTACTTTCTACATTAATGTACTCACTGTCTAGTTTGTGACGATGGGTGCAGACCCGTCGTCGAGTAGGGACAAGGAACCGGAACTAGACAAGTACCTTTAAAGACATCGGAGCGACCCTCCCTCCACTTGCTCTTTTGTAGGTTACTTATTGTGTATTATATATGTATATATATATATATATGATGTTTTTGAACACTAGGGATATTTTGGGGTTTGAGATAGCACCGATACATGTATTTTCCCTCGTCATTGTGTTTTGTATTTTGTATCC
Organism: Stephania japonica; assembly: GCA_039657345.1. Classification (NCBI taxonomy): domain Eukaryota; kingdom Viridiplantae; phylum Streptophyta; class Magnoliopsida; order Ranunculales; family Menispermaceae; genus Stephania; species Stephania japonica. Next base: position 33,933,751 of record CM077561.1, on the reverse strand, counting down.
ATTGTACAGGGTTTCCACATCCTAGCTCCCATACTTAAAACTCGTTATGTGTTTAATTTATTTGTCATCAGGTTTTTATCGTATTTAAATTCCGATGCATATGGTTTCAAATATATATACTCTATTGTATGGACTATTAGGTACTGAGGACCGGTTTGTAAGGTTAACTAGGTCTTTATTAATTCTGAACTGGTTTACCGGGGGTTAATGGAGGTCTAGTGCCAGGCGGTACTCAATTTGTAGGGTTGGGGTCGTCACATTGAACCACTATCGATATCCTCTTCGATTGGCGGTGGTTCCAATCAAATCTGTTTGCACTTTGTTCATCCAATAAATTGCAAATCTAATCAGATTTATGGAGATTGATCCATACTTATAGCGGTGCATCTTCATCAAAGATGTTGCGTAAATTTGTGTGGTGCAATAGATTGATCTCGTCTTTAGTTTTTCATTTTATAGTTAGTTTTTCTTCCTTAGTTGGAAGTCTTTAATCGTTTGTTTTTTCTTCGTTGTGAAGTTTTAGGTTTTCTTCTCCTTGTTGGGAAGTTTTGTTATTCATCATATGGTTCTAGTAATGTTTGTGTATTTTAACAAGTTTCAACATTGTAGTGGACAATTCTTGATTGTCAAATTGTTTCAATTTCACAATCGCATTCACAGTCAAATTAATGGCAGTTCGTTTAAACAAATAAGATTAGCGAATCAATGTACTTGATTTTATGTCTAGTCCTGTATTGACCCATGAATGATTAATCTCTTTAAAAAACACTAATCAATTAATATATTTTTATCAAGTAATTGATTTTATATTCGGTCTTGTTTTATTGAATGAATGGAGTCATGTTTAATAAAATTTTTATTTTACTTAAAAAATAGCATGCTAAAAAAAACCAGCCCCCCATTTATTCATTTTCTTAGAACAGCCCACATTTATTTTTTATTTATAAAAAATAAATTTTTATTTTTATTTTAAAATTAAAATTTTTTTTATATTAAAATATATATATATATATTTTTTTGTTGAACTAAGCTTGGAATTTATGTAATTTTTTACATATACGCTTGGGTCAATATGTAGGACTATATTTAGACGATGGGTTGTGTATGGACTAAAGTTCTTATTGTGACTGCCCCAATTTCTGGGGCCATCCTGTAACTTACGCCCTCTGCTCACAAGCCCAGTAGCGTCTGTCACATCATCGAAAACGTCATCACTACTGCCACATCCGCAGCTCTGTGAAGTGACACTCCGTTTAACTAATCTTAGTATATTAAGTTATTTAATTCTCCTAACATCTAGTAGGTTAGTTAATTACAGCGGAAGCCTTTAATGCGTATTTTATAAGAATTTATTAAACCTAAGTAGTGGAAAACCCAAAAATAAACACCATGTATATAACTGAGACGAGGTAAACAGTAATCCATATACATGTGATAAAGTTCTAAAGTCCCCAAAACCCAGCAAAATAATATATACATACATGATAGTCAAAACACGAGCTGTCAGCAGCAACAGCCTCAGAGATAGTCGCCTATTACCACTTTTCCCTTGCTCTTGCTCGTACCAGGATCCGCGCTCAGTTGCCCAACACATACAACAACGAGCCTAATGAGTAAATTCCCAAGAGAAGTCTACACGATAATCATGAAAACCACGGTAACCTGTGAGACATGTGAAAATGATCCTAGCAATAGGAATCATATTTCCATGGCTGGTAGCAAACAACATTTACAACAATGTATCGATAACACACAGTTAGAAATAAAACAGCATTCGAATAACCCGGTTCAACCGCGATATCATATAAACTAGATAGAGGTGTAACGGCGTATAACAAAACTATATCATACTTTGTAGATTCGAATACCCCGGCTGAGCACATCAAGCCTAAGCCACACCCGAACTACTAACAGTGACCAGAAACACATCATAAACCCACCGGACACATGCACCCCACTACGCGGGTAGCTATTCATCAGTTGAGCCCAGTACATGCGCTACAATCTAGCTTGCTCAATTCCGTAACACAACCATCCTGATTAACCTCCGACCATATGAACAAATCAAACACCAACCAACACATGATCACAGTGCATAAACATGGCAATCCAATAAGTAACCAAAGCGATAAATGAATAACTGAATAAACACTCATTTAAATGGACAAACCACGCATGAATTTAAAGTGTAACATTCTTAAGGGTTTTACGCACCTCTAAACACGCAATCCAACTTCCCGGACCCGTCAATCCGACCACCCACCTAGCTCCTTGGTGTCCGAGGTAAGGTTCCCCAGTCCCCGAAGTCAATTTATAGTGTTTTGTATTAATTAAATGAGTTGGTTATCAATTAGGTTCGATTTCATTTTTATAAGTTTTTGGGATTCTGATATTAGCACGCTAGTTAGGGGAATTAACGCGCTAATTGATCCTCGGCACTGTTCATCATCTTCCCCAGCGTGATTAGCGCGCTAGTGTTCATCACCTAGCACTCTAATTGCACGCTGCCCAAAAAATCCAAAAACCGATTCTGGGTTTTCCTTATTTCCAACACCTCAATTCATCCTAGAATTAATACCCACACTCTTAAAACATCAAATTTCTCACCAAAACACCAATTTAACAAGGTTTGAAAATTGAGAATCAAAGTGTGCCTTAATTTTCCACAAAATTGGTTCAAAACGATGTAATTCGTCAAAACTAACCTTAAGAACATCAACTCCATCAAAAACAGTGATGATTTCATCCACAAATCTGTTTTATCCTCAACCCACAAAAACCACGTTTTTTTATCAAAAACCCACAGTTATGAGGGATAAATTTACCTTGGATCTATGCTCTGAGGCTCGGATTCACTCTCCAAAGCTCAAATTCTACCTTCCCCAACCTCAGATTCACTCACTGATCTCCCAAAATTGTTTGGTTTTTGCATGCATTTTCGATCAATCAATATTTATGTGTTATTCTAATATGTTGTGTGCACGCATCTCGAGGACGATCTAACGATCATTGATCACCCTGTGTCACTTAAGTTCTGAACACCTTATCATGACACTACAGTCCTCGTTTCACCCCTGTTGTGCATCTCGATGATCATCCTAGGCACTCTGATTTTCCTAGCTACAACCTTAGGAAATGAATTAATACTTTGATTTGGCTCACATACCTTAGGCTTGAACATCAAATAATTCATAAAAAAATCATATGTGAGGTCACACTAGCTCTCAGCTCCCCGACAACTCATGTCCCGTACCCCGGCTACCCGATACCCTGTACTTGGTCCGCAACACGTATTTCGAGACATATACCCGACTCGTGACCTTGCCCAATATCAATGTTCACACATGCGATGCTTACATACATAAACATAATTAATATACCCCACATCGCAGTACTAGGTGTCACACCATGCACAAATATCATAAATATAACCTGGGCTCCCACATCTGAGTCACCCAACTTTTCACGTAACGCCCGAATTACCCGTTAATCATCGCGATTAACACTAATATTCGATTAAATTAATTTGGGTCGTTACACTTATGGCCAAATTCAATTGGGCCCGACCCACGCCCACTTAGGTCCGACTCATGAATAGGTTTATTCATCATTATTCATTTGTGTATATTTACATATTATTATGTATGTTAAGGCCAATTGGAATCAAGCTTTATTTGAATCGTCTATTTTTTGTCGCTCTTAAAAACTCTAATTTTCCTTCTTTGGTTCTCATTATTATTGATTTCATCTTTTGAATCGTCGTCGATCCTCTCATTTGATAAACGGTGGTTCCAAGAACCTTTTTTGCCTCTCTTTTTAGAATAACCTTTTTTGCCTTAATCAAATAAACTCAAATCTTTTCAGATCTAATGAGATGATTAGTTTCATCCCCATTGCGACCATCAAATTTATTATTGACTGCAATCACTTATCTATGTCTGCATCATTCCCGAATACTGTGTGCATTTGCATTTTGTGGGGTTGGTACTCGTCGTGAGGTTTTTTTCATAGGTAGTTGTTTCCTTCTCTTGTTGGAAGGTTTGGATTGTCTTCCCTTGGTGGAAGTTTTGTGTTTACTTTCCTAGTCGGAAGTTTTGTGTTTACTTCCCTTGTCGGAAGTTTTATTTTTCGTTATGTTTTTCAGTGATGTATCTGTGTATTTTCGTGTTCCAAACGTTTGTCGAGAAAATAGTCGTTCATTGCTAAACTATTCCATTGTTACAGTCGTAGTTATTCAAAGCCAACCTTAAATGAAATTTTTATTTCTTCAAAAAAATGTCAATTAGACTCTATCAATTATAATTAGCGATTCAATTTGATACAGTGATTGATTATATGTCTCATCTTGTTCGATTAAGTGCATTGAGAGCCATTAATCATTAATGAAATTTTTATTTCTTCAAAAAAAAAGGTCAATTCTATCAGCATGGATTAAGTTTGTGGGGGTTAGATATAGACTTGTTCACTAGCTTGGGGGCCACCTGACATGTGTCGAGCTTGGGCCTTACAAATGCAAGAATTCAAAGCCTTAACCACTACACTACTTCCTCTTCCTATGTAACTCTTGAAATGTTTTAAATATATTTGGTTTTTTAAAAATAATAACAAGTATATTTAGGCCTGTGTCATCTATATTCGAGTTTGGGCAGGCCTGGATAAGGGCTTGAAAAAAAAGCTCGCATAAGCTCGGCCTAGGCTGCCTTGGTCCACTTGATGAATAGGTCTAGTTAGATATCTAACTAGGCCCGCCTACACCCCAAAGTCACCCCTAAAGTCACTTCATGTGACGTGGCATGTAGCGGCCCAAATCCCCACAAACTAGGCTCTGCCCGGTCTAAGCCTACATGGACCCCGAGTCAACCCTTGCAAGGTAAACAAAAGCCTAGTCAGCCTTCATTTCCATTATTTTAAGTCATTTAATGATTTCAAGTTGAGTTATTTAAGATTTCCAAGTTTTTCACTTTATCCAGTGGATTACAAATTTAAACAAACCAATAACTTAAAATAATAAAGTCAGGACATCATATAATGTGGAACCCTACAAATATATAGATAACATGCATATCTGGTGATGAGAGTGTGAATAAGAGAAATATACATGCATTAATATTTCTCATATCCCGAAAATATCCCCAATGTTCAAAACAACATACATATAATACAAGAAAAAGTCATAACCTACACAAAAAAATAAGATGAGGGCCGCCCCGATGTCCTCAGAGTATGTCAACAAGCGTCAGTGCCTTGCCCCTGCTCGATTGTGGGTCTGCACTCAGTCATCAACAAAAAAAATGAAGAGCCCAAGTAAATCCAGAAGGCATCTCAACATTAACTCAGATAACCAATAAAAATAGTCTACAAATCATGCGGGAAACGAAATAACTAGAGAAATAGTAAACGTGTGATAGACAAAATAAATAAATGATCAACGAAAAAACGAGTGACGAAATAAAAAAGGATAGACATCTAGTGGTCTTAACACTCTTCAAACTGTGGGTCCACGGCCTCTTTCAAAACAGCTTGAAGTAATCCCAAACATTCTCTCACCGTAGGTCCAATGCCGCTTCCAATGGCTTGAGCGATAATCCTCAAACAGTGGGGCTTAAAGCCACTTCTAACAACTTGAGTGCCAAACTGCGGACACTTGGCCATTTCAAACAGCTTAAGTTTACGACGGTGGGCCTCAAACCACTTCCAACCGCCCTACTGTGATTTTTTTAACTATGGACTAACTCAAGTCATTTATAACAGCTCCTTTTACAACACTGACCACCTAGACTTTAGGTCACTCGACAGTACGAATAGATTCTAAGGAAAGCAATTTAAATCAAGTGCATATTCAATAAGGAATGGAAATTAAATGAGAAATAAACTACTATTAAGGTTTTAGCGAGTTTACTTACCTCAAAAACGCAAAATATCCTAGCAATAGCAACTCCCACACGTCCATAGCACTCACCTCACAACTGGCACTAATACTTTAGGCTCCTAATATCAATTTATGATGAATTAGGTGTGTTTAAATGTAACGGCCCGTTATAATTATAGCAAAGTTATTTAATTATTACAGATTAGGACACCAGCTCGAACGACACAGGGACACTGCGGATAGGCTAGGTTTGATCCGAACCTAGGTATTGACTGTGTATTGGTGTTTTCCTAGGTTCTGTGATGTATTTTATATCATTTCTGTATTATTCATCACAGGTGTGTATTTGAAAATTATTGTCGAGCGAGGTAGAGCACTGGGGTTTCGTTTTGTAGAATACGCTAACTCGAGGGCACGATAGCAGTGAGGCCGGGCGTTGAGGTTTGATTAGATTTAATTAATTAAGCATGACTAAGGTTGAGGATTTGATTTAATGGGATTTAAATATAACTTTAGACTAAAAATCAATTAGGTACACTAAGTGTGGAACTACCTCGGGAGGCGTGCCGAACGTGGGGAATGGGGTGCCGGGTAGTCGGGAAGTTAGTGTGACCCTACTTATCATTTTATGGAATTTATCGATGACTAGAATAGGTTTTATGAGTTAAATCAAATTGGAATTAATCAAGTCCTATAGTTTGAACTGGAAAAATCAGCACACCTAGGATAGTCCTCAAGATGCACAACAGGGCGATTTGAGACAGATTATGACATGATAAGGTGTTCAGGAATTTGGTGACAGGTTTGACAAGGACTGTCTGATTAACCTCTTGATGCTTGTGAACGCCAGATTAAAACAAAACATATAAATAGCATTTGATCGTGGAGACATGCAAAGAACATGCATTCTCTCAACAACAATTTGAGATTCTGATGAGAGAAATGGTGGCTAGGGAGCGAAATTTAGTGTTTGGAAGCTGGATTGGGCGATCAAACGAAGAAATCTAAGGTAATCTTACTATCAATTCTTTGAATTTACTGAAAATAGATGTTTTGGGTGTATTAAGGTTTAAAAGCTTTTTCTTAGGGAATTTATCACTGTGTTTGCCGAATTTGGTGTTCTTGAGGTCGGTTTAATGAATCATTTCCATTGGAATCGGATTTGTGGGAAATTTAGGTGAAATTGATGATTTGAATTTCAAACATACACACTTTTGATTTTTGGTTTTGGGAAAATCTATGTTTTAATTGGTGTTCTGGAGAGAAATTCGATGCCATTAAAGTGTGTGTGTTATTTGATTAGTGTTTGTGAGGTGTTAGGGACCAGAAAAGCCAGAATTTGTTTCTGAAAATTCTGGGCAGTGTGCAATTAGCGCACTAGGTGATTAACACTAGCGCGCTAATCATTATGGGGAAGATGATAAACAGTGCCGAAGATCAATTAGCGCGCTAATTGATCTTCCTAGCATGCTAATAACCCCCTAAACCTTAAATAAAATATGAAATTGAGCCTAACTGATTATAAATCCATTTAATTGACCAATAAACCCCGAAATTAGGTCTCAGGAGTCACGGGACAATAGTTGGAGTCGGGGACTAGTCGGGGGTTGGACCAGAGGTAATTTTTGAAATTTTTTAGCGTGGTTTGAGGTACGTAAAACCCAACTGAACACCACTACTGCATTTACTTATTGTTATTCATTTAAGCTGTAAATTATTGATAATCTACGAGTCCATTCTTACTGGGACTATTGAATTTTCCCGTCTATGTATCCAGGGGTTGTGTGGTCGCTTGCTAGGCATGTGGCCTAGGACACAGTCGTGGGGTAGATGGCGTAGGCCACAATCGGGCTTTTGGTCCTAAGTGCACACTTTAGTTAGCTGGTGCACACCCATTTGTATTTCTGTGTGTTATTATTCATGCGATGAGCTTTGAGCAGTTGTCTGCATTTTTTCTTTTTTCCACATGTTTATTTAACACTATTTACTGGTTTCCATTTACATTCTTTATTATAATGCACGGTGGTTTTTTCCTTGGGATTTTACTTACTGGGCGTCGTCTGCCTCTTGTGATGACTTGAGCGCAGACCTGTTATATCAGTAGGGGCAAGGAGATCACGGGCGACACATCTTTACTAGTCCGTTGTCAAGGACCTACTGGTATGTGTAATAGTATTAAATTGTTTTTACTTAATATTATTGGGGACTGTGATTATATCATCTTCAGTACTGGTATATAAACATTCACTGATGGCAGTTGTCGCCTATATACTGAGTATTTTCGGGTTTTCCACTGTAGGTTAAATAAATTAACTTTATAAAATGCTCTTTGGTGATATAAAGACTTCCGCTGTAATTGTAAACTACTAAATTAAATGGCAGAAACTCAAAAGCGACAGGTAGAATGGATAGACGAGTGACATGGCAGGGGTTTTCGGTGCAAGAGCAGGGGAAGTAGCTAGCCACGGGGCGGCCTCGGGATTTGGGGCCGTCACATTATACCTATTTAATAAGGTTTAGATCATTAAATCATAAATCAACTCAAAATAAGAAAATTATATATGTAGCACGCTTTACGAGGTAAATTATCGATGCAAAAATTTTCAGTATACCTCAAAATCTAATTTCCTTCGATTTATTAGTCTTCTCCAATTTTTCCTCAATTGTTTTGTATTTTTCTTGTTTTTTTCTAATTTTTCTTTAAACTTATACATTTTTATATATGTTTTATTAAATTTTAAATTAGTTAACGAGTTTAGGTCATTGGGCCGGGTTCGGTTAACCCCAATTTGGCTAAACCGATTCGGTCCTGCCATTTAGGGTGGCCTGGCCCAACTGGGCTAGGCCTAGGGATGGCCCCACCCCATCCCCATTTCGTTTTCATGAACAAAGGCTATTGTTACACAACAATTCATCCCCACTCTTTTTTTTATTTGTTTTTTTTCCTTTCTTTCTTTCATTCTTCTTTTCTTTCTTTCTTTCTCATCCTTCTCCAACAATACATCGACAACAATTTGAGTCCAATTAAATCAAAATGGGCATCCATGAGCATAAATTGCGAAAATTAAGTGAAGAGGGACTCTAAAGTTTACAAATCGGTGTTTGAAGTTTTGAAAGCATTTTCTTCTCAAACCCATTCAATCCATGCATTATTAAACCCCAATTAAAAGACTAAAAAGAGAAAAGTGATGATTACCTAGGTTCAATGGTTGTTGTGAGTCTCTAGCACCAAATTCCTCCAACAATTCTTCACTTCTCATCACACCTTTCTTTTCTTTCTTTGCCTTCCAAACAAAAAAACACAACCACACATACACACCCATCGATTTCTCCCACACTCACTCCACCAACTCTCAATCCAATGGTCCAAGGCTTGCCACCACTTAAAGCCCTTTTTTTAATAAAATCTAATTTATCTTAGGTACATCAAACACATTAGTTTACTTTGGAAACAAACCTAATCAAATAAGTTCAATTAATTAAGCTAGAAACTTTTAATTCACTAAGTCAAGACTAAGCTCCCCAATGTATATGATTGTCCAACAAAATCACGACTTACCCTAATGCTCGTGTATGCATACATCTCGAGGCAATACTTACTCGCACAAGTTGACAATAAAGTTCTAGAAAATTATGCACATAAATATAAGTAAATAATACACGTTACCAAGCAAATATAAAATATTTAGGGCCATTACATGGCACGTGGGGTCGCACCCTCGATAGCCATCCATGCGTGTTTTGGGATATACACTCCACGTGTTATGCACCAAGAATTACATGCCTAATACCTATTTTTGTCATGTCACTAAGGTGTGACTTTCGGGTAGACCTGTTCACGGGCCTGGGCCCCCACTCGACCCGCTCAAAAACCTAGGCTTGGACACTAATATTTTGTTCACGACCCGGCCCGACCCAAGCCCCAAAAAACCCATCTTATTTTGGGCTGGGCCTGTGCAATCTCATAAAGCCCGAGCCTAGCCCGGTCTGACTTGATAATGTAATATATGATTCTATATTTATATAATTTGAATTATACTTGGTGATTCCGTAGAGAAATAAGGAAATGTGATTTATGGATTGATTGGATTCTCATTCCATGAATAGGGGTCATTAATTTACTTAATAAAATACCGAGAATAAATAAAGTTTCCATGTAATATGGTGAATGTCTAGCTACTAGCTAGCTAGAGTTTCCATATGAATGTGCAAATATTTAGTTGAGGACAATCGGAGAGTTGTAATTTTTGTCTATCCATCTTCCTTAATTTAGACCTTCAAAGTCAACTAGTCTAGTAATCCACCCAAGTTGCTCAATGCCCAACGAAAAAAAAAGGAAAACAAAGCGCCAATATTATGACACGTTAGTATTTCTATCTTCAGCTCTTCATTATCTGTTTATCATGCAACAAAGTTTGATTCAACTTACAAACATTGACATCCAACAACTTTTGCTTCAGAGTTGAAGACCTTACCTACTGGAAGGGAAAGAGGAAGACTAGTTTTAAGTTTGATCATCATAATTGAAATTGATATTGCCATAGTTTTTTTTATCATTTGAACTATTTTTTGGGGTAATTAGACTTTATTTGGATAGATCATTTTGTTTCTTATATTTTGTTTACATTTCTTATAACATTTGCATTTTTGTTATAATTAATGCTTAAGACGATTATTAAAGCTTGATGTTTGCTTTTATTGTACTGTAGTATATTATGAAACAAGATTTAGGTTTTTATTATTTATTTGGCTAATTAAACCATTAAGTGGGCTTTGGGGTTGGACTTGGGCACAAATTTTATATTTGGGTTGGGCTTGGACAAACATATAGGCCCGAACATAGGTGATGGGTTGGGCTTGGGTAATGCTTCTTAGGCCCGGGCCAAAGCCCGGCCTAAGCCCGCCCAATGAAATGGTCTACTTTTGGTTGTCATTGGAGCATCTTGCTTAACTGATCATTTTTAGGCAGAAAAAAATCTAAATTGCATGGACTAGTGGTGCGGCATGTACCCTAGGTCAATATATATATAAATATTGTTTCTATTACTATTTTGGTTAATAATAATAGAGGATTTTATTTGTTGTTTATTATAATTGGTTTGTATGTTTACATTATAATAAAATTCATAGATGTTTACTGAAATATATAAATGTCCCTAGTCGATTATTATACTAGGAACTATAATGAATTAAGACTAGTGCAAGTCTTGATTGATGGTCAATCATATCATACGTGTGGGGATATGAATTAAGATCATGAGTACTTGTTAGGGAACAATGTATTGGACCGACCCGTTATGGGAACACCACATGGATTATGTAACAGCCTAATTTTAATTCACGTCGTTATTCTCTATTTTCTAATGTGGACACTAGCTCAAGTCCACGGGGACGAGACAAATAGGCCACAATACGCCTTGTTGGGTTGAAAATGTTAATAACTCTGATAAAGGAGGAATAAAGGACGTTGGTTGCACGTGAGACACAACAGGGCGATGACATGGCAGAGTTGTGGGCCCTCGGGGTATCATGTGGCAGGCTAGGGAATTTAGGGTCGTCACAGTTTGGTATCAGAGTGAGCGTTCGATGGAACCTCGGGAAGAAGTTAATGAAATAGCATAAAACTTAATAAATAAATTTTAGAAGTGGATGTAACGACCCTAAAATCTAACTTGTGTCACATGTCGATTTAGGTCGTATGTAGACCTTTGTCATAATACAATTGTCCAATTCTCGGTCGTCGACGCTGAGATATGTTATTTTTGTTCGGTGTTTTGTATTATATTTTACTATCCGAATGTAAATTTCAATGTCTCAAATGTGTGAGGACATTTGAGTGTGAGCATTGGAGTCACGACCTAATTTCTTAATCTTGATTTACTTGCTTAATCAAGATCACCGACCCGTGATGTGGGGCCCACATGAGATGCGCACACTAATCGAGGCATGTGGCCGAGGTAAATGTTATATTTGTACTGGTGTATACCTAGTGTTGTGTATGTGTGTAAACTAATTAAGTCAATTTGTTTGCAAACCATAGACGTCAATTTGACGAGAGCAGGGACACGCCTTGGAGTGCGTGCAAGTACGAGTACCTAATGGAATTACCCGGGGTAGCGAGACTAGGCTAGGAAATAGTAATTAATTTCAAATGTTCCTTAGCATGAATTAAATTATATCATTAAGTTAGAAAATACAACTTTCGACGCACGGAGAAAGTGCCTCGAGTTGTGTGCAAGTCGGGTAGCTGAGGTACGGGGTATTGGCTGCCGGGTAGTTGAGAGTTAGTAGGACATAAAATGAATTAATTAAAAAGGTTTGTATACTAACTCTGGGTATTAATGTGATTAATGTTTAGTTGAATTAAATTGATAAATCTAAGTCCTATAGTTGAAGAAAAATAAAAAGAGCCATAAGATAAACATGGAGATGAGTGTGTGAGATCTCAAGATAAAGGGTTTCATGAAGTTGTGTCAACAAGGCAGCTAGACTTAGTGAACAGGGACCCTTGGGTCGTCCTTGAGATGCGTGCACACATTAGATTAGATCAATCACCTATAAAAACCCACTTGAAAGTGGAGATATGCAAACAAATGAAATTTCCTTGAGAAATTAGAGAGATCAGTGAGATATTCAGTGTTGGAGAGGACGAATTTGAGCTTTGGAGAGGAAATTGAAGACTCAAACGCGAGATCAAGGTAATCAATCCCTCAATGTTCTTGAATTTTCCATTAAAATGGGTTGTTGTTGAAATTCGGATTTCTCATGCATACACTGATTTTTACTGGTTTTTGAGGTTATCTTGGAGGTTGTTGAGTTCTCTTATGATGAAGTGTACTAGTTTTACTCGGATTTGCGAGGATTGGTGACAAATTGGGTGATTTTGGATATTATATACATGCATGTTGATCTGAGAAATTATTGTTGTTTATGTGGTTTTTGATGTAAAAATTTGGTCACTTGAAGTGCTATTAGATCAGTGATAAAGAGAAGAGGAAAAAAAAATCGAAAACCAGAGACGCTTTTGCGTCTCTGGAAATTATTGGGGAAGCCCGCACGTGTGCATCCCCCAACTGGGCCGGGCCAGGGAGCCTGGGACGGGCTCGGCCCATGAGGCGAGCCAGGCCCAGCGCCTGGCTAGGCCCAGGAACCGGGTCGGGTATGCCAGGTACCGGGTCAGGTTGACCCGACTCGACCACACAAAAAAATGATGACCAAAACCAGAGACGCTTTGGGATTTTGGGAAGAAGATGCACACGTGCAGGCCATATTATTAATTGATTAAAAATATATATATAATAATATAAAATAAAATAAAAATATATTATTATTAATTAATTAATAATAAAAATTAAATAAAAATATATATTTTTATATATTAATTAAATTTCTGGAAAATAAGGAAAATAGTTGGAAAATTCCTGAAAAATTGAAAAAAATTATAGAAAATATAAGAAATTGAGAAAAAGGTAGAAAAGTAGTTTCGGGACTTTTCGAATATTTTTGGTACACCGATATAACTCGAAAAATGTACCACAATTAAAGATTGGCATAAAATTCTAATTTTTAGTTAAATATTATGAATCCACCTATTGTGGCTTTAAACCAATTAAAATGATATAAAAATGAACCTCAGGAACTAAAGGGAATTCTTGGGAGTTCGGGTGCACAAGTCGGGGTGTCGGGAGGCCGGATAGCTAGGACTACCGCATTGACTTGTAAGTGAAACTACGAGAACTCTTTACTTTATTTTATTCCAGTCATTTATCATTTTTCAGTCTATTTGTAAACTAGCTGATTTACTTGCCACAGCATGTTTTCCTTGTTTCTATTCACTATGAATATTGATATAACATGATGCCTTGTTTGATATATCATTGACTCCATGTTTCCTCATATGTTCAATGTTTGTTTTGAAATATGACTAATGGATATTTAGAAGATGCATGCTATAGGGTTATCTGTTATGTTGGACTTGTGTTCTATTCCCTTGAGGCTTTGTAGCTTAACTTATTGTTGATATCGTAGAACTTAGAAATGAAAAATCCTTGAAATCTAAAGTTGAGATTATCTAGTGTCCATTGCACACGAGATGCGTGGATTCACGAGAATTTCGGTCTTTCGGGGTCTTCGGCACTCGCCACTACACTTGGGCAGCACACGTGGCATGGGCCACGGGGTTGTCGGCACGTATGAATGATTTATACGCGCAGAGCACAGCTCTGCCACTTGAGGTTAAAAAAAACAAAGAGAGAGATTATTATTATTATATGTTGAGCATAGCTCTATACAGTAGTGGAGTAGGCTTGGTAATAGTTCTCACCGCCGACCGGACGTAGATCATCTCGACTTAGCCTGTGTCAGTTTTTGTGTATCAGTTAACGTTGGTATTTACTTGCATTATTATTCAGCATTTCTTCAACTACATATGCTTTTAAATACCTTTTGTTTAAATTGGAAATGTAGTATTAGATTTCCCTAGTTATCACTTAAATATCACTATACTCACCGTCTAGTTTGTGACGGTGGGTGTAGGTCTGTCGAGCAGCACCAGACCGAGTAAGGAGAAGATCGGCGACTACCTCTGAGCTCCGAGTACGTAGCTGTCCGTACATGTAGGGTACTTTTTGTATTATATTTACTTACGTCTTTATCTTTTTGGGATGTTATTGGGATGAGTGTTAGATTACCCGACTTTTGGCTTTCACTTTGTTTATATATGTTCATCGTTTACTTGCATATATATGGTGATCATTATTTCCTGGATTCCGCACCTGGGATTTTAAAAAAAAAATTCCGCTAAAATATTTAAAACTTCCGCTATAAATTGTAAAGACTTCCGCTAACTAAATTAATTGTTTAAAATTGAGAACATAGGTAGTAAAAGCTGACTAATACATAATTGGTTCTTACGTGTCGTGATTAGGGCTTGATTACAGGATTAGGCCGAACGCTGCCCTAGATTAGTAGCAGGGCTGTCACAGTTGGTGTTAGGAAACGGGTTCGACTCGAGAAGAACATGAATAACGGGTTTCGATCGAACAGTTGTCGGGTAATTAGCAGTTTGGGGATTAAATGAATTAAAAACATTGACTAAATGTAAAATAAATAATAAATAAACGTTGTATACTATGTCCGATACGTTGGTTCGTCCGGGAGTACGCGACGAGCGAGTCGTGGTGCGGAACGGGTCTAGGAATGTGCGTATTGTGCGAGAAATGGTTAAGTTGTGAGTGAGAGTCACCTATTGGAGTTATAATGTTGTGTTAAGGTGGTTGGATGGAGTGAATGAAGGTCAAGGGATGCGCCTCGGGATACGTTTGCAAGTGTGATGAGAAGAGGGGCTATATAACCCATCATCATCTTTTCTCTCTCATCCCATCTTTTCTCTCATTCTCTCAACGATCAAACAATAAAAGAACGAGCGTGGGTTTCGACGTGGATTGTCGCCAAGGGATCGACCAACTTCGAATTCTAAGGTGAGATCTCGATTCTCGTGTGTATCTACGTTTTGGTAGTAGTTTTGAGCGTTTTCGTCGCGATGGTTGTGGACTACAATTTTGGGGTTCAATTTTTATTGGATTTTATTAATGGATTTGGGGTTAATGGAATGGGATTTTGGTGTTCCAATGGTGATTTTGGTGATTTGGGAAGTTATAGGATTTTTGGTGAATTTTTGAAATTTTTAAATGATTTTTGAAATCGATGGTTTTGTTAAGGTTTCGACGGGAAGTAAGGGTAGCTTGTGGTTGTAATGGACGTCCCTAAAAGTTTGGGATAGGCTCGAAACGCGGTGACACGAGCCGTTCAACAAACCCTAGATTTGAGTGCAGGAACTTACACCGCAAGGGACACTGTTGGGCATTTATGCCCACGACGTCGATCGTGGCGCCCAGAACAGAGGCTCTAGGCATGTCACGCTTTAAGTGACGTCGTGGAGCGAAAAGCCCCACGGTGCCACTTGTGGCGTGACACTGTTCACAGTGACCAAAATTGATAATTTTTTAGAAATTTTCAAGGATCTCTCAGCTATTCAAATGGGTTCGAAAATGAATCAATACCCCGGATATCAACCCAATTACACTAACAGAATAATTATAGAAAATTGGGTAAATTAGGAAGTAATTAATGAGAATTTGTAATTAAATTGATTATCATGAGTTTTAGTTATTGACGGGTCACACTAGGATTCGTAGAAGGCAACTCAAAGTTTGTGTGAGTTTGCATTAGCTTGAATACAGGTAAGTAAACCAGTGAGAAATTTTACAGTTATTTCTTGTGCTTTAAATTGTTATTATTATTGCTCTATTCTTTTTTTTGGAAATCTCATTCCTTTGAGTTGTCCGAGGGTAAGTGAGTCAACATGATCCTTTAGTAGGATGGATTATTTGAGGTACGACGCTAGAGCCACGAACTCGGGATGCACGATATTGGTTTCTAGTTCTATACGAGGTGAGAGTTCTTGTCTGAATTACTAGGGAATCTCATCCGCGTGGACTTTAGGATTGTGTGAGTGTACCACGTCCTAAACTCTGAGTCTTGTAGGTGTTTTCCTCGACTCAACAACCATTTAGTCGGGACCACTTGTGCCTATCTGTTTGTTTTTTCAGGACACTCATATTCGATTGCTCAGTTGATTTATTTACAGTTTTTTTATTCATACATTCCCTGTTTTTCTATCGGCATGAATATAGACTGGTGATTTATTTATTTCGAAATGTTGTATTTATGTCCTGCTTGGCGTTATTTACATGGGTTCGTCATTCTTGTGTTTGACGGAGTGCAGATCCACAGTCCAACAAGGGGAAGGCTCCACAGCTAGACGATATCATCTGAGGATACCGGAGCTGTTCTTTCCACTTGTCTGATATAGGTGACTCTTTTTGTATTATTGTATATACTTGTTTTGAAACATTGAGATTTGGGTTTTGAGAGATCTTGGGCATATACATATTGTTGTTACTCTCCTCTGAATATTCATTGATGATGATATACATATGCGGGGTTTCTACACTCTAGGTCGTCTTACTTGTATGTTTTGAGGTTAATTGATTAGTTTGAGGTTTAATTGTTTCCTTTATAATTATGATAGCTCACTAATTGATTTACTCAACTTGTAATTGCTTAATAATGGTAAATGGAAAATAAAAGCTGACTAGGCTTGTGTGACTCGACGAGATTGGTTCGGGGTCCACGTAAGTCTAGGCCGGGCGGGGCCCAGTTTAGGATTGTGAAACTGGAGTCGTCACAGTGGAAACCCGATGTACTTGCCTTAAAACTCTAGTTGTAAAGTGACTATGAGGCGAGTAGACATTATGGGTTATGTCTGTGTTATGTGTTTTATTGTATATTACATACGATACACGTATATATACCGAGGTTGATCCGACGCGCGCTTCACAATGCGGATAACAATGGACGGACAACCTACTACATCGTCGGATATGGGACAAAATAGTGATCCCACTAGAGCCACTACTACCCTTGACACGATAGCTTAGAATGTCGACGACCTATTTATGGCACACAAGGCTCAGCTGACCTAGATTTTTCATTTACTCAGGGTCAGTCGGGGTAGAACTTTCAACAGGATTAGAGGTCGAAGAGAAAGAGATATCAGTCTGACAGTCAGAGACAGGACCTCTGAGCATACAGAGGTAACTGGCAGTTAGATAGGGGTCGCAGTGACGATCAGGAGGAGAGAGATGATCGATTCAGTGATGACGACTACCAGGTGGTACAGGCAATTGCACCTGCACCGGCAAAGCAGCATTGACAACAACCGAGACATCAATATTAACAAGACTGAGATTAGGGAGGCCATGATAGGGTTCAGAGGGACCAAGGTCAGGGTCAGAGATCTGAGGTCATTAGTCTGGAAGCTCTCTAACAATCAACACCGATGTTACCTCACTTGCCGCGTGATGCCCCGTGAGCCCACAGCTCCGCCACGTCACCACCCTATTGTGTCTCACGCACAACCAACGTCTTTTATTCCTCCTTCATCAAAGTTATTAACATTTTAAGCCCAACCAGGCATATTATGGCATGTTTGTTGCATCCCGTGGACCTAAGCTGGTGTCCACGTCAAAAAATGCGCGAATAACGCTTTCAATTAAAATTAGGTCGTTACAAATTAAGTCATAGGTGTTACTCATGATAGGCATATCATTTAGTCCTTTAACTTAAGATTACCAGAGACTTCAACATTAGAAGCACAGTGATTTGTCACAATCAAACGTTGTCTTTAACTGGACCATTATAAAAGTTGTAATTGGTTACTCTGTGAATAATATGTAAAGGTGTGTAATCGAGATAGAATTCGTCCCTCTCATATAGAGAAAGGATGCTTTTAGTCTATCTTGAGATCGAGACTAGTACGATTGAACATTAAGGATGTAGTTTCCATGCCTTATGTTTGATCAAAAGATAACGGACGACAAAAGGATCAGATATGGCATTCACTATTGATTAGGTTATATCAATTTTGATCTTCGCGCAACTTGAGTAATCATAATGCCTTGTTAGAAACTGTTTATGACTTGTGTACCAAAGAGGTTTTGGTTTACTGTCAATGTTGCATAAATATATTGGGTCGCACACAAATAAAGGTTTTGCATAATTTCAAATGGTCCAGATTGATGATTCATAAAATTCATGTTATAATTTCTTAAGATTTGCTATATTATTGCTTATTTAAGTAGAGACATATATGTCATTCACTTGATGCTTGTAGAAATAGGTGTTTAAGTGTGAGCATGTGTACGAACAAATAGGCTGAAAGCCTAAAAATGAATTTGATTTTCATTTTTGGCATCCTATAAATTTTCTTGACTTAGGGGAAAGGAGAAAATCACTTTCAAGATCTCCCAGAGCTAGCAGTCCAAATCTTGGTCGCTGTTCTTGTGTGGATTTCTAATAGAGAGCATTCGCGTAAGCGTTTTACAGATCGATCAACACAAACAGGGAACTAGCAATCAAGGTATGGTTTCGACTATGATAATCAGATTTATGGTTTTCGTTTTGATCTTGTTGGGGTTTTGAAAATAAAATTTAACTTTCCGCGGCATTTGTTAACCCCCAAAACCCAACAACTAGACCATATCGGACCAAATAAGTATATTATACGAGAATTTTCTCAAGGAAAGAAGTTAAAGCAAAATTGAATTTGTTCGGCCCTATGTGACCAGACCAAATTCTAGTAAACTTTCAACAAGAAATGACCATCAAGTTCAACCACAAGCAACAACAAACGTATACACAACACAAAATTGATGAATAACAGTAAAATACACAAAGAATATTACCTTAGAAAGTCGATTTTGCTGAAGCCCCACATCGAAACCACCACCACCGCACAAACAAGCATCACCGCCTCTTTCCCATCCACGAATCCGAGTTGTAGGTGTGTGTGAAGCGAAGATCGACCGAAAGCAACACCTAGGGCTCGTGCTCATGATCGTTTCGTTGAGTTTGAATTTTCGTTTTTTCGATTTTGGAGTTGTGAGGTGCCCTTGTAAACACAAGGGAATTTTAGGAACAAAAGATTTTTAGGAGTGCCTTTATCAAATTGTGGGGTGCACATAGCCACGCCGATTGTACTTTTGGTGGATGAAAGTGTATGGACATTAAGTTAGAATGCTTTCATTTTTGTTTGAAATATATGGTAGAATTTTTGGTGGATGAAAATGACAATATTCTCTTTTTGAAAATGTGTTGCAAGAAAAATCGTAAAATCACACTGACCAAATCGAGCAAATCAAAATCGATCTAATCACGATTTTTAAGTTTTGTAGTTTGATAAGGTCTATAAAATCGTCAAATCATGAACCCTCAATTTGGTTATGGTTTGAAATGTGTCCACCACCAACCCTTTGTCACAATCAAGGGTGTGTTAAAATTACGTGTGAAAAATGAATCACAAAAGTATTTTTTATTTCTCAATGCTATAACACATTGATAAAAAAAAAATTTGACGAAAATAACACATTGATAATTTGATCAATGATAATTATAATGCAATTCCATATTTCTATTGTTTAAAACAAATATATACAATAATACAAAATATTTCAAAACGTCGATAACAAAGGGAGAACCGTTTTGATACCCTCAAAGCAAGTTGCCTAACTGAGAAGCCTTTCCCTTGCTCGACTGCGGATCTGTACTTAGTTAAACATAAGAATGACGAGTCCAGGTAAGTAACGCTAAGTAGAATGTTTACAACATTTCAAAATAAATAAGCAGTCTATATTCATGTCGATAAAAAGAAAGGTACAGGGAATGCATGAATAAATAAAGACTGTAAATAATCATGAATCAATCGAATATGAGTGTCCAGGAAAACAAACAGAGAGGTACAAGTAGTCACGTCCAAATGTTCATTGAGTCGAGGAAAAACACCTACAAGACTCAGAGTTTAGGACGTGGTACACTCACACCATCCTAAAATTCACGCGAATAAGAACTTCCCTGCAATCTAGCAAGGAATTCGTACCCCGTATAGAACACAAACCATATCATGCATCCCAAGTTCCTAGCTCTGGTATATTACATCAGATAATCCATTCTCCCAAGGATCTCGTTGACTCACTTGCCCTCGGACCACTCAATCCGGAATTGAAATCCAAAATAGGAATATAGCAATAACAAAATAAATTAAAGCTCAAAGAAATAACAGTAAAATTCTCCACTAGTTTACTTACCCGTATCTGAAGCTATTACGCACTCACATTACTCAAGTTCGTCCCTTACGAATCCCCTGTGTGACTATCAGTATCCTACAATTCCCTGTTAATCAATTTATTGTAAAATCCATTAATTATCCTCCAATTTACCCAATTTTTCATAATTTAATTCATTTACGTAATTGGATCAATTACCTGGGTATTGGGTTGTATTCTAACCCATTTGGATACCTGAGAGATCCTCAAAGTTTTTCAAAATTTTCCAAATTTATGTCTGATGAACAGTATCACATCGTGAGTGGCGTCGTGGAATGAATTACCTGGTGGCGTCACTTAAGACGTGAAATTCCAACTCTCACTATTTCAAGCGTCATGAGTGGCGTTGTGGGGGGAATTGCTTCACAACATCACTTAAAGCGTGAAAATTTGGAATCCCTCTGTTTTGGACGTCGTAACTGACGTCGTGGTCTTAGGCCTTCACAACGTCAAAATCTGAACGAGAATCCAAGGTTTTTCGACACTCCGGCTCGTGTTGCCGTGTTCTGAACCTATCCCAAACTCTTCAGGACATCCATTTACATCCAAAACCACATTCAAAATTCATCAAATTATCCACAAACTCCCTGTTATGGAAATCAAACCAAAAATCAACAAGAATCCATAAAAATTCCAATACCACTTGAACAACCAAAACAATCGCATAATTGTGCTCAATACCAATCAAACTATCTATGCAACCCAGCAAAACCCCTAGAAGACTAAAATTCCAAAGTGGTGTCTAAAATTATTGTAATAAAAACCCACAAAACACATGTCAAAACGTAGAACACCTTGTGGTGAGTCGGGACATTACCTTTATTCCCGTGTTTGGTTGCATCTTGGTGTCATTACGAGCTCAAATCCAGTCGAAACCCAAAGCTTCGTTCCCACGAGAGAGATGGTGAGAATGAATAACGAAACAAGGAAAGAGAGAGAGAGAGAGAGAAACGTAAATATATTCTTTGCATCAGATTTTGCATACGTATCCCAAGGCGCATCCAACGATTTTCCTCAACTCCAGCCAACTCCTCCTAACACTCAGCTGACTCACACATGTGACACACTTAGAGACTCTCATTCACAATGGGTTTTCCCAAGGCATTTTCACACCCAGATTGCACGACTCACACGACCCATGGATGTAAATTTGGTTTTGGTTATGTGGATGATAATGCATGTATTATTATATTAGTATTTTACGGGTCTCGAGCCGTTCGGGCTATATTTTGATGGAGTGAGATGTCGCCTAGTTATACGGGGTGTTTCGGGAACCCTTTTAGTGGATTTTATTAATAAACAAAGCCAAATGAAAAACATGACCTAAGTTGAGGAAAATAAATTTTTACAATAAAGTATAACATAAGCATAAGGGAATTTATTTAAATCCCAAGGGTGGGACCGCCTCGAGAAGCGTGTCGAACGCGGGACACGGTGCACCGAGTAGGCGAGAAATTTGTGTAGCCTTATTGATAATTTAATAGAATTAATGGGGTTAATTTAATAGGTTAATATGTATAGGATTGTTAAAGTGACACAAGTGAGTGAGGAGAGCCATTGGATGGTCATAGAGATGGGGATATGTGTTAGATTAAAAGGATGAGCCAAAAGACCCATAAGGGTAGCTGGCCAAGGTTGGACAAGTGAGAGTTTAAGGGCAAATGGGTCATTTCACCTTAAGCCACATATATAAAAACAAACCAAACCCTAAAACCCTAACACACTATTCACTCTCTTCTCCATCTTGCCGTCACCGTTCACTCTCCCCACTCACTCCCCATCTGCCGTCCACCGCCACCGGATCTCCGACCCGGACCCGAGGGTGGCGGAGACCGGACGGCGTCTCCCTCCTCTCCTCTCTCGTTTCCTCACTCACGCATCCTTAATCCTCTCCTCTCACGATCATTCACCCTCTCGGCCTCACGTCCACTCCCTCGGCCTCGCTCTCTCGACAGCTCCTCCCTTTGGTGGACACCACCACCACGCGCCTCTTCCTCGTCGCCGGAGTAGGTAAGTGTGGTACTCTCTTTCTCTCTCGTGTTCTCTCTCGTGTTCTCTCTCTCTCTCACTCACTCTCACTCTCGGTTTCCCTACTCATGTTTTTCTTCTTCCTCACCTCACGCACCCACCCACTCCCTCTCGCTTTGACCGGTCACCACCGCCACCCTCCTCGCTCTTTGGAACCGAGGACGACCACCGGAGGAGGCTAGGTGAGTGTCTCTCCCACAGTCCTATCTCCATCTCCATTATTTCGTTGCTTCACTTTGTCACTGTTTTGGACAGTTTGTGTGGTTGTTTTAGATGCATGGGGTGTGGTTGTGTAAGTGCACACCCCAGTTGGGGTGTGGGGTACCATTTAGGGCTGTTTACATGGTTGTTTGTAGGTGTAGATGAGTGACGGTTTTGGTTTTGATATGTATTTGCAACTGTTTTTGGGTGAGTTATGTGGACAGTTGGTGAGAGTGTGTGAGGTGGCTGTCCTATGTGTATAGGTGTGTGTGTGTGTGTGTGCACACCCCAGTTGGGGTGTGGGTGTGTGCACTTTAGTGAGATTGTTTTCATGAGATGTATGTGTGTGAGTGTCAATTTACATAACAATGTGTATATGTGGTCATTTTGGTATGGATTTTGTGCAAGGGGTGTACAATGTGTGTACACCACAATGGGGTGTACACAACAAGTGTGTGTACACCACATTGGGGTGTACACAAGATGTATGTGTACACCACATTGGGGTGTACACAACAGTTGTATATGCTTGGAATAGTGAAAATGTGTACATAACATAGTTTTACATAATTAAGTAATGTACTAATGAATGTGAACATGGTAAATCACAATGGGGTGCACACACCATGGGGTGTGTGTGCACAAGACAAATGGGGTGTGTGAAGAGTTAGTGTGCACACCGATGGGGTGTACACATCAATTGTATGTGTGTGACCATAATGTACATTATTGTAGGTTTAAGAAT
The DNA here is from genome assembly GCA_039657345.1 of Stephania japonica. NCBI lineage: Eukaryota > Viridiplantae > Streptophyta > Magnoliopsida > Ranunculales > Menispermaceae > Stephania > Stephania japonica. Next base: position 33,910,185 of record CM077561.1, on the reverse strand, counting down.
GAATAAATAAGATTATAAGTATAGACATTGGTATTAAATAAATATGGACTTGTAAAAGGGACCTAAACCACTCATTTTTGATATAAGTCCATAACAAGTCTCAATTGGTGTGTGTATGGGTTGTGTAAAACCCAAAGAAAGTTTAATATGATCAGCACAACCTAAAATCCGAATACATACATAAAATGAGGGGAATAGCTCATATATACCTAAGTCCAATAAGTGTCCACCTATTAAGCACACTTAGGTGAATATAGGCTTGATGCATGGATCCAACAAGAACCCAACCGGACTATAAAGAACATCAATAATGGGATGAGTTCCATTAATCGAATGAATTGAAACAAAGTTTAGGAGAATTATTCTAAAACTAAATACTAATCCTAAACCAATCTTCGGGACTTAAATCATTGTCAGGTAGTCGAGATACACGGGAAGCGCGTTAAAGTCTCGGAGTGAGTACCGGGTCACGTTAGATCAGGTAAGTACATGCATGCTCAAAACTATGTACGTTAGTAGACCAGTAAGAAAATGACATGTGATTTATACATCCTCTATTTATTGCTATTGTTGTATCGATCCCTTGCTTGATATTCCATTCCTTTTCCTTGGTTGTATGTTCTTGGCATGAGTGTGTGTCTCGAAGGTATCATGTGGTCCCGCACTAGCTGGGACAACGAGGGTGCCCTCTGCAGGGGTAACTGACCACCCCTAGTGATGTGTGTACTGGGTACTGGATTCGAGAGGTGTTGCGATGCCTCTCGAGTTTCACGCTGCGCTAGTGTTGCGCCATTGCCCGGGGAGATCTTGCGAGATCTTTGCCGTATTGCTGTGAAATTAGACCACTCATGGGCCTCTTTTGAATCTTAGAACATGCAAAATATCGATTGCTTATCTTTCAGTCTCTTTATCATGCATTTGATTATTTACTTTTCAGTTATTTCTTTCCCGCATGATACTTAGACTGCTTTTCTTGTTATAATCATAAATTACTGTTACATTCTTCTGGTACTACTAGCAATTTTATTCAGTTACTCACCGTCTAGTTTGTGACGGTGGGTGCAGATAGAGTGGAGAGCAGCAAGGGCAAGGGGCTCTGCATAGGTGATATACTTTGAGGAGTTTCAGGACATCTGAGAGACATTATAGTAGGTGATTATACTTTGTTTACTGATGTGTATATCGTTTCATACTTGTTTTGTTGGGATTATTGAACTTGGTATATCTTTATTGAGACTGGTATCATGTATATATGCCTATCGAATTGTACATGAATACCCGGGGTTTTCCACATTTATAGAATTCCTAATTTCCCTTTGATTGAGTTATTTCCCTTTATTATAATTGTTTTAGTCTTCCGCTGTGTATAAACGCAATAACTCTTTCATAAACTGCTAAATTGAGTAAATATGAGGCTGACTAGGCTCGTCAGGTTGTCGAGTGATAGCTCGGGGCCTGCACGGGTTTAGGCCGGGCGTACCCAATTGCACGGGGAAATTGGGGCCGTCACAGTACCAACATACCGGACACGTCACGAAATGTTTAATTATTGTATTTTATTGTATTTTGTCAATGTTTTACCACTATTCGCCCCTGGGACAGCTAAATACCTGACAACCATTCGACCGACACTCGTAACACACATTTCTCCAAGCCAAACCCGCTACACACCAATGCTTACACACAAACATCCTCACACGTTTGGGACACTAAAATTTACATTCGAGTAAATAAATATATATTACAAACACCAAACAAAAATAACATACATCGGTGTCGACGACCGAGAACTCAACACAAGTATCATGGCAAATAGGCCCACGTCTAATCTAAAATGGCACGTGGCACGAGTTAGAGTCTATGGTTGTTACATGTATATTCAAATTTGTTAAATTACATTGTAATAATTGTGTGTTTATATTGATTATTGCCGAGTGATACAATGTGATGGGTATTCTCCTCGAGTAGCGTGTAAACGTGAGTACCGGGTGGGCGAACTATATATACACTAGGCCGGAGGATAATACACACATGATAAATAATAAAATGCATTAAATAATTAATATAGAATGGCGTTGTGATGATTAGTGACACGAGTGTACGCGATAGACATGTGACACAGTGCGAGACCGGGTATCGGTACGCCCAAGAGGCCAAAGGATTTTGTTGAGCAAGGATAAGAACATGGGACCAAGTCATGAAATTGAGTCATCTTAAGCTGAAAAATTGACTCCATCTTGGCCATTTATCAAGCCTTGAGATGCACCTACACATTAGATGGCAATTTGACTATAAAAATCATCTTTTTCCACACTTGCTACTACCTTTTTTCTCTCATCTCACATAAGATCCGAAAATTGACAAGAGTGGTGGGGTTTTGTGAACTTTGGGAGCTTATTTGGAGGATCAAACAACATGGAACTCGATAAACGAGGTTAGATCCAAACTCTCCTCTTTGTTCTCTATCTATCAGGTTCGATTTCTCGTGTTTTGACGAGGGTTTTGTTGACAGGGTTCAAGCATACTGATTTGAAGAGTGTTGCTATGGTTTTTAGGGTTTAAAATGGAGCAACAATGGAGAAATGGTTGGTGTTGTTGTTGTGTTGGTTTTGTTGGATTTTTGAGTTTTTACCGAGAAATCTTGGTGTTTCCGTCTCGAACGGGTTTTGTCGAGGGTTTACGATTTCTCATGGTTGATTTAATGATTCATGAGAGGTTAGGACAGGTTCGAACTGCGCTGACGAGCCGGGGTGCCCAAAAACCCAAGGAATGCGTCACTGGTTTAGACACCACCAGGGACGTCGTGGGGATAATGTTGGGTTTTGGGGTTCATGCGCAGCAGAGATTTCAAAAAAATTTTGAGAAAAACCCCAACAGGATCCGAATCTGATTCCATTAAAACACGTTTAGACTATGAAAACTTAACCATACCTCAGTCGCAATGTACCTTCTTTACGAAGGTTAATCGATCTCTAAGGCGCTGCCAACAACGAACGCCCTCTATCAGCAGTCCGCACACGAACGGCGGACGAGATTTGAAGTGCTAGCTTCGAGAGATTACCAAACCTTTTGTTTCTCTCCAAAACGATCCAGAGCATACCAAAAAACTCTAAGTCGTTTTCTTAAAACGAAAATAGAATTTTAGCCCTTTTTAAATCTTTCGTACTTATATTCTAACTCAAAGCGTCTATTTGTACAACCCTTGTATATAGACGGTTAAGTAAATTACACATATACCCCTACTTAAAGAAGTATAAGTGTAATACACTACAAGGACGTTTATGTCATGAATTTTATCATATAAAGTTCATTTTTCTGAACCATCTTAAAATCTCGCAAAACCATTCTCAGTGTGCGACCCTATAGGCTCATACAACGTTGGCAGTGTACCAAAACACATTTTGGTATACAAGTCATAAGCGGCCTCTAGCAAGACATTATGACTACCCAAGTTGTACGAATATCAGATCGATACAACCTAATCAATAGTGTATATAATATCCTTTTGTCACACGATATCCTTTTGATCAAACATAAGGCATGGAATTGTCATCCAACATATTCAATCGTACTAGTCTCGATTTCTAGGTAGACTGAAAACATCTAAGTGACATTGATCAATATCAATTCACTTAAACTAGGCCTTTTAACAGACTAACACATCGAGGGATCCACTGGATATCTCTCTTTATATGAAAGGGACAAATTCTATCTCGATTACACAACTTCACCACATTATTCACACAGTAACCAATCACACCTTTATAATCGTCCGGTTAAAGACAACGTTTGATTGCGTCAAATCACTGTATTCCTAATGTTGAAATCTATGGTAATCTCAAGTCAGAGGACTAAAAGTATACCTATTATGAGAAACAACTATGACTTAATCCATGTGATGTTCTCATAGCGGGTCGGTCCAGTACTTTGTTCCTTAACAAGTACTCATGATCTTGATTCGTATTCCTATACGTATGATCATCGTACGATCATCAATCAAGATTCACACTAGTCTTAATTCATTATAGTTCCCAGTATAATAATCGATTAGGGACATTTAGGATATTTTTGTAAATACCCATGGATCTTATTATAATGTAAACATGCAAATCAATTATAATAAACAGCAAATGAAATCCTCTATTTTATTAACTAAAATTGTATTCATAAAGACTGTTAATGGATTGACCTATGGCACATTTCCCAACAGATAAACCCCCACGACGTCCAGACCAGGGAGGCACCACGAACTCACGTTTTAAGTCACGCCGTGGAGACCTACTCGTGGCACCGTGACATGGACATTGGCTCATTGTCTTGGACGTCATGAGGATGCTCACGGCGGCACCACTCACGACGTCCAGACTAAGAAATTGAAAAATAAATTTTAAAAATAATTGGCCTATTGGGGTTCACCTAGGGGTTTATACAACTTATATGGTAGACTTAAATGATGGAATTTACATTATTAATGTGAATTGGAGAATTTCCAAGGTTTGGGATTTGATTTGATTTATCGGGAATCAGGTAATTAGGTTCGTTAATGGGTAGTTGACACGCATTTGGAGGCGTGCATTGGCGTTATCGAACTAGTTGGAGCACATTTTGAGGTGTGTGGTAACCCAATTGAAATTCACTTTGATTATTTATTGCTTGATTTATTTGAATTTATGTCTTGTTATTCATTTATTCCTATTTTCGGGTATTCGTTTACGGTTGGTTGAGTTTACTCCCACCAGGTTATTCTATTGTGTCGGTATGTGGCACACTAGAACATAGCATACGGTTTAGAAGTATGTTGGTGGATAGTCGACCCAAGTGTTGTTTCCTATGCATATGTCGGTGCACTGTGGTCTACGTCGGCCATTGAGTGAATTTAAGGATTTCAATCAGTTCGAGTTTACTCATTAGCGGTGCCTGGGGATAGTCCGAAGTATGGTTCTAGTCTGACCAAAATTTTGCACTTACATTTGTTCACTGCTATTTGATATTCATGCAAGGGTCCTTTACAGTTGCCTGTTTACTTTTCTTTCTCATGTTTATTTAATAGTCTTTTAAATTTCAATATTTATTTATGTATTTACTCAGTGAAGTTCATTGGAATTATTCACTCTGGACTCGCCATCTGTTTTGTTGTGATGATGGAGTGCAGACCCTAGCACGAGCAGGGGGAAGGACAAGCTTGAGGACTTCCTGTGATCAATTTCATGCACCTGACTCGTATGTTTGTTTCTATTTTCTCATTTTTTATGTTGGGTTGGGACTTGAGAGATTACCTAGCATGCATTTGATACATTTTAAGGTATTTTTGATATTTCAAGACTATAGATCATTGTATATATGAATGGTACTTTGGTTGGGTTCCCACACTAGGAGAATGCTCTTATAACATGATATTACTACTTTATTTTGATGAATCATGGTTATAAGTCTTCCACTGAACATTTAATGTTAAATATTATGATAAACCGATGAAATTGAGTCCACTAGCTAACTTGACAAATTATTAAGGAAAATATGATAATAGTTAGCGATAAAAAGGATTGTTAATTGGTACATGATGCGCGTGGGACACAGCTAGGCAGTGATGTGGCAGGATTGTGGTCCCGCGACGCATGACGTGGCGGCCTCGGGTTATGGGGTCGTCACATTTCTTGACTTAGAGGAAAGGAGAAAATCGTTTTCAAGATTTCCTAGAGCTAGCACTCCAAATCGTGGTCACCGTTCTTGTGTGGATTTTTAATAGAGGGCGCTCGTGTGAACGTCTTGCAGATCTCGCAACACAAACAGGGAACTAGCGATCAAGGTATGGTTTCAATAATTAGATTAATGGTTTTCGTTTTGATCCTATTGGGGTTTTGAAAATAAAATTTTAAATTTTTTCTGTGTTTTTTTAACCCCAAAACCAAACAAGTAGACCATATCGGATCAAATAAGTATATTATAAGAGAATTTTCTCAAGGAAAAAAGTTTAATTAAAATGGAAAATGGTACTGTAACATACTTTTGGTACAAGCTTTTGTTGCACATTTGTTGTTGTTCTTAATAGATGCCCAGAGATGTGTGTACACGTCAAGATTCGAAGGACCCTATCACCCCCACAACAGAGTATATATGTCACACAATTTATTATTTTATTTTATTTTTACTTCAGTAAAAATCGAACCACAATTTCTCGCTGTCTTATCTTTTTTGACAAAAGACAGTCTTTTACCTGCTATTAGGTAAAAAGTATTAGGTAAAAAGTGGAAGAGGAGGCAAGGAAGGAGTAGTCAGAACCAAATGAAATTAATATATGGTCAACAAAGTTGATCAAAAGGAGACAAAGATATGATGCATGATAAATGGTGCATTGATGTACACATATATGGTACATAGTGTTCCCACATAATAAAAAAAAAAAGGTGGACTTTTGCTCTGTGATTGGCCAATTTAGTATTTCTGACTAGTCCATGCAGGAGGAACAAGAATTCTTTATTGAAACCTTTGAACTGAGCTCATCAGGCTGCTCAGCAGAATTGCAAAGAACCTGACATTTTTGCATATAATAATCTCTGAATCTGACATCCTCAACAGCTGTGCTGATGCTATAATTTTTCAAGAGTCTGCTGTTTCAGCGCTTTTTTATTTTATTTTTTTTCTTACCTTTTTTGAGAACCTTTTTGCCGATTAATTTTATGAAAGTTAATATATTTTTCTAATGCATTTTGACACTCACTTAATGAACATCTCTGAGATGCACGCAACAATTGTTGTGGGCACAAATATTGATGCAATGAATTATGAGTCACATTTAAGGTTGTGAATTAGTCTCTGTAAAATCTACCAAATCAACTAATTAAACCCGTCTTGATAAGTGTTTTTCAAAAAATATATAATAATAACCATCTTGATCGGTCTAGTCTTTTAAACTAACAGTATGAAGGTGGTTTAGAAAATTTAAAAATTTTGACCTCCAATTTGATGGTGATTTTTATTTTTAAAAATTGTGGTTCACAAAATCAAATCGGTTGTATGAGCATTTTAAGAATTTTATTGAGTGTGATTTATTGTATTTTTGATAAATGGACATGTAGGAACATGTGGGCTTTATTGTACTTTTGGTAGCAGAACATGTATGGACATTAAGTTAAAATGCTTTCTTTTTTGTTTGAAATATACGGAAGGATTTTTGGTGGATGGACATGACAATATTTTTTTTTTATTGAAAATATATTGCAAGAAAAACTGCTAAATCACACTACCAAATCCAGCAAATCGAAATTGGTTTGGTCACGATTTTTAAGTTTTGCAGTTTGATGTGAACCCCAATTTATATGAGTGCGGTTTGAGAAGTGTTCATCACCAAACTACCCTTTGAACACCCTTAGTCACAATCAAGGGTGTGTTAAAATTACGTGCAAAAAATGAACCACAAAAGCATTTTAGATTTTTCAATGCTATTACACATGATAATTTTTTTTAAAGCATTTTTTATTTTTCAATGCAAAAACACATTGATTAAAAAGAAAACAAATTGAGGAAAATAACGCATCGATAATTTGATCAATGATAATTATAATGCAATTCCAGATTCCCAATGTACGTATTACAGTATGCTTTGAAAAAACTAAAAAATTACTCCTCAGAAGAGAAAGGTCTTCTTAGCTCATATGGAATAATGCAAGATTATTTATGCAATTTTACAAAGCTGTTACCTCCAGACGACATAATCAAGTGAGCCCAAAATTTTTGGGCCATGAAGAAATGTACAAGCAAATTACAATCACCATTTCCAATTCCCCCCTCTTCCAATGTCTCACAAGACACAATTACAACTTCCAGCTTCATTAAACAACTCTGTTTCTATAATTTTCTTAAATGGCAAACCAAAAAGTATCTCTTCTATACTTGAGTTAAAGGGACTGGAGGAGGATTACCTGCAACAAATCGCTGACACCGCGGCCGTCTGGTTGTCTTACCCCATCCTTTCAAGCTCCTTTCTTCTAGTCCTAACTCATTATTATTACTACTATTAGTCATATTATTATTATCGAGCTGCTGCAGAGGCGCAATGCATGTTGCAACCGCTGCAACAGAAGAAACAGTACCTCTTGATCGTCTCCTTCCTCTAGCCCATCCATTCCTAGCGGCATTTCTCCGTTCTAACGCAGTTTGCCAAGGATGACCGGTAGCTCTCATTAGCCCTCCTATTGTCTGGAGATCTTCCGTTACCTCATGCCTTGACAAAGAAGCGATACTAGGAAGAACATCTCTTTGAAAATCCTTTCGCTGCCTCCCTCTCCTTGCTTGGCCCCTGCGACGCCTTGTGGGCAAGGATGGACTTGCAGTCTCTTCATTGTTTAGATTATCTGGTGAACTAGGTTCGCGCCAGTACTCTTCCATCTTCAGTTCTGTAAGCTCCAGAGTCATTCTCTCAAAATAATCACTATCATCCGATACATCAAACTCAACACTGCCCTTTTCCCTCGCACCTACTCTCCCTTGATTTCCAAGAGCACCTGAATTGGAAGAAATCACCTCTGCAAACCAATTAAGGCAATCTACTAGAGATGGTTCTGAAGGGTGTTGAGTAGCATCTTTTGCATGGCTAGGGACAGTCGATGATGAAATAAAAACTAAAGCCTCTGCTGCAACTTTAGCAAGTTCCCCAGTTGGATCTTCCAATCCACCTTGAGATATTGATGATTGGGTTGGAATCTTAAATTGGTTTTCCACGTAATTATCAGGCGTCATTGCCTCTGCAGGCTCAGGAACAGGAGGGGCTTCCAAATCAATTTCGCGCACAGTCTTTGCTTTTCCTATCGGATTAGAGCATGATAATAATGGTTCTTCCTCATTTGCAAATGAATTAAGATCAAATTGACCTCTAGAAATGGAAGTGCCCTCCCCCGATTCTTTCACTACAACCATATTCTCCATGGAGAGTTGTTGATCAGAGTCGGATAATGCAGGCTCCTGAGACAAGTCTATGTGAAGTACCTTGACTTTTCCACTACTCTGAACAGCCATTTTCTCGGATGAACTTTGAAGAGATTTGGTGGTGGAGTTTTGAGAAAATAACTCCTTGGATGTATGAGGTTTGTCAAGAATAGGAATTCCAAAAATCTTTTTAGTACCTGAATGGTCACGAGATTCGATTCTCAATTCTTCAGTATCAAGGGTGCATGGAGCACAAGTAGAATGTTGAAAATTGTCCAGTTTGGTTCTAAACCAAGGCAACACTCCCAACGAATCCTCATTTTTCCTTTCTTCATTGAGATTCAGATCTCTCTTTCCCGTCAACCCTTCTTCAAACCCGTCTATAAGAGCTACATTCAAGTTCATATCCTTCCTAGACTTGACATCCTTGCTGTCCAAACCCTTGAAATATTTTGCGCTGCGATGATTTTCAGAATACTCAATCCCTGAAGTGTTGTCACTGCAGTTCAAATAATCAAAGCCAACCAAAGGAAACCGATCTTGTGACACATTAGACTCCGAAAATGACCCAGGGAAAAATCCGTTCCGATTTGATGCTTCACTTCCAAAACTGGAGTTCGACTTCAGATTGTTATTCAGATGCCATTTGCCATCAACAAGCTTTGAGCTTTGGATTGATGCACTGGAATTCTTGCTTGACTGTTTAGAAGGGTTAAAGTACTGCACTCCTCTAACAACATCATTGCTCTGGCTCAAACTACTCCTCGGCATCCCCATGGATGAGGCAGTTAAAGATACAGAATTGGAAAGATCAGGAGGTACCAGATACTGACTGGGGATATGGGGAGTTGCAAATGGGCCCCAAAGGTTGCGACTGTTAATACTTTGATTTTTATCAGATGCATCTGCACGAAACGCTGAACTTCCAGACCATACCTCACTACCGTTGTTATCAGTAGGAGGAAATGTTGGATATGCATGAGCTTCTCTGAAATCAGTTTTTAAATTTCTTGACGTAGAGAGGACCCTCTCCAAGCCCAAATCTTCTGAAAAAGAATTCGTTTTGGTTCCATTTTGTCCTGCACAGGAAAAAAAAATCCAAGAACTAAATTCTTGAAAGGGCGCCATTAGAACAAAATAAACAAGAAAGAAATCCTTAGAATATTCAGTTTAAACAAGTTACGAACAACAGAATTTACAGTATCACAAACTGACATTAAGTAACACATCCGCCAGAGAATAACTAGCATTTCGGCTTACTGAAGAGCTAATATATAGAGGGCAACAAAATCAAGTTGTGCAGTAGTCAGCCAGTTTCTTATCACGTTCATGCAGATAACTCGCGTTTTGCAACTAATCACAATGAACTATTTAAGAGTAAACCATCTTTTATCAGTTACACAAAATCTACATTTTCCCCTCGTCACCCCTGAGTAAGTGCTCAAGATGACTTTAGAAACATCTAAAAAATTGTTGTTCTAGAAATTGACTTTAATCAAAAGCCAAAAAGATATATTTACTTTGGGAGACACCGCCATGGTCAAATCTTTTCAGAAAATATTCTGTGTGAAGGGGACAAGGAACTGCACGTGCTCATTGGATGAGGGCAGCAGGTAGCAAGAGATTCCAGGGCTAGTTGTAAAAATAATACCGATAAGCAAAGGGTAAACAAGACTAGTCTTCATGGCCCCTAACTATGATTACTATTTTTTCTTTATTTCATGGGTCATGAGTCATGACTATTGTCGGTTGCGCGCCTTTTCAATATAAGACCAGCTAACCTACTGTTTCCAACTTTCCATAGAGGGGGGATTTTACAAGAGTGATGATTAAAAAAAAAAAACAAAAAACAAAAACAAAAACAACAACAAAATGATTTCTTTCACCAGTAGAAACTAGGGATTCTTACCATATTGAAGATTGTAAGATGATTGAAGATTGTAAGATGACCATTCATGTCTGTATTCCTCACCCTTATCTGTGCCATGATTGTTCCGGAAAACTTCACCAGGAAAACCTAATGACACTGACTTTTGTTTGGGGGGTCCGTCGTTTACTTGAATTCCTCCATTGCAAGTTGCAGGACCAAGAAAATTATTTACAGAAGCTGAAGATGATGCCTCCTCAACTAGGATAGGTTGGTTTAGGTCAGCCAAAACATTTTTGGCCTGCACATGTGATGCAGAGTTTGATATAACACCATGGCAATCAAGTTTTGCATTGCTACCAAGAAATAACTTTACATCATTCTCAGGTGTGACGCCCCTACTTTTCTTAGAAGCAATATTTTTCAAAACTGAAGCTTGAGATGCATGCTCCTCTTCAACCTGATCCCCCTCATCACTATCAATGCAATCATCAGCTGGAAGTTGAAGGTCTAACATTCTTCTTGAATGTTTCTTCATCTTCGGCTCCATTAAGTCACAATCCCCCAAGTTTCCAACATTTTGAGCTGCAAAGCTATCAGCTTTTGTACTACTTTGCTGGAGAAAACTCAAATGAGAATGAATGTTTTCAGTGCCCGAAACAGAAGCTCGACTGCATGCTGATTTAACCGCAGAAACAATGGGGATAAAGCTAATCTTTTGTGCTTCTTCAGATGGCTTTTGAGGTAAGAGCCCATTTGAATGTAAAGATTCAACTGTGGTGGGATATTTGAGCACTTCTTGTCTTTTCAGGTCCTCCATCAAAACCCTTTGCATACTATAAAGACGGTGGAGTTCATAGACCTACAAGGAAAAATAAAGGTAAATCCAATGTTTGAACAGCTGCTAACACCTTTACTTTTAATCGATTCAAGCTGGAATACCCATCAAAAACAAATAAAGAAAACATGCTAAAAGAAGTATCGCTTTTGCTTGACCAGGTTCTGTTAGTTTGAATAAACACAACGTAAGATTTAATTCAGATAGAATTAACAACGAATAAAATCTATTCACTGCAACGTAATTATGCAAATCTGTTTATCCTTTCAGCAACTGAAGTATGCTAAAAATTTCAAAAACTTGATGAATCAAGAGGACATGGGTCTTATCTCAATACAGAAGAAACTGGGAGTTGAGAAACGCTTACCTGATTCCTGAATATAGCTTCATGCTTGAGCATTGTCCGTCTAACAACTTCTTTGTCGTTATCTAAATATATATCTCTACCAGGGTGCGGCGAGAAAATATTAAAACATTTCCTGCTGTTGAAGTGTTTGTCCTCATAGAACAAGGGCCAGCTGCCACTATCATTTTCCTCGTTAAGGTTCAGCATGGTATATTCTTCTGGAAAGCAGCTTTTACAGTGCACTTTTGTTCCCATTCCTGCCAATTACTTGCAAGCACAAACCAATTTCAGAAACAGGAATATAGAAAAGGAACTAGTTTTCTACTTCTAAGTGATCAACAAACATCTTAAATCAAGCATATAAAAAAAGGCCAAAACTCAACTTTCACCAGAACAAGATTTGGAAGTATCTCTTGGAAATATACAATGGAAAAATAAGAACAAAAGACCAACTACCAAAGCAAAACAATCTAGACAAAAATCAGATTGTTAAAAACATCTGTTAGGCAAAACAGTTTTCAGCATCTCCTATAAGAAGCAAAACAGTTTTCAGCATGAGAGAATATTATAACAATAAGGATACGAAAAATGTTAAGAAAAGGGAAAAAAAGGATAGGGTCCAAAAGTAATAGATTTGGGGCCTTAAAGAAGTAAATTATTAATGACGGTGTTATTCATTCATTTGAAGGCATTTATTCTAATTAGAACCACTGAGACAAAAGAGTAGAGAAGACAATTACTAGGAAAAAAAATAAAGAAAGAAACAGGAATGCACATTTCCAAATCAATAAACATTAAATAATGCCACAAAAAGGATACTCCAAGTCACACACAATTAAAATCGTCTTTAATAATTCGCATGCCCAACAGTAGCCAGGAGTAAAACTAAGCTCAAGTCTTTTGCAATCAAACATAAGAAGTGGAAGCAAGCATAGATGATTCAAATTTAATAACATCCACACATCCAAATTGAAGGAGAGACATTGCCAACTTGAGTAGCTTGGATAAATGAAAAACTCCAGCAAAACACCAGCGGAAATCTGAAGACGGGTGCGGTATCTGATTGTCTATCAAGAGGTTAAGAATTTTTAGACAGATGAAATCAACACAAAAATCTTTAGCAAATGACATGGAAGCACTGGACTTGAAAATTTTAGTGAAGATATAAACTACTACCGGGAAAAAACTGATTTTTATGCATTTTTAAGCAGCTATAAAGCATTTCAAGTATCACAAGCCAACTTACAGTCAAGTAATCCCCACAAACAATGCCAACAACTGAATTATATATGGATATAATGTGAAATGGGATTTTTGCATTCATTGAACTCATCCAAGCTGATACATCATATCATGAATTACCCTATTTAGAGAACAAATCATAAGGACAGGACATCCCCTTGAACAATCACATATAGCAAGTTAGCAACTAAAAGTCAATATAGAAGTATCATTCAAGAGATCACCATGAAAAAGTGAATTTCACCCATTAAGCACTTCACATGCAATCGAAATCAACACCTACTGAAAGATCTTAATGTATGTTTATAAGGCCATCAGAAGAATAAAAAGGAGAACAGTTTGAAAACCCACGTCCTTCTTCTCAACTCTATCAAATTTAAGAAAAAGGAAACTAATTATGAAGGACAAATCCAAAGTATGCAAAAGACCCATAGGATGATCCACAGACACTTGTACATTAACCAGAACACATTAGCAGAAACAGTGGACACATAAATGACAGAGAACAAACAAGAACTCACAAAACAATTAACACAGATATGACTTGTTTAGTTAAAATGAAGCTAGTATACAAAAAGAGTCCAGGTTGAGTTAGTGTCATAAGTAAAATCAAAATCCCACAAACCCGGAAAATCAGAATGTAGACTGTTCTGTTGAATTGGCCAAGAGAATGTCAAAAATCTACTCTAACAAAATATCTCAGTGGACACGTAGATGGATGAAAGATAGATAAATCCAATTGAGAAATTTCACAGGATCCAATTCAAACCCTTTTATTATATGTTTCTCTTTTCTTTCCCATTTGAATCAAGCAGACAAGTACCCATTAGCCGAAAACTAGATCTAGAATTGCTGAACAGAAAAAAATTCCGGAGCAATTCATACATAGAACAAAAGGAGACTAATTAACCAAATAAGATGCATCACTGTCATGTCTATCCGAAGGCAAGGACTCCAATGAATGAAACAATGGAAAAAGATGAAGAAATTGACAGCCAAAACACCATACTTGCTCATGAGCATCACTGATAAATCTGGCAGAGCCGAAATCAAACTCCCACATCACAAATGGAACGCCAAATCAACCAAATCATAACAACATCACAAAAAGGGGCAAAATTCATCGATCCCACACAACCCAAAAACAGAAAACAAAACAAAAGATAAAAACACCAAACTACAGAAACAAAAGAATATGAAAAAAAGTAAAATTTACCTCAGACCCACATCTCCTCCATCAGTCCTCTCCACCATCGACTCATCAAGATTTCCAAGCCAATCCAATAACCCCCCTCAAACCCAACTCCCAACATGGAAATTCACGGCCTTTGAACCAAACTAGAGACACCCACAAAGGAAAACAACAAAACAAAGCTGCCCATCTCATCAAACACAGAGAAAAAGCAAAAAAATTGAACAAATTAATCAAAACTCAAGCCAAGTAGATGAGAAATGATGGAGAGACTTTGATCTGATGGGCCCGTCTCTTTTGATGTTCATGAGAGAGAGAGAGAGAGTGAGTGAGTGAGAGAGAGAGAGAGAGAGAGAGAGAGAGAGAGAGAGATCCCAGATAAGAAATAGAAAGAAATCTCTTCCGAAACAAACGAGCTACCTCGAACAGTGACTACAAATTTGTCAACATCGAGTCTCCTTTTATTCTCTGCTTTTTCTTCTCTCTTTACATAACATAAATCTTTCCCTTATTTTAATATTAAAAAAAAAAAAAAAAAAAAAAAAAAAAAAAAAACTTGTTCATAGATATGGGCTGTGGAAGAAAGAAAGAAAAAATAAATCAAAAATGAGTACTTTTAGATTCTCTTCTTCTCTTCCTTTCTTTTGGGTTCAGAAACTAAAACCCCACCCACATCTGCAAAAACAAAAACTCCCCCAAAAACAACAAAAACCCAGAAAAACCACTCAGCTTCACTGCAACATCAGCAACTCCTACAACAGCAAATCTCAACATTCTACCATAAAACCCCAAAAACAAATCTCAAACACCCATATCTCTTCTTTTTTTTTCTCTCTCTCTCTCCCATAATTTAATTGATATTGTTGTTTAAGATTTTCATTTATTCTCAATTTTAGAGATGCATTTAATTTTGTTGAGGTGGGGCCCATCAATACTGTGTCAAAGATGTTGTGTTTTTATAGGGGTTTGTTAGGAATTTCACACATCCCCATTTGGTGCTTTGCATAATTGCTTGATCAGGGGTGGTTGTCGCCTGCCTAGCCTCCTTTTCTCTCCCTTGTTTTGGATCTGCTTTTTGCTGATCCTTGTAATTCTCTCTCAAGTTTCAATTCATTAATACTACATAAAAGTTGATTAATTCAGCCTTAATAACATAATTAACTACTACTAAATAAGTACTTTATTATAACAAAATTTTGTTTAGACTCTTTGAGTCCGGACTTACAGGGTTTAGGGGGTCTTTAAAACCTTTTTTTTATAATGAGTGACTAGAAAACTAAAAGTGTTGCTATTCACCCCGGTATTATTTATGATGTGGAAGATGATCAATGAATTTGCATTGAAAAGTAAGGATATTTGACAAATTCCACATAATTCAATGTAATTAAAGGGAATCACTACTAGCTTTGAAACTACGAAGTCAATTAGTCCATGTTGCCCATTTCTTAATCACATTCATGAGACCAATGTGAATATTTATTTCATCTTTGAAAGACCCAGATCTGTAAACCAATGTTTTAGGAGTAATGTTAAAGGAAAGCTAAAAGAAGCAACACCACAAGCATAGTTTTTCAATATTCACAACAAATGAAAAATAACAGAAGCGATAAATCCTTTTCAAATCCTCAAAGTGATTTGATTTGAGTTTAGATTCAGAGAACCCAATTCCTGATAAGACCAGTAGCATAGAAATCAGAAATACATCCAAAACAAAACAATTTCACTCTTTCATGAAAAGAAAAACAAACAAACACTAAATCATCTTAAACATTGATTCCCATCTCACACAAACATTGAAAATCAACAAAGAAGGCAAATCCAACCTAACAATAAACCCCGAAACCAACTAAAGATTCACAGTAAAGTAATCGATAAAACAGAAATTTACCTGAGACCCATTTTTCACCTTCACAGCCCCCTTTTAGAAATTCACCAGAGACCCCAGAAATCAAAGCAGCTCTTTCATAAAAATTTCAATGCCCCAAAGTCTCAGCAATCACAAAAACTGAAAATACAAAGAGGGTATCTCTCATGACTCAAATTGAAGCAACTTGGATCGACATTTCAGGAAGCCCAAAATGATAGAGAAACTTCGATCTGATGGGCCACTCTTTCTATCTATTCTGTGTGAGAAAGAGGGGATCCCAGATAAGAAATCTCCTCAAAAAAACAAACGACCTCCTAAGAACAGTGACATTAAATTTGTCAACATCCGGTCTTTATATTCTCTCCTTTGATTCAATCTAATATGGGTCTTCTTCAAATTTTTTTTAATTGAATTCCCAAGAAAAAAAAAAAAAAAATATATATATATATATATATATTGACGAGAGAGAGAGAGAGAGAACTAATTATTTGTAGATTCTCTTGTTCACTTTTTCAAGCTTTTGAGTAAAAATTAAATGTCCTAAAAGACTAGACAGTCTTTACTGCCAAAAAAACATACACACAATAGACTTTGCTTAGCAAAGCAACAACCCAATCACAACCCCCGTTTAAATTCAACAAATTTTCCAAATCATCTGTCACATTATTCTTTTTGATGCAATTGTCCTCAGTTTTCTACTTTTAGTTTTTGTTTTAATTTGTTGTGGCAGTGATGGATTCCACTGTTCAAGGAAAGATTGGGTTTGATGGATTCTCATACCACCCTCCCACAAGAACCCCTGCAACAACACATATTTACAGGACAACCAAGTTGGTTACATTTGTCCTCTATTGATTAGTCCTAAGTTTTTCTATCATGTACCAGTTAATTTAATTATAAGAAAGGGGATTGGATTAACTCCGTAACTAACTAAAATAATGACAAAGGAGAAGGTCATACAACGATGTGGAAATTTTAGAGTTGTCATGTAAACATCAACATTCAAAAGTAAGATTTGATTTTTATAATTTTTTATGAATTCTTAAGTTGGTTTTGATTGAGACATTAATCCGCACAATTAGCAAGACATCGTCCCCGTGTTAAACTCTTTCTAAACATGCACTATTTTAATCAAATTAATTGGATCAACAATAAAGCCAACTCTGGCTGATTTGAGACATAGACTTTGTTATCGTTGTTGTTTAGTGGAGATAGTTAGGGATTTAATATATATATCATATTTTAAACATTTGCACCTTTATAGATTTTAGAAGAGCTGCTAAACGGACTCCAATTTTTACTAAACATACCTCAATTTTTAAATTTTAATTATTAAACGTATCTCCACTTTTTACTAAATATACTTCATTGTTCAAACATACCATTATCTCACTGGCATGTGAGTTTCGGCCATACAAGTTCGATACCTTTAAAGAAGTATCGTATGCTTCCCACCAAGACCTCTTTAGAGGTTTCAACCGGCTTCATGTAAATTCTACCGAGACATTTGAAGAGTTCTCGATCTTGGTGGAAGTGGAAGGCAATTGAGTCTCGACTGACTTCCACCGAGATCTCTTTATAAGTCTCTTTATGTGTCCGCAACCTAGGGCAACAAGAACGAAAAAAAATCTGAAACTCCTAAAAATACATGAAAACGACCAAAACATTATTAGGTTTTACTCAGAATCACTTGATATTCTCGATTCTATCGACATTTTTTATGTTCAAAATGCAAGATTCAAGCCCTAAATCGAAGCCTTATAAATTTAACAACAACATCAAACTAACTTAAAAATGACAAAAAAATCCAAAATTGACATAAAAGAGATAGAGAATCGTACTCACGATGTCGAATCATTGTGGTTTCATTCAGATTTGTCGGATTAGAGGCGAATGTGAATGCGATTTAAGAGTGTGAGAGATGGTGGTGTGACTTGGGTATGGATGGATGAGTGATTGGGGTATAGGGAGAGCAAAACCCTTTTTATATGGAAGGTAGTTGAGTCATTTCATATTTTTAAAAAATGTGGGGTATATTTAACAAAAACTGAGGTACTTGGACTCATGAGCTCGGACTCATAGGGATTGTAAAATTCTTACAAATATTCAAGAGGTATAAAAGGAATTTTACAAGTTAGTGTATTTGTTTCATTTATTGCTTGAGGATAACTTTGAAATAAAAAATATTTTTGAGTATGGACTAAATAGCACTACTGTTTTACAAATGGCATGCACCCACACATCGAGATTATGCATGCGCACACACATCAATGTAAAAATTTAGAGACACATTTGACCAAAAAAATCAAAAGACACTATCAAGTGTGCCTTTCGTGTGTGCCTTTCGGGGGGTTACATAAACATTTTCCTCTATGTAATTTCATTAATATCTAGAGAGATAGAGAGATAAAGAGTAAAGAGTGAGAGGGACAATAGGGAGTAGGCAAGCGTGGATCCCATCATTTAAAGGAAATTAAAGACTTAACATGGCCAAAGACATTGCGTATTTAAAATATATAACCATAGTACTTCTCCTTGAGTCATGATGAAGCCATTGCTAGCTTCTTCAATATAATAGAAATAGATAAAATTTTATTTTAAAGAAAGAAATTTTTCATAATTTAATTAGCTTAAATTAATTAAGATTTTTTATTTAATTAGATGTATGATCACGTATGGCTTAAATCCCTTTTGAATATTGTTTTGAAAGGTTATATATTGTTAGAATGTTTATTTGATGTATGTATAATTACCCTAAATAATAAATATGCATATACAACTTTTACAATTGGAATCAAAAACATACTCATGCCCATGCCCAGGTCCGGCGAGTGGGGCAGCTGCCCCAGGCCCCCACCCCTTCAGGGCCCCATATTTTTTTAAAAAAATATATAAATATAGAATTTTTATTTAATTTGAATTTTTTGAAGATGTTTTGAAAGTTTTTTACCATAACAATGTGCATTAATTGAGTAAAAATTTTGTGTATTTTGCTAAAAATAGTCTATCTAGTTGATGAGGATTCGTTATTTCTTTCACGCTTTCATAATTGAGGGCCCCCAAGTTATTATTTTGCCCTAGACTTCTAAATACTTATGACCGACCTCCAATGCTCTAAAATTTAGCCGTCGATCACCTGTCACTTTACTTGGTATATGTATATAATTAATTTCTAGAAAAACTGAACCCACGAACACATTTCTCATCGGTGTGGCAAACTAAAGAGGAAACCTGCAGCAACAACATTGAAATGTATTTCATGTGATCACCTTCTGTCACCAAACCATAATAATTAGGAAAATGCTAAGTGTATATACCTGTCACATCTAGTTGTAACACTTAGCGATTGTGCACTTTTTGATACACCTCGAACACGTATCTCGAGGTGTATCGACGACGGCTAGTTATTAGGTGTCTAAGTGGGTAGCATCTCCCTAATAATTAATAGAAAAATGTTAAAATAACCCACTTTGAGCGCCTAGTGGCCCCATGTGGATGTTCCTTCATGCGATATACCTTGAGGAGTGTGCGCGCACATCTCAAGGTGTTAGGTGCACACCTCGAGATATATTACATGACTGGATACCCACTTAAATCCACTAAGTACCCAAAATAAATGTCCAAAGTAAGTTACTTTATCATTCCTCTAATTCATATTCTTTTTTCTGTTACAATTCTGTTCATGTACCAATACACATAGTATTTAGGGCAAAACAACATGTGGAATTGGAACTGCTTCGGTCAACAAAGGAAATTGAGTGGGTTCTCAACCTTTCTCTTAAAACACTATTCATGAGAAAGAACTCTTTTATTATTTGAAACGTCTAAATAGTTTTTTTTTTTTTAATTTTATGCTCAATCAATAATTTGGAGAGGAAGTCATGGGCACATATAATCGACCGACTATTCGAACCCCACCTTTTACTTCTTCTAACCCTATTTTCAAATTTTATATTTCGTTTACCTCACTTTTTACTTAATTTATCCTTTTTTTTTTCAAAATTCTAAAAATACTCTTACTCACCCCATACCCTATCACTCTGACCCCAATATCCCTTAATTCTCTATATTTATCAATTTTAGTCATTGTATAGCACTTTTAATAGATCACCAAATATTGTAGGAGTGTTTTTTTCGTTGAACAAGGTTAGATGTGGTCGCGACATGTCATAGAAACGAAAAAGTGTTGCCCACAAGATTCAATCGCACAATGTCGATATCTCTGAAGTGGTATCGATAGACTCTGACCGCGACATTTAAAGGAGTAACGGTTGAATCTAAACGAGACCTCTAAAAAAGTGTCAGTCGAATTTGAATGAGATTGTGAAGAAAACTCAGTCTCGGTAGGTGACGAAGGGATCCAATCTAACCTAGACCTCTTTAGAGGTGTTGGCTTTGTGTGGTCAGCACCTCTTAAGAGTTGTCGGCCATGTGCGTTCGAACTCCGCGGGCAATAAGAGTAAACAATTTTTTTTTTAAACTCAGAAAAATACATGAAAATGACAATAAATAGTGGATTTTGCTCAAAATCGTTTGATATTTTCAATTGCATCAAAACTTTGTAACAAAAATGTAAGATCCAAGCCTCAAATCGAAGCACTAAACATAACAACAAAACTACAAACAATATTAACTTACAAAAGGAAAAAAAACTTAAAAAACTACAAAATCGACACTGAAAGAGATGAGCAATGCACCTACAACGTCAATCGATAGGGTTTCAATCAGATTTTGTCGGATTTGAATTAGTGGTGAGAGTGCAGTTGGAGAAAGGGGCAATTGGGTATGTGTGAGTGGGTTGACTGGGGGCGTGAGTAAAAACTCTATATATAGAGGGGTAGTTGGATCATTTCACAAGGGTAGGGTAAATTAAAGAAGCAAAAAATGAGGTTTGACATTTTTTTTTAAGCAAAACCCATCATTTGGTCCATAAAACTTTATGTTTTTTTATGCTTTTTATTCTTGAACTTTTATCACTACACATTTGGTCCTTAAACTTATACAAAAGTCTACATTTAGTCATTCATCATATAAAGTGTTAAATTATGCCAAGGTGAATAACAAAAGTGTCGCGTGACTAGTCAAGAAGAGTAAAATGGTTTATATTACTAAATCGGACGACTCACATCGATCAACAAAAGTTGAAATTTTTTTTTAATTTACTCAAAAATCATAAAAAAATTTTAAAGCTTATGGACCAAAAACATAAAAACTTAAAAGTTTAGGTACTAAATGTACAATAATAAAAGTTAAGAAATTAAATGTATACTAATAAAAGTTGAGAGACGTCAAAATCATAAAAAAGATTCAAAGTTGAATGGCCAAAAATGATGTTTTCCATGTTTTTTTTATGAAAATTAAATAACCCTCTTATCTCTTATGTATGTACATGCATGACATGTTAAAAGTGTATGGTGAGAAAAGCATCCACATCCCTCTCATCATCATGACCCATAAAAATGTCAAGAAAGCAGCAGTACAAAAACTGAAGTTGGGTGAACATATTCCAAGGATATATTATTGAGTTTGGTCATTGTGATGTTAATGAAAAGAGGACCCTAGCTAGCTAGTTAATTAAACCTACAAAAAAATATATTCAAAACCAACCCACACACACAAAAAATAAATACTATAAAAAAGATTTTTTCGCAACATGTAACTTATTTCATTGCAACAATTAGATAGTTAATTAAATGACTCTCTTATTTCTCTATGACAATTTTTTGTTGTCTTCAACTGGAGTCAGAACCAAAAAAAAATAATAATAAATCGGAGAAAGTATATGTTGCCCATGATGAGATTGTTATAGTTTTAACTTTTAAGTGTGGAGTTTCTTTTTTTAATATGAAAATAAACTGAAAAAATAAAATAAAATAGAATCAAAGGGGTTTGAAATTTTGAACTGTGGTGCATGAAGCAAAAATGATTTACAAATAGATTAAGATTGTAATTAAAATTTTATTTTTATTTTTTACGTAATATTTATCATCTGTATCAATTAATTCATGCTCAACACTGTCAAATCTCATACAGAAAATATCCTTTACAACCTCATTTTTTATATTCATGAAACTCGAATGACGAACTCGAGACCTTAATTTAAGGAATCAAATCTCTTACATTTGAACAAACCAATTGGTCGTTGTAATTGATGAATTATATTATTGATTAAAAGAAATCAACCAAAGAGATAGATGAAAAACGTTCTCAAATCACACGTACATACGAACGACTATACGTAGGAGGTTTGTACAGTGAGATTTTGTCCGTACTCGACTTTCGAACGATTATTGAATTACGACAGACATTCGTTTGATCTGCGAAGAAAAAGCTCAAACAATATACATTGCATACGCACATCTGACCAGTAGTGTTTTAAACCGTCCAGATGCAAATCAGTATTCACGTACCATATCTCGGTGTCATCCAACGAACTCACTCACGTTAGTACGTTTGTCATTCATAACAAATCCCTCACTTTCTCTTTCTACGCAATCCCTTGGGTTGTCGATCTCTGCTTTAGCCCCACGAATCTGGGGTTTTGCTGAAAATACTTCACTGCCCGTGAAAAAAGCACTTGAAACTGCATGAAATAACAGAAATGCCACTGATCACAAATCGAATCGAAACCGAAGCTTTTTAAGTGGGTTTGGTGTTTGTCGTATTTCCCGAGAGAGCTAAGTCCCCACACTTTTCGAGCAAGTCGCACGAAAGTTGTCCTTAAAAAAGCCCAAAAAAAGAATTATTTATAACTACTCTTAAATTTAATTAACCAATTTGAGAAGGAATGATTGGGTGTATCAGAAGCACAGAAAATTTTCGATACGAGAGAAATCGTGATGGCGAATGTTGAGCTTTTACGGCCAAGTATTTGAAAGCAACGGCCCGTTTTTCAGTAGTAGTCGGTGGGGCTCACCTTGTCGTGTCATCAAGTTTCATAATTACCGTTGATTCTAGTTTTTTATTTTTTATTTTGACGTAAGATAGAATTTCATTAATCATGATTATTAGTTGATTCGATAAAACATGACGAGACATATAATTAATTACCTTGATAAAAGTATATTGATTCGCTAAGTACCCTTCTATTTTATGAAATTACCTAACTACCCCTCTATATAAAATGATATTTACTCACTCATACTCCACTTACCTCTATCTCAAACTGCACTCATCAACAACTCAAATCTGACGAAATCTGAGCAAAATCATATGGATTCGATGTCGTTGGTGCATTCATTATCTCTTTTAGTGCTAATTTTGAGATTTTTTAAGTTTTTTTTAATTGTTTTGTTTATGAATTTGCTTTTGGGTTGAATACTTTGATTTAAAACTTGAATCTTGCATTTTTTGTATAAATGGAATCGAAAATATTAAGGAATTCCAAGCAAAACTCACTATTTTTTTGACTATTTTTATGGATTTTTGAGAGTTTTTAAGTTTTTTTTGTTCATTCTAGTCGCATGCGTGTTTTAGACTTACAGGGCCGAAAACCTCTAAAGAGGTGTCAGACACACATGACTGATACTTTTTAAGAAGTTTTGGACACACAGGGCCAACACCTCTAAAGAGGTTCGGTTGGAGAACGAGTTATCTTTGCATTATCGGTTGGAGTCGGCCGCCCTGTATATCCGAAACTTCTTTAGAGATGTCGGCACTGTGTGTCCAACATCTCTTCAGAGCTGTTATCTCCGTTCGTCCCAAACTCATGGGCAAAACTTCTTCAAAAATGGGGTATGGGTAATGGAGTTGAGCAAGGGTATTTTTAGAATTTTAAAAATAAAAGAGGGGTAAACTAAGTAAAAAGTGGGGTACACAAAGTAAAAATTTAAAAATTGGGTCATTTAGTAAAAATTAGAGTCCATTTAGTCGCTACCTTTTGAAAAACTGTGACTGTAACAATGGAACAGTTTGATAATCAATGATTATTCTCTTGACAAACGTTTGAAACACAAGAATACAAAGATATTACAATATTCCACTCTTTAATGAGTTCAAAGTACAAATAAGACAGGGTTATCCAAAGCACTAGTCCTACCCCTCTAAGATCTGCAAGGCTTTTTTATTTTGTTCTATTTTCTAGTCTTTGGTTTTAATTTCGATCTTTGATTCCTTCCTTCGATTCCAGTTTTATACTGCTCTCTACGCTTGTTAGATGTTAATGGTTCATAATGTTTGACATTCCATTGTGCTATGTATTGAAGGTTTCCATTCATGTGAATGTTACGAGGCAAGTGTGTGAATTCTCTTGCATGCTCTGTATTAGTCTCGTCTTTTGCTACCTTTTTTGCTCTTATCCTTGTAACTTCGGAATTTACCTTTTCTTAAGATGGCGAGCACTGCTGAAAATAGCGGCCAAGGATTTGAAATTCAATGGGCCCTGATTAATTTTTGCGACAAACTGATGGATGAAATTGAGTGACATGGTTGATGATGAATAAATAGGAAATGAAATGCGGATCTGATGACAACTTCTCAACTACTACACCACCGTCACAACAACAACAACAACAACAACAACAAAAAAGACTCAAACCCGAATTAGGAGTTGTCTACATGGAAAAATCTCTTTCACTTTGCTTGCTTCAATGCAGTTGAAAGCATGGTTTCATAATCCTTTATTAAACCTTCCCGATTAATGTCCCAAGTAATCTCATAAAGGATACTAAAACTTAAAAAGCAATATCATTGGATGGTGGCATGTACACCATAAACTCATTCATTAGTTATTCTTTTGCTCAAAGATGATTGCAAACTCATGTTTTTTTGGATCACAAAACAAAAGATTTGAATAAACCAAAAAATAAAGGACGCGCACAAGCACGACATGAGAGAACCAGCAGTTCTCTCCATTTAAAAAAAAAAAAAAATTATCTATGATCAGTTAAAAATACCTGCGTCTCCCCTAAGTAAAGAAGCCAAGGAATAATCGTACTTCGTTTGAAAAATTCTTCAGACGTAATTTTTCCATTAAAAAAAGAGCACCGCTATGTGCATCTCAATTGTTTATGAGGGCACCTCAATAGTGTACCAATTTACATGCATTTTGGAGTGCCCTGAGAGGACACTGGGGTGCACATAGCGCGGCTCTAAAAAAAGGATTGCCTAGTAAGTACTACACAATTCTTTAGAGATAATTCCTCCATTAAAAAATTCTTCAGAGGCAAAACTCTTTTACTATACTTACGGATCAAACTAGAGACCACTAGTTGAGGCAGACTCAACCCAAGCCATAACATTCATTTTCATTCAATCAATTGTGTTTTATTCTTACTTGAAAAAAAATGATATATATATATATATATTATGTTTAATTCTAATTTCTATCTAGCTAGTTCCTTGATCAAATAAGTAACCCTTTATTAGGTGTTAGAACCGTTGATATCACATCCCTAAAATTTAAAAAAAGGCTGGTATTTCAACTCCTCTCTTTGGCGACAACTCGTGAGGATTCTAAGATCGGTTTGCCATCTCATTGGCGAATAGTTCTCGCCCGCAGAGATGCCGTTGGGGTTGTTTTTTTGAGGTAGGGGAGTGGTTGATTTTGGGGATTTATGGTGTTTTGTTTATCTGTTTTATTGAATCACTTTTAGGGTTTAGATTTAATGCTTATGCACCGAAAGACATGTTTTGAACGGAATCGAAAACCAAAAACTAAACTGTGATTTAATTGAACAATTCGTGAATGTAATCTTTGAATTGCTGATCAAGCGCGCTCTCTTGTTAGGTTGAAGCGAATTAATGATGAGATGGATCTCACTCCGTTCAAGTTGGACATTGATGAACTCATTGCTGACTTCTCTAAGGTACCAAAATTCATTCTCATGTTTTTTTGCTATTTATTTTTGTTATTATTCCTAAGTTCCTAACTCATGTTTCCATCCTTAATTCGTGCAGAGTAACTCGAAAACGTTGGCCGATATGAAGACGATATGGTTGTCGAAGAAATTTTCCTTTATCTATGAGGGTAGGCCGACTACCAATGTCAATGTCTTTATGCAATCAATCTATGCACATTCAATAGGTGAGAATCTACAAGTTCTTTTAGTATGTTTGTATTCATTTGCTATTTACTATTAATAAGAAATAACATTAAGAGCATGGCATCTCTGAACTTAGTAGCGCGGCTAGTGCCTTTGGAGAACTGAGATTTATCCCATATCTGGCCTGGGGTTTTGGCATTTTACTTGTGAAATATTGTGCTTTGACAAGTTTGAGTTAAGTGTTCGGAACTGTATGCTGTATAGGGGTAGGACCTAACTTTTTGTTTATCTTTGGATCTGGCCTCTCTGAATTGAATTTGAGAAGTTTCCGCTTAATCTTTTAGTATGCACACCTCAGTGCTTGCCTGCTTGGTCTTTTTTTTTTTTTACTGCATCTTAAATCTGCATTGCAACGCTTCCATTACCAAGCACTAAAGAATGATTGTCATTGTATTAACAATGAGAATTCAGACCTTTGGATGGTGGCGAATAAGGTATATTCCATGATTAATAGGTTATTAGAAATTGGGAAAACCTTGTTGGAGATTTTGGTGCTTTAGGTCTATAAAAGTTTTGTCTTATTGATAATTCATGTTCGTATGTGATAATTTTGACTGATTTGCTTATCATTTCTTGTTTTGCAACATGAATTAAACCATGAATTATATAATTTACCTTTCTGAGTGATAGTTCTACTTCTACTAATAGAGAAAAATGGAATTTGAGGTCAGATTTGTCTTGAATCTTGATGAGATAAGACTTCTATTGGCTTACTTTAATTGTTCTTGGTTCACTAGCAATATGTTAAATCCTTTAATCCACATTCTTTGCTAGCATATATGGTATAGGATTGCCAAATACCTAGTGCTTAATTTATGGTCTCATAACAAGGCTCAATGTTTTATGCAGGTTACATGATTTCTAACAGTTCTTTATCGCAAAGATTAGGTGGGCTTTATTGCCTTTATTGTCTATATGAGACGCAGCCGTTTAAACCACCTTTCAGGGTCTATATATCTCTTGGTATGTCTCCACCATTTGTTCCATCATCGTGAATTATTGGTTCATTTTGATCAATTTGTATTCCCTCATTTTATCAATTAATCTGGTACATGTGCAGAAAGTGGTATTTGCATAGTGGATACAATGGATAGAATAGATTTATTAAATTTAGCTGGTCAAAGCTTGTGTGGTTTCTTGGATGATTTGAGTCATCATAGCTTTCATAGTTATTATTCCGTGGTGGTAGCACTGTTTCTTTGTGTTCAATTAAGCTTGGCTCAAATCAATAAACAATGAATTTTATTTCAAGTCCTACAAGAACTATTTATGTTGGTGCCTCAAACCATTAATTTAGTTTAACTGAATTAATTTTTGTGCTTCTCTTTAGATATTCTTAGCTTAACGCTTTGTAATATAACTCTTATTTCTAGTCTCATTTCTTATACACATCTTTTGCATGTATGGAAATATTATAAAACCTTTTCAATTTTAAATTGATTATATTATCGATCAGTGAATTTGGTTTGTGAACCCGGGAAAAAACTGACTGAAGATTTTATTTATTGTTCATTAGTACAAAAACTGAATTACATTGGCAAAGTCCTTTACTTTGTAATCAGAAATCCACATTGGCAATGAGCTCATGCATTTTCTCCTTGAATTTCTTTTTAATGCCACTAATTGATAGTCATTTAAATAATATGTTGCTATAGTAATTTAATTTAGTGATGCGGATGACATTCTTTGAAGATGATATGCTTGATATTTGTTTTAAAATTTTATTAATATTTGATGGACTTTGAGGACAAACACTTTGAGCCTTATTGATATATTTTATTTTCTTAGTATTTTGTATTCATTTATGTAAAAACAGTTTTTCTCTCTCTCTCTCTCTCTCTCTTTTTTTTTGTGTAACAGGGGAGTTGGAAAGACTTAAAATGCTTGCAATTGATGCTAAAAAGGAGGATATTAAAGCAGCACCGGCCCTTATAAAAAAGATGCTTGATGCAAATGTATTTTTATTCGGTTCAGTGGAGATAAATGAGAGTTCCGTGGCTCACAGTGAGAATGAATTTGAGAAAATGAATAAGGCTCGCTTGAAAGCTGCATACCAAAAGTACCTTGCTTATCCATAAGATCTATTTGTTTGTTCTTTTATTTTTATCGGCCTGTAAGGTGTTGAAGTCTGAAGCTTTTTATTTGTTTTTGAAACTTGCAGGATAACATCAGACACATCAGCTAATGCCTTTATTCATATGGACTTGGTGAGTAGTATTTCTTAGATTATGAGAAATATTAGTCAATTTCAATTTAGTAAAGTGAGTCAAGTGACTTGCTGACTGATTAGGCTGGTCGACCTGCTTTCACAACTCCTAAGACACCTAATGACAATAACATGAAGGACACACATGTTTTGGTGTATAAGGAGACTTCATTTTTTGATTCAGAGGTCCATGGCTCAATTATGAATAAGGACCTATGTAATGTAGGGATAAAGCGTATATCAACCCTTCCTCAGGCTCTAAAATGGCAAGAACCTTTTGTGGTACCTACTAGGCAAACATTTTTTTAATGGGGAAATAACCTTTGAAGAAATTTTCAAATTAAGTAGGATTATTCCTTGGCTTCTTTGCTTAGGGGAGATGTAGGCATTATGAACTGATCATAGATGATTTGTTTTTTTTTTTTTTTAAATATATATATTGGGAAGGACTACTGGTTCTATCTTGTTGTGCTTTTATGAGTCCTTTCTTTTTTTGTTTATTCAAATTTTTTGTTTTGTGATCCCAAAAAAGTGAGTTTGCCATCATCTTTGAGCAAAAGAATAATTAATGAACGAGTTTATGGTGTACGTGCCACCATTCAGTGGTATTGCTTTTTAGGCATTAGTAGTCTTTTATGAGATTACTTAGGACATTAATCGGAAAGGATTCATAAAGGATTATGAAAACATGCTTTCAACTGCATTGAATCAAGAAAAGTGAAGGACTTTTTTCCATGTAGCCAACCCCTGATTTGGGATAATAGATCACTTCACTCTATAGGCATTTATGCTAGTTCTGTATATTCCAGGTTTCACCTCTAATTGTCAAGTGACTTGATTGATGTGCAATCTTGGTATAGTTAGTTATGCTTTGCTACAGATTCTTGATATACTTGTTTTCTTTTTCAAAAAAGGATTGTTTTATTGGTTAGGAATTAACTGAAAAGAATTATATTTTTGTTTTTATTTCCGATGCTGTAGCATTTTTTATTTTTTATTTTTTGTTGTCATTCTGTCATTCTATGCTGAACTCACCCCTCTGCAGGGTAAGGAACTAGATCTGGAGGCAGTGAAGAAAATCTCAGGAGAA
Organism: Stephania japonica; assembly: GCA_039657345.1. Taxonomy (NCBI): domain Eukaryota; kingdom Viridiplantae; phylum Streptophyta; class Magnoliopsida; order Ranunculales; family Menispermaceae; genus Stephania; species Stephania japonica. The sequence goes on along the minus strand of CM077561.1, from coordinate 33,880,572 downwards.
TATGAATCAGCCAAGGATATGGCCATATCTGGTACTTTTCATCTTGTCATTGTCCTTGAGTGTTATTTTGCACATGCATGACTTGCTGAATTACTGGTGTTGCATGATTACTTTTACTCTTTTTTTTCGTACAACATCCTTTCTTTATTCTTGTTTTTCTTTTCTGGTGTCCTCATTGAAGAATCTATATGATACAAAGGGCTTTGTTGCTGTTGGTTTTTAAAAGCTCTCATCAAATATCTCGATTTAGCCGCGAATCTATCCATTTCTAGCATTATATAGTATTTGGCCATCCTTACTGGGTTAGCAATGTTTTTTCTTGAACTCACCGGGCCAGTGAACATGGCAGGAGGTTCTTGATCCATATTACTTAAATGTCTATAAGAAATATCATGTTGCGTAACCCATGAATTTGATTATGTTAGAGGTTTAGTTTGGCTTTTGTTGGATGATTTGGTGCCTTAGTCTAGCTTTTTCTTTTGGGGATGGGAAAATGTCTGTCAGATTGTCACTAGTCATGCTTACTTTGTTGATTGAATTTGCAGAGAAGCTATTCTATGTTCTTAAAAGTGAAAAAATTCTTGTAGTAGTTAATATTTGTTTTAGGTTGACGATAAAAGAATTTAATGTAATCTCGACTAGTCAATTGCACTAAAATCGAGCACAATGGAGGAGTTCGATTTATGTAGCCGACCCCAATTAATTTGGGACTGAGGCAATGTTGGTTTTGTAATGCAATCTCGATCATTTATTTTATCGTTATTTATATACTTTATAAAGTTTCAGTTGTGCACTTTAATTGAAGGGGGAAAGCGGTTAACTTCATTCCCCCATCTTGGTGATTAATTTTATTTTTTTCCTTAATCGCTTGTCATATTTATTTGTCTAATTGTAATTTAAAACGAGAATCCCAAACCATGCCCCCTTCTTGATGACCATAACATTTGGTTTCCAGTCTTTTTGAAATTTAACAATATGCAAGCGCCAATGTTATTGATGAAATGCATTGGGAGCTAATTGTTGTTTATGAGTTGATGCTCAATTTGCTTTCCCTTTCCAATGCTGGAGCCTCTCATCTTAATGGGAATTGCATCAAGTGTGGATCTTTCTTTACCTCAACTTTGGCTTGTTTTCTTGTAGCTCACCAACATGCGGTGTGTGTGTGTGCGCGCGTTTTTTTTTTTGTTGTTGTGTGAATGTTACTTCTACAAAGAACACATGCTGTGTTGATTGTACCTAATATTTATCTTTTTGTTCTCTCCTTTGAATTCATAACCACAGAGGCTGAAAAAGTGGTGGATGTCCAGAACATAAAGCACATAGCTAAAAGAAGTAAACTGATTGGACATGCTGTTGAGAAGATAGTCGATGACTGGAATGCTCAGAAGAAAGTGTTTCTTGAGCAAACTAGATCTGCCCAATGTCCTGATCAAGAAGGAAACCAAGTGGTTTGCTATCAAGACCCTAAAACCCAGAATTCGCGGGAAGAGGATGAAGATGAAAGAGATGATGCCAATAACAATGATGATTACGAAGATGAGTTTCAGAAGGAACTAGAGAGCCTCTTATGGTAAAGTCATCCCTTTCAAATTTTGTAGTGGAAGTACCCATTGATTTGTGTATGGAATTAATTTGTTTGTATAGTTTTGTAAAATCATTTGAGGCGAAAATCAATTATTTGTCTACCAAATCATTCTTAATGAATGCATCACAGGCTATTAATTCCTCTATACCATGATTTTAGTTGTCTACCGCGCTTTGGCGCTTTGGGGATGGTGCGCCTAACTAGCCTAGCCCTCGTCTCATTAGTATACTCATGGTTCTCCACACTTACCAGGAAAGTTATGTTTTTGCTTTGTGAGTTTTTTTTTTTTTTTTTTTTTTTTTTTTTTTTTTTTTTAAGAAAAAAATTATTTCTAATGTAGTGTTCAGCGCCATTTACACCGACTAATTCACGTCTGGGCATCGTTGGGTCCATTATGGTTTTTGTTTTTTGGGAAAATGATAAAATAATACACATTTAGCGCATTGATTTAACGCATCGCATACGTGGCGCTAGGTTGGCATTTTCTACTAGTTGTGGGGCCCACAAATTTGTGGGCCCTACCTAAACTAACAAAATGTGTACTTTTTGTTTTCTCAAGCGTGGGTGGGCCCCACCGACTGATGCAACTGACGTTTGAGAAGACAACAACGTCAGATGCACAGTGGGTTGTGGAAAATTGATTTTCCCCTTCATTTAGGGTTGTGGTTTGATATAGACGAAAGAGCAAAAAGAGCTTGCTGGATGGGAAGAGAAGACGACGATTGAGGACGAAGTCAAAAGTGAAGGAGTTCAAAGGAACAATAGAGGACGAAGAGAAGACAAAGACGAAGACGACGAAATTGAAAGGAGTCAAAGGTAATAAAATACTGCATAATAAATAAATCACTAAGATATCAACGATAAATGAGTGTCAAGAGCATAAAGCAAAAAAACATCTAAGTGTTCCAAGTCTATCAGGTTGCCACACAAAGTACACAACCTGACTTCCTAGAAAGATTCTAGACCTAAACAAATCACTTCAAACAGCTTAGAGCGGGTGAAAGAGATCACAAAGTAGTTCCACCCACCCTAAACTACGGGTTTAGGCACGTCCAAAAATCCATGTAGTCACAGTGGTTAAAGAGATCACAAAGCAGTCTTACCACCATATCACCTGTTTAGACCCAAAAGACCACTCATTAAGAATTTCAAGGAAGCACAAAGCCAACAAATCAACCAAGGATATATCTCACAAAGAAGTATTCAACAACCACACATTTCACAACGATATATTGTTTAACAAGGATAACAGCCAAGTAAATACCCAAATGAAATTATATAGTTACTCCGGATGGTTTTATTCACAATACGACGCGAAACTTCGTGTTCGCGGCTCTCACACGTCACCAAACCGATCTCGTACGCTCGTCACCAGTCCACTAAGCACCTGGTAACCATTTTCGTTCCAATTTAGTCGTGTTAGAGTCTTATTTCTGTTTAAATTGTAATTTCTCGTTAATTTCCCCATTTTCAAATATTACACATTTTCACTATTTTGGGTAAATTCTTCAAGTATTGAGTCTCATTTGAACCTATTGGAATACCCGAGAGAAATCTTAAAGTTTTTGAAAATTTTCAAAAATTGGGTCTGTGAACAATGTCACGCCATGAGTGGCACCGTGGGGGTTGACACTCTGCAACGTCACTTAAAGCGTGGGGATAGGGGTGCCCCTGTCCTAGATGTAGCGTCTAGAAAGAAAATTCCTGGGTTTTCGCAACCCCGGCTCATGTTGCCATGTTCCAGGCCTATGCAAACTCGTAGGGACTTCGATGCCAACTTAAAACCACCATCAAACCACACGAAACCGTCCACAACCACCTATCTAAAACTAAAACAAAAATGAACAAAATCGACGCAAAACGACAGGAATTGAACGGGGAGTCGGGATCTCATCTCCGTTTGTGTCGTTGCACGCTCCCTTGGTGTTGATCCTCGCTCAAAACTTACAAAACCCCAACCAAATCTGTTTCCTCGTCAAATGGAGAGAGAGAGAGGAGAGAGAGTTTGGTCATTTGACCAAATAAAAATGGTATTTATACCCTCTCTTCATCATCTCATTACACGCTTATCTCGAGGTTGATTTAAGGGTCCATGCGCACACCAACTCTCCAACTTGGTGACACAAATGAGTGTCTCTTCCCCTTGTCCCTATCATCATTTAACCAATAATTGGCCTATCTCGAGCGTTTCTGTGCCCGTTACGCATCACGACTCACATTGTTGCGCGAATGGAAATATTAACGACCCGAACGTAATCCCACATTAATTAATTATCATATTTTATTTTTTCGTCATCCACAAAAATCATTTCCAAGACCCGTGTACCCTTATTTCGTTTGCCCGATACACGTTCAACACGTTTTCTAAGACGAACTCTACTCGTAACTAGATGTCACCATCCTGTCAGACAGACACGAGTATAAATAGGTAATACACATTTTTACACAGATGTAACATATTTTTCGGGTCGTTAAATATTGACCAGTACCAGGTTATTGATTTGTGGGCAGAAGAGGACACAAATAATGCTATTCATTACGTATTTAAGGGTCAATTGGCTGATGAGAAGTATTAGAGGCATAGTGAGTTTGCTCAGATTTCCGATCATCTGGAGTGGAGTCAGTCGACAGACTTATGCCTGAGATTTAGAGGGAGATTGTGGATTCGATCAATGGCTGCGTTATGTAATGAAATATTCTAAGAAGCTCATTGCTCACATTTTTCTATTCATCCAGGCAGGACTAAGATGTATGCTTATATGCATCGTCTATTTTGGTGGCTAGGGATGAAGACCGATGTCAGTGATTACGTTTGAGCATATGAGATATGCCAATGAGTTAAGGCTGAGCATAGGAGACCATGTGGATTACTACAACCACTTCACATTCCTCAATGGAAGTGGGAGCTGTCACGGCCTAAATTTCTAATCCTAGATTTTGGCTGTAACCAAGGTCATCGATCCGTGACGTGGGACTCGCGTTGGGACATGTGCACTGACCGAGGCACGTAGTTGAGGTATATTTTATATTTGATTTGGTGAATGCCTAGTGTATTATATGTGTGTACCGTATACCCAGAATTGTTAAGTTTGATAGTTTCGTCAATTTGGCACGCACGGGGAAGTGCCTCGAGTTGTGTGCAAATCGTGGAACCAGTTAGATAAATTTTATTCATTTTTATATGTTTTAATGATTTATTACATAGCCTATGGTTCTATTTAAATGCAATTCAAAATAAGAGTCCTATAGTTTTAATAAAAATGTTAGACATATTGATATGTCTCGAGATTTGTGAGACAACACATCACCATAAGACTTTATGTCAAAATGTGTGTCACTTGGTTGATTTAAGTGGGTTATTAGGAGTGATTTAAGATCATTTGAGTTCATTGAGGTGTGTGTGCGTGCGTGCACATGATGAAAAGGTGGATTATAAAAGCACCACTTAGTGTTTTCTTCTTCATTTTGCATGATCTAAGAACAAGAAATTCAAAGTTTGCTGAAGTGTTTGGGATAGCTGGAAATCAGAAATTTGAAGTGTAAGAGCAATAAGAATTCAAAGATCAAGTTCTACACCTTAGCTACAATTCTAGGTAATCAATCTAGCTCATGTATGCATCCAATCTTTCTAATTTGGGTCTCTATTGATGCAATCCTTAATCAAGACTGGTATGGGAGTGTTTTTGAAACTAGTTTGAAGAAAATAAAACATTGGTCTGAGTCTCAAAGTCCCATTTTTTATTTTAAAGGTTTTGCTAAAAAATGGGGGGTTTTGCTCATGAAACTAAAATTTTAATTTTCGACTTCTAAATCCAATTTATTTTGAAATCTAATGCTGAATTTGGAGTCCTTGCAAAATTTTGATATACCTAGTGCCAAGGAACTTCAAAAATTAGTACGTGTTGAGTTTCTCATGAATTTTTCAAAGTTTGATGTTCTCCCCCAATTTTCATGAACATGTATGCTTTAACCTTCAAATTTTGATATTTTGATCATATAAACGGAGTGCTTGGTGTATGTTGATGCTTGGAGGTTGTTACGGACCCTTGGCCAAGGTGAATGAGGGTGCGGGGGCGAAGGAGAAGGTTTTCCCAAGTTGGAAAACTAGAAATCTGTTACAAATTTCTAGGTTTATGTACTCAATGCGCCGGATAATTCAACCAGCGCACTAGAAATTTTCCCCAGCGCACTGTGCATGCTGGACAATAGGAAATTCGACAACTCCTAAATTTTTCCTGCAACATATAAACACCCCTTGAACCCACACCAACTGACTAAAAATCACTCTAATATATGTGTAAACTCTCCAGGAACATAGGGAAGTGTTCCGGGAGTCCGGGTATATGAGTCGGGGTATCGAGAGGCCGAATTGACTAGGAAATTTGCATGAATTATTGAGTATACTAGATAGTATTTTATTTTACATTTCATTTCCAGTATTATTGTTGTTTTTATAGTCTTTTTGACTATATGACATTTGTATTATGATATCATGAGCCTTGTTGATGTTGTTCATATGTTGAGCTTTGATTTCATGATATTTATTCCTTGTGTTAGTTCATTGATTCCATTATAATGCCATGTCCATTCTTTGCTGTTGTGAGTTTTTAAATTGGTTATGAATAGCATGCCATTAGTGGAGAGACAGTGATGAACTTATTTATGGAATTGTAATCACTTTGCTTAGGCTCTTTGTTGTCCCCATGCCTTATTATTCCATGATTAAGTCATTATTGAATACATATAAAGTAGTCTAAGTATCTAGGTCTCTTACTCGATCGAGGTGTACGTGACTAATGGGGTTAGATTCCTTGGGGATGTCGGTACATATTACTTGGTGTGTACAATACGCGGGGGTTAGAGTCATTGGGGTAATTAACCACCGGGGCTAGAGTCCTTGGTGACACTTGAGTTAGAGTCCCTTGTGATGTTATGATTATTTTGTTGGCATGACGCAGCTCATTACTGACTGGACCTAGATCACCACTACTTAGCCTAGTGTCAATATCACTTATTTAACTCTGGTATTCACTTGCATATGGTTATTCTTTCAGTGTTTCATATTCATATGCTTTTAAATACCATTAGAATGTTTGTAAATTTGAAATAAACTTTTCATCGGGGATTACTGTTATTTTCTTGTACTCACCATCATTTTTATGACGGTGGGTGCAGAGTCGTCGACCAGCAGACCGGGCAAGGAGAAAATTGACGATTACTTCTGAGCCAGCAGCGTGACACTGCTATTGATATCGTAGGCCTTTTGGTATTTTGTTGTATTAGTTACTTTATGCCTTCTTATATACTCAGGGTTGTATATTGGGTTGAGCGATAGTTCCCTGACTTTACTATGATGTTCACACCGTATATTTACCATTTCATGAGATATCTATGTGATTGTTACTTTCTTGGTTTCCACACTTAGGATTTAATTTAAATTGATTCCGCATAAATTACTAAATCGCTTCTGCATAATCATTAAGACTTCCGCTAAATAACAATTTTAATAAAAATTTTAATTAACTCTAAATTTCAATAAATGGTAGAACTAATGTATTACTTATCCTGAATGCAATTGGTGAATTTAATAGGATGTAAAGGCTGACTAATACGTAGTTAAATCCTACGTGGATAGGATTAGGAATTAATTACGGGATTAGGCCGAGCGGTGTCGTAGGTTAGGAAAGGGGCCGTCACATTTGCTATCAGAGCCATAGGTTCTCGATAAGTAAAACAAAAACTTGCATAAAACACAAACTTTAGAAGTGAAAACCAGATGATCCTTGCCTAGAAACCATTTTGTTGGGAATTGAGTAAAAGTGAGGTGGTGATTGCTATATGTACAATTATGTTTTATATGTATGTATATGTGGTATTTATGTAATAGTTGATCCCGAGTTTGTTGTCGACGTGCAGAGCTCGATGACAGATCCACGCGAGGGCAAAAATATCGGAGCTAGTAACAGTCAACCTCCTATTATCTTTGCGGACGACTACCAGAGGCTGCTTGATCGTGTAGTAGTTAAGGGTCAACAACTAGCCAACTTCATTACGTTCGTGACGACATTGATACCTGTTGCCCACTATCACTACTGCAACGCTCTCAACTTTAAAGACCTGCGACTCCACCAGTAGAGCCTCCAATAACTTGTCTGCCAGAATTGCCAATTGTTACAACATTGGTATTGGTACCAGGCGAGGATACATTCGCACTTACTACTTCTGAGGCCAGTGACTTGTCGAGGGACACCAAGCTAGTGAAGGAGTTCATTCGGCTCAGGCTAACCTACTTTGCGGGAGAGATAGACCATGAGAAGATTGAGAAATGGATACTATCTCAAGAGAAGTTGCATATACTATTGGGCATTAAGGACTGATTGCAGCCAGGCCAGCTTCACATCTTGGCCAGACTTCAAGAAGGATTTATACAAGTAGTATTTTCTTGCATCCATGTTGCAAAGGTTGAAAAAAAAGTTAACGAGTCTAATACAGGAGGAGGGAGATACGGTGATGTTGTACCGCAATAGATATGGTTACCTGAGACACTTTGCAGGTGATTTAGTTAAGGATGACTCGGACGATGCCTTCTATTTTGGAGATGGACTGAGACCTGGCATTGCTAGACACGTCTCGACATTAGAGCCTGTATTATATAGGAGATACACAAGAGAACACTTGCACATACGACATACGAGTTAGGGACATATGAGGATGGACGTGCCGAGATACCAGACGGGGAATGAGATTTGGACCAGAGGAGACAGAGGGCTAAAAGATAGAGGAGAGGAGACATGAGGTCTCGGAGAGGCGAGACACAAACTACGTATGCACCTCCAGTGTCGAGCGTACCACTTGCACCTGGAAAATAGTCGCGTAGTTTCCAGATTAGAGGCAGTGTGTTTCAAGGGCAAAGGCTATGTTATCATTGCAAACTGTGGGTCATAAGACCAACACAACTTGAAGTCGACACAGTGGACCCAAAGCCACTTCCAACTGCCTCGACATACCATTCAAAACACTATGGACTCTACGAGTCACTTCCAATAACCCCTTTTTATCCTATCAAGGTAAGCCACAACGAAAGGCGGATGCTTTATTCCTTAATAGTCATCAACGAGAAGCCACGGTGACCCTCTATGCTTTACCTGTGAGATTTGACACAACTGGTGGACTAACTAGACCCTAGGTCACTTAAATGGAGACATGACAAATATAACTTGCATTTAAAGAAATAATCATCAAGGAAATGAAAAGAAATAATGTTGATGCTCTTGCTTCTTTTACTCATCTTAAACTACGCAAAAATTGAACTCCCGCGGCTCCCACGCACCTCCAAATCCGTACCCAATACCCAAAACTAGTAGACTATGTCCCTAATAGTCATTTGGACCAATTTATATCGTGTTAGAGCCAATTTGAGAAAATTTAGATTTAGGAATCCTAAAGTTGTTCAAATTGAAAAGTTATTGCGATGACACGCTTTTCGAGAAGGTTGTAAAAATTCCCAAAACAACTCAAACGTGACTTTTCTATGACTTTTCTCAATTTTTATGTTTTTTTTTCCAATTTCTCATATTTTCCTTGATTTTTTATGAATTTTTCTAAAATTTCTTGGCTATTTCACTAATTTCACGCTTTACGTGGTAAAAAAATAAAGTCTCGCCACAATCTTGAATACTTCACTTTTTACAGAAATTCATAAACTTCTATTTATTTGGTCAAAATATAATTTTTCTTGAATTTTTCTGATATTTTTATGATTTTATTAATTAAAATACATAATAATATAAAATATATATATTCGTTATGAATTTTTTTATTTGTTGGGTTGGGTTGACCCTGACGGGTTTGACCTGACCCTCGCCAGGGCACTGGACCTGGCTTGCCCCATGGGCCTTGCCTGGCCCATACCCTTAGCCCGGCCTACTGAAGGGACGCTTCTTCTTATCGGACGAACTCTCAGTTCATCTAAGTATTAATTCTTTTTTTCTTTTCTTTTGTTGGGGTTGGTTCCCCCAGTTGATTCGAGCAGGGGAGACTATTCCCTTGCCCTTTCCATCCTTAGCCTTGGCAACTGCCATGACCGAGCCTTACTCCCAAACAACCAACAACAACTACAACTACAACAACCAACAAAACACCAATAACAACAACTAACAAGTCACCTTGATCATCCCATTGATTCCAACAATCTCCACGTCTTCAATCGATCGATCTCTCTCTCGGTTCGTTTCTGAGCAAATGGTGAGGTGGTGGTGTTGTTGATATTTTCGGGGTTTATCAAATGACCATTATACCCTTCGATTCTTATCCTCATCTTAACAAAATCGTTGCCCCTATTGGTTATTTCACATTTTTTCATTTTTTTACATATATATTTATATACTTTTTATATATAAATATATATATATATATATAATTGTATTTTCGCGCCTATAATTTATCTGAACGTGCCAACGAGTACACTCGGGCAGGCACACTACCGTACGACTCACACGTATCAACCACGACCCCGCGTATCACTCGGCGCCCACCAATTTATTATTTACCATATTCACTTATTTTTTTATGTGTTATGCATTTTCCTAGCCTCAATATATTCGTCTCTTTCACCCAGTACCTGTATTGTCACGTCTCCCAAGGCAAACACGTTCAAAATTCTAACTTGCTGATGCGCATGTCCTCACATGATTGGATAGTTGAAATTCACATTTGGGTATATAATACATAATACAAAAATCATACAAAAATAAAAATACTTCAGTGTTGACTCTCGAGAGTTGGACAAGTATGCCACGACGCCTGAGTCCCACGGTATGACCCTAAAATGACACGTGACACGAGTTAAAATTTTAGGGTTAATACAATATCATTCTCATTTGTGAATAAGGTGTAATGATCACAATGATTGCACTGTTTATTGCGAAGAGTCCCATTAACAAAATCAATGAGGGTAATTTTGTTGTATTTAAAGGTACATATTTTCTTGTTATGTTTACGATGACTTAAATGATAAGCGCGTTCGCGTTCTAATGATTGTCAGTAACAATTACAATTGTAAGGTGTAACTTTTATGGGTGAACATAGATGTTGGAAATGTGGATCTAAGTAACACTTTGTTAATTATTGCCCATGGAAGGAGAGTTGTACAAAGTGCCCAATTGGGTATCGGTTCATAAAATGGGTCAGCAAAGAAGGCCCAAAGAAGAAAAATCCTTTTATGGTTGCACTAATGGATTTCTCAATGGTCCTTGTAACTTTTTTGTTTTGACTGACCTTTGTCCACTATGTCTGGCAATGCGTTACACACCTACTACTGTTCTCAATTAAATTGTTCGTGGTGATGCTAGCAGCTCAGTTGTTACGACTACACGTTCAACTGTGACTGCGATAGGTAGACAAAGATTAGAAGTACTTGATGTGCATCAGTTGACTGCATCCTTCACTATACATATCACACTATCAAAAGGGTTCCAAGGTAGGGTGCGATTGAAATCTCATACTATCTTTAGGGTGAAAAATGAAGAAGCATGAGTGAGCAACTTACTTGTTGGCAATTCAAAAACTTTTTGAGAAAATGAAATTAAATGGATGTTAGATTATCATTTTCCAACATTTTGTAATGTTTTGTTGCCGTTAAATTTTGAAAAAACGCTGATTTGAGCTATATCTAGACTTGTAATGTTTGTAAGTTGGTTATGCGACTGCATGAATATTATGTTCTTTAAGTGATCTGTACTTAGTAATTTTCATTAGTTGTATGCTACCTTGTGTCATATCATTTCCCCATGAAAGGTAATGTTGCATCAAAGGCTTCACTACATAGTAATTATCATTTTTCATTATCGTTTTCCTTTCTTTTTAGGTTAAATTATTTTGAGGCCTCCATGAAAGGTAGTGCTGAGTGAATGGGATGGTGGGGATTCCCCGTGTTGCACCAAAGGCTGAATCTTGACATGAAATGTGGAACTTCGAAAATTTGCAAGTGAAAAATAACAAAACGTAGCAAGTAAAAAATAACAAAGCATATTGTATTTTTGTTTGAGAATTCATTTCCTACAAGGCTATAACCATAACACATGCATGAATAATATAAATAAGTGTTTACGCAACCGTAACCTATAATGTTAAGCAAACTCATGCTAATTGTTCAACAAACCATATAATGACCACATCACAATGATCATATCATACCACATCATAGCTACCAATCACAGTAAAGTTTACTAAATGGCCAACAAAATGATTATGAAAAAAACATAGTTTTATCCCAACATATGGCCATCAAAAAGATTAAGTTAACGTAAGACTAGATCTCCTACGAGCTGCTCATATGACCTGCGTGATGCTTTCCTGATCCCGACCCCACGTCCTTTGTCTTGTCAAACTTCATCTTTACATGCCAGACTTTTTCTTCGAGGGCACCCAGTCTCGCCTCCACCAAGCTGTAACCGTGAGATACATTGGCAGTCAACCTACCCTCCATGTGGTCATCTTGTCCGGGAAGAAATCAATCATCTTCCGCATGCTATTTGCGAACTCCTACACCATTCTGTCCTTAAGACGATCAAGCTTTTCATCAGCCTTCATTGCACATTCTACGGTGGAGACCATTTTTGTGCCTCCAAGATCTTGATCTTCATCATTCACTACAAAAAAAGAATATCAATTTTATATCAATGAAAGGAGAATAAGAATCTAACCTATATCAATGAAATCACCTGAAAGTTGCAGAAATTACTACTTGTTGATATGACAAACTCAAAATTAAGCGTATCAACTACTTATCATTGATGAAATTGATTCAAGTGTTGGAAGAATGACTACTTTTTGATATGAGAAAGTAAAACAACAATAACAATGAAGCATATTAATTTCATATCAATGAAAGGAAAATAAGAATCTAACCCTAAACCCTAACCTATATCAATGAAATCACCCAAAAGTTGCAGAAACTACTACTTGTTGATATGACAAACTCTAAATTAAGCATATGAACTACATTTCATTTATGGGATTGATTCAAATGTTGGAAGAATGACTACTTTTTTAGATGAGAAAGTAAAACAATAATAATAATGAAGCATATCAATTTTATATCAATGTAAGGAAAATAAGAATCTAACCTTAAACCTTAACCCATATCAATAAAATCACCCAAAAGTTGCAGTAACTACTACTAGATATGACAAACTCAAAATTAAACATATGAACTACATATCATTGATGGAATTGATTCAAATGTTGGAAGAATGATTACTTTTTGATATGAGAAAGTAAAACAACAATAAGAATTAAGCAAATCAATTTCAAATGACAAGTTCAAAGAACTACTTAGATAAACTGATTTGTATGATTTGCCCTCGTAGTCAACATCCTCATTATTAGTTGATTGAGAAACATCTCCAACTTCGTATGAGAAGTTTCCACCACTAAGAAATTCATCATATGCATTATCTTCACTGTCAGTAGACAAATCAAATTACAAGATTTATGCGATGCTCTTGTCCTTCTTAGTATCATTAATGGCCCTTTGAATGGATCTTCGTACTCTCCTTTGCTGAGTTACTTTACTTTCATTTTTCTTTAATTGAACAACTACCCATACACCACATACGAACTCGCAGTTCATGTTCACTAGTGACCTTTCGCCACTCATGTCAGAGTAGGGATTCTTGGGTATCCTAGTTCCTCGTGGGGTAGGGCTCACAAGACCAACACTTGCAAACAACTTCCCTTAGTGATTCCCGTATGGAAGGGCTTTAACCATATGCGTGAGTATGATATAAGCCAAATCCACTTTCTTTCCCATTAAGATACACCACACAAGAAACACATCATAATAACTCGTTCGACTACATGTACCAACCCTAGGAAATAACACATGCATGACTTGCCTATAAATGAGGCGGGACTCAATATTTAACTTACAAGACTGAGGAGGGCTCGAAATAGTTGTGTCTGCCCAATTAGTCAACATGTTACAAGCAGACACAACATCAAATCAAACCACCATCGGCCACAAGTTTGACTCAAAGTAACGAAAGTCGCCCTTAGGGATGCTAAGCACATTCCTAAGAACATTCGTTGTGACTTTTCCATCAACAGAGCTCTCTAAGAATAAGGGTTGCAAGATTTATGCAATGCAAATTGGCATAAAATTGTCGGGCATACCTCTCATAAAGGGGTTCCATTGTGTTTACAAATTTATCGCATCCCATTCGATGAAAGAACGACCTCACTTACACTTGAATGCGATCGAAGAAGTCAAAATCGAGCTACCTAGTCTTGAGGATCTTTCAGCCTATGAAAGAGGCATGCAAGGTTGAGAGATCACGCCTGCATCCCCTCACGTCCAAATTACGGTTTTTGCCTCCATGAGTGTTCGCCTCTTCGTCACCATCAAATTCAATGTGCGTGGGGGTTGTAGGGCTGTTAAGAGGGAGGGGACGCATTGATTTACTTATCATTTACAACGCATACTCAATCGGACATAGACATCACCGCTAGCATGTTGTTGATCAACTTTCACCTTTACTGATTGATGACCTAGGCTCGCCTTGCTCGATCTCTTCTTCAACAAGTCAGTAACAGTGGGGGTTGAGGTTTCCTTTTTGTCTTGTGTAGACTTGGCCATGTTTTAGTTAGGGTATGTGTGGTGTTTTGGTTGAATGTTTCAGTGGGGGCGTTGGGATATATGAGAAGGAAACTGAAGAGAGAGAGAATAAGAAATGGGTGTCTGGAATCAATTGGAAAGAAGTGGGTGGTTAGGTTAGTGAGCAGATAAATAAGCGGATGCAAATGTACACACCACGCACACCACGCAAACTGCGCATACCCAATAATCCACCAATCCATCATTACAATTTGATTTGTTAATGAACGTGCCAAATAGTCACGATCATCTCTCTCTACTCCTCAGATCCTATAACTCCCACAATGAGAGACATCCAAACATATGAAGCAAACTCTTCTCCATTATCTTAGGGTTCAACATCAACAACACGAACACATTCCCAAATTTATTCCATTTGTGGATTTCATTTCATGATATATGTACTGCATTTATGAAGGAAAGAAATTGAATTGCCTTCTAACATCTCTAATCAAAATCTCCAATTAAAAAGGTTTCTTTTTTGGTGAATAAAAATGTTTCTTTCCTTTAAAGTGAGACCACATTCCTGTCAACAATACATAGATATGAAAACCTCCCAAAAAAGTGAGTCCACTTCCCTGTTTTATATCCTTAGTACATAAATAGCTATGATTTTGTCAAAAAAAACACAAATTCATAAGTCCTGCAAAACAATCACATGTAACCAGTATAACCAAGTTACAAAGTATGTATCTCATTGTATGTCACTCACCGTCCAAAAAACTCATTGTCTAATACGTATTATCCCTCATTTTTCATAAACAATATTAATGCTCCACGAATCACTCGACAGTGTGTGATTCGAGGTGCATCGTTTGCTCATCGTCTCATTAAGTACGCGTATGATGCATGCTAAAACTAATCGAACCTGCAAATTAAAAGGTACACTGGCTATAACCCAGGTATTCTTGCAAATCCAAGTTCTATATCCAATCAATGGTATCATTAATTGAAATAGGTAAAACCATTTCTTCACATATGCAAACAACATTCTGATTCATTGCATTCAAATGGAAGGCACCATTGGTACTACCCTGTTGCCATGAACCCAAAGGAACACAAATTTTTTGATAAAACCAATCACACAACCTAATTGATAATATAATGAAAAATTAAGTGTGACTTACTATGCATGTCATTTGTGATGTTAGTCCTCCTGTTGCCTGATCGTTTTCGTTGGATTGATGCTCCTGGTGAAGAAAAGTAAAACAAAACTTAATGAGACATGTTACATATTGATCGCCAATAGAACATTACACAAACAAATGAAAAAAAAACAAAAAAATGAAGGAATATCAACTTACTTTGCTTTTTTTGGGTTATTACCACCCTTATAACTACTTACTTTCTTTCTCTTCGTATTAGCTTCATCACATTCCTTGTTCAAAGGTATCTCACCATTTTCCTCCTGCATGTTTGAATACAAACTTATTAAATAAAGCACGTGTCATCAATTGAAACTCGTTAATGAGGGATATTATGCTTCTCATTTGTGAATTAATGAGTACCATAGACTCGCCATTTTCACTACATGTTTGGACCTTACCATAAAAATTATAGAAAACAATTAAAGACAAATAAAAAACGTATGTACATCGTTGATA
Organism: Stephania japonica; assembly: GCA_039657345.1. Lineage (NCBI taxonomy): Eukaryota > Viridiplantae > Streptophyta > Magnoliopsida > Ranunculales > Menispermaceae > Stephania > Stephania japonica. Next base: position 33,864,728 of record CM077561.1, on the reverse strand, counting down.
AGTGGTAATAAAAAAAAATTCACACAACACAATGCATTAAAACTTACTTTCTTTTCTTTCTTTCCATTATCCAATGGTCCTTTGAGTCTACTTTTTCGTGGTCTCCCTCTATGTTTCTTCACAAGTGGATCCTTCACTATTCACTTGGTCAATGCTTGAGTCAAGGGTGTAACAGCCCCAAATTTCACAAGCCTAGAATTGTGCGTCGCTCGGCCTGTACCCGCGCGAGCCCCCGAGCCAATCCCGCCAAGTCGCGCTGGGCCAGTGAGCCTATCCTTACCATTCAATCATTTATTAATTATTTAAAAGTGAAGTCAATTAATTAGCGAGTTATCAAAGTATAAAGCAGAAGCAATAAATCTTAACTAATCAATTAACCTCAAAAGCTACAAGTTAGGACAAAAACCTAGGGTGTGGGAACCCCGTATATCATATATACCATGTAAAGCAAGGAGAGTATCATCTAAGTCATAATATCCAAAAATCTCTCAACCCATAACCCCATGTACAAAAAATAATATAAGTAACTAATACAACCAAAAAGTCACCTATGTCAGCAGAGGAGGGCCGCTCAAAGTATATCGCCTAACTGCACAACCTTTCCTTTGCTGGACTGCGGATCTGCACTCGGTCAAACACAAGAATGACGAGCCAAGGTAAGTAACACCAAGCAGGAACAACAATAAATACAATATTTCGAATTAAATAAATGAACAGTCAATTCATGCAGATAGAAAAGGACAGGGAGCGCATGAATATATAAAAACTGTGAACAAATAAATAAGTAGTTGAAATTGAGTGTCCCGGAATACAAAGGAAAGGCACAAGTGGTTCCGACCAATCAAAGTTATTATGCCAAGGACAAAATCTCCTCAAAGGCTAGGAGTCGAAGATAGAATCTCCTCTAAGACCCCTACACGAGTGCAAAGTCCCCAACAATCTGGTGGAGAACTCTCACCCCGTACATGTCATTACAACCAATCACGTATCCCCAGCCATAAACCCGGTATAATACACCGTGAGTCCAGAATTCTGCAAGGATCACGCTTGACACACTTGCCTTATGACAACTGATATGAATGTAATAACAAGAAGGTATCGAAACAATATCAATAAATAAATCAAAGCTCAAGAAATAACTGTAGTGTTCCTCACTGGTTTACTTACTTCCAATCCAAGCTAATTCGTGCTAACACGAACTCTGACATGCCCTTACGGTCCCCGTACGTACAAAAATCCTGATAATGCAATTTATATCAATTTCCTTAATTTCCTATGATTTTTTCAAATTTCTAGCTATTTTTGCCAATTTCACACTTTTCAAGGCAAAAACCCCGACATAACGTCTCGCAAAAATCCTAAATATTTCACTTTTGTATAAATTTCCAAATTTCTCTTTATTTGATGAAAATATAATTTTCTAGAATTTTTCCTGAATTTTTCCTATTTTTCTGGAATTTATTTCAATTAAAATCATTTTTAATATATTTAATTGAAATTAATAATTATTTATTAATATAATAATAGGTGGGTGGGTCGCGGGTCGAGTCTGGACCGCCCTGACCGGGTCAGACCTGGCCCGGTTCCACCTTCTTGTTCGTTGGAACGAACAGAGACACTTATTTTATTTTATTTTTTTACAATGCAACCACAACAACACAACAACAATCAACAAACACTTCACCACCATTATCAATATCCCATTTTCACCATTTAAGTCCACACTCCTCAACGACAACCTCCACAACAACTCGACAACTGTCGTGACAACAACAACGACAACACCAACAATGCAATCAATAACCACCTTACCTGGATCTTGCCTCGATGTTGCGTCCACGCTCTCCGCGAACCGCTGCTCTCCTTTCCTTGATCTCTCATTTTCTCGATCGATTGCGATGTGAGAATAGTGATGGCGGTGGCGTGTTGGTGTTTTTGGGGAGATTTTGGTCAAATGACCAAAATACCCCTCACCCTTATCCATACCCTTTACAAATTTATTGCCCTTTTTGGTCATTTTGCAGTCACCTCCACAAACTTTAATGATACAAATAAGTGACTTTTTGTTGACTTTTGGTCTTTTGATCTCATCCACTTCCAACAACACTCAAAGCTTCCCTCGGGTATTCCCGTACCCGACTGCACCAAACTCATAACACTAACTTGTTTGTCGCGTCACCACAGACGTACCGACATAACAAACGGACTTTACAACCTTTTAATTATTATTTATTTTATATTTTTGTCAGTGTTATTAATTAAATTTGTTCCCCGAACTACCAACGCTCGTACAAAATGTCTTTACACGTTAAAACTTTGAAATTGCACAAATGAAATACAATATAATACAAATACAATACAAAACTAACATACCTCGGTGTCGACGTCTGAGAATTGATGATTGTACCACGACGTGGGCCTACGTATCACCTGTATCGACACGTGGCACGGGTTAAATTTTTAGGGTCGTTACAGTCTTCCCAACTAACTGATATTTCGTCCTCGAAATTTAAATGAAATTAAAGGGAAGACTTACCGAACTCAGAAGAGATAGGAGAAACACTCGCGTATATATGACTAACATACCTCGACGTCGACGTCCGAGAATTGATTACTGTACCACGGCGTGGACCCACGTATCACCTGTATTGACACGTGGCACGGGTTAAATTTTTAGGGTCGTTACAAAGGGTATGGTATTTTCTTCATCATCATTAGTGTCAATGAGAGCCTTATGCAACTGTTTCACCCCATCATACACCATTTTTAATTTCTTCGATGATGTGCTTCACAACTCAGCTATGTGATTGCATATTATGGTGATTGCATCGTGCCTTTCCATCACAGTTGCATTAGTGTCATGTTCAATATCATCTTCTCTTTTGCATACTTTCGCTTGAATTCATTACGCCATCAATCCACAATATACTTTGCTGGAATTTTCATAATATTTCGGTCGTAGAACACACAAAGTGCATGACAACACAAGATACCACAAGACTCATACCACTTCGTAAACTCTTTTGGGTGACTCAGGCAAGCCTGGTGGGATTGTAATATCCCGAAAATCATGTGGTCAAATGATCAATGCCACACGTAACTCCTACAACTTTACAGTTAAACATCCTATTCCTCTGTTCATGAAATTTCTTAAACATCTTATTGGTATAGAGGACATGCATTTGCCACTCATATAACACGTCAGACACAAGCCTTCGCTCCTTGTGGAAGGATTTAAAGTCAGTCTTATCTTCTTTTGCATTTTTGATACTCGTCACAAGTTGATATTGGATTATGAATTGTAGCAGTGTCATCTTTGAGTTTAAGTAGCCATTAAAAAAATGATTCATTCCTTTTACTCCTTCAAGTTGTTTTCATGCCCGCCCAAAAATAGTCCTTTAAGAAACCCACTTTTAGAAATTAACTCCTCCCATGCAACTTCAAACTCCTCAACTGTAAGACAATCATACACCACACAATTCAATGCATTGATAATTTTGTCCTTATCTTTAAAATCACCAATCTCCTCAGGTACTTTTTTCATGATATGCCAAAGACACTACCTATATTTTGCATTAGGAAATACTCTTGCGATACCACCACTAATTGAAGGACATTGATTTGTTATGATAGTCTTAAGCTCCTTCCCCATAACATGCCAACCATGTGCTGAACAACCATTCATAGTGTGACGGCCCCATAATTTGAGGTTGCCACATCATACGCCGCGGGCCCACAACCCTGCCACAAATTGGCCCAGTTGTGGTACCATTTAACAACCTTTAAACCGCTAAATTTTATATTATTTTCCGTATTAAGTTATCAAATTAGTTATTGAGCTCATTTTCATCTGTTTCTAGTCATTTTATTCTCAACAGAAGACTTATATTCATGATTCATCAAAATAATCAGTAAAATCATGTAAAGGAGCATTTTACCTAGTATGGAAACCCAACCAAAGTGCCATCAATATATACAATGTACCATGAGTCTTAAAATATCAAAATACCTCATAGTATGCCATATAAATGCCAAAGTGTGCCACTCATGTCCCATCCCAACATAAAACAATAGAAAAGTAAACAAACATACGAGTCAGGTGCCGAGAATCAAACACAGGAAGTCCTCAAGCTTGCCCTTCCCCCAGCTCGTATTAGGGTCTGCACTCCATAATCACAACAAAACAGATGATGACTCCAGAGTGAGTAAACCCAAGGAACTTCATCGAATATAATAAATAAATACTGAAATTGAAAATACTATTAAATAAACATGCGGAAGAAAAGTAAACAGGCAACTGTAAAGGGCCCTCGCATGAATATCAAATAGTAGTGAATCAAATGTGCTTGCAGGATCTAGGTCAGACTAGCACCATACTTTGGACTATCACCTAGGCACCGCTAGTGAGTAACCTCGAACTGACTGAAATCCCTGAGTCTCCTTGGTAGCTGGCGTAGACCGAGGCGCACTGACATATGCCTAGGGAAACAACAGTCGGGTCGAAAATCCACCGAAATACTACAACATATGCTATGGTCTAGTGTGTCACATGCCAACAAACCTGAATAACTAGACGAGAGTAAACTCAATTGACCGTAAATAAATACTCGAATAACAAGAGTAAATGAATAATAGGACTTGAATTCAAATAATCAAGCAGTAAATACTCTAAGTGAATTTCAATTGGGTTACTATACACCTCAATCTGCTCTCTAACTAGTTCGATAACGTCACTAAACACCTCCAATTGCGCGTCAATTACTTGTCAAACGAACTTAATACTTGATTTCCGTTAAACTAAATCAAATTCCAAACATTGGGAATTCCCCATTTCATATCCATCAATGTCAAATCCACCCATTAAGCCTTCCATATGTGTTGTATAAACCCTTAGGTGAATCCCTAATAGGCCAATTTATTTTAAAATTTTATTTTTCAAATTCTGTTTGAGACGCCATGAAAGGCGCGACGTTCTAGGTGTCGTGACCCATGCCTCCATGAGTCCATCCGCACGATGTGACTTAAAACGTGGGGTGGGGGTGGCTCACTGGTTTGGACATCGCGGGTGACGCCATGGGGTTTAACCCCCACGACGTCTGAAACAGAGACCCACCCCTTGGTTTTCGGACCCCTCAGCTCGTCGTCGTGGTACGCACTCGTCCCAACATTTCATAAATCAATAAACCAACCATGAGAAACTGAAAAGCCCCATCAAAACCTATCCGAGACAAAATGCCCTCAAATATAAAAAAACGCCACCAATTTATTGTGTCGCTCTAGGCCCCAAAAAAGTCATAACCGGCCCTACTTGTGAGGGGGTCGGGCAGTAGTTACAGCAGAGGATGGGAGTGGGGGAGGAGAGGAAGAGTAGGGAGGAGTAGAAGTAAAGCTGAGAACTTGATGTAGTACTCCATGTTGGTTGTGTACGTGTATGATGTGAGTGATACCACTAACTAGCTAGTTATAAATCCTGCACTTGGAACATAGTGGTACTAGAAATATTGGAACGTTGTAGATATTGTTGTGAGTGTCGGCTCATATATAGAAAGAGTTATCAGTAGATGATCGTGATTCATGAATGAAGTAACCATTCACGTGATGAGCATATAGCTATTAGGAAATGAAATATATATTACTTTGTATATCGATCGTTTCACTATCGTTGCAATGGTACATATATCTGTGAATTTGTTGCATATGATCAAGGTAGGATTTCCGCGATATATAGCTGTTAATTAAAAATGTTGGTGTTTGATGTTCTTTTTTTTAGCAGAGGGTATTGAGCCACCGTTTCTGACATTGAATTGACGGTGGACGCGACTAATCCCTCGGGGTTTAGGAGGGCGCCTCTACCACTAACTCAAAATTTGAAGGAGAAATAATGCATATAATTTGAAATAAGCGCATATATATAATAATAAAAGCGCTATTGTCCTCGCAGTCCCTTTACGCTATGTCAATTTCAGGTCTATTGTTCCACAATCAATTTCGGGTGTTTATGTGAGGATATCATCACCACGAATTTCAAGTAAAGAACCCAAGTCGAATTCTCTCTCGTACACATTTTTCTTCGAAAAAATTACATCCGTACGGTTGTTTTTTTTTTTGTTTTTGTTTTTTAAATTCGTAAATTATTATGATTTTCTTTTTTATTCTTTAATTAATGTATATCGTGTTTTCAAAAGGCGTAATTGGGGTGACGTGGACGAATTGGCAGTACCCACCACACAAATGGCGCCTTTACGAGAGGCGCCATTTGTCCACCTCGTCCAACCACCTCACCACCTTGTTCATTTGTCCACCTCACCACCTTGTCCACCTCACCACCTCGTCCAACCATTTGTCCACCTCACCTAGGCAACACGAATGGCGCCTTTACAAAAGGCGCCATTCGTGTTGCCACCTCACCGCTGTCTGGCCACACCTCACGTCTCCCACGTGACGCAACACGTCTCCCACGTGACGCCACACATGCTGCTCCCCCATGTGGACACTACGCATGCATGCACTGCATGCGTGGGATGCCACCACGCATGCAGTGCATGCATGCGCGGGATGCCACTCGTACACGGGTTCACGGGTTAAGGACACCACGCGTTCACGCGTTGCAGAGATTCTCTGCATGCATGCAGAGAATCTCTGCAAGCACCGCCCCCTACAACCCCCTATCGACGACCTAGGGTCATCAATGGGGGGTTGAATGTTGGTTAGCGACGGTGGAGAGATTTAAAATAGGGAGAGGGAGAGAGGCAGTGAGGTTTTCGTGAGAAGAGAGGGAGAGAATAAGTGAGGAGCAGTGAGAAGAGAGAGGAAGAAAGTGTAGAGAGAGTGTGAGGGAGATCGAGAGAAACAAGGTGAGGGAGAGGAAGAGAGTGTGTGGGAGATCGAGAGAGGCGACGGCGACGACCGGCGACGCGACGACGAAGCGCGAAGTAAGTGGAAGTGTGTGTGTTTGGGTTGAGTTTGTGAGCCGAGAGAGAGAGAGGGAACAACCGAGAGGGAGAGAGTGTGAGAGAGAGAGAGGTGCCGAGAGGTGTCGAGAGAGAGAGAGAGAGAGGTAGGGAGTGACATGGAGGGTGAGAGTTTGCCGAGAGAAAAAGAGAGAAAGGTAGAGAGTGTGCGAGAGAGGGTGAGGTGCCGTGTGAGAGTGTGAGAGAGGGGGGGTGAGAGGTGCCGTGAGAGAGAGAGAGGGTGAGAGTGTCGTGAGAGAGAAAGAAAGGGGGAGAGTTTGTGAGGGAGAGTGAGAGAGTGAGAGGTCTGCTGTGAGAGAGAGAGAGGTCGAGATAGTGAGAGAGAGTGAGAGAGTGAGAGGTCTTTGTGAGAGAGAGGACGAGATAGTGAGAGAGAGTGAGAGGTGCTTTGTGAGAGAGAGAGAGAGTCGAGATAGTGAGAGAGGGGGAGAGTGTGAGAGTGTGTCGAGAGAGAGAGAGAGAGAGAAAGAGGGTGAGAGAGAGGGTAAGAGAGTGTGTGAACAACAGAGAGAGAGAGAGAGAGAGTGTGTGGGTTTGGGTTTGGGATTGGGTTGAGTGTGTTAGCTGAGAGAGAGAGAGGGAACAACTGAGCGTGAGAGAGCGTGTGTTTTCGTGTATTTAGCAAATGATTTGTTGTTGGGGGAACGTTTAGCCGAGAGAACCAATATTTTTAATTATTCTTTTTATGAATATTTTATTGTTGTTTAGTTTTCATTTGAATAAAATAACTAAATTTTTTTTTTCGCAGGGAATATTAATTTTTTTTGTAGGTAAAGGAATATTAAATTGAAGAACAAACCGGAAGAAAAATAGCAAGAACAAAAATTTATTTATTTATTTATTTAATATATTTATAGTGTAATAGATTTTTTTAAGAAAATGTGTTTATTGCATGGTGTGTGTAATTTAAATGTTTTATTTTTAAATAGCTAGTAAAGAATGTGAACATCATATTTAACAAAATGTTACAAATATTAAACCCTATAGAAAAACTAATTTTTTGTAGTGGTGGTCGTAGCTTATTGTGTGTAGTGATAAATGCTTGATAATTATTTGACACATTTTACAAGTGAGTGGCAAATCGACCCAAAGATAAATATTATCTGTGTTATTTATTATCAGTGTTTGATTATTGCGACAAGATATCAATTACAAGTTAGTATTAATGGAGTGTCTGGTGTATACACTATTAGTCGCCTCACCATCTCTAACAACGACAAGAAGGAAAAAATCTTTTACTTACAAATTTAATTTGTAAGTAAAAGTGTTAGAATTGTAAGTAAAAGTTTTTACTTACAAAATGTCGTTGGTAAAAACATCGTAAGAATAGACTCGTCGGTAAAAGTTAACACTTACAAACTTAATTGTAAGTAAAGAGATCCTTTTTGACTTGCGAACCCACCATCATAAGTAAAAGTGTATAATATCTGTTAATAAAATTTCTTTTCGTTTTCAATAATATTCATTAATATAACTAGATTTTTCATTTAAATATTATTTTGTTTAATTTTTGTGCCTTTCATTATTTTTTCACGTTAATTTAATGAGTTTCGTTTTGGTATAAAAAACTTTAATGAGTTAGAGAACTTAAATAAAATACAGTTAAACTTAAATAAAATACAGTTATTTATTCTTGATTATTGTTCTGATCAGTTTTTCATCAATTTGACAAACTTTGTCTTATTCGGGAGCCCAAAACTAGCTAGAGTAGATCTAGCTGGGTAATCAAACAATGTACCAAAGTTCCTTCAACCAACAACTACAAAGAGAAGAAAAAATAAAGTTAGACAGTTTAAAATTCATTTATAATTTTGTTCATTAAAAAAATTAAAGAAATTAAAAAAATTGAATACAACCTTCAAAAAAGCCATAGGATGTTTGAAGCTTGTAGAGACTTTGCAATAGGCTCATGCATCTTACATGCACCCAATTAATATGAAGAAAATAAGTTGAAACGTATAGAATGCATTAGGATTAATCAACAAATGTAAGTGAAATGCAAATCAAAACCTTTGTAGAGATTGCATGTACTGACATGGATGAACCCATGAAATTAAGAGACGATGCAGAATCGAGATGAAGTGCAAGGCGCAACAATGTCAAGAGGAACTCTTTGATGATTTGCGATGTGATGAAATAGAAATTAGTTGTGAGGTCAACGTGAGAGATACGACCGTGAGCCTAGGAGATAGAGAAAGAAATTGTTGGGTTTTTAACTTATTATCTTTTGAAACAACGTGTGTGCATTGGGGGGTTCCGGGTGTGTGTTCCCACAATGTGTTCGAGTACGTAGCAAGATCTTTATCTTTTTTGTGCTTATCTTCTTATTTTTGATATTTTTTGTGCCTATCTTTTATTTATTTTAGATTTATCCAACAAAATAAAAACCATTTATTTATTATTTACTTGTAAAAAGACAAAATTCAAAATTAAATATTACATTACTGTTTCATCCCTTTTTAGTGAAAGCTTAATTTGTTAATTAATTTCATTCTTCTTCTTCTTCTTCTTTTTTCTAGTTTGGTAGTTTCCCTTTTATTGAGTATATATATTGTAAGTAAAAATACATATTTACTTACAAAGTTATACATATTACTTTCCTCTAAGATTCATAAGCAAAAGTTAGTATTTTTACTTGCGAACAAAAGTAGTTTATATAAATTTATTTTTGTGAGTAAAAGAAATTCTATTACTCACTAAAAACTATTGTCGAATTGGGTCGATATTCACTTAATAATTATTAGCTTTTGCTTAGAACTCATGAGTCATAAGTACAAACAATACTTTTAGTTACAATTTTATCAATTTTTTTTACAAACGTAAGAGTTATAAGCAAATATGGACTTTTACTTACACTTTTTATATTCGTAATTGAAAGTTTTGTAATTAAAAGCCGAATTTCTTGTAGTGAACATTAGTAACAAAATACGTAATCTCGCATTCACAAGTATCCTCACTCTGCTCTCTAGTGCTGATAGTAGACTATAGGTGCTGCCCCGTCGAGATATAGTTATTTCTAATTATTCGGTCAACTATCGTACAATGAAAAAATCATGCCACTACTCATCTTTAAATACGTCAGACCATTCTTCTTCCTCTTCTCTGGCCACGACCATGCAAGGAAGTAGCTAACTTGCTAACTGTAACCGCAATTGATCATATTCGAACTCACTATCTACCACTTGAAGCTTCGATAACCACTGATTAAGAATAATAACATTATAGACGATATATTTAGTAAAAACAATTAAGCATTAGTGTATAACATGAGCCTTTTACAAACAACATCTCGTTAGAGAAGCATAAAACAAGAAGTGATTGTTGTCCATACAAGTATATAAATGATGTAATGTGTGTTGGCGATCAATAGGAATAGACTTTTTTATTAGGCAGTACAAACTTCCATGTGTAGGTACACTTGAAAAGTAAATTAGTGTCAATATATATATTAATAAGTTCACATTGTAATGTTTTGATGCTAGAGAGTTCAATGACATTCCCACCTTACCAAAGAAAAAGATAATTCTCAACTTTATTCTGTCAAATTTCTCGATAATTTATTATGTAATAATATTTCATATCAAACACTTTGAAAAGTATGGATGGATTGATATTGTCAATATTGACAATATTGATTATGCTAACAATATTGACTATATTAACAATATATTATGTCAATAGTGATAAAGGAAACATGAAACCTATGTACGTCAACCTGTCATTTTTCCTTTCTGGTTTACATAAACATATTGATTTGTGTTGAATGAAAGTTTTTAATTGCAAGTGATAGTAATTACTATTTCTTCTATATTGTCCATATCGGCTATATTGTCAATAAATATTGTCATCATGAGACTATAAACTACTTCAATCAATCAATCAAATTTTGAATTAAATAAACACTAAGTGATAACTACTTTTATGCTCATATTGTCTATATATTACTTATTGACAACATGCATTTGAAACGACATACAAAGATAAAGAAAGCTTGTTTCTACCCAAAAAAGTAAATAAATAAAACTTGTTAGACGTGTCATTATTGTTGAATAACCCACGTAATATTTGTGTATATCTGCACTATCAAGAACTTTTGTATATATATGAGAAGCTCTAAGGCACGTGACAACATTCGAATGCTTATATATATATATGCAAGTGGGTGGCCTAGAGAACCTCTCAAATTGGAGTACACACTTTTGTAAGGAGTCAACAAAAAAACCATAAACCCTAGAATCGCAACTCGTTTAATTGAAACCAACAAACAACATAAAACAAGAATCAAAACCTAGAAATCATACAACACCCGTTCAAGAAGTCTCAACTCCTTCCATTATAAATTAAATCAAAGTTAAAGTGAAAAACAAACCTCCGTTTCTCCTCCTCACACCCAAACTCGAACTACAAGTTCTCAAGCAAAATTCAAACACGAATAAGACTTCTCACCGCCCAAATGCCCTAGGCACCATCTTCCTCTTTGTCAAATCGAAATCACTTGTACATGGAGTGCTCAAAGTAACTAATGTAACACGGAGAGGGAGAGAAAAGAAGACCTTCGAGAGTGCAGAGAGAGAGAGAAGTTGTTGAAAAATTACTACAAGATGCTCCATTTTGATATAGGAACAAGAATAATTTTTGATGAGGATTTATTGAAAAGTTTGATCGTGCCTCAAATCTTCATTTTGATCATTTCTTCGCTTGATATATATGTAATCTTTTTTACATTATCAATGCGGTAAATTATGTAGGTCATGGAAGGTAGGAACATCCCGTTTCAATTTTATGCATTTGGAGAAATTATTAAGGTTTCGAAAGGCATCGAGTACAGCAGACCCCCATCAATGATCATGATTATTAAGTTTGGAACGAGTAAACATGAGTTGATGGATCACGTGTATAACGTGTTTGGTATTTCGTCCACTGAGACTCTCATTACGATGACGTATCGTCATGTAATAACTCATCCATTAGGTTCACAATATTTTATCATCGTGTCGTTGCAAGACGAGACCCACTTCAAGTTGATGTGGTCAACAGTGGCGAATTTACCATTATCAGCGAAGGTAGAGATTTATTTAACCTTCGAGCCAATCGAGCCTTTTCAAAAGTCTATTGTACATTCACAAGTGGTAGAAGAAAATGTGGGCATGACATGCCCTGCATCAATGATGGAAAGATTACGTATGCAATCACCTATAGGTGATGTTGTGCAAGATAGATTTGTTACTTCGATTGATGATGACATTAGTGCCCCCAGTGATGACCCTAACGAGGACCATGACAACGACATTGACGAGGACGTATGTCCCCTCGAGGATGCTGCGCCATCTGTTAATTGGGAAAGTATAAATGTTGTTACAGACGACCCAACCTACGAACCTCCAGGGGCGGAAAACTTGCAAGATGATGAGCAATTTGCAATTGACGAGGAGGAGTGCATGGAAGAAGCAAGCGATGAAGAAGTTTACCAACCATTGCCGGTGTATAATGAAATTGATTGGGAAGTGGCTAATTCTACTGCAACCCAACATTCTCATCATTCGACTGGATGAGACATGCCTAATTTTGAGTTGGAAAGAGGAATGTGCTTTGACAATAAGAAAGACTTGCAGCATGCCATCAAAGTGTGGCATGTTAACAACCATTGTCAATACCTTGTTATGGAGTCAACTACAAGCTTATGGACATTGAAGTGCAGAAGTGCGCCAGAAGTTGGGTGCATGTGGCGTCTCCGTGCTTGTTTGCGAAAGAAGAAACAATTGTGGGAGATCACTCAATTAGACGAGCCGCACAGCTGTATAAATCCCGACATAGAACACAATCATGCCCAACTCGACGCTAACATGTTTGCACGTGAGATACAAAGCGTTGTCCAAATAGATTAGGTAATTACTATCAAGGCCTTGGTAGAAATGATTAAGCTAAAATACGGACATGAAGTTCCCTACAAGCAAATGTGGGATGCTAAAAGGAAAGCAATTGCAAATGCATTTGGAGATTGGGACGCGTCGTATGCTACGTTACCAAGATGGTTAGTGGCTGTACATAATAAGAGCCCAGGGACGAAGATTGAGTGGTCACATAGACAATGGGCTGCAAATGAGATCAGGACAGAGCATCCTCAATTTCGTCGTGTGTTCTTCACATTCGAAGCATCAATCGAAGGGTTCAAGCATTGTAGGCCTCTTCTACAGATTGACGCGACATTCTTGTATGGCAAATACAGTGGTAAACTAATGATTGCCCTATCTGTTGATGATAATGGACATCTACTTCTAGTTGCATTTGCAGTTGTGGAAAATGAATCAACAGACTCGTGGGGGTGGTTTTTGAGAATGTTGCGCAAACACGTGACCGATAGAGATGGTATTTGTATTATTTCTGACCGTCACTCTAGCATTCTCGAGGATGTTAACATACCAGCAAATGGTTTTTGTCCACCAAGAGGATACCATCGTTATTGCCTGTGACACTTGACCAGTAATTTTAACACGCATTTCAAAAATGAATCGTTGAAGAACATCCTATCTCGAGCTGCTAGTCAACATCAAGTGAGGAAATTTGATGCATGCATGGAGCGTTTTGCTTATTTGTCATCAGGAAGTCCTCAATGTCTTCAATATGTGAATGCCATTCCCAAGGAACTCTGGACTCAATCGCATGATAGAGGCCTGCGGTACGGATGGATGAATTCTAACGGGGTTGGTATGTATTCGATAGTAGTTATGTTTGTTATCCTATATGTGTTTTCACTGTGCTGATATTACTGACATGGCATTATCTTACCATTGTAGAATGTTTTAACGGTGTATTGAAAGGGGCACGATTCTTGCCAATAACAGCAATGGTTCAAATGATTTACTACATGTTGGTGACATACACCAACCGACGCAAGGAGGAAATCGATGAAGCAATATCGCACGGGCTCAATTACACGAAATATGCCATGGATAAAATTGCACATTATGAACAATCTGCAAGGAGACATTACGTGAAATTGATAAATCGCGACACTGGTGAGTTTGAGGTGCTCACTGGACGTCATGGCGATCGTATGCATAAAGGCAACAATACACATATTGTTATCCTGAGGAACTGGTATTGCAACTGCAATAAATGGCAATCGTTTGGTTTCCCTTGCTCACACGTGTTAGCTGCATGTGCCCTTATTCGAATTGATTATACACAATTTATTGAGCAATACTACAGGATGTACGTGTACGCACGATGCTACTCCTCTCAATTTAAAGCCATCCCCGATGAGAAGTATTCGCCGACTTTTGCGACGAAGATTTTACCAGATCCTAGGTGTAGACGTGGCCGAGGGAGACTAAAGGGAACACGAAGGCAAAATGAGATGGATCTTCCTAATGTTTCGAGGACCTTGCGATGTGGCATATGTCATCAAGAAGGACATAAACGAAGAACATGTCTGAATAGAGATCGTGGTCGAGTCCCTACTAGGAGGAACCGTTACAGTATTTGTCGTGCAGAGGGACATAACAAAAAAAATTGTCCATCCATATCTCAACCCCAACCCCCCAATCCAAACCAATGAGAGGATTTGTATTTTGTTTGTAAATGGTGTTAGTTGGTAATTTCATAACATTTATATTAATATAGTATAACCTTATGTTACGTAAAGTAATAGATACGTATTTGTTAATGTTATAACTCGTAGTAATGATTTGTTGTGACTTTTAAAACTACTCGACCAATTTGTCTAATCACACAGTTGTAGCGAGTACACATGGAACCAGGACCATCTGATCCTTCTCTTCTACGCCTCCAATCTACACACAGATCATCGCAAGTCTGGAGGGGTCAGGTATATACATTTAACGTGTATGTGCATAATATTTATGCAAAAATGTTTAATACATATATATACATATATATATATATATATATATATATCGACATATTTTTTAATTGTAAGGTACATGATACAATGCACGTGCGAAGAAGACTGGGTGTTGTTGATCGACGGATTAATTACCATTCTCGAATGATCCCTTACCTACGATCTAGTGGCTTTTATGGTGTTTCACGTGGAGGATTTTTTAGACTTGGCTGGGCTTTGATCACCGCTTTCGTTGAGAGATGGTGTTCAGAGACACATACGTTCCACATGCGTTGTGGCGAGTGTACGATAACACTCCAAGACGTTGAGATTCAGCTCAGGTTACCGATTAATGGTATGCCTGTGACTGGAAGCACAGATGTCGACTATCTCGCGATGTGTGAAAGGCTACTTGGTGCAAGACCTGAACCACTTCACCTTTCTGGGAATAGAGTTCGTGTTTCATGGCTCGAAGACAATGTGCCACCTATAGAGGATGACAACAATGAGGAAATGGTTTGACGTTTTATTCATTCATACATTCTACAACTTATTGGTGGTTATGTGTTCGCTGACAAGTCGAATCAATATGTACATTTGATGTTTCTTCCGTTGCTCGAGGACCTTCAAACAGTTTGGACAATATAGTTGGGGAAGTGCATGTTTGGCATATTTATACGGGGAGTTGTGTCGTGGATCTCGCTCTGGTGCGCACGAGGTCACTGGTGCGACAATTCTTATACAACTATGGGTCTGGGATAGATTTCTATTTATAGCACCAAGGCGCATGCCTGTTCCTAGAGGTCAACCTCGAACATGTGATGGAGTATACATGCCCAATGACGTTCCTTTGGAATATCGGTAATAAAAATGTTTCTCATGTTATTTTTAATAATTCATTGCGTCTTTTTAAGTTACGACAAATTTATTGTTTTGTATACAGATGGATAGTTGCATTTTCGGTAACTAGGACTGCCACACACGTTTTATCATCATTTCATGATGCACTTGACACGCAGATGGAGAATGCCGTGGAGTGGCAACCATACGCTGATGTCATCGAGTCACTTCCACAATTATGTACTCAAGGTCACGGGAGCTGGCGTTCGACGTGTCCTTTAATTTGTTTCCATATAGTTGAGTGGCATAGACCGGAAAGGGTGAGACAGTTTGGGTTGACACAAGTCGTGCCACCTCACTGTGATTTTGACACACGTCTACACCGCGTCCAATTGAGAGGACACCCTCAAGAAAATTGGGCAGTGTATCACAAAAGATATATAGAGTTGTGGGAAAATCCTAGTAATACCATAGCCACGATAGAACAAGAAGGGGAACATGATCAGGAAGAGTACATGAGGTGGTACAGATCTATCACCAGGCGATACATTGGACATGACGGGGCTCTGCGTGAATTCTCGGTAACCTTGAAACTATAATGCTGTTATCCTCATGAGTCATATTTAAAATTGTTAACCAACACTGCATTTTTTTGTATATCAGTCTACATTGCGCTTCAATTGGAGCGAGTGTTCACTGATGACGGGGTCGAACAAGGCATGGCTGCTCTACATGAAGGCATCAGAATCTTAGATGAGGATGAACGACAAAGGACTACTCTGTGGAATGATGAAAATGTAGTTGAGCCGGACATAAATGACAAAGCATCTCAAGAAGAAGAGGAAGAACAACAAGAAGAGGATCAAAGCCTAGCAGATAGAGGGAGGAGAAGAAAAACAACAACGACTCAGACTCTGGGTGAGAGCAGTAGACGTTCTTCTCCACCACCTCCAACTCGTCCAACACCAAGAACGTCAGAGACTGTTGGTGAGAGCAGCAGACGTTCTCCTTCGCCACCTCTAACTCGCCCTTCTTCTTATGGGTACTCTCCTTTGCCGCCCCCAATGCAACCGGATGCTCATATGTTTTTTCCTAGGACACCGAGCATGAGTGTTCATCTATATCATTTTGATCCATATGCTTCTGGGCCATCATCTTCGTACATGGACCATAGAATGCCTACACATTCAATGCATGGTTCATTGCCTCAATACATGCCAAGTCCATTTACTCCGCCATATTATAACTACAATATTCCATATAGTGGAGATGGCTCATTCAGGCCCTTATTAGGCATGCCACCTCATGTTCCTTTCACCCTACCACATACAAGAAGTCAGTATGTTGGAATGGTTCAACCCCCTATCTTTGATAGCACTGGTAGTAGAGGTCAATCGAGCCAACACGAGGAAGAAGTTCAGTCGAGTCATCGAGCTCAACAGACTCAGCAGGACGTACAACCACGGAGAAATCCACATCGAAATAGAGTACGACCGGTTTGCCACACGGAGGAGCAACGTCGACGTCGATAGAACTGCATCATACCTTTGTATGAGTGGGTTGATAGGAGTGTTTAGGGTCCCTTAGATATCATGGAGATGGGGTTGTACATTTGGATGAAAGCCAAGAACTATAAATACAAACTCCTAGCCTATTTGCTTCACATTTGCATGTTGTTTTCAATACAAAAATGAAAAAAAAAATTCAGAGCTATTGGGGACTTTTATTTTTTGGAAATTGTAGTCCTTAGGAGGTTATTCATCATCAAGAAAGCGATCTAGTTATATACAATCAAGCATCAACCTTAAGGTATGCTCATATCCACTTATTTGCATAAAAATTAAGGGTTTTGAGCATTAGATCATAGGGCTTTCGTGAGAGACCAATTTCAAAGTGTTTGAAGTGGTCTATGATCAAATAAGAGCATTAGTTTTAGTATTAAACTTTTATTTTTGGATTTTTCAAGTTTTGCTCAAAAATTAGGTTTTTGAAATGAATGAGAGTGCATGTTAAGTTTTTGACATAATCTCTGTAAATTAAGCATAACTCACTCATCTGAACTCCAAATTAGGTGATTCCAATGCCACTTGAAAGATAACTCAAAATGGAACAACTTTGTCCTACTGAAAAATTTAGAAATTCAAGCGTTTTTCTATCCAAAAACCCTCTGCAATTTTGATGTTGAATCTGAATTTTTTGGACTTCACTATTTTAATAATGCCTTATTGTTTATGGAATAACTCAATTATTTCTTATTGGATTGAGTTCATATTTTAGTATGATGTTCTTAAGTATGATTTTAGACTTCAATAAAAAAATTATGATTTTTGGAGCTATGGTTTAGGAGAAATAAATTGTACAAATTTTCTGGTCACACTTAAAAAAAACAGTTTTAAGTTATTGTCGTAAAAGTATCATATCTCTCTCGTTTTTAATCGGAATTGTGCATTCCTTATAGTTTCAGAAAGCGAAGACAGAGAGGACCAACCTAAAATCATTATTTTGTCAAAATTTAGTCATATAAATTTTCAAAAATGGGCCAAAAGACGAGGCTTGTTCGTATAATGGTCATTTGTATAAATGTTTTTGGGTCGTTTTGGTGTCGGATAGTATCAATGTTTAATTTAAAGACTAAGTACATCTAATATAACCTAGATTGTCACCAACAAACTTCGAGAGATATATATGAGTCCGTTTGTGAGAGTTTGGGTGACGAGAGGCCTATTGGACTAGGAATACTGCGTGAAAAAAGTGAGTATACCTGATGATACTTTGAATTGCATTTCATTTCCTTTTATTACTTATTGATTGGCAGTCTTTGTGACTATATGGTGCCTTTGTACTCTAATATAATAATATTTGTTGATAATCTTCACTCTTTGAACTTGTTCATCATGATATTGTTTTGTTGATGCTTTCATTGAATCCTTTCGTGTGCTCTATGTCTTCATTTGATGTTTTTAATGGTAAATGAGCTTTAAATAGCATGCTATTAGGATTAGAGAGTTTATGAATGAGACTATGGGCTTTGTACTCGAGTTGATTAGTCTATTAGCTTGTCCATATGCCTTTAACATTCTATACGGAGTCATTTTTGAATAAATAAAGTAGTGGTTAGTGAAAATAGTGACAACGAACCATGACATACTCACTTAAGTAGGTTTAAGAAATCAAACCTAATTAGTAAATTTAGTTACACATTTGTTTGTTCATTTCGTAATAATTGATTATGACATTTACATTTGTTTCTAACTTACTCTTGAACCTTAAAAAAGTCATGTTAGGCAGAAATTATGCATTGCATCTGGGGTCGGATCTGGTGGACGATCCAGCAGACGATCCGGTGTTCGTAGAGATCGTCCATCTCGCGACTTGGATCGTTCGCTAGTACGATCTCCCACTGATGATTCTGAGCCTCAGCAGCGTCAAGAGCAACTCACTCCGCAACAGCTTGCTCAACAGCAATTAGCTTACCATCAACAACTTTTTTTCCAACAACTGCTTTCTCAACAACACTATCAATCACAATTATATCAGTATTCTCGTCCGCCTTATGCGCAGCACCCCCACCAGGCCCCTGTCCTTCAGCTATTGGGCCCATCTTTATTTGGCCCCGATGATCCAACCACTCTACAGGCTTACTCCTCTCAATTGGCGTCGCAACTCCCTCCACCTATCGCTGGTCGCGTTACATCTAGAGAGTCTACCCATGCATCTCCCTCCCATCAACAGTACTACCAACATGTCACGATTGCTTCCTTCGACTCTAGTATGCATGCCTCCCCATCGATGAGTCATGATCATGTCAAGCATGCATCACATTCGCCCAATACTTCAAGGCACCCTTCGAGTGAGCCGTCTATTAGTGGTGCCTTGTGTAGATCACAACAAGACGATGAGCCAGCTAGGGCCCCGAGACGTAGAAGTAATGATGACCGAGGCGTGGGGCGGGTGTTTTTGACCGTAAAAACTATGAAAGAATTGTAAGTCAATGAAATATTATTACGTATATATACTTACGTTTAATGAACTTACTATAATATTGGTCTAACTTTTTTTTGTAGAAATGTAGTGGTACTTTCTTGCATCCGTCATCCAAAGTGTCAAAGCAAATGACGCGGGTATATAAATTTGATTTACATATGGATGGCTACTGTTGGGATACGGTTCCCAACCATATCAAGGAGCAATATTTTAACAAATGGGCGGTAAGAGATTTTTAAATAAAAAAATTAAGTTTCTTTTACTTAACATATGTTGAAGACTTGACTTTCTATTATTACAGACTCATTTCAATTGGAGACGATCGGATGACGCTATGGTCAGACATTTGTACGACAGGCAGATTGCCACTCGTTACGCTGACTTTGTTAGTAAGATGGTGAGGAAGCCGACAAAACCAGCACATGTATCTCTGGAGGTTTTTGAGCATTACAAGAAGATGCGGTCTACTCCAGAATATAAAGCAAAGTCAGAACAAGCGAGCCGAAATCGGAGATCAAAGGTGGGGGGATTTGGTTCGGGTTCGTCTGTGCACGGAGGTGGAGCCATATCCATGTATGAGCATTCGTTGAGACTGGTATATTTTGGGACATACATACATAGATACATACATACATATGTATACATTAGATTCATATAAGTTTCAAACTTAATTTTAAGTTAAACATATTTTATAGGAGAAGAAACTCGGTCGAAAGCCGACTGCTTTGGATTTATGTTTATATCTCCATACAAGGGATCATGATGGCGTCACTTTCTTGGATCTGAGAGCAGATGCGATTGTCGTAAGAAACTACTTGACCATAACTGTTTTTTGTTAATTATAGGTATCAATGACTTATATAACTTGTCAATGTTTAAATTCTTAATACAGGCGGCTATACACGAAAGGACCAGAGAGCTTTCACAGTTGCAGCCTGACACTCCAATTGATGAAACAAAATTATATTTGGAGATTGTGCAGCGAAATGATAAAGGCCGGAGATTTGATCTTGGTTGGACACCGTCAGGGTCTAAGATGCGTAGACATGATGAAGCTGGATCTTCTCGTCCTATATTTGCAGATGATGAGCCATTTGATCAATTCAAGAAGGAATTCAAGGAGATGCAAGCAATGATACTAAAGATGGTTAATGACACGTCTGTAAATCGCGAACAATTGCTTGAAATGCAAGGACGGTTACATCGCATGGAACAGGGTTTCATGGAGAGATCAGCTGCACAAAAAAGGCAAGATGATGTTGATGATGATGATGTTGATGATGATGATGCCGCTCACAATGACTCAACGACCGAGGATGATGAATGATGATTTCTTTTTCACAACATCCAAAAAGGTTAAATTTTTTTGGTTCATTTTTTACTTGATACTTATAATTTTTTTTATTAGGAACCATTATAAATCTTATGAATTTATTAGGAACCATTATAGTAACATAAATCATGTAAACCATATATTGAGTCGAGATTGTTGGAGTAATGTTTGTTATTCACTAGTTTTTTCTATTTGTATTCTTTATTTGAATATTGAATTGGGAGACTCAAAAAGGTTTTACTTCTAAATAGAATGTTTGTTTTAGGTCTACATTGAACATTTGTTAAGAATGATTTTGGGATTTTGTGTTTTAATTGGTTCTACACAAAAAAAACTTGTTCAAACTATATTAACATCTTTTATTTTGTGTTTTCATATTTGTGATATTGAATATATATGCTAACCGTTAATTAATTTTACTAATTTGTATTTATTTTTTCTTTTGTATTGAAATAAATGTGATTTGTTCTTTATTATAGGTTATTTTCCATAAAATATATGACTTTTATATATGTGAATATCAATTTTGTATACCTCAAAGTTTAACTTATTTTATTTTTCTTTTTCTTTTTTTTTTGCAGGAAACTATGGTATATATGATGGATGGAGTGTATTTTTATGATGGTTTTTTTGGAAACTTATTTTGTGTTCTCCTATTTTGATTTTTTGATTTTATTTTTTGAATTGATATGGAAAGAGACAATTATTGATACACTGAGTTTATGTATTCAAATTTGATTAAATTCTATTGGAATGTATGAATTCATTGGTGCCGTGGAATGTATTACCCAACCGCCAACCGGAATAAATTAGGAATGTATGAATTCATTGTATATGAATTTAGGGTATAGGATATATGAATTTTGTATTGTTGCAGATATTAATTTAGGGTTTAGTGTAATATATGAATATATTAAACCCTAAAACCGTAAATATCAATTTTGAATGAATATATATATATATATATTATATTGGCAGCCCCAATTTCCAGGGTCGCCCCGTGCAACAGATACCTCTCCAGCCTATGCTCCAGAAGTACCTGCCACGTCACTTATCCATCCACCTCAGCTATCACTATATCCATATATACTCTGTGAAGTGATGTTCCTGAATTTCATATCATTTTATCCATATATTACCATTTCACAGCGGAAGACCTTAATACAATCAACTACTTTAATATAGTATGGATTAGTGCACCTATAGTGGAACCCCAGACTGTACATGCATACATGCGATTAGCTGAAACAACGTTATATACAGGTACAGTAATAACAAGTATTTTTGAGAAGAACAAACCCCACACACCGAAAAACTGCCGGAATGCTACCGTTCCCATCACAATTGGATTTAGATTGACAAAGAAATAAAACTCAACGAATAGAATAAGTAAATGCAATAGTGGTGTTCAATTGGGTTTTACATACCTCAATTCGCACTCCAACCCCGAAATCCAAACCCCGCTTAGCTCCAATAACACCCGACAAATCAAATTATCACCCGAATTATACCTATTACCATTTATCATTGAATTAGTTTCAATTTGACATATTATGTCAATTTTACATTTTTCTGGGTAAAACCCCGGTATAAAGTCTCCCCGACTTTTGAATTTCTCATTTTCCATATAAAATCCTCAATTTCTATTTATTTGGTCAAAATACTATTTTTTCATATTTTTTTCCTATTTTTCTGGATTTTCTTTTCCATTTTCTCTTTATTTTCTGTCTTTTTTTCTTGTCTTTTTTCCTGTGGCGATGGGTGCCCCGTCGCTAATTGACGTGGCACGCGCCACGTCAACGGTACACTCTCCAGGAATGAATGGCGCCTTTACTTTTGTAATTTTACAACAATTTAACTTATTTAATGAATTTTAAAGAAAAACAACCTTACTTTTTGAAATCCCCCTTTTTCTTCTAGGTAATTTCATTTCCATGTCCTTTCAAAGTTATTTGAATAGTTGAGAGTCGACATATTGGATTGGCTATTTTGTAGATGGTTTGTTCTTTGTTTGATTTATTGAAATGGGTCTGTTTTGATGGTTCGATTTAGTGCTTATGAGGTGTTTGATGAAATGCCCATGAGATAATTAGTTTATTCTTACATAGATGAGTTGTAAATAATTTAATAGTGTTTTGAAGTTGTTTGATAAAATGTCTATGAGATGATTAGTTTGATTACATTTGAGATGAGTCTGTTATGATGGTCTGATTTCTTTAAGATAGATCTATGTTGATCGTTTTATGTAATGATCTATAATTTTTTCTTTAGTTCTCTTATCTTTTGTGAACAAACTCTAATTGGCTAAAAGACTTGATAGTGTATTCTTTTAACCTACTTGAAGTTTTTTGGTTCAAATTCTTAGTTTCTTCACACCTAATTTTTAAGCATACACCTAATTATGTCACCATTTTCATAGATTTAGGGAGAAAAGTCATTTTGATTTGGATTTTAAGTTTCTGATGCACTTTTTGCGCTTCTTTGTGTGGGCTGTCTTAAAGATTCCAACGAAAAAAAAAATCAAGTTAAGTAAAGGGAAAAAGTAACACATAAGATCATCCTCTCATTGCTCCTAATACTACTGCTCAAAAAAATATCTTTTTAAAAAAAATTCAAGTACTACAGGTTTTTTCTTTTATGAAGGTTTGGGTGTTTGTTTGATTTGTGGTTTTTGGGTGATTACATTGATTAGTTTTTGTCTTTGATTAATTTATGAATTCTTCAAGTTCTCTACATCTCTTTTTTTATTCATGCCAATGAAAATATTGGATTTATTACCATGATAGTAAGAATTTGGGTTTTAAAATTATTAGTAATGTAGATGTTTGAATAGGATTAAAATCTATAATTAGAGCTGATAAATTCTACTTCATACATCACAAAGATAAAACTAGTAAATTAACTATCGGGTAAATGTCTATTTGGACAACTTTCTCTATCTATTGCCCTAACCAAATATGCCCTAACATTCTCTCTATTTGTTTAAACTGCAATGTTGTTATTAAGAGAATTATTATTCTCTCTCTTTTAATTGTTGAGTGTTCAAAGTTTGAGTTTAATGAAATTGAACATTGCTCTGATATAGCTGTTGTTTATGACATGCCTCCATTTGCTGATTGTATTTTTTTAATTTTGTATGCTGGAATCACTTCTAAAGTGCAAGCATGTAATTCGTTGTACATTTTGTTTGAAAAAGTCAATATGTAATAGAGGAGGTTGAATGTTTTTCTGATTGCGAAATGTTATCACTAAAAATTGTTATTGCCAAACAAGAGACTCTTCTATGTCCAATTGCTAGGACTAGGATGGTTATCCACTTATCCTTGTACCCATCCTTTGAACTAAAATTTGAATCATTAAATCTTAAGTTAAAGTTGTCCAATGGAAGTTAAGTAGGTTATTAAATTTGGTTCGTGCATAGTTCTTTATACTTGTGCTTGTTTGTGGCTTGTAATTATTTTGTGCACGTTTCATTCAATTTTGGATTTAACTTGTCAATATTTTATTTCAACCATTCTATTTATTGTTGTGGTTTCATAATGTGTTTGTTTTGGGAGTTATCTTTATTTCGTTGGAAAGTTTATCCACCAATATAAAACTAGTTGAAATCTCGCACTTGGCACACGGGTAAGACTAAGTGTCAATATATTAATTAAATAAAAATAATTAATCTAATACGAAAAAATTAAAAAAAAGGGATAAAAAGAGAAAAAAAGTAAACTTATATAAAAAAAAATATAATCCAAATGAAATTAAATTTGATGAGAAAAAGAAAGTGATAAAAAGATAAAAAAAAAAGAAAACTTATAGTATAGAAGATTATTTTTTAAAAAAACCATTAATTAAAATTGTGTTGCCATAATAAAGGATATATAACAAATTGACATCTTGTAGAATAAACTACAAAAATGCCGATCATTGGCCTAAACAACTTATACCAGAGTTCGTCGATCAATATAAACCATTTCTAAAATACTTTCGTTTGCTCCTAAAAAGGAGAAAAAAAGATATCATAATCAAAACGCAAAGGTAAAAAATCTTAATATAAAAACATTGAAAATAAAATAGTTATGAAAAATTCAAAACCTCTACTCCCAGATTATAACTTGTTAGTTGGACAATCGTATAGCAAAAACTCCAGCCTTCAACAAAAATGCTTTCTTCAAATAAACTAAAAAATGGAGATAATGGATCTAAGCAACACACACCAAAAATTGTTGACCAATATATGTCATTTCTAAAATATTTTTGATTGCTTATCGAAAGAAAAAAAAAATCAAAACCTAAAGGTAATAATATTTGAATATAAGAAACATGAAAATAAAATAGTTATGAAAAAGTCAAAACATTTCCTCCACAGTTATGATTAGTTAATTGGACAATCATATAGTATAAACTTCAGACTTAAGAGAGAAACACATAATACGTTAAAAAGGGCAAATCAATATTTTTTCTTACCACTTAGAAATCACATATTTATCTTTTTATATAGTTGATAGATATATATATATAGTTCAGATCTAGTTGTACTTGACGGAAAGTGTTGAGTATATAATCTCACATGAAAAATAAAATAAGAGTTAGTGTGATATATAAGTGGTGTAGATTGAGTTTTAAAAATATATTGATAGGTATGAATTGGAAAAGTTCATGTTGGACTACTGGCGAAAATGTCAACTGTGATACTATAGAAATCTATGGAACCAAAAAATATTGTGCTACACAATATATGGTTGGTAAATAAATAGGGTCAGAGCCAATCTTGTACAAAATTAATTGACTTTTTTTAAAACTCAATCTACACCACTTATATACCACACTAACTCTTATTTTATTTTTCATGTGAGATTATATACTCAACACTTTCCGTCAAGTACAACTAGATCTGAACTATATATATATCTATCAACTATATAAAAAGATAAATATGTGATTTCTAAGTGGTAAGAAAAAATATTGATTTGCCCTTTTTAACGTATTATGCGTTTCTCTCTTAAGCCTTTTTTAATGTAAAAATTAATTTGTTTTTATCATAATCAAAACCCAAAGGTAAAAAATCTTAATATAAAAACATTGAAAATAAAATAGCTATGAAAAATTCAAAACCTCTACTCCCAGATTATAACTTGTTAGTTGGACAATCGTATAGCAAAAACTCCAGCCTTCAACAAAAATGCTTTCTTCAACCACCAAAACCCCATAAACTAAAAAATGGAGATAATGGATCTAAACAACACATACCAAAAATTGTTGACCAATATATGTCATTTCTAAAATATTTTTGATTGCTTATCGAAAGAAAAAAAATCAAAACCTAAAGGTAATAATATTTGAATATAAGAAACATGAAAATACAATAGTTATGAAAAAGTCAAAACATTTCCTCCACAGTTATGACTAGTTAATTGGACAATCCTATAGTATAAACTTCAGACTTCAATGAAGTCGCTCATTTCAGCTACCAAAACCTCTCCTCCCCATATGCTTAATTGACATTGATGTGAGATGAGATGAACCACATTTGAATACACATAGAGAGAGAGATTTGGTGTCGTGAAAGTGAAAACATTTTTTTTATTGTTGGTTCATTTTTTTCTCTTTATTATAGATTAATGAGAATTTGGAAGGTTTTGTGTTGAGACGTTTTTGTTTTTTATTTTTTTAATGTTGGGACGTTTTTTTATCTTTATTATATAATTAATGGGAAGATAGAACATTTAGTAAAAAGGAGGAAAAATGTTGAATTTGGGGTTATATAATTAATGGGAAGATGAAACATTTAGTAGAGAGGAAAAGTGAGAGATTTGGTGTTGTAAAAGCGGAAATGCTTTTTAGTGTTGGATTATTTTTTTCTCTTTATTATATATTAATGGGAATTTGGAAAGTTTCCTATTGGGACTTTTTGTTTTTGTTTTTAATGTTGGGATCTTTTTTTATCTTTATTATATAATTAATGGAAAGATTAAACGTTTAGTAGAGAAGAGGAAAAATGTTGAATTTGAGGATATATAATTAATGGGAAGATGAAACGTTTGGTGGAGAGGAGGAAAAGTAAAAGCAGAAACATTTTTAAAATTTAAATAACCATTTCTTATTAAAATTGAAAAGCCCTCGTAAAGAAATAGTAAAATGTAACTTTAATTATTATCAAATAGTAAAAGGTTGATGACGTGGCAAAATACTATTGGAAGATGGTGACTCAAATAGTAAAAGGTTGATGACGTGGCGAAATACTATTGGAAGAAGGTGATACGTGGCAATTCAAGATGTTACTTCATTTCTATTAGAGTTGATGATGTGGCAAAATAGTTAATGACGTGGCTCTACGGGAAGGTTAAAGATTACCACATGGACACTCCAATGTCTTCCCTTAATATATATATATATATATATATATATATATATATTGATTTAATAGATCATTCACGTTTGGAATTTTTTCAGTACTCGAACTCCCTATTGTCTAAGTATTAACTTATAAGTTATTGGTTGGTCATTGGTGTCAAATGTGAATTTTGTTTGTTTGGCAGCAGAGTTGACCAAAAAAAAATAAATATATTGATAGGTATGAATTGGAAAAGTTCATGTTGGACTACTGGCGAAAATGTCAACTGTGATACTATAGAAATATATGGAACCAAAAAATATTGTGCTACACAATATATGGTTGGTAAATAAGTAGGGTCTGAGCCAATCTTGTACAAAATTAATTGACTTCTTTTAAAACTCAATCTACACTACTTATATACCATACTAACTCTTATTTTATTTTTCATGTGAGATTATATACTCAACACTTTCCGTCAAGTACAACTAGATCTGAACTATATATATATCTATCGACTATATAAAAAGATAAATATGTGATTTCTAAGTGGTAAGAAAAAATATTGATTTGCCCTTTTTAACGTATTATGCGTTTCTCTCTTAAGCCTTTTTTAATGTATTATGCATTTTTCTCTTAAGATTTACCCTTTTTAATTAATTATAGGTGTTTCTCTTTTAATCCCAATTTTGCGTTTTCCTTGTGCTCCTCTCTGCTCGACTCCTCGCGGTAAGGGCATTTCTCCTAATCTCGCCCTCATCCTTTACCATCTCACCATCTTCGCAATCTCTCCTTTCTCACCCTCCTCTATGCTCGACTCAAACAACGAAATCTTTGTGATCTGCCCTTCTCACGGTAAGGGCGTTTCCAATTTTGGTTCTTAACATTGTGGATTACAGATTGATTCATTCATTGACGATTAATGTGTTTTTCAGCTGTTTTTGAGAAGTTGAATTGAATCTCCCAAACTGTTGAAATTGGTTGTTGTTTCTATGACGTAGTTGATGAATTGATTATAACCATTAGCAAGTCCGTGAAAAATATCCATTATATAATGACCCATTGGTTGTAAGCCATATTTGGCAATTAATAAACAATTACAAGTGCTTTTCTTGTGGAAAACATTGTTTTTGCAAATTCATGAATCTTACCAAACACGGCTCATCAATCTTTTAGTAAGTTACACTTCATCTATTCGCAATGTGTCATGATCATAAATTACATATATCAACTGGGGCTTTTTAGTTGGTTGGTTGAAGCCGTTGTGGCAGCAACGGTCAGGGATAGTACATGATTTGTAAATCCATTAATTGATTTATATTACAGTTTATGACAGAATTTGAAATAATATGAACAAACTAATTACTTTAAGACTTTAGCAGTTGTTTTTTTGTTGTTGCGGATTGTTCTCTCTTAGTTGTTTTCATAATCAATGATATAGCTCACTGTTGTGCTTTTTTTTTTCTTTTCTCATTACATGTTTGAACTTAAGGGTGATATGTATTGATGGTTTCATTGAGTACTCTCATTATGGGTTTGAACTTGAAGAAAACTTAGAGTGCTCTGTATTGATGGTTTAATTGAATACTCTGTACTTTGAATTGATAGTTTAATAGGGTGCTCTAAAATTGTTTGATGAAATGCATATGAAAATATTAGTGTGGTAACTTAGATAGGTCAATGTTGATGGCTTCATAGAGTGACTTAATTGGAGTTGTTTGTCAAAATGCTAAGAAGTTTAAGGAGTTCTTGCTTATCTATGTGAATCCAAAGCATGAGCCAGAAAACTTTGAATACATTAGGCTTATAAATGAGATGGTGGTGGGGTGGTTAGTGTTGCAGTTGATTTCTTCGCATCTGTTTGATTAAGGCACTGAATCATTACTGAGTGGTAATCTACCTTGCGAGACCCCATATATCTTGTGATTATATGTTTTTAAGGTTTCTTTTTCTCCTATAATTCCACAAGATAACTAAACTATATGTGAGTGTATCTCTTTCTCTGGTAGATTAGCTATTCCCTTTATCACGTAGATTAACACCCTATATATGATGCCTACATCCTATTGATTAAATTTACTAGAATGGTTTAGTTTTTGGAAGAGTTTGATCTATGTAGCTAACCCAACTAATTTGGGATTAAAAGCTTTCTTACTATTAGGACTACAAGACACTTCAAGGGTTGTGCATTTGTTAGGTTTGGGGATGAAATTGAACTACTATGTGTTGTGACTGATAAACAAACTAGTTTGTTCTGCTCAACACAAGCCATGCATACCCGCCCTGCTACTACTAAAAAATGTGGGCACACAGTGACATCAACAACAATAAGGTATTCTGTTGAGTTGTGCATATGCTTTTCAAGCGATGATTTGTCGTTATGGTTTTAGAGATCATGGCTTGTTCTATTATTTTGTTATTTTTATTTTTATTTTCAAAATGACTTGTTCTATTATACTAAATCGAGCATAATGGAAGAGTTTGATCCATGTAGCCGACCCCCAATTAATTTGGGACAGAGGCAATGTTGTTGTTGTTGTGGCTTGTTCTATTATAATTTGATTTGAATTTTTGTCTGGATAACAACCTTTGTTTGATGGTTTACTTGAAATAATAATGATGGTTTGATGGTTTTGGCCAAATTAACCAAATAATGATGCCAAGAGTGTTTTTTTTTTTTTTTTCTTGTCAAGTAATGCCAAGAGTTTTATCATCTTATCTTCGATGCACAAATACAATTAATTAAAGTTAATAAGTTGGGAGGATAGGTTCCTCTTTTTTGTTTTTTAGAGCTTTGATATAGATTTTTGCATTCGTCTTTTGACAGGTTTTTGTGGTTTTTCAAGGCTCATTCTTGACGGTTGTCTGTGTAAGAAGTTCTTCAAAAGGCTCAGCATCAGTGAATCAATAATATTATACTCGATCTAGCTACATGAATTGTCTTTTGATGCTTTCTTTGTACCACTGGTGTAATATTAATTATTTTGCAGATTTGTTTGTGTAATTTACAAAATTTGCTTGATTAGTTTATGCGTCACTTTCAATCAATCGATCTAGCGCACAAATTTACTGCATATTACCTTATCCCATTGGCCGCCTATTGTGCTATATTTCTTTTTATTTTTATTAAAACAAATTTACTTCTTCTAATTAAATTCTCGTGAGCGTAACGAGCGGGCTTATTCATGCGTAGCACGTTATGAAACTAGTATATATATATATAAAAGGTACTTTTACCATGGTGATTTAAAAATATCACTATCTGTTACCACCCCAATAAGCTGGATATGAGCATGCTGGGCTAGGCAGCATGATATCTCGGCAAATGACCGAGTTTCGGTGGACTCGGGAGGTTTCGGTGAACTCCAAAGTCGGATTGGGGTTTAGTGCATGGCTCGTGCCTAAGTGGGTTTGGCTTGGCACGGGCAAGGCTGGGCAAGGGCAAGGCTTGGCTTGGTACGGGCAAGGTAGGCCAAGACGAGGCCAAGGCAGGGCGAGGCCAGGCCAAGGCAAGGCAAGGCGAGGCCAGGGCAAGGCGAGGCAGGCCAAGGCGAGGCCAAGGCAAGGCGAGGCAAGGCGAGGCCAGGCTAGGGCAAGGCAAGGCGAGGCGAGGCGAGGCGAGGCCAAGGCAAGGCGAAGCCAAGACAAGGCGAGGCCAGGCCAAGGCAAGGCGAAGCGCGGCAAGGCAAGGCCTTGGCACAACAGTTGACTTTCCTTGACTCGGGCATTGACCCTGGTCAAAGTATGCTTGGTCTCATTTTGGGATGTTTCCTATTGGAGTTGGGGAAACGTCTTAACATCTACAATAAGGGGAGGTGGGTTCTCTCCTAGGGGTGGCATGGGCAACAGTGACAAGAAAGGCCCTCGAGCACGCCTTGGGCACCATGCCAAGGCGAAGACCCACGGACCATGGTCCGGCCACCTCGAGCCGGTGGGACTCGACCCCGAGCCCCGGCTTAGCACCCAACGTGCCTAGACACGACCATGCACCACGAGTCGCAGTCCCTGTCCCTTAGAGAAGCATGAACCACGTTCCTTGAAACGTGGAAGACCAAGTCGAGGTAGTTGGGGAACTACCTTAGTCATGGCCGGGCCATGACCAAGCCACGTCCAGACTTGTCCCGAATACATGGAGCATGTGCTAACTGACCCAGTAATGAAGGCGGTTACGGAACCAGTGGCGGCAAGGGAACAAGGCAGTTCGGCAACTGCCTTGACCACTAAGAGAGTGGTGATTTACCAGGTCTATGGATTGATGTAAACTGGACATGTTTCCTAGTTGGTAATGTAACTACCTAATGGCTAGTCTATAAAGCCAAGGGCTTTGAGCTTGGGGAAGCATAGAGTTCCACAGTTGTAATTCCAATTGAGAGCTAGTAAACGTTTCCTTGTTGCCTATTGCTTGCTGTCCATTTAATTCGAGTATTGGTGTGCTGAACTAAGGTGGCCCTTAGGCACCGCAGGTTCAATTGAGAGAAAAAACTTCCTAGTGAAAAACCTCTCTTTCATTGGCCCACTGACAATTGGTATCAGAGCCTCGTTTGGAGACAATGGCGACCCGAGCAGCAAGCGATCTAGGTGAGAGGGTGTCTCACCTAGAGCATGTGATAGCAACGATGGCCACTCCGGCAGAATTGGCAGAGTCTTCAACTACATCCCGACGTATTGAAGCCTTGGAAATGTTGGTGGCTTCACTGGTGACTAGGGGAGAGTCACAAGAGGCCATGATTGTTATGTGGGAATCAAGATTTGAGGAGCTTGTAGTAGATGTGCGGTCGGTGGGAGAACTTACCACCGAAACAGCCTCGACAATGGCTGTGGAGGTGAGCTTACTCAAGCGAGCTGTGGGCAGAACCTCGGAGGGTGCTGTTGTGGCGAATGTGGCGGCCCCAATTTCCACATTGGTCCGCCACAGGAGGCCACGCGGGCCCACAACTGACCACGTTACCGCCAGCTGTGTCCCACGCCCAGTTATCCATTATTAATCAATTTTCGGTTAACTTTGATGTTATGAGCTATCATTTAACCATAAATTACGCAGCGGAAGATTATATGAACAACATAAAGATTTAACCTGAATTTTATGAGCATAATACTTAAGTGGAAACCATACCAAATGTACCTCATACACATATCATCCGAGATCCTCAAAATATCAAAAATATACAACCTATCTCTCAAATCTCAAACCCAGCATAAAACAAATAAATACATACAAACAACCAGGCGTATAAGAGGAATAGTTCATGTCTTCAGTCACAGATAATCTTTATGTGTCTCCTTGTCCCTGCACATATCAAATCCTGCACTCAAATCACCCAACACATACGGTGACGAGTCCAGTGAGTAAACTCTCAAAGAAAACCATCGAGTAAATAATAACAGATTCAGAAGCCAATAAACGACGTTAGTTACACATGCAAATAGTATGGACAACCATAAATCCCTGCGTGTGTAGGTAACAAGTATACAAGATGATCAACCAATAATCATGATGACAACAACATGTTCCACAACAATTTCGATAAAACCAGACAGAAATAGAACGCAAGCTCACAAACTAGATCATACTTCGTCAATCCGAGCGCCCAGAGGAAACACATCACACCTGGGATCCACTCGGACCACTAACGGTGACCGGAAACACTCACAGATCCACCGGACACGCGTACCCCGCGGTCCGGGTCACTATCCACTGGCGGCGCAAGTACACGTGCCAAAATCTAGCATGCTTGATCACGTGCCACAACCGTCCCGACTAAACTCCGATCATGAAAACAAATTCAACACCAACCAATATCCAAACCAACACATGATCACAATGAATATGAATTTCAAGAATAATAAACACAAGAATTTAAAGAATTAAATACTTCAGATGTGTTTCTGTTGGAGTTTACGCACCTATACCGAAATCCAATTACCCGATCCAGCTCGAATAAATGCTCAACAAATCAAAATTACCACCTGAATTGTACCTAAGACCATTTTTCATTAAATTAGCTTCATTTTGATATATTATATCAATTTTTACGTTTTACGAGGTAAAAACCCCGACTATATCTCGTCAACATTCCGAGAAAATCCCAAAATTCCTTTATGAACCCTTTTTCCAATTTCTCATATTTTTCTAGATTTTTCTAGATTTTTCAAAATTTTTTCATAATTTTTTTAACTATTTTTCCCTATTTTTCTGTATTTTATTTTATTTTAAAACTGTTTTTATTTTAATTTATTTAAATAAAATAATTAAATAAAAATATTAATTAAATAATATGGGGTGGGTCCCCTGAACCGGGTTTGACCCGACCCAACCGGGTCAAACCTGGTTCGGTCCGCCCGAACCGAGTCCGGGTTGGGCTCGGTCGAGGCCCACCGGGTCGGGCCAGGGCCGGTTTGGCCCGGCCCACCTGAGATGGGCCTGGGCCGGTCTGGTCCGGCCCAGGGGGTGCACGCACGCACGCGTGCGTGTCCCCCTCCCCCTTTTTTTCTTCTTCCTAGAGGCGCGCACAACGCCTCTGGTTCGTCTTTTTTTTTTTGATTAAGAGGGAAGGGGAGACGACACGGGAGTCGTTCCCCTCCTCGGACAAACTGCAAGTGAGCAGTTCGTCCGGGGTCCCGAACTCCACCTCCACCACCGAACCATCATCATCACCACCACTATTCAACACGACGCACAACAACAACACCTATAACACAAACTCACCTCGACTCCTTCACCTCTCCACGAGCTCCCGACCTCGATCTCCTCCACCTCAAGCTCGCCTCCTCGATCGATCGAAAATGGAGAAATGTGATGTCGGTGGTGGGTTTATCAACATTTTTGGGGTGAAATGACCAAAATGCCTCTTATGTCTATCTCTTTCCTTCTTTCCTTCAATACCCTTTTTGGTAATTTTGCATTTTCTATTTTATTTTCTGATTTACCATATATATTTATATATATATCAATTTACCTATATATAAATATATACACTCACCTATATTTTCGCATTTAAAATTCCGTCGTGCGCGCCAACGAGTGTACTCGGGCGTGCACACTACCATACCCCCCACACGTGCAATCACGACTAAACCCCGGCTTAAATTTCGTCTCTTAGTCGCTCAGGTACCCGCGTTGACATGCATATCGAGGCGAATGTTTAACACAATCTCACTCGTCAATGACAATATAAACACACATATTGCGATGCCATTTAACTAATTTGCACCTATACATCGCAACTTCACCACCAGAGCACCCAATACGGACTGTAAACCCTATCCGGTCGTGCTTCGTCTTCATTAGGGACCCACGAACGTCCCCGCTGGCGTCCACGTCTGCAATTTCATCATCAATAACGGTCATTGAAAATTGGGCCGTTACAGTGAAGCCCCGAACAAAGGTGTCGGAACCAAAGAAATTCTCTGGCAAGCAGAGTGCAAAAGAGCTTGAGAATTTCATTTGGGACATGGAGCAGTACTTTGCTACTGTTGGCACGGAGGAGAATCAGAAGGTCATCTTGACCCCTATGTACCTTGGGGGTGATGTGAAGCTTTGGTGGAGAACCAGAGTGATGCGGCTGCGGGGAGGCCCAAAATTGTAGATTGGGAGGTGCTCAAGAGGGAATTGAAGGATCAATTCCTTCATACCAATGCGGCATGGCAAGCGCGGGAGGCCTTACTCAAGCTCAAACAAACGGGATCGGTGCGTGACTATGTGAAGGAGTTTTCCTCCCTCCTGCTGGACATAAAAAACATGTCGGAGGAGGACAAACTCTTCAATTTCACCACGGGATTGCAGTCTTAGGCTCAAGCTGAGCTGAGGAGGTAAGGAGTGAAGGACTTGCCTGGTGCAATTGCGGCTGCTGATAGTCTTGTGGACTTCAAGACTAGTTCCTCCCCGAGCGAAGGGAAGAACAAGGAGAAGAAGTCGTTCAAGAACCACCAAAAGAAGGGCGAGAAGAAGCCTTTTCCTCTTAAGCTGGCGAGCTCGAAACCGACACCTAAAGCAGACCCGAAGCCTTCATCAAGTTCCTCAGGTAAGGGCTGTTTTATTTGTAATCACAGGGCACGAGACTGCCCAAATAAGGAGAAACTTTCGGCCTTGATCGCGGAGGATGATGGCCAGCCCCGAATGAACCCATTATAGCTGCTGAATGCAATTCAGCAAGCCAAGACGAGCCCTTCGGAGGGGTTAATGTACGTGGATGCTGAGGTGAACCAGAGACGAGTCTTGGCGATGGTAGATTCGGGAGCTACTCACTCATTCGTAGAAGACCATATGGTGGGAAAATTGAGACTGGATCTCGTTGAGAACTCCAGTTGAATGAAGGCAGTGAATTCGGAGGCAAAGCGAATTCAAGGTATGGCCACTGATGTAAACTTGAAGGTTGGATCTTGGGAGGGAAAGATCAATCTAATGGCCGTTCTCTTGGATGATTTCGATGTCATCATAGGGAATGACTTTTGCACTTGGGGAGCATTGCATTGATGCCGTTCTTGAAAGGACTGTTCGTGATGAACAAGTCCCACCCTTGTTTTATCCCTGCGACTAACACAATTGCAGGAAAGGAGAAGACGAAGCTATCCCATCTTTCAGCCATTCAGGTGAAAGATGGACTAAGGAAGGGAGAACCCACATTCCTAGCAGCCTTGGTGGAGACCAAGGCAAGAACGACATCAAAGATCCCCGATGTAGTCGCTGAAGTGTTAGAGGACTTCGGAGATGTGATGCCGGCAGAGTTGCCAAAGAAATTACCCCCAAAAAGGGAAATTGACCATGAGATTAAGCTGATCCCTGGCTCAAAACCTCCAGCACAAGCCCCGTACAGAATGGCTCTAAAGGAGTTGGAGGAGCTAAGGGAAGCAGTTGCAAGAGTTGTTGGATGTTGGATTCATTCAGCCATCCAAGGCCCCTTACAGAGCACCAGTCCTGTTCCAGCGCAAGCACGATGGTTCTCTTCGAATGTGCGTGGACTACAGGGCGCTGAACAAATTAACGGTGAAGAACAAGTACCCTATTCCACTTGTGGTAGACTTGTTTGATCGATTATCTGGTGCGACCTACTTTACAAAGCTGGACTTGAGGTCGGGGTACTATCAAGTTCGGATTGCAACTGATGACATTCCAAAGATAGCCATGGTGACTAGGTATGGTTCGTTTGAGTACTTAGTCATGCCATTTGTCTTGACAAATGCCCCTGCTACATTCTGTAATTTAATGAATGATGTATTGAGAGAATTCATTGATAGATTTGTCGTTGTTTACCTTGACGACATAATGATTTACAGTCAGAACTTCCATGATCATGTGGATCACTTACGGATGGTTCTGACTACCTTGAGGGCTAACCATTTGTATGTAAAGAGGGAGAAATGTGAGTTTGCTGCGTAAACAATTTCTTTCCTTGGTCATGTTGTAGGCCAGGGCAAATTGCAAATGGATCCAAAGAAGGTGCGGGCTATCATGGAATGGCCAAACCCTAAAAAGGTCTCGGAGTTGCGATCGTTCTTGGGGTTGGCAAATTACTATCGGCGGTTCGTGGAGGGCTACTCACGAAAGGTGGCGCCACTGACAGACTTGTTAAAGAAAGATCGAGCTTGGGCATGGACGGATCGATGCAACCAAGCTGTGGCGGAGTTGAGGCAGGTCATTGCCTCTGAACCAGTGCTGGGACTACCAAACTTCGAACTACCGCTCGAGGTGCATACAGACGCTTCAGATGGGGCATTGGGGGCGGTGCTTGTCCAGGAGGGACACCCCATTGCCTTTGAAAGCAGGAAACTGAAGGATGCAGAGCAGAGGTACCCGGCTCACGAGAAGGAAATGCTAGCTGTGATTCATGCTCTCCATCTTTGGAGGCATTACTTGCTGGGAACCAGTTTTGTGGTGCGTACAGACAATGCAGCGATCACATACTTCATGAGCCAGAAAAAGCTCAACCAGAAGCAGGCGAGATGGTTGGATTTCTTTGCAGAGTTCGATATACAATTCGAACACAAACCTGGTAGGCTCAATTCAGTTCCAGATGCACTTAGTCGCAAGATGGTGGCTGAGAAGGTAGCAGCAGTAGTGAGGCTGGAAGGTGAATTCCTGCCTCGTATCAAGGAGGAGACCGGCAAAGATCCTACTTGTAAGAAGTTGCTAAAGTTAGTAGCGGAGGGAGTCACTCGGAGGTTCTGGTGTGATGATGGGGTCCTCTATGCCAAAGGAGGACGCCCCTATGTCCCTAGTACAGGTGGATTGAGACGGCTACTCTTGAAGGAGACACACGATGTTCGGTGGGCTGGGCATCCGGGCATGGAGCGCACCTATGCCCTCTTATTACGTTCCTACTTTTGGCCGAAGATGGAGGAGGAAGTGGATCAGTACGTGCGGACTTGTCTTGTATGCCAAAAAGACCAGACGGAGAGAAGGAAGGCATCAGGGTTGTTGGAGCCTCTACCCATACCAGAGAGGCCCTTTCAGAGCATCTCTATGGATTTCATCACGGGTCTTCCTGATGTGCAGGGAATGACCAGCGTCCTGGTGGTGGTCGATCGATTCTCGAAGTATGCTACATTCATAGCTGCTTCGAAAAATTGTGATGCAGACATGACGGCGGAGTTGTTCCTAAAACATGTGGCAAAATATTGGGGCATCCCAGAGGACATCATCAGTGATCGAGACGCTCGGTTCACTGGACGATTTTGGGTTGCCTTATTCAATCTGATGGGATCAGAATTGAAATTTTCCACAACAAACCATCCTCAAACAGACGGGCTGACGGAGAGAATCAATGCTCTACTAGAAGACTATCTCAGGCATTATGTGAATGCGAGTCAGACAAATTGGGTGGATTTACTTGATACTGCCCAATTTTGTTACAATCTGCACAAAAGCTCAGCTACGGAGCTGAGTCCATTCGAGGTGGCAACAGGACAACAACCGGCTACTCCACATGAAGTAGTCAAGTCAAAGTCGATGGGGTCGAGCCCTGCGGCATATCGGTTTGCAAGGAACAAGCAGGAACTGAGGGAGGCAGCTCATGATAGTTTGGCCAAAGTTGTCAGGAGAATGAAGAAGTATGCTGACCAGCACAGACGACCTTTAGAGTTCCAGGAAGGAGATCTCGTTTTGTTGAAGCTTACTCCTCAGATATTGAAGAAATTCAACAAGAAGGAGACACACAAGGGCCTGGTGCAGCGATACGAAGGACCATTTGAGGTGGTCAGCCGAGTGGGGAGGGTAGCTTATCGCCTAAAGCTACCAGAAAGGTTGAAGATACACTCTAGATTTCATGTAAGTTATCTCAAACCGTTCCATTCAGATCAGGAGGATCCATGGCGGAGTGAAGGCAGACGAGCTCCACCCTTGATACGGAAGGAATTTGCAGGGGAGATCGATCAGATTCTAAACCATGAGGTGCGTGGGCAAAGTAAGAAAAACAGGCGGATTTTCTACTTAATCACGTGGGTTGATGTGGAGGAACCTACTTGGGAGCGGGATACTACCTTATGGCAGTTTGAGAAGGAGATTTCAGACTACCAGAAGCGGCAAGAACCGAACGATTCGATGAGGGCATCGAACATTTCGGCGAGGAGGTTTGTTACCACCCCAATAAGTTTGGATATGAGCATCTTTGGGTCAAGCGACATGATAACTCAACAAATGACCTAGTTTCGGTGGACTCGGGAGGTTTCGGTGAACTCCAAAGTCGAATTGGGGTTTAGTGCATGGCTCGTGCCTAAGTGGGCTTGGCTTGGCACGGGCAAGGCAGGCCAAGGCGAGGCCAAGGCAGGGCGAGGCCAGGCCAAGGCAAGGCTAGGCCAAGGCAAGGCAAGGCAAGGCGAGGCCAGACTAGGGCAAGGCAAGACGAGGCGAGGCTAAGGCAAGGCGAAGCCAAGACAAGGCGAGGCCAGGCCAGGCCAAGGCAAGGCGAAGCGCGGCAAGGCAAGGCCAGGCCAAGCCAAGGCAAGGCGAAGCGCGGCAACAGTTGACTTTCCTTGACTCGGGCATTGACCCTGGTCAAAGTATGCTTGGTCTCATTTTGGGATGTTTCCTATTGGAGTTGGGGAAACGGCTTAACATCTACTATAAGGGGAGGTGGGCTCTCTCCTAGGGGTGGCATGAGCAACAGTGACAAGGAAGGCCCTCGAGCACGCCTTGGGCACCATGCCAAGGCGAAGACCCACGGACCATGGTCCGGCCACCCCGAGCCGGTGGGACTCGACCCCGAGCCCCGGCTTAGCACCCAACGTGCCTGGACACGACCATGCACCACGAGACACAATCCCTGTCCCTTAGAGAAGCATGAACCACGTTCCTTGAAACGTGGAAGACCAAGTCGAGGTAGTTGGGGAACTACCTTGGTCATGGCCCGGCCATGACCAAGCCACGTCCAGACTTGTCCCGAATACATGGAGCATGTGCTAACTGACCCAGTAATGGAGGCGGTTACGGAACCAGGTGGTAGCAAGGGAACAAGGCAGTTCGGCAACTGCCTTGACCACTAAAGAGTGGTGATTTACCAGGTCTATGGATTGATGTACACTGGACATGTGTCCTAGTTGGTTATGTAACTACCTAATGGCTAATCTATAAAGCCAAGGGCTCTGAGCTTGGGGAAGCATAGAGTTCCACAGTTGTAATTCCAATTGAGAGCTAGTAAACGTTTCCTTGTTGCCTATTGCTTGTTGTCCCTTTAATTCGAGTATTGGTGTGCTGAACTAAGGTGGCTCTTAGGCACCGCAGGTTCAATTGAGAGAAAAATTTCCTAGTGAAAACCCCTCTTTCATTGGCCCTGTGACACTATCCATGGTGATATTTTTTGTTGACCATTGGATTTAGATCCAATGGTTGTTATAAAAGATATATTAATGACGCTTAAATGCATGCACAAGTTCCAAGAAGGAATATTGTCTATTAGATCTAAATACAATGGTCAACAAAAAATATCACCATGAATGGTGCTATTTTTAGATCACCATGGTAGAAACACCTATATATATTACCATCATGTAACCTACAGTTTTTTTTTTCAAATCAATTCCAATTTTGTTCATTCCAAATCTTTTGGCAATTATATATTAGATAAAAACAAGGATACTCTCATCACGCGACTCAACCAGAAATGAAACTAACTTCCTTGGAATAGCATATATGGACCACTAAGTTCACTGATCTAGGAACAAACGATACTCTAGGATCTTAAACCCAACCTATGGGTAATTTATAAATTATTGAGATGTTGACAATAGTGCCTTCACATAGTAAGACAAAAACGAAATATAAAACTTCTAACAAGGGAGATAAATAAAGATTTCCAACAAGGGAAGACAAACACAAACTTCCAACATTGGAAGACAAATAGTTATTGAAAAAAATAGCCTAATAAAACTATCAAACCAGTAATTGTTAGCGCAGATCCACGCACAAGTAATAGAAGTGGATGTGAACTTGAATGATGATAGATGAACATATCGAGGGGGAGTAAGTAGTAGTGTCAATCATGAATCTGATAACTATTGCAGGATTGAAACTCTCATATCTAAATAAATATGTGTTTTATTGAAGAAAATGCATGCAGTAAACACTATTACTGAAACCACCACCGATCAAATGGAAGATCGGTGGTGGTTCATACAAGAATCACAAAGGAACTCAAAAGAGAAAAAGAAAATGAAATTTAAGGTTTCGAGGCGGCTCTATAGGTCCATTATTCCAATTACCGTTGATTCTAGTTAATTTTAGTACTATATTTGTTTTTTTATTTTATTTATGTTTTTTTAAGAGAAATCGAAATTTCATTAATTATTCATGGCTCAATACATGACCAGATATAGAATCAAGTTCATTGATTCACTAATCCTATTTGCGCAAACAAACTGTCATTAATTCGACTTTTTTTCTTTCGAAATTGAAACAATTTGACAATCAGAGACTGCTTTCTACACGCTGAAACTCATGACAATACACAAAAGTATTAGAACCACATAACGAATAACAAAACTTCCCAACAAGGAGAACCTAAAATTTGTTTTTGTTTGTTAAGCTTAAATAGGTAATTTTATATATTCCTCCGTCCATTAAGAGACAATCTTGTCCCCATCACAAGCTTATGAGAGCAATTATAAACTTACTGACGTTTAATGAATAGATTTAAATTAAGTCATAGTAGACTCATAAAACTTAGGTGGATTAACACAACAAATCATGAAAACCTAGGTGAGCCTCTCGTGACACAGAAGGACCTGCATAACTATTAAGACCCATGTGGACTTAAATTACTCTATTAGGATCTATAACCTGGGTTATTGTACCAAGATCTATAATAGACTCGGACTAAATCTGTATACAGAGTTAAATTTAATAAAGCCCTAATTCCATCCTTCAACTTAAAGAAAACTAATATAACTATTTTTTTATGGGAAAGAAACAACTTTTGCATTCACCAAGGTTTAAACTCATGACCTCTTACTTTTAAATCTCATACCAAACTATTGGGTTACCAATTGATTGATAAAATAATTGAACTATGAATTAGCAATGATATCATATGAGCAAAAAAAGCTATTACAAAAATTAAAAATTAATAGTGAAACACGTGCTTCAATTTGAGGTAAATTCTTGGATGATTTATCAAAGATTCTTTCAATAAAAAATAAGATGAGTTTTATTAAGGGTTTAGGAAAAGAAAAAGAGGACCGACATTATTTTAAAATAAAAAATCACAAAGGGGAATCAAGAAAAAAATTTAGAGTTTACGAAAGAAAGAAAAGCTATGGCTGAAGCCCCTATTGATTTTTCTGTGTAAACAGATTTTTTGTTTCTTGAAAAGGAATCCAATCATAAATGTTTTTTTTTGGTATCACAATCATAAATGTTAATAACTCAGCTGATTTATTTTTGTCAACGAATATCTCGGCTGATTGAATTTTCACGAAAAATCGCGTGACAAGCACGTGCGTCTTAAATTTCTTACAAATTGCCTGCGCACACGAGGGCGTTTTGGTCCATCAATCTTTTCTCATTCCCGACGTGGCGAACTGGGTCCCACCCTTCTTCTAAGAACGATTTTGCTTCCCATATATGAACTTCACTGTCTTCCCAACTCTCTCACTCATTTGAAATCTCTCGCTCTCGCGAAGCACGTTTTCGATTCCGAAATTCTCAATTGGAGACTGAGAAGGCTCAAAGCAAGCGAAGGTGTGTAAGATTAATCGAAGACACTGAAGTGAAGTGGATTCATAATTTCATTTTATTTTTGAGCAACCATGTGTAGATTCTTGTTGGGCTATGAGATTGCGAAAAGAGACCACCAGTAACTTAACATTTGGCTGGAGTGGAAAATCGATATTGAGGTCGTGTGCCTAACCCACACAACCCCGCCATCGACCTTAACACTAGGCCACCTCTGTCTAAGTTCATACTTTCATGTTATTATTCATTCAATCAATATATACTGGTGGATGAGTTGCTTGAATATACAGATTCACGCGTTTTGATTTGGTTATTAATTGTGGCTTGTGATCTGATGCGTTTGATTTCTTTCAGAAGTTCATCGATAGGGATATGTTTAATTACTGATTGAGATCAATTGTGTTCATGTGGTGAAAATGATCAGAAATAGCTACTTAGGGTTCGATCAATTAATACAAGTTTCATGATGATGTACTTATCATCAATCGATTGTCTCTGCAGGATTTGATCTTCGGGTCTGTTTTCACAATGAAGTGGAGAAGTACTTCAAATATCGCTTATTTCACTGTGTTTTCAGTACTTTTCGTGATGTTCTTGATTCACCAGATCGCTTTCTCTTCCTTCTCCTTGAAACCAGGAAGAATTCAAGGTAACATATGCAAAAGGTTGCACGAAATTGCTTTCTCTTCCTTCTTCTAATGAGTTACTCTATTTTAGAGTAAAACTACTTCAATCATACTCTATTTCTTCTTTATTATAGAGTTGGATGAATAGTGAAACTTCAAATTTAGAGTTCTACTATTCAGTCAACTCTATAATAAAGTTCCTTTATTTTTCATTTTTCATTTTATTTTTTTCTCTTAAAAAATTATAAAAAATTATTTCTTTTCAAAAAAATATGAATATATTTTTTTCATAATTTTTAATAATTAAATAATTTATTAAAATTAATACAAATAAATAGCAAAAAAAATAAAAGTAAAAAATAGAGTTTTGATGTAGAAATAGAGTTTGTAGTTGGAGAAGAAATAGAGTTTGATGTGACAGAACTAAAAAATAAAAGGAGAAATAAAGTATTGTGGTTGGAGATGATCTAATATGACACATACTCTATAACAAAAAAAAGAACCCCTAATGTGATACTCCATCAAGTAAAAAATATATGACGTTTTGAGATTTTTTGGCTTAAAAAATTATAAGATGTTTTCAAAATTCGAGTACCTCTTAT
Organism: Stephania japonica; assembly: GCA_039657345.1. Lineage (NCBI taxonomy): Eukaryota > Viridiplantae > Streptophyta > Magnoliopsida > Ranunculales > Menispermaceae > Stephania > Stephania japonica. The sequence continues at coordinate 33,821,041 of CM077561.1, read as the reverse complement.
ATCTATTTTATCGCTCTTTAAACTCAAACATTTAATTATAATTAAACACTTGTCTTTTTTTAATTGGATGAAATAAAAAAAATTAAATATGAAAAAATTAAATTTGGGTAAAAATATAATTTAAATTCATAATTAATGTTTTTTTAATTAATATAAGTGTTTTGAACAAAAAAAAATTCAAAAAATCTATTTGGACACTAAGGGTTCGGACTCAAAGGGAGGTTTTTGAAATTTTTGTAAATATTAAAGGAGTGTTACAAGTTATAATTTTGAAGTCATTGATTGCTTGAGGATGACTTTGAAATAAAAATTTTTCAAAAAACCCCCTAAGGGTCCGGACTCATGAGTCCAAGTAGCACTACTTTATATTTTTTATGAGTAGTGCTACTTGGACTCATGAGTCCGGACCCTTAGGGGATTTTTTGAAAATTTTTTATTTCAAAGTCATCCTCAAGCAATCAATGACTTCAAAATTATAACTTGTAACACTCATTTAATATTTACAAAAATCTCAAAAACCTCCCTTTGAGTCCGGACCTTAGTGTCCAAATAGATTTTTTGATTTTTTATTGGATGGAATATAATTATTATAACTTCACTGAATTTGTTGATTTCGTTGTTCATCTATCCCTTGTGCATTAATTTGATTTAATTAGTACCAATTCAGCAATCAATCACGCATTAATTGACATTCCATGGAGACTCGTACATCATGCAAATCTTAACTGTACAGGGGAGAGCACGAACCTTAGCACATCGCGATGGCACGTGCCCCAACTGAAGCCACGTGGAAAGCCCACCCAGCCAATCACCTGCAACCGCGGCAACAACCGTTACGACCTCTGCACCCTCAACGGCCCTACGCTCCTAGACCCAACCACCAACACAGCCTACCTAGTGGACCCCGCACTCCCAGTCCTCACACCCCAGAAAGTCCGCCCATACCCTCGTAAATGGGAAAATGACACTATGTCCCAAATCACAGAGCTGACCCTCCTTTCATCCCCTACTTTCTACGACGTCCCCTGCGAGGTCCAACACTACGCCCCTGCTCTCATCTTCAGCACCGGAGGCTTCACCGGCAATCTCTTCCACGACTTCAGCGACGGCTTCATCCCTCTCTTCATCACGGCTCGCTCCGTCTTCGCCAAGGCCAACGCCGAGCCCGACACGGACCCGGTCCTAGTGGTAGTCAATTGTAGGGATTGGTGGCTCACTAAGTATGCTGAATTGCTCCGCCAATTCTCTCGGTACCCCGTCGTTAATCTGGGCGTAGATACGAAGACGTCACATTGCTTCCCATCAGCCACAATTGGGCTCATCTCTCATGGGTTCATGACGATAGACTCAGGATTGATGCCGCGGTCGGAGAACTTGGTCAGCTTCCGTTCCTTCCTCAGCTCTGCTTATGAACCTAAGAGCTTAAACTTGAAGGATTGTGAAAAGGACCACCGTTGGAGGGCGTCTCAGCCTCGGCCTCGGCCTCGTTTGGTGCTAGTTGCGCGCACCGGAGACGTCGGTCGGGTTATCATGAACCAAGCCAAGGTTGTGGAATTGGCGGAGACGTTGGGGTTTGAAGTGACGGTATTCGAGCCTACTCGGTACACTGATTTGGTAGAGGCGTATAGGATGATGAATAGAAGCCATGCTATGGTGGGGGTGCACGGAGCGGCGTTAACTCACGCGCTGTTTCTTCGTCCGGGAGCGGGGTTTGTGCAGGTGGTGCCCATTGGGGTAGATTGGCTTGCAGAGGCTTGTTTCGAGAAGGCGGCGAGGGACATGGGGTTGGAGTACATTGAGTACAAAATCGAGGCCAATGAGAGTAGCTTGGCTCAGAAATATGGAGCAGAGAGCTTGGTGTTGAGGGACCCTGTTATGATTACCAATGAAAGTTTCTCCAATACCAAGAACACATACTTGAAAATTCAAGACATAACTTTGGATTTGAGAAGGTTTGGGACTTACCTAAGTGAAGCTTATTGGAAGGCAAAGAGGTTCATGGACAAGGAGGACAGTTTGGTATGATTGGCTGCCTGCTTGACACCATTGATTGTGATCTAGTTACAGCTATTGATTTTTTTCGCTTATTCTCTTTGTTTCTTGTTCTTCATCTTCTGATACATAAATACAGGTTTAAACAAACTTAATTAAAAGTAGAGAAACAAGTATACAACACATAGTTTTTGGAAGAGAAACAGTGTTTTAATGTTGTTTGATCTCAATGTGCATAATGTGCATGGTAAAACTTGAATTTCTTTCTAAGGAGTTTATGGCATTTTAGATGTAGCGTGGGAGACCATGTAGATTTATTTGGCGTTTTAAATATTATATATATAGGTTTATTCATAATGCAAATGAATGTTTGGTTTAGTTGTGTAAAGATGCTCAGTTTCGGCTATGGAATGGGAGAAATTGAGAAACAACAAACAAGTAATTTGAATTGAAAGAATTTATGTTTTGTCGTTGATGAGTTGTATACATAAACTAGCTTACTTCTCAGATAAAATAGGACTCTGTACTTTTGGGTAATGGGACAAGCAGGCCATTATTAGGAGTTTAGGATGCTGGTTATACTCAATATGGTTTATTAATTAGGATTATTTCAAATAATGGTTTATAAATATGGGATGCCAATCACACTTTTGATTGGATGACAAACTATGCAGCTCAACATATGCACTTGGAACTTATATCTTAAGAGGTGTGTTCTAATGAGTTGTATTCAATTAATTCTTGCGCTAGCTAGGATGTAGTGAAACAGTGAAAGCCTCGTGTTATAAATTCTTAATATGCCTAATTTAATTTTTTATGAACTTGCTGCTTGTGCGCGCTAATACTCTCTCTCTCTCTCTCTCTCTCTCTCTCTCTCTCTCTCTCCTTATATTTCTATTTTTTAATTATTTTCCATTTTATTTTTGTCTAGTATTAACATCAATTGCACTGACTAATCTACATTTAGACATTGTTGGGCTCATGGATCGGAGTCTTTCCAAACTCAATTTGCTCAAATATATACATATATACATACATACCTACATATATATATATATATATATATATAAATTGATACCATTCCACCAAAAAATAAAGGTTGATACCAAGGAAAAGAAAAACATTATCTCCTGTAATATTTGTAGGAAATGCTACAATGACAACACAATATCACAACACATTGTACAACAATTGTTATGTTGCGTGGGTCCCACCAATGTGTGCAATGTATTGTGTTGAAATACAAAGAAGTGTTGCTCCTAACATCGGTGGCCTTATGCGGCGATTCAGTTGTTGTGTTTTGTGTTGTGACATTGTGTTTCGTGTTGTGACATTGTATTGTCCTTCTTAATGAAAAGCAGTATTTGGAAGTTTGAGATCATTGAATAATGAATTTTGGCAATTTGGCATAGTTTTTTAAGCCCCATTAAGTGGTAATCTTTTTCTAATTACACGCTTATGAAAAGCAGTATTTGGAAGGTTAATGAATTGGGCATATGAATCATGCATGATAATGATATATATATATAGAGAGGTGGTGTTCAAGTCTAGGTAGCCCTAAATATACCCAATCGACCAATCCCACGTGGCTCAGTGGGCCCATCTCCTTCTAGAATATATTTTCCCTCCATCTATAAATAATCCACAAACAAGCTGCCTTTTCGAAATCCACACTCAGTTTGTGCTCTCACTCCTTCGAAGCTCATCCATTGCTCCGAATCCAAGATTCCAGAAGATTCAAAGCCAGCGACGAAGGTAAGCTCCGACACTCGATCGATCGATCCATCGTTCTCTAGGGCTTACACGTTCTTCATTGAATTCCAATCCGCTTTTAACCGATCTCTTTGTTGAATTCTTTGATTTCGGCCGGTTGATCTGTAATCGTTTTGATGTTCTGTTTCATCGTTTGATCTGTTTGTGCTAAGAAGTTCAAGATTCTTCAATGTTTTTTGATCTGTTTTTTGAGTTCAGAGAGTTTGATTTTGTCTGAATTGGAATTTCTGTTCTCTGTGTAGTGATCAACAGAATCGGTGCGGATTGCTCGATCGATCATCTGAAGTTTTGGATCGGATCTGTCACGATGAAGAGGAGAAGCCTCTCCAAAACGACGATCTCAGTGTTTGCAGTGCTTTTCGTTGTGTTCTTGATCCACCAGATCTCCTTCACAACCATTCCCAGTACCAAATCGACTTCTTCGTCGTCGACCTTGTTTGATCATTCCGCAAGAATCCGCAGCGAATTAGGTCAGTCACTTTGAATTCCTTTCTCTAAACGTTCTTCTGCGTCTGATTCCTTCAAATTGAGTCACAATTAATTCGTAATCGAAGCTTCCTTTTCTTGATCAAGATCTATACAAGTAATTAATTCATTCTTGCATTTCGTTAATTTCATTAATCTTCGTATAATCCCTATGTAATTTCACTGCAAGAATCAGAAAATATCATTATCTTGTTTAATTGTTGGTTAATTATGTTTGTTTGTGTAATTTGATCATCTACCGATTTGGAGAGACGAGGTACGGTACGTACGTACGAGCGAGTGTTCTCACATTGATGGCACGTTGTTTTGGTTTGTCTGAAACGCAGGAGAAACCACTCAGGTAGCCACCTCGCGTTGGCGCGTGCCGATACTGCACCCACCGCCATCTGCAGAGTCCCAGCCAATCAGCTGCAACCGCTCCAGCGACACCTACGACGTCTGCACCATCAACGGGCCCACAATCCTAGACCCCACTCTATCTACTGCCTACCTAGTGGACCCCTACGCCCCGACCCCTATCCTAGTCTCTGAGAAAGTACGCCCATACCCTCGCAAATGGGAAAATGGCACCATGTCCCTAATCTCAGAGCTCTCCCTCGCCAAAGCCCCAACTTACTACGCCCCCACCTGCGACGTCCAACACTACGCCTCTGCCCTCATCTTCAGCGCTGGAGGGTACAATGGTAATCTCTTCCACGACTTCAACGACGGGCTGCTCCCCCTCTTCATCACCACCCGTTCGATCTTCACTGATTGGGACCCTGTCCTCGTGATCCTCAACTGCCGCGATTGGTGGCTCGCCAAGTACGCGGAGTTGCTTCAACAGTTCACTCGCTACCCCATTGTCAACCTGGATAAGGAGACCAAGATCCATTGCTTCCCTTCTGCGACTGTTGGGCTGATCTCTCATGGGTACATGACTGTAGACCCCGTACAGATGCCCAGGTCTGAGAACTTGCTTTCCTTCCGTGCCCTCATTGGAGCCGCATATCAGCAGCAGGAATTGCACGGCAATGACTGTGGAACATACTTGTCATCATCGAGGACGTCCCCGTCTCGGCCTCGATTGGTGCTGGTCGAGCGCACTGGCGATGTGGGCAGGGTCATGTTGAACCAGGCCGACGTTGTGCAGCTGGCCGAGATGTTGGGGTTTGAAGTAATAGTCTTCGATCCGACCAATTGCGCGTCCCTGGGTGAGGCCTATGGACTAATGAATAGGACTCATGCGCTGATGGGCGTTCACGGGGCGGCTCTCACCCACGCTATGTTTCTTCGCCCCGGGGCGGTGTTTGTGCAGGTGGTACCCATTGGGATTGATTGGCTTGCCGAGGCTTGTTTCGGGAAGGCGGCAAGGGAGATGGGGTTGGAGTACATTGAGTACAAGATTGATGCCAATGAGAGCAGCTTGAATTCTGGGAATGAGAATTTGGTGTTGAAGAACCCTGTTGTCGGTACTGCTAACGACGATGTGTTCAATGCTACGAACATATATCTGAAGAATCAAGATGTGAAGTTGGATTTGGGTAAGGTCGAAAAGTTCCTGACTGAGGCGTATCACAAGGCAGAGAGGTTCATGGGAAGAGAAGGCTGATCAGTCAGGTTTACACGATTGCCTCACCAATATTGCTCTCTCTAGTAAGTACAGATATGGAACTGATCACTTTTCATTTGTACTCTGAACTTCTAAATTCTGATACATAGAACACGTATATACTGAGATTTAGTGGACAATTAGTGATTGAAAGACTCATTTGATAGCATACCAAACACATGAACAGTGGTCAGAATTGTATGTTTGTATAGTTGTTGTGTGATGTCCTTGTAATTGCTTGGACAGAATGACCATTGATATGTAATAGTATCCCAATTGCTATACTAGCTAACTACATAATGTTTTCGGGCATTAATATGAGCTATCTTATAATAGCATTCATTTTCAGCTGGTGAAAACTGTTCATGATAAAAAAACCCCTTTGAATTGTTGGGTAATTAGGTCCAAAATGCCCAATTAGTGGTACTTCTGCAGCGAAAATTGGTTGTGAAGTCTCCAAAGGGCGTGAAATCTCTGCTGATAAAAACTATTGCATGTCCAGAATATATGTGTCTTAATTAGTTATGTGTTATTTTAAAGCTTAAATATAGTCATCTGCGTTAGTTTAGATTTTAAGATGATTTTTTCTTTCTTTTCTGAAAAGACTCCTTTGAGAAAAAGCAATTTTTCCTTCATTTGCTTAGATTCAAATGTATTGCCATTTACTGATATGAAAGCCACAAAGATAACTAATGGCAAACTTAAATTGAACTATTTTAATTACATGTTTCCACAAATTTACTTATAAGAAATATTGGAGCAATTATCTTAAAATTAATTTATTTATTATTGTTAAAGTTAGTTATGTTTTTTTTTTGGAGGTCGTTGTTAGATTTAAATTAATTATTAAGAAATGACAAGATAAACGTCTCTGGACAAACTTCAAATTCTTGTTGGCTGGCTATTTGCTTATTAGCTAGTAACTCGTGGGTAGGGGTGGGAAATTTAGTTTGATGAATCTATTTGGTGGTTGATCATATTAATGGGACTAATTTGAGGGTGAAGTAGATGAAATTCTATAAGTAGAGAGGCCGGTTTCACATTCAATTGATTCTTGTTCAGTACAATCATACTGTAATGAACATATTCCAAGAGATAGTGAAGCTCTTGTATATATATTGACAAGTCAAAACCCAAACACCAAGGAGAAAGCCTGAATTCCTAATGACAGGCAACATGTATGACCTGAATTATTTTTTAATCCAGATCAGGATATCATCTTTGCATCAGCTATTTTGGAAAAAAAAAACTCATGACAGAATGATTTCATGAACATATAAACCCGGCAATTCTCTGTGTTGCAGAAAATACCGACCATTCTCCCTTTTGCTTTAATTTTCATCACCTTAAAGTTCAACAACTGTTTTCTTAAATTAAGTACAAAACTGTTTCTTTTTCTTTTAAAGTCCATCGCCACATAACAAAGAGCCAAGTAAGTCTTCATCCAATTGTAAGATTCCTAAGCTTTGCACTTTAATAGTGTATAAGATATAGGTAAAATATTAAAAACAAATGGAGAAATTAAAAAACTTCTTAAAAGACTTTAACCGCTGATTAGCAAGTTAAAGAAGCTACAACCTTTTGAGAATGATTTCAAATCGAATGCTAAATTATCATTATACCTTGTGGAGCTCTGCAGGATCATACAATGTTGGGTTCAATGTTATCCACCTCAGCTAAATGACTGAATTTGAGGCATCAAGGCCGATTAAGTTCAAGTTCTTGGATTCTTTCCACTTTGCCCCAGATTGATTCAAACAACGAGCGAAGAATACATATCGATATGATGCCTTTTTGAGGTTTCTTTTAATCTGGTCTTCATTCCATGACCAATGGACATCCTTGGATAGTACAAACAGAAAAAATAAAAACAGAGAAAAGGTGGCATCATAATTAGCACTCATTAACTATTTTATTCTATTTCTCTCTTTTCATGAGCAGCCCCACCTCTTGAGGGACCAAAGGCTTAAGAGGGAACAAAGTTAAAAAAGAGGGGTATATCTAGGCGCCAAACTCATAAAATTTTTTAATAGGAACCATTTTATTATGTAAGGTCATTTGATTTAAAGTATAAACTGTAATTTAGTTGTGTGATGGACAGAAAAGCTTGTAAAAGAATTGTCGATGAGGTTCTTGACGAAAAGACAAAATACCCGAATATTTCTGGCACTTTATTTTCTTGCACATGTGTGATACTTTGTTTCTAATTCAAAGTGCATTATCAACTGTATAAGGCTTTTAGATCCCCATTTTATATGACTTTGCAGTTGCACCTATTGCATCAATTGAGGCATAAGTGTGCTTCAAAGTACTGCAGAAAATGTTAAAGCATGGTGCTCTTAATCTTGAGTAGCATTTCTCGAACACAACTTTAATTCTTCTGCTGGACAAGGAAATAAATGAAAATAATAATAGGAACTTAGCTACAAATGGTTTCTCAAACTCTCTGTAGATATCTTGAATCTATGGTCAACAAGAAGGTTTGCCGTATGCGAATGAACTACCTTTGCCCATGAATTACTAGGACCCAAGCTTAGAAACTACAACGAATGCACTGTCATATGCATTGTCTTATAGCAAAAGAATGCACTGTCATATAGCAAAAGAATGCACTGTCATATGCATTGTCTTATATTTAGTTATTAATGCTTGTCTATCATACTAAAGTTCAATCAAACATGTATCTATAAGATGATCATAAAATGTTTCTTTGCGGCAATAACAAGGAAGTTCAGAAGAAGGCTTTTTTATTTATTTTTATTTTTTATGGCATCTCTTCTCTGCATAATTTGTTTGAGCATAGGAAAAAGAGATTTTGCTGGACAGAAGATACCATGGAAAAGATCTATTTAATTCCTTTAAACTCTCTCCCTGTGGTAGAAACCTATTGTATTTGATAAAAATAAGTCGGGTAAAATATAAATTGGTCCTTGAGGTTTACCATAATATGCACTTTAGTTCCTGAAGTTTCAAAAATATGCACTGGTCCTTCCTACTAACTTTTTTCTAAACCATGATTAAGTTAATGTACAAAGACTAATTTACCACTACAAGGAGACAAACACAAAGAATAAGGACCCAAAATATTTTTAAATAAATCATGATTTTTATAAATCTTCTTTTTTTGAAAACTTATAAATCTTCTTTACAATAACTTTTTTGATAAACTTTTTGTATGTATTTATGTCTATTATTATTAATAGAGTAACATTTGGTTTTAGTGTTGATTTACTACTTTTATAGCCTTTAAGAATATCTTGTGTATTTATTTTTATAAATTATAGAAATGTGTAAATTGAAAAAATAATGCGATAATTTAATTAATAATTTTTTTTATTTTTGGGTATACATAAACTTATACACCTTTTTGCATATTTTTTTATTTTGATCTGAAAATCAACATGCCTTACAATTTTGATTGTCAAGTACCAAATTCCTTTCACAAAATATAGATTATCAATTTTTGTTATTATTATTATTACGTACTTACATTTTATTATTATTTATTTCTTGCAAAATATGATTTTTATTAATTTAAAATATATGAATAATTCTTGAACAAATAAATAAATATACTTGTGTACATATAGTTGATATCAAAAAGATAAATTAAAATTGTACATATAGTTAAGGGACTAAGATGATAATTCTTTAAATAGTATTGATTAGGAAAGAGAGAATTTGGAAAAACTTAAAGGGAATTGTTGGTAAAATAATTAGGCCACATCATTAAAAAGTAATATAATAGTAATATTTTAATTTGACACTAACCCAAAAATGTTTAACTAGAAGTAAACTACAGGGATCAAAGTACATATTTTTAAAACTACAAAAATTAAAGTGCATATTATAGTAAACTTCATAGATCAATTTGCAATTTGCAATTTACCCAAATAATTCTCCTCCCTTGGAAAGGACTGTTGATGGTTGGCGCCGATTCTCACTCACAAATAATAAAATAGCTCCAAACGAGGAAATATTTTTATTTCTTACACCTGCACTGTAGGACCTGAATCCTACATTAATGTGATTTCGACATATTGAATCTCTAATTAAGTGCATCCAAAAGAGGTTGACCGACCTTTAAACCTAGACCTATAACTCCATCTTCAAAGTCTTGCTTCTGAGCAGAAAGCACATGTCTTTTGCTCTTATCTTTGCTTAATTTGAAATCTTGGTTTTTAACCTGTAATTGTTTGAATGCCAATAGAGCTGTCTCTGGAATGCAGTTTTCATGTTAAAACATTCGTCTCTCCTTCATCAATGCAATAGTACGCTAGCTATATAAATTAGAAACAGATTCCATTGTTTTAGAGATCACAAAGACTATTGAGCAAAATTTAAATTCTCTTATAAGACAAAAATGAGGTATGCTGTGTACAGTGAATATTTGTATCTGACAACAAAAGAATTGTAATACATACAAATGCTACTGTAAGAACTACGCAAAAACACAAGAATTATGCACATTTCTATGGCATATTTCCAAGAAAAGAATAACAAACAGAAATGAAAACTAAATACATCAGGTGGGAGAAGAGGACTGATGTCCAGTTTCTCCACTGCCATGGGAAATTTTGATCAGCCTTGCCAACGCCTCCTTCATATTTGGTCTGGCCTGTGGAGCCTCTGCAGTGCACCACAGACCAACCTTTAGTAACTCGCACATTTGCTCGGCGCCATCACCGGTGCTGAATCCAAGAAGTAAGACAGGGCATGATTTGCTTAATCCTTCTCGTCGATAACCAACGACTCGCCTTGCCCACTCTAGAAGACACTCTTCTCCACCATCCACAGCTCTCCTCCCTGTCGCCAACTCCATGGCCAGTACGCCAAAGCTATACACATCTCCTTTCGTCGTTGCTTGCCATGTCGTTCCGTATTCTGGAGCAACATATCCTATTGTCCCAGCAACTATTGTGCTAACATGGCTATCTCCAATTCCCACCACTCTAGCCAAACCAAAATCAGTCACATGTGACCTTCCTTCACCATCCAACAACACATTGCTAGCTTTCACATCTCTGTGAACAATGGGAGGGTAGCACTCATGGTGAAGAAACACTAGTGCTCGTGCAATGCCGATTGCCACATCGATACGACGCTGCCAATTTAGTCTTACCCTATCGGATACAAAATCTTCCAAGCTTCCTCCCTCCATGAACTCATACACCAAAAGCTTCTCTGATTTATATAGACACCATCCATAGAGAGGAACTAAGTTTGGATGTGGCCAGCCACTGCCACCACTACCACTCAAAACCTCCATTTCTGTTAGAAACTCCCTCTCCCCTTCGATGCCGTCCCTCTGCAGCTTCTTCACTGCAACTTCCCTTCCATCAGGCAGTTGTCCTCGGTACACTGTTCCATAGCCACCCTTGCCAATTATGTTTTCCTCTGAAAAATTACCTGTGGCCTTCAAGATATCCGCGTATGTAAATGCCTTCTTGTCCAAACTAATGATCTTAATATTATCTGATGTCAAGGGTGATGACCCAGTTGAAGAACTCAATTCGATGTCATGCCGGTACTTTGTGTCTTGTAATAGGAATTCTGGGTGTCGTGGATGTCTAGTGATGGCACACGCTGTAAATGACAGTGATCCGCAGACAAACAAAGCGCATGTCAAGACCAAAAAGACCAAAAACGCAGGCAGGTTAGCTAGTCTTTTTCCCTTTCGATTGGGCACAAAGCTTGAAGAAGAGCTTTTGTTAGTATCATTCTCGAGAGATGGTACTTTAAGGAGGGGATCGCCTAAGAAGGACTCACGCTCGAAAGTTGCTAACTGGCCAGTCATTGGAACCACACCAGTAATGGATGGATTGTATGAGATATTGAACTTGCTTAGATCATTCAAGTTATTGAAGCTTGGTGGAAAAACTCCAGAGAAATTGTTCGAGGATAAATCAAGAATTTGTAGGCACTTGACATGGCCTAGTTCGAATGGAATTTCCCCTGAGAATATGTTTGACGATACGTTTAAGGAAACGAGTGGCATTCTTGCAATCTCTGCTGGTAATTTTCCGGAGAATCTATTGACACTTAGATGAAGGAGACTGAAACTCTGCATCTGACCGATTTCATGAGGAATTTCGCCAGACAATTCGTTCCCAGTAAGCTGAATGTAACCAGAGATCTGCTGCGTTCTAACAGTTGAATTACCGACGCATATGGGGATGATACCATATCCTTTTGCTAGCTGACCCCAAATTGCTCGACACCTCTTCCTCGTTAGCAGATCATAGAGAAAGCTGAAAGGAGGGTAATCTGCAGGTAGCCATCTTTTCATTGTCAAACACTCCCCTGAACCAGCTGGTATATCTTTGCCGCTTCGATTCTTCTCAAAAGTAAGATTGACATTGCGCCCCATATTCGGTAACTGAGAAGGAATTCTTCCAGTTAATTTGTTGTTGGCAAGGTTTAGCCACAATAGGCTTCCACAGTTTCCAATCTCTGGTGGAATTTCACCCGTCAGCGCATTGCCAGCGAGCATCAACCACAAGAGAGAATTCAGTTTTCCTATAGTTGGAGGTATTGTTCCTGTTAAGTTGTTGTGGGAGAGATCGAGAGCTTGGAGGCGACTAAAGTTGCCGAATTCCAATGGTATGTTTCCACTGAACTGATTATAAGCAAGTATCAAGAACTCTAAACTAGGCATTTCAGAGAACTCAATAGGCAAGGGACCTGAGAAGTTGTTGAAGCTGAGGTCTAATCGTCTAACGTTTGCGAGTTTAAGAATTCCTGATTTATGTATCCCGCCTTTATATGAGTTTCCATGCAAGACAAGAAACCTTACTTGATTGAACTGCCCGAAAATCACCTGTATTTCTTCTCCAAAGTTGTTCCTGCTCAAATCCAGAAATGTTAACTTACTGCAATTCAACAAAGACTGCGGAATCTCTCTGGAGAAATTATTACTCCCTAGTATCAGAACTTCGAGGCTCGAAAGCAATCCAATATTTGCAGGAACATGCCCACTGAAATTGTTCCCCCAGAGACTTATGTAGACAAGGCTCCTACAATTGGTGACGCTGTTCGGAACCTCTCCCTCGAAGTGATTCCCGGACAAGTCGATAGCCTCAAGACTGCAATTCTCAGTGAATATTGAGGAGGAAACCTGTCCAGTGAGATTATTTTCCGAAACTGAGAAATGTCTCAGCCTTGAGAAGCCACTCCACAGCTGCCCAGTAAAATTATTTGAGCTGAGATCAAGGTCCTGCAACGCCCGGCATTCATCGAAGCAGTTATCGATCCTTCCAGTGAAATTATTCGCCGAGACGTTAAGAGTGACCAATCTGTTACAGATTGCTGGAAAATTCCTTTGAATTTCACCTCCAAGTCTGTTAACAGTGAGGTCTAGTACCTCAAGATTGTTCAATCCAGTTAAGTTCAGCTCCCCTTCAATCAAATTCTGCGACAGATTCAGGTGCCTGAGATTGCTGCACCGGCTAAGATCGGTCGGGATTTCGCCCCCAATCGTGTTCTGCGAGAAATCCAAGCTGTCTAGCTGTGTCAACTGAGAGAAATTGCTAAACCCAGAAATGTTGCCTGATAAGTTGCAGTTTGAGAGATTGATTCCAGTGACTCTCTCTCCACCACAAGTGATTTCCGGCCACTCACAAGGCGACGAAGAACTGTCGTTCCACGCCGAGTATCGACCTGGGTTCACCTTGTTCTGGTCTATTAGGTATGATTTCAGCTGTAGTAAGACCTCTTTGTCTGTCTCTATTGAGCTTCCTGAGACAATCTGACCTGCAAAAAAAATAAAAATAAATAAATGATACCCAGACCAGAACAGACTCAAATCAATCCAAAATGGCCAAAACTGGACACACCCAACTGACAAAAACATCAAAACTGAACTGCTAATAAATGATTTGAACTCTCTGATTGCGAGTTTTCAGAATATTTCGCGGGAAATTCTGTTATTGAAAGCTTTAAAAAGAACAAAACAAACACCAATAGAGATGAAGAAGGAACAGCTTTTGGAAAACAAAAAACAGGGCAGCAGTGACAATTGGCTTCATTAACAGATGAAAAACAAGAACAGAAAAGATGGGTACCTGTGATCAAGAAGAGCAGAGGTAGAATTATTAAGAGAGAGAGATCAGTCTCTTCCTCTGGCATGATCTATGTCTCTCTGTTTCTCTTATTATTTCTTCTTTTTTTTTTTAATTTAATTTTGGTGATGAAATGCTCTGCTTCTCTGTCTCTCTGTCTCTGTCTCTTTCTCTGTGTAAATTAGTTCTCTTAAAGCCTATAAAGAATGATGAGAAGAACAATAAAAACAAGACGTACTTGGTTGGAAGTCTGTGCCCATTATAACACAGAAATTCAATGGAATGTCGTTGAATCAGAACAAGTAGAAGAAGAAACACAAAGGCCTGCACAGAAAGACACAGAAGACCCAACTAAAAAAAAAAACTTGGTAGAAACGTTTCTACTTTTCTCATTTTTTATTTTTTTGTCAAACTTTCTACTTTTCTCATTTGTATATATTCAAGAGAAAACAATGAATTTTTAAATAATTGTTTTTATTTTTATTTTTTAATTTGGAATTTTGGGTTATGGTTTTCAAAGTTTTTGCCCAAACTAGCAAAATAATTTTCTGACCACTATTGACACCACCAAATGGAAATCGATTTGGTCTATTTGGTATGATGCATCATACACACGTATCTCGAGGTATATCACATGACGTAATCTCGATCGGTGTCTATTTGGTGGTGTCAAAAGTGATTACTTTAACAGGATTCAATCAAAACTAATCGTAGGCCTTGAAATAAGTAGAGTTACAAGGGCAATACTTGAAGCTCCAAAGTCGAAATGGGGACTTTTAGTTAAGTAACGAGGGACTCTTACAATTCCACCGTAATTCACTTTGATTTTTAGAGGGACTCATACCATCATCAATACCAGAAGTCTTTATTTACAATAACATAGTAAAGTATAATTGTTTTTTCTTGTATTGGTGATGACGAAATTAGTATTTTTATGAGTGGGCGAAAGAATTGGTTTTGCTTAGTCTTGTCTTAGAAGGAGAAGAAAGAGGCGGCCGAGCCGGGCCGCCCCTGTTGACCGGTTCGCATTTCGGCTCGGGTCAAGAACAACGGTTCTCTTGCTTGCAATTTCTGCTTCTCCACCTATAAGCTATAACCAAAACCAACTACCCTCCCTTAAAAACAAAACGAAGCTCTAAGAGGTTTCTTTTTTCCTTTTCTATTTTCTTAGCATGCTCATGATGAAGTACGCGTATGCACATCTCTATGCACAATTCAAAGTATTTCTTTTTTCTTTTTATTACTGTAGCCACTATGGGCATTCGAACGCCTCAGCTCCTCTTGCTTAAGGCCTGATTAATTCCACGAAGATTAGATGAGTGTCCCTACTCCCTACTACTAACTTAGAGGTCGAAGGAGATAT
This sequence comes from Stephania japonica, assembly GCA_039657345.1. Classification (NCBI taxonomy): domain Eukaryota; kingdom Viridiplantae; phylum Streptophyta; class Magnoliopsida; order Ranunculales; family Menispermaceae; genus Stephania; species Stephania japonica. The sequence goes on along the minus strand of CM077561.1, from coordinate 33,805,776 downwards.
AATGCAGTTGTTATGAATTGAATCTATCACTTTTGTCTTAATCAGAGTACTAAAACTCTTTTCGAAACCACTACACCACCCTTTGGGGGCACAACTCAAAGTATTTTAATAATCATTTAAATGCATATCACTCAATCTCAGGTAAATTAGTTTTTTTTTTAATGATAAATTTGAAAATTTGATGAAAGTTTAAAATTATTGTTCGAACAATTTTTTTCGAATGTGAATTCAAGAAAGGAGGAAATGGTATGTGATCGTTCTCTTTTAGACAAGATTTTTTTCCTTTTGGTCAAAACCGTTAATATATATTGGGATATATAGTCACAACTCTTCGAATCATTTCCATATGTTACCCAAAAGAAACTTAATGTGAAGGCTATAGAGCGATAAATTGTCTAGAAAACTTCGTAAGAGAGATCCCTCATAGCCTAAAGTTCTACATCCCACCTAGGGGTGGAAAAAACTCGGGTCCGTGTCTGGACAACCCCTATTATTTAAAAGTAAACTTAGTGTTCGGACCCAACCTGATTTTAAATTCGAACAAGACTTGCTTATTTAAACTCGATTCGCTTAAAATTCGGGTTGTCCGATTGTTTGGATTTGTCGCAAACTTAAAAACTAACCTTTTATATTGAAAATCTATTCAAATGTTTAAATATACACAATTTTTTTGAGAAAATGTTTAAACATACATATTATAATATCATGTGATGTAATTTGAAAAAGTAATGTCAAATTTATGTAATTAAACATTTAATATCAAAAAACACGTATTCAAGTATAAAAAAAGAAATTAATTCATTCTACAATAAAAGATATCTTTAGCACATTAAATTTTATATGTATTTGAGTAGATTAATGTTTGTAAATATATTCAATATGTGGCAAGTGTTTAATATACTCTTTTATTAAATATATTTTTAACTTTATTTGAAATTTAAATCGGGTCTGGGCTTGGTTTGAATTTACAAGGCCTTGTCCATACTCGACCCGATTTTAAATTCGGACAAGAATTCTTTATCCAGATCCGGCCTAGATTTGTTAGAACATTGTCCGAACCCTTTTCATTTCGGGTCGGACAAAACTAGGCCGACGGGCCTGGACACTAAATTGTCAGCTCTAATCCCACCACTTCAAGTAAAAAACATTTTACTTAACGACAAGGAGTCTCCCTCTCAAGAATGTGTTTGTTGTAATTCTTCCTTAATTGGGCATGTAGCCCCATTTTTTTTTATTAGCAAAGACCAAATTTGGTCTATGTTTTATCTGTAACTACAGAATATCCTGCTCTAGCAATATAAAAATATGATTTGAAATATGTTGCCCCATTTCCTACTTCAAAGAAACACATTTTTATTTTCAAATTAAAAGACATCCTCTTCAAATCAGTACCAACAAAAATGTAAAGAACATCAATTAAAGCATGAGGACTGTTATGCTCTTTATGTATGACTTGTGTTGTAGGAAAACAATATAATGAAACTCACGTCCATGGCTCCTACAATGGTTATTCACACACGTGGCACCATAATCACATTTTATTTTTTATTTTTAATTTCTTAGGTCAAAATTAAGACAAATTTCTTATGGTTTTTTTTTGAAAACTCTTATGGTTTTATATATAGAAACTCCATGAATCAACCGACAAAACTCTTCTAACCGTCTGATCGATATTGGTATACATACAATTTCTTTTAGGCCGTTAAATACCATTGACCTTCAAAGTCAAAGCCCCTGTTTGATTACTCGTACTGGACAACTAGTCGAAATTCCTCGCTTCGCGTACGGGTAAGACTAAGTAATGAAATTAAATTTGATGAGAAAAAGAAAGTGATAAAAAGATAAAAAAATGAAAACTTATCGTATAGAAGATTAATTAAAAAAAAAACTATTAATTAAAATTTTGTTGCCACAATATAGGATATATAACAAATTGACATCTTGTATAATAAACTACAAAAATGGCGATCATTGATCTAAACAACATATACTAGAGTTTGTCAATAAATATAAACCATTTCTAAAATACTTTTATTTGCTCCCAAAACGGAAAAAAAAAGAATCAAAACCCAAAGGTAAAAAGTCTTAATATAAAAACATTGAAAATAAAATATCTTTAAAAAAATAAAACCTCTTGTAACGGCCCAATTAATAATCGTCGTTATTTTATGACATCATTGTAGAAGTAGAAGCCAGCGGGAACGTTTGTGGGTCCCACAACGAGGCTGGAGCACGACCGTATTAGGTAAATAATTATTTTGTGTGTTTGCGATGTTTATGTTAAAATAGGTTAAACGACATTGCGATGTGTGTAATTATATTTTAAATTGACGTGTGAGATTTGTGTGTTGAGTATTTGCATCGATATGTGTGTCGACGCGGGTACCGGGTAGACTAAAAGATGAAATTTTAAGTTGAGGGAAATATTACACACATTAAATGAATTAAATGTGATAAAATAGTAAATTGATGGGCGCCTAGTAACACGCGGGGTCGTGGTCGATACGTGTGGGTAGTACGATAGTGTGCACGCCTGAGTACGCTCGTTGGTGTGCACGACGAAATTGTAGGCGCGAAAATATAGGCGAATATATATATATATATATATTTATATATATGTAATTTACATAAATATGTATATATATAAATATATGTATTAAAAATCAGAAAATAAAGAAATAATTGTGAAATGACCAGTTGAGGATTCGGGAAAGTGATATCGAGAAGACGGCGTTTAGCATGCGTTATGGCTTGTTTGAGTTCACAGTCATACCATTTGGGGTGACTAATGCGCCGGCTATCTTTATGGATTTGATGCACCTAGTATTGAGGCCATTTTTGGATCGTTATGTGATTGTATTCATCGATGATATCTTGATATACAGTAAGACTTGTGTGGAGCACGAGAGACACATCAGAGATGTTTTGATGAAATTAAGGGAGCACCGAGTGTATGCTAAGTTCAGCAAGTGTGATTTCTGGTTGAGTGAGGTGAAGTTTCTTGGACATGTCATCAGTAGTCAAGGGATATCTGTTGATGGGGACAAGATTCAAGCGATTATTGATTGGAGGACACTTGAGTTGGTTTCAGACATTCGTAGTTTCTTGGGTCTTGCAGGCTATTATCGGCGGTTTGTACAAGATTTATCCTTAATTGTAGCGCTGATGACGAGGTTGACCAAGAAGGATGTCAGGTTTGAGTGGTCTGAGGAGTGTGAGGAAGCATTTTGGGAGTTGAAGAGGAAATTGACTCCTGCGTTGGTGTTGGCTTCACCTGTGGCGGGGAGAGGTTTCTCGGTCTACACGGATGCTTCCGGTACTGGGTTGGGATATGTGTTGATGCAAGATGGACACCCAGTTGCTTACTTATCGAGGCAATTGAGACCTTACGAGGGGAATTATCCAGTGCATGACTTGGAGCTAGCAGCAGTCGTGTTTGCACTGAAGGCTTGGAAACATTATCTCTATGGGGAACGGTTCATGTTATACACAGATCACCAGAGCTTAAGGTATCTATTCACTTAGAGGGATCTGAACATGCGACAGAGATGGTGGCTCAAGTTACTGAAGGACTGTGACTTCGCGATTGAGTACCATCATGGGAAGGCGAATGTTGTTACTGATACGTTGAGCCGGAGCGATGTAAAGAGTCAGACTGTGCTGTAGCAGATGACATATGAGTATGGATTGTTGGAGGCTGCGACGGTGTTGTGTTTTTCTGATGCTCTTGCTGATGTTCATATCTCTTATCATATGCGTGTTCCTGTTGTGTCGTTAGAGAAGGTTGCTGAGTGGCAAAGGGCTAACGGACATTTTAATCACTTCAGTTGCTTGGCTCATGATCCAAATTGCACAAATTGGTATGGTGGTTCAGACGAGTGTTTAAGACACAAGGAAAAGTTATGGATACCTGAGGTGCAGGTGTTGGGTTTTGGGGTTCATGCACAGCGGAGATTTCAAAACTATTTTGAGAAAAACCCCAACAGGATGCGAATCTGATTCCATTAAAACATGTTTATACTATGAAAACTTAATCATACCTCACTCGCAATGTACCTTTCTGAAGGTTAATCGATCTCTAAGGCGCTGCTAACAATGAACGCCCTCTATTAGCAGTCCACACACGAACGACGGTCGAGATTTGAAGTGCTAGCTTCGAGAGAATACCAAACCTTTTTGTTTCTTTCCAAAACAATCCAGAGCATACCAAAAACCCTAAGTTGTTTCTTAAAACGAAAATAGTGTTTTAGCCCTTTTTAAATCTTTCGTACTTGTATTCTAACTCATAGCATCTATTTATACAACCCTTGTATATAGACGGTTAAGTAAATTACACATATACCCCTACTTAAAGAAGTATAAGTATAATATACTACAAGGACGTTTCTGTCATGAATTTTATCATATAAAATTCATTTTTCTGAACCATCTTAAAATCTCGCAAAACCATTCTCAGTGTGCGACCCAATAGGCTCATACAACGTTGGCAGTGTACCAAAACACATTTTGGTATACAAGTCATAAGCGGCCTCTAGCAAGACATTATGACTACCCAAGTTGTACGAAAATCGAATCGATACAACCAAATCAATAGTGTATATAACATCCTTTTGTCACACGATATGCTTTTGATCAAACATAAGGCATGGAATTGTCATCCAACATGTTCAATCGTACTAGTCTCGATTTCTAGGTAGACTGAAAACATCTAAGTGACATTGATCAATATCAATTCACTTAGACTAGGCCTTTTAATAGTTTTACACATCGAGGGATCCACTGGATATCTCTCTTTATATGAGAGGGACAAATTCTA